>CM057823.1:138105690-140505690 GCA_030068075.1 Paguma larvata
GGAGCAGGCAATACAAAGGCAAGGAGGCATGGAAGAGATGGCATATTTGGAGACCAGCGTGTAGCTCTCTGGAGCTTCAGTGTCCAGTCCCAGGAAGACACCACCGGGAGGAATGGCTTGAAACACAGTGTGGAACAGACCACAATAGCCTTATGAGTGACTGAACCATCAGGCTTATAGACACTAGAAAAGGAACGCTTTGTGCTGGTAATAAGACAAACGCCTCATACTCTGAGGTCATGGAGAGAAAGAGAAAAAATGAAAGGGAAAGAGAAAGCTTTGGATGTCACTTTACATTTTTAATAACTTTTAATGTTAGTTGCCAGAGCGTACTTGTCCCAACTGTCGGATACAAGAATACGTGATATTTTCCGGGGGCACGTAGGTGGCTCAGTCGGTTAAGCGTGAGTTTGAGCCCCACGTGGGGCTCTGTGGTGACAACTCAGAGCCTGGAGTCTGCTTTGGATTCTGCGTCTCCCTCTCTCTGTGCCCCTCCCCTGCCCTCTCTGTCTCTCAAAAAATAAATAAACGTTAAAAAAAAGGAATACATATTTTCCAAGTACAATGCTTTCCAATAAGAGCTGGCTAAATTTAGGAGATATAAAAAATGAAACAGTATTCTTATTATTCTGCTTAGAAAAGGGGACTAGTGGTTACCTGGGTGGCTCAGTGGATTAACTGTCAACTCCTGATTTTGGCTCAGGTCATGATGTCATGGTCCACAAGACTAAGCCCCACATGGGGCTCTGGGCTGACAACGTGGAGCCTTCTTGGGATTCTCTCTCTCCCTCTCCCTCTCTGTCCCTCCCCCCTCACACTCGTTCTCTCTGTTTCTCTCTCTCTCCAAAAATAAGTAAATTTAAAAAAAGAAGAAAAGGAGACTAGAACAAGCAACCTTTTTTCTATTGCTTTCCACTGTGCAAACACAACGCTGGAATTCAGCAAAGTCTAAACAACACAGAGGCAACACAAGACATAATATCTCCAATAGCTTTTCATGAATGCTTCTAACTTCGGGGTAGTGGGACAGGGTGAACAGAGACCGAAATGCCCGCCATTCTCCCTGCCCCAGTTTGACAATGGTTCATTCCACGGAGAGCGCGAGCACGTCGCTCCACTCTGCGGCCAACAAGACTTAGAGTCCTAGTCCCGGCGGTGTGATCCTTTGTATGACTCCCTCATTCCTAGGCGTTCCCCTTTGGCGCCTCTCTTTGAAACCCGGGAGTGCCTGGCCCAACCTGGCACCCGACTGAGCTGAATCACACATACCACACATAGCACTCTGCACCGCCTGGAACATCCACTCCCATATTACCACCTGAAAGCGCTCCTGCAGGTGAGAGATCATGCTCCCAGTCTGCCAAAAATGTTCATTCTCACAACGAGAGACAATTTTCACAAAGGAAGGGCATCCTCTTGGCAAAACATCTTGTGGTTTTCCACTTAGGTAGGAGGCGCCTTGCATGACAATTACCCGGTGCACAGAAAGTTGCAGCACAGGGGCGGCTTGAATTCAAACGCTGAACACCGATGCAGAAGCAGTGCTTGGAGAAAACACAGTGTCTACAGGGGAGCCCTAAGGATGCAGACTGTCGTCTTCCAGAAACAAGAGAATGAAGTCTTTTCCACGATGGTTCCCTACAGTCTTTCACAGAGAATTGCGAGCTGAAGGCATATTGCCTGAATGAAATCAAGATCCCTGGGCCCACAGGACTCTAAGCATGATGAGCCTGTGGCTGACCCTTTCGAGATGCTCTCTGAAAGGGTCCCTACATCAATGCAGGGACTGCAGTGACCCCACAAACTTTTAGTTAAAGAAGAAGCATGGAAGTCCATGTCGTGGCCATGTAAGGAGATCTGTTTAGATGAGATGTCCTACATAAGAATATAAAATAAGCAGAAAGAAGTTTGCTCTAAAAAATTTCGAGGGGCACCTGGGTGGCTCAGTCGGGTGAGCGTCCGACTTCGGCTCAGGTCATGATCTCAGGGGTCTGTGAGTTCGAGCCCCGCGTTGGGCTCTGTGCTGACAGTTCAGAGCCTTGGAGCCTGCTTCACGTTCTGTGTCTCCCTCTCTCTCTGCCCCTCCCCCGCTCGTGCTCTGTCTCTCTCTGTCTCAAAAATAAATAAACGTTAAAAAATTTCGAAACAAAATCCGATTCTGTATTCGTTTGACGACAAGTTAATCATCTTAACACCTGGTCACTATGGTGCTTTGTTATCTTGAAGGAGTTTCTGTTTTAGAGAGCCTGAAGAACTTCTCTCTTGCTTCCTCACAGTAAAGCTAAAAATAAAGATGTTGGGCTGAGCCCAATGGTTATCAGTTTTCATCCTGAAAGAAGGTGAAGTGGGGTAGATTACTACATACAAAGAAGTTAAAAGAACACACAGTGACCTACAGGTGGTCGCAGTGGCACTTAAACATCCTTCTAGGTAGTGGAGTTCATGAGAAGAGAGTCTCCACTGTCAATATCTTTATGCCCCTTCAATTAACCATAGGTTTTCCTGAGCAAATGGAATGTTTGCTTAGAAATGCTAAATTTTATTTTGTGCCATTGAATATTTACAGTTTAAGACACCCATACTTGTGTATCACGCACTTCTGTATCTATACCCCCCCTTTAGCACCAAGACTGTAAGTTCCTGAAGGACTGGCACCATCTCTCACCTACTTTCTATAAACTACAGATCGGCTCAGATGCCATGTCCTCCGTGATGACATGTCCTCCGCAGACGGTAATGTCCCTGCGGCATCCTGCTGTGTCAATCATCAGCACAACTCTCTACCCCAAGATTTGAGCACGTTCTCCGTCTAAATACTCCCAGCCATTCTCCCTCTAAATATTCCAAGCCCTTGAGGAATTTAAAGAAGTTCTTTCTCACCAAACAGCTGGGATCTATATCCTAAATGATCAAGACTAAAAGCTAGCCAAGAGTAGACACATACTAATCAAGCGAAATTATAGTATGGCCATTTTTCTTCTAGGACAATTATCTTTGGCTTTAAGACACAAATGAATCATTAGGGTTCTGAACCTCTTCTGGCAAAGAAATACAGCGTGAGCTGAAGGCTCAACACTGTGAGTGTCATCAGAACAGCTCTATAGATATGAATTTGCCGAGTTAATCCCCTTCATTATCTCCATTAGCTAACAATGCACTTGTAGTCACTGCACATAATTACTGCTCTACCAGACAGGGACGTTTGAAATATTAACTTTCCCACAGACTCCAAATCTTCAGGAAGCAGCTCTCAACAATTCATTATATTAATCACATATGTCACCACACTCCTATTAAATATGCACGAGATGAAACAACACCCATGTTGCAAACTGCCCGGCATCATTTTTAATATAATTTATTACTTTTTAGATACTGTAATTATAACGGCACGTAGGTGCTGCTATGAGAAATGTAAATTTAACTACCTGGCTTGTAAGTAACCAGTATTATAGCTAATTCCACTTTTATTCAATTTTTAACATGCATTCACGTGAGAATATTTTAAAATGCAAAGTATAAAATATTTATAAAGTGAGTATGTATTATGACATATTGATGTTTAATTTAAAGTTGCATAACGAGGGGTTCAATTGATTTTCGTAGACTTATTTTTATGGACAAATGAATAATTCAAACTAGTATTTATCCAGAAAGCAGCACATAATATATTGACATCTAAAAGAAAAAGTGCAATCAAATAATATGATTTGGAGTATTATGATGTCATATTTCTAATCAAATACTTTATAGACTTTATAAATTCTATGTTTATGCAGCTTATTATAACAAAGACTAGATGTGATCCAAAAAAAAAAAGCAAACATACATCCCACCAGAAAAATACAATTAAATTTCAAATGAAGGTGAAAAATACATCATTAACCTTGGATCATATCACTCTAAACTCCATAGTTCGTATGGTCACAGATTATTAAATTACGTATTAAATTACGCACATACTGGAAATGATAGGAATAGCCGCAGTCCGCGTGGACCAAGCGCTTCCTTACCTTACCGTGCCAGGCAGTGTAATTGGAGCTTTACATTCTAATCTCATCTAAAATTCACAATGACCCAGTGAAGGAGATATTAACATTATTCGCACTCTACAGATGTGGGAAGTGGAGACTCGCATGGATGAAATGTCTCCTCCAAGGTCACAAAGCATGGCAGGAGAGGGGTCTGACTCCAAGTCTATCCTCCCAAACACAGCACCCCGCTCCCAGCTCCCAGCTCTGGATTCACCACTTTCTCAAGCGGTCTTGGGTAGGTCACCCGCAGTCTCTAAAGCTCATTTCTTTTGGCTGCAAAATGCAAATAGTATTAATACATGCCAAAATTATTGAGAATGAAATAAGACAGTACCATGCAAGTCGTGGAGCACCGTAACGCTGATTGTTATGTTATTGATGAGATAGGAAAATCAAGTGTTGAAAAGGAAGAAGAAAAAACTCCGCGTACTGACATGGAGTCAAAATTTTCCAACAAAAATGGTATACCTCAGTAAAATCTTCTGATTGGTTTACCTTGTTTAACGTAGAAACAATTGCATAAAGGCCAATATGAATCAATATTTTATTATACCCTAAGAGACAGATAGATAGCAGATTAAGTCAGAAGTGAATAGTAACACTAGAATTGTAGGTGTTTACCACAAAACTGTGTTCACACTAGTTGGTCTTTCCAAGAGTTTCTTGAAACCAAGGCTTTTTAAAGTTACCTGGAGTCATTATCAGGCCCTAATTCACTATGGTGCCCCTACACATTTTGATCTGTGGCAATATTTAAATGCTTAGGCCCAGGAAGGAAAAGTAATATTCAAAAGTCTCATCAGTCATCATTTTATTTATTTTTTTTAAATGTTTATTTATTTTTGAGAGACAGAGACAGAGCGCAAGCAGGGGAAGGGCAAAGAGAGACGAAGGAGACACAGAATCCGAAGCAGGCTCCAGTCTCTGAGCTGTCAGCACAGAACCTGATGCAGGCTTGAACTCATGAACCACGAGATCATGACCTGAGCCGAAGTCAGATGCTTAACCAACTGAGCCACCGGGTGCCCCACATCGATCATCATTTTAGGTAAGGGATGTGATATCACTGGGCTTTTCCATAGAGCACTGTGGCTTAAAAAATTATTTCATGTGCCTTATGTCAACAAAGATCCTAAAAGAAATATTTAAAAATTTAAGGTCAAGAAACTGGAATTCACCAAGGTTAACAATGATAAGAAATCTATGTATTTATACATTGAACCTTAAAGATGCAGACTATGCGTGTGCGTGTGTGCGTGTGTGCGTGTGTGCGTGTGTGTGCATACAGAGGGCTATCAGTATATGATTGTTATGTATTTAGTGGCTTTCCACTTTTCCTAATGTTTATATTATCGATTCTTTAAAAAAGGTATATAAGGCCAAAATAATAGTAGTGATGGGAAAAAGGGGCCATTTATTTCCAGCAATCTTTTATTCACTTTCAAGGTACTCATGTCACTGGATGAGGAATAAGGGGAGCCTGTATTTGCATAAACCCACGAATATGTCAAGTCACATTTTCAAACATCCTTACTTGATGATTTTGAGAATGAAGAAAATTGTAAGAGTACACGGAACCTGCAAGGTCCCACCTACCTCCCGGCCGTGCGTGCTCTCCATCAGTGTGCAAAAGCATGGCAATGGGCATCCCTACATTCTTGGATCTTCCAGCTACAACCACATTTTTCCCAAATGTTTCGATCCCTTAAAACACAGAGTTTAATTTAAATGAAGAGTCAACAACAAGAAGCAAATTAAACATGCAAACAGCCAACTGAAACATTCTTTAAAAACTTCTAATTAAATGTGAATTACTGCATGGCTTGTCTATAATGTGCCCACATTCATTATTTATAAATATTCTTTTAATGATTCTCGGATTTGTCACTTCCTCTATAATTGTCCTCATTAAAAAGCTGTGTTTTCAAGTTGCCATTAAATTATTTAAACGTAGAGATTCGCATGAAGATTTAGACGTGCAAAGACTTACGCTATATTAACTACTAATTATAAAGTAAGCAAAGTACAACAATGTCAAGCTTAATTGGCGATCAAACTTTCAGTGAATCTGGAACAAAATGAAGTGGAAAAAAGCATATTTTTAATAGTGTGTGCATTTTGCCCCATAGGAGAGAGCTGCTGAACTTTCGGGACTTGGAAAGGCATGAAAGATAAAATCTGCAGCTAAAATGCCCTCTACCTCCTTTGGGTATGGTTTCTTCGTAAGTAAAACGAAGACGTTAGAATTAGTTTTCTCAGGTACTAATGTCCTGAGAGGATGGTTTTAGGATCTGCTTTCTCTTGGAAATTTTCTCCTTCAGTTAGAAAACAGCAGGTTAGAAAGGAGAAGATGCTATCAGAAATGGAAGGGACAGTGATGGAGGCAGGGCAATTACGAACATAAAGGCAATATGGAGTTGATTAACCTAGAGGTAAATATCGCTATACACCTCAAGGGCCCGAGCGCGTATTACTGTCTTTAGAGCACAAATTCAAATGTAAATATCTATACTAAAAACCTAGGGTATTAGAGACGGCTCAAAAATGTTCAGCACGCTTTGTTTTTAAAGGTGGAAAAACAGAATTCATTTTGGAAAGTGTATATCAAAATGCATTAAGTTTATGATTTAAAAATAGGGAGACAAACCTCCTAGTTGAAAAATCCATGCCCTACAAGGGGCGGCAGCAGTTACCTATAACCTGGCACACATCTCTCGTTTTATTTATTTTAGATTATTTGTTGGCTTTTGTAACTTTGTAAGTTTCTATACACTGAAGTTTTATGGCTGATCATTTTCTTTTACTCGGTAGGACTGAGATGTTTCCATCAAGCCATGCTCATGTGCTCAGTTTGGCACTTAGCACCCACGTCCCGCAGACCACAAGTTACCAACCTGTTCTTTTGATTATTTCCCAAACAGCGCTGGCAGTGGCAGGTATGAGAGAATGCTGATCAAGGCACAGTCTTCCAATATTGATAATATGAAATCCATCTACATCTTTTTCAGGGGCAATTCCATTGCATACTGTTCGCTCATCCACATGGTCTGAAAAGCAAATAAAATTGGTCTTCATTTTAAAATGGTCAGTTGTTTGGAGGTCTGGAAAAAGAAACTGAAGACCTACATTATGATTCAGCACCAGGAAAGGTGTAAAATCATTACTCGATTCCTTTTTCTTTCCACCAAAACAGTAAGGCAAAATGCTCTTGACTGATGGTTATAATTAACCAACCGTTAAAGAGTATACACAATTAGAGGGCCAGAATTGGCTGGCCTGGTGAAGAGGGAAAAACTTGTATTTCAGAAGTTTTATTTCAGAACAATACCAACGGGATCTGGAAACAGCTGGGCCCTAAGTCTTTGCCTCAATAAGTTTACCTACTTATGGTTTAAATCTATGTTTTTTTCCATACAAGACATTTACATGACGGGCTTCTATTAAATATTTCCAGCATTACAGACTAAAACGGCTTTGTTGGTGTTAAAATAATACATCATGAGTGCCTAACTTCTTCCTAAATGACATCACAAAAAATCAAATCACACACACACACACACACACACACACACACACACACATATACTCTCCTTTCTCTAAAGAACTAGCACACTGATATCCAAAATGCCATTTTGGTTTTCCATTCGGAAGAAAAATAACATAGTAAGAGTAATAAGCTAATCAAGAGAGGTAATAAGAGATGCCAATCATGGTCTCATTTTGAAAAGTGATAAGTAAAAATAACAAGGCTCTTGCTACTCTATGCAGAGTAGGTTAGGTTACCCTAAACCCAACAATTAGCCCGTGGACCTAATACACTGAAATAAAGGTTCATTCTTTGTTCATTACACCAAGGATGCCATTTAGATAGAATTTTTAAAAACATTATCAAGGCCCAAGTTCAAATTGCTTTTAAAGAGCTGTGCCTTGTATCTTAGATCTGTATTCTACATGTGAGATACAACTACCAACTTACTTTAAATCCAGTTTGCCAGCATTAAACTACTGAAGTCCTTTACATATGTAAAAGCAGTAATTTGAATTACATTCATACAGAATTTGGGTCTTTGAAATGTTTCTCTAATCAACAGTTGTTCACTTCTAATAATTGTATTTATCCTATAATATTCTAGTAAGATGAGTCTCCATCTGTTTTCTCTGAAACTAGAAAATGATTACATAGGTCCTAGTAAAAGTTTTTAAAAATCACATGCTTAATTTACTACTTAAGGACAAAAATAGTGGTTCTTTTTTAAAATTTTTTAAAATGTTTATCTTTGAGAGAGAGAGAGAGTCAGAGTGTGAGCAGGGGAGGGGCAGAGAAAGAGAGAGACACCGAATCTGAAGCAGGCTCCAGCACAGAGCCTGACACGGGGCTCGAACGCACAAGCCCTAAGATCATGACCTGAGCCGAAGTCGGACGCTTCATCAACTGAGCCACCCAGGGGCCCCAATACTGGTTCTTTTTTTAATCTGGATGATATTGATGATTCATTTCTAAGGCCTTGACTATTCATGCAGAAGCTTCATGCCACTGATATTTTTTACAATTAATCAAAAGTCTAATCAAAAGGAAAACAACGATATTTGAAATCTCCATTATTGTGCTAGGGCCTAAATTAGTTCATTTCTAAGTTTAAAACTGGCTAATGTATGCATGGCCTAGCTATTGATTGAAAGAAGTCAACAAGGGCTCTTTTGTAGGTTTTAAGAGCCATCCTCTTACTAACAAGCCTGAGCTACACGGAATTTCACCATCTACTGGTCTGTGCTCTTCCATTCACTAAAAGTAACACTGAAGTTGTAACAAGTAATTTCTCTCACACAGCAGCTAAAATTCTTCGGAAGCTATGTAAACATGTGAAAATTTGGAGGCCAGCACTAGAGACTGGTGATTACAGGCTTGTCCTCTTAGATATTTCTTAAACTTCAATTCAGTTAATAACTCAAGCCACCACATCAGAATAATTTTCTCTTAAGCTACTTAAATAACTGTCATTTAAAAGACAGATGTGTAGGGCACCTGGGTGGCTCAGTCAGTTAAGCGTCCAACTCTTGATTTCAGTTCAGGTCATAATCTCGAGGGTCGTGAGATCTAGTTCCACTTTAAGCCCCGTGTCCACCTCTGTGCTGACAGCATGGAGCCTCCTTGGGATTCTCTCTCTCCCCCTCTCTCTACCCATTCACTGTTTGCATGCACATGCTCTTTTTCTCTCTCTCAAAATAAAAAAACAAATACACACAAATAAAAATAAACAAACAAAATTAAAATAAACAAATAAACAAACAAGTAAAAATTAAAAAATAACCAAAAAAAGCTGTGTAGACATACAAAGCTGTGATATAGAGAGCACATGAAAACTGAAGTTATCTAGTCTAAAAGGAAAAGAACCTGTATGGGTAGATTTCAAAAATTAAAATCATAAATATCGAGGAAACCAATTCATACATCATATGTACACGCATGCATACACATCACATATGTATACATACAGTCATGCATATGTGCATCACACATACATAATATACGTGTGTACATACATACATTTTTATTTGACACTTTATGTTATCTTAGCAGTGAATTAAATTTCACATATATCCTTTGCTAGAAAAGATATGTCTTTTATTCTATAATGTACAGTGAACGGTTACTATACAAATTGGCATGTGTCTCACATTCACATAGTGCTTCGCAATGTTTGCGTTACTATCACATCCATTTCCTTTCTGGCATTCATAACTACTGGAGACTAAGACAGAAAAGGTATTATCTCCATTTAAAGACAGAGCTCAAAGAGTCTGAGACTCAGTCAATGTCGAACCACTACTAAAAGGCAGATCCAGAATTAAAATCTACATCTTTTCACCCAAAACCAGTTTTTCCTTCTGTATATAGAAGTCATAAACATCAGTCATCTCAAGTATCATTCAAATATGAAAATCAGGTGCACCTGGGGTGTCTCAGTCAGTTAAGCGTCTGACTTCAGCTCAGGTCATGATCTTACAGCTCAGGGGTTAGAGCCCCGCATCGAGCTCTGTGCTGACAGCTCAGAGGCTGGAGCCTGCTTCGGATTCTGTGTCTCTGTCTCTTTCTGCTCCTTCCTCTCTCTCTGTTTCTCTCTTTCTCTCTCAAAAATGAATAATCGTTAAAAAATTATTTAAAAAATTATAACCAGAGGGGACCCCACATCTCTTCTAATCAAGACATCTGATAACCCTAACATATCCCAAGGAATGCACTGTCTCTTCTAGGCCTCCAAATACTACACTATTCCTAAGTTAACTAATACGTGCCTACATGTGTAGAAAAGCATCAGGTATTTTACAGCCAAGATTTTCTTTCCTTAAAGGAGTAAGGGAAATAAATAGATTTCTTTTTGACTGACTGCTACCTAAAGTCCCCTAAAGTTTCACCCTTGGAGCCATAACTTGAAGAAACAATCATGAGATTCAATGGCATCAATTTTTCACAATGGTTATAAAACATTTTTGATCCATAGAATATGTTGGCAAATAACTAGCCACTTAAAATCGTATTCAAACGAATGGGAAAAATGGCATCATTCACTTTGTGTTTCTACTCTATATACAATCATGAGGTCATTAAATCGTGCCAGGAAAAAATAAAAGTCCTCAAATTATAACCATAACATTGCAATAGAACAGCCCAGGGACTGCGACCAGTCTATAGAACCACGACACTGTGTGTTCGGTTGTATGTATGTGTGTGCATATATGTGTATGGGTTTATATGTATTTAATACTTAATTGCCTTTGGACAATGAACAGGAAAAAAAAAAGAACAAATTATTGGCTTACTTTTCATCCAAGGATTTTTACATGACTATTTAAAAATACCTCCTTCCACTGCCTCAATGCCTGCTGGATAAGTACGAGCTCATTAGCATAGTAAATAATACCTTCCTCAACCTGGTTGTATCTTTTTCCTGCAGCTCTCCATCCCTTTCACAACCGCCATCACGACATCCCCTTCTCTAGTCACACCAAGCAGTGTCCCATTCCCAAGCCCTTAGCATTAACTTTTGCATTCTTGTGCTCTTGTTCATAAAATGCATGATGACCCTTCCATAACTAATTCCTTCCTCGCTGTTCTTTCCTACCCTATCAATCGCCACCTGTTCCTTCATCACACATTGAAATAAAACATTTTTCTCCTCTGCTCTCCCACAGAACTGCTATGAAAAATACTTACTACATGGGGCGCCTGGGTGGCCTGGTCAGTTAAGTGCCCCGCTCTTGATTTTGGCTCAGGTAACGATCTCATGGTTCATGAGATGCAGCCCCACAACGGGCTCTGCGCTGACAGTGAGAAGCCTGCTTGGGATTCTCTCTCTCCCCTTCTCCCTGCCCCTCCCCTGCTTGCACATGCTCTCTGTCTCTCTCAATTAAAGAAATAAACTTAAAAGAAAAAGCACTTAGCATATTACTTCAGTTAGTTGATAATGTTAGTTACTAATTATCTCTCTCACTTATAAGTGTGAGCCTTAAAGGGCACAGAGCTTGTCTTAAACCGATTCACCCATAGCTTTCTCCACTCAGTTGATGGCAATCCCATCCCTCTGTACTGCTTGCCAGAAAAGTCTGGAGTCATTTTGACTCACACTCAACATCCGTTCCATTGGAAAATCTGTCAAATATTCCTTTATAAAGTATCTAGCATTTCATTAGTCTCACCTTGTCCATTGATACTAGTCTGGTTTGAGTAGCCATTAATTCGCCTGTGAATTCTTACAACAGCCTCCTGATTAATTCCCTGCTCCTACATTTGCATCCATACAATGTATTCACAAAATAGCCACAGGGTTACACGTCCAAAATACACATCATACACATCGTATCATACACTGGGAAACATACATAAAACACAATGATCTGTAGTTGTAATGTACACCATTGTGTACTGTACCTTACTGGTGTAATATACCGCATGATCACCATAGTTAATAAAATTGTATTGCATATTTGAAAGTTGCTAAGAGATCTTGAAAGTTCTCATGATATGAAAAAACGTTTTGTAACTATATATGGTGACAGACGTTAACCAGACTTATTGTGGTGATTTTGCAATACGTACACATACGGAAGCATTGTGTTATATACCTGAAACTCATACAATGTTATATACCAATTATACCTCAACAAAATTTTTTTATACAACTACTATTTAAGGTGAGCTATCTGGAAAACACTGGAGAGTCACTAGAAGCAGACAGATTTGGAGGAATGTGGGCATCTGAAAGAGAGGAATGCCACTCAAAGAATCCAAAGGACAGGGAGAATTTGGATAGAAATCTGCAGTCTTACCTGCTTAAGGAATCACAGCACAAAGTTTGTGGCTACCAGAGCAGCTTAAACTTGAAGGGATATATCCAGAAAAGGAGAAAGCCACAGAGTGGGGACTCAAAGTATATCTATAAATTCTGCTCAAATCTCTGACTTCTGAACAGCAAACACAGCAGGAGAATTCCAAGAAGCCCATCTAAGGCTAAGAGAACTAAATAGAAATTGCAGCTGTGGTTCAGCAAAGGCAAAACAAAAAGCTTAAAGTCCTCGATATGATAGGCATTTCAAAAAAGACCTTATAGCTAACATGATACTTAATAATGAAATACTGGATCTTTCCTCCCCAAGAAAAGAACACAAGGGTGTCCACTCCCACCATTTCTATCCAATGTTTGTTTTATTGGAGATCCTGGCTGGTGTGATAATATAAGGAATAGAGAAAAGAGGTCTAAGATTAGAAAAGCAGAATTAAAATGCTCTAGTCACAGATGGTGTGGTTATTTATACAGAATATCTTAAAGAATTTACAATATGACAAAACAAAATAAACAATAAAGTGCATATAGCAAGACCGCAGGGTACAAAGTCAAAACTGATACCAAAAAATCAATGGTATTTCTGTATACAAGTAGCAACTATTTGAAAATGAAATTTCAAAAACACAGCTTACAATACTTTACAAATCATAAAACACTTAGGAGTAATTTTTTTTTAATTTGACGGTGACCTCTATAATGAGCACCAGAAAACACTGCTGACAGATGACCGAAATAAGCAGAAGGTATGTTGTGTTCATGGACTGGAAAACTCAGTAGGGTTAAGATGTCAATTCTTCCAAATGGTTCTGTACATTCAATGTAATCTCGATCATAACTCTATGAGAATTTGTGGTAGAGGCTGACCGCTTCTTAAATTTATATGACCATGCACGGGAATATCTAAAGCCATCTTGAAAGTGAATGAAGTTAGGGGACCTACAATCCCTGACTTCAAGAACTGCTACAAAGCTCCAGTAGTCAGCACAGTGTGGTACTCGTGTAGGGATAGACAAATACACCAATGGAACAGAATAAAGAGACCAGCTTCAGATTCACATGACTTTTTAAAAAGATGCCAAGGCAATTCAACAAAGAAAGCAACAATTTTTTAATAAAAAGTACTTGAACAACTTGATAGCCATATGAGGGGAAAAAACAAACCACAATCCCTAGTCCATACCATAGAGAAAAATTAATTACAAATGGATTATAAATCTAAACATTGAAGCTAACACTGAATAGTTTCTGGGTGAAAACTTAAATTTGTTTGCTAGGAACAGGCAAAGTTTTTCTTAGAATACAAAAGCATAAAGCACAAAAGAAAAAAAAACTGATCAATTAGACTTCAGAAAAGTCAAAATCTTATGCCCCGCAAAACACAACATTAACAAAATAAATACCAAGCTAAAGACTGGGAGAAAATACCTGCAAAACACATACCTGACAAAAAACTTGTATCTAGGTATATAAAGAACTCTCAAAACTAAATCATTAAAAGATAAATAACTCAGTTTTTAAAAATGAGCTAAGTACATAAGCAGGCATTTTACAAAGGAAGGTCTTCACATGGGCAATACGCATGTGAAAAAAAAAAACAGTGGTTGCCAGAGAGTGAGGATGAAGGCGTGGACAGGGGTTGACTGGGAAGGAACATGAGAAAACTCTCAATTGATAAAAAGAACATACTGTATTCTGATAGGGGTTTAAGTTACATGAGAGTTTACATTTTTCGAAACTTACATAATAGTGCACTTACGACGTGTGTGCTTCAATGCAATATAACTTTCACATAAAAACGAATATTGATCTGCAGTGAATGATAGGCACCCTGAAGTTTTAGGGACACGTTGTGTGTTCCTGCCTTTAAAGGCTACAAAAACAAGATGGATTGAGGAATGAATGAATGGGTAGATGTGTATGTGACAAACCAAAATCGCAACATGTTAATAGTGACAGGATCTAGGTTGGGATCACCCGGGGGGTGCCTGTGCCGTTGCTTTAACTCTTCTGTGTGTCTGAAAATTTTCCATAATAAAACATTGAGAAAACAAAACTACAACCTGTCGCCCACCATCTGGGTCCTCTTTGCCATGCTCTACTTTTTTTTTTTCTCATAGCACATCAGCTTATAATAAATATAAATGCACATTTATTATGTTTATTTTTTATTGTCTGTCTCTCCTGCTAACTCTACAAGGACAGAAAGTTTTGTCTTTCTTTTTTTCTCTACTGTATTCCTAGCACATGGAACAGTGCCCGGAACAGGAGGCACTCAGTAAATATTTGTTGAATGAATGACTATTACTCCTGATTTACAGATGAAGAAACTAGACAAAATCAGTGGACAACTAGGAACAATTAGAACAGGCTACTATAAGGATCTTTCTACAACCTCTGACATCCATCCTTTAAAAATATAATGAGGGGCGCCTGGGTGGCTCAGTCAATTAAGTGTCCAACTCTTGATCTCGGCTCAGGTCATGATCTCATGGTTTGTGAGTCTGAGCCCTGTGTTGGTCTCTGTGCTGGCAGCATGGAGCCTGCTTGGGATTCTCTCCCTCTCTCTCTGCCCTCCCCCCACTACACTCTGTCTCTGTCTCTCTCAAAATAAACAAACTTTAATATATATATGCATAATGAAAATCATTCAAAACTTTATTCGTCAGTATCTTTGTTTCTACATTGTTATATATCTGGCATTTTTTATCTTCAAATATAAATTTGAAGTAAAAGATTCATGTTTGTTTTTCATAGATGTCTTCCTTTTAGGACTTGAAAAATGAGAAATTTTAGGCAAAGCTTTACGCTCATAGGTTGAAGTCCATACTCTGAACATGAATATAAGGCCCTGGAAAATTCACTCATTTATTCGTTCAGTAAATATTTACTGTGTGTCTACCATGTGCCTGGTACTGTTCTAAAGATTCGTGAAACACAGTGAACCAAAAAGACACAATTCTTACCCTCTGAAGCCTACATTCTAATGGAATAAATGTCTGCTAAATCAAATTATTTACCTATAGTCTCTTAACGAGTTAATTATTTTGTAGGAGTAAATAAGAGAGATACTTTTAGAAGCAGTGTCTCCTGTTCTCAAGCCAATAAGTAATATTTAAATTACTCCCTTTGGGTTCCACATCAAGGTTTCGAGACAGAAAATACTTATCAGGTGCTTACCACTTACTTGCCTAACATCACTTAAGAGTTGTTTCATCATTGAGGAGTGAGGGGACAAAAAAGGAATGGGAAGTGAGTCTAAGCTCACTGTGCTGCTCCACCCCCAAATTTGGGAATTAGTAGAGCTTGGAGGTGGAGTAGGAGGAGGAGCAGAAGGTGGAGTGCTGTCGAGGCCAGAAAGCGGTGGCTCTGGCCCTCCACCCTTCCTTAGCCTCTTTCTCCTATAGCCACAGAAACTGCACAGGACATTCCTGGCAAGGCTTACTTCACAGGCTGTGAAAAAAGATGTAATGGAGTGGAAACCTACATATGACACAAAGGTTGCTACCTTTGCCCTTCATAATTCTCGAGGGACCTGAAGAGTACATGGAGATCCAAACGTTGCCTTCTTCTTCACAAGTGGTACTGAAGACACCCTGGTTTATTAAGCCCTTGGGTTCCTAGGCTCTAGACACAGTGACTTCTGTCAAATATTCCATACTGCCCTCAAAGTGGCGTATATTCCATAGACAAAGACACTCAGATGAGCAAGCAAGTCTATTCTAACGAGCTTCTCTTACACACAAGGGAAAAGAAGAGATGTTATGTTTGGGGGACCTTGCCTGCCGACTTCTCAAGGACAGTTAGTCTCCACTGTTTCCTAACTACCTCTTACCCCTAGTGCCTGGCACAGAATTATGTGCAGATTGGATAAACACTGGTTGACCTGGTAAATGAACGCAGAGGGTCAGAGAGCAATCATATAAGCAGATCTTTTAAAAGTCTTTTGACAAAGAAATATTCGGATGTTTCAAAGGGTCTTTTGATTTTGGTAAATTCTTTATCAATGCTGAATGTGATCAAAAATAGATGAGGACATCACGGTAAAGGAAAAAGAAAAAGGTGAAAAGGAAAAGAAGTAATTACTCTTGTTCCAAGAAATTCTGGGTTTTGAAGACACTCTATGAGTATCTTCAAGTTACATCACATAACCTATTTATGATAGCGATTGCTCAAAAAGAGGTAATTCTATAGATCTCAGTGACCTCTGGAGGGTCTCCACATGGGAATGGATAGAGAAAGACATAGATGGCTATAGGGATCAACCAATCCTACTAATATGTAAATCATATCAAAGTAATTTACTCAGCTTCCAGTATAAACCATTAGCCTTTTTAAAAATCACTGCTTGCTCAATGCTGCCACCTTTTGGTTAACATACTCCACATGCAGGACAATTATCTTCCACTTTCTTCACCTTGCACATAAGTTTTTTGATACAATGTTATGTATAAGAAAAAATTTTAATATAAGTGATGAACCACTAAATTATACTCCTGAAACTAATATTACACTATACATTACTGTACATTATTACTCTACATTAACTAACTAGAATTTAAATAACAACTTGAAACCACAACAACAAAAATTTAAGTGGCAAAATACTGTTGTGGGGATGCCTTTGTTTCTATCAAACACTCAATGTCAGAAAAGGTTTGAACAAAATATTGTTTGAAATCTGTCCTTTTTCCATTTGAACAAACTGCAAATGCACAAATTGGTTACATCACAATTCATGGCTTATGACACAATCTCAATATAGATCCAAGCATGATCCAACTTTAAAAAATTATTTTTCATAATAAGCTAGGCATATGCAAATCCAGTAACCAAAACAAAAGTTATGACCTTGATAATAACCTACATTTAACCACACAATACATCCATTAACTATCCCTTTTCCTGCTCCAACCTATGGAAACTTCACCCTGTGTGCTGAGCTTGTCATTCCCTTGACTTCCTTTCCTTGATAGTTTTATTGCATGTATTTGTATTCCTACATGTTTTTCTTTTTTTAAAATATAATTTATTGTCAAATTGGCTTCCATATGACCCCTAGTGCTCATCCCTACAAGTGCCCTCCTCAATGCCCATCACCCGATTTCCCCTTCTCCCACCCTCCCATCAACCCTCAGTTTGTTCTCTGTATTTAAGAGTCTCTTAGAGTTTGCCTGCCTCCCTCTGTAACTTTTTTTTTCCCCTTCCCCTCCCCCATGGTCTTCTGTTAAGTTTCTCAAAATCACACCTATATGTGAAAACATATGGTATCTGTCTTTGTCTGCCTGACTTATTTCACTCAGCATAATACCCTCCAGTTCCATCCATGTTGCCACACATGGCCAGATTTCATTCTTTCTCATTGCCACGTAGTATTCCATTGTATACATATACCACATCTTCTTTATCCATTCATCAGTTGTTGGACACTTAGTCTCTTTTTTTTTTAGAGAGAGTGCATGCACGCACATAAGGTTGTTGGGGGTGGTGGGCAGAGAGAGGGAGAGAGAATTCCAAGCAGGCCACACTCTGTCAGTGCAGAGCCTGATGTGGGGCTCGATCCCACCAATCGTGAGATCATGATCTGAGCCGAAATCAAGAGTCAAGGGCTGAACCGACTGAGTCACCCCAGGCACCCTGGGAGATAGTTTAAAACTCAATAAGAATTTTCACTGAGATAGATTCACCTCATACTGAAAATGAGAGGCAATGACTGACAGGTATTATTAATACCAGAAGATGATTCAAAATTCTAATCGGTAAGTTCCAAAGATCTGTGAACCCACATCAAAAGACTGATAAATGAGGATTTAAATGATTTATGTTATAATATGATATTTAAGGTAAATATGCATTACTCTATAATTTCCTACTTTAACCAATTTTTTCTATTAATCTACAAGCCATATGTCCCAGTATAAGGTTAAGTAGGGAAAGTAATATAGATGAGTCTTCTCATATTTAAAACAAAGAAGGTAATTCCTACTCGTAAGACTGCTTTGAGGATTAGATAAAATTGTCCGCAAAAAAGAATACCTACCACATAGTATGATACCTTAATCGCCAGCTAACACCAATACGCTGATGAGGGGTAACACGAAGGTTAAATGTAATGGCCTGGGGAACCAGTCTTCACTTCCCCCATCCCAGCGCAATTACTAAGCGCCCCAGTAACCCTAGAGGAAGATACTTAAGCTCGCTATGCCTCAAATCTTTCACCAGTAAAATATACATATAAGAGCTCTAACTGCTCAGAATTAGTGGGAGGATTCAATGAAGTAATAAATGTAAAATGCCTGAGATATAATAAATAAATGCTTAATGTAATAAATTTTAGCCATTATTATTTTGTATATTATTGGTTTTTCAGCAAGATAGAGAATTGTTCTTTCTTCGAGCGTCCAGATATTTGTTATTACCACAGTCCCTTCGGCTCTATGCTTCTCACTCTCTAGAAAGGACTCAAGCCCAATTTGTTTTAGAACAGACAGATCAACAGTGCCATCTAGTGGCAATTTTCTAATAAATTCGCCAAAGGAGAAAGGTTGCCCCAAACAGGTAAAATTTCTACAGTTATGAATTTAACTTTTTTAACTTGTTTATTTTTGAGAGAGAAAGAGATAGCGAAAGCTCGTGAGTTCAGGGGAAGGGCAGAGAGAGAGAGGGACAGAGAATCTCAAGCCGGCTCTGCACTGATAGCGGAGAGCCCAACGTGGGGCTCCAACTCCTGAACCATGGCATCATGACCTGAGTCAAAGTCGGATACTCAACTGACTGAGACACCCAGGCACCCCCGCATTTAATTTTTAAAACAAAGTAAATCTAATGTTTTAGATTTGTAAATTTGGAAATCTGTGATGTTTTTTAATAATTATTTGAATTCAGTACAACTACAGATGAGAGAAATTTTTTAAAAACTACAAACCACAAGAGCGCCTGGCAAATATGGTATAAAGAAGATTGTTTTTTAATATGAGCCAAACAATTGGGTTTAAACCCACTGCCATGGGGTGCCTGGGAGGTTCAGTTGGTTAAACGTCTAACTTTGGCTCAGGTCATGACCTCGCGGTTTCTGAGTTCGAGCCCCCAGTGGGGCTCTGTGTTGACAGCTCAGAGCCTGGAGCCTGCTTCAGGTTCTGTGTCTCCCTCTCTCTCTGCCCCTCCCTTACTTGCATTCTGTCTCTCTCTCTCTCTCAAAAAAAAAAAAAAATTAAAAAAATAAAAAATAAAAATAAATAAACCCACGGCCAAATTTTTTTGGACAAATTTGCAGTGTTAATAAATCCCTAAGAGAATTAGAAATGTGAATTTTTGGTACAATTTAAACAGCACGAAAGTTACATACTAAGGCATTGAGTTATATTGTTGGATAAAGTATAATCAATACCATACAAGGATCTCACGCAATAGCACCATTCAGCTTTTACTTTCTGCAAGTCAAAATTTATAGAAGAACTCAAAACTACCGTAATCTAGGGGCGCCTGGGTGGCTCAGTCACTTAAGCAACTGACATCAGCTCAGGTCATGATCTCGTAGTGCGTGGGTTTGAGCCCCAGGCTGGGTTCTGTGCTAACAGCTCAGAGCCTGGAGCCTGCTTCGGATTCTGTCTCTCCCTCTCTCTCTGCCCCTCCTTTGCTCATGCTCTGTCTCTCAAAAATAAATAAAAATGTTAAAAAATATATTTTTAAACTACTGTAATCTATACTATATGGCAGTCCTCACGTCACTCAGTTGAAATACGCGTGAATTTCAGAGCCAGAATTTAGTTAAATAGTACCAGTCGCCCAACAAGACAGTTCAAATTTCAGCTATCACGGGAAATCAATGGTGAGTAATTATGTAGAGCTGCCGGCGTCTGGTCCACAAATCGCCATGCAAATAAAGATGAGCACCATGATCAGTGAGCAACATGTTTGTCACGCCTTTAAAGGCCTGTTGATGATTTGTCGCTGCACATCTGTTACTCGGTTCACACATCAACAGCAAATCCTACTTCCTCCTTGTCTCCCAGTGATGAACTCACATGACATTTCACAAAAGTAGAAAATCGACAGAGGGAATTAGCCTGTACAGGTGACGGGGCAGCAAAAAAATCAAGTAAAATGTGGTGATGCTGGAAGCGAAATGAGATGTGAATGGAAGGTCTGAAAATGGCAACGGCAAAGCAAAGAGAGCAGAAACCCATACCCCCATGCAGGGAAGAGCTATGGTTAAGTCACCACAGTAGGATTCTGACTGAATGGAAACGGGTCATGCAAGAACTAGGAGACCCTGGAATGTTGACTCTGGGCCCTTTGGAGCCACGTGGATATGCGAACAGTTTCCCATACATGAAGAAGGTTCTTGAGACAAAAAAGATGACAACATTCCAGAGGAAGTGGCACCAGCATAAACCATCACATAAAAGAAACTCTCCGAGAGATTTCAGAACTGTGGAAAAACTACAAACCATAAGAAGATTGTTTGGCAAATGATTACAAAGGACGAAATGGAAGCTGATTCAAATTTATAGATGAAGGTGCAGTTGAATTCACCAAGGCATCGGAAAGATGCTTGCTCCCTATTGTTAAGTTCCATGATGAGAAGGCAAGCTACTGTTCAAACTCCTCTGAACAAGTTTTTTGCAAAGAAATAACACTTTAATTCTCGATGTTTCTAAAGTTTTAAATTACAGCGTGCTGAACAAATATGAGTCTCACTGTTTTTTTCCATTTCCCTATGTTTATGAATGACAGTGAGAGTTTTTAATGTTTTGGGAGAACATTTTATAGGCCAGAGAACAACTGTTACTTTTCCCATTGATTTTTTAAGGTTGCTTTGCCCACTTTCAGCGTGCACAGTCATTTTCATGGTCTCGCACTATTGTACCAAGTGAGGACTGCGTGTAATTTTTGCCTAAAGTTTTCCTTTACAAGTTTCAGTCATCGCAAGCATAAGTCATCCAGGTTTTGTCAGCAATTACCTGCTAGCGTAAGAACTAGTCCCTTTGTGAACGTAGTTTCTAAACTACTTGCAGTGTCATGATAGAATGTTGAACGATTACCTTTCTCCTACCAAAGCAGACATACACAAGAGTCTTATGTACCTGGCAGTGGTAACTGAACCAATATACCACTGACTCGTGGGTCCACATTCAACTGATCGGTTAGATCCAGAAGTTCTTCCTGAGAAACATCCTTCGGTTTTAGAATGATCTCACTACAGATACCTGGAAGAAAAACAAACACAGAGAAAGTCATTTGACCAGCAAAGATGTGGTTTCGCAATAACGCTGCCTTACACAGTGTGCAACAGGTTTCCTCTGCTCCCTGTTGGGAAGAAAGGCCCTTCTACAAAAATGATGTTCAAATCGCCATTAAAAGGGGTTTCTCAAAGAGTACAGATGTTTTCTCATGATTCACGTGTAATTTTTGGCCCAGCATCCTACTGCATTTACTTGTGATAAGCTACTGTTAGGGGCTGTGAGTCTAGTAAATATACTAATACCACTTGCCACCATTCTTAGGCCAAGTTCAACAGGGTGAACTGGCCAGGTTTATTATCTGAGTATAGCAAATATAATAAAAATGGGCCTTTTTAAAAAAAATTGAAATACAGCTGACACACAATGTTACATTAGTTTCAGGTGTACAACATGGCGATTCCGCAAGTCTGTTCTTTTTGCTAGCTTGGCTCATCACGAGTGTAGCCACCACCTGCAATGCTATTACAATGCTATCACCATACAATGCTATTACAATACCACTGACTACATTCCCTGCGCTGTACCTAAATCCGGGCCCTTTGGTGTTTTGTTTTGGGAGAGCGCAAGTGGGAGGTGCAGAGAGAGTGTGACAGAGGATCTGGAGTGGGCTCTGTGCTGACAGGCTGACAGCACAGAGCCCGATGTGGGGCTCAAATTCACAAACTGCGAGATCACGACCTGAGCCAAAGTCGGAGGCTCAACCGACTGGGCCACCCAGGCGCCCCTAAAAATGGGCTCTCTAAATGCGCAGTGTTCCTCTGACGTATCACCATCGGATCTGAAATCACATTGAATTAATTCAGTAAGAAAGCTGGAGAAAAAGATTAAGAAATGACTACAAAGGTTTGGTAACCTCTAATAATAACGGTAATAATAATAAATGGTATTCAAATAGCACTTGTTTGACAAGTATCATCGATAATTATTGCACTTTGAAGTAAAACGAGAAGAAATGATTTAGTAACAAGAACAACTAAAACGCATCCCCACCTACAGCAGACGCGGCTCTGATCTTCTTCCTGACGTACGTATGGCTTGCGGGGTTATCGCCCACTAAAATGATGCTGAGGTGAGGTCTTCTGTTCCCAAGGGAAATCCATGATTCCACACCTCTCTGGATTTCTTTCTGGATTTGTTTGGCCATCTCAGTTCCTGAGATAATAATGGCTTCATGTCTGTGGCAAACAAAAGAATGAATATGGCACTAAAAAAGACAATAGGGAACATTCGACCACTTAAGTTACAAGAGTGAAAACACATCTATGATTCCCCAAGTGAACAACCTTAAATCAACCCCCAGAAAAGCACAAAGAAATACATATGTTGAAAAGGCTTTCTTGCTCTCCGTGATCTCAAACTTCAAAGTGGTGAATTAATGTTGCTCTTACTGCGTGTTTGTTTTTTTAAGGTACCTGATAAAGTCTAGGATGGTTCTTTCTTCCTGCTGCCCCTGTCCTTTCACTATTGAAAGTCCTGGCAGAAGCGGATCTGTATGTAGCACGTGATTATTACACAAAACCCCAAGTGCCGGTCAATGAATATCATGAAAAAAGGAAAAGGAGAAGAGGGAAGAAGCAGAAGAGAAGAAAGAGAAAAGGAAACCTTACAGCACCTGGATTCTTTCTAGTATCTGTACACTTTTATTTTCTAATGACAGCAGGCATCATGCATATGAACCAACATAAACAAAATGCGAATCTGCTGCCCCTTTTGAATAAGCCAACTGTCCTTTCTAAGAGGACATATATATATACAGAGACAGAGAGCGAGAGAATGAACTAGATCGAGAATACTCCATTTGGATCTGGCGCCAGTGGTTCCAAGTGTCTATCCAAATTCGTACAATTTTGATGTTTTGATGTTGAAATGTGATCTAGGGATACATACACCAAAGTTGCCTGAGAGGCTTGCTCAACTTGCAGATTCCCCCACCCATGGCTCAGAATAGCCTGGAAATCTGCATGTCTAGCAAGTTCCCACAGGTATTCTCGTGCACAACCATGTTCGAAAACCACTTCCTCGGTTCGATACAAAAGTAGATTTTAAAATTTATCATTACCATAGGTAAATAATTAACTGAGCAAATAAACAGATTAGAAAATACAGTTACAGCTACGCTTTATAACTGTAAGTAAACTCAACTTTTGATTCTGACTTGTCTACGTTTCACTAAAAACTTGATAGTTTTCGAGACAAAGAAAATCATGGCAAATTTATTGATCGGTCTTGCTCCACTGTCCTAATTTTATATAACTTTATTGAAGTATAACTGACAGGGAGTCCTGGATGGCTCAGTCAGTTAAGTATATGATCTTGGTTAGGCTCAGGTCATAATCTCATGGCTCATGGGTTCGAGCCTGCATTGGGCTCTGTGCTGTCAGCCTTGGGATTGTCTCTCTCCCTCTCGCTCTGCCCCTTCCCTGCCCTCTCTCTCAAAATAAATAAATAAACATTTTTTTTAAAATTTAAAAAGAAGTATAACTGACATAAAATAAATTGCACATATTTAATGTGTGAAATTTGATGTTGTAATCTATGTATATACCTGGGAAACTATCCCCAAATGAAACCCCCATAAGAATTCCGGTACTCCTTTCTAACCTCACCATTCCCCCTGCCCTGGCCACGCCCTTCCTCAATCAACAGGGAACCACTGGTCTTCTGTCACTATATATTAGTTCGTATCATCACAAATCTTGTACAAATGGAATCGTACACAACCTACTCTTTTTTATCCAGCTACTTTCACTCAGCATAATTAAGATTCATTCATGTTGTTGCATCTATCAACAGTTCATTTCTTTTTATTGCTGAGTAGTTTTCCATTGGATGCATATACCAAAATTTGTTTATCCATTCCATCATTGATGGATATTTGGGTTGTTTCCAGTTTTTAGTCATGGCAAATAAAGCTGTTATAAACATTCGGGTGAAAGTCATTGTATGCGCAATGAGCCGATACCTAGGAGTGGAATGGTGGGTCATGTGGTAGGTATGTTTACATTTGTAAGAAACTTCCCGTCTGTTTTACACAGTGGGTGGACCATTTTACATTTCTACAGGCAGTACATGAGAGCTCTACTTGCTCCAATACTCACCATAACCTGGTATGGCTGGTCTTTCACATTTTTGACATTCAAGGGGATATGTGGTGACATCTCACTGTGCTAATTTGCATTCCCATAATAAATACTATTGTCAAGCATCTTGTCAGGTGCTTATTTATCAACTGCCTATCTTCCTTGGTGAATTGTGCAATTTAACGTTTTGCCTATTGTTCTATAGGTTGTTTCCTTATTGGGTTTTGAGAGTTCTTCATATATATCCTAGGTCCAAGTCCTTTAGCAGATAAGCGATTTGAAATATTTTCTCCTATCTCATGCTTTGCCTTTTCATTCTCTTAACTGTGTCTTTGGAGAATCAGTTCTCAATTCTGATGCATTTCCATCAGTTTTCCTTTTATGGACCATGCCTTTGGTGAGGCGTACAAGGAATCTTTGCCTGACTTAAGGTCACAAAGGTTTTCTTCGATGTTTACTTCTAGAAGTTTTATGGGTTCAGGTTATACATTTAGTTCTGTGATTTAGTTTTATTCCTAGTTTGATGGGACTTTATATCAGGATATTGTCAAAGCTTGTTTTTTTATGTGTGCTTATAGAGATAATCATATGATCACACAATTTTTTGGTTTTAGTCTGTTAATGTGATGAATTATACTGACTGATTTTCAAATATTAAGCCCATCCTGCGTTCCTGGGATAAGCCTCACTTGGTTATGATGTGCTTATCCTGTCCAGATATTGGGGATTTTATCTAAAATTTTGCTAAATTTTTTGTGTCTATGTGCACAAGAAGTATTTATTTGTAGTTTTCTTGAAAGGTCTTTGTATGGTTTTGGTATCAGGGTGATGCTGCCTTTATAGAATGAGTTAGGATATCTCCCATCCTCTTGAAATTTCCAGAAGACTTGCTGTAGAATTGGTATTATTTCTTCCTTAAATGTTGGGCAAAATTCACCCATGAAGCCATCTGGTCCTGGAGCTTTTATTATGTAAAGGTTTAAAATCAAGTTTAAATGAAGTTAAGATAAAATACTTACTGTTGAATTTAAATTTTATCTTTCAAGATTAGGTAACAAACTTTTTTCACGATTTACCATGAACTTCTAGTGCTCATTTTTCATTAATTCATTTAAGAGCTCTTTTAATTCTAAGAGGATGAGGAATTTCTCTATTATAAAATATTAAAGGCGGCAGTAATTCCAGCATGACTCGTTTCTACGAGGTGGTAAAAAAAATAATACTTTCCACAAATTAAATTGTGTCAACATATTCAGTTAGGGTAAAATACTATAAAAGTGGGCTTATCTGCTAATACACTAGGATTCACTCTTATAACAAAGAACATGCATTTGTATTTTAAATTACAAAATCACCTGAGCTCTATGTTACATTTTATAGTACATGAATAGAAATTGCTGCTGCTGAACATGTTTTATTAGTTGATTCTCTGTTACAATAATTTGTTCATAGGTTACCGTGAAACCAGCAATCACCAAACATAATCCACGATAATTACGGCTTAGATATTACAAAGCTGTGTGACTCTCAGAGTGTCAGAGTTGACAATAGCAAAAGCTAACTCACATGACTCCCAAAGACAGATAATCTATATACAGATTAAATTTGCCTGCACCATGTTGGGGTCTGAGAGAAGACAGGGCTTACTTCACATCACAGATGTGCTAAGTGAGTTTGCTAATTATAGCTGACATGTTATAGCCTGGTCTAGTTGGTATTTATGGATAAATACTCAGAAGGCTGCCACCCAATTATAAATAGGAACTTTGAAGATTTTTCAGTAGCAACTGGCTCCACCTTTTGGTTCCCTCAATCCCTGCAGAGCCTAGGCAAGCCTGGCTTTGTGGGAGGTACGATATAAGGATAAATGAGGCAACCTGGAATTAGTGGAGACTCAAAGGAAGGATGCCCCTCTCAGTCTATATGCTGGGAGAACCGGTAAACACACACATCACCTAGCTCAGCGCATAAACAAATGAGACTTGTCAACATGCATATTGTTGAAAGTGTAAATTTCAGAAGCGTACAGCTCTTAAGCGTTCTCTCTGGGGGCACCTGGGTGGTTCAGTTGGTTGGGTGGCCGACTTCGGCTCGGATCATGATCTCACGGTCTGTGAGTTCAAGCCCCACATCAGGCTCTGTGCTGACAGCTTCAGATTCTGTGTCTCCCTCTCTCTCTGCCCTTCCCCTGCTCATACTCTGTCTCTATGTCTCTCAAAATAAATAAACGTTAAAAAAAAATTAAAAGAAAAAAAAAAGAGTTCTCCCTGGCTCAAGGCAATCTCTACCAACCCATCTTCTGCACTGCGGCCAGAGTGATTTTCCAAATCTAATCACACCACTTCCTTGGTTAAAATGCCTCACTTACAAGCCTAATATTTATCGATTTAATAAATACACACTGAAAACCTTCTATCTGCCAGGCACTGTTCTAGGCATTAGAAATACAAATAACAGTGTACAAAACAAACTGTCCACTTTTCTGGGAACTATATTTTAGTTTGAAGAAGACACGTTAAGCAAATTTTTTAGAAGGCAAGTATTTATATCATGTGTGAAAAAGAGAGAGAAAGGGCCTATCTGTTATTGTATACAGATGGGTTAAGGTGTCTCTTCTCTGATTAATCAGGTGGTATTTCATCATAAATGAAGGCAACGAAGGAAATGGGCGGCTCAGTCCCGTTAAGTGACCAACTCTTGGTTCCAGCTCAGGTCATGACCTCACAGTTTGTGAGTTCCTCGCCCCACATCTGGCTCTGCACTGACAGTGTGGAGCCTGCTTGGGATTCGTGCTCGCTTGCGCTCTCTCTCTCTCTCTCTCTCAATAAATAAATTTCTAAAAAAAATTAAGGTGAACTAGAAGTGGGGGTAGCAGGGATAGAAACGGCAGCTGAAGCAGCAATCACGACGCCTGCCGTCCACTCGGGTGTGCCGCATCACCCGGAGCCCACCCACCAAGGGTGCCTCCTCCATTCCCAGGGGCCTTTAGGGAGCCCTGAGGGACAAGGCGGCAGGGACATCTCTCTTCAGATGTGACTAGAGGACACGGGAATGGAGCTCAGCGGTTGCGAGGAGTGCCTGCCAGAGGAGAGCAGAGTCTATTTTTAAGTACTCTGCACACCCAGTGTGGGGCTCGAACAGCACGTTGATTCTGAGAGCAAGAATTACATGATGGGGGTAGGAGTTAAGACGGTGGAGAAGTAGAGAGACTGGATTTCCCTCCTCCCTCAAACACAGCCGTACTGAGGCTGGAACACTGCAACACCCAGGAAGTCAGTCTGGGAGCGACAGAAAAACCACAGGTGGAGAGAGACAGCTTGGCGGGACAGAGAGCGTGTAGGTGAGTTGGCATGAGATCACATAGCACTGGCAGGGAGGAGGGGAACCCCTTCTGCGCAGACAAAGGGAGAGAAAGAAGCCGAGGACGGCGGTGCTGTGTTAGGACAAGAGAAAACCCGCTCCTGACCTGGCACTGGGGAACGAGAAATACAGTGTCAGTTTCTCCTCTGCAAACAGCCTTAGGAGCTTCAGATCAGTTTTCAAAAGTGCGTGACCTTCCTCCAGAAAGAAGCCGCCACCGCGTGTGTGTGTGTGTGTGTGTGTGTGTGTGTGTGTGCGCGTGTGTGTGTGTGCGCGCGCCTGTGTAGGAGGGAGCCTGCCCAGGCGACAGGCAGCGATCTCAGGGGCACGCTGGGAGAGAACAGTCCCCCCACCTTCAGTACTGTGGGAAGAGGGTTTATTGTCCCCCAAAGGAGAAAAGACCCTGCAGGAGCCAGCCAGAGGTGGAGTGCCACTACTCCAGAATCGGTCCGCGGGGAGCGGGATCCTAGACATCGGTTTTGAATCCCAGCCCAGCGCCTAGGAGGCGGGGGACACTGTGGCGCAGGACAGGCTGACTGCCCGGGCTACTCCGTGAGGGCGGCCTGAACCGCGTGCTTTGAGACACCGGGCTGGGGAGGAGAGACCTGGGGTGTCGCCATTTTCCGCCACAACACCTACACCAATGCGGTGGGGCTTCAGGGAACAGGACAGCGGCCCCCAGTGGAGGCGGGACCTGCTTACACCAAACCCCACCCCTCCGAGCCTGGTGAGGGCTTAGCCACCAGAGTGAAATTGACACTGAGTGAACCCGATGTCCTCTCCCCCCGACCAGCACAGCCACCACCGACCCAGCACCAACAGACAACTGTTCTGTGTTTTTGTCTGTTAGTCTCTCTCTTATTCTCTCTCTCTCTCTTTTCTTTCCTTCTCTTCTCTCTCCTTTTTCTTTCTACCCTTTTCTTTCATTTCCCTTTGGAATCAGGCTCACAGTCTCTGATTTGATTTTTGCTCAATTCTTATTATATATGTGTATTTTTTTGCTCTTTATCTCTTTTATTTTTTTGCTTAATCAGGCATTTTTACTCTAGTCTTTTCACACCTTTTCTTTATCTCCTTCTTTATTTTCTTTCCACTCTGTCTGGATTAAACCTTATAGTTTGATTCTCTGCTTGGTCTTTTTCTTTTTTTCTCCCCTTTCATTTTTCTCTTTGTATGGGATCGGGTCCCCTGCCCTTTCCTTTCTTCCAGGTTATTTCAATGAGCAAATCAAAGCACACCTGTTGAAGCTCCAAACAATCCACCACTATGAGCGAAGAGAAGCTTTGTAGAGGACTGATCGGTGGGATAGAACAGCTAAATATGCAACAACAGAGAGGACGCAACACACTCCAAAAACACGTCCGGAAGGGCCAAGCCCTGGACAGTGTGTGACCCATGTTTAATATAGTAGTGTTCGCAGGTACAGGATACATAACCAGCTATTAAAACACATAAAAGACAAAAATCTAGCCAAAACGATGAAATGGAAGAATTCTCCTCAAAAGAAATTCCAGGAAGAAATGACGGCCAGAGGATTGCTCAAAACAGATATAAACAATATATCCGAACAAGAATCTAGGATAACAGTCATAAGACTAATAGCTGGGCTTGAAAAGTGTATAGAAGGCAGCAGAGAATCTATTGCTGCAGAGATCAAAGACCTAAGAAATAGTCACAATGAATTTTTAAAAATGCTATAAATGGGATGCAAAATAAACTAGACACAGTGACAGTGAGGATGGGAGAAGCAGAGGAGAGAATAGGCAAGGAAGAAGTCAAACTTTCACGCTTCACAGGTGACATGATACTCTATACGGAAAATCCAAAAGACTCCACCAAAAAATTGCCAGAACTGACATATGAATTCAGCCAAACTGTAGGATATAAAATCAATGTACAGAAATTGGTTGCATTTCTATACACCAATAATGAAGCAACAGGAAGAAATATCAAGGAATCGATCCTATTTGCAATTGTGCCAAAAACCATAAAATACCCAGAACTAAACAAAACCTAACCAATGAGATAAAAAACCTCTATGCTGAAAACTATAGAAAGCTTATGAAAGAAACTGAAGAAGACACAAAAAAATGGAAAAACATTCCATGCCCTTGGATTGGAAGAACGAATATTGTTAAAATGTCAATACTACCCAAAACAATCTGCGCATTCAATGAAATCCCAATGAAAATAGCATCGGCATTCTTCACAGAGCTAGAACAAACGAATCCTAAAATTTATACAGAACCACAAAAGACTCTGAATAGCCAAAGTAATGGTCAAAAAGAAAACCAAATCTGGAAGCATCACAATCCCTGACTTTAGCCTGTACTACAAAGTTGTAATCATCAAGACAGTATGGCATTGGCAGAAAAACAGACACATAGACCAATGGAATAAAATAGAGGACCCAGAAATAGACCCATAAATATATGGCCAACTAATCTTTGACAAAGCAGAAAAGAGTATCCAGTGGAAAAAAGACAGTCTCTTTGGCAAATGGTGCTGGGAAAAGTGGACAGCAACATGCAGAAGAATGAAACTGGACCACTTTCTTTCACCACACACAAAAATAAATTCAAAATGGATGAAAGACCTAAATGTGAGACAGGAAACCTTCAAAATCATTCAGGAGAAAACAGGCAACAATCTCTTTGACCTCAGCAGCAACTTCTTATTTGACATTTCGCGGAAGGCAAGGAAAATAAAAGCAAAAATGAACTATTAGGACCTCATCAAGATGAAAAGCTTCTGCACAGCAAGGGAAACAATCAACAAAACTAAAAGACAACTGACAGAATGGGGGAAGATATTTACAAAAGACCTATCAAATTAAGAGTTAGTATCCAAAATCCATAAAGAATTTACCGAACTCAATACTGAAAAACAAATAACCCAGTGAAGAAATGGGCAGAAGACATAAATAGACACTTTTCTAAAGAAGACATCCAGATGGCAAATGGATACATGAAAAGATGCTCAACATCACTCATAATCAGGGAAATACAAATCAAAACCACACTGAGATACCACCTCAAACCTGCAGGGTAGATAAAATTAACAACTCAGGAAACAACAGGTACTGGTGAGGAGGTAGAGAAAGGAGAATCCTCTTGCACTGTTGGTGGGAATGCAAATGGGTGCAACCACTCTGGAAAACAGTGTGGAGGTTCCTCAAAAAAATTAAAAATAGAATTACCCTATGACCCAGCAATAGCACTACTAGGAATTAATCCAAAAGATACAGGAGTGCTGATTCAAAGGGGCACATGCACCCCGATGTTTATAGCAGCACTATCAACAATAGCCAAATTATGGAAAGAGCCCAAATGTCCATCAACTGAGGAATGGATAAAGAAGATGTGGTTCATATACACAATGGAATATTATTCGGCAATGAAAAATGAAATCTTGCCGTTTGCAACAACATGGATAGAACTGGATGCTATTACACTAAGCAAAATAAGTCAGTCAGAAAAAGACCGATATAGGGGCACCTGGGTGGCTCAATCGGTTAAGCATCCGGCTTCAACACAGGTCATGATCTCGCATTTTGTGAGTTCGAGCCCCGTGTAAGGCTCTGTGCTGACAGCTCAGAGCCTGGAGCTTGCTTCCAAATCTGTGACTCACTCTCTCTCTGCCCCTCTACCGCTCATACTCTGTCTCTCAAAAAAATAAATAAGTGTTAAAAAATGTTTAAAAACAATAAAATAAAAACATTTAAAAAAAAGAAAAAGAAAAAGACCAATATATAAGTTCATTCATATGTGGCATTTGAGAAACTTAACAGATGACCATAGGGGAAGGGAAGGAAAAATAAGATACAAAGAGAGAGAGAGGGAAGCAAACCGTAAGAGACTCTTAAATACAGAGAATGAACTGAGGGTTGATGGGGAGGTGGGGGAGAGGGGAAAATGGATGATGGGCATTGAGGAGGGCACTTGTTGGGATGAGCACTGGATGTTTATGTAAGTGAATCACAGGAATCTACTCCTGAAGCCAAGACTACACAGTATGCTAGCTAACTTGACAATAAATAAATAAATATATTAATAAATTAATTAATTTTTAAAAAGAAGGAAATGAGGGAATATGTCATGTGGCTATCTGGACAAAATACTTCTAAGCCAAGGGAAGTGCACAGCAAGTACAAGGGACTTCAGGCAGGAGCATGACTAGCATGTTTGATGAACAGCAAGGTCAAGGGTTGCAGTGGAAAACAAGTGTGCCGGCCAGGACATAAAATCAGAGAAGTCCTGGAACCTCAGAACACAGAAGGTCCTGCAGACTTCTGAAGGGATGTTGGCTTTTACTGTGAGCTAGGAAGTCATTTGGTGAATTCGAGGAGTGCCATGACCTGATTTTCATGATTCAACAGCTGGTTAAGATGTGGAAGGCAGACTCTGTGGGAGCAAGGGGGAAGCGGGGACACCAGTAGGAGGCTGGTGTGGTGTCCCCAGGCAAGACATGATGGTGGCTTGGACAAAGAGGATAGTAGTAGACATGCTAAGTAATCTGATTGTGAATTAATTTTGAAGGGGGAGCCACTGGATTTACTGAGATTAGGTGCGCGGTGTGAGGAAAAGAAGTCAGATAGGACTCCAAATTTTTTTACTCGAAAATCTGAGATAAGGGAGTTTTAACTAAAATCCAAATTTCCTGTAGCTTACAAGCCCCTGCATGAGCTTTCTTTTGCCTCATTACTAAAGAATGCTATGCTCACCAAGTCCCACACTACACACGATTGCATTTCAATTTGTCCACTGCTCTGGGCCCTCACACACACTCCCTCTCCCTGAAACACTCCCTTCTCCTTCTCACCTCCCCATCCTCCTACCACGTCTGTTCCTTCTTCACTCCCACAGAGTCCTCAAGTCTCGGCTTGGAAGGAACTCTGCGAAATGTTCTCTGACCCCTTTTCCCTGGGGAACTGCCTCTGGGACGAGCCCCACAGCACCCTGCTCTGACCCTTCTGTCCTATCTCAACTCCTTGGTGCCCTCCACCCCCAAACACTATACTCTAAGCTGCACAGGGCGGGAAGTTTATATTTACTACAATATCCTTAACACCGAAGAGCTTTCTGCACATGCTATGTGTTCACTAAATGCTGTGAAATTATCCGAGTCAAATTGTTGAGTATTCTAATTTGTTGGAACTCTTACACCGCCACTGAAAATGGCAACTGTAAAATCAGCAATATGTGGTAATATTCTGTACAAAGTTAAGTGAAAAAATGAGATGAAAAGTTGTAGGTACATAATTTTAACTGTTAAAATGTGGCCACATGTGGCTAAAGACTAAAAAGGAATATGTAATGTAAAGCGGTGACATAGACAGTATTCTGGGTATTTATCTATCTTAAAACGTCTTTTAAATAGTATCAAAAGAGATCTTCTTGAACTGTATTGACAGAAAATACCTATAAAATATATAAAAAGGAAAAACAATAATACAATTAACAATCTTACCACCCAGTTTAAGGCATCACTATAATCACCGAACTCATCTTGTGACTCTCCTCCATCCAAACCCTATCCTCTCCCAGTGAAGCACTATCCTGAAATGTGGGTTTATAATACCATTGCTTTCCTCCATCATCTAATGTTTGTAACTCTAAACATTAAAGATATAATAAGATACAGCTTATTTAAAGTATTATATATATATATACACATATATATGTGTATATATATGTTTCTTAAAGGTATATATATACATATATATGTATATATATATATATAAACATATATATATGTTTCTTAAAGGTATACAGGCCAAAATGGAATTGCTGATTATAGGATACATACATGTGTTCAATTTATGCCAACTTGTTTTCCAAGGCCGCCACTCTAGTTCCCAAGTCCATCAGCGGTGTGTAAAAGTTTCTATTGCTCTTCTTCCTTGATATTGTCAAACTTTTTAACTTAACCAACTAGTTAAGTGTCATTTCAATATGGTTTTAATATGCATTTCCCTCATCACTAGAGGTTGAACGTCTTATAGGTTAATCAGCCACTTGGTGCTTCTGTGCTATGGAATGCCTGTTCATCACTTTTGACCAGTTTTCTAATGAATTATTAATCTATGTCTAATTCATAGTTGCTATTTATGTACTCTGAACACGATTCTTATATCAGTTATTAGGTCTATATATCAAGTATCACCCTTATGTGACTTGTCTTTTAACTTATTTTATGGTTACATTGGATGAAAACTTAATTCTAATGAAAAACTCAACCATTTTCGCCTCTAGTTTGCACAAAAAGTGCGAATTCTGATAAAATTTTTGTCATAGAATACAACAGGAATCAGTTGATGAGACAGATTGGCTAAGAAATTGCAGGAATTTTTTGAGACTCTCTACAGACTAGATTTTAAAATCCCACAGTATTGTATTAAAGCATCTACAAAGTGGTTCTGCCAAGCCCTCGTTAAGAACCAATTCTGGGGCGCCTGGGTGGCTCAGTCGGTTGAGCATCTGAGTCATTGACTCATTCGGCTCAGAACACGATCCCAGGGTCTCGAGATCAAACCCACGTCGCCCACGTCGGGCTCCACACTCAGCACGGAGTCTGATTGGGATTCTCTCTCTCTCCCACTGCCCCTTCCCACTCTTGTGTGCACACTCTATCTAAAGTAAAATATATATATAGAGAGAAGCACTTGTTTAAGCCATCACCCTCAGAACAGGAATCCCCAGTCTAGTATTCCTGACAGGGGGTCAGCTGATTTCAACATGAAGAAACCTGGAAGGCATATGTGCTTGAAACTGGTCATGGGCTACATTATAGCTACATGGAAATAAGCTATAATCTGCTAAACTAAAGTATGAATTGAAAACAAAATTAGCAAATACTGTACACATAGTTAATGAAACTAAATTGCAAACCGATTATGTTTAATTTTGAATACAAAAATAGATTTTAGCATGGCAGAATGTACTCTCTTCACTGCCTGTATCAGATTTTAGAAACCAGTGTTTCGAAACTTATTTTGCAAATTCGCCTACAGTTGTTGCATTTTGTTCAAAATTTGTTGGAAATTGCTAACCAACGCATTCAAAAAATATACCAAGGAAAGTGGAAAGGGGACTTGAGATTCGAAACTTTCAGTAAAACTCAATCAGTGAAAAAAAGCTTACAGAAATGTGTCCCTTCAAGAGCAAGGGAAGAAATTTATCCCTTCAAAAGCATAGGACGAAACATAAGAACTAATTGAATAAAGGCTCAAACATTATAAAAGCAATTTTGAAAGCCTATTGTGGGTTGAATTGTCTCCCAAAAACATGTTCAAAACCTGATCCTTTGTACCTGTGACTGGACCTTATTAGGAAATAAGGTATTTGGGGATATAATTAAGATGTAAGGTGAGGATGAGGTCATACTGGAATAGTGTGGGTCCTTAATCCAATATGACTTCTTTCTCTATCAGAAGAGAAGAGACACAGAGACACATAGGAAGACCCAGAGGGTAGACGGCCATGTTACCACAGAGGCAGAGGCAGAGGCAGAGTCACGTGGCTACAGACGAAGGAAAAGAACTTCCAGCAAGAAGAGGAGAGGAGGGCATGGCTCTGCAGATACCTTCATTTCAGACTTCTCGCCTCCAAAAATGTGAGGACCCATTCTGTTGCTTCGAACCGTCTAGTCTGTGGTATTTGTTTACCGTGGCCTTAGGAAACAAACACGTGTATAATCCTAATTTAAAATATTCAAATTTGGGGTGCCTGGGTGGCTCAGTCGGTTGAGCGTCCGACTTCGGCTCAGGTCACGATCTCGCGGTCTGTGAGTTCGAGCCCCGCATCGGGCTCTGTGCTGACAGCTCAGAGCCTGGAGCCTGCTTCACATTCTGTGTCTCCCTCTCTCTCTGCCCTTCCGCTGCTCATGCTCTGTCTCTCTCTGTCTCAAAAATAAATAAACATTTAAAAAAAAATTCAAATTTGTGGGAAGACTCTTTTGATGGAATTTTTCATTGAATACATTTATAGTTTGGAATGCAATGGCATAGAACTGAGAAGACCTATATTTACTGTGTCTAAACATGGCAAGATATTTGAAAAGTCATAAATAAGAACAACTTGATGACATGTAACATAGGGATTTCTCAAAGAAAGGTATGCTGAAAGGAGACACTAAGACAGGCAACTGTGAAAATACTTAGGCTAAAATAATCTTCACATTTCAATAGGAAAATAACTCGAATTGAGACTATGTTCCATTTAGCAGTTTGCTCTGAGCTCATCAGGTGCTTTAATATCTGTAGAGAAAGCAATTTCTTGAAAACTAAAAATACTACTGTCTAAAGTAAAAAATAATCTGCAACGTAAAAAAAAAAGTGCAGCAAATTGAATTTTAAAATTAAGTGTAAAATCTTTTCTTTCTAGAAAATGATCAGTATCAACGTATTAAAGAGATGACGAAGAAACTAATTCAAGTAAGTATATGTACCATGAATTTGGCATGTGTTAAAAGTTAGTGGTCACATAATTAATGTAAAAAATTAAAAATATTATCATAAAATTAAGATCAAAATTTTCAATTGCTCTAATGTATAAGGATATACAAATTACCATTTAAAATGTAAATTTTGAAGATACTTTTGAACAGAACTCTTTTATAGGTCCTAATATATTTACAAATCAATAAATATTCCAAATATGTCATTTTCATTACTTTAATATCTTTTTACTCTTAAAAATGTGGTTTGGTCAAAAAATTATATAGTCATATTGCCATTAATACACACTAAAAGTGCAATTTGACTTAGGTATTTTTAACAAAATGCACCCTTGTCATTACTTGCTCAGGCAACATTTTCTGAAAAGGTAATGTTGCAAGTGACCCCTCAAGAAGGCAGGACATATAGCTCTCCGCTTCGCCATTCTCCCCCTCATTGCCGGGCTGGCACTAAAATGTGGCTTCATTAAAAAACAAGAAATCGTAGTGGGGGAGTGGTGAGTAATTGAGCAGGATGATGCTGTATAAATTACTTCCCCCAAGCCAAAAGTCAGTCCTGGTTCACCGGTAGTAGTGTAAAAGTAGATTTCAAAATGGAACAAGCCTAACTAAGATTTTACAATTGGGTGGAGAAGCCACAAGGGAGGAGGAATTTACGCAGGTCCTCACGGGAGGAACTAGGAACTTGCCATCAGCGTCAGCAAAGAGCCCTCTGCCTAGCCTAACTTCCTCCTCACCCAGACACCTGAATTGTTCCATCCTTGACTTTGGAAGAAGCCAATCGGGTTTAACAAGCATCAATCCCTTATTTGCATATTAACCCAACCAATCCAAATTAACCTAGTTTCAATCTGTTCTGTATCAAGGACCTAAATAAGAACTGCACTTGTGACTTCTAGCTTTTTAATAACTCTGTCCCCTCTTTGTCTTCCTCAGGACAGGAGTCAGATTTCTCCCTGAATCTAGGTCTCCCAAACTGCAATTCTAATTGCCCAAATAAATGTCTATTTGCTTACATTTCCGGTGACAGGAGTTAGAACAGGGTTGAAGAAGTCACTTAATTGCCCTGAAAGGAATGGGATTTCCTCATCTATGTAATAGAAATGTTCTCTGTTTAACTTATAGAAAAGGATTTGGCTAAAAGTTGATTGACTGATTTGCAAAAATTGCTCTAAGTGACAGATGATGCCATACTCAAGCAACCTGGAGAAACAGGGGCCCAGAAAGTCATCATTCAGTGTTGTTTTCAAGAGCTTGTTTATTTATCTATATTTTCCAGGAAATATACTGCAACTATCCTCATCTATGGTTACTAGAACTAAATGTAGTATTTAATTAACTAAAGCAAAATAGTAAATAGAAAAAAAAAATCACTACTTTTCCTGGGTATCAAAATACTCCTTCACAAAACAGTAAAATACAACAAAGTCCAACCCAAAACAGATTTAATTTGTATACTCGGCATCTTGCGTCTGCTTCTAAATTTCAATCTCATTTTCAGCCACAGCTGTAATTAGAGCTGCGATGGACTGTTTTATGATCTACAAAGATGAAAAGTCTAATGCAATCACTAGCAATTCAAATTTCTCTGCAGGTCATACCATAGCTTAATTGCTGTGTATTTTAGGGCCTCACGGAGATTTTGAGTTTGAATTAAGAGAAATGAAACCCGACAAGGGAACCAGGACAGAATTATATAGAGAGTAAGACCAATCACTAGTACTAGAGAGGCTTTTGCAGTAAATAATTTTTTTTTAAAGTGAATGAATACTTAGGAATGTTAAGTTTATGGTCTTTTACAATCATTTCATCTCGCATCCTAAATACTATACTTACACCTTATCTGAAATTACGCTTTAGTAAATCGATAAAAACATACCTAAAAGAAAGTTCTTTTCATCATGCATAATTCTATTATTCAATTTTGCAATTTAACTCTTTCAGGACCCTAATGTGTAAATCGGAACATCAGTAGCTACCTAAACAACACCTATATTTTAATGCTGGCCTAGCTGCAAAATTTATAAAGCCATTGGCAATGAGACATAAAGAAAGGTGAGGTTTATCAAGAGCTGTAGGCTGGTACACAAAATGCTGAAATAGCATTTGAGCAGCAGGGGGTACCAAATTTAGGATTTTAGGAAATCACTTTGCAATAGGATAAACATGGAACAAACGTTTAGGCTATCCATTTAAGTATGAAAAGGAGTTCAGGTGGGATGATCTAAAGCAGCGTTTGGGAAGTCCCTGTTTCAGGATACCGGCCAGTCTGCCTTGACCATGGCATTAACGTACAAGATCTGTAACCTTCCCTCCAAATGGGAACCCTGCTGCCCAGCTCCATACACTGAAAGCACTGGGCCGAAGACTCTTGTGATATTTATAATCCAACCACATGTTGAGTTGTGCACTCACATAGCAAGGCAAAATAGTACAAATTTAATAAAAAATTTTTATTTTTAACTTTTTGACTGTTTAGGTCATTCATTTCAAAGAACAATAATGGGCAATAAATAGAAGGGCTTACTTATTTCTTTGACATTAAATATATTTTCTTCCAATTAATAACATCTAATTTCTCATGAGTTAATAGGAAAAAAAACTCACTGTAGATTTTAGAAATGAGAAAAACTCCAATGATACTTCAAGATTTTATAATATTCAATTCTGTCAAAGGTCAGTTCTTGAAATTCTAATAAAAAAAACTTCATTATAAAAGTACTTATATGTTCTACCATCATAGGTATCTAGACAAAAATATGGAAAATAATCAAAAATGCTTCTTCATGTTCAATTGAGGCTCCATATAGCTCAGAAACTGGTAATCTGTTAATTTAGAACAGCCAATATTGGGGAAGGAGTTTATCAAACTTGAAGATAATTTTCAGTAAAAATAACACGAAGGCTCAAATTTCAAGTGACTAGGAGTGATATCAGATCTAAACCACATTGACTATGAAGAACTAGACAGCTAATATGTAACTACATATGAAAAAAACATGACTGAGGATGGGGACAGATGGGGAGGCAGACAGTGGCGAACTCTGGAAGATGGCATCTCTTCTCTCTGCTGGTCCTAGAAGAGAAAAGAGACACCAATAAGCATCAACACACTGTCCGAATTCCTCCCCACCCGAGACCCAGCAGTCCACAGGTGTTTCTCAACCTGACAGCCAACTTCACCTTCATCTATGGTATTCAATGCCAAGAGACGTCAACAACAGTACCCTATCCTAACTTGATTAAGGCTGCCTTAAGAAAATAAAGACTATCCAAAGTCCTATTTATAGCTATCATCTCTATCAAATAGGGCTGAAAGCTGCTGTGTTGAAAGTAATACTTCCTTATGTTAAGAATAGCTTTCCAAAATTATTGCAACTATTTTAAATGATAAAGAGACCATTAAATATAATCTAAAATATCTGAATTATTCCTTTGCTTGCACACATTTGCATGAAGCAAGTGGCTGTAAAGAAATATTTGGGTTATAACGACTCTCAATCAATGCACATGGAGAGGATGGGGTGATGGGTCCCTTCCATCAAGCTGACAAAGGGAAATCCATCGACTTACATAATTTGGAAAAGATTATCCTCACTCTGCAAAGAAGCTCTAGAACAAATGAAATTCAAAAAATAATTATCTAAATAGATAATTGACTAAGGTACATGATACTTTCGCTTCTGCAGTTCAAACAGAATTCTACAGGATCTGCTTTCCCTAGGTAATTCCAAGCCAACTGGCCAATTCTTTCAGACACCATACAGCTTCCATAACTAGAAGTCAGACTAGGTTATTTTCTTCTATTTTTGTGGAAGAGCTAATCACTAGAAAGACATCTAAAGTAAACCGAATTGGAAATATTCTTTTTTTAGTCACTCAAGAGTGAGACAAATATATGTATAAAATGGTGAGTTAACCAATTAAAATGAAATAAGTAGCAGCTATGTTTCCACGTTATTATTACTTTCTCCCAGGTATTGTGTTGCTCACTGGGGATACAGAAAGATAAATCCGATACAATCTCTGAGCTCATAGAACTGCCATGAACGTGCATTACTGGAAGCCCTGAAAGTCTGAAAACTGAATCTCTTCTGGACTCACTGGCTCGGGGTCAAGGGAATGTATTTTTAGATTCTTAAGTCTAAGTTTGCAACTCCAACAAGTAGATGAAGTTAAAGCGAAGAGTACCACTGTGTAAAAGAGGTAAAACCATACCACGTTTGGTACGTGCAGCGTACTAGCCGGCAACGGGGTCCAAAGAGATGCAATGATTCTAAGACTGGCTACTTCAAAGTAAGATTGAAGAAGTTCGGGAGGCACCATACAGAAAAAGATTGAGAAATCAAGATTATGTTCGATTTTGTGAAATCACTACGGACTTTAGAGCTGGATAAGACCTCATAATTCCTATCAACAAAGGAATTCAGAATCTCAAACAGTAGTAAACCATCTGAACAATGCCCACTCCTTTGTTTACAAAACACAACAATAACCAAAACAAATACTAGAAACGAGCAGACCACCTGTTCTTAGCGCACCTTTCCTGAGGGCCTCATATGTCTTACTAAATCACTCCACTGTACCTGCTGCAAAGTAAGAATATCCTGGCGCCAGAGCCCAAAGCCGACCCCGTCCAAGTTGCCCGACTTGGGGTCCATGCGACCAGACCGCGAGGCCCGCAAGGTCAAGTTCGGAGCCTAGGCAGGCCTCGTCCCCCTGCCCCGCCGTCGCGCGCTGCGGCCTGCGCCTCTGGCCTGACGCGGGAGAGCTCGGCCGGCGCCAGCGGCCCACGTTCCGCCGCCCCTCCCGCAGCCCGAGGTTCTGCACGCGCGGGCACCGACACCCGAAGACAGCGAGCGTCCGCGACGCTCGTACCTCACGCCGCTGCTCTGAAAACCCCGGAACGCGCAACCGGCTGCTCCCGGCGTCCCCAGGGAAAGCACTACGCTCCCGCCGAGGGTCAACACGCGGCCCAGGCGACGGCGGAGCAGGGAAAAGCCGCGGGCCGGCACTGCCATGGCCGCGAATCGCCGGCTTCCGGACGGAGACTCCACCTCCAACCGCTGCGGTCTTCGCAGCTGCAGGCCGGGCTCCGCCCCCACCCGACCGGGCCGGAGAGTGGGTCCCTGCGGCAGCCGGTTCTGGGCGCCATGCCGGGGCGGGGCCTGGTGCCAAACTCAGGGCTGGGGGCGGAGCCCTAGCTAAACTCAGGGCTGGGGGCAGGGCTGAGACACACTGGGAGGCGGGGCCAGGAACCAAGCTGTGAACGGAACTGGGGCGGGACCGAAGAAACTTTGGGACTGGCTAGAGAGCGGGGGGAGGGGGGGTCCGGCCAGGACCCTAGCCGCAGGCTGTGCGAAGTATGAGGACCCGGGTCTCTGAGACTGGTGGCTTGCGGTGTGGCTTCGCACCCACCTGACACACCTTTGGTCTTCCTATAAGCGAGGACACAGGTAAGGCGTCTAAACAAATCAGTCCAAGCAGCATGCCTCCTTTTTCCCTAGAGAGTTCTGGCCTACCACCTCCGAGGTTATGTGATTTAAAGCCAGAAGGATGTTACTGCTTCTTTGTTTCCTACCCCCCTTAATATGATCTTGGGATACCTGGGAGCTGGAGAGAGAAAAAGGTGTAAGTATGTGGAGGGAGGAGGGGGACCTGGCCGAAGAAGAACTGAACTTTAGGATTTCTGTTGTTCTACCTTATCTCCATTTTTGGAACGAAAAAATGACCAATGTCTATCATCGTCCAGAGTTTATGACCTAGTTAACATGGCCTGGTAACGTGCATTGTCTGGTGAATTGACAACTAATGAGAAAGCAAAATAGCAACTACCTCTGGAAAAGTTAAAATCAGACTGGCCATTCACTATGCTGACATATGTTAAAAGATAAATCAAAGCAGACTTTTAACAATTAAGAGTTTCTTTGAGTAAAAATCAGTTTGAACCAGGCAGCATCCAATCTAGCAGACAGAAAGGCACTCTTAGGAGCTGTACAAAATAAAAGCCTTTTTTAGGCGGAAGGGAACAGGAACAAGAAAGTTATACTAGCAAAAAAATGGGTTTGTTATTGCAAAGTTACTTTCCTGTAGGGGATGGCCGGGATCTCTCAGGCACAATATCTACCTAGGGCTGATCAGGTGATTCCTGGTTGACTGATTTAAGATTCTGTTTAGGAGAGAGGAAACTAATGGGGAGGAAGAATTTCCTAGAAGGAAACTAGAACTAGAAGGTCCTAGTTCTAACTAGATCAGAATTATATTGACATGAGATAGATTAGCAGGGGAAAATCAAGTTTAATAGTATACATAAAAGGAATCAAAATCAAATTTAATAGCATCCAGTGGGGAATCCACAGACATGGAAATTCCAAAGATAGGCAACATGATGCTTTTATGAGCTAAGGAGAGGGGTAGGGGTCTGAGGATACAAAAGAGAGACAGATCATTAACAGGAAGGTGAAAGGAGATGTTTAGAAAAACAAAGATGCCCTATTCTGCAGATATGTTATTCTCTGGTAAAGAGGACTCTATTAATAGCTCTCATCCTGGTAAAGCAAGCAGTTGAGGGGGAGGTAAAGAACTTTCTCTGACTCTGCTGGGTTTGGATTATTTTTAGCTCAAAATAATGTTCATGCCAAAATGGCCTGTCTAGGGGTCGCCTGCCCTTGTCCTCTACTCACAGTTTGGTGAAGTGGAGCTTAGCATAAGTGACTCCATTTTGCACCCGTTGTCTTGTTTTTTAACAGATAATGAACACTGATAAGAGACAGATAAAACTGGCTGCAAAGGTAAACAATATTTCTCCCAAGGTCAGGCTGCAGCTGTGAAGTGTCATCACAGTCCCTTTGACCACTGCATTCTTACTTAGAATCCTCGTTCTCTAAAATCATAACTGTCAGGGGTGCCTGGGTGGCTCAGTGGGTTAAGCATCTGACTTCGGCTCAGGTCATGATCCCATGGTCTGTGAGTTCGAGCCCCACGTCAGGCTTTGTGCTGACAGCTCAGAGCCTGAAGCCTGCTTTGGATTCTGCGTCTCCCTCTCTCTGCCCCTCCCCACCCCTCCGTGTCTCTCTCTCTCAAAAATAAATAAAAACTAAAAAAAAAAAATTTTTTTAATTATAACTGTCAGAAAGGTTGCAGTTTAAAATCCTATCCATAAGAATGAAACATCCTATCCATCCTATTCTGTATGATATAAGTCAATTTCACACAAAGAAGCAGCCTTTATTTCCAACCTAGGTAAAAGCTTCAAATGAGGGATTTCTGAACACATTCTACATAGATCTTAACTTTATCAATTTCAAAGAATAGGCCCCTGGATCCCCTTTTCAGTTCCACTTCATGTTGACCCATTTACACACAGCTCTTTGGTGCTTTGAGCCTCCCAAAATATTGCTTTATTTACATTTCACCTAGCCTCTACCCTTCCCCAAATCTTACAATCACCTTATATCTCCCTTAGTTGATGAGATACTTCTCAGGTTTTGACTGGTATGCAGTCTCCTTCATTACAAGGAACCAGTTGTCCTAACTTTGTCTTCTACAGGTTTGTCCCTGACAGTTGAGATCTGATTAGGCTAGGACAGCAGCCAGGAGCGATGATCCTACAGAAGGGATTTGCAGCCCCGAAGTGGCTATCCGTCTAGCAAAGGCAATATCCTGTGCCCTATGTAGGATGGAGCAAGGCGTGCCCTCCATGAAGTCAAGTACCATGCACTCCACTTCTTCTACATCCCATGATACCTAGCAGAGTGTTCAGTAATTTCTTGAAAACTACTTAACTACGGTTTATAAGGAATCCATTTACACCACCACATTTCAAAATATAACCACATCAATTCAAAGCCTTCTTTAATCATCTGATCTTGCCAAGAATATGTAACTGTCTCATATGGAGATACATTGACCATTGCCCGTCCCCATCCTCTGGCTTATGCTAGACTCTAGACAGCTCCTTCTTCTGCTCACATACTCTTTATGTACTTCCTACTAATGAGCAGCCTGAATTATTGCACTCAAAATAAACCATGACTGTGAAAGGAAGGAAAACATTGCCTCTACCATCAAGGTTCTCCAGCAGGACTAAAAATTAAATTTTCATGAGACAAATTAACAGGAGAAAAACACCCACAGAATTTTATTGTGTGTACATGGAGGCCCAATTACTAAATTGAGACCTGAAGAAATGACCAAAGCAAGGTTTTTATACATTTTTAGACAAAGAGATGATACATTAAAAAAAATTTTTTTAATGTTTATTTCTTTTTGAGAGACAGAGCATGAGAGGAGGAGGGGCACAAAAAGAGGGAGACACAGAATCTGAAGCAGGCTCCAGGCTCTGAGCTGTCAACACAGAGCCCAATGCGGGGCTCAAACCCACCAACCGTGAGATCATGACCTGAGCTGAAGTCGGACACCCAACCGACTGAGCCACCCAGGCACCCCAAGAGATTAAACATTTTCGAGGAATTTACAGGATAAAGAATATGTGTATTTGGGCTGAAGTAGTATATTAGTAAAAAGTAATACAGCTTATTTCTGCAGCTTTTTGTGATTTTAAAGTCATTATCTCTGGTGATAAGGATATCTTTTTTTTAGTTTATTTATTTTGAGAGAGAGAGAGAGAGAGTGTGTGTGAGTGGGGAAGGGGCAGGGAGAGAGGGAGAAAGAAAGAATCCCAGGCGGCTCCATGCTGTCAGTGCAGAGGCCAACACGGTGCTTGAACTCATGAAACAGACCATGACCTGAGTTGATACCAAGATGCTTAACCAACTGAGCCACCCAGACACCCCTCTTTTAACTTCTTAGTGTAGGGAGGATATTTCAGGGAGAGATTTGTTTCCTGCTTTCAAGGAGACAGAGGAGGGGCTGGATGTCCTTGTACTAGTTGTTACTTAAGTAATTTTTATTTAAAATAATATGCCAACGTGGCCCCTACAGCTGTTTCTGAGTAACTCATTGAAGTCATCTTGAGGTAAGAGCTTGCATCAAGCAAAGGATACCAACTACCCTCTGCCATCTAAAGATAACCCTACCAGCAAATCTACATACTATCTAATCTCTGTGATCTCCCGTGGCATTATCCCCAGAGCCTAGCCCAATGGACAGCACACATTGAGTGCTCATGAACTATCTGTTCCATGAGTGAGTGAATGAATTGGACCAAGACTCAGCAGGAATGGAATGAAATGCCAAATGGACCTCCACAGAGCCACCTCTGATGATGGGCAGAGACGTGGAGGGTATAATTGAACCTGTCCCGGAGATTTTAAGTACACCAGAAAATGTGCGTGGTGGGCTATTGCCAGGCTTTGGGTGACTCTAAGTTTTCTGACACACGTTGGATATCCGTTCAATAATAAACACCCCTGTAGAGCATTATGCCTACTATTCTTGCAAATGGAGAAGTTAATGTCAGTCTACTGGATTGAACCGTGAGAAATTTTCCCCAGGTTTCTGGATGGTGCCCTGGTCATCAGAAATGTAATTCCCTTGAAAGTTAATCTAGATCATTGCTGGGCAAGAGTGACGTTTTTAGCTGTTTAACTGAGAAATACGTATATTAATGCTGATTTTTATCAGTCTGAGGCATCACAGAGGACATGAAGTGTTTTCCAACATGATTAGAGGAATCGTTTGAAGAAGAGACCTTTCCCCCAAAGCACCGATTATGAAAGACTGTGACCCTATAATCAAAAACAATTGGATTTGGTTTTTAAACTATAAATCCGGTTTTCTTATATTTTCCTTTTCTAAGCTAACTTTAGCTGCAAGCATAAGCTTACTTCTGGCCACTACCTCAAAGAACACTAATCATTAGGGAAATGTAAATCGAAACCACAATGACACAGCCTCTCACACCCATTAGAATGGCTGCTATCAAAGAGCAAAACCAAACAAAACCAAAAAACAAGTGTTGGTGAGGATGTGAAGAAAGTGGAACCCTTTGGGGGTTCTCTTGGTGGAACTGTACAATGGTGCAGCCACTATGGAAAACCAGTGATTCCCAGGGGCTAGGGGAGAGGGGAAGGGAGAGTTGCTGTTTAATGGGTACATACTTTCAATTTTGCAAGATGAAAAGAGTTCTAGAGACTGGTTACATAATAATGTGTTTGTGCTTAACACTACAGAACTATACACAGTAAAACTTTGGTTTGCCAGCATAATTGGAGCATAATTCATTTCAGAAACATTTATGTAATCCAAAGCATTTGTATATCAAAGAAAATTTCCCCATAGAAATAATGGAAACTCTAGTGATTCATTCCACAACCCAAAAATATTCATGTAAAAATGATTATAATATGGCAACATAGTACAAAATAATAAAGAAAATACAAAATATAATGAAAGATAAGCAAATTAATCTACACTTACCTTTGAAAACCTCTGGCTGGTGGGAGGGAGATGAGAGAGGAGGGATATTGTGTAGGACGACTTTCACTATCACTAATGGAATCTCTGCTGTCTATTGGCTCAATGGAATCTTTTTCTGCATGGGGACCATTGTATACACTTGCATGGATGTTGACTACAGTACAGTATGAATAAACTCTTGTCATCTGCTGTATTTAATGTAACTGGCAATAAGGCAGCAGAGGAAGGGGGTCTATATCTGCAGGCAGCCCGACCTAGAATGAAGCAAAGCATTCCTAAGCTTATTCTTGTGTGGAAAAGCAAAGGACTGTCCGTAGGTGCTTTGAAAAAATGCACTAGTGCCAGTTGTGGGCACTTTCCAACGTTCTGAAAAATCACTGATTTCTGCCAAACACTGCAGCCTGAGACTGAGCCTCCGAGCATGGGAGGACAATCACACACAATCCCACAATGAGAGAGAGAGAGAGAGAGAGAGAGAGAGAGAGAGAAGAACCATTGTGTCCATTGTGATCATGTGACATTTGGCATTATGTACTACTCGCATTGCAAGACACTGCTCATTATCAAGCTAAAATTTATTAGAAATGTTTGCTCATCTTGTGGAACAGTCACAGAACAAGTTACTTGAATCCAAGGTTTTACTTAAAAATGGTTAAGGTGATAAATTTTATGTTATGTATATTTTTCCACAATTTAAAATTCCTTTGATGTAAAAATCAGTGACAAATATTTTATTATTAACTTAGGAATTTTTACTCCCAATGGCAGTGAGTAAGACTTACTGAGCCACATCCTTAGAAAGATTTTGTGTTATCGGTCTTTTAAATTTTAGTCAGTTTAGTCAGTTTAGTGAGCAGCAAATAATATTTACTGGAGTCTTCATTTATATTTTCTGGATCATGAATGTGTGAAGCATCTGTTTATTAGCCATTTTAATTTTCTCTTTTTCAATGGGTTTGTTTATTTTTTATTGATTTAGGAATTATTTATATTTTCAGTATCAGTACTGTTTTGTCACTTGCATGTGTGACAAGTAGTCAGATTTATCAATCTATTCTTTTGTGGTTGGCATTTACTGTAATGTTTATGCAATCTCCTTATATTTTAAGAGTATAGAGATATAGTCCTATTAATTTACTCTAGAGCTTTCAAAGTTTTGACTTTCACATTTAAATCTCTAATTAATTATTACAATGCACACTGTGAGGTAGAGATAAAATCTTCTTTAAAAAATGCACGAGAAGCACTCATTACTAATGCATTCATTCTTCCTTATCTGCAATTCCACTTTCTTGGATGAGCTTTCTGTATGGACATAGATCTGTCCCCTCTAGCTGGCAGAATGATGTGGCAGAAATAAAGATTAGTGAACTTGAAGCAATAGAAACTAACAAAGGTGAAGTGTGTTTTTTAAAAAGGCTAAATAATATAACAGTGCATCAGTGAGCCTTGGGACAACTTCAAGACACCAAATATAATTTTACTGGAGTTCCCAAAAGAGAGGGGATGAAGATCAAAAATTTTTCTAAAGAAATAATGGTAAAATTTTTTCCAAATTTGGTGAAAAGTACAAACCTACAGATCTAAGAAACCCAGTGAAGCCAAAGCAGAAGAAACATGAAGAAACTATACCAAATTATATCATAATTAAATTGCTCAAAACCAGTGACAAAGTGACAAAAAAAATTTTTAAGCAGCCAGGAGGAGAAAAAACATTTAAGTACAGAGGAATGTAGATAAGAACAGCAGGTTTATCAACAATTTAGCACAGTAGTAGAATGTAAAACAATCTACACAAACCCAAGTTAGCAGGATGCATATAATAAATTTTGAAATCAGGAAAGTGTGAGACCTCCAACTTTGTTCTTTTGTTCTTTTTTTTTTTTTCCAAGAATATTTGGCTGTTTAGGGTCCCTGGAGATATTCCGTATGGAATTGGGGATAGGTCTTTTTATTTCTGCAAAAAACACTTTGGTTCTTTGATAGGCATTTTATTAAATCTAGTAATGAAAATTGCTTTGGTACCTTGGCATCTTAGCAATATTAATTTTTCCAATCTATGAACTCCAAATGTCTTTTCATTGATTTATTTCTTAAGTTTCTCTCAGAAACATTTTGTGTAGTTTTTAGTGTACAAGTCCTCCTTTGTTGGATTTATTGTATGTATCTTATATGTTTTGATGCTATTATAAATAGAATTATTTTCTTCATTTCCCTTCTGGACTGGTCATTTTTGGCAACTACTTATGCTGTAACAAGTTTTTTTGTCTGGAAATCTCATGTCTTCTGTAAGTGTTTCTGAAACTGTGGAAAGCTAACTTAGTAGATTGTCTGTAGGGCAAAATTAACTCCCTCATAAGCTCACAAATTTTCATGATAAGGAGAGAAACAGAAGATATCACTGTAAATGCTAAAAATATTAAAATATTAATAAAGTAATAATATAAACAGCTTTAATTAAGTATATTTGACTACCAAAATAAAATAGACAAGTTTATTTAAAAACACAAATCATCTTAAGCTGACCCAAAAAGAAATTTAAAAATTTAATAACTCTATATAGAGTTTTAAGAACAAATTACTAATTAATAACTATCTGACAAAGAATCTTCAGGTTTAGTAGGTTTCACTGATGATTTCTCTCAAAAATTTAAAAACAATAATAGCAATCCCATGCAAATTTCTCAGAAAATAGAAGAAGCAACACTTCCCAACTCACTTTATAGGGCCACCATTGCCCTGATATCAAAACATTACAAGGAAAGCCAACTATAGACCAATGTCTCTTAACAAAATAGTAACAAAAATATTCAAAACAGTAGCAAATTTAATAGCAATATGTATAAAAGGTAATATATCACAATCAAGAGGGGTTTATTCTGGAAATGTAAGTCTGGTTCAACATTCTGTTAATATAATTCACCATAGCAACAGATTAAAGAAGAAAAAACAAAACCAAAAAAAAAAAAAAAAGGGTGGGGGGGGGGCGCCTGGGTGGCTCAGTTGGTTAGGCGGTCAACTTTGGTTCAAATTATGATCTTACAGTCTGTGAGTTCAAGCTCCGCATTGGGCTCTGTGCTGATGGCTCAGAGTCTGGAGCCTGCTTCGGATTCTGTGTCTGCCTCTCTCTTTGCCCTTCCCCTGCTCATGCTCTGTCTCTCTGTCTCTCAAAAATAAATAAAAACATTTTAAAAAAAAAGAAAAAGAAAAACAATAATGATTTAGTAGATATAGAAAAAGTACTTGACAGAATTAAACATTTATTCATGATAAAAGTAACTTTCAGAAAACTAGAAATAGAGGGATATTCTTCAAGCAGATAAAGGACATCTATGAATAACCCACAACTGATATTATATTTCATGATGAAAGATCCCTAAGATTAAGAACAAGACAAGGATATCTTTTTCACCATTTCTAGTCCATATTGTACTGCTCGTCTGGGGTGATGGAAAGGGGTACGAAAGAACTTTGGAGGGTGATGGATATGTCTGTATTTTGATCGTGGCATGGCGCATTCTCTATACAATTGTGAAAACTCATCGAATTACACACTTAAAGCGAGAACATTTTATGATATGTAAATTATACTGAATCAAAATTGATAAAACACAGGGCTTAAACATTTCTTGGTTCTCTTTAGATATAATCCACATCCCTCTCTCACTAAGAAGCCTCTTTCCTCAGAGTATGTGTGTATCACTTTGATTTTCTGTAATTAATTTGGCCTCTAGAGGGAACACATATTTCATGAACTTAAAAGCTTGGCAATGATTTAAAAAGCATATCTATGGATATAAATGCAAAGAAAAGAATAATACAAATGAAAAATTTTTATTAGGAGATTTTTAAGAATTTAGTAATAAAATGTGTTAAAATTGTTTTCAGCCATAGTCGTACAGAAAATTAAACATGTTACTTGTGAAAGGGATGAAGCTTCTTTCATCATTGTGTTTAAAATAGTAGACTCAATCTGGACTTTCATGAAGATGTTGCGGGTCATTTAGACATAACCTTGGTACTTTTTTTAAATAAAGGTTATATTTTTGGTTAAAAAAGTTATACATATTCATTACAGAAAATGTGAAAGTTACAGAAAAATTGAAAGAAGAGAAGGAGGAAGAGGAGGAGAATCAATAGAAGCCAGTATGATCATCATAATCACTACCTGCAGACATAAATGCTGTCAACATTTGGGCATATTGGCCCGGAGGTTTCATTTATACATCATTCTTACTTGATTGTAATCACATATAACAAAATGGTAGAATTTAACCACTATTTGATATCTAACCATGAAAATGAAGCATAAATTACTTTTTCATCATGTAGAATGTGCATAATTAATTAATTATGTCCCTTTAACGTGTTAATAGTACTCAACTAGGAAAGTTGCAATAAAATGTTATTAACATTTAGTAGTCACATTAAATTGTCCATATTTCTCTGGTGGTTCTCTCTTATGCAGGAAAAGCGACTTGAGTCTTGACAACTGGAAAGAGCTGGGCAGTGGATGGAAGAATTTTTTTTCCTCAATAATCTCCACTTAAGTTGGTAGAGGAAAATAATGTAATCTAGAAGCAGGAAAAGTCTTAGATGAAAAGAACATTAAAAAAAATTATTTACATGGTAGGCTTATGGTATATTCCCAAGGGAAAAGAATACATACATTCCAACTCAGCTGTACCTTGCCACATAACAATATGTATTCATGTTTAGGTACAGGGGGCAATGAGATGGATGGCAAACAGTAAGGTTTGAGCCTTGTTTGTGGAATTACCTGTACTTTTATTAAAATCCACTTGGCACGGGTGAATTGCATGTCGATTTTAACTGATGGAAAAGATAAAGAGTTAATGTGAATGTTAACAATTATACTTAAACAGTATTTACTAATATTTATTGAAGACTCATTATATTCCTGGTACTGTAGGTATTTTATTACATGAATCACCCTTTATTGAATCATCACAAGAACTTTATAAAGATTTACGGGGAGTAACTATTCTCTTTCTCATTTTACTGAGATAGAATCTGAGGCTTTTAGAAGTCAAATAACTTTTTCAAAGTCGCACAGCTAGTACATGCCGAAGTTGGGGTTTACACATAAGTCTATCTGGCTACAATAATTCTATCCTTCACCCATGCCCTCTTCTCTCCGGGAATTTCACATATATGACCCTTTCAAAGCAGGACTTTTTTTTCCACTTAAAGTACCTTATTACCATCATCATGTTGTGTTTAAAGAAACCTCAGCCTAAAGAATTAATTTAAAAGAGCTGATATTCAGCCCCTGAAAAGAACCCCAAAGGGCAATTTATTTCCTAATACAAACCACAAATGAGGTTCTTCCTTTGAATCTACTCCTTTATTAAATACCAAGGTAAGGAGTGGTTTGCTCTTGTGCTTAGGATTGTTATTATTTCATCCACTGTCTGCAGGCTATTATATTCTGGTAGCTATGACATTATTTGTATGCACAAGTAATTGTAGTGTATTAATTGCTTCTATGAAACTACTTTGGAGTAGAAATGAAACCCTTTCTTAGCATCTAAAACTAGAAGAGAATAAACCACATCCCCATGATGCTCTTCATTGAAGGCCTTTAACTGATATGGTGTGAAAATGAGTAATTTTGGGAATCATACCTGAGAGCACCCAACAGTGAAGACAGTGTTGCATTTACTTATGAATCTATAAATACATTGATTTAAGATTTAATTAAGTAACTATTCAGCACATTTGTGCGCCTATATCAATAAGCCAGCACTTGATTCAATTGTTAAAAATGGATTAAACATCCATTCTAGACTTTTAAAACTTTCTTTAAAATTTTTCTGAAGTTTATTTATTTTGAGGCAGAGGCAGAGAGAGTGAGCAGAGGAGGGGCAGAAAGAGAGAATCCCAAGCAGTTTCTGCACTATCAGCCTGAAGCCAATGCGGGGCTTGAACTCACAAAACCATGAGATCATGACCTGAGCTGAAACCAAGAGTTGGATGCTTAACCAACTAAGCCACCCAGAAGCCCCTAGATTTTTAAAACTTTCATTAAAAAAGATCACATACTTACTGTTATGTTGTCTAAGAAACTAAAAAAAAAAAAAAAAACACTAAAAAAATAAAGGGAAGAAGAAAAGTGAAATGAGAAATGAGTGTTGTATGGAATAAGACACCAGTATTTAATATAATATTGATTACAAATACATGGGAAGATGTAGTTTAGTGCGTGAGTCAAAAAGACTGCCAATTGAATGCCACGAATAGGCAGCCACTAAGTCACTGCAGGTGTTGAACCAGAGGGGTCTCACCCACATGGAGGACCTGCATCTAAAAGAGGAGAAAAGGAGGTACTGACTGAGCTGGCTTGAGTCATTCTTTCCAAATAAGATAGGATAAGTTATTTCTCCTCCAAATAGAATCCTAAATCAGGGCAAGTAAAGATGAGGAATGTTAGGCAACTCGAGCTGGTTCAATTTAATAAGAACCATAAGGGGTGGAAGAGTGTTCTCCCCATAGATATTTCGAAAATATTAAAAAGAACAACCATAACAACCTGCACATATAACAGAAGTCAAAATCAGCATCATGCCTAATCACGGAACAATGGAAGAAATGACCTGAAAGGCTGAAATTGACACAAAGATGTCTAAGCATATTATTAGATAGCGGCACCAGACAAGGCAGTTAGACAAGGAAAGAAATGAGATAGTAATTAGAGCAAAAGAAGCAAGAGACTAGAAGCCCCATAATTATATCTGTATGAAACTTTTTCAATGAATAATGGTAGACTCCAACAATAAAATACTATGTCTCGCTTCTGTCTACCTGCAGGGAAATATATGAAAATATTCACTGAAGTTGAACATTCACCAAAACATATTTTTACACAAAGCAACCAAAGTGCAAAACAGTGTACATTGTTTCCTCATGTGTATCATAAAAGTGTGTGTGTGTGTGTGTGTATCTACATCATACACACATGCAAACTCATGCTGGTATAGGCATTTTTATCCAAGATACCCACACACAGAAGATTAGTAATCCTAATAAGTTCTGGGAAGAAGAAACAAAGATATGTAATAGGAGGAAGAGATTTATTTTATTTTACTATATTTTATTTTATTTTACTTCTTTTTTTTACTGTATAACCCTCTTTGCCAGTTGAATTTTTATAACAGGTACATAACATATTTTTCTTTCAATAAATAAGTGTAACCAGTTTACCTACTCCATGGTGTAAATTTTAGCTTCTGAATGACGAGCACTATGTTAAGTGTTTATGGAATGGTTATAAAGGAAGTTTGGAGTTTAGATCTCTTTTTGTCAGAGGAGTATTAAATTTCGAAAGGTTCAGGGAAGACTGGGTCAATTCTTGGGCCAACTAAGTGTTCTGTATTTTTTGAAGCGTATGGTGAGTACAAATAATAATAAGAATTTTTACAGTGAATCAGATGAGTAAGCCAGTTGTTATGGGCTGAACTTTGTCCCCTCTAAAATGTACACCTTGAAATCCTAACTGTCAGTACCTCAGAATGTGACCTTATTGGGAGATAGGCCATTTAAAGGTAATGAAGTTAAAATGAGGTCACTAGGGTGGGCCCTAATCTGCTGTGACTGGTAGTCTCATAATAAAAGATTAGGACATGGACACGTTCAGAGGGACGACCACGCGAGCATACATGGAAAAGATGACCTTCTGCAGGCCAAGGAGAATGGCTTCAGAAGAAAACCCTAAGGATACCTTAACCTTGGCCCGCTAGATTATAAGAGCTATGAGAAAAACAAATTTCTCCAGAACTCTGAGAAAAACAAATTTCTGTTGTTCCAGCCACTCGTCTGTGGTACTTTGTTATAGCTGCCTGAGCAACCTAATACTCAACCGAGGCTCAGTGATATTGGCTGCCCCTGAAGAATCTCAAGTGGAAGAAACACCTTTAAAGATCTTCCCTGTAGAACAATCACTTTGCAGTGAATAAGGTTGACTGGGGAGACTAGTTAGGAAGTTACATCAATGGTCCGGTGAAAGCTGATGAGGGGCATATTTAAGGCAATTTCATGGGGAAGGGAGAGGAGGAATTAAGGGGTAGAAGTTACAGGATCCAGAGCCCAGTTGGATGCAAAGCAGAGAGAGGGGGTCAGCCTGTGATGAAACCGAGGCCCCTGGTTTAGGCACCTAAGTGAACTGCTAATAAAGCAAACAGGAGAAACAAAGGAGCAGTGGGTTCCCCGTGAGAACTCTGGGGAGTTCTAACTAAATTACAGTGGTTACATGCTAATACTGGCAGCAAGGAGAAACTACAGGAGATAGGCATCAATCCAGATTAAGATCAAAGCATTTGATGAACCGGTGAGGGGAGGCTCATAGCGCTGGCACAGAGTAGCAGTCAGGATGTCTTAGATGCCTGATGAATCGCCGTGTCATGGAGAAGAAATGCACCTCACCCAGAAACATACAGAGGGTCTCTTTGTGTAGGGAAGTCTCCGCATTCCACAGAGGCAGGTGCAGTCAGGGTGCAGCTGGCCTTGCTAACTGAAGCAGAATTAAGGGAAGAAAAAGATAACAGTGTTGGCATCATGCCTTGGCTCTGCCCTTAACAGGCTTGATAACCTTGGGCAAGTCAGTTGACTTCCCTTTGCCTCATTTCCTCTCACTAGCAAATGAGGGTGAAAATGAAGTGATTGGTATTATGACACTTCATTAGCTAATTAATACTTAGAGGGCTCAGAATAAGCCTCCGTGACGGAGGTGATTGATAAACTAAGAGCTGAAGAATAAGTAACTAAATGAACAGGATGGAAGGACCAGGAGGGGTGGAGGGGAAAGACGTTAGTTACAGGGAACAGCATCTGTAAGACCCTTGAGCCCAAACAGAAAATGGTGTTTTCGGAGAACCAAGCAGTGATTTGATATAACTAGAGTATAGAGTTTCATTAGGATGACGTGAGAAAAGAGAAATTGCAAGCAGTTATTTGTTAAGTTCACATAGCAATAAGAGTCTGATCTGTGAATGGAGCATGCCTGCACCAGGACTCACATTTAAACTTTTTAAAAACTATTATTAATCCTATACAACCTCCCTACAACACTATACAAAGAGAAGACCATTGCCAAGGGTAAAACAGGCTTAAAATGTGAGCGTGTTTAGAAAGTTACAGAGTGAATATTCACTTGTGCTTACATAGAAAGATCCAAGTGAGAATGTTAGAACAAGTGTCATTAGATATACAGAATTAGATGACAATAGCAAGTAACCTAAAATTAGAGACAGTCTATTAATCCTTTTATCCACTCTAGTCCTCCAAAAAAATATAGAAACCATCTCAAAATAGATTTTGTGACTAACACAAGATTTCGATAATTGATTTTCTATTGTAAATAATGTTTATTTTACAAACAAAACAAAACCCAGATGCAGATCAATTCAGTTTTATAATGGACTTAGCAGTTGGGTTAATTCTTATATGCTATCCAGAGACTGGATTGAACTGCTTTGTCTCTTTCTGTGCCTTTTCCCTGGAGCCTTGATCCACAGACGATTAAAGACATTGTTCATAAAACCTTCTCTTTGTCCTCCGTGTTCTAAGGTTTTGCTATGAAGCGATAAATTATGGAATTATTTTTGTTTGTCCTGCATGTGATTTGTTGGGATTCCTGAATCTGGTGCTGGTTGTCTGATGGCCGTGGAGGTGCATCCCACAGATCTCCCTCCAATAGAAGGAAGTTGCTAGAAGAGCTCAGTTGACGTCCCAGGGTGGCATCTGGTTTAACAATGCCCCGTCCCCTGGACCTCCCAGATGCATACTTGCACTTCAACCCTTGTCTCAGAGTCTGCCCTCATTGTCCCATTTCACCCAATGATTTGTCAACTGTGCTTGAAGTTGGACTTCCAGCAACACTTCTTGGACTTAAAGGATTCCCTCCAAAGGGGGAGAAAAGAAAGGAAATTTTGCTCAGGATTTCTCGTAGCTAAAATACTTTGTTTTGGTCTGCATAAGACACTTATGGCCATTTTAATCACTTACATGTTCAGTAGGATTAATTATAGGAGGACATGTCCACATTATATGAAAGGTGTAGTCACAATTCATTCAAATCTATAGCAGAGCTTTTGTTTAAATATTACCCACTTGGTGGCTCAGTCAGTTGAGCATCTAACTCTTGATTTCAGCTCAGGTCATAATCTCAGGGTCATGGGATCAAGCCCCATGCCATGCTCTGCAATGAGCACTGAGCACAGAGCCTGCTAAAGACTCTCTCTCTCTCACTCTCTGCCCCTCTCCCTCTCTCCCCCTCTTCTCCAAGCTCACACACTCTCTCTCTAAAAATAAATAAGTAAATAAGCAAATAAATAAATAAATAAATATCAGTCTACTTTAGAAGAAAAACTTTTGTCTCGGGACACCTTGGCAAGCAGTGTAACTGTCTTCAATCTTTTTAATCACATATCCTCAGGAGTCAAGCATCTTTTACCGCAATTCTGAAAGGAAACTATTTGGGTCACTAAAAATGAGAGCACTGCCTTGTAAAAAAAATGGTTTATATTTAAAATTCTAAAGTGATTTGATGTTATTTATCGGTTTTTAAAAATAACTATAAAGCACATGAATTTCAAAACAAATTTGTCTGAGACATTACACCAACCATAATTTAGGATATAGTGTTTTGTCTGTACTACCACAATTTTCTACCATTTATTATGAATAATGTCAGTTAAAATGTAAGATGGAACCCTTCCATCAATAAACCATCAGAAAGCACTTATTACTCTGTATGTAATATGTACATAATACATGCAGCTCTATGCCCGAGTTTCTGTGTTAGGCTTGCCAACCTACACATGGATCTCCCAAGCCGCCACCATAGAATATCCTTCATATATTGTTTAGCAGTCTTATTTGGTCTATTTTTGTCTGCTTTTTTGTTCTGCCTTCAGAATCTCACTAAGATCCCATTTATTATTATTATTTTTTAAACGTTTATTTATTTTTGAGAGACATAGAGACAGAGTGTGAGCAGGGAAAGGGCAGAGAGTGGGAGACACAGAATCGAAGCAGGCTCCAGGCTCTGAACCATCAGCACAGAGCCCAACGAGGGACTCGAACTCACAGACTGCGAGATCATGACCTGAGCTGAAGTCGGCCGCTTAATCGACTGAGCCACCCAGGCGCCCCCCCCCCATTTGTTATTAAGTAGGGAGGGCCTGTACTGTCCATATCACAAAAAAGTGTTCTGTGTTCCTATTTTAGTTCATATTTAAAGTAATGCTGAAGTCTCCACTGCCCTGCACAGACCACAGGGCTCTACCTAGGTCTCCAGAGTCCTCAGAAGTTCATTAAGCTCAGACATGACCACCTCACCATAGTTTGAACTCAGAGTGGAAATTCCAGAATTTAAAAACAATGTATTCAACAATTCAATGTATTGAATACAATAATGTATTCAAACTCTTGGGGTGCCTGGGTGGCTCAGTCGGTTAGGCGTCTGACTTCGGCTAAGGTCACATTCTCATGATTCATGGGCTGGATCCCTGCATTGGGGTCTGTGCTGATGGCTCAGAGCCTGGAGCCTGCTTCAGATTCTGTGTCTCCCTCTCTTTCTGCCCCTCTCCCCCACACACTCTGTCTCTCTCTGTCTCTCAAAAAATGAATAATAAATGTTAAAAAATTTATAAAAATAATAAACTATTAATAACAAGTGACTTCCTTGACCTCAAAAAGCTATAGAACATCCACAATAAGTGTTATACTTAGTGGTGAAATGTTTAAGAAGTGTGTTGAAAACAAAACAAAAGTACTTGTTATCATCACTTCTTCAAGCTCGTACTGAAAATTGTAACCGGTGCAGTAAGGCTAGAAAAAAACACACATTTTTAATAAATGGAGAAAAAAACTGCCATTTGAAGCAGATGACATAATTGTTTATGTGAAAGATGCAAAATAATTAAAAGATACATAATTAGAAGACTGATGGGCATAAAAATAATACAGACAAATCAGGAAATGCAATCTTATAGACACCGCCTAAAATAAATAACATCTTGAGGCAAAAGTCTCTAGAAATACGATTAACATGTAATATACAAGGTGAAAACTGTAAATGTTATTTAAAGACTTCAATTTATGGTAGGCCTGGGTGACTTAGCCGATTGAGTGTCTGACTCTTGATTTCAGCTCAGGTCATGATCTCATGGTTCCAGAGTTGGAGCCTTGCATCAGGCTCCTCACTGTCAGTGCGTCTGCACTGCTTGGGATTCTCTCTCTCCCTCCCTCTCTTCCTCTCTCTCTCTCTCTACCCTTCCCTGACTTACGTGCATGCTCTCACTCTCAAAATAAATAAATAGACTTTAAAAAAAAGACTTCCGTTTATGAATTCTATTAAGTTCTCGAAACGGACGATTTGCTATTTTAAAGATGCATCAACTACCCCTACCCAATATTATTCATAAATTCATTTGCACTTTCACTCAAAATTCCCGTATCGGCAAGCTGATTCAAAGGTATATATGAATAAATTAAGAAGGGCTAAGACATTCCTACAGAAGAACAATAATGCTAGGGAACTTGACTTTCCACTTGTCAAGAACTTATAATGCTATAGTAATTCAGCCAGTGTGGCACTGCTATACGTATAAACAGATGGACAAAGTGATGAGGAAAAAATAAAATAGAGTCTAGAAACAAATCTGTATACGTTATCTTGATTTGCAGTGGATATTGGAAAATGATGGACTTTTCTTAAATGCTGCTGGCACAACTGGTTATCCATATGTGAAAAATAAAAGGGAATTTCTACCTCACATTATAGAGAAAAATCAATTCTGAGTTCTAAAGATGAAAGACAAACTATCCAATTTGTAGAAGGCAATACAGAATATTTTTATGATTTTGAGAAGACGAGGCATAAGAGAAAAGTTATGCTATAAAAAAGTTATTTTAACTTTTTGATATAACTTTTTGTCACATATATAAATGACAAATGATCAGTATACAAAACATGTTTTTAAAAGCTTTTATGAAATAACAAATAGCATTATAGTACAAATGGGCAAAAAAATAAAATAAAATTTCACTTAAGGCCAAATACATTCACTCTCATTCGTAATAAGGGAAAGGTCTATTAAAACCACTGTATGATACCATTTTATATTGTCAACACTTTTAAAAGTATGACAATTACAAGTATTGGCCAGTAGGGGGAGGAAGAGGAACATTCATAAATTGCATGTGAGGGGAATAAATCAGTACAACCATTTGGAAAATAGCATTGTTTGATCAAGTTGAAGATGTATATACCCTATGAGGGAGTAATTCCCCTCCTACATATATATTCCAGAGTTTCTCTTACACATGTGTAGCCAGAGAGCAGTCCAAAAATGAGAGCTGTGCTGTTCATACTAGCAAAACAGTAAGCAGCCCAAATGACCACCCAGCAGTGCACCAGATAGATAAATGTTGGTGTTTTCATAAAATGGAAATAGCAGTCATCTGTGAAAATGAATCAGCCTAGATTAAACTCACAAATATATTTCTGAGAGAATTAATTCATATTTATACACGTCTCATTTACTCAATTCAAAACCCAGCAAAACTAAAGAGAGTCTTACTCATAGGCAGTAAACTTATAAAGATAAATGATTGAGACTGAGTTCAGGATGAGGGTTAAAGTGGGTTCAGGAAGGGGTCAGTGGCAGGGAAAGACAGGGATGAGATTTGAGGAATGTATGGAATGCTTCCAGTATCCTGGTGATATTCCATGTCTTGGGCTTGGATGTGACCATAATTGTTCATTTTGCTACTGTTCCTAAAACTGTACATGTCTGTATGTATATACACACATGCTTATAGTATACATATGTATACATATATAATATTTTATACAATCTTTTATATTTTTATATAAAACATATATACATGTGTTTTTACAAAATACGTTTTTATTACAATCTTTTATAGCTACAAAATGTACAATTTTTAAAAAATCTTTTTTAAACCTTCTAAGTTATACTGCATCTTTTGAATGTTTCCTAATCAAGGGTGTAAAGGACTTCCAAGTAATCTAGGATTATCTGTGTGTCTTTACTGCTGACTATGTATCTTTATTTATTGTGGATGTTCTTCAATTTCAAACTTAAATCTACACACCCTAGTTCACACCTTATTCGTGTTCTCATGTCAGATATTCGGAGATTGTTTGGAGAGGGTACATGGCAATTCCTAGAATGGGACCTTGAGGGGTGCCTGGGTGGCTCAGTGGGTTGAATGTCTGACTTTAGTTCAGGTCATGATCTCATGGTTTGTTGGTTTGAGTTATGCATTGGGCTCTGAGCTGGCAGCACAAAGCTGACATCTCAGAGCCTGAAACCTCCTTTGGATTTTGTGTCTCCCTCTCTCTCTGCCCCTCCCCCACTCACAGTCTTTTCCTCTCTCTCTCTCTCTCTCAAAAATAAATAAACATTAAAAATATTTATAATAACGGAATGGGACCTTGAAGACTGCACAGATTTTTTTCATGTGCTTAAATGAATAATGTCTCAAGCCTTGATCTCCTGTATTCTCAGGCTAGTATATTTTTATAAGCATTTCAGCTTTGAAAATTCCAGTATAAGGCTCTTATTTCCTCCCCTAATGATTCCTATTTACATGATCTTTTTTCACCTATGGCAAGAAGCTTCAGATATAAACTGGACATTCTCAATGAGTTTAGGAGAAATAAAAAGTAAACAGACATTAATGTCTGAACATACTAACATTCAACTATTGGCTTTCACAGTCATCAGCTATGTAAGATAAGTATATTAAAACTCTGAGTGAAGATAAAGACAGCCATGATTCCTAACCTTTAGGTTTTAATATTTTAAAGGTAGCAGCCAAATGTTGAATTAACAATTCAACCTTAAAAACAAAATAATTAAGAATAAATCACAAAAGGCCAGTTATTTGCCAATATCGTATAATAAACACTCATTATTGAGTTGTTCCTATGAAACTGTGTTATGCATTTTTTTTCCCAACATTTATATATTTTTGAGAGACATAGAGACAGAGCGTGAGCAGGGGAAGGGCGGAGAGAGAGGGAGATACAGAATCTGAAGCAGGCTCCAGGCTCTGAGCATAGGACTCAAACTCACAGACTGTGAGATCATGACCTGAGCTGAAGTCGGCCGCTTAACCAACTGAGCCACCCAGGCGCCCCGGTGTTATGCATTCTATAGCAAATATCTGTTCCTAAAGATCTTGTTTTTTTAATGTTTACTTATTTATTTTTGAGAAAGAGAAGCGTGAGTGAGGGGCAGAGAAAGAGGGAGAGAGAGAGAAAGCCAAGCAGGCTCAGTGCTGCCAGTGCAGAGCCAGACACAGGGCTCAAACTCATAAAACAAGAGATTATGACCTGAGCCGAAATCAAGAGTTGGTTGCTTAACAGACTGAGCCACCTAGGCACCCTTGTTCCTAAACATCTTCAATGTTGAAAAGAACAAATTCTTCTCTACCGTCAAGGTCTTCCAACTGGACTAAGAGTTAAATTTACATGAGACGAATTAACAAGAGGAAAAAACCCAAAATTTTTTATGTGCGCAGAGAGGTCCCATAATGAAACTGAGACCTAAAGAAATAACCAACACAGGCAGTGTTTATACTTTTTAGACAAAGAGACAATAAATCTGTGAGGAATTGACAGGACAAAGAATATTTAACTTTGGGAGTTTCAATTAGGAAGAAATTCGAAACAGATTTTGGACTGGGGTAGTAAATGAGTAAAAAGTAACAAGGGTTGTTTATACAGCTTTCTTGCCCCTGAATTTCCCATATCTAGTGATAAAGATATCTCTTCACTTCCTGATACAGGGATGGTATGTTTCACATGGGAGATTTACTCCTTGTTTTCAGGGTGGACAGAAAGTCCCATCTCTGGTGATAAGGATGTCTCTTCACTTCCTGGTATAGGGAGGGTACCTTTCACATCGGAATTTCTCCCAGGGTGGTCAGAGAGTCTGAGTGTCCGGACAGAGGCTGTCTCCTGAGTATCTTTTATTTAAAATAATCAATATGGCCAAAGGGGCAGCCTGCCCTTGGCTCCTATGGTATCATCAAGAAAACCTATATAAGCATAAAGTGAACTGTTTCGTTCTTAAAATTTATTAGTATGAAAATTAAATGTGAGATCTCAGATGAATAGAATAGTTTCACCTGCAATCCCACATTAATATAAATGTCTTATATTGTCTTGCTGTCATAGTACTCCTATCATCCTTAATCAAAGAACGAACCATTGTAGTCAGTATTCCAAGGTAATTAAATAGATTTTGTTCTGCCTCTACATAGACCTGTTTGACACTTGGCAGTCTGCAGGTACATCCTGGTTTAATTTGAGGTATTTCACAGTTTTTTGTATTGGCTTACAACCAAAAAAAAATCTCCTTAGAACCGGTTTCTTGTTTGTGAAACTTTCAAGTGATAAAAGGAAAAGATTAAAAAGTTTGTAAGATCTCAGTAGGCACCTTTGACTTCAGACCTCGGTAAATTCAACATTATAATGTTTCTTTATGCATTGCAATCTGAAAATTAATTTTTATTGCTTTCTCTTTCCCTGCTGAAGAACGAAAGAAGCTTATCAAAGGGGCAGTTATCAGTTACAAGCCAAAAAGGGGAATTTTGGAGAATGAAACTATGTAAATTTGAACGATCTGTTAAAAAAAAAACCCACATGCCCAGAATGGCATCACTTAGATTAGGGCCCCAAATCAGTAAACCAAGACTTACTATCTTACTTAATTGCAGTTTCAATTGAATTACCCTAGGAATAACCTTTAACCAGGCAACATGGAATCTCCCGGTCAATAGTGGAAAATTTACAGATAGACCCTTTCCACTTTCCTTTAGGAGGACAGCTTTGTCTAAACAATGCATTCCTTGCTAATAATTTTTTCTTTCTTTCTTTCCTTCTTTCTTTCCTTCTTTCTTTTTCTTCTTTCCTTTCTTTCTTTTTCCTCCTCCTCCTCCTTTTTCTTCTTATTTTTCTTCTTCTTCTCCTCTTCCTTTTCCTCTTTTTCTTCTTATTCTTCTCCTTCTCCACCTCCTGCTCCTTCCCTTCCTTTTCTTCTTCCTCTTTAAGCCCTCTCTCTGCCATCTTTGTTGTTGTTTAGCTCAATGGAGCTCCCACTATTTATTAGATGGAATGCTTCCTGATTCATAAGTCATCTAAAGAAGCCAATTAGAGCTTCAAATTTTTCTGTTCCTGCAGAGAAAACATTACCCTGTACTGAAATTGCAGAACCTCCACCTCTCACATCCCTCACAGCCTTGTTGGTCTCCAGAAGTCTTTAAAGATATCTCATAAGAACTCTCAAATAAGTAATCCTATTCACAGAGTGGGATCCTCTTCTTCTGCCTCTGGCTTCTTTGCCCAGGAAACTGCAGGGACTGCCTGCCATTGCTGTTTGCCGATGGCTTCTCAAAGTCAATGGCCATACTGTGTCTCACTGTTCTAAGACTGATCTGAAGAAAGAACATCTTTCCTGCCCTCATCAACCTGTGACCATCCTCTCACTCTACCCTCCATGACCTACCTTGATATTCCCAATGGAAGGTCGTCATGTACTCCAATGTCTCAACTTCATGCGGACAACTTGATGTGATACCCTCTCTTACCATTTCTGTTTGCTCTAGGAATGCATTCATATCGGTGAGAGTGCCAACCGAGAAAAGGAGGCGAAACGGAAAAAGAAACAAAGGCCTTTATCTGGAGTCCCAGAATTGCAGTTTCAGGAGCACAGATTCCAGTGAAACCAGGAAAGTGTTGCACCTGAGCGGAGAGAGCAAAGGGATTTTATGAGAGAGAGAAGAACGTTGGGATAAGGGCAGTTATATGACTTGAATAAGGGAGGAGAAGGAAAAGAGTCATGCCTGCTTCTAACACATTGAGCCATCCTTGTTTACACTTTGGCTAAATACAGCCATGTGGTCTAATGAGACCACTCTCAGTATACACTTATTACTCTGCTGGCAGATAGTCCACACTGGCAGTTTTATGGTCTGACTGCCAACTACTCTGTCGGTTTTACAAGCAACTGCTTGCCAAACAATCATCCCGACTGGCCCAGTTTAAAAGCTAATTTTGTCCGGTTCAGCAGCTCATTAGAAAGGAAAAGGAAGCTTCGAAATGGAGTTGCTCATGTCCAGAAATTTTATACAATCTCACAAGAGCAAGCCGGAGGACCAATGGTTAATGCAAACCCAGACCCCCCTCTTGTTCTTCCAGTCATTCATGTTTTCCCTCCAGTTATGTGATAAATATATTTTGGTTCACTTTGACGCTTTCCAATAGTGGCAGTCTGGAGAAAAGACTTAAATCTCCTTTTGTTTAACTTAGGAACCTTAACAGTAATCGCATTCATTGAATATTAGCCAGTGTTGGTACCATTTTGGTTCTTTCCACAATTTCCAACTTCCCTTCTATAATATGTGCATTTTGTTAGCTTCATGAAAAGTGCTTTGAACATGAAATTCAACTCTTCTGTGGAAGACTAAATAATCCTTCCCCAAGGATGTCCATTCCTTGATTCCCAGGAGCTGTGAATACCTTCACCTTCCATTGTAAAATAAACTTTGCTGATGTGATTACATAAAGGATCTTGCAATAGGAGGCTTGTTCTGGATTATCTTGGGTGGACTTGATATAATCACAAGGATTCTTATCAAATGGATGCAGCAGAAGTCAGACTCAGTCCAAAGGGGCTATGACAGAACACAAGGACAGGAAGAAAGATTGAAGAGGCTATCCGGATCACTGGGAAGACGCAGGGAGATGGCCATGAGCTGGAGAAGGTTGATGGCCGCTGGAAGGTGGAAAGATTAAGACAATGGATTCTCTCCTGGAGTTTTCAGAAGGAACCAGCACTGAGGCCACCTTGACCTCATCCCAGTAGAACTAATTTCTGTCTTCTGACCTCCAGAACTGTAAGAGAGCAAGTTTGTGTCATTTTAAGTCACTAAATTTGTGATGATTTGTTACAACAGCAACAGAAAACCCATGCACTGTCTCCACTCTCAGTCAAACTGCTCCTCCTTTTTTCCCCCCCGGACAATTCAGGAGCCACTGTCATCTCGATGCGGTTGGAGGTGTTGGTATTGGAAGCTGACAGCCGAGAAAGAATTCTTGAGATGTCTGGTGCAAAAAGGGGGTTTAATTAAACTATGGAACAGGACAGAGGGCAGACAGAGCTGCACTGGGATTGTGAGGGGAGATTGATTTTATATTTGGGGGTCTTCTTTAGCATATGAAAGTCCTTTTGGAAACTTCCCCTTATCTTTACTTCCCCTGAAAGGACTTTCACGGGCTAAAGATTGTCAAGGACCCCAGAGGCCTAGCTATTGTTGAGCTAAGATTGTTTTTCCCTCTAGCAAAGTATTAACATTAAGATGGTTGGGAGTTCCTGGAAGAAATCAGCCTCTGCCTGCCTCTATTATCTGTCAATGGGCTGTGGGTTGTAAGGGAACTTAATTTTGTCTAAATTTCTTCCTGCCTTTGTTTCCCACCTGGATCTCTTTGGCACTGCTTAGCTCTTGACTCAAATTATTAATGCTCAGCTCTAGTTATAACTGTACAAAGGAGAGTCTATTATCATACCCCTTTAAGAAAGGAGAAATGAAGTTTAGATTAATCAAGAAATAATCACCTCAAGTCACATAGAAGGCGTTAGAGCTGGAAAACAACAGCCAGAACAGTCTAATTCTTCACAGCCTGTGTTCTTCTTTTTTTTTTTTTTTTTTAAGATTTTATTTTTAAGTAATCTCTACACACAACATGGGCCTTGAACTCACAATCCCAAGATCAAGAGTCACACTCTCCACTGACTGAGCCAGTCAGGCGCCCCTTCGTAGCCTGTGTTCTTAATCAACAGAAGAACTAACTGTACCTCCTTTTTCCTTCTTTCCATTCACCAAGTTAACAAGGCCTATGTTGAGTTTTTAATATTGATATTTAAAATTTTTTATCCTGAATGTACAAAGAGAGGTTCTGGATGAGACCGATTTCTTATGAATTACCTCCCAGTGAATAAATGCCACGTCCTGCTTGCCTCAGGCCTCACTCCTGGGGTGATGTGATGGGAGCCAAGCCAGTTGTCCTATTCCAGTAGCTAGATGCTCCAAAGGCCAGGGGAAGGAGTAGTGGGGGGAAGGGAACATACAATTGTCCCTGCTTATAAAAGGGAAGAAGGACTTTGTCCCATCCAATATTGGAAGAACAATAGGCCTAAATCCCAATTATAACCCTTTGTTATATAAGTAAATAAGTTTCCAAGAACCAGATTGCCCCTCTTTCTCCACTATTAGGACCTATGGGTATCTCTAAATTCTGTGGCTTTATCTCTTTTGAAATGTAAATACCTAGACAGATAGTAATCCTACCTCCCCGGAACCCAGAAGCTTAGCCTGACACCTAGTCCTGGATGTAACCATTGAGTCATCTTTCAGGAGATTAGAAAAATTGTATTATCTGTTAGGATCAGAGCCACTAACTAGACAAATGACAGATTTAATACTTGTGGTATGTGACAAGGCTAGGACTTTTACAAGAACACTGAGAAATCCAAAGAAGTTTTCTCCCCCCACAGCCTGAAATAGATTGCCCTTGATTTAGGGTTAAGGAAGGAGTCCCTGATGACATTTATAGAGCTTCCAGAAAATCGCTGTACCATCTTATCTCATTCATTCTGAGCAAGTACTCTTGGAATAACGAAGAGACTATTCTACTTAATTTTCAGGGGAGGACACAGAGGCTCAGAGTACCTGTTTCTTGTCTGCAGTTACCCAGCTGCCAAAGACATGCGTGGGCACGTGTCCGCCCATTTCCTTCCGCTAAAGGCTATAAACGTGCCCATTTATAGCCCATGATAAGGTACTGAGTCAGGGACAGGCACAAACCTTCCCAGGCCTTCCCCTCAGGAACACAAACTCTCCTCCCTTTCAGATTTAGAATACATTATTTTCTAGGTGGCTCATATCTTTCTGTATCCGAGATAACAGCCTTTGTTTCTATTGTGGAAGCTGCAAGCTATTCCTATTGGGGCCATGTAAATTCAAATTTACAGGTTGAGAAACATTTCGACAATCTCCAGACTCAACCATCTCCAGACTGTGAAGCCATTGGCACAGCATTACTCTGGGTGATTGTTTCTCTCCACGAGGATTATAAAATAAAGATCTTCTCATTTAGACCTTTAGACAGGTGAAACACTCGGCCAACTCACTTTTCCTGCTTTTTCCCCCCATTGCACAAATTGATGGAGTTCTAAGGACGAGTGCACTTTGTAATTTGGCTCCTACCTTCATGGAGAAAAGAAAACAGAATTGAAAAACGATTTAACAAGATCATTTAAATGAGAATGTTTTTGAAAATATGGGTAAACATTTTAAATGTGAAAATATGTGTGAAATTCTTAAAGAGCTAGAACTGAAGAACAGTTGGTTATACTGAAACAAAATGAATATTTTATGTAAAATAGAGATTCACAAGATGGGGGGCACTGCAAGGACTTTGAAAAAGCATTAAATATGCCTTCATGAATAGGAGTGGAAATAAGGAGTACCCGCTAGTTGCAGTCTCTACGTGGGTGTGACCTACACTCTGTCATAAATTTCCAACGCTTGGGCGTTCACGAGGAAACACAGATCAAGAAGGAAAAAAAACAAACCTAAGCAAGGAACCTTTGTAAAAAGCTTTATTTTCATGCTATTTATAAAAACACATCAATAAACATTTAAACTTCTCTATTCCAAGACATAGAGAAACACCCGCATAATTAACACTAAACAAGGCATTATGCCTTACAAGGAAGACATAAAATGTCCAAGGGATATTTAAAACATCGTGGAGTTTTTACAGCTTCAACACCAGAAGTGTTGACCACATACTGTGAAACTCTCAATAAATAACAACTGGCATTCTTCTCAACAGTACAAAAATAAAGGCGCGCATACATTCCAAGACCTTAACAGTGACCTGTGTGCTTGGATCTCACACTATATATCTCCCCCCTTTATCGTAGCGAATGAGAGGGCATGATTCCCCCCCGCCCCCCCAAGACATAATAGTTAAGAGTGAAGAGCATTTAAGACTCATCATCGACAAATTAAATAGAACTGGACCAACTCTGATTTAACATAAAAGTAACCTTTTAAAATAATAGTACAGCAAATTACCAACTTCATGTCTTTAAATATTAGCTAGAACATTATTACCGTGCTAGCTTTGAAAAATAAATAAATAAATAAATACATATGTTAAAAATAGAAGAATATTCATAGGAAATAGTCAAGTAGATTAAACACAGTCGGATGGTCCCAGGAGGCTTTTGTTTCTTTTCTTTCTCTCTCATTCCACTGAGGCTGCGACAGTAAACCAGGAACTTGCCTTCTCTCTCTAGCTCAGTTGGTGCTGCCCCTGTGAGGAAAAAATGGTGGCCGTTAATAGGAGTCGATAACCTGAGTGCATAGCCCTATGCCATGTGGTAACCGCTAACGCCACTGCACTAAGTGGCAGAAAAATGCCCAATTTTTAGGTATTTATTAATTCAGGATGCTGGATACTATTTACTTAGGAATAAGGGGCTGTCTGTGACCACAACTGTATTCTTAGCTTCAAAAGCCAGAATGTAATGTCACAGTGGACTAAAAAAGTACATGCAGGACATCATTTAAGCCTGACAGCAGACATCTTGAAGTAGCTATTTTTATTTCTCCTATATAATTGAGACTTAAAGAGATTAAGTACTTTCCCTGGGGATACAGGAACAATCAAAGGTGGAGCCTGGGTTACAGTTCGGGCAGGGATTCACTGCAAAGCCCTCGCTCTTCACAGCTAAGCTTCAGAGGCCCACGTTGCCCAAAAGCAAGGCTTCCACTTTTCAGGGTCGAAGCTAACGGGGATGGAGCTAAATACTGTGTGGTCCTTCATGGGTGGGAGGCATTTCAACATCATTGGTCAAACCCAATTCATCTTTTAAGAACACACATTTACCCACACTCATTTGCATGGGGAGAGAGGGCACTGGAAATATCCTCCTGGCATAGGAGAAGCTTAATGATCTTAAGGGCAAATTTAATTATGAATTAATAATGATTTTATTATTAAAAACCTGAGTTTATCAGCTAAACCTGAGTTTCCCTGATAAAATTTTCCGGAGGCATTTGCCAGTATCTGTGACCAGTGACTCCAGGCGCACGTGTGAGTAGAAAGCATAACTCACTTGTTTAGCACCTTATTGATGATTTTCTTGACCATGGGGGCTTCGGGGTTGAGACAAGCTTCCTGTCCATTCTTGAGAGTGGCTCTGCAGAGAGAAGGCAGAATGCCTGTTGGTAGGAGGCCGGGCCGGGCTGCAGGGCGGGGGAATGTGGGGGCGGCGGGGGCCACAAGGACCGTGGCGGCGGCGGTGGCAGAGTGCGGGGCGTCACTTACATGACTTCGGTCTGGGCGCAGTGGGGTCCCGACGGCGTCACCTTGACACTCTGGATGTTCTTGAGGTGGATGCCCTGCAGCGTCTGCAGGCACTGGCAGCGCAGCTCGGTGACCACTGGCGCCCCTGCGGGGAGAGCGCGGCGGGTTAGCGGGCTGTCGGGGGGCGGGGCGGGGAGGGGGGTGGGGGTAGGGTGGGGGGGGCGCACGCTCCCCGGTCCCGGAGCCTCACCTGCGGCGCGCCGGCCGGCGGGGACCAGGAGCAGGAGCAGCAGCGCGGCGCCGAGCAGCCGGAGAGCGCGGGGCGCGGCGGGGAGCGCGGCGCGGGCCATGGGGCTCAGCTCGGAGGGTCGGGGCGTCGGCGGCCGGGGCGAAGCTGGAGGGCTGGCGGGAGAGCTGGCCGAGCGGCGTCTGTGGCTCCCCGAGCCGGGAGAACCCCTTTTATCCCGGGTCCGCGCCGGCAAGTGCGCGGCCGGGGTAGGGGGGTGAGGAGGGCAGGGAAATTCCCGGCGCCCCAGGTCGTCCCGGGGTCCGGAAGGAATGCGCGGCCCCGCCCCCGGGGTGGAGGGGGACCCGCCCGCGTGTCCCTGCGACTCGGGCGTTTTCCCTTTCTTCCCCAATCCCCAAAGGGGGCGTGAGTGGCCTTGCTCGTGTCTGTGCCCCTTAGGCCTCTTACTGGCGTCCTGAGGAATGTTAGTTATCCAGATTGGGGGAATAACGCCAGAAGGGGTGACATGATTTTCTATTTGTTACTTAACGCATAAATGTCTTTTGGTTGAATTTTTTTACTTACGTCTGCACAAGTAGACTGTGTTAAAATACATTTGTCATCTCACAGTAGACATAAGAACGTTCGTCTGTTCCTAGTGTTTTACAATCACAAACAAATCATACTTTGTGTCATATCCTGAAGGGGTGAGGGGATGAAGGAGTGACCGGTGTCAAAAGTTTAATTTAGTGTTTAATTTAGGACAGAGTGTCCTAACCCTACATATCTTCCTTCCACTGTGCAATTCTGGAACTTCCAGTGTTGGAGTAAATCCATGAACACCACTTTTTTGGTGTAGAGGGCGTGGATTAATCCGTGAAGTAAGACGCTGGTGGTCATGTCAGAGCTGTTGGGGGGAGGGAAGGCTGCGTTGGGCTCATGGGGCCCACAGTCTAGTCTCATCCAAGCACAAAAGGGTCAGAGGGACCAGGAGCCGATGCCTAGTGGGAGTAGCACCCTTTGCTCACCTAGAACAGCAAAAACAGGTGTTCCTGGGAAATATTTAAGTGCTAGATCACCGCTGTCATCGCACTTGCTTGTTTCATGTTTACAAATCTCATTTCATTTCCCTGTTGTGTGGCCTTGCCTGCCTCCAGGGATTTGATATTCTCTCTAGAAAATAACTGTAATCATATTTTAGTTTTTACTGATTTCTAATAAGACCTTTCATTCGATAGTTAATTTTTCACCCTCAGTGTAAATGACTTTTGTTTTCCTTGTTGGGTTACATGTAGGTTTCAGATGACTTAGGTGTGATTCCAGGCAGGGGGTCTGTGAGGAGAGCGGGGTTACCCAGTGGAGGGGGGTGGAAGGGAAGCAGGAGGAGGGAGGAGTTGCCATGGAGCTACCTAGTGGCACGGAACAGCTCTCTGCTCTACCCTGCCAGGGTGAGAATTTCCGTTCTCCACAGTGTTGGCATCAGATCAGACATTTAACCGTCTTTGCCTTAGTCTCTCATTTGTAAAATGGACGTTAAAGGTACTATCTACCTCAACAGATTGTTAATGATGACTAAATGTGTGAACATTTATAAAACGCCAATACATACAATACATACGCTATAAATCATGTTTAAGTAAATAAAAAAGAAACTGGTATTTCCACCCTACTAAGTTGAAACTCACCTGAAGATAAAATCCCTGTACAAAGAGAAAAAAATTAAAAAAAAAAAGAAAAAAGAAAAACACCTCCTTCGACCGACAAAAGTTTGGTACTTAAGAGAAAACTCAGAATGAATTTTTTGTCGTCTAGTTTAATTGATCAATACTTTTATCATTCCGATTTCAGTAATTTCAACCACAAATGCAAATAAAACTAAATATGTTCTATCTTATTAGAAAAGATTATGGGGGTGCCTGGGTGTCTCAGTAGGTTAAACATCTGATTCTAGTTAAGGTTCGGCTCTCGTCATGATCTCCTAGTTGGTGGGTTTGAGTCCCGTGTCAGGCTCTATGCTGACAGCTCAGAGCCCGAAGCCTGGTTTGGGTTCTGTGTCGCCCTCTCTCTCTGCCCCTCCTCTGCTCATGTCTTGTCTCTCTCCCTCTCAAAAATAAACATTTTTTAAAAATTAAAAAAAGATTATGCAGTACTAAATTATAAATAATGATTTGTCTTTACTTTTTTTTAGTAATCATTCCTACAGTCCTTTGGGGGGATGGGCAAAAAATCAAAAATTTTTTAAAAAGAAGGAGGAAATGAAAGATGACCTAAAGTTTATAATTTAGTTTGTAATTTTAGTTTGTAATTTAGCAATAATTGAGAATTTGTGTAGATACTACTTTTGTTATTCTTATTTTTCTGGGATTCTTAATTGAAAATACTATGCATTTTCTCTCTCTCTCTCTCTTTCTTTCTTTCTTTCTTTTTTTCTTTTTCTTTTCTTTCTTTTTTTTAGATAATCAGTAACTCAGAATTATAATAGTTGAAGAGATTGCTATTAAGACTTTTTGACTTTTGTCCAAGGAATAATCCGTAGCAGATCTTTCCATTATTCTTCAATGTCTCTAGTAACTTACATGTTTATGTACTTATAAGATACTAATTCAATATAAAGTATTATAGTAAAATAACTCTTTAATCTAATAGTCAATGTTCTCAATCTTTTGCATTTATAAGCCCACTTAATCTTCTCAGCTGCCCCACAAAGTAGTTACCAGCTTTGTCTCCACAGCTTTTCTCCACAAAGAAGCTAACAGGCAGGGAATTTAGGTAATTGCCAAGGTCTCACCGTTAGTGAAATTCACAATTTGAGCTCCAGCCAGTGCTGCTTTAACCACTACATGTTAAGAAAAAAAAACTTGTTTTCATAAGTAACAGATAATTCAGGAGAGCAGGTTTGTTTTGGTTTTGGTTTGTTTAAATATGTTTGTTATTCTCATGGTTAAATAGTTTGGTATCACATTTCCTAAAGCTTAAGAAAAGCAAACTGCTCAAAAGTCTCCAGTGTTTTATTTTACTAACAGCAAGAAGTTTCTTTAGTGGAATGACTAGGCTATACTTAAATTCAATAAAATCTACATTTATCTCTCTATCTATCTGATTTTCCTCATCGATAGATTTAGGCCTCCAAAGTCAGGTCAGTGGGATGAACACTGTACACTGAGATTCTCCCAGAAGGAAACTGGGCATTTTAGTTCTTATTTGCTGGAATAAGGATCATGGTTTTCTGCCTGACGCAGTTTGCATAACTTACCATGTTTTTATAATGGAAATATTTTGCCTTCAGCATTAATAGGAAGCTACCCAGAACTTTACTCTCTTTAGAATTAAAAAAAAAAACAAAAAGAAAAATATTGTCCTAATGCTTTCCAGATCCAGTCCAAACTATTGGCATATGCAAATACTCTGGGTGAATGAACAGGGTGTCAAAACAATTATGGTAGTGGCCAAAGGGGTGAAACATTTCAAGAAGCAGGCTCATATTCATAGAATTATCTGTAATTTTATGTCTTAGACTTGCTTGATAATCATCAGTTGCTAACAAAATAAAGTACAAAAGAAAGGGCTTTTTTTTCCTGCATTAATATATCAATTCTTATAATTCAATCCCTCACGGCCCCATATTTATTTTTCGGAAAATTTAAAAAGCAATGGCATTCTGAAGCCTGAGAAAACATTCCAATGCTTTGTTTTTGCGAGTGTCTTCCTCAGCTACTCATTTTATGAGCTGAATGACAGATTTCTATGCCCAAACTTTAAACTAATGCAATCACCAGTCCCAAAAGAATTAGAGCTTCAGGGGCGCCTGGGTGGCTCAGTTGGTTAAGCGGCCGACTTCGGCTCAGGTCATGATCTCATGGTCTGTGATTCGGCTCAGGTCATGATCTCATGGTCTGTGAGTTCGAGCCCTGTGTCGGGCTCTGTGCTGATGGCTCAGAGCCTGGAGCCTGCTTCCAATTCTGTATCTCCCTCTCTCTGTGCCCTTCCCCCACTCATGCTCTGCCTCTATGTCTCTCAAAAATAAATAAACGTTAAAAAAATAAAAAGAAAAAAGCATTAGAGCGTCTATAAAATAAAATGGGTTACTAAATCCCATTCTGAGCTGCCATATTTACTGCGTCTTGCAGACTCGATTGACACTATCCAATCTGCCTTTACAGCCCAGACTTGGTGCCGTCTCCCTGAGCTGGTGGAGCCACCAGAATGGGCAGTGGGGGACTGCTGTCCCCACTCCAGCCATGGGAAATTGTGACATCACAACTGCCACCCCTATCTTGTTTCATTTACTGCTTCTGGTTGAATGACTCAGGCTCTGAGGGGAGAAGAATGAAAATGTCTGAATGTGGCATTAAAGCCCTCGATGCACCCACTTCTTCAGTCCAAAGCAGGTCGTCCAGCGTTAATGTCATAAGCCTGCTCCAGTCTCTAGTACAGTGGTCATTTCTACACAGCTTGGACTGGGGGCCTTCCTCCTTCTGGTTATGGAACTTTGGTTTTCTTTTGGGGACCATCCCATCTTCCTTCCAACCTGGGTAGTTCAATTAGGGCGACCCTGCTCCAAAGTTCCAGGAGTGCGCTGATGACCCAAAGTAGTATTGGTTGGTCTTTCCAGCCTGGGTCTAAACTTCAGGCAGGATCTGACAGGTGCAGGGTGAGCTAGTGACCTAACCCTGGCCAAGTCGGAAACATGCCTGGAGTCCTTGTTACAGGAAATGGTTGGAAAATACACCCTTGCCTCCTGTGGGGTTACACCTGCTAGAGTAGAAGCTTGAAGTTTAGCTTTGTCAGTGCTTGAGGGGAGCCTGTCTGAAGTGAAGCAAGCACAGAGAAAAGCAGCCTGATGTGAAGTGAGACTAATTACTGAAGAGAGTTTTTGAACTGCAACATCCAGCTTTATCTCATCCACACATCAGTCCCTTACTTTTAGAGGCCCAATGATTCTCCTTTCCTTCTTTTATTAAGCTTCCTTTTTTATATATTTTTATTTTTACTTTACTTAAAAAGTTTTTTTAACGTTCATTTATTTTTGAGAAAGAGAGAGAGAGAGAGAGAGAGAGCACAAGTGAGGAAGCGGGGGAGAGAGATGGAGACAGAATTTGAAGCAGGCTCCAGGCTCTGAGCTGTCAGCACAGAGCCCGATGCGGGGCTTGAACTCATGAAGTGTGAGATCATGACCTGAGCCTAAGTCAGATGCTTAACCGACTGAGCCACCCAGGTGCCCTCTTTTTTTTATTTTTAATTTTTTTCATGTTTATATATTTTTGAAAGAGAGAGAGAGAGAGAGAATGCGAGCGGGGAAGAGGCAGAGAGAGAGGGAGGCACAGGCTCCAGGCTATGAGCTGTCCGCAGAATAGCTGTGTCAGCTGTGGGCTGTCACTCGAACTTGTGAACTGTGAGATCATGACCTGAGCCAAAGTTGGACGCTTCCCCGACTAAGCCATCCAGGTGCCCTATACTTTTTTTTTTTTTTAATTTTTTAAATTAATTTATTTATTTTGAGAGAGTGAGAGAGAGAGAGAGGGAGAGAAGCTCAAGCAGGCTCCATGCTCAGCTCAGAGGCCGATGCAGGGCTCAATCCCACACCCTGGGATTATGACTTGAGCCAAAATCAAGACTCGGCACTCAACAGTCTTAGCCACTCAGGTGCCCCCTCTCCTTTTCATGAAGCCATTTTAAGTTGGGTTTTGGTTACTGACTCCACTTAGTTACCTTTCTAACCAGGAAGACGGTTCAACTCGGATTGAATTCCTTTCTTTCTCCCCTTGTTTCAACACTGTCATTGATCATTTCCTCAGCCTTTGTAAGGTAAGAATAAAGTTTGGCCAGGGACATAGAGAGGACTAAGACTCTACTACCCTCTGAGTCTCCATGCAATAGGGGAAATGAATGGACAAAGAGAAGATTTTAGAAAACGCTGTAAAAACCATGGCAAACCCTTCCCAAGGTGCAGGAGTGAGGAGGAGCACCTGATCCAACACTTAAAGAGTGGGTTTGGGAAACTTGTCAGAGAGCTTCCTGAAAGAGGTGACCACTGAATATGACTCTTAGGATGAGGAGTTTTCCAGGGAAATGGGGGACACTGATGGGTAGAAAACATTCAGGAGACGGCCAAATGAGCAGAGGCATAGCAATGGGATGAAGCACGGTGGGCGCTCCTGGGAACGGCAAGCGGCTCATGTAGCTGGAACTCTGTGCGCAGAGACTGGAGAGAGGCTGAGTGGAAGGAGACGGCAGGCCTCTGACACTGGAGACCATGTGCTGGTAGGACCCTGTTTGTTGGTCAGGGTCCAGCTCAGATGGTATCTAACTGGGAAGCCTCTGTAGGCATTTCAAGGTGTTTCCACGGCCCTATTGCATAGACCACTCTGTGACCTTTATTGGCTATCTACCACAGCCTAAGATTCAGGATATGTGCAAAAAAATGACGGCATGGTAGATATTAAATTAAAAGATATTTATTCGGGGTGCCTGAGTGGCTCAGTCGGTTAAGCGTCTGACTCACGATTTCAACTCAGGTCATGATCACGGTTCGTGAGTTCAAGCCCCATGTCAGGCTCAGTGCTGACAGTACGGAGCCTGCTTGGGATTCCCTCTCTCCCTGTCTCTTTGACGCTTCCTCTCTCTCTTTCTCTCTCTCTCTAAAAACAAATAAATAAACTTAAAAGAAGTAAAAGCTAAAAGACATCTGCTAGGCACATGCAAGATACAAGTGACTGTGGTCAGTTTTGCAAAAAATGTATAGTGGATAAAACTGAAACTCCAAATATGAAATCCTTCTTCAATACTAACCTGCAAACTGTCTTCTGCAACACAGCTAGTCTTTCCTTCTGCTCCTGTGGTAAGGCCAACCTGACGATTTTAACCATCTATACTTATTTAAGTTTATTTCAATGAACTCTGAAAACCATCCAGTATTTTAGATTTGGGCATTATTCCAAGGCTTTAAAAATAATAGATTTCAATATAATGTTTGTATTTCCATTAAGATTTTTGAAAACCTTTTGAGAAAGAGTAACAAGTAATTAAATTATATTGCATGCCATATAAATCAAAGAAATATAGAAATACCAAAATTACAAAAGGATATGTCACGAAAAAAAAAAAAAGAAATTGAGGAAATGTCTTCACGCAAATATCGTTTATCAAACTTGGTTCTAACAGGCATGAAAGCAGCGTGATGACCCTGTTTTGATGTTGCCTGTATTATGGAAGTGAAATTTGGGAAGTTGAGAAACGAGCTATAAACCACAACAAACATATTACACATAGTGTGTGTGGATACGTGGTCAGCCAGGGACATGACACATGTAAAAATTTTGATGATCAGAGAATGTCCTCTGTAACATTTCAACATTTTGAAAGAGCCCATATATGGTCTCTTTTATAAAATGTTCCCTGTGTGTTGAAAAAATATACATGACTGACGCAGTTGTTGGGCAAAACATCTGTATACCATGCTCCGAGTTGGGGGGATCACATTGCTTTATCTTTCTATACTCTTACTGATTCTTTACTCCTGTGCCTCCTACGAACTGGAAGAGACTTGTTAGAATCTTTAACTACGATAATCGTTTCGTCGATTGCCCCTTTTAGTTTCTCTGTTAATATAGTGTGATAAGTATCAAGTTCATGAAATTTAGAATTGCTTGTTTCTTGTGGAAGTAGCCCCTTTTTATTTTGAATCAGCCTTTGTTTTTAATCCTCCTTCTTTCCTTAGGTCCTAATATCTTAATTCTCACCTAATCTATTAATTTTTTTTTTTTATTTTTTAATTATTTTTTTTTTTAGAGAGAGTGTGTGAGCAGGGGAGAGGAGCAGAGGGAGAGAACTTTTTTAAAAATAATTTATTGTAGGGGCGCCTGGGTGGCTCAGTTGGTTAAGTGGCCGACTTCAGCTCAGGTCATGATCTCACAGTCTGTGATTTTGGGCCCCGCGTCGGGCTCTGTGCTGACAGCTCAGAGTCTGGAGCCTACTTCCGACTCTGTGTCTCCCTCTCTCTCTCTGCCCTTCCCCTGCTCACACTCTGTCTCTATGTCTCTCAAAAATAAATAAATAAAAAAATAATGTATTGTCAAATAGATTCCATGCAACACCTAGGGCTCATCCCAACAAGTGCCCTCCTCTGTGCTCATCACCCACTCTTCCCCCTCCCACATTCCCCTCACCCCTCAGTTTGTTCTTGGTCTTTAAGAGTTTCTTCTGTTTTGTCTCCCTCCCTCTCTGCGTCTTTTTTTCTTTTCCAGTGGGAGAGACTCTTAAGCAGGCTCCATGCACATCTTGGAGCCCAATGCAGGGCTCGATCCCATGACCCTGGGATCGGTGACCTGAGCCTGAAATCAAGTCAAGATGCTCAACTGACTGAGCGACTAGGCTCCCCATTGTATTAATCATTTATACTAATAATAGATTAATACTTATTAACAAATAATACTTTCGTATATCCACGCTAAGTTTCTTTCAGTTAATTTTAGCATGAGATAGCACTCTGAGTTCTTTTAATTTCAAGTTATCTAGGTCCTGATATTTAAAATATGTCTCTTTTAAGAGGCATAGATTTTTTGGTCTTATTTATACAGTCTTTGTATTAAAAAAAAAAGTTGATCTTTGACTTTGAAGTGTTTATTCCATTTAAATTTACCTAATTTACTAATTTATTAATTCTTAATATAGTTGGATCTAAGTCTCCTTTCTTACTATTCTATTTGTCCTATTTTTTAAAAAGATCAACTTTCAATTTAGAATAATTTTAGATTAAAAAATATATATACTATATATTTATACTATATATACTGTATAGATAGTATAGAGAGTTCCTGTAGATTTTTTGTCCAGTATCTCCTAATGTTGATATCTTATATAATTATAATACACTTATCAAAACTAAGAAATTAACACTGGTACATCGCTGTTAGCTGAACTCCAGTCCTTTTTTCAGATTTCACGAATTTCCACTGATGTCCTTCTCCTATCCCGGGATCCAAGCCAGCATAACACACTGGATTTAGTCATCATGTCCCCTTTGTGTCCTCAAATCTGTGACAGAGTCTCAGTATTGCCTTGATTTTCTTGACTTTGACAGATCCGAAGAATCTTTCTTAAGTATTTTGTGGAATGTTTCTGGATTGGGATTTTTATGATGATTTTCTCATGATGAACTGGGGTTATGGGTTTGGGGGAAGAACATGATGGAGCTGAAGTACCCTTCTTACCATACCACGTGGGGGGTGTACATGATAGTCACATGACGCCAAGGGTGGTAATAACCTTCATCACTTGGTTAAGGTGGAATCTGCCAGATCGGCTAGTGCTACGTCGTTTTTCCCTTTTCCTGATGGCTTCTCTGGAAGGAACTCACAAAGCCCAGCCCACACTCACGTGGGGAGGGGAAATTAAAACTCGCCTTCAGGAAGAGAGAGACTTTATTGTTAGGCCTGCCAATAAGGAAGGTTTTTTTCCTTTTCCCCCTGTCCCACCTGCTGTTTTGTTTCTTTATTCCTTAATTTCTGTCTTCTTTTGTATTATTCAGATATTTTTCTTCTTCCATTTTATCTCCTTTTCAGATTTTTAAATCCAAACTTTTCATTTCCCTGTTAGTGGTTACCGTAAAAACTGCAATATATATTCCTGCCACACTACAATTTTCCTTCACTTTATACTTGGTGCAACAATTGAAGACATCTCTTTTATTCTAAATCCATTTCTTTTCCTACCTATCCTCTGTTATTTTAGTCATGTAGCATGGACTTATCTCCAGAGATCATTATTATTATTAAATACCACAAATTATTCAAGTTCTTAGGAAGAATCCACTTTTCCACCTTTTGGTCCCAGCCTCATTAAAAGGGAAAGAATTGCATAATTGTTTGCAAAAACCGCTTCCCCAAAGTATTTAATAAGAGCTCTTATTATAATATATGTAAAAATCTAAAAGCCTTTATAAAGGCTCTAATTTTGAATGATGCATCGGTGTGAAAAGCAGCAATATTTTATGTAAAACTAGGATTCTCAAAGTGGTTGGGGAGGGTAGTGTGTCAAGTATTCCTTAAGTAGGAGACAGGTAAGGAAAGTAATGGCCAGGAGCAGGCATAAAGGTAGGTGTGACCTGCAGTCTGTCTAACCATACAATACCTTGGGCCCCCAGTAGGAACCAAGGATCAAGATGAATAAAACAAAACCTAAGCACGTTGTTTTTTGCAAAACATTTATTTCCATGTCATTTGTAAAAACGTAACAGTAGTTTTAACGTCTCTGTTCCAAGACAGAGCAACACTGCATAATAAACCTTAAAGAGGGCATTATGCCCTACACGCAAGACATAAAATGTCCAAGGGAAGCTTCAACATAAAAATGTTGACCACATAATGTGAAATAATTTCAATAAATGACAACTGCCATTCTTTGAAACGAGTACAAAAATAGATGTGTGCACACCAACCGCTTTGACTCCCTTCCTCCACCCCCCACCCCCACCGTGCCGTGCCCCGGCACTCGATGGTCTCCCAATACAGATTGGTTTAATGAGACATTTAAAACCTGTCATCTTCAAATTAAATAGTAATCAGGACGGAGTTATGTTTGATTAAACCCATTCAGATCCTTAAATACTAATATATAAAATATTACAATATAAGCTTTGGAAAATAAATAAATACAAACATAAATAAATAGAGAACTCTTAAGAGTCAAACACATTAAGGCCGCTGTAGGTGTCTGCAGAAGCCAGCTGTTCTCTTCATTTTCAGCTCCAAGAAGGGTGTTTCGGGAACCACCACCAGCGGGCTTCTCACTTGTCTCCAGGTCAGTTGGTGCTGCCCCTAAGATTGGAAAAGGGTTACTGTTACAGGTGCTAAGGAAAAGCTGTTCCTCTCTCACACTGGCCCCTGGGGCTGGAGGGATTTCTGCTGCAGACCCCGGCCCAGCCCTGCACCCAGAGAAGGTCTCACAGTACCCACAGCCCGCAGGGCAGAGAACTTGCTCTCTATCGAGTAGCTGTGGGGCTGTGGACTGAACTCTCTACTATTGACTTGAAAGAACTAAAACATAACACTTGCAGACCGTTGCCCTGGGTTAAAATTTTACATTCAAGACCTCCCTTAAACCTCATACAAACCATGAAATAGTTATTATTATCTACCCCGTTTTGCTGAGGCTCAAAGGGATTAGAAGACTTTCATAGAGATCCTAGACTTGAACTTATGCATTGAAGGTCTCAATGCAAAGTCCTTGCTCTTCACAACAAAGCTTCAGAGGCCCATGTTGCCCAAAACCAAGGGTTCCACTTTGCAGGGCTGAGGCTCACCAGGGAAGGAGCTAAATACTGTGTGGTCCTTCATGGGTGGGAGGCATTTCAACATCATTGGTCAAACCCAATTCATCTTTTAGGAACACACATTTACCCACACTCATTTGCATGGGGAGAGAGGGCACTGGAAATATCCTCCTGGCATAGGAGAAGCTTAATGATCTTAAGAGCAAATTTAATTGTGAATAATAACGGATTTTCAGTCCTTGAGCTAAACCTAGGTTTCCTTGCTAAAATTTCCCGGAGGCATTTGCCAGTATCTGTGACCAGTGACTCCAGGCGCACGTGTGAGTAGAAAGCATAACTCACTTGTTTAGCATCTTATTGATGATTTTCTTGACCATGGGGGCTTCGGGGTTGAGACAAGCTTCCTGTCCATTCTTGAGAGTGGCTCTGCAGAGAGAAGGCAGAATGCCCGTTGGCAGGAGGCCAGGCCGGGCGGCAGGGTGGGGGGTACGGGGACGGCGGGGACCACAAGGATCGCGGCGGCGGCAGGGCGCGGGGCGTCACTTACACGACTTCGGTCTGGGCGCAGTGGGGTCCCGACGGCGTCACCTTGACACTCTGGATGTTCTTGAGGTGGATGCCCTGCAGCGTCTGCAGGCACTGGCAGCGCAGCTCGGTGACCACTGGCGCCCCTGGGGGGAGAGCGCGGCGGGTTAGCGGGCTGTCCGGGGGCGGGGCGGGGAGGGGAGGGGTGGGGTGGGGGGCGCACGCTCCGGCGTCTCGGAGCCTCACCTGCAGCGCGCCGGCCGGCGGGGACCAGGAGCAGGAGCAGCAGCGCGGCGCCGAGCAGCCGGAGAGCGCGGGGCGCGGCGGGGAGCGCGGCGCGGGCCATGGGGCTCAGCTCGGAGGGTCGGGGCGTCGGCGGCCGGGGCGAAGCTGGAGGGCTGGCGGGAGAGCTGGCCGAGCGACGTCTGTGGCTCCCCGAGCCGGGAGAACCCCTTTTATCCCCGGTCCGCGCGGGCAAGTGCGCTGCCTGGGGGCAGGGAAATTCCCGGCGCCCCAGGTCATCCCCGCGTCCGGAAGGAGCGCGCGGCCCCGCCCCCGGGTGGAGGGAGACCTGCCCGGCAGCCCGCGTGTCCCTGCGACTCGGAGACCTCTTTGCGCCCCAATCCGCGAAGGGGGCGTGAGTGGCCGCCACTGCGGGGGAGGGGAGCAGGGACAGCGGGCGCGCAATGATGGCAGGACCGGGATGGTCCGGCCCGTTAGTTAGACCCTTTAGAGAAGAGAATTAAATCTCAAAGACTCTTGAGTTGCTGGAACTGGAAGAGTTGAGGCGGAGATGACACCCTCTCTTACCTATCCGTTCGGTTTAAAGGAGACTTTGCAGGTTTTATTTATCTCTGGAATAAACGCGCTGTTTGAAAATGTCTGTCATCTCAGATTATACGTGAGAATGTTTGTCTTGTTTCTGGTGTGCTATCAGCTCAGTAAGTCACACTTAATACCATGTTGTTGCCCAGTGGGGCACGGGGGTAGGGTCAGGGAACAGGTTAATTCAGTGTTTATTTTAAGGTACAGTTTGTAACCTCTCATATTTCCCTTCTCCGAAATCCTGGGACTTCCCACACTCTAGTAATTCCTGGAGCCCCACTGTTTGTCGTCTAGGAGACTTTGTTTCCATTCATGACAGTCATTTGGCAGCTGCGAAGGACCTGTTGGGATCAGGGCGCCCACCTTTTCTGATACAGTCCATGGACTGAAAGGATCATGGACACGAGCAATGGGACACCTAGCGACTCCCACCTTTTCTCCTCTAGGTAGCAAACAGATGTGTTTCCAAATATGCAAATACTAGATTACTAGTATGTTCCACTCCAGGTCCTCTGAATATGCCTGCTTCCTGGGATTGATTCTCTCGAGAAACAGCTATCAATTACTTTAGTTCTCCAAGATTGCCAATAAAGCATTTCATGCTGTGTAGCTGAGGACTTCTCACTGAGTAATTCACTTTTCTTCATCAGTTTCAATATCCCTCTCTAGGTTAAACTGGATAGTTTAGATTGGTTCTCCAGGGTAGCGCGGATCTCCGGGATGTGTGAGCTATTCTGCTGGTGCCGAAAGAAAAGTTCGAGGGGGAGGATGCTGGTCTGTCTCTGAAACAGAGACAGTCTGGTGAGGCTGTGAAGGCGGGAGCCTCGGGGACACCACTTCCTTGCCCCATGGCCCTCTGATTGTGGGTACTTTATTTGATCTCTCTGGGCTCCTGTTTTTCCTCTGTAAAAGAGAGCAAATAAGGCCTGCCTCACAGGGTTGTTACGAGTATTAAATGTGTTAACATTTATAAAACATCAGCATGTATTGTGTTACATCAATATTTGTTAAATAAAATAGAAGTAGTGTTCCAATACAACCTTACTGCTATAGTCCAAGTATGCCCTCCAAAAATTCAGATGTGGAAGTCCTGTACCCCATTGTGATGATATTAGGAGATGAGACATTTGGGGGGGATTCAATCTTTATTAGGTCACGAGAGTGGGATTCTTATGATGGAATTAAGTACTTTTATAGAGGAGACACCCAGAGGACTTGATCTCTCTCTCTCTCTTTGTCATGTGAGGGTACAGCAAGTCAGTGACTACCTGCAAACCAAGAAGAGGGTTCTCACCAGATATTAAATCTGCAGATACCTTGCTCTTGGACTTACCAGCCTCCAGAACAATGAAAAATAAACGTTTATTATTTAAGCCAGCCAATGTACGGTAGTTCATTTTAGCAGCCTGGACTGTTTAAGCCGCTTACCTGAACACTAGGTGGTGAATCCTTATGTAAACAGGAAAAAAAAAAACCCACAATCTTTTCATCTATCTCTTTCAGCGTCAGAGATTGTGAAAGGAGGGCATATCTGCATGCTTCAGAGCTCTGAGAACAGATTTTTAAAATCCAATGTTTGTTTGCAATTTTAGTTTCCCACATAAACTGGAAGTAAGAATAAAAAATTGTCCCCAATCCTTCTACAGGAAAATATTTCAGACGTGATGGTCTCTTATGCCCTGGGCATTAACATCAGACTCCCCAAACAATAGCAAGTATTAGCTGTGATGATTCGCAGACCCAACCCAAAGGTTTGACGTACGCGAACATACAGGAAGGGTAGAATTTCAACTTAACTTACAGTAACAGCCAAGACGATGAGACATGCCAAGAATTAACCCATTGTCTGTGGAATTACCTATGCCTTGACTCCTAAAACTTGTTTAATCAGAATTACAGACTTTCAGGAAATAAGTAGAAAAGTATTTTTTTTTCTTTCATAATGTACCACTTTCCATTATATAACTCACGACAGCCCCATACTAAGTGTCAGAAAATTTTAAGAGCGCCGGTGTCATGAAGCCCACCATGAGAAACAAATTGCTTCTTGTTTTAAGATGTGCTGAAGGCTACGTTTCTTGTGCAAGCTCTAAATCCTTGCAATCCCTAACCCAATGAAGTTATCTCTAACCTATAGATTCAGTTTACCAAATTTCATTTTATCCTGTAATTGTTATTGTGTCTTTCAGATTTGCCTAATTCATTGCAATATCCCTGTAAAATCTTGGGTCTCTCTTCCATGCTGAGCACTGATCTTGCTAACCAGCCAGCAAGAAGGAATGGTGTGGTTCTGCTTCATCCTGGCTTGCCTTGAGCTTTGCTGGCATAATTGTCCCCCACCCCCCATCCCTCCCATTTCCCTGACATCTATAGTTTGCTGTATAATGGTACTGCTCACAAGAGAGAAAATTAAGATGCCCAAATGTGTCACTAAACCCTAAGATCATCTATCCTCTCATCTAAGGGCACTCAGTGGCCCATCTGTGCTAACCTCTTTCAATCTCTGCTACATCTGCTCTTTCTACGTCTCTGGCGCCCACTCGTTGTTAAAACAGAACACTAGATTTCCTTCGTAAATCCTTATCTCTGCCCTTATCAGTCCACATGATTAAAGTGAGGTGACTTCGCTTCTGAGCTCGGGATGGGGAGTTTGTGACTCTGTGGCAGCGTTGGTCCCTCTTTCCTGCCTCTGCCCTTGCCCAGGCCCGTATTGGTTCGGAGTGGAGCCAGTGATTGAAGACTGGCCGTCAGAGAAGATGCTAATTGTGCTGGAACAAAGGGAATTGAGAAGCTCTTGCTTCTCACCGAAATTGCTGAAGTAAGATAGAAAGCTGGAGTCTTGCCATTGCTCCTTCTGTTGTTGCTGGCTGAGAGTGGAGCTACCGCAGAGGAAAGCGTGGGCACACACAGACCCAGAATTACTGGGGACGTTGCTAGAACACGTGGATCTAGTTTGCCTGACCCAATCCGCTGCCTTTCATTGTGATAGAGCAGTTGATTTTCTTTCCTTATTAAGCCAAATCGAGTCATGCTGCCATCACTTACAATAAAAGAGTCCTGAAAAATATGTGATCTTTCATATTGCTGCTAAAATGATCAAACACAGATTGATTTCTTCACCGTTTAAATCCTTCCTTCCTGTCCTTTCTCCATCTATTCATTTATAAGGAGGAATTTATGAATTTGGAATCAAGTTAGGTCCCAGGAATGGAAAAAAGTAGAAGATGCAATGTACTAACCACCTAAGTTTTAGTCTCATAGGAGAAGCAGACCTATAAGTAGAATGCTACAAAGTAGTCTGGTAAATCGCATGATAGAGTATGCCCAGGATTTGATAGCAGCATGGACATGGAACCCCTAACATTGCTTCTCAACAGCATGGACTGCATTCTCAGGGATCTTCTGAGAAGTCTCTCTAGGAGAGGTGTCCCCTCCAATCCGAACCTGAAAGGATGGATTTTTCCAGGTGGGGAGATTAAAAGGTGGGGAAAACATTCTAGAAAGTGACCAAATGCACCAACTCATAGAAGCTAGAATGAGCCTGTGTCTACTGGAAGCACCTGGCAGTTTATATATGTGGAGTTTCACCAGTGAGGTGGGGAGAGGGGAGAGATGGAGGGAGAATCCCGTCACTGAAGGCTGTATGTAGATCCGCTTGTTGTTCAGAAACCAGTTCAGATGTTACCGCCCTTGAAATGCTCTTAAATCCACCCGAAGGTGTTTCCAAGACCCTATGTGTGCAAATTCACCTTTTACTAAGTGGAGTGTGGGAGGGCAGAGTATAGAGAAATCACAGGATGTGGCAAGAAAGGAGGAGATAGTGGATATGACTCCAACGGACTTTACCAAGCACTCATGGTGTAGAAGGTACTATGAGAGGTTTTACGAGACATGCAAAATCGGAGAAACGTCAAACCCTTAACCGGGCATTATTTAATATCTATCTAATATACTTCCTTATGTATATTAGTTTCTGTTGTTGCTGCACAGGTAGGGAAGAGCTAATGATTTGAGCAATTTGCAATTTTTTAAAATCATTTCAAGTTACACTAAGAAAAGTCAAAAAAATACCGACTTTGGATAAGATTTAAGGGATTTTTTTTTAAATGTTTATTTATTTTTGAGAGACATAGAGGCACAGCGTGAACAGTGGAAGGGCAGAGAGAGAGGGAGACACAGAATCGGAAGCAGGCTCCAGGCTCTGAGCCATCAGCACAGAGCCCGGTGCGGGGCTCGAACCCACAGACCGTGAGATCATGACCTGAGCCGAAGTCGGCCACCCAACCGACTGAGCCACCCAGGCGCCCCAAAGGGATTTTTAAAAATTGCTGTAAATTGGGTTTTCACCTCTATTTTCTTGAGTTTGTTTTCTAAATGTTTATGGAAAGTTGTCCTGGTTATGTAAATACTGCCGTGATCATATAATGCATCATGAAGAAAGGGCGATATGACAAATTTACAAAAGGGAAGTAAACGCAGGAAAGGGGGACACTTCTCCATGGAAATGGCTTATGTTATAAGAAGACATTTTTGGAGCATGAAAACATCATGATGACTTTGGCTTTATGGAAGTAAAATTTAGGAAGTTGATAGATGACTGTATAAACTGCTAATAAAGTGTCAAACATGGTGTCACGCTGTATATTTTACCTAGAAGAATTATGAAAAAGTCAAAAACTTGATTTTTAAATGTTGCAGTTTAGAATACATTTTTCAATGTTTTTCACTGCAATTTCACATATTTTTTTTTACCAGAAACACTCTAAGTTTTGTTTCTATTCTTCTCGACTTTGTTTGTGCATGCATTTCTTTAATATAATTTATTGTTAAATTGGCTTCCACACAACCTCCAGTGCTCATCTCAACAAGTGCCCTCTTCAGTGCCCATCACCCACTTTCCCCTCTCCCATACATCCCATCAACCCTCAGTTTGTTGTCTGTATTTAAGAGTCTTTCTTATATTGTTTACTTCCCTCCCTCTCTGTTTGTAACTTTTTTTCCCCTTCCCCTCCTCCATAGTCCTCAGTTCAGTTTCTCAAGATCCACATATGAGTGAAAACATGTGGCATCTGTCTTTTTCTGACTGACTTATTTCAAGTTGCATAATACCCTCCGGTTCCATCCATGTTGTTGCAAATGGCAGGATTTCATTCTTTCTCATCACCAAGTAGTATTCCATTGTATATATAAACCACATCTTCTTTATCCATTCATCAGTTGATGGACATTTAGGCTCTTTCCATATTTTGGCTATTGTTGAAAGTGCTGCTATGAACATTGGGGTACACGTGCCCCTGTACATTAGCCCTCCTGTATCCCTTCAGTAAATTCCTAGCAGTACTATTGCTGGGTTATAGGGTAGTTCTATTTTTAATTTTTTGAGAAACCTCCACACTGTTTTCCAGAGCGGCTGTGCATGCATTTTTTATGGAGATATGCAGAGATGTGCATACAGACACACGATTGCTCACAAGTAGTTTGAACCTTATTAAACCAACAGAAGCAACAAAAACAACAACAAAAAAGTCTTGTGTGTCAGGGTGGTGGTGGTACTTAATATTTATTTGGTATGAACAGCAGGCCCAAAAGGCTGTCAACAGATGGCCAGGGCAGGAAATAGCAAGTTACTACCCAGGGCTGGCACTGAGAAATAGAAATTCAGGAATATAGCTTATACTCTCTGTTTTTCCTGGACCATGCCGTCTCTCATTATGACTTTTCTCTCTATGTCTGCTTCGTATTTTGTCAATTCTGTGTCCCACAAGCTTAGCCAAACTAAATATTTGTACTCCTTTTAAAGTCTTGGAAATAGTCCTCTTAGGATTATTCTGAAAACCAAATCCGTGTACATGTGTAAAATGTGCCTGAAAGTAAATTCTATGTAAAATATTGTTAAATAAAGAAAAAATAATAAAACAATGAAATAATTAAAATTAAGACTTGCTTTTAAAAGTAAAGTGAGTAAGTTGTGCAAAAATTTGATTTCCATTTGTAACCAGTATTATTCTTGACTGGTTATATTTAGCAAGAGGGTCGCGATGGGTTATATTCTTCTATATCAAGGAGATAGACTGGGGTGCCCAGGTGACTCAGTAGGTTAAGTGACTGACTTCGGCTCAGGTCATGATCTCACAGTTCATGAGTTTGAGCCCTGCAACCGGGTCTGTGCGTTTGAGTGCAGAGCCTGCTTCAGATCTTCTACCTCCCTCTCTCCCTTGCCCCCTCACACCAGCTCTTTCCCTCTCTCTCTCAAAAATAAGTAAACATTAAAAAAAAAAAGGAGATAGAAGGAAAAAAGGTAAAGATCCAGGGAGACGGAGGATGAAGGGAGGTAACTTAGGGCTAATCATAGTAAAGCGGAAGGAGACGTTACTTCTTGAGTTGCCAGGGCTAATGACAGGGCTGGGTATTTGATGAAAGTGACAAGGATTTGGGACAATAGTTTGTGAAAGTGCGAAGGTAGTTTGACTGAAGGAACAAAGTAGAATAACATAGAAAAGCTCGCCTGGAACTAGAAGGCATTAGGTTACACTGATACCAACTCACATGATTTCATTTCTTCAGCAATATTTTGTAGCCCAGGGGCAAAACGGAGAAAGACAATGGGAGTGAGCAAGAATGAGGGATTAACCTGGTATAAACTATGTAGAGAGTAATTTGCAGACATGACCAACCACGGAGTCCAGGCTGATCTGGAAGGTGAATGAAGCAGGATAAGGTGTGAGAAACTGAAAAAATGATGGGGAGGGGGGTGATTTTTGAGGGACTTTTCAGTCAGTCAGCAGAAAAACCTGAGAGTTAGGAGAACAAAAGGTTGTAGTCTCAGAAGGGCCTTTCGCTGTCTATAATCTTGTGGCATTGTCTGAATACGATGACGTTAAAGGCGAGCTTCTGTTTGTGGATGGTGAGCTAGTGTCATTTGAATGTTCTGAAGTAGAGGAAGTTAAGGAACCATGAGATCCCATTATGCCCAATGGGTGGAAAATAAGAGGAAAAGGGAGGGAGAATGGTTTGATTATGTATCACATATGATACTCCCTACGTTAAATATGTATGTATACACCTAAATATTATTTAGTGAGCACATTTTGTGTTATTCATGGTTAGTTGAGTTGCTTACCCCAGCAATAAGAAAAGTCCTTACCCAAAACTCTTACAGTAATCACACTGTTCTCCTCCCTGTAGTTAAGATTTGAAAAATACATTTTAGCATTTATTGTGGTTGGCATTTTCCTAGGAGGTAGATATACTACGGGGGGATAAATCTGATCCTCTAGAGGAACACATCAGAAGGACACACAAATAATTACAATAGATTTTAGAGTTAGAGCTGAGGGAGCTTGGGAGATGGTGCTTTGGAATCACAGAGTACGAAGACAAATTACCCAACACTGCTGAGAATTAAGACTTGATAGTCCTAACTCTGTTTATGTTTGGTGAGTCCTTTGCTTTCAAGCTTTGGGGCCACCCACATGAAACCGGACACTGGTACAATCCCTTTTTGTGTCTGACTCATTGAAGAAATAATCAATATGATTATATGATTGCATACTGTGTTTATTTCTTTTTTTTTTTTTCACTGAAGGGAAAGTTAAGACCAGATCTCAGTCACCAGATACTCTGTATACTTCATAGTCTTATAAACATAGTGGTTGACAAGCTTCGTGAGGTTTTCTATTTGACTTTTTTTTGGAAGTGTGATTTATATTCATTGTGTTACATGTTTCTTTCTTAACTATAGGACCTCAGCTTTGGGTTGTGGTTCTGTTGAAGAAAAATTCTTGCTTGCCTGTGGTGCCCTTGGTGGGTTGCTTGTTAGCTCAGGGACGTGGCTACTGATGTTTGGAAATATGTATTCGGTGGGTAAGCATGAAGGGAAGAGAAGGAGAGTAATATTTTCAGGCCCTAACTCTGGGTCAGATGCTGTGCTTGAGCTCTTTATAAGGTCTTTTTAATTACTTCAAGGATGCTATGGGATTGATATCTTATTCTTATTTTATTTTATTAAAATTTTTTTTCAATGTTTAGTTTTTGAGAGAGAAAGACAGAGCGTGAGCAGGGCAGAGAGACAGGTAGAGAGAGGGAGACACAGAATCTGAAGCAGGCTCCAGGCTCTGAGCTCTCAGCACAGAGCCCAACATGGGGCTTGAACTCGTGAACTGTGAGATCATGACCTGAACCAAAGTTGGCCACTTAACTGACTGAGCCAACCAGATGCCCCTATTCTCATTTTATAGATCAGGAAACTGGGATAGGAGTTCTTAAAAGTGGAGCTAAAAGTAAAACATAAGACTGTCTGACTCAGAAGCCCACTAACTCAAAGCCAGTCTTTTCTCTGCACAAAGAAGCAATTGAGAAGAAGGAGACCAAGTTAGCATTAATTCTACTGAGTGTATTTCATTATGTAAGACTTCTTAGAAAACATTGCATATTTTTAATTTAATTTTTAAAGTTCACCTATAAACCTTTTTTTTAAAAGATTATTTATTTGTTAGTAATCTCTACACTCAACATGGGGCTCCAACTCATGACGCTGAGATCATAAATTACAAACTCTTCCAACTGAGCCAACCAGGCACACTGAAAATAGTTCATCTTTATTTTTTTTATTTATTAATTAAAAAATTTTTAATGTTTATTTATTTTTGAGAGAGAGATACAGTGAGAGCAGAGGAGGGACAGAGAGAGAGGGAGACACAGAATCCAGAGCTGTCAGCACAGAGCCTGACGTGTGGCTGGAACACACGTACACTGAGATCATAACCTGAGCTGAAATCGAATGCTCAACCGACTGAGCCACCCAGGCATCCCCAAAACAGTCCACTTTTAAATGCTCAATCTAGTTTCTACTAGGTATCAAACAGAAATGTTGGGATAATGACAACTATTGGCCTCCAGAGTTTCAACAGCTCCAAGATTCTCCTATTTTCTGTCATCTCAGCTCTGTGTGCTTCTTCCTACGGAATACCCACAGACTTCCAACACTAGGTTAGGATCTGAAAATCATTTAATTTGGAAGTAGATGATAAGCAGGGTGTGCAAAGGGCCTAGCCAGTTTAAACATTCTAACCTCTACCGACTTTTCTAACATCTTGGAATGCACTGACAAGGACCTCGACTCCACCGCAGAATGTCAAAGTTGGCTCTGTCATCAGGAGATTATTGCAGTGCTTGTAAATTACAAGTTATGATGCAAAATCACAGATCACAAAATCAATCTTGGGGGTTATAACGAGCCCATATAACTATAATTTGAAAATATAATGGAATTAAATACGATAGGATAGAATACAAAGAGAATACACCGTAATGCATCGCCCATGATTAGCTTGTCTCATTTTGCATAACTTTTGTTGCTTACGTACATGAGTCCGTGTAAGCCTAAATCTTTGATGCACAAGATGTAGGAAATGAAACTCCATGATTAAAGACATCCCTTTAGTAATTCTGTTTCATGAATCCAGGTTGTGACTATATAAGCCACTAGGTTGTAGATACTATCTGCTGAGAATTTCGACCCAGAAAAAAAAAAAAAAAAGTTGAAGTAATGCCACTTGAATTTCATCACTCCCTGAAAGTTTGCACAACAGGGAGCTACAGTAAATTGCAATACAACCTGTGCTTTTCCCGACACAGATGCAGGCCTTAGATGTTCTTGCTGATAAGGTGATCACCATACAAAACTCTCAGCCGAGTTAATATAAAACAAAGATTCATGTGGAGCAGAGTTTGCTTTGGTCTTTTGGCCTGTTGGGTCATACTCACTGATTATTATATCAACCAAGGATGTTGTCGCAGGCATCAGAAGAGATATAAAGGAAAAAGTAAAACTGTAATATCTTACCATTTGCACCCTATTACCTAGGATGTTCAGTTTCCAAAAACTTTGTTGAAGTACTTGCATTTCAATTTCAATATTCTGCTTATGTCTGACTCAACCCACCAGACTATGATAGTACAAAGAATAGCAATAATAATAACATACCAATTATAATTATTAATAATCATTAACATTTAGTAAAAACACACCATTTTATATGTTTTTATATATGACACGGGGCTGAGATTGTGTGTGTGTGTGTGTGTGTGTGTGTGTGTGTGTGTGTAAAATCTCCTTATAGTAACCCAAGAAATAGTTATTCAAAATATGCCCGTTTCGAAGACTAGGAAGACATGGCATGGATGATATGCTTATACATTTGGGCCTTACACTGGGGGAAAAAGAGAAACCTAGAATGTTTGTACATAGATGAGTGATATCGTTGTCTGTATTTTAGCAAGATAATTCAAGTGACATGGAAATAGAACATTAAAAGGGAAACACAGAATGGGGACAAAACTCTTCAAGAAATGGTTGTCTACTGTCTCCAGTACATCTCTGCCCTTCACATATATTCCACCTACACAGAACGATAAACTCTTCTCTGAGTAGGCTATGATTTTTCATACTTGAGTGTGTTTGTACTCATTTCTCTCTCTTTTTGAAGTTCTGGTCTTCCCTGGGCCACTAGTAAATTCCAACTCCTTTTTCAAGATGAAGTTCATCTATTGGTATCTGTATAAAACAATTACTTCCATATTATTTGCCTGGATGAGTGTCATGATAAGGCAAAAAGATTAGAGGGCTAAGTATGAGCCAGATCTTCTCTGCCTCTTACAGGTGTGAACTTGAACAAGTTTCTTAAGGGTAAAGTGGAAATAATACTGCCTGCCTTGAAGAGTTATTGGAAGGATTAGATATGATCATTGGCATCGGGTAAGTACTGATACGATGATACCATTTATGATTGTTTTTCTGAAGTTAGCCAGAGTGAATCATTCTCTTCTCTATCTTCTTATGGCATATTATTCCTAATCTACACAAACATCCGGCACATTCGAGTGGAATTCTATTAGCCCATGAGCAAGGACAGAGCCTCGTTTTGAATCCTAGTATACAGCACAATGTCTGGCCCTGAGTGAGATGTCATCCGCAGACAGTTTGGTGAAAGGAATGATGTGGGCCTTTCCTGAGGGTAGTGATAGAGAGAATGGATAAGTACCTGCGAGATATATGGGCAGACCTATAGGAGGTGATGATTGCAACACTCATTGCCTAATCAGCAGCAATAGTCTGATCCTCAGAATGAAAATGAAACTGATGAGACGCAATAAGCTTCACTGAGCATTACATTTATTTAGCTTTTAGAAAGAGCACAGGACGGACTCAACACTCATGTGAAGAGCATTATGCTCAATGAATAGGGGATCTTTTCATAAGCTTTACTGAAATTTTATTTAAATAGATGGCATTGGTCAATTTTAAGTGACAGATTTAATGATATTTGCCAAAAACACAGTTTTAACAAACGTCATTACACATTTAAGCTTTTTATATTCCCTTGAATACTTGACCTTTTATTATTACCAATTGAGTCCCTTTACACCTGGCAATATTTCTTGCTCTGAAATCTACATATGTCTAACCATCCAGTTTTATCTTAATTACTGTTAACATGGTAATCTTCAATCCTTTTACTTTTAAACCATTTGAGTCTTCATATGTAAGTGAATTATTTTTAGATAGTATATGTTTGGATTTTGCTTTTCTAATACAGTATGGTAATCTAAGACTTTAGCGGTATTTACATTTAATATGATTCTCACTATGATTGGGTCTATATTTACCATTAGGCTATTTTTTCTTATTTGCCTCATATATTTTCTTTTCTTTTTACTTCTTTTCCACCTTGCTACCTTTTGGATTAATTGAATATTACTCTATTATTTCATTTCATTTCCTATCATGCCTTATTAGCTATACCTCATTTTTATATTGCTCTAGGATTTATCGATCTCTGTCTTAATATGGCAATTTCATATATAGTGTAATCATCTTACAACAGTATATAGTTCCATTTCCCTCTCCCTGCCTTTATGCTATTGTTGTCACACATTTACTTCTTATTTTATAAACTCCACAATAGGTTGTTGCTATTTTGCTTTAAGAGTCAATTTTCTATTAGACAGACTTTTAAATAACAAATTTTATGTTAATGTACATATTTACTATGCCAGATATTTGTTATTTGTACAAATTCAAGTTTTTATCTGGTATTATTTTATTTCTGCTCAGAGGACTCCTTTTAACATTGCTGATCTGCTGGTGATGAAGTTGTTCCATTCTTTGTATGTCAGGAAAAAAATCTTTATTTTATCCTTTTTAGAAGTCTTTTTTTAATTTATGGTTTTAGATTAATAAATATATTTCAGAATTGTGAAGCTGCTCTTTCATTGCATGGTTGCTGATAAGTCTGCTCTACTATTACCTTTGTTCTTCTGTTCATAGTATGGCTTTTTTTCCTCTGGTTGCTTTAAAATTTACTCTTTGTCACTTTTTTGGGTACAATTTGGTTATAATGTGTTTTGATATGACTTTCTCCATGTTTTTTTCTGTTTGGGGTCTTTACACTTATTGATATAAACTTCATCCGATTTGGAAGAATTTAAAATTTTGGTCACCATTTCTTCAAATACTTTTTCTGGCTCTCTTCCTCCTCGCCATTTTCTGAGACTCCTATTCTATGTATTTTAGGCTGCTTGATATTGTCCCATAGCTCATTGATGGTGTCTTTGTTTTTTAAAAGCCTTTCCCTTGTATAATTCATTTTGTAGTTTCTATTGCTATGTCTTCAAGTTCACTAGTTTTTCTTCTGCAGTGTCTAATCTGATAGTAATTCATCCAGAGTGCTTTCTATTTCAGCTATCGTATTTTTAATCTCTAAATGTTTGCTTTAGGCACTTTTTGTTTTTTCCATTTCTCTCCTCACTATGCTTATCCTTCCTCCTATTTTCTTGAATGTATGGATTACATTAATAGTAGTTATTTTAACATCTTTGTCTACTAATCTATTATCTGTGCCATTCACCATGTCTTTCTCCTTTCCTAGTAATGGTGACAGTTTTCTGCTGCTTTTATTATTTAGTATTATTTGATTGGAAGTCAAATATTGTGAATTTTTTGTTGGGGGTGGATTTTTAAATTATATATTTTTATATTACTTTATATATATATTTTGCACTTTGCTCTGGGATGTAGTTAGGCTAGGCGGGATCAGTTTGATACTTTCAAGGCTTTATTTAAATTTTCATAGCATGGATTAGCTCAGAATACCCTTTGAGCAAAAGTTAATTTGATGCCAGCACTGAGGCCACACCTTTGTGAGAACTCTACCTTTGAGCCTAAATTGTGCTTTGAATTCTTCAGGGCAAATTTTGATCCCATAAAATAACAAATATATTGGTTTTCTCTGTTCTGTTATAGAATTTTGTTAAAGTCAATGTAATTATACATAAATTGACATTGGAAACAAGTTGAAAATCTTTGGATCACAGAAGAATTTCTTTAGTAATTTATTTAGAGTGAAATCCTTTTCAGACACATATTTATAGCATTTTTCCATGTATCTTGCATACATATTCATAATAAATATATATGAAAATAGGCAAATATTTATGAGGTAAGAGGCAGTTTGTTCTCTCATATGCTTATGATAGCACAATTAAAATGAAGGCAAGGTCAGTGGTTATATTTTAAATTCTGAGCTCCCAACCTACCCTTATAAAAATTCAATTTCTACTGCCATTCAAGTTATTTTCTTGAGTCTTCAAACACTGAATGGTGAGTCTGAATTTTGCTCCATAAACTTAAGTGTTCAGGAATACTTAAATTTATTTTCTTTAAAACTGATTAAATTTGACCTTCTGCCTTCATTCCACCGTAGAGAAAATTATTTAATCTCTGTTATTATTGTGACTCTGTGACCATACTTCTTTGTAGTGCCAGAAATTTATGCAAAGCAAAATATCCAGGAGTGTTCCTCTGTACTTTAAGCTTATTTTCTGTAAAAGGACAAAGATTAGCATTAAGCTTATGCTTGTTTTCTATAAAAGGACAAACTGTGGAATGGTCATTTGAGGTGCAGCACTGGGTAGTTTTTTTCCTCATCTGTAGCACAGAAATTGTTGCTAAAGTTGGTAATACCAGTGCTTAGTAGTCTTCCAAGTACCAATTAGAACCATCCTTCCATAGTCCTGTTATCTTCTTGGAAAGAGAGAGCTGAGAGAAGGAATACAATTGTTAATCTTGGCAGTGTGTAAAAAACACTGTGACAACCTCTTCCCTTCCACTCTTCCATCTCTGTGATATCCAGCAGGGAACTAGGTGGAAGTGAAGAGTCGATCATGAATTCAAAAAGAAGGTGAGAAAAAGAGAATACAAGATTTAGGAATGGTAACTATGAAACTGAGGATAGCCAAAATGGTGGAATGGAGATGGGAGCCACTTCTGTATCCCAATGCCCTTCTTCTTCTCTATTTTAATGTTGCCCTTATTGGATGTTTGCTGAACTAATATTAATACCATGTGAGACATGGACTATGCTGTCTCCTCTCTTCCCCAGTAAGAGTACAGTTCTAAGGTTACACATACATTAGTAAATGGATTCATTTATTAAGGAGTGTCCATGTTTCCAGGATTGGGTGAGGGTCTGAGATCCAGAAATCATTCTTCCTTCCTTCCTTCCTTTCTCCCTTCCTTCCTTCCTTCCTTCATTCCTTCCTTCCTTCCTTTGTTCCTTCCTTCCTTCCTTCTTCCTTCCTTCTCAAGAGCTACAGGGATGCCAACAGGCAATAATAACACAATATATATGCCAGATATTATGTATGTAAAGAAACAGAAATCAAAGAGAGGAGTAAAATACTGTTCTTGTTCCTATAGAGCTTAAATTCTATAAGATAGAATAGACAAAGGAAAAAAAAAGTGTATCAGGCAATTCTATGTCCCCTTAGACTTGGAGAAGAAGAGCCCCCTCTCCTTAGCCAAAGTGTCAGGAGGCCTCACTATTACAAACATTTAGAAAAATAAATGTACTGGAGAACATAAGAACACCTCTGCCACATGAGGAGCCAGAGACCTGTGTGGACATCAAATGACCTTTAACATCTTAAACATTCTTGCCCCTAAGTATCTACTCTCTTGACCAAAAATGTTTAGTTCCAAGGCTGGGTGTTCCAGGCTAAAACATCAGGGAGACTAATGAATAATAAAAGTGGTAATAAGGCTTTCTTCTATTCTCTTCTGCTCTGGAACACCTATGAGGATCTGGAGGTGTATTAAAAAAAACAAAACCGAAACCAAAACCAAAAAATATTCACAGGGGACTTGACCTAAGAATCTTGGGAGAAGTCAAGAGGGCCCGGTGACCAACAATTTCCCTGTCCACTCATTCAGGAATCAGTTAATAAACCCTAAGGAATATGTCTGCTGTGTATTTTCTCATTCATTCTCAGTGTCTCGATAGTTTATCATAGACATTATAATGTGTGAACATCATGTGAAATTCATGGTTCACTTCTGAATCGAAGTAATGCTTTAGAAATCTGACAATACAGGTTACTATATGAGCAGAGGGAAATCTCAATTAATAATAAAGTTATCTAAAGATTAATGATTCAAGTAAATCTAATTTGGCATGACTGCCTACAGAACACAAACTGAACATTTCAATTACGAAACCATAAGAATTAATTTTGCTGACATGTATGTACATACATGTATGCAGCCAAGAAGAATGAATTTTATATCACAAATATAACATTAATCATAAAGTATGTATGTCTTTATTTTGTATACATCGAAATATGCCCTGCATTATAACAGAACACTCAGATACATGGAGTAATTAAATTCGGTTATCTTTGATCTTTTGTTTACTGTCATCATAAAATCCATAGCTTTACATATTTCTAAAATGTTTTATATATATATATATTTGTCAAAGTATATTTGTCAAGGTAGGATTTTAGAACTATTTTATTTAACATTTTGTTAGCTTGTTTGGAAAGTTTTAAACATTTAGACAGAGGAATGAGGGTCTGTCTTTGAACTCTCCCCTAAGACCTCACAACTTTTAGATTTGGGCCTGAGTGCATGGATACTGGGGACCTGCATTTAGGAAGGAGTTTTGGAAAGGCATCATAGGACAGATGACTGGAAGATGAATTGTGGAAAAACAGTTGAGTATTTTTATAATGTATCTATTTGTGCTTATTTTGATAGCCCCTGAGAGGATTTAATGCTTTTTGGAAACAAGAACTATTTATTTTCCATTTATATTTTTTCTACACACAGAGTTCATTTAAGAGTACTTGGAATGCAACAGTGCTTAATCACTTGAAATAAGAGATTTGGGGGAAGGGAAAGAAACGGAGCACAGAGAATAAATTTTAATGGTTGAGACCTGATGGGGAAAAGTCACACTAAGGGATGAAATGCATGTTATTCTTTCAAGTATAATTTCTTGACCAATTAAAATGTTATTTTAACTATAATCAATTCTTGACAGCATAATACAATGTGATATTGTTAGGAAAAACAAGGAATTATCATCTTGTCTTCAGTGGTTCGTCAAACTATCCTTGAAAACTTGTAGAATGAGAGACAGGCCTATTTTTTTTTTTTTTTTTAGCAGTTGAAGGGTCTAACTGACTCTACTCACTTGTTCTAAGACAGTTAATTTGGTCTTGTTTTATCCAAATCTCTTTTCACTATTAAAGTAAAAAACGCTAGTTACTTCTGTTTTTTGAAGTACTCCAAGGTGTAGGAATTTCAACAGCAGGAAGTTCATTTCTCAACTTGTTCTTATTACTTAAGAGGCTTCAGATTGCTCACAAATTAACAGCAGGATAGCAATTGTCATTTCCTCATGGGACACTTTCACAGTGAGGACAGAAGTCTGAACTGGTCATCCTCTGTCTTGGGATATGTAGTCACCCGGCTAAGCCTCATGTGAAATTCAAAGGAACAATATTAGGTAGGGAGGAGTCTGGATTTTAGAACAAAAATGTGGAGTCGGATGGTCTTGCCAAGGGCATCTTTGGTACTTAACCTTGACCACAGCTTCTCTCTGACTGGCACTGCCACAGGAAATGCTATGACATGGTTTGAACAATTCGTCGGCTCATGTCTCAACAAACTCAAAATCAGCAAAATGAAATTTTCTTGCACAATATGCATCACTTAGAGCACACAGTGTTGGGGGGAGAAAAATCAGTAGGATTCGGCCTGCAGCCTTGGATCTGCCAGACTTGAGTCCACAAAGAAGAGCAGAAATGACACAAGAGATGAGATAGACTGACTTCAGTTGGCTGCAGAGGGCAACAGGATGCCAGCAAACTCAAGGTCATGACATTTTTTTCCTCTTCAATTGAAATGGCAGGCCTGAGACAAATTTATGCAAATACGACATGGAAAATAATTTCTCAAAAACAACTTCTTTGTGCCAAATATTTTTTTTTGTCCTAGACTGTGAACAATGTTAGCTTATTTCAGAGCCCAGCTCTTCCAATTTTCCTTCAAGGAGGGCCAAGTAGTGTTTATTTCACAGAAAGCCAAGACTTTACAAGCAGGGCTGGGAGTAAGAGGGCTGGGGGCGGGGGTGAGGGCACAGAATGCGTTCCCTGATATTCCATTTCTTTTTTTTTTTAAGTTTATTTATTTATTTTGAGAAAGAGAGAGAACAGGGGAGGGGCAGAGAGAGAGAGGGAGACAGAGAATCCCCAGAAGGCTCTGAGCAGCACTGTTCCAAACCAGAGAACAGAGGTATCTGGCACTTGAGGGGTGAAACCACGTTACTTTATTCAAGTCTTCACTCAAAAAACTCCTCTTGACGCACGGGATACTCTAGGACACTGATGACCTAGAGTAAAACATAGTCATAGTTTCATTAAAAGAAAAACGCAGAAGAAGTTACACCTTCTGTAACTGGAGAGTTACCATCCCAAGGATCCCATAGGAACCCATCCTTAGTCAGCGAGTGTTTCCCAGTGTCATTTACAGTCACTGGTGTGCTCAGATCAGCTCTTAATAGTACAAGAGCTGAGTGTTGAATTGTTGAAAATTCTGTTAGCCAGTGGTTAATTTTTGGTAGCATAAATTTGGCCAAAGCAGGAGTGTTTGGACCATGGAAATTAGCAAATGCTACAAATCTCGACTTTATTTTTTGCAAACTGCTTTATCAACACACTAGTATGTATAATCTTTCTCACCTCTGTATGAACATGCTCCCCTATTCCCTCTCCCTTCCTATAGCCTCTGTCCACTGGTCCACTGCCCTCTGCTCAGATCCCTTGGACGTGTTTTTCCCAGTTAGTTGGTTTTCTCTTTGATTCTGGATTTTTCTTGGGCTTCACCATTTACAGAACTTTCAGGCACAGAAGTTGGTTTTTTTGTGGTTGTTGTTTGTTTGTTTGTCTGTTTGCTTTTAGGCACTGAAGATTAAGAGTTTGCACTCACTGAACTGATAGAGAAAATCACTTTTTTTTTTTTAAGTCAGAGGAGACATTTTGAGAGAAGGAGAGAGAGAGCGTGAGCAGGGGAGGGGTAGAGAGAGGGAGAGATAGTGTCCCAAGCAGGATCCGGGCTGCCGGGGCTGAGCCCAATGCCGGGCTCGAACTCAGGAACTGTGAGATCATGACCTGAGCCTAAATTAAGAGTCAGATGCTTATCTGACTGAGCCACCCAGGCACCTCTCTTTTCACCTTTATTGAGATATAATTGACAAATAAAATTGTAAGGGTTTTAAAGGGTACGTTATGATGATTTGATGTATGCAAGCATTGCGGAAAGATTTCTCCCATCAAGTTAGTTCCTTGTATCCATCATCTCACATGTTTATCTTTTTCTTTTTCTTTTGTGAGAGCTTTTACATTCTACTCTCCTAGCAAATTTTAGTTATGTGTAGCACAGCATTATCGACTATTATCACTATATGGTACATTAGATTCTCTGGACTTTTTCAACTATTTAGCTGGCATAAAACTATTGTTTAGTTATCCTGAATACTTAACAAATATAAGGAGATCACAAGAGAAATTCCATTAATGGATCTGAGATGGAGTTTAGAATATTACTTTAAGTCGATCTAAATCTTGCAAAAGTAACGCAGAATTATTGCATGTGAAAAATATGATGGACTTTCTGTTATACCTTAATAATAATACGTTTCATTTAATTGATTACGTATTTTGTTTTAGACACCAGGATAAATGGTTTGCAAAAATTTGCCTTAATTAGTCCTCACCCCTCTCTCTGACTTCCTTCCATTGCCCTTGTTTTACAGGTATGGAAATGTGGACAGGGATAGCCACAATGTCTCACAGTGAGTTAGCTGTCATTGGAACCCAGGGAGAGCTGCCTTTTGCATGTGCTGCTCTTGAGAGCTGGGTGATGCCAGGTGACTCCACGTGAGGAGACCAGGACCACTCTATGGAAGACAACAAAAGGCCAAAATACACATGAGATTTTAAAAAAAAATCATAATTTAGGCAGTTCCAGGTTTTGTAGAGCCTCAAGTTCATGCAATTATAGAGATGCTCTCAAAGAAAGAATACAAACGACAGTGTAAGAATAAACACTTATTCTTTGTAAATGTTTTTTTTTTAAGTTTGATTTGTTTATTTTGAGAGAGACAGAGACAGCATGAGCAGGGGAGGGGCAGAGAGAGTGGGATAGACAGAATGCCAAGCAGGCTCTGCACTGTCAGCACAGAGACCAACCCAGGACCTGAACCTATGAAACCACAAGATCATGACCTGAGCTGAAACCAAGAGTCAGACACTTAACTGACTGAGCCACCCAGGCGCCCACGAGTAAACATTTATTTTAAATAATGAACATTTATTTTAAATAAGAAAAGAAATCATAACAAATTATAAATTTATAAAGCTGAAAAGTACCATAAACAGGAAGTCCAATAAAATCGCCTAATCTCATTAAGTAACTGTCAGCAACATCTCTGAAATCTTTGACTCTACATTTGTGGTTACAATACTCTTCATGTCTTCTTCATATTACAATGTTATTTAAGATAATCACCTATACAAATAATAGAAAATAGTTTATTCTTTTTAGTAGGGTGGTTGATCAAAATTTGCTTTTAAAATTTTTTTTTAAGTTTATTAACTTTGAGAAAGAGAGCACGCGCAAGAGAGACAAAGAGCATGAGCAGGGAAGGGGAAGAGAGAGAGAGAGAGGGAGAGAGAGAGAATCCCAAACAGTCTCTGCGCTGTCAGCACAGACCCTGATGTAGGGCTCAAACCAATGAACTGTGAGATCGTGACCGGAGCCAAAACCAAGAGCCAGACACTCAACTGACTGAGCCGCCCAGGAACCTCCCCCCCGCCCAAATCTGCCTTTATTGTAGACAGTTGGATGCATAAAGCATGTGACTTCATGTACAGCTGCTACAGTTGCATGCTCTACCAGCTCAAGAATTCTGATAGATTCCATGACACATGATTCCAGGCAAATAGAAAAAATATATGAAACATTTTTGGCTGTATACCTTGCATTATTAAGATATTCCTGAAATGGGTGGAGGAAGTAATTCATCTAGTATGGATGTTAACTAAATCCTCTGGTGCAACTTTCTATTTTGATGATGGAAGAACTCTCCCCAGACTAGCTCTGCCTCTGTGTATTACAACCTTGTTTCTCCCATACCTGCGCCATTTTGATGCGTGTATCTTAAGACCCATTCTCCACATCAGGTGTCCAGGTGAATAGGCATAGTAAGCAGAGGGATATTTCTAGAAGCTATTCTTACACCAGAATGTCTAGTAAAAACAGAACCATTTATAACACGACTGTGAAGCAGTAAATGTATGTCACTAAATCTAAATGAATACTTCCCCTTAGCCGATAGCAAAAGCACGACTACATCAACCTCATCCAATACAAGGAGAAGGTGTAAAGAAGGGAAGTGGGAGTGAAGAAAAGAAGCAGTCCTAACTGATGTGGTTAAAATACAAAATACAGAGGTGCCTGAGTGGCTCAGTCGGTTAAGCGGCTGACTTTGGTTCAGGTCATGATCTCGTGGTCTGTGAGTTCGAGCCCCGAGTCGGGCTCTGTGCTGACAGCTCAGAGCCTGGAGCCTGCTTCGGATTCTGTGTCTCCCTCTCTCTCTGCCTTTCTCCTGCTCACACTCTGTCTCTATGCTCATGCTCTGTCTCTATGTCTCGAAAATAAATAAACATTAAAAAATTAAAAAAAATACAAAATACACAATATGTAACAAATATATACAAATGCACATAATATAAAAATATAAATTATAAAAATATATAAGCCTTGCTAGGGTCCCTGTCAAGGCCTGGAAAAAAGGCTAACCTACTGATAGGTCCTGGAGCTCAAACTAAGTAGCTTCATGCTACATCCACTCATGGTTGTGATTAAGTTCCCATCTGTCCAAGTGACATCATTTCTTAAAACACCTACGAATGTTCATCCTTGTGTTTAAGGTAGTAACTGTGCCCCTAGTAACTGATAACATTGACAAATATAAGAAGATTCTGTTGGGTGTTCGACAAATGGTGAATCAGATCTAGGTCACCAGAATGATTTTATCAAAAAGTATCGTTAGGTTAGGTTCAAAGAGATTCTTGACACTCAAGTGGTGTTTCGAACAAGTTGTATGGATTTCTGTCTTTCTGGATTTCCACCCAAACCACTCTACATTTACTCCATTAAAATTTGCATGTTAAAATTTTAATTCATCATATTTTTAAACAAACGCATTTGGTTTCCTCTTTTGTATCGCCTAAAAGCAAAATTAATGCGGGGGATTTTTTTTCAATAGATGATTTATGCTCAGGGTAACAACACCCTATTATTCTTTTTCTCTGGAGGCATCTATGATAGAAATGTTAGAGAAAGGGATTTTAAAGGGAGATTCTGAAATCCTTGGGAAATTCCATAAGTGGACTTGGCTTTGTAGCTATGTCAACAAATGACATTGTCCAGGAATCCATGAGTCATGCTTCAAACATGCGATGTTAGAATGGGGTCAACAGAAGGAAACTGGCCTCGGCCACAGGGACTCTTGGCCGCTGGGCCAGAGTAGCTATGAAATATTTCCTCTTTTCATAAGATTTGTCTTGAGTGTTTACCCTGTGTGAGATGCTTGGGATTTGAATCTAGCTCCTGTTGATAAACGGAAAAAAATCCCTAAGAAGTCACTTAGGGAATGGTACAGTCAGCCCTCAGACAGGGAAGAGAAGACCTTGAGATATTACCCCATATACTGGGGTAGAGGTTGAAAGAAGAACTTTCAGGAAGTTTCCAAGCAGTGGTGCTATCTGGGTTGAATTTTAAAGGATGCATAGGTTTTGTCATGTGAAGAAAATGGACAAAGTATCTCAGAGAGAATAGTATGAGCAAAGACTCAGAGGTGTAAGAATTTAAAAGAACAAAATTGAGGCAGGGAGGAGAGACAGATCTGAAGAGGAGTCTGGAGAGGCCACAAGAGACCAAGCAGGAAACACTTTCATCGGTGTGAGAATGTAAACTGTATTCCAAGGGGGTGGACACTGGGGACTGAAGCTGGGAAAAGACACAACCAGAGCCATATTTTAGAAAGTTCACTTGGCAGAAGTGAGTGGGTTGGAGATGGGAAAGCTTGAGGTTAGACCACTTTGGGCATTTCTGTGGTGATCTCGGTGAGAGAAAGGAGGACTCGGTCTAGTGCAATAGGGGCAAGGAGGGAGAAGAAATTCACTATGAAATTTAAAAAAAAAAAAGGATGAGTAAAGTTACAAGTTGGAATACTTCATAGATGAAAGCGGAAGTAGAAGAAGAAACGCAGACAGGAAAAACATTAAGTAGAAGTACTGACTGATGTTAAGAAACACTGACAACACAATAGAAAGTGATATAAGTAGGACATAAAATTGGAACATACATGCAACACATAGGATTGAAATGGAATCTCAAAACCTTAGCAGCCTTAATCTCTGGATAGTGAGATGAGAGAGAATTTTTACTCTCTTTTTTATGCCTTTCTATACTCAAAAGGAATCATATTCGTAATGCAAAGCTATGTCCAATGCTAAGAAGGAAAGGAGGGAAGGAAGGGGGAAAAGGAGGGAGGAAGGGTGGAAGGAAGAAAGGAGGCAGATTTCAGAGCTGTGAAGATGTACTCAGTGGTGTATGAGAAGTAAGAATGGTTCCATGAAGAAAGATAGAGTTATGATTCCCACAGGAACTTCTTTTTTTAAAAAAAAATTATTTTTGAGAGAGAGCAGATACATGTGTGAGTGGGGTAGGTGGGGTAGGGGCAATATTAGTGAAGATCGGGGTGGGGGGGAGGCAAGATCATGAGTCAGACGCTTAACCGATTGAGCCACCCAGGAGCCCTGAGGGACACTTCTTTAACTTAACCTATTCTAGAAGTTTTGACAAGGCGAGCATTATAGGGTATGGCACTCAGCCTAGAGGTATAGCAGGTCGGGTAGGAAACACGAGATGACAGTTGGCTTGGAGAGTAATTAAGCTGTGTTCTCTGACTGTCCGTTGGCTTAACTGTGACTGCCGAGGAGGCTGGAGGGATGTGAGCTGAGGAGAGCCACAGTCTTCGAGGTTGATTTCTTAGAGAGGGGCTGCCCGGCTGAGGTCAGATCTGTGACTGGCTACCCAGCTCTGCCCAGTCCCCGCCCAGCCCTTTCCCTGACTCCGAGCACTCAATGCCCTGGTTGTTTAGATGCGTTGAGTATTTGACTATGTTATAACAGAACATTAGGTAAATATTCATTCATTAATTGTCATGGCAACTGCTTATTCATTTCTGAGCTCTTAGAAAATGAACCATGATACCCATAATTATATTAATAATACCAGTGACAGTGATGATAAAAAATGGGCAATATAATATATTGGCCAGAGGTCCACAGCTTCAGTGAGTGTTTGAAGATTCAAATTTGGGGGTCATTTCTCTCTAAGAAGAATCAGTACGGTGCCTTCAATTTTCTGTGGTAACTCCCCTTACAAGAGCCGCCTCTGAGCGGGCACAGGGTCTCCGGGGAGAGAGCATGTGTCCAGAAGCCCTCTCCTCTCTCTAGCACTGCCCCGTCTCCTCTCCATGCCACATTTGCCTTAAGAACTCCACACTCGGGGGCGCCTGGGTGGCCTGGTTGGTTGATCATCTGACTTTGGCTCAGCTCATTATCTCAGGATTCATGAGTTCGAGCTCCACATCGGGCTGAGAGAGCCAGCTTGGGATCCTCTGTCCCCTACTCTCTGTCCTGCCCCCACTTGTGCGCGTGCATGCTCTCTCTCTCTCTCTCTCTCAAAAATAAAAAATAAACATAAAAAAGAACTTCACACTCAGACTGAGGTCTCAGTTTATAATCAGTTCCTCCAGGATAGTTGAAAGGTCCCGCTCACATGCTCCCAGGCCTCTGTCCAGCCCTGTGACAACACTACCCACTGCACTTTTCTGGTCCCTTCTCTCACTAGATTGGAAGGTCAGGCGAGGAAGAAAGGAGGTCTTACTCTTGTAGTCACAGCATGTACCATCATGGCTGGCTCATAACATGAGGGAAAAGTACTTACTAAAGAATTCGGAGCCCTGATTTTGTTAAATGACATTGTTAAATTAATAAACAAATGATCGAATTCAGACAACATACAAAAGTTAAAAACACAAGAAACCAAATACTTGTAACACTTGCCGTGCTTCTTTAGTGATCACTTTTATGTTTATTTCTCCCCTCCTCCCCCAAATACACACACACACACACACACACACACACGCCTTCTGTGAGCAGTGGCTTGTTTCTGGAAAAGAGGAAAATTACCATCAAAATAAAGTATTTATTTAACTATTGCTACTCTCGGACAGTGCTCATTATACCCAGACGCTGACATTATTCTTATAAAACACGACGAACAGTAGTGGGAACGGATGAAAGGAGTTTCATTTAGCAAGAGATTTTTTTCGAGGGCATAAATTGATATTTTACTGTCCTCTTTGCTAGGGTGCAAAATCCTTTTAGCTGTTCCTAGTGCATATGGAAATAAGGATATATTCTTAAAAGACACACTGATAAGTACACAACATTACACTGAAATATTGCTGCACAAAATGAATCTAATCACGAAGGACCATCAGACAAATACAAACAGAGGGAATTCTGTTAGAATAAAGGAGACTATATGCTCGATATGACAACTAAATGCAATAGGTGATCTGCAATTTAAACCCTGAAATAATTTTTTCTCTGCGTGTTTCTGTCTATTTAGCCATCCACCCACCTATCCATCTACATAAAGAATATCCTTGGGACAATTGTCATAAATTGGATAAAGTCGGTAGATTAAATAATAGCATTGAATCGCCGTGAATTTTCCATTTTTGGTCACCGTAACTCTGGTTCTGTAAGAAAATTGCCTTATTTAGGAAATCCTAAGAAACTGGGTGAAGAGTTTCCTAGAATTCTTTACACTCTTTTTGCAACCTCTCTGTGACTTTAAAGTTATTTACAAATAAAATATTATAAAAAATTAGACGTATAAATGCAGATAACCGAATTGAGACATAGGTACTATTATGAGCCGAATGTTTGTGCCCCCCCTTCCATTCATATGTTGAACTTAATCCCCAATGTGATTGTAATTGGAGCTATGGCTTTTGGGAAGTGATTAATTAGGTCATGAGGGTGGAGTTCTCATGGATGAGTTGTTGTTGTTGTTGTTTTTATAAGTGCCCTTATAAAAATGGATGAAGTTTTTTTTTTAATAGACGACCTTTTATAAGTGCCCCCAGAGAGCCCTCTTGTACCTTCTGTCATTGAGGACACAGCAAAAGGAAGCCGTCTATAACCAGGAAGGGGTTTCTTATCAGACGCACCATCTACTGGCACCTTAATCTTGGACTTCTCGGCCTCCAGAATTCTGAGAAATACATGTTTGTTGTTCACTCCCCTGGTTCAACATCACCAGTCGGTGATGGTTTGTCATAGCGGCCCAAACAGAATAAGACCTGCACATTAAACAAAATCGTTTTTATACTAAATCAAGTTAACATTTAAGCGTGCTGAAAATTTATTTAAAGACCTAAGAGTGTTTGTTTCTCCTGGCATTAGTTTCCAAGGGCAGGGGTCATACTGGGTTTTGTGCAGTTTCCAGTAACACAGTGCAAGGGTGAGGGTGCATACACATTAGTGTTGCAATGATATAAAAAGCTGCTTTGGCCAGCACATGTCCTCAGAGGCAGACAGGTATCCCAGTATCTAGGGGCTGCGGGGGTTTGGAAAGACAGGATCCAGTGTAAACATAACTTCCAAGCTGACCATTGCTCTGTCGCCCTCTTGGCAGTTTCTTGCTTTCTGTTGCACCGTTTGAAGGTAGGCACACCTCCTGATCAATAGGGTTTTATTTTGTCTAATGCTTTGATAACAAACATTATTTTCTATTCAAACGGAAAAAATCTCCATTTATGGGGTGCCTGGGTGGTTCTGTCAGTTATGTGTCGGAATCTTGATTTTGGCTTATCTCATGATGTCACGGTCGGAACCCCATGCCAGCCTGCTTGAGATCTCTCTCTCAACCCACCCCCCCCACTCCCCACCCCCCCGCTCTGTCTGTCTCTGTCTCAAATAAAAAAATAAACTTAGGGGCACCTGGGTGGCTCAGTTGGTTAAGCGTCTGACTTTGGCTCAGATCCTGATCTCGTGGTTTCTGAGTTCAAGTCCTGTGTCTGGCTCTTTGCTGACGGCTCGAAGCCTGGAGTCCTTGCTGACAGCTCAGAGCCTGGAGTCTGTTTCGGGTTCTTTGTCTCCCTCTCGCTCTCTGCCCCTCCCCTGCTTGCATTCTGTCTCTCTCTCTCTCAAAAAAAAACAAAAACAAACAAACAAAAAAAACCGTTAAAAATAAATAAATAAACTTCAAAAAACAAATCTCTCTTTGCATTCATTCAATGTCGATAGGCTGTAAAGTGACTCTCACGGGCCCTCACCACTTTTAGCTTTATGGGGCTTTCCCATCATAATCACATCAGTATTAAAAATTATTTTTGATATAACTTTAAATACTTCACCTTTTTTTCTCTGTTTTAGGCAAAATTAGTAGATGTGTGAGGCCCCCCCCCCATCCCAGATTTCATTTTTTTCTTTTGTGAGGAAAAACATAAGTCTGACTCTAAAGCTTCATGTTCTTATTTTGACTTTAAACGAAATCGGCACATTTTCATGCGTCCCTAAATTTATGGTGGGTGCTAGACATTGTGTCTACTGATCCTAAGGCGTAAGTCAGTCAGCTCGGATTTGAATTAGACTTTCAAGTGTTTAGTCTCTATGTCTATATCTCTAAGTGTAATATTTGAACTCATGTAGACATCTGGTTCTTAAAAACCAGATCTTGTTCTACAACAAATATATGTATATGTTTGAATATTAGTTGAATTTCACAGACCTCTGTACTGCTATGCGTATGCATATTCACGCGTAAGTTATGTTCTGTAGGAAGCCACGGCTGACAAAAATTGTCTATTAATATTGAACCAGATATTGAACCCAAGTATTTTTACTCAGCATTCTGTTAATAAAGGCTGGGACAATTACCATTTCCTGCTTGCTTGGATGACGCCATGATGGATCCTAGACGCCCCTGAGATTCTGCTCTGCAACAAATAATATTGTGTCTTTATCTTGTGATTTCTGCAGTTGCTTTTTTTCTTTTACTTGCCTTGATTTTTTTTTAAATATCAAATATCCATGTGAAATAATTGTATGTTTCTATTAATTTTTCTGAAGGTGGTTTCTTTAATAATGAGGTCATAGCTTACCTCCTGTAAATAGTGTTATGATATCATAGAGGATTCTACAAAATCAAATAGAAGAAAACAATGCCAAATGGAGGTTCAACGTTAATTTTTAAAACTACAAATATTAGTCTTTATATAGAAAGTTTTCAAGGGGCACCTGGGTGGCCCAGTTGGTTAAGCATCTGACTTCTGCTCAGATCATGATCTCACAGTTTGTGAGTTCGAGCCCTGTGTTGGGCTCCATGCTGACAGCTCAGAGCCTGAAGCCTGCTTCAGATTCTGTGTCTCCTTCTCTCTCTGCCTTTCTCCCACTCATGCTCTGTCTCTCTCTTTCTCAAAAATAAGGAAACATTAAAAAAATTTTGTAAATAAAAATTAAAAAAAGAAAAGTATTCAAAATACTCGGTGAGAATCACTTTTTAAAAATAAGGAAATGGATGTCAATAGCTGTTCAGAAATTAGGTCGTTATTTGCAGCCAACTCTTTCTTAAAATTAAGACATTTTCTACAGTCTTCAAAATCATCAAATTAGATTTTAAAGGGGATCTAATAGAGCTGTGCCCTTTAATAAAATCGATTTCTGTGCCCCCCGTTAGGCTGTTTTCACTCCTATTAACGTAGCACTTCAATGCCAGTGGGTGAAGACAGGGTCCACTCCTTTCCAGTCCCAAATTGTAAAAAACTTAAGAACAATTCAGAATAGATCATGCTATGAAAATTGAGAAGTCATGTAAATGCTTTTTAAAAATTCTTATTTTGGGGGCATCTGGGTGGCTCAGTCAGTTAAGCATCTGACATCGGCTCAGGTCATGATCTCCCTGTCAGGTCCAACTCGGTCCGTGAGTACGAGCCCTGCGTGAGTTCGAGCCCCACATCCGGCTGCGTGCTGACAGCCTGGAGCCTGGAGCCTGCTTCCGATTCTGTGTCTCGCTCTCTCTCTGTTTCTTCCCAGGTCATGCTCTGTCTCTCTCTATCTGTCTCAAAAATAAATAAACATTAAAAAAATATTTAAAAACTCCTATTTTTGCCTGCAAACGTAGAATGTCTAGGTTGTGAACACCCTAGGCTGGGTGTTCACGGTAAACAAAATACCAAAAAGAAAAATCTCTGTCGTGAAACTGAACACGCTACAGACGTCTGTTTGGTGTTAGCTATTGTGTCCCTTTACTTCTGAATTCTAGGGCAACGGTTTCATTTATTTGACACAAACAAATTCCAAAACACAGCCTGGAGAGCTGGCTAACCTCCATTCTGCAGAGTTAAAGTAATTCGAGGAGCGGGAGAAAGTTTCTAAAATAGCGATTAAATTTGAATTGGAACTTAGTGTGATTGAAGGGATTCCAGGGTCGTGTTGGCCGACCCTCACAATCTGCCTCCGCATAACCTGGGCATTCCTTTCACCATGACAACTGGGTCCAATGGCCTTTGGCAGGGTAGGTGACGGCCCGTGGCTTCTGGAAAATCGTGAAGCAATCCTGTCGAGATCATTTCAGTTCACCAGGGAACCCCAAAGGACTGCGATTTCAATGGCTAAGGAATACCTAAAATCAGATAAATGATTCATCTCAAAAATCTTGTTTTTTTAGTGTGAAGCTTATTCATGAAGAGACCTCTGCCCGGCGCTGCCTGAGGAGGTGAGTTGATTTTTCTCAGTTAAAATTCTTCATTTCCCATGCAACAACTAGGGAAGATTCAGAAGTCAGCTCACTCACCTGAAGGAATGGCACTAAGCTTTTTTTTTTCTCTGCTCCTTAACAGGTTTCTGTCCTGTCTTTGCTTCTTCAGTGATAGAAAAGAATAGCAGCAATAGCAGTTTTGATAACTTTTTTTGATAACTGAAAACATAGAGCAAACACAGTAAACTGGAGTGTTACTTTCTCAAAAAAAAAAAAATTAAAGAAAAGAAAAGAAAGCACAACAAAAAAGTTCCTTTACTCTTCCTTAACCCACTGTTTGTTTTGAATTGCTTTTAGAGATGAGAAAAAAAATAAATGATATGAAAAGTAAAGGATCATTCTTCCATGGTTTCCCAACATTTCTCAGGGAACGTGCTAACGAAACTTCAAATAAATAAAATCAGAGCTCTAGCCAATGCCTTGGATCGACACCCATATTGTCCCCTCTTCACTATAGCAGCCCCCACTGTATTTAGTCTTCAGGGACTTTCTCCAGCCATGAGTCCATTACAGAGACAGAGCCTCAGTGGGGGAAGCACTAGGAAACGAAAGCCCCTGGATGCGGCCTGTAACTGATGACCCACGGGAGTCAGGTACACATTCCAGCGCCCCCTCCCCTCCTCAGGTGGGATAACCTACCCGATGCACTTCTTTTACATGGTTCCAGTGAAGCTCCAATTAACCCACAGCGGCAACTTGTGGGATAATGAACACTTTATTGATGGCTTTCTCTGTCCTGCAGTCCTAGCTCCCCTTCCCTCCTGTGTCTGTAGGGATCCGTTTCAAACTAAACTATTTACACTCGATTCTGTACCTGAGTGACCGCTCTTAGGAAGAACCTGAGACAACAGCTGTGAGTACTCTGAGGGGCTGAAAAGGAATCACTGTGCTCAGTGTCTCTCGAATTTCTGAAGTGGGGTAAAAAATACCTACTTTGTATAACGCAGAATTGTGAGAACAGGTAAAATGCTTGAAGCTTTGAAACAGTCAGATAAAATATCATTTTCCAATGTCATTTAGTTCAGATATAATATAATATGCATGTAGATAGGTAGTGCAGAGATTAACCAAATGTTAAATATCACCAGATTAGAAAAGAAAAGAATGTGAAGGAGATAATACAATGGTCTAGGGGGACAGTCATTGATTTTAGAGTCGACGATGTTATATTGTGGAGCTTCTGATGCTGCTGCTCCCAACTTTGCTGGTACTCTGCTAATCCTGCTTTGCATTTCCACTAAATTATAGCCTAACCACAAGGCTTTTGTGCCCAAGAAGCAACCCCTGATGGCTTTATTGTAATTTGAAAAGCAGGGGGCGCCTGGGTGGCTCAGGTTAAGCATCTGACTTTGGCTCAGGTCTTGATCTCACAGTTGATGAGTTCGAGCCCCGTGTTGGGCTCTGTGCTGACAGCTCAGAGCCTGGAGCCTGCTTCAGATTCTGTGTGTGTCTCTCTCCCTGCCCCTCCCTGACACATACTCTGTTTCTCTCTCTCTTTCAAAAATGAATAACTTAAAAACAAGAAAGAAAGAAAGAAAGAAAAGCAAAACAGCAAGGATTCACTTGACAGCGTAACCATCTGTTGACTACGGTTATTTATTATGTACCATAGGTTGTCTTTTTAAAAAAAATTTTTAATTAATTAATTAATTTATTTATTTATTTATGAGAGTGAGAGAGAGAGTGCATGCATGCAGTGGAGGGGCAGAGAGAGAGGGAGACACAGAATCTGAAGCAAGCTGTAGGCTCTGAGCTGTCAGCACAGAGCCAGACACAGGGCCAGAACCCACAAACCAAGAGATCATGACCTGAGCCGAAGTCTGACAACTGAGCCACCCAGGCGCCCCAGTTGTCATTATTTTATATAAATGAAAGTGTTTTGTCAACATCAGGTTTTATTTATTCAACTTGTAACAAGATGTTTATTTATATACTCTGAAGACAGATTCTTTTCTCTCTATCATTTTGGCTGTTTGGAAATCTGCTTGTTTGCTCCATTCTGTCTTTTTCCTCCCTCCCTCCCTTCCTTTCCCTCTTCTTTTGATCCTGCCTTTCTTCCTTCTTTCCTGTTTTCTTAACATGTAAATATAAACTTTTTCATTTCACTAATCACTTTTTAGCTTAGAAAGTTTAAAATTTGGGGGCGTCCTGGGGGGCTCAGTCAGTTAACTCAGTCAACTTTTGATTTCGGCTCAGGTCATGATCTCAGAGTTTGGGAGATCAAGCTCTGTGTTGTTGTTGTCAGCACTATGCTTGGGATCCTCTCTCTCTCTCTCTCTGCCCCTCCCCTGCTCAGGTGCTTTCTCACTCTCTCTTTCTCTCTCTCTCAAAATAAATAAATAAATAAACTGAAAAAATTGAAAACAGAAAATTTAAAAACTTTTATGAAAATATTTATACCTTTTACACTTTCACTTTCAAAATACAGAATAGAATCAATTTCTGGGAGGATTTATAGATTTTAGTCTCTTCGTTTAGGAACTTTTTCTCAATTCTTCTTCATTAGACATTAGAAAAAGGGCTTCACACTTTAGGTACTTGTTCCCAAGGCTGACTTTAGACTATTCGTAAACCAATGGTTGTGCACAACAAGTCTACCCTTCTTAGGCCGTCAGTGGAAGGAGGGAGAAGCTACAATCGATGATGGATTTATCAGTTGGATAAGGAAGTGAAATTTACATACATGAAGCAAAGAAAATCCTCTGACTATATGATCCTATATAAATTTACCGGCTCTTGTTGTGTGTCTAATTTGTGTCTTATTGTTTACATCTTATTAGCTCTTCACAATAATGCCACAAAAGTAGCTGGTATCTTCATCTTCTCAATGAGGAAATGGAGGCTCCAAGAAGTTAGATAACTTGCTAAAGTTTGTCTAAGTAGTAACAGGGTAGTAAAGCCATGCATAGGCTCAAATAAAAGATAATCTGATTGAATCTAGTCAGGACGGTTAGTTCCAGCTACCTGATAATGCTCTTGGATCCGTAAGTGAATGACTGAATGAACAAATAAACGAGCTAAGAAAATAGTCTCTCTGTTTTAAGTCTCAAAGCGTATCATGGAGAAGATGAATTTCCGGAAAAGATGAATTTCCTTGATTAAATTTTAGAATTAAAGAGAGAGCCGGACCTGGTTATTCTGGTCATGTGGACTAACAGTTATGGCAAAAAGAAAGAGCATTAGCCAGGACTATATTTATTCTCTTTGAAGTCCTGCCCTATGAGTGCCAAAGCAGACCAGTAAGAATTGGTTCTCTCGATAGAAGGTAGAGATTGGGAAAAAAGAAAATAAATCCTACTCTTTTTCTCTCCTGGGCATCATTACAGAAAACTGCATGCGTTGGATTTAAACAGCTCTTTAGGGGAAGCTCAAGTCCTGGGAAGTAGAAGGACAAGTTAGAGAGGAAGGTTTGTGCTAGAGTCGAGTTATGTTTTCTGAATAAAAAGGATACTTGATATGCAAGCAACCAGAACATTGAGTAACTCAAGGCTATTTTTCTTAAGTTTATTTACTTTTCTTGAGAGAGAGAGCATGAGCTGGGGAAAGGCAGAGAGAGAAGATCCCAAGCCGCATCACGCTGCCAACACAGCCTCGCAAACCATGAGATCGTGACCTGAGCTGAAACCAAGAGTCAGACGCTTAACAAACGGAGCCACTCAGTCGCCCCAAGTAACTCAAGGCTATTAAACAATCTTGGAGAATTGTTTTCTTAGAGACCAGTGGTCTAAGGACCTCTGCTAAAGAACACTGGCTAATGCAATTGTTGTGGAATCGCATTACCAGAGTGCCTTTCAAATTGTCATAGCGCAAAAATCCTGAAAAAAAAAAAAAAAACAACGTGTGACCGACTCTAGGTTTCCATACTTTCATGGGTCTATTAAGGCTGACAAATATTTACGTGCCATGGGCTTGTCATGAGTTGTTCAACCAGGGTTTCGTGGTGAGCTCGTGAGATGGTAATGCCAGGTACGAAGAGCTGTTGAAGATAAGGAGAAAACCACCTCTGTTTGCTCAGTGGGATTTCTATGAATGTAAGTAGAGGCTTCTGAAGGCAGTCCCAGTAGGATTCAGTACCTACCAACAAGATGGTCTGTGATGAAACTCACCCGGAAGAGCTATATTAACTTGGCAGAGGCAGCAAATGCGTCCCTTGTCAAATGCAGGACCAGAAGCAACCACTTTCATAAAAAGCAGTCACTCTCCAGGAGTCTAGGGGTCAGTGAACTAATCTGCGCTGTCCCTGTCCAGTGAGGGACGGTTGCATTGCCTTTGTCAGCCTAATTCTACTGTGAAATTTAGGTGACTTGTTTTTCAGCAGTGGATCCCCTGGGTCTAGCTTTCTGGTTCCTAGGGAAATTCTCTGAGCTAACCAATGTCTCTCTCTAAATTTATAGCTTTCTCAAGGCATAATTTCCCTACAATAACTTTACATATTTAAAATTTACAATTTGATGAGCTTTGGTATATGCATATATCCAGGAAGCCATCATCAGAGTCAAGATAAGGAATAAATTAATCACCCCCCAAAAGTTTCCTCCTGGCCCTTTGTAATTCCTCCCTTCTAACTCTGCTGCTCAGGTCCTGAGGAAAACACTGGTCTGCCCAGGGGCTCCCACAGAGGATGGTCCTGGGATCAAGGTGAAGCCCCAGGTTTTGTCTGGTCTAGCTCGAAAGTCATGCCACATCATTGATGCCATATCCTATGCGTTAAGCAAGTCACTGATATCAACTCAAGAAGAAGGGAATGAGATTCCCCTCTCAACGGGAGTAGCGAAAAAGTTTCCATCGTCTTTAAATTACCACGATGTAATTGAAAGGAGGTTATAATTGTCTCACCTCCCCATCTTACAGATACAGATACCCATGCATGGAGTTTTAATGTGACATCAATTTTGAGCAAATACAGTTAATTCTAAAAGTTCAAATATGATGCCCAAGACTTCAGGAAAGATTTAAGTCAAAAACTCTGGTAGATATCTGCCACATTGCTTTTGGCCTCTCTCTAATGAAAAAAATTACCTTTACCAGTCTGCTTAAAACTTCACAGGAGAAAGCCTTCCGATTCCTATCTTCTCCCCATGAGGGCTACAAAAAGAAAAACTCCAATCTTCAAGTTGCATGGGAAATACAGATGCCACAGAACAGGATATGATCATTGCAAAGACTGAATTATGTGCCGTCCACCACGTTTTCATCGTTAGTTTCATACGGCAAGCCTGCGGGGATACGATGGAGAAAGGACAGCAGTACTTCCAAACATCTGAAGACGAGTTAGATCATTCAAGTGTTGTCACAGATTGGCTTCTCAAGATGCAGACTCTGACAAAAACATTCTAGAGGTCTGTTGTACGCAACGTGCATAGAGTTAATGTTACTATGCTGTCCACTTAAACATGATTAAGGTGGTAAATTTGACCACCACCCCCCCACACACAGGGGAAGCAGATTGCGAAATGATTTTGAACTTAAAGACAATTTATTAGGGATCGAAACTAACACGAAGAGAAGGGGTAAGGAGCAGGATGGGGCAGATGAGAACAGTTGCATTGGTATGCAAACCCTACACAGGCTTAGACAACCCAGCATGGTAAGCCGCAAAGCAAATACTATTGTTGAGCCTAGAGCTGAAATGACCCAGCTTTGTACTTTCACTGAAACACTGGCTGCAGTGTGCCTCCAGGAAGGGCGTGACTTGGTCAAGGCAGCAGTCTGCAGCTGAAACGGGAAATTCTTCCTTGAAGGGGGATCTGGCCAGTGGAACTCCATGTCTACCGCCATCAGTGGATAGGAAATACAGATGACAACACAGGGAAAAAGTAATGACTCTGCTTTTGAAGATGTCATCTGAAATCCCCGACGGAATAATACAGAGCACATGATTTCACTGATAATTCCGTACACCGAAAATAGACTCCAAGGGTATTTAGCTAGAATTTTAGCTAGAAAATATCTGCTCCTTTGTTTTCACAGACACACACACGCACACACATGTACGCACGCACGCACACGCCCTCTTTTAACATAACATAGTTAAAGGTCAAGAATAAGATCGTAGGGTTACGAGTGTGGAGGACGTAATATATTTATGCTTTTTAATTTCTATACTATTGAGTTTTTTCATATTATCAGCTTGTGTTTTTTCCCCACATTTTTGGTGTTTCCCTACCAATCTGTGTTTTTATAAAAACTGAGTCTCTAATCCAAACTAGGCTAATAAGATGCAATTTAAAGCTTTAAATGTTACGAAAGGGTAACTATGTTGATTTATTTCTTAATATTTCACGTAATTTTGTACTCTCATGTACAGCAACATATTTTTCACGCTTTCGGCCAGAATATTTTGAGGCTTCCTAAGATCTCATTTGCTTTCTTCATGAACTTAAACAAATTGCTTATTTCCTCTAAATCTCAGTTGCCTCATCTGTATAAAGGAGATATGATGGCACTTACTTCATGGGAACTTTCTGAGCATTAAATGATGTAATATGTGCAGATGGGTTATGGTAATGGCTGGCATCTAGAAACAATTCGAGAGTGTCACTGACTATATATTGTGATCCAGGAAACCATCCCTTCATTAGTAAAAATCAGCTATTACCATATGATGCCCTTTTGCAAAAGTTATTTGTGGAAAAGTAACGATTTAGGAATGGAAACCAAAATTCTAATCCCAAGGTTCAGGCTCCAGGATTTTTCTACATCCGTCAGCAGGTGGCCCCAGGTCCATGTTCTTCATGGCTCTGCACTCACGGAAAATGAACCTAACGGCAAGAAGATACTGCAGCAAAAATCCGTGGTGCTAATAATCCAGAGTGTAGATGGCCCATTTAATACTCGGCGGTGCATTTGGCTAGAAGGAAGAAAAACAAGCCTCAAAGGTTTGAAATGGGCAAGACGGCTGTTAAATGTGTCTAGACATTTTTCTTCAAGACTAATCTCCATAAAACTGGTAAATAAATCATTCTGCTGACATTGAACCCTTCAAATAGTACATGGCCTAGCATGCTTGGTGGAGAAAAATTTCTAATCTTTACGTGTTCTGTGCTTTATAAATTGGTTAGTTAATAATTACTCATTTTTTGGCTTTACCTGAGTATTTACAAAATAGTTTCAGAATCACTTCCTCTTTATCTTCTTCTCCCTGAAACATAGAGGAAAACTATAGAATTTACCGTCTCACATCCTGTCAGGAAAGCCTCAGATTAAAGGTTTTATCATACCATGACTAATGCATTATTCCTCTCATCTCAGAATCCTTAAAGTCTTAAGATGGAGCCTCAAAAATCTCCTTTCAGACAATGAAAAAATTATTTCCAGGCTAGGTAATATAACGCTACAGGAAACCCTTGGCAGTTGGATAATATTTGAACAAAGAGGAGAAGAACTAACGTAGTGGAGCTGAGCATATACGAGCTACCATATTGTAGTATTAGCGGTTAAGTGTCTTAGCACTAGGGTCAGAAGTTTGTTATTCTAGTTGAACGTAATAGGAGTGGGGCTCAGATAAGTTACTTCAAGATGATCATATTTCATTCATGAAGGTTTTTGTGAGGATTAAATGAGATCACAAGTAAAGTGCTGAATATTTTGCCCTGGACCCCGTAAGGACGTAATAGTGCCTTCTATGACCATCACTGCATTAAACCTCAATGCCACGGGATGATGAAAGAATCATCAAAAGAATACATTTAATCTTCAATAGAAATATCCAAACACATCCCTGCTGACTTTTCCCAACTGATTCTGAATCGAGCCTCAAAAACCAGCTTTAAATAGCGCAATATCTTCCATGTTTGTTTGTTTTTTGTAGAAGGACAGGAGGTCAGAACAACATTGCTTGAAAGAGTACTTGAAGATTGCAGTCTGGAATTCAACTGGATGGTCTGAGGAGGTATATTTTTTTCTATTTTTTTAATGTTTATTTATTTATTTTGAGAAGCAGAGAGAGAGAATGAGAGAGAGGGAGGGAACAGGAGAGGAGAAAAGAGAGAAGAGAGAGAGAATTCCAAGCAGGCTCCATGCTGTCAGTGCAGAGCCTGATGCAAGACTCAAACTCATGAACTCTGAGATCATGACCTGAGCTGAAATCAAGAGCCGCACATTCACTGAGGCAGTCCATATATATATATTTTTAATATTTTTTTATTTTATTTTATTTTTAGCTTATTGACCTGAAGATATATCTTTGCCAAAATATAGAAAATTACATTTTTGAGGGAATTCATAGACTTTTCAAAGTAAATGAGAGAGACTTGATTTGATCGTGTATAATTTATTATATATTTGATTTTTATATCAGGAAAAGATGTAGAAATAAGACAGAATTATAGAACTTATTTTAGCAGAGTCTTTCCTGCATCTGTCATGTAAGTAAGAGGAAAAAATTAGACAGTGTAATTGTAGTGTAGATAAATCACGATTCCTAATCAAATGTGACTCATCTATGTCCAGAATTTCCAGCTTAATGTTTCACATGAATTGTTAAGATTATATCATCAGTCAATTTGTAGCAAGGACTTTTTTTGTGTGTGTTAATTTTTGAGAGAGAGAGAGACAGAGCATGAGGCAGGGAGGAGTAGAGAGTGAGGGAGACACAGAATCAGAAGCAGGCTCCAGGCTCCGAGCTGTCAGCACAGAGCCTGATGCAGGACTCGAACTCACGAACTGTGAGATCATGACCTGAGCTGAAGCAGGTCGCTTAACCGGCTGAGCCACCCAGACGCCCCTGTAGCAAGGACTTTTGAAGTTAGCCCTCAGAACAGCATTTGTAACACTAGATGGAGGGCGTATTCTGATATTCTCTGTACATTTTGGAGAAGGCTATTCAGCATTTATTTTCCAAGATAAATGTGTTATTAAGATTGCCACTTTCATCAAGAAAGTATTTGTATGCCTAAGGCATTTCAAGATGGATTCAAATGCAATATTTATTATTTATGATGTTCTAAAACTTACTAAAAACAAAAAATTGGAGCAATGATTAGCATAAATGTCACTTATATACATACATACATACATAGTTAATAATAGATATGTATACACCAGTCACTGTGTTGCATATTTTTATATATTTCATCTAATTAAAAAAATTTATAAGGATTGTTACCCCCATTTAAGCAAAGACTTAAAATTCTAGATCAGTAGTTTTCAAAATGTTGACTATGCACTATTTTATTATGTGATAATGAATACATGCAAAACAATAAAACTTACCAAAGATATAAAGTTTAGGGATACCTGGGTGGCTCAGTTTCTTAAGCATCAGACTCTTGATTTTGGCTCAGGTCATGATCTCATGGTCATGAGATCAAGCCTCATATTAGGCTCTGTGCTGGCAGAGCAGAGCTTGCTTGCAATTCTCTCTCTCCCTCTCTCTCTGCCCCTCCCCACCCTGGCTCACACTTGTATGCTGTTTCTCCCAAAAATAAAGAAATATTAAAAATATAGATATATCTATATATAACTTTTAAAAAAAGATATAAAGTCAAAAGCATAATGAAAAGCATAATCAAAATGAACTCTCGTGAATACACACCATGAACCTCAGAAGTAGAACTTCATCCCTATTATCAAATACATCTACGTGTTCCTCCACGATTCTGTTCCTCTACTACCGGAGTAAATTACAATCCTAAACTTGGATTTAGTCTTACAGTTAGAAGTGTAGCTATTTTCCAAAGTCAGCCTACACATTAGTTTGTTTGTAACTTTTTTTTAGTTCCTGTAAAACTACATCAGTGTTTTGGCAGTCATTGACTCGATATAAACACTGTACGCCTAATTCTCAGATTTTATGCTTCCTGCTCAGAATTCATCTGTCGGTTTCGTAGCTTTAATTTAGTATTTACACATGATTTCTTGACAATCACTTCCTTTGTACTGACTCAAGGAGGAAAACTCAATTTAGCATTACACTTTGAAATAGTTTTCTCGAAACTGTACAAAATTTGAGACTAAATAGGAATAACACGAAATATGCTTGCTCATAATTTTTTACCAGTTTATTATGTTGTCAGTGGGCATATCGAAAATATTCTGCTGCTTATATCTCAAAACGAACAAGACGTGGAAATCTCTTTAGCTTTTACTTTGGTTACTCTTACAATATACTTGCAATCTGCCAGGCACTGGTTACAGGATTTATGCATCGTCTATCATTCCATATTTTTTTATCTGAATTGTTGAGATGGCCCTTCCTTCCTTTCCCTGCTCAAATACTTATTAAACACCCAAGAAGTGCTGGAAACTATACTCAAATCTGGGGCTTTGATTATGAAAGGGTACAATCTAAGATGTCAGGAGACGACACAATATTAAGAGGATACACATGAATATGTTTATTTTTTAATTAATTTAATAAAACATTCGCAGAAACAAATGGAATCCATTATGTAGTGGAGTCTTAAAGAGTTTGTGTAGGTGTTGTGGGTATCTGGGATTCTGGATTATGACACTTTGTGACAGGCAGCTGCCGCCTTGAGCGGGGCCTCTCTTCTCTCCCATGCCATCCCTTATGGCTGACAATATCCACACACCAAGTTACACAGATGAACAGCACTTTAGGGAAGGCTTGAGAACAGTTGTAGGGAAAGTATGCAAGGGAGCGTGGACTAGCTTCTCCTTGAGAAAGTGAGGAAGAGCTTAAAAAACTGAGAGGGACTTGTTGAAAGGAGAAAGAAGCCAACCTGAAGAAGTTGTCCTCCCGGGGAAGGGAAGATGTGAGCAAAGAGCTCAAGAAGTGAGGGATTTAGCCGAGTAGATGTCGGGTGGAAGAGAATTTCAGGCAGAATAAATACTCCTAAAATGGAAGTGTGGCGGCTGTCTTGTTTAAGGAAGAGTGAGGAGCCTTGTGTGGCTGGAGTGAGTGAGCAAGGGCGAAAACAGTATCAAAAATGCTGTCAGAGAAAGAACAGGAGACACGGCATCTAAAACCCCCTGATTCATTTGCAGGGACTTGGACATGAACTCTGAGAGAGAGGAGCCAACGGTGGACTTAAACAGAGGAGAGTCCCAGTCTGGCCTATTTTGAAAGGACTTTACTGGAAGGGTGTCAAAAGTAGACGTAGGTCAACTTACAGATGCCAGTTAAGAGGCGATTGCAGTCGTTCAGGTGGCTGAAGATGGCAGCCCACGCCAGGAGCAGTGCACGTGGTTAAGCTTTGAAAGTGGGCCAAGATGTCCTGCTGTTGGATGTGGAACGGGTGAGAATAAAAGAACAGCTGAGGATAACTTCTAAGTTGGCTTATAATCATATTCCAGGTGACAGATATATGGATAGGGACAATGCAGCTGGAGTGGCTGGCATGGAACCAAAAGATATTGAGGTGTAGAATTTATAAGAATTGGTGATTGAATCATCCTTTTTATGTACTTATCAGTGTAGGGCGTATCTTATAGCATTCTACTTTATATCAAAAACTTCCTCATAATTAATCCTGTCCTGCAGAGAACTCTGAACTAGCTGTCTCTTTTCTCCTACTCTGAGCCATCAATTTCTTCTGTGCATTTCTTGCTGTATTGCATGGTAATTATAAAAGACAAATATTTGGGAATATAAATCCTAATTTTTAAATATACTGATAACTAAGAATGACGGGGGAAACGTATTTAAACACTCACGGGTGTGTGGCGGGGTATAGAAATACATACATTTCTCTCTTCCACAACTCTTTGAAACGAACCCCTGTCTCTTCCCAGTTGGGGACCACCCATGACTGGGAAAACTGGAATGAACCGATAGGGAGAAGTTTTGCCATCCTTGTACTAACCCGGATGTATTACTGTGAGTTCACCAGGCAAAACTGCGAAGTCACAATTGTTAAACAATTTTTCTTTTTCTCACCTTCCCACTTTCATTCTCAAGCCTTTTTGGCTTTCCCCTATTCCTTGCACCTCTGGTACCCTCCGCTTTGTCACTGCTCTCTGGCAGACCAGGTCCTGCCCCCCAGAGCCTCTACTTCTTCCTCCAAATAAAAACTGCCCGCAGCCCTCATGCCCTATCTCTACCCCCACCTCAGTGCTACAGATAAAACAAGTCATTGATCTGATTCTAGAGTTTGATGCTACAGTGAATGAATAATCCAAAGCTGCTAGCAATGAACTTTAAAAGGAATTTTCCCAGGGTGCCTGGGTGCCTCAGTTGGTTAAGTGTCTGGATTTTGGCTTGGGTCATGATCCCATGGTTCATGGGATCAAGACCCTCATTGGGTTCTGCACTGACAGTGCAGAGCCTACTTTGAATTCTCACTCTCCCTCTCTCTCTGCCCTTCCCCAGGCCTCTTTCTCTCAAAAATAAATAAACATAAAAAAAAAATAAAAGGAATTTGCAGAACTAAAAGCCATCTCTAATAGGAAACTATGCGGGGTTTAGATTTCTTATTTTTTTTAAATGTTTATTTATTTATTCTGAGAGAGAGACACAGAGAGATCACAAGCAGGGGAGGGGCAGAGAGAGGGAACGAGAGAATCCCAAGCAGGCTCCACACTGTCAGTGCAGAGCCCCACACGGGGCTGGATCTCAAGAATTGGAAGATCACGACAGCTGAAGTCAAGAGCAGAACACTTAATGGACTGAGCCACCCAGGCACCCCTCATTGCAGACTTCCTCTTAACAACACCCTAACAATGCACAAACATAAGCCCAGACACACCCACCCACACACACACTCATGCCAAAAGTAAAATGTCAAGAAATGAGCTTTCCAGCCACAGTAACCCTTTCTTCCATACTCCTCCTCTTCTTCCCAACTTCTATTTTCATACCTAGAGCCTTAGTGCAGGAAGGGCTTATGTGTCTGTTCTAATGGTGTGGTTCTAAATGCCATTCTTCACTTCCTGGGGGTGTCCTGTAGACTCATGCATTGTTTTACCCAAAGCCATGTATCTTTGCTATTAGAAACCAACCTAGTATTGATTGAACAGAATGAGGTTCAGAAAGAGATGTGAAGAACTAATATGTCATTCAGTATTTCCATGATTTTGTTTTTCTCACTTATGGTTTAATTTCCCTGTATCAAAATTCAGTTATTAAATTGAACTATGAAAGGTTGTTTTCTTCTCTTTTGTCGTTAAATCATGTTTCCAGCTATATCCAAATAAAACAAATAGTAGAAATACTTTAGATAAGAAACACAAGAAAATGCAGTGAAATTAGGCCCACTCCTGATTTCAGTATCCAAGGGGGCCTCAGGGCTATTAACTCTGTTTCTTTTAGTCTGGGATATAGCGCAGTGCTGGGCGGCCCCATTACAGATGGAAAGATCGCCTAGAAAGGGCAGGAGATTTGTCAACATATTGAGTAGAATCATAAAAATGATTCAAAGGTGTCTGACTCAGTCCAGTTGCAGACAACATGTAGGTGTTTATAGTAAAAAATCTCCAACACAACCCTCCACGGGGACTGTGAGGAAGTCTGGCCCCTTGGCCAGCTTGTAAGAGCTGTAAACTCAAGAGCAAGTGTTAAACGTATCTCAGAATTTCGGTGAATCTGAACTTTGTTACTGTAACAGAACAGTAAGGAAAGTGAGGGGTGGAGCATCAGGCCTTGCACCACCACCATCTTGAGGTTGAACAAAGATGAGGGTTTGGGGGTAAACTTACTATTTCCCAAAAGAGAAGACGACATGGGACCAAAGAAATACAAACCAGAGAACTTGCAGCGAGCAACTTGAGAACAGAAAGAGAACTGGTTTCACAATCTATATCATACTTAGCAAGAAATGAATTTCTGTAGACCAAAGAATATTTGGCACCCTTGCTCTTTTAAGGAATTGCCGTAATCTTCACTCTCCTAAAATCAGAGCCTGAGACAAAGTCTTGGGTCCTGGGCATTCTTCTATGAAGGGAGCCAGAGCCCCAGAGCAAGCTGTCAGAGCTTAGCATCATCATGAGTCCCAGAAGCACAAAATGTGCAAGTGGGTAGCTGGGCATGGTGGTGGGAGACATCAGTACTACTTCTACTCCTAATTCCCCCCAGCCATGTGTGTATTCTAGCACCATATAATGGGCACTGTTTGAATACATATACCATGTCCTGAAGGACAGTGCCCCAACCTTTGAGTGTCATCCCTGAGCTGGCATATTCCAGCTAGAAAGTAGTGTTAGTACTTAACCAAAATCTGTCTATAATGTCACAGAGGAGAATCGCATGGCTTGGGTCAGAGCAAAATCGAGACATTTACTCCACTCAATCATGTCCCTAAAACCCTCCTTATATTCCCTTCCCTCAAATCTCTTCTCTCTGCCAATCCCTCAAGCCTTATTTAAAAGTCTTTAGAGCTGGCTCACTTAGCTTTCCTCTCAATTGTTTTATCTCCTTTTTAGCTTCTGAGTTTCAGTGGACTTTTCTTGGGATAACCTCGCTGCTCTTTTTAATGAAAATAAACCTAGGATTTATCTCCTTCCAAACCTCCAAGTCCTTCTCCCTGTAACAAACAGAACAAAAATCTAGCTCCATCCTTGGATGAAAGAGAAAGAAACACAGAGAGTACTTATTCACAGTTATGCTTCTTCTTGTCATACCTATTTAAACTGAACAAACTCTCAAGTATACAGTGAATTCTTATATCGTTCCTCTTCCTATCCAAGGAAATGGTGCTAACAGTTTATCAGAGTGTCTATGGAAAAGAGTATTTGTGCTCGTTCCGATCCTTTTCTGAATGTTCCTTGCTTCTCCTGTCACACGCTGTCTTTGCGAGAATGCCTATTTCCTGACTCAGGACCCATGTTATGAATCCCTGATAATTCTTATTCTGCTGATATGCATTTATTTAGGAAGACATTATAAATAAGATTGAGAACATGGGACCGAGATAGATTCGTCTCTCAAAGAGACATCTAGCTATTTGAATGGCTGTTTCTGTTTTATCAGAACACTAGCAGAGTTCTCACTCTGAAGCAGTCAAAACTCATTCTCTCTAAACGTTTTTGAGTTTGAGAGTTTCTACTGCCAATAGACAGATCCAAAAAACATTGAATATTGGAGTAACTGTACAGGCTGCCACGTTTGCCTAGCAGGGAGAGTTTCCATGCAGTTGTACACATTTCATCATCAACTTTAAAATAGGGGCTGCCTCTGGAGACACCATTAGGAAGAGTTCACAGGGCCTTCGACTGCACTGGAAACATTTTATTTCCTCAAGTAGATGGTGGACAAATAGCTACTTATTAGATTATTTTCATACTCTTTTGAATTTCTAAAATATTTTATAATAATGTAATTTGTAAACTACTTAAAAATTTAAAGAATTATGTATTGCTTCATGGTTATTTACCTGTCACTATTCAGGTTGTCTTCTTCGTTCTCTATCCACTTACAAATGGTAATCAGTTAAACAGTATGGTAGCTCTTGCAGCTTTCACGCAAGCTCTTTTATTCATTTATTTAAGAGGAAGGATTACATTATCAAGAACAGGAGCTATTATGAAAGGGTTTTTAAAAATATGCTACTTTCTCCTTTCATACGTTGTTTCCCTGTTCCCAGCCCTGATGTGGTAGGATAAACCCACAGGGCATTCAGAGGATTTAAAGATTGGACAAAATACTTGAAATAATTGAGATTTGAAAAGAGTAGCAGTTCCCACTGGGGTGATTTTGCCCACAGGGAACATTTGGCAAAGTCCAGACACATTTTTTATTATCTTGATTTGGAAAAGAGGGTATTGTTGGTACCTATTGGGTAGAGGCCAGGAGTGCCGCTAAATACCCTACGATGCACAAGACAGCTTCTAACAAAATATTGTCTGAAATGAAAATAGTGCTTAGGTTGAAATGTGAATAGTGCTTAGGTTGTAAAGACAAGAAACGTTTTCACTGGTGTGGAGGTGATGTGGGTTGAAGGGGCAGGGAGATGACAGTGTAGATACTGGTGAGTTCCAGAGAGAGGGACCTCCTCCCAGAGGAGTGTTGGAGAAGTGGTAAAACCCAAGGTGGCTTTGAGGGATCTGATAAACAGCGGTTTACTAGAGAAGTCTGGGCCAAGGAGGCTGTGGATGGCCTCCCAGAACATCGGAATATGCCCTAGCAATGGCATGAAAGAACCACAGTGATTGACCTGCTCTTGATCCTGTCCCTGGAGTTGTGAAGAGAGCCATATACTTAAGAAATTCAGGCAGATGGGGAGCGCCTGGGTGGCTCAGTTGGTTGAGCATCTGACTTCGGCTCAGGTCATGATCTCGCGGTCTGTGAGTTCGAGCCCTGCGTCGGGCTCTGTGCTGACAGCTCAGAGCCTGGAGCCTGCTTCGGATTCTGTGTCTCCCTCTCTCTCTGCCCATCCCCCACTCATGCTCTGTCTCTCTGTCTCAAAAATAAATAAACATTAAAAAAAAAGTTAAAATAAAAAAGAAATTCAGGCAGATGGAAAATGTATACAGAACTGTGGAGGCCAAGTAGACAAACGACATCAATTTGCAGAAGCATTTCCTTATGTTATGTGCTGGTCCCAGCCCACCAATAACTAATGTTGCGGCTGCACCCGCCCTATGGTTCTTAGCATGATTACAAGATGCCCTCAGTAATAGGCATCAGGAAACTTTGGCAAAAAATAAAAAAGCTTATTACTTACAAGTCCCAGAAACTACCTGGAGCATTTGGGGCCACACAACATACTGCCAGTCCCTTGGAAGATAAGATACTTGGCAGATAAGGTAACTCAATTACACCTGAGCAGGACATTCCAATCCAACAAACAGAATTTGGTCTCCAGCATTTATAATATAAATCTTACCATGCATAATAATGTTAGCTTTTTAACATCTTTTAGGGAGATGGCAAAAATTTGGCAAGCATTTGGCAAGCATGGTGTATTGTTACACAAACACAGACGCACAAGTAAGGCGTACACCTTGGGTTCTGCTTTTATTGAGGTCAAGGGTAGGGGCTTAGGGTTTTGCAGGCTCACTCTGTATTGGTGAATTAAAAGCATAAGAGCAGGAATTTAAAGCACAGGAAGAGAAGAAATGAGTGCCAAACGGTCAGTTATGAAATCAACCAAGATATCTAAAACTAGGGAGCCTCAAATCGGGCAGGTGCCTGGCTCTTTATCTAGCCAGTGGCTGGCAGTGTGTTTATTGGAAACAGCCATCCTTGACGTGGATGTCTCTCTGAAGTGGGTGCTAGGCAATCAAAGCTTAAGTCAGGCACCTGCATTACAAAAAATGAAAACCAGCTGTTAGGGTTTACATTACACCCTATAATCTCAGTTCTGTATCTACCTCCTCATTTATAAACAAGCCTCAGAAAAGGAAAGAACCAAATATCAGGTGAGATTATGTGTCCACCACCCAGGCAGAATAGGATTAAAAGTAGGAATTGAGCTGAACTACAGAAAAATACAGAGAGATCTATTTTTTATTTCTTATATGCCTGCGATTACAGACTAAAATTTTTTTATCCATTTCACTATAAATCATGTTACTAAATTGATATTTTAACTGAAATAAAATTTTTTTAATGTTTATTTATTTTTGAGAGACAGAGACAAATCATGAGCAGGAGAGGGGCAGAGAGAGAGGGAGACACAGAATCAGAAGCAGGTTCAAGCAGGGACTTGAACCCATGAGCTGTGAGATCATGACCTGAGTCTAAGTTGGATGCTCAACTGACTGAGCTACCCAGATGCCCCATATTTTAATTGAAAATTAAGCCAATGTTAACAAATTATGTGCACCCCCTCAAACATTACCTATACTTCTTTAGTGCTCCATAGACCCTAGGTCTTACTATTCTCTGCCTATGAAGTGTGCTCACCTCAGGTAATGAGTGGAGGGACTGAGGTTCTGCAGCTAACAGTAGTTATGTCTTCATGTGGAGTCCTTCTTTGGGGACAGTCTATTTTTCTTGACTCTCATATTACCTGATTTCATCTGACCATGGTACCAAGTGAACTCTGTTTTTACAAAGTCCATGCTGACCTCCCAGAAGTCTCAACAGGTGATTACCTGCAGGCTAAGGTTGAGTCAATGTTTTAAAAGTCCCAGGAAGCCATGGGTCACCCTTGGCTTTAGGAAGCTCAAGTTTATCCCTCAGGTTCCTGATGGATGCTTTCCAAAAGACGTCTTTGCAGAATATATGACTTCTCCTTAAGCTTCTGGCCAGCTGAAACTCTACACCATTTTTGTTTTATTCATTGTGTAGATATAGACACTTCCCCTTCCAAAGTAGCTCATTAACCTACCTTTGGCTGACCTCTCAGTATTTATTTATTTACCTTGGTTTATATATTTACATCCTTACCAGTCAGCTTGACTTGTCTAGAGTCATGTCCTATAAGTCATAATCCTTTGCTAATATGTGCACGACTGTCTGCATTCCATTATCTCTGGCCATTTAAATTAGAATGCGAAATTGGTGGTCTATAATGAATAATATCCCTACCTACATTGCATCTTCTTTTGAAGCTCTCAGGAGAGTGATGTGTTAATTATGGAGCATTCTAACAGGAAACACGTAATTTATTTTATACAACCTCACTCTCCCTGCCCTCTATCTTTCTGTTATAGTACCAGAATGAACATTCGACTAACATTTATTTCAAAGTTACGTAAGACCCCTAAAACAGTTTAGCGGAAAGAAAGTGATGCAGACATTAACAGTTCTTGCAAATAACTCTCTGAAAGAAACCACTCTCTGAAAGAAAAGTTGACTGTTTACTTCAAAGGAGATGTTTCCTGGCAACCATTAGCATAGGTAGCTGCATCTTTCAATGAGGGTCACTTTGTTTGACTGAAGAACAAAAGTCTAAAGGAAATTAAAGTCTTTTCTGACGACTTCATGTCCCTGTTGGAATATAAAAACACATGCCTGAACAACCACACCATTTCCATACGCCAGTAAAATCATGACTCAGAAACTTAAATACCCAGGCCACAAACCACGTGCATATGAGTTTTAAAGTTATGTAAAAGTCCTATTTCTTAAATATTCATGTTATTAGAAAAGAAATGTATTGTGCAAGAGTTGTTTAATGCCTGATTCTTCCCTGAAATGTCTCAAGGACGTTTCAAGAAATACTGTTCTGAATGAGAATTTGAGTTCCAACAAATTTACTACAATGACAATAAACATTCTTTGCCACTTGCTTTCTTTGATGCCCTAATGCAGAAGAGAATTTAGAGAAGGACGTTTTGTTAGTACGCATTCCATTGTGCTGCTCGCAATTCAGAGATGTGCAAATCCCAATGTGTTTGACTTCAGCCATATTTGTGGCCGTTGAACCAGATTCCTCAGATTGTGGCTTGTGGCCTTGGTTATTTCTATCGTCTAATGGCTGGTTCAAATTTCTACATATTTGAGTTAATTAATCGGGTAGACACACTCCTTAAGCAAAACCAGATGAAATGAATGAACTTTGTTGTGGTTGGTTCAGTACACTCATGGAAATGGCAGAAAGTGCCAAAAACACAACATGAAGCAGAGATCCACAGTAGAAGTATAATCCCTGACACACAGAACACGATCTTTATGAACCGTTATTCAGTGCAAACTGATGAATGATCTTGATGATTACTATAAAACTTTGATCTCAAAATGTGTGTTGTGAATGAAGAAGATAAAATTAGTCTATTCTCTTGTAGCCACTGAAATGCTAAATGAAATGAACTTCTGAACTCACTGTATAAGTACTTTCTATCCTTGCAGGCAGAGAGGTTCTGTTTAAAATAGATTCGTTGCATATTTTCCATAAGCCAAGCAAATCCGGGAATACAAAGATCTGGTTTTTGTTGTTGAAGAGAGAGTTCAGAGTCAAGAGTGAGAAAGTTTTATAATGTAGATATTAAGACAGTTGTAAGGAACTCCAAAGTATCTCCAAACTACATTTCATGTTCAGTAGCCCCGTGATATATAAAACAGAGGAAATTAATATTGTGCAAATTAATATTGAATAGACTAATATTACCCAGTCTTAAGGCTGTTGTGAGGATTAACTTCATTATTATAGGTAAAATGCTCAAACTAGTGCTTGACACATATTAAATGCTGGCAGTTATCAGCACCTGTCATCATTATGAAACTACATTTCCCTCTGTTCTTTAGTTTCTGTAGTAGTAGCTGCTATTGAATGGATGCCAGCTACATACCACATATGTTACCCTAAGAAATATTTCATTAGTTGTAGGGGATAGGCTTAGGAATCCCCCGGGCTTACATCAATGGGTTAACAAGGAATAGAGAAATAAAATATGCTCACACCCAAGTCTGGGTAAACGTGATTGGCATCCCAAGAACAGGGTGGTGCAAAGGCACTCTGAGAATAGGGGAGTGCTGAACCCCAAAAACAGAGAGGGACGGGCAAAGGCCCAGAGATAGGAATGGGTGCAAAGTTCCCAATACAAAGGTATATGAGGTAAGCAAGATTAGACATGCAGGGCAAAAGTGCCCCCCAATTTAGATTATAGCAGAAAGCTGCTTTCACTGGAAGGAAGGACTAAATTAGGTGAGCAAGGCTAGACCGCTACACTCTGCTACTCTGCAGTTACAAATAATACTGCCCAGTGCAGAGCTAATTTTCTCACGAAAAACTGCCTTGTTAACCTTAAGATGTTTTGCCCTATCTGTCTTCTCCCCTAGTCCAGCTAAAATACACAGACACGGCGCCCTCTTTCTGTCGTTATCAACTACCTGCCCATCTGCCTGATGCCAAGATTTTGTTCTGTATTAACCCAAATTGCAAACACTGTATATCTTGAAAATCTCCCCTTTTTTTCTCATGCCCATAAGCTGATGTTCATAATTTCTTTGTCTCTTTGTGCACGCCCATTACATTTGTAAGCCTCCGGATCTTAATAAACACAGGGCAAGGACCCTTATTCAGGGTTCTTGTCTTTTTCTGGACATTAGTCATCTCTCGTTTTAATCCTGCATCCGCTGTCTTGCTAGACAAGAGAGAATTTTAGACTTAGAGTCCATGACAATTAGTCCTTCTCATAACTGTCTGAAGTGACTACTTATAGTCCTGATTTATAAATGGGAAATTCAGCATTCAGAAACTAAATAATTTGCTCAGTTGCAGCTCTAGTAAATCCAGACCTAAATTCGATCTATAGTTTGCTTCTAAACCACACCAGGATAAAGATCATTAATGGAGAACTGGGATGATACGCTTAGCTCTCTAGCAGTTTTACGCTCTGGAGGATTGGCCCTTTCAATCCACCCTTTGCCCCCTTTGGGCTGAGGTAGAGACCTAGTATAACTTGCAGGGTATTGAGAAAATATACAGAGTCAATTCAATGAATTTTTCTAATATATCCTCCCTTTTCTACAGTGATCCTGTAGAGAAGATGGGACTTTCCTCGGAGAATGACTAAAAAGTATTTGAGCATTAGACTTCCCACCTTCAATGGTTCGTAGAAAAACCTCTATGTCCCATCCTTTCCAAAGCACTGAGCAATCACGAGAGGACCAGACAAATATGATCCAGGAGGAACACGGATGAATGAAGTTACAGGGGAGAGGCATGTCTTGCAAGTAAACTAAGGGCGATTATAATGGATTTTTAATAATACTCGACTGTCTTATTAAGTGGGCAACTGTGTTTATTTTTATTATTTTAAAACTTGAATATGTATGTGTGAGTAGGTGTGTATACACACACACGTGTATTTTTTTAAGGTAATGAATGACTAAAATATATCAGTTGACTGTATGCCAGGACCATTCATGCAGTACAATATTTCATTTACTAATTTTGCTTACTAATTTACATTATTTCACTAATCTTTAAAACAGCTCTGTGAGCTAGGTATTTTTATTATTATCCCACTTTCACAGATGAAGAGGCCACAAGGATTTTAAGTAAAATGCCCAAGATCACAAAGCTAGTAGAATAGATGAGATGGTAAAGCTAGTAAAAATGAGAAGCCGGATGGCCAAAGGCAGATCTTGAGTTTTGGTACATCACGTTAGCCTGCTTCTCGTGTTCTTTAGAAAATTTGGAAAATAATTAAGAAATAAATGCCATCAACTGAAGAAAGAAATGTCACTCATAATTGCATTGTTAAGAGACAAAGGTAGCATTGCCTCTCTGGGGACAAAAGAGCCAGTGGGTGCCATTATGCTCCCCCCCCCCCCCCCGCAACATTAGTATAGATACAGAGACACTTGCAGAGGGTGGCTAACATGGACACCAGCTTTTTGCTGCTCTTTATCCCAAGCTCCAAACTCCTGGATGTTGGTGGTACTGCCCTTTTGGGACAAACCTGACCCAGAATGGCAAGAATTGGAGGCTTAACCAAGGTGACCCCTACCAATATTTAAAGAACACTTAATACCTATTTTTCTCAAACTGTTCCAAAAAATAGAAAAGGAAGGAAATCTTCCAAACTCATTCTATGAGGCCAACATTACCTTGATTCCACCTTTCCCAGATGGACTCTAAGAAGGGTAAACTATCTCTCCCAGTGCATTCCAGGAGCTTCTTGGATCACACTGTCCACACCTTGGCCTCTGCCCTTGTTCTCCACAGGAGCACTGCCATGCCTGCCAGGTTCAACATCAGCCAGGGTGTGGAATTCTAAAACCCCAGTCTTTGCACTCCACTGGTTGTAAAAACTCATGCAAATCAGCCCCTCTCATTTCCCAGGCAGTGACTTTGGGAAAGTGTTTTCCTTGTGTGATATTCTGTTCATTCCCTGTCCCCCTCTCTCTCCTCCTCTCTGCACATTCAGGGCTTCCTGCCCTCCACAGGACCTGGGATTAGTTTCTCTCCAAAATCACATCTCCGCATCCCCTGCCTTCCATGATGTGGTCTCTTCTCTCAATCTAGTTGTGTGGTTTGTCCTATCAGTCCTCAGACTGATTTCTTGGGTGTTCAGGATGATTTGATATTTATCTTACTGTGTTCGAAGGATGAAGCAAGTCTAGTCTCCTACTCTCTGCCATTGTAGTTCCTCTCCAAATTTCCAGTCATTTAGAGGACAAGTTATTTTCCAAATGGGAGCCAACTATTTACTTCAACTAATACTAGTTTAACAAGTTAAAGTAGTGTTTGCAACTCTCGTACTGTGGTTTCTCCCAAGTCAACAATTTTAGTCCTTAAACATAGGCTTTGGACTCTTTAGTGCTTTCTAGATCAGAGTTCTGTCTGTCTGCCCTTTACTCTAGAAAGTCCAGCTCTTCTTGGGTTCTTTCCAGTCTCTCTCCTCCAGGCTTTCATATTTTCACTGCCTCACAAAATCATTCAAATTGTGGCTCTACTTCCTCATTCAAGCTAGATCTATTGCTTTCTTAGTTTCTCTGGTGGCTGAAAGGTTTTTGTGTGTGTGTGTGTGTGTGTTTTGTTTTTTTTTTTTTGAGAACCAGATCTTACCTTTGAGGACAGCTGCATGTCCTCCCATGACTTCTTCTGGGTGCCGGGCCCTGTGGCCAAGCTTTTATTTGGGATTGTGTTACATATCATCTCTAGGCAGGAGAGAAAGGGAAAATCTTCCAACCTACAAAATGTCTCTCAGGCATGACCTGAGAAAAATTCAAGATCCTGGAGATAAGTAGAACTGTGATTATTCTCAACACTACAAGTCAACACTTAACAAATTCACTGTGAAGAAATAAGCTCCACTTTTCAATTACATGCTTGGTCCTAAACCCACACAGCAAACAAAAGAGAGGTTTGCACGAGTTAGTTAGTTGGCAAACAAATCTCACTTTCGTAATGAAAGGACCAAAAAATGCTCAATTTGTTACAAAGATGACTATGGGAGCCTGCAGGAGACCATTAAAGACTAACCATATTGTCCATGGCAGCTTCCTATTTAGATGAGATACTGGTATTGCCCTCATGAAAATGAAGAACAGAGGGAATAGAGTCCTTTACAGATAAGCTAAGGACTAGGAGATAGAAGTCAGAAAATTCAGGGTCTAATCCCAGCCATCCCAATGCCTTTGCATATTTGGACAAATTATCCTAACTTTCATTCCTCAACAAGTGATGATTTGAGGTAAATATCATTACCATACCACGTACTAACTGTGAGGAAAATCACAAAGCAATCTTTCTAGGTCAAGTTCTTCATCTGCAGAGAGGTAGGGGTATAACTAAGTCACTGTTCAACTTGCAAGCCATGTTATCTTTTAAGTGTGTGTGCTTCAGCATTAATATTTATAAGAGTTTTGAAATAATAAAATAATAGCTACCATATTATAGAATATAACAATTGAAATCATTCTAAAATGTTGGCCCAAACTGGTAAGGGGCAGTAAGAGAGAAAAAAGCTTTGTGAAAATATTAACTAGTGACTCTGTATCTCTTAGATTGTTCATTTCCCGAAAGAAGAAAAATGCAGGCTCATTCTATTAACTACATCTTGACAGATTTTTGGAAACATGGACAAAAGAGTAACCAGGCTTTTTAAAAAAATACTTTTTAACATTTATCTCTAGTCACTAATGAAATTTCTTAGTAAGGAAAGTATTTTGTCTGGGGCACAAGAAGTCAGGGAGGTGATGGAAATTTTAGGGACAGACAGGCAAGAATTTGGAAAACTTAAGAATCACTGAAATAAATATAGTTTGATTGTCTAGGTCCAAACACTTGATCTTAGATAAGAAAAGCTAGACTATAAAGTGGAATTAAGTGTGGAATATATTTTAATTTGAAGCCAAACAGATTAAGTAAAATATATTATAAACACCACTTTGTAATGAGATATTGTAACAGAAAGTTCCTTAGAAACTAACACACTAGAAAGCTTACTAAAGAAGCATGTCATTATTGACAGGGAATCCTCTTACTTTTTGCATGCCAAGGAATTTTTATTCTAAAGTGAAAGAGAAAAATAGATCTATATCAGTAGATCTCCAAAAGTCTAGTAAACCATATATGAAAAAATATACTGAAAAAAAATTTACATCTTTTTGCTTGACAGAGAAATAATGTGATGAAATATTAGGGCATCCTGTCCAGGTTTGCATTTGATGTCATCAGTTTTTAACTTATATGTAGATTATATTCTAAAAGTTTTGAGTCAAGTTGGTTTGCTAGTATTCGAAATATTTTTCCTCTAGAAATAATATTTGAATGCTGGATTACTTCACACAATAACCTCTGTCCCAGCACACCTGAATACACCGTACACCGTCACCACCACCCCCCACCCTCCCCACACACACACAAGTCCACACTCTTTCAAATGTAAGGCAACCATGATGTAGCGTAGGCTTTGGTTAACAGAGCATGATAATAACCCACCAGCAGTGATTATGGGCTAAATTAGTGGCCTTAAAAAACCTGCTTAATTTCTATTAATTTCATTTTACTCATTTGATTCTAAAAATAATTATAACTGCCTCATAGGGTGATTGGTTGTGAGCATGAAGTAAGGCAAGATAAACAAATGTTCTTTTTACCTTGCTATCCCCTGCAAAATGTTGGTTATTAATGTACTCGAGTGCTGTATGGTTCAGCCGCTCTCGGGATTAAATAGCCTTTACAAACAATGTGGGAAATAAATGCGATGTAAAATGTCTCTGTAGAAGAAAGTACATTGTATGTCAAGATAAGCTGCAGTAGGAGTGAAAATAATGCCCCCAGCTGTGGTGTTGCCAGCCCAGCCATCTGGACAACAGAAATATTTCTTCACTGCCTCCCCTCCCTTTCCCAGCCGTAGTGATCACTGTTTCCCAGAAAGCAATGACGGGCTGTTCTCACTCCTCTAGTGGGCCTTTGTTCCGTGTTTACCATATTATCCTCTTTATTTTCATAACTGCCATGAAACTGTCATGAAAGTTTCATAACTTCTTATAATCTAGTTATTTTATGTGTATGAGATGAGATCTCTTTCTTCTGTTAGGTTCTAAACCACGGGGAGGCAAGACTCACCTTTGCCTCTGTAGATCGGAGTACCCCACACAACTCTAGACGCAAAATTGGTGCTTGGAAAATGCCAAGTAGAAAACAGGAGGGTATTTTCCGGGGACAAGAATACTATCATAAAGCCAGAAGGTGAAATGCCTTTGTTGCCGTTAGTGAGCATTATTTAGATTGTAATAACCACATTGACAAGGAAGGAAAGGCAGAAAGATCCAAATCACAGTGAGGAGTGGTAATAACTGGATAAAAAGATCTATGAGCAATTACCAAGTCTGAAGACACTTGAGAAGCTAGGCACTTGATAAAGTTTTTTAGTAAGAGTAGTTTCCCAAGGAACAAAGACGTTCCATGTATTGGAAGCTTAGAAAAAGAAAATCTTTAAAAAAAAAGTAAAAAAAGATGAAATCTAGTGGGAAGATTATTTTCAGGAGGGTAATTTTAGGTTCATTCTATACCAAATAAATCTATACCATCATAAATTAGACGGTGCGGGCTGCCAGTCAGGTGTCTAACTCACCTTGTTGTTTGCACTGCCTACAGTAGACAGATAATTCCCTCTACTTTCCTTATTTCGAATTGTGTTGGCTCAGCCAAAAGATTAAATCATTACTACAAACAATAAATATTTTTAAAGTTTATTTTAAGAGAGAGAGAGAAAGAGAGTGGGTGTGTGCATAAGCATGTGAGAGCAAGGGAAGGGCAGAGAGAGAGGGAGAGATAATCCCAAGTGGGGTTCCAACATGAGGCTTGACTTGAACCCATGAACTGGGAGATCATGACCGAGGCAAAATCGAGAGCTGGACACTCAACCGACTGAGCCACCCAGGCACCCCAACAGTGAATATTTTTTTAACATATCCTGTGCGCCAGTCTATTTCACCTGCTTTATATAGATAACAATATTTAATAATTGCATTAATGTAATGTCTTATAATTACTGGGGAAACTTCCATTCAGACATGTTAAATAACTTGCCCAATGCTTATACCACTGACAAGTGGTGGGTCCAAGGTTTAAATTCAACAGTTACTGTTCTTAAAGCAGCTTTCTTAACCAGGATACCATAAGACCTCCAAAATCTGAAGAAAACTTACTCACTTTCAGTAGTATAATTCTGTGTCTTTCGAGGTGGCAAAAAGAACAAAAAATACCCCTTTTTCTAAACTAATGTATACGCTGTCCTCCTCCCCAAAGCCATTATAATCATCCCTTATACTTTCAACCCCCACCTATCTGCTGGCCCTTCCTTCTTTCCCGATTTTCCACACTGTATCCAGTTGAAAACATTGCACAATGGTTCGCCCGCCCATTAGCGGTCTGTGGTTAATTTTGGTTAAACATCAGTGGGAGTCAGATAATAAAAGGTCTGGCAAGGGAAGGGTTTGGGTTAGTTTGGTTCCATTTTTTTCTCTGAGACCCATAACTCATGATGCAAAACAGTGCCTAATCTTCTGCCTGGCTTCTCGCCATAATAGTCTTTGAGTCTGGATATGATGCTGAGAGGTCAGAGTGTGGCTTTTCCTCCTTAAGAGCAGATGTGAGAGGGAGCTCGAAAAAGATGGGGGAAGGCAACATCTGGCATGTACTTAGTGTGTACCAGTATTTACTTTACATAAATTATTTATGACCTTTTGAGAAGTATTCTAATTATCCCAGGAGAACACAGGGCAGTCTTAGTCTTAGAAAATGCCCACATTCACATTTAAATGACAGAACAAGAATTCATTTTTGGTTTACATGAGTCCCAAGTTTGTGCTCCCTGCGCTACGTCAGTTGCATCCCAAGGGCTGGGAGCTATCCTGGGTAAGAAGCTATGGGATTACAAGCTCCTTGCACAAATACTTTTTGATAACAAAACTAGCCTTTTATGAGTGATCACTCCGTGCCAGGCCCTTTGCTGAGCACTTTCCATGTGTTAATCTACATTAACCCGTCTCGACTCTATGAAATGGGTACTGTTGTTATTTCTAACTTACAGAGAAAGAAAAAGGGTCTTAAAAAGATTAAGAAGAAATTTACCTGGGATTGGACACCAGGTAATTTGTTCCCACACCTCTTGCTCCCATCCCCCCAAGTGCCCTTTACAGATCCGGCTCAAACTAGGTGTTTTTATTCACCACCCTGTTACCATTTCTCTCCGAGGCATATGTTGTGTGTTGTAAACATTTATGTAGTGCGTATTAAATGTCAGGCACTGTTCTAAGCCCTACATGAATTCCTTAATTTAATCCTTACAACAATCCTGTGAGGCAGCTATCATTATCATCCTTGTTTCACAGACAAGGAAAATAAGGCCTAGTGTGGGTAAATCGTTTGCCCAATGTCACGTGGCTATCAAGGGGCAGGATTCTCTGCAGAGATCATGCTTCCAGGCTCACTGAGCTCAGCTGTCTGTTATCATTCATGTTGTTGCTAGAGCTCTGTTCCTAAAACTTGGATACAGGCTTGTCCATCCCTCTCTTAAAGACTTGCAACTTCCCATTACTTATGACACAAAATAAAAAGTATTTTGCTCAGCATTCAAGGCTCTTCACAACTTGGCTCTCTCTTGCCATTCTACCTTCATTTCTCCTCCTGATTAGCTGCTCCATCTACTGTAGACCAGTTGCCAACTTTAAACTAGCCAATCATATTCAGCTCATGATTCATATTATGACCAGTTGCCAACTTTAAACTAGCCAATCATATTCAACTCATGATTCTCTTCTCAGACTGGAAGACTCTTCTTTGTCTTTCAAAATCCAAATCAGTGTTCAAATTATCTTAAATAACTTTCTTGCCACAAAGCTTTCCTTGTTTCTTCTTCACAGAGCAACATTCATCACCTTCTGCTTTTATTTATACCTGCATAATATCATGTCTTTCCCTCTGTCTTGGGATTACGCTGTGGTGTCTGTCCCTCTCCCATTCAGATAAGACCTTGGATCTCTGTCCCCTCACAGTCCCTATGACTCAGTGCAGAGCACTGGCATTCACAAATGTTGCTGAATGAAATGGGTGTATGTGTAAGTGAATGAAAGTTGAACACGTTTTAAGCTTTGAGGGAAAAACAGTAGAACTTTGAAGTGCTGTGGAACTAAATTACCTTTCAGAGTTACCAAAAATGATTTCTGTATTGCATGCATTTTCAGAGGAGAGCACAGCAATATTTTCTGCTTTTGATATTCCTGGCACATCAGAACTGTTAACTTGTTCAAGACCAATCCAAAAGAGTTGTTCCTTAGTTGGAGAGATGACTAAAGTTGGTCCTCAGATTTTAGGTGGAGACAGAGAGCATTGTTTTTCAAACTTTTAAAAAATAAGACTCAAGAAATTGATATTATATTTCAACCCCGTGATTTTTTTTGTTATATTGCCTTTCTAGCCATCCTGCTAACAGTATAGGATTTATCTTTGGGAGCTATTTAAGAGTAGCAGAGGCAAACTCTCTTGCTGATAATGTTTTAAGCCATTACTCTTACCACGCTTCGGAAACACCGTGTACATCTCCTGGCGCCTTGCCTTCGCTCTTGCCCTGTGCTCTGTCCAAATATTCTTCATCCTCCCCGCCAAGCCCCCACCCATCACTCATATCCAAATTCTTAGTCACAGAGGTCCATCTAAAATGTTCCCTTCTCCACGAACTTTCTAGGGAAAAATTCATCTACTCCTATTCTCTCCTACCAAAGCATGTTTTGCGGGATTTTTTTTGGTTTGTTTTGCAGTTATAATAACATTAATCATGTTTGCGTACTTCTTTCTCTACTTCTCCTGTAACTTGTGGGCTGATTGCAGGTTGGGATCCTAGCATTTAGCCTCATGTCAGAACACTTTCTCCAAGCCATCTTACCCTCCATCCAGTTCATTTAGCATGCCAAACACTTGCCAATGTTAGGGTTTTAGAGTTTTGGTTTTCTGTACGTGTTACACAGCTAGCGGAAACCACGATGTCTTTTTCCCTTTTACTCAGAATATGACTGCCTAGTAAGAGACTACATTTCCTAGTTGGCCTTTCCTCCAGGTGTAGCCATGTTACAAGGCCATAGGACACCAAGAAGATCTGAGTGTAAGTCATTATCTCCAATGTATAGAGAAGGCATTATTATCATTATCTCACTTCATGGGGAAGATACAGGCTTATAAAAGGTCAGTAACTCAGTTGTTTCTAAGTTTATACTTTCAAGTCGAGACTCTTCTGTGCTCCGATATCTCTTGTGAGCTTAGTTTGTAAGAGGCAGATTCACAAAACCCAGACAGTTGTGGGAGACCGTAATTGAGATTCAGGTCCTAGTGAAGGATGAGCGCACTAAGGCAGGCCAGGTGGTTCATGACAGCCTCTCCAAACATCTAAACAGGAAGCAAACCTTCCCATACAGGGGCAAGGTTCCGGTCATCTGTTTGAAGAAGTTTTTCCCAGATGGCCATCTCCCTTTCCTTCCTGCTGCCTGGGAACGGTGATGGTGGAGCAGCTGTAGAAGTCACAGTGGGGGATGACAGAACTGCCCTTCGCAGCCCAATCCCTAGATGACCTTCCAGAACAGAGCTTGACTCCTGACCCTGGACTGTTAAGTGAAAGTGAAACTTTCATTGTGTTATTCATTAAATTTTAGAATCTATCTATTAACCATTACTCCCAGCGAATATGCCCCAGAACATCTTTCTATCAGTAGTAAATCCTACTGACATTTCAGGTCTCAGCTTAAATATTCTTTCTTTGGAGAGGTCTTTTCCAGTCTCTCAATCTTTTCTTTCTTTTTTTTTAAGTTTATTTATTTAGTTTGAGAGAGAGTGAGAAAGTGTCGGGGAGAAGCAGAGAAAGAGAGAGAAAGAATCCCAAGCAGGCTCCTCACTGTCAGTGTGGAGCCCCACGTGGGGCTCAAACCCACGAACCGTGAGATCATGACCTGAGCTGAAATCAAGAGTTGAACATTTAACCAACTGAGCCACCCAGGCACCCCCAATCTCTCAATCTAAATGGTTTTCCCTTACATGCCCTATCATTTGATCCAGATCTTTTCTTTTAGAAAGCTTAGCTCCATCCGGGTCTCTTTTTATTTATGTGATTGTTTAGCTCTCTCCCTCATTAGATTGTAAGCTTTATGAGTGCAGGGACACACTTGCTTATTCACCAGCACTAATGCACTGTCAAGGACATAGCTGGATCCCAAAAAAGATTTGCTAAGTAAATACAGCTAATAGTAGTGATTTAGGCAATAACGGTCACTTATTAAATATTAATAATCTTCAGGAGTTGTACTACGTGTTTTACACACATTATCTCATTTAATTCTTTCAACAACACATAAGGAAGACACTGATAATATCACAATCCCAGTTTACTAGAAAAAAGTAGGTTTAGAGAGGTTCAATAATTTATACAAGATCACATAGTTCAAACCTCATGTTTTCAAGTCAAGAGAACTTCCTCTGTGCTTATATATCTCTGGGGAGAATGGTTAGCAAGAGTTGGGTGCACAATTTTCAGACAGTTCTACCAATTGAGAAATCCAGGATTTCTACTAATTGAGGCTGAGATCCTAGCGAATTAAGACCACATCAAAGCAAACTGGTTTGGTCTGAACATGCCTAAACACCCAGTTGACTTTCCTATGCAACCGTAAGACTTATGTTCTTGTCTCTATTTAACTGCAACAGGAACAAAGCCTAAAGAACAAAGCCTGTTTATAATTTAAAAATATTCTCTAATGACTGTGTAGATAATTCAACATAAGGCATGAAGAAACATTCTTTTGAGCTCCCGAAAGGGTGACTACAAGATTTTTTTATTATCTTTTTCTTTGTTCGAGTCCAGGATTTGATCTGGAGCTGGCTGATATTTTAGAATTATGTATGATATTTTCTTATTGCATATTTGTTGTTCAATGCCCCCCCCCAACATCACACAAAACAAGCCAAGAATATAATAGTTAGCAGAAGAAAAATCTCTAACTATAAAGAAGCTTGTGTACAAGATTGAGAATGGTATTAAATCAGGAGTCAGGGCACGGAGGGTCTAGGCCTGCAATGCCCAATATGGTAGCCTCTACCCACAGTAGATATTTACACTTAAATTTAAATTAAACAAAAATTAAAAACTCGGTTCCTCAATTGCATTAGCTACATTTTAGGGCTGTTTCATTTTTTTAAATCTTTTATTAAAATTTTTTTAATTTATTTTTTAATTTACATTCAAGTTGGTTAGCGTATAGTGCAACAATGATTTCAGAAGTGGATACCTTAATGCCTCTTACCCATTTAGCCCATCCCCCCACCCACAATCCCTCCAGCAACCATCTATTTGTTCTCTATATTTAAGTCTTTTATGTTTTGTCCTCCTCCCTCTTGTTATATTTTTGTTTCCCTTCCCTTATGTTCATCTGTTTTGTATCTTAAAGTCCTCATATGAGTGAAGTCATATGATTTTTGTCTTTCTATGACTAATTTCACTTAGCATATTACCCTCTAGTTCCATCCATATAGTCGCAAATGGTAAGATTTCATTCTTTTTGATTTCTGAGTAATACTCCATTGTATATATATGTCACATCTTCTTTTTTTCTATCTTTACGTGGTTTTTATTGTCTTTTTTTAAATTTATTGTCAAATTGGTTTCCGTATAACACCCAATGCTCATCCCAACAAGTGCCCTCCTCTGTGCCCATCAGCCACTCTACCCCCTTATACACTACATCTTCTTTATCCATTCATCCATCAATGGACATTTGGGCTCTTTCCATACTTTGGCTGTTGTCGACAGTGCTGCTATAAACATTGGGATGCACGCGTCCCTTCGAAATAGCACGCCTGTATTCCTTGGATAAATACCTAGTAGTGCAATTGCTGGGGCGTAGGGTAGTTCTTTTTTTAATTTTTTGACAAACCTCCATACTGTTTTCCAGAGTGGCTGCACTAGTTTGCATTTCCACCAGCAGTGCAAAAGAATCCTCTTTCTTCACATCGTTGCCAGCATCTGTTGTTGCCTGAGTTGTTAATGTTAGCCATTCTGACAGGTGTGAGGTGGTATCTCATTGTGGTTTTGATTTGTATTTCCCTGATGATGAATGATGTTGGGCATTTTTTCATGTGTCAGTTGGCCATCTGGATGTCTTCTTTGGAGAAGTGTCTATTCGTGTCTTTTACCCATTTCTTCACTGGATTATTTGTTTTTTGGGTGTTGAGTTTGATAAGTTCTTTATAGATTTTGGATACTAACCCTTTATCAGATATGTCATTTGCAAATATCTTCTCCCATTCTGTCAGTTGCGTTTTAGTTCGATTGTTTCCTTCACTGTGCAGAAGCTTTTTATTTTTATGAGATCCTGATAGTCCATTTTGCTTTTGTTTACCTTGCCTCTGGAGACGTGTTGAATAAGAAGTTGCTGCAGCTGAGGTCAAAGAGGTTTTTGCCTGCTTTCTCCTCTAGAATTTTAACGGCTTCCTGTCTTATGTTTAGGTCTTTCATCCATTTTGAGTTTATTTTTGTGTATAGTGTAAGAAAGTCATCCAGATTCATTTTTCTGTATGTCACTGTCCAGTTTTTCTAGCATCATTTGCTGAAGAGACTGTCTTTATTCCATTGGATATTTTTTCCTGTTTTGTCAAAGATTAGTTAGCTATGCGTTTGTGGGTCCATTTCTGGGTTCTCTAATTCTGTTCCATTGATCCGAGAGTCTGCTTTTGTGCCAGTACCATGCCGTGTTGATGCTAACAGCTTTGTAATATATCTTGAAGTCCGGGATTGTGATGCCTCCAGCTTTGATTTTCTTTTTCAGGATTGCTTTGGCTATTCAGGGTCTTTTCTGGTTCCATACAAATTTTAGGGTTGTTTGTTCTAGCTCTGTGAAGAATGCTGGTGTTATTTTGATAGGGATTGCATTGAATACGTAGATTGCTTTGGGTAGATGCTTTAGATGCTCAACAGTCATATATGTCTAGTGGCTACCATATGAGACAGGACACATTTATAGAACATTTCCATCATTGTAATAAGTTCTATTAGACAGCATTATTCTAGACCAGTAATTTTTTGGTCTGAAAACACTTTCGATCTCTTAAAAAAATATTTTAGGGTTTTTTAACTTTTATTTTTATTTTTAAAGTAAGGTATAATTGACATAGCACATTTTATTAGTTTCAGGTGTACAGCATAACGATTCGACACTTACTGCAAAATGATCACCACAATAACTATAGTTAACGTCAATCATCACACATAGTTACAATGTTTTTCTCCTGATGAGAACTTTGAAAGATTTACTCTCTTAGCAACTTCTGAGCATGTGATACAGTATCGTTAACTACAGTCACTATGCTGTACATTATATCCCCAAGACATTTATTTTATAATTGAGAGTTTATACCTTTTGACCCCCTTCTGCCATTTTTCCTACCTCCCACCCCTTGCCTCTGGCAACCACCCATCTGTACTCTGTATTTATGAGCTTGTCTTTTTGTTCGTTTGGTTTTGGTTTTTGTTTTCTGATTCCACACAAAAGTAAGATCATGCAGTATTTCTCTTCCTCTGACTGATTTCATTTAGCACAATGTCCTCGAAGTCCATTCATGTTGCAAGAGGCAAGATTTCATTCTATTTTAAGTGTCTCTAGACACTTAAAATTATTGAAGACCCCAAAGAGCTTTCCTTAAAATATGGATTATAACCATAGATATGTATCATATTAGAAATTAAAACTGAGAAAATTTAAACCAACTCACATTCTGTTAGCCATCAGAGTGATGACATCATTACATACATAGTCCCTGAAAAACTCCACTGTACACTTGTGAGAGGGTTGGGGGGAGGAGAAAATAGAATCTTAATGTTGTAAAAATGTTTTGACCTGACAGACACCTTGAAATGGTCTCAGAGTCTCCTAAGGATCCCCAGACCACACTTTGAAAACCACTGGTCTAGACCCCACTCTGTGACTACATAGTTCTCTTGTTTCCTTTTCTTCCAAATACTATGGTGCTTATCTTGCCCAAACAAAAAAATCAATGTCTGGACGATTTTAAATGTTTGGCAAAGGAAAAGAATTTTTAATGAAAAAACAAGAGAGAGAAAATGAAGACTCTCATGTAAAAAAAAAAAGAAAAGGAGAAAATAAAGACTCTAATCTAGAGACTACATCTAACTGAATGAAGACCTACCAGCCTACTCCAATGAGTAGATTAGCCATTACTTTGAAGTAAGTGGATTTTAGTGATTTCTATGCTTTGACCTCACTGTTTTCCTGAACATATGAGAAACTCACAGTGGCTCAGGCTGACCAGCCTCAGACTGCACCTTGATATTTTTACTTTGAATTCTCCCAAACTAATTTGTGTTCATCATCATGTCACCATGTTAGAAAGGACTTCTTAAAAGATCACTAGGCAGCACAAATGATAAGTTCCAAAAAAAAAAAAAAAAAATCGAAGTCCCGAATCTGCCCTAAGCACCATTAAAATTATTTCAAAACGTTTGGTTGTAGACTAAGTAGTCACGGGTCTTTGCTACTTTGTTTTAAAAATGTTAAAATATTATACAATGCTATACTGCATCTTGAATTTTCAGAATAAACACCTTCTCTGTCAATGTACTATTCCAATAAGTAAAATTGAGTTGCTGACAGAGCACATTGTAATAGGTTAACCATAATAGATTTTGCAAAGATGCCTTTAATAAAAACTGGATCTTTTCTGGGAATTTGTAAATATCCATTCTGGTAATGATCTAAATTTGGAAGACTCTAGTTATAAAAACTCAAGAAAGGTTCCATAGATTCTGTTAGTATCTGTGATCCAAGCTACCCCTCGCTAGAATGTGTTTTTATGTAAGTGCATGATGTTGAAGATTCGGAAGTAGATGAGACAGGAAAGGAAGTACTCCCACTGTAGTGGTATAAGCCAGGTTGTAGAGCCAGATTTGTAAAACACATCACCCAGGGAAGTCGTTATCGCTTGTCCTCTGATGATTCTCTGCTAGTTCTTGACAAAAGTTACTCACAAATAATCTCTTTACTCTGTAAGTGACCAAGTCCTATTTCCTCCTCTTCTTTCTAAATGGCACCAGTTTAACCTTCAAACTCTTCAAAAAAGTTTTCGAAGTAAGTCAAGTGTGTATTCTGAACAAGTGTGACTTTTGAGGTGACCAAGGCAAGTTTCCCGAGTAATGTTGTTTGGATTCGGATGGGCTTCTGGATTGATCTGGATTCAGTTACAGCTCCTATGAGTGCTTGAGCCATTCTGGCTTGAGCCAGAGCCATAACTGAAGGCAGTGGTATGAGGAGGACCTTCTTCATATATAACCTGAAGAGAAAGAAGAAGTCGCCTCTGTAGATTCAGAACAGCCTGATTCCTTCTTCACTATAACTCAATCTCAGATAGAACCAGGAACAGGCCTAATTATTTTGTTATTGATCTGGACCTCACCTAGTTACTTCTCCAGCTTTGCTCTGGAAATGCATCACTTATAAAAACTCCACAAATGTATAATTAGTTACAGTCTGGGAAAACACTGTGCTTGATATCAAATGGTAGTGTGACCATCGTGATTTGAAAAGAAAGAGGAGAGGTTTTGTGAAATAAGTTACCTATTGAACAATCATATCGCTGCGAACTATAATTTCTATGTAGCATGTTGTAATGGATTAAATCCAAAAGTACTGTAAATCTTCTAAAAAACTCTAAAGTAGTATTTTAAAAATCATTGCAAGCAGAGTCTGCCTTAGGCTAAAGTTTGTATTCAGAATACTTGAAGTCTGTTCTCTCTCTCTTTCTAGTTGGTGATGATGACACCTTTTATGCTAAAGACTTATGTAAACATCCTCCCTTCAGGGCCAAGTGCCTTTCTCTCTGCAAAGATGTTGGATCCAAGTGTAGTACAAACTCTTCGGACCATTTCTCTCTGCATCGTTCCAAACTCAGTAGCCCCAAACGTTGTTCTGTCCTCTTGGGGAAGTCCATGCACTATCATCCTCCTACTAATCTTCAGGGATGGGACCTTTACAATTTGTTCCAGGGGCAGAGGCAGCGACACTACCCAGGGCAGACATACCTCAGAATTATCTGACTCTAGGGAAAGAAGTGCGGAGAATTTACCACCAATGTCCTCCAGTATCCACTGGTGGCTCCAAGGGAGTCAACTGCCTCTTGCTTCTGGGCGCTCCCATGTCACAAGAGTTCAGAGCATAAAGCAAGAGACATGCTATGTAGCTAAGGCCAAGTGCTGCATGTTATACCTGCTCAGAACTGTTTACTGTATAAATGTCAGGGTATAGAGAGGGCCCAGAGGATGTGAGGCAGGGCACAACCAAATAAAATAATAACATAATAATAAGTAAAACAAATGTCTATGGAGTGTATGAGAATGTTTGCTCTTGGTGCAGAAAACAAAACTAAGTATTCTGGCTGAATTTTTCTGGCAAAAAATGTAATTTATTTGTTTTGATGCAGAATGTATCCAAGGAAATAAAATGAGCATCCAGTTGGCCAAGATTCCTCTTGGTATGTATCCCCTACATAGCTGCCTTTGTTCCCAGTTTGTTGGTCTCTGAGAATGTGGCCAAGCAAAGTAGGTTGTGGTTTTACTCATAAAGCTTACTCTCCTAATTTCATGGCTCACCATGAGTCAATATGTGGTTTTTGCTGGGCCTTTAGGCAACGCAACTGCCATTCCAATAGACTGCAGCTGCCTGCACTTTGGTTGGTTTGGATCAGTGCCTGGGTTGCTTCTCTGCTGGCTAATGGTAATGGAAGGTCAGCCAAGTCCCTCATGGATCAGAAATAAAGCTTTAGACAGCATCGTTGAAGGGAGGAAGCTAAGAGAAGCCAGAGAAAGGGGAGAAGAAAGGAATGGTTTTCCTCGGCAGATAAGAAAAAGCACGGTCAGATGTAGGTTGGGGTTCTAATCGCGATTGTGTCAAACAGGCTAAGGAAGGGTGGTTACATAATGAACTGCCTCCCCCAGGGGCACCTTGATGGGGCAACCTTTTTCAGCTTTTGTGTTCTAGGACAGAGGTCTGTCTGCTCATCAGAGCCAAGGTCAGGTGTACTAGCTGTTTTTCAGGGAACATACAAATAGTGTTCCTTACACCTTCCTGAATTATGAGTCTTGATCCAATTAAGATGCAAAAAAATAAGTTAGATCAAAGACCAAAATACCAACCTTTCTACTAATAAAGCTGTTGTTAAAGGTCGCAATTTTTATCTATGGGTAGATGCACTCCTTAATACCGAATGCCAGAATTAGGCAGACTTATCTACCTAGTCACAGGCTGAATTGGAAATTCTCAGACATCCATATGGAGTAACCTGCTTTCACACACAGTAGAGAAGAGAGCAGATCACTTGCTGTAGGTAGGCAGGTGGCTGTCATGGGAAGGGTAAGAGGAAGATATTATGCAATTGACAAACTCATCCATCTAAATAATCGTAATCTTTCTCTCAGAAGAAGAGAGATCAACTATATTAACTTTTCAATACACCTCTTTTCCATTAGGTAGATACATCATGAGGGAGTAGAAGCAAGTTTACAGGTAAAACACCAGATTTTTCTGAGCAGTGCATGCAGCTCGACTTACACAGTCCCCCACTATCTCTTTTTTGTGGATAGGTTTGCTGCCAGATCCTGTACCCTCATGCTATGACTCATATCATTGCTGTAGATTTTTAAAAATGTTTTTAAATTTATTTTTGAGATAGAGCGCATGAGCGGGGCAGCAGCAGAGAAGAAGGGAATAGAGGATCTGAAAGAGGCTCTACGCTGTCAACAGCAAGCCCGTGTGGGGCTTGAACTCACAAACCCTACCAGATCATGATCTGAACCGAAGTCTGACACTCAACCGACTGAACCGCCCAGGTGCCCCAGTTGCTGTAGATTTTGACTCCTCTGAGTTAGTATTGAGACTGATAAAGAAAGGATGACAAGGAAACTAAAATTGATGAAGAAAGTATGTTTATACCCATTCATTTACTGAATGAAGAAATAAAGCTTCAAAGATATTAAGATACATACTATATTTCAATGATTCTGAGAGTCTTAATTTGATCACACTTTAACATCTCTGAAGTCATGATATGCTTACCACTAATGGGTAACATAGATTATTTAACTGGTATTTCTCTTTCTAAATGGTTTGTAAAATAATGATGACTTACAATCTATAGGGTCTTAGAATCAGTAAGTATTTAATAAATGAGGATCCTAAAATTTGTCACCTGGATTGTGTGACTTCAAACTTCAGAATATTTTTTGGCCCACAACACTTTTTCCCTGAAATATGAAGGCAATTAAGGCAACACGTGTTTCATGTTTTATGCAAATGATTTCCTCCCTTCCCCACAACACTTCACATACGGTCATGCAAGTTGGCATTCAGTCTTGCTTGACCACATCTGCACAGAATTATGCTCGCAGGGAGCCAAATTCCTTCTTTTGTGAAGCAAAGCTTCTTACTGAGCTCTGCGAAGTGAACTGATGACATGTTCATCATTACAAGTTGAACTAATGGTGATTGAATGTTCCAGCAGCTGGGCCTTGTTAGAAGAATAAACTGGGGCTGACGCTTTATGTCAACTCAAGTGGAATGTGAGGGAAAAGGCTAGGGAACTTTTCTTATTGCTCAAGACTATTCCCTTTTGCAATCAAGAAATGTGGGAAATAACTGAAGTGATTATTTCACAGTTGATTTCTCAAGCAATACTTTCAAATTTTTTCAATTAAATAAATCTTAAGTGTCTCCTTCATGAAAAGTGTAAACTAGAGTATGCCACCTGCCATTGAGAATCCAACATGACATAAAAAAGGAACCGCCGAATGCACTCTTGACTAACAAAATAAGAGAGGTGATATGGGGGTTGAAGAAGGAAGAAATCACATACATATGAGAGAATTTCTCTCAAGCAGAGATGGGATTAAGAATTCTGGTTTCCTATAATGTTAGTCTAGGGTATTTGAAGATACTCTCATAGAAAACAAATGAAATAGGTAGATAAAATATTATTAAAAACTCTTTTAAAAGTTGAAGAGCCAAAAAAAAAAAGAATTATTAGATCAAGATTTGAAGAAAATCAGGAACTCAGATGAGTAAGTGGAGCATAAAAGCCCCTTTGTCCCTAAGACAGTTTGCTAATTCCCCTAAATGGGAACTTTAATTTTGATGACCCACATACAGTGGCCAGTCTAATAGAAGACTGCCTTCAATAAGTTCATAATCCAGGAGACTACACAAACAGGATAAAAAAGAACCAGATGTAAAAACCAACCCTCAACCATATTTCACATTTAATGGCTAAGTTCAGGTAATATTAAACTTCAAACTTTAAGATTTAAGGTGGTCGTGGACTGATAAAGATTTGGAACACCAGTCGACTTGGAGAAAGACAATGAACAGCATATGGACATACACCATGGCCAGGTTCAATGTACTTTGCTGCCTAGGGATATGATCACATCCATGCAAACACTGACATTATATAAGGGTGTGTGTGTGTGTGTGTGTGTTTGTGTGTGTCTGTTGATAACACTATAAATGGACACTTGTAGCCATTACCACATTTTAAAACTGGTATCTTTAATGACAAGGAATCTGCTTACATTTGTGATTTTCTCAAATTAAAAGAGTGGGTGAATATTTACATCAAGAATATGCAGTTCAGTCCTCCTTGGCTGCTTGAAGCTCAACAGCCATCATGAACGACACAGTAACTATCCGGTCCAGGAAGTTCATGACCAACCGACTACTTCAGTGAAAACAGATGGTCATTGATGTTCTTCATCATGTCAAGGCAACAGTTCCGAAGAGAAATTCAGGGAAAAATAGCCAAAATGTATAAGACCACACCAGATGTCATCTTTCTATTTGGATTCAGAACCCATTCTGTAGGTGGCAAAACTACTGGCTTTGGTGTGATTTATGACTCCTTGGATTATGCAAAGAAAAATGAACCCAAACATAGACTTGCAAGACATGGCCTGTATGAGAAGAAAAAGGCATCCAGAAACCAGCGAAAGGAACGCAAGAACAGAATGAAGAAAGTCAGGGAAACTGCAAAAGCCAACGTTGATACTGGCAAAGAATGAGCTGGATATTGGACAATAGAAGGAGTGAAGATTCTGCAGTGACCGTCTGGTGATTGTGCAGATTTTTCATGAAAGGATGAATAAACTAAGAACTTAAAAGAAAAAGCAACCCAGTTCAATATTTTACCTGTATTACATATTTTTCTTGCCATAAAATAGTTTCTTTTATTCTAATAGTACTAAGTATTGAGTAGTGAGTTCTTCAAAGAATTTCTATCTTCAAAATACGCTAATCATGGATCAATGTCCTTTGAGAGTTTGTAATTTAAAAAAGCAATTTTTTCTCAAAGCATATGACATTTTCCTTCAATACTTTGAGTTATCGTAGGGTGTCACATATCTGGTGCATGCATGCTATAGCTAGCATCATTAGTCATTTGAAATATGAGTAAAAATACAAAAGATTTTTTTCTCTTTCAGCCTCCATTGTTGGATCACCTTCAACTTTCTGACTCCCACATGCCGGCATATCCCCGAGTCCATCTAGAGACTCTTCTCAAATTTGATCTACAATCGAGACCAAGGTTAACTTACTTAGGTCCATGGCTCTTATTATGACTTGTATGTTCAGGATGCTTCCACTGATGTCTCCACCTCTCATCTTTCCTCTAAGCATCAGGACAGATGTTGCAACTATTCAACGTCTCCACATAGATGTCTAACAACATCTCAAATCTGGCAAGTCCAGAAGAGAACTCTAGCTACCCCTCCAATACAAACTTGCTTACCCCTAGTCTTTACTTAAGAAAAGGCACCACTGTTCACAGACCAAACCTGCTTTGCCTGCCTTGATTTTTCACTTTCTTTTTTTCACACCCTGTCTCAACTCTATTAGCAAATCTGTTGACTTTACCTTCAGAATTTATCACTCATTCAATATTTCTGGCTCTCCTGACTGCTCCCTCCTTAGTCCAAGCCACCATCACTGTCTCATAGGAACCACTGTGATAGCCGCCAAACTTGCCTCTTTGCCTTCTCTCTTGCCCCACATCCTCACCGTCTATTTTCTACACTGTAGCCAGGATGATATTTTAAAATGAACCAAACATTTCATTCTTTTGCTTTCAGTCCTTTAATGGCTTCTCATTACACCAAGATAAAATGTAAAATCTTTTCCATGGCTGCAAAGTCCTTTATCACAGTCCCTGTCTCTCTCTTCAGCTTCGTTTTTGAGACCCTTCCTTTCATTTATTCCACCACATCAACCTTCCCGCCCCACTAATTCCTTCAGAATGTGCCATTTACAATTTTATTTCAGGAACTTTGGTTTGCTCTTCCATCTGCCAGGAATGTTCTTCTGCCAGATATTCACATGACTTGCTTCCGCATTTTACTTGGCTTTCTGTTCAAATGTCCTTTCCTCAGAAAAGTCTTTCCAGGATATACTAGCAATTCCCTTGCCCATTTATTTTTCTTCCAACCCTATTTAATTTTTCAGTTATAAATATCAGAACATATGGTAATACAACCTGATATTGAGTGATATATTTGATTTGTTATTGTCTTGTATCCCACACTATGATAGGAGCTCCATGAGGGCAGAGCTTTAGTGTAACCTCAGTTTCTAGAAATAAGCCAGGAAATGAGGCACTCAATACATATCTGTTGAATTATTAAGTGAATGAATGGATGAATACCAGTATGTCAAGCTCTTAGATTACCTGGGAAGGTGTTTTCATTCACTAATAGACCTGAAGCTGGTTTGGTCCAAGACCATGAAAGATTCTCTTTACTCTCCATTTTCTAGAGTCCAGCCTTGGAAACTGGATAAACTTACATAAAACAGTTCTTTGTTCATTCTGCGTAATGAGATTATTAAATCTCTCCAACTCATTGTATCTGCTTGGGGGGATAATAACAGTGCTTACATCATAAGATTGTTGTAGAAATTAGAGACCTTAAAGTAAAAAAGTGTTTTAAGGTACCTGGTGTATAGTAAGTATTCTCTGTAGCTATTAATGTTATTGTTGTTATTTTAAATTTAGAGTTTCCTCTTAACCAGTAATGGGTTACTCTCCCTCTCTCCGTCTTGCATAGAGCAACATTCATTAAATGTTACTATAATATTTTATATAGGCTGTTCTGTCATCACTTTGCACAGAGGTGTAGGGCCACAAAAATTACCATTTAAAAAATTTCTGCATACTGGAAGCAGAATCATGCAAAGCAAGATCTGCCAGTGTGTTGGGATCATTCTTGTGATAGCAATTTTTTTTTTTTTGCCAGAACTGTGAGTCACAAGAATATATTCCTGTGCTGTACCCACTTCATTCTTCATTGAACTAGCCTTTCATCAGTCTAACTGCTAAAGACCTTTTTACGGTGGCTGCTTTTTTTTTTTTTTAGCCTTTGCTGTATTACATATAAATAAAACTGTCTTGTGCCTTCGCCTCTTTCATTCAGGATTTTATTTATTTGCCTTCTCTCTCTTTTTTCTTTAAAACATTTTTTTTTAATGTTCATTTAATTTTGAGAGAGAGAGACAGAGTGAGAGCAGGGGAGGAGCAGAGAGAGAGGGAGACACAGAATCTGAAGCAGGCTCCAGGCTCTGAGCTGTCGGCACAGAGCCCAACACTGCTCAAATCTATGAGCCACAAGATCATGACATGAGCCAAAGTCTGAAGCTTAACCAATTGAACCACCCAGGTGCCCCTCTCTTTTCTTCTTGATGAGTCTGGCTAAAGGGTTTATCAATTTTGTTTACTTTTTTAAAAAAACGAGTTCTTGGGGCGCCTGGCTGGCTCAGTTGGTTAACCGTCCGACTTCGGCTCAGGTCATGATCTCATCGTTTCTGAGTTCGAGCCCCGCATCAGGCTCTGTGCTGACGGCTCAGAGCCTGGAGCCTGTTTCAGATTCTGTGTCTCCCTGTCTGTCTGTGCCCCTCCCCTGCTCATGCTCTGTCTGTCTGTCTCTTAAAAATAAATAAACATTAAAAAAAAATTTTTTTTAAATAAAAAAAATTAAAAAAACAAACGAGTTCTTGGTTTCATTAAATAATCTCACATTGGAGTTTTAGAGAGGCAATTCACTTGTCCCATTTCTCTGTGAGCCTCTCTAGTCTTCCATGAACCCTTTGGGAATATATCCCACCAGTATGGGATATATTTTATATACATAAAGATTAGGTATATCAGCTTTTTCCCACTTTGCGAGCAAGCAGGATAGTTCTCTGCCACATTCACTGTCCTCACCTTACCACTCCCTCTCCATTCCTGAGATGGATTTTTTGTTAAAAACTGGTTTATATGATTTTCTTAGAAACTTTTCAAAGAACAATGAAAAAAGCAAACCCCCAGGAAGGTGATAATTCATAATAGACCAGCCCTGAACCACATCTTTATTCTTAATCTTTGAACACAACTCTTTTTTGTGCCGTTTTGTCAAATTTGTTACAACGAAATTTGTCATACAATGAAATTGTCATTCTCCAAATGAATCATGTCAATATGGGCACTTACGATCTTTTCTTTTTTTAACCTGATAGATAAATTCATTAAGTGCTGCTTGTACTGAGTCTTGCCAGGTATCTGAGGCTGTGTTTTCTGGCCCTATCACCTGTTCTCCACTAAGGTCCCCAAAAAATTTACAAGCAAAAGAAAACAGACATCAATTCTTCCCTGCTGGCTTTATTCTCAATCTTCCCTGCTCCTCTTCTCAGGTCATCCCTTCCTGCCACCCAAAAAAGATATCCATAATCACTGAATACAAGGCAAAATTTGTCAGGTTAACAGCTATACAAATAGCCTTACAGACTTTAAAGTCCAGCTTGGCCTTGACTAGAATACCTTGCTGTAGCTACTGAATAGATGGAAGAGGTACTTTTCCTAAAAACATGATGAAGCTGCACATATACATATGAAAACAGAATCCCTAAATATAAGAAATAATCACCTAGGGTGTTGACAGTTTTGAGTATAAGTTAAGGGTTGGAGAAGAAACGTGGTCAGAGAGCAAACTTGACTTGCCTTGGGGTGACCGTGGTTCGAATAGATAGTGCTTACCTCTCAAATGTGAAGCAAGCTGGTCATTATCAAGATATCAGCTGGATTAAATAGAGCATCACCTCATTTATATGTCAGAATGATTAGAAGTCTGGGCATAAAAACCCGTTTAGAGCTGTTAAAATATAGACATTTGGATATATATTTCTTAAGACAATTCCCACGCAACAGCGAGAAGTCAGCAATAGAAAGTCAAGTGGGGTGACATCCTATTATTTAAACTAACAAGCTTGTAACAAACACTCATGAAATATGGTCCCCTAGCCAGCCAGAATCCCATCTGCCCAAATAGAATAAGACCAACTTTTCCCTATATCTTCCCCGAAATTTCTTACTCATTGCTCTGTTGTAATGCTTGAGATTTCACTATTGCAATCATTTTGGGGGACTAAGGCTTATTTAGTTTTCAAAGCCCACTCACTACTAAATGCCTACTTCATCAGGCTCCCACTTATCTTTCAAATCTCAGGTCCCATGCGACCTCTTCTCTGGATTCCATCCACCCACACCGTCCCCTGGTTCTCCTGGGCAATTGAAGCCACTCTGACCAGGCTCTCATTGCCCCTGCCCTGTCTGTCTGAGTTCCCACTATGTGAACAACTCCTTGTAAGGTGTCTTAGAAGGTCTCATGGAACAACAAAAGAGACAATAGGATAAGGGGACCCAAGGGTGCTGGTGTGGGTCGGTAGCAATTATAAATAAGCTGATTGGAGTAGACTTAATTGAGAAACTCACATTTGAAGAAAGACTTGAAGAGGTGAGAGAGTTAGCCACAGAGGTATCTGGAAATAATATATTCCAGGCAAAAGAAACAACCAGAGTTAAGAGTCCATAGTACCCTCACTAACACTAGGACCTCGCCTCCTGCGAGGTTCCCCTTGCTCACTCTCTTCAGGCGCACTGACTTGCTCAATGACCCTTGAACATATATACGTCTGCTTTAGGGCCTTTGCACTGCTTGTTTCCTCTGCCTGGAATATATTATTTCCAGGGGAGAGTGGGGAAGGGCAGACCTAAGACTTTGCTGGCTATTATAAGATCTTGGACTTTTCTGTGAGTGAGATGGAAAGTTATTGAAAAGTTTTGAGTAACGATGTCATTATCTGATCTATGTTTGAAAAACACCACTATGGCTATCGTTTTGAAATAAACTGTTGGGGTGAGGGTGGCAAGTATAGGAGCAAAAGTCTATCTGGAGATTATAGCATCCCCAGGTGAGAGATAAGTCTAGCTCAAACCAGGGAGGTAAGAGCTGAGGTGGTAGAAAGTGGTCAGGTTCTAGATATACTTTACAGGTAGATTCTACAGGGTTTTCAGACAAAAATAAGGTCTACTGTGTGGGTAAAAAGAAGTCAAGAAAAACTCCAAGATTTTTGGCCTGGACCTTTGGAAGGCTAAAAATTGCCATCAATGATAATGGACTCTTGCAGATAGATCAGATTTTGGGGGGTGAACAAGCATTCCATTTTCGATAAATCAATGTCAAGACATCTGTTAGACACTGAAGTGGAGCTGTTCAGTGGGTAGTGTGATGCACAAGTCCGGAGTTGAGGAGAGGGTTCAAGGGTGGAGTTCTAAGTCTGGGGAGTCATTGGCACATTGATGCGGTCATCAGGATCTGTTCTTTTCTCTTTCTATACTTTGAAATTCTTTTTCTCCTTCCCTACACATTGTACTCTGTCTGCATTAAAAAAAAATCTTTTTCATGTTTATTTTTGTGAGAGCGGGAGAGAGAGAGAAAGCACATGCAAGCGGGGAAGAGGGAGAGAGAATCCCAAGCAGGCTCTGTGCTGTCAGCATGGAACCTGCCTCAGTAAAGTCAGATGCTGAGATATCAGTACAGAGCCTGACATGGGGCTTGAACTGACCAACCATGAGATTATGACCTGAACTGAAGTCAGACACTTAACCGACTGAGCCACCCAAGTGCCCCCAGAAGTTTCTGTTCTATAAACTTATGCTATAGGATTACTTGCATAACTTGTATACACAAGCAATGAATATATAAATGTCACTAAATCATTATTTCTTTTTATTTAAGTTTATTTATTTCTTCCGAAAGAGAGAGAGAGCATGTGTGTGACCTGGGGAGGGGCAGAGAGAGAGGAAGAGAGAGAATCCCAAGCAAGCTCCACACTCTCAGCATGGAGCCTGATGTGGGGCTCAATTCCATGAACCATGAGATCATGACCTGAGCTGAAACCAAGAGTCAGACACTTAACTGACTGAGCCACCCAGGTGCCCCCCTTAAACTGTTTAAATTTTTGCAATGTGCATGTTTTCTTTCAATAAATATAACACATGTATCTATTTGCTGATGTAAGTTTGGGCCCAGAAATAGCAAATTAAATAAAATGAAATGACAGTAGGAATATGGGTCCCTTTTTTGAACACATGGCCCCAAGAGTATCAAAATTTGAAAGATACCAAGAAAAATGAGTCAGAACTGGGTCCATCCAATGTGTTCTGAAACATATCTTAAGAATAATGGACAATTTTCAGAAAAGATCTGATTAATGTTCATTCTTAATTATTGGCCAGCGTTATAGATGAGAGATTCGTCTCATCTACTGATATCTGTGTTTTAGAACAATCACTCTGCAGTGACTAAGACAGATTGGAATAGGAGCAGACTGAAGTCATGGATACTAGTTAGGAGGTATTTCAGTGAAATGGTTGAAAGTTTGAGAAGGCCAGAACTAAGACGGTGGCAGAGGGAAGAGAAAGGAGGGCTGGATGAGGGTGGGAAAGGGTGGAGAAGAAGCAGGACCTAGAGCCTGGCTGGACGTGGGGCCGGAGAAGGTCAGTCTCTGATGATCCCTAAATCCCTCACCTAGGCAGCTGGATGAACTGTTGTGTCATAAAATAGAAAAACAGAGGAACAGTGGGTCTGGGGAAAATAACAAACGCATCTCTTTCACCTTGGGCTCTCTGGCCCATGGTCAGGGCATAGTCATGGGTAATTGTGTGTTTCGGGGTAGGATGAGGGTACAAGGTAAGGGGACAATTCTTTTCAGCAGTGACAATAATCGAATCTCAAGAGAAGAGAAGAATCCCTGTGTGGATGATAAGTTCTGGATGGAGATTTGGCTAAATTAAAATGATATCCTATTTTTATTGGCACCAAGAAGAAAATACAGAAGACGGGCAGCAGTCCAGACCAAGATCATAGCCTGTGACGACCTAGCGGGGAAGACTGCTATTGCTGGCAAGGAGCAGCAGTCAGGATGTCTTAAAGAGCCTGATGAATGACCGTGTCATGAAGAAGAAATGCACCTCACCCAGAGAAGGTCTCTTTCTGGAGGTTTTATGTCTCAGCATCCCACAGTCTGGGTGTAACCAGGGTGGAGCTGGTTCTGTTAACTAAAGGAGAAGTAATGGAGATAATGGAGTAATGGAGGATAAAATCAGGATTCCTGGCTTCAGGCCTTGGCTCTGCCACTGTCTGGTTGTATAATATCTGGCAAGTCAGCTGTTTGTGTTGATTTAAAAGCTTCCTCTGTGAAATGAGATCAAATGTGAAGCAATTGTTGTTTTGACAGTTTATATAGTCGAGGAGCAAATAACCTAGACTTGAGGGGAATGGGAAGGCCCCCTTGAGGAGATGATATACAAACTAAGATCATTCCTCAAATCTTAGTTCCTTTGTATGTAGGTCAGGTCCAGGGTAAGGAGGCAGGGCACGGGGAACTGATCTAGATGGAGGCGACAGTACGAACATGAGCCGTAAGCCAAGAAACGGAGAGTACCTTCGTGACAACGGTGAGCGACGTGATGTGGTTCCGAGAGCATAAAGAGATGAAAGGCATTCACCTTTGAGTTCTTTTCATTTGCTTTCTAAAATAAATATTAGTGTTGACATTTTGGAGAAGACGACACTGAAATTCAGAAATGTTACTTGCCTGAAATCACTTAATCTGTGAATGGCAGAACTAATAGGATCGATCTGCCTCAAATCCTGTTTTAACTACTAATTTTTACCACTTCCCCAGATTCACGCATTAAGATGGGTGGGGCAGGCTTGCATGGGGTGGGGGTGGGGGGGGAGTCATGACGGTACACTTTTCTCAATACATCCAAGCAGGTTACATTTTGAAAAACTCCTTGAACCTAAAGAGAAAAATCATGGTGAAAAAATGTAGAACGTGTGAGACAGTTTCAAACCACAAACATAAGGAAGTAAAAGATTTCTAGTGAAATTAGTCAAACGGGTAAATGAATCACTAACCCTGGTTTCTTCTCAGTAGTTCACTGTATCCTTTAGAAACTATCTCACTTTAAGCATAATTAACGCAAGCCAAATTTGGTGACCTTGATTCTTCATCATAAATGTGCATAAAAAGCCACAGGGATTTGATATTCCTTTACGACTAATTCATGCACAGCAATTCCATTTAATTTTTTTAAGTTTATTTATTTATTTTGAGGCAGACAGAAGCGGGGGGAGTGGAGGAGGGGCAGAAGGGGGAGGGGCTTAGACCCACAGAAACTGAGATCATGACCTGAGCCGAAACTCAAAGTGGACTGAGCCGTCCAGGCACCCCTGCACCAATTCCATTTCTATAAAACCACATGCGTATTTCAGAGACCCACCTACTGCAGGGAGGAGAGCCCTCCTTCTGGAAACGCTGGCCACACAGTGTAGGTCATGCTTACTCATTCTAAGGTCTTCTCTTTGTATTTTGGATCTTGCAGGTTCATTACAGCGTGGTTAGGTGTGAATTCTATGTTTCTATAATGGTTAGAATTTGTTGGGCTTCTAAATATGAAAGTTTCATCTGTGCACAAAATTCTTAGTCCTTATTGTTTCAAATATTACTTTTCATGCATTCTCCTCCCCTGATTGTCTGGAATTCTTTTCAGAAATAAGTTAGATATTCTCAACACGATTCTTGAAGTCTCAAACTTCTTTTTGCATATTCTCTATTTGCATCTCTCTAGTGCATCTTCGATTCAACTAAAATAATGATCTCTCTAGCTGAATTTAATCTATTGCTTAAGAGACTGAGTCGTCTACCAGCTACCCGGGAAATGGCCTGCCTCATCATGGGGTGGCTCCTGGCCATATCTCTGTCATGTGTTTCCACTCTCCTGTCCTAGGGTTCTAGACCCTGAGTGGATACATGACATAAACTGTGCCGATTAGATCCCTTTCTCTTGACATATGAAATTGTATATTCTAAAATACTCAGTCTTGGACTAGTGGTCCTGAGATAGTTCTTGCATCAAGCCCACAGTGAGAGCTAACTATTAGTGTATAATACTTCATCACTTTTCACACTTACTTTCAAAGCAATTTTATTTTAGTATCTCCTCTTAATCCTGGGAGGGCTGAAGAGACCTTGTTTTTTGTTTTGTTTGCCATGTTTTCACATTTACAATAGAGTATAGAGAAGTTAAGATACTTGCTCAGAGTTGCAGACCTTGGACCTTTTGCCCAGGGCTGTTTCAATGCATGCATATCACCTCTTGAAGGCACAATAGTCTCTCCTGAGGAAATGTGTTTTCTCATTTGTCTTTGTGTTTCCCTCTCACACATGAAGACACACATGGAGTGATCAAATCCTTTGAAGGATTCAATTCACAAAAACTCTCACTTCTCTGAGAACCATTTCTTCATTCTACAGGGGTAAGTCCCAGATGGCTGTGTTTGCACCGAGTAATCACTCTCCCTTGGCCACAGTTTATTGGAACTTTGTGGACACCTGAATCAATATAGCCAATAAGATCTTTTCTTTCAGGAATTGGAAATTGAACCTTTGGGAAAGTAAGTTATTTTGTCATAGAGACCCAAAAAGTCAGAGAAAAGAGAGAAACCCCCGGCCAGCAGAGAGAGGCAAAGACATAACGGACAACAAGAGAAAGTCCTGAGGACCTCAGTGTATATGGACTGAATTCCTTTCCACTATGGATGGAATCGTATGTTGAAATCCTAATCTCAATGTGATGGTGTTTGGAGGTGGGACCTTTGGAGTTAGTGTATGGTATTAGTGCCCTTATGAAAAAAAAAATGGTCAGAGAGCTGGCTCTCTTTTTCCTCCATGTGAAGACACAGCAAGGAAATGGTTATTTGTAAACCAGAAAGCGGATCTTCTCAAGTACTCGACCATGCTGGCACCCTGACCTTGGACTCCTGGCTCCCAGAACTATGAGAAATAAATGTTTGTTGTTTAAACCACCCAGTCTACGGTAATTTGTTAGCAGCCCCAACTGAGAACATCGGTCATCTGTTAACACATTTTTATCTTCAGAAACGGTTAAAAAAAAAAAAAAGGATGTTTATTCTCTCCATATGGTGTTACATATGTAGAAATTCTCCCTAGAAGAAGTTAAATGATTAGAATGCAGCTTTAATTCTGTATTTTCCATTTCATCTTCCTGAGGCATCATCCTTGTGATCTTCCCTGGGTCTCCATGGTCTTAAATTTCCTCCCCTGCCTCTTCCAACCTGATGACTTTACAGTTTCCTAGGCTGGGTTGCTTCCACTCTTGGCTGATGTTATCTATCAGGTTTGCTTTATTTAAGAGTAAATTCTTAAAATTTAAGATCAGTCTATTATATAACTGTATGGAAGCCCATTTTCTTCTTATTAAATGCATAGATCTTATAATGAAAGAAAAGTTCCCTAAAAGAGTATTGCAGTTTTGAAGAATGTAGATAAACAATCTTACTTTATACTGAGATTCGGGGTTATGGGTGACTAAAATGGGGAGCAAGTTAAGGCCTTTGGAACTCAAAAGCTCAAGCAATCAAAAGACCAGAGTGTTGGTAAATTAATCAGAAAATATGCTGATGTCATTAAGAATAAAATCAAAGGACAGGGTCAAGGGAAAAACAGTGATCAAATGTCAGAGTCCATTAGGAAGTTAACTAACTGGTAGGGCACAGCATGGAAGAGGTGGACCCTTCTAAGATATATTGAGCCTACGTGGGAAATCTCTCAGCTACTATATGAGTTTGAGAGATTATTCATTCAACATAATGGACGTTTCATTACCTTTCCTTCCATTATTCTCTCACAAGTAGCCAACCGCCTGCCCAAAAATAATGTTTAGGTTGTCAGAATAAGTAAAGAAGGCAGTTCATTTTAGTCATATATTAGCATAACTTGGTGCCACTTTCTTTTTTTTTTTTTTTTAATGTTTATTTTTGAGAGAGAGGGACAGCGCAAGTGGGGGAGGGGCAAAGAGGGAGAAACAGAATATGAAGCAGGCTCCAGGCTCTGAGCTGTCAGCACAGAGCCCAACACAGGGCTCGAACTCATGGTGGGAGAGCTGAAGCTGGATGCTCAATCGACTGAGCCACCCAGGCACCCCATCGGTGCCATTTTCAAAGAAAATTCTGGAGGATGTCCAAACTCACGATAAAACCAAGGGCTTCTGATACCCACAGGATGTGACATTCCTTGTGTGACCATCAGTTAGGAGCACTACAATATGAGCAGAGCGACATGGAACTATATAGATACACAGGATTACCCATGTGTGGCCCCTTGTAAGAAAACAAGAAGAAACACGGAAGAATAAAGAAAAAAGCCCATGTATTTGGTAAGCTGAAAACTAACAGCAGCCATAATTAAGCACTTTACACGTAGTATCCCGTGATTGAGCAAAGTAAGAACAAATGAAAGCATGTAGATCTCGACGTTAAGTGACTTATCCAAAATGACATAAATTATAGCCATGGATTTGGAACACTAAACCATAGCTCTATGAGTCACAAACCCGAGCTCTCTCCATCACATTATACTACTCAACTGCCAAGGTGATGCCCTGGTGACTCATAGCTCCACATACCCTTAATTTGTTTCCTTTTATAAATTAATTCATTAATTGTTTTTATTTTAGAGAGAGAGAGTGCAAGTGGGGGAAAGGGGCAAAAGGAGAGGGAGAGACTCTTAAGCGGGCTTCATGCTCAGCAAGAAGCCTGATGTGGGGTTGATCCCATACCCCTGGGATGGTGACTTGAGCCGAAATCAAGAGTGGGATGCTCAACCGACTAAGACTCCCAGGCACTCCCTTTTCATTTTTTAATTAAAAAAAAAACCCACAAAATTTAGTTTTTCTAATATGAGTCATAATCTCTCTCTTCTTACACACTGCGATGGCTTAAAAATCCTGCCTTGACTTTTTTTCCCACAAGTTAATCCAAATACACTCCCATTATCACCTGCCTGTCTTTAGCGTATCTTCTTCATTCACCAATTCGCGAATTCCATTTGGAATCTAGGTTCTAGAAATGTGCTGGAAGTACACTTTTTTCCGAAGGGAAATTTTTTTCCCTTAAAACATCTTTCAGCTACCGTGTCTATTGCCTGCCGACCTTGACTAAGATAGTTTCTAGCAATATTAGGTCATTTTTATATTCAATGGGGATATTTATAACACAGGTCAACTTGGGTATCATGTTAGATAGAAGGTAAGGACCAATGATTCTCAAACTTGGTCATGCATCAGAATCTCCTGGAGGGCTTATTAAAACTCAGATGTTTGGGCTCCACCCCCAGTTTCTGATTTCAGTTAGTCTCAGCTGAGGCCTAAGAATGTGAATTTCTAACGAGTTGCCAGGTGATGATGGTAATTCTGTTGATTTTGGGACCACGCTTTTGGATTCTCCGGTATAGACTCATTCTAATTGGACTGTAATTTTATTCTAACCTGTGGCGGAGTCTGTAAAGATTCGTAAATATCTTTAATTAAAAGAAAAGGGAGGGAGTTTGAATATGAGTATCCTTGGCATTAATTATACCTGGTTACAATCTTTTTGATAATAATCATCACCCATTTAGCCTCAGGATCCAAACAAATTAATTTCCCATCTTCCAATGTGGCTCTGGAAAAAAAAAAAAGGAGCATTTTGGTTAAGTAATAAGTGTACATAATTTAATAAGGCTTTAAATTTATTGATTGAAACCTTTAGCAACATGAAGTTTTATGCTTAAAATGAACATACGGATTTCTCAACCTCTGTTAATTATATTAGTGGGATATGACTTTCAGTCATACCAGTGTACATAATAAAATTTTAAAAATCAACTAAAGGCCAAATTTTTTCTTCAAGATTTTGAGATGTCAACTGTGCAGCACACATTTAGTGGACTTATGCTACCCAATTATTAGATTCTGGAAAATCTGCATAAGAATAATATCTTGCTGGATGCCAGTAATCAACCCCTTACTATATATTCTTTATCATTATATCTGTGCTAATTGTGTTAGCTTTTAGGACCTCATTGAAGCCTTGTTTATTATTGGGGGAGAGGAGAACAGAAATTGCTTATTTAAGTTAATTCTGTAGTTTAAATTGCTTCTATAGTTTTTTTTTAAGTTTATTTATTTATTTTGAGAGAGCACATGAGTGGGAGAGGGGCAGAGAGAGAGAGGGAGAGACAGAGAGAATTCCAAGCAGACTCTGAGCTGTCAGTGCAGAGCCTGATGCAAGGCTGAACTCACGAAGCCATGAGATCATGACTCCGGCCAAAATCAGGAGCGGATGCCTAACTGCCTGAGCTACCGGGACACCCTGCTTCTATAGTTTTCAACTGTACTTTGCAGAACCACAAATCTCTACCTCTTTGAAGTTCATTCCATGAAGGGAGGGCCAGATCATAATAAGAACGATAATGATAATAATGTAATAATAACACCTTAGCAAACTACCAATACGCAGATAGCCACAAAACATCACATGTAATAGTAAAACCTCAAAAGTGTTCCTGTTGAGAGCAGAAACAAGATAAGGGTGCGTGCTATTACCGCAGCCATTTCTGCAAAGCTAGAAAGATAAGAAAGAGGCTTAAAGTTCCAAGAAAGGAAAGGAAAGTGCCATTATTACCAGATAACCTGACTACCCAAGCAAAGAGTTGGTGGTTACAAAATTAATACAAAATTTTGTCTAAATGCTAATAACAACTAGAACAAAATTTTATAAAGTTATTCCTTATAAGAGCATCAAAAAATATAAAATGACTAGCAATGTGTTTTTTGTAATAAAAAAGAAATGAAAGGCCATTATGGAGAAAATTATAAAACTGGTTCAAGACATTTAAAGAAGCCCTTGATAAAGTGGGAGGTATTCTATGTTCTCGAAATAACTCAGAATTATAAGGATGTCAATAGTTCACAAATTAATCTATAATTTCAAAGAAATTCACTCAAAATTATAATTAATTAGTGTAAATTTGCAAGCTGCTTCTCATATTTATATGGAAGAGCAAAAATCTAAGAAAATGTGCTCTGACAATAATGGAAGAATTTTCCTTTCTTGATGTTAAGAATTACTATAAAATGTTAAAGATAGTGTACAAGTATAGACAAATTGACTAATGGGACAGAATAGAGAGTTTAGAATTGAGGGGAACTCAATTTATGGTAGAAGCGGCACTGTGTATCAGTGGGGAAATGATGATATTTTAATAAGTAGTGCTGGAATAATTGATAGACCATTTATTTTTATTTTTATATTTTTAAATTTTAACGTTTATTTATTTTTGAGACATGGAGACAGAGCGTGAGCAGGAGAAGGGCAGAGAGAGAGGGAAACACAGAATCTGAAGCAGGCTCCAGGCTCTAAGCTGTCAGCAGAGAGCCTGATGCAGGGCTCAAACTCACAGACCGTGAGATCATGACCTGAGCTGAAGTCGGCCGCTTAACTGACTGAGCCACCCAGGTGCCCCTGATGGACCATTTAGAAAAATAAAATAAAATTGGACAAGTCTCTCGCATCACATAGTAAAACTAGTTCTAGATGGGTTAAGGTCTTAAATACAAAGGAAAAAATTGTAGAAGTTTCAGAGGACAATATAGAAGAAAATTTCTGCGAAGTCTGTGAAGGGAAGTTTTTTGAAACAAGACACTAAGTTTGCTAATCAGAAAAAAAGCATATTGTTTAACTCGGTATATAAAAAATACAAACTTACATTAATTGAAAGGACACCATAGAAAGAAGGAAAATATGAGCCACAAATTGGAAAATGAGCTTTGCTATCCATAAATCTGACAAGAGATTAATACCCAGAATGTGTAAAAAATACCTGTGAGCCAATAGGGAAAAGAAAGTATTCAAGTAGGAAAAGACCCAAAGAAATGAACAGAAATTTCACAAAAAAGAGAACATAAATGCTTATGAACACAGGAAAAAAAAATACTCAACATCATTAATAATAGAGAAATGCAAATTAAAAGGGTAGTAAAATATACCGTTACATACCCATCCAGTTAACACCACCAGGTACTGGCCAATATGTGAAACACAAACAGTTTTATGTAGGAAAAGGTGTTGATTGGTACTGTTACTTTGTAATACACTGTGGCATAACCTAGTAAGGTCGAAGATGTGCAAATCTTAAATCAAATCCAGCAAGTAATTCCTAGAGAAGCTCTCATACACATGAACTATACGTGGAGAATGTTAACAACAGCAGAAACCTGGGAAGAACCCAAATGTGCACCCACAGTGTGTTGGATCAGCAAATTTTGTATTTGCTGATTTAGTATTCCTATGACGGGATACTGAGTGTCCTTATATTGCATACACTACAGCTACACGTATCAGAATGCATGTATTGCAGAATAAAACGTTGAATAATAGAAGCAAGTTAAAGAAGAGCATATTCAGCATGATATATACGTCCTGACATTCAAAAGCAGGCTGGCTTAGTCCATTTTGGCTGCTATATATGTAAAAAAAAATACCACAGACTGGGTGGCTTAACAACTATTATTTCTCACAGTTCTGGAGGTTGAGAAGTTCCTGATCAAAGTGCCATGGATTTGGTGTCTAGTGAGAACCTGCTTCCTGGTTCATAGAAGGCCACATTCTTACTCTGTCCTCACATGTTGGAAGGTTAGGGAGCTCTCCGTGATCTCTTTTTTAAGGGCACTAATCCCATTGATGAATGATGAGGGCCCCGCCCTTAGGACCTTATCACCTCCCAAAGTTTCCACCTCCTAATAACTGTAGCACTGCGGTTGAGGATTTCAACATATGAATTTGGCGGTGGGAGTGGAGACGCACATTCAATCCACAACACATGAAAAATCATAGTTGTTTTAGGTTTCATACATAGATGGTAAGACAATTTCTAAAAAGCAAGAAACAGCAGCTCAAATAGTAGTTATTTCTTGGCTTGGGGTGAGTATATGATTTGGAATGTGTGTTAGTTTGCTAGGGCTGCAACAATATCCCACAGACAGGTGGCCTAAACAACAGAGACTTATTATCTCCCAGGATGGGAGCTCCCAGGTTTTTTTTCTCCTGAGGCCTCTCACCTTAGCTTGCAGATGGCCATCTTCTTGCTGTGTCCTCACAGGCCTTTTCTTTGTGCGTGTGTGCGTTCCTGGCGTCTCTCCCTCTTAGAAGGACACCAGCCATATTGGATTAGGGCCCAGCCTTATGACCTCGCTTAACCTTAATTACCTCTTTAAGGATCTTATCTCCAAATACAGTAACTCTCTGAGCTTTTGAGTGTTAAGACTTCAACGTATAAATTTAGAGAGGACACGATTCAGCCCAAACACCAAATAGGTGATTCACATGTGCAGGCTTCTGGTGTACTAATTATATTCTAGATCTTGGCCTGGGTGGTAAGTGGACAGATTTTGTTTTATTATTGATCTTTAAACTGCATGTATGTATATATTTATATACTCTCTTGTACGCATGTTAGAATCCTGAGAAGACTCACTGAGCTTTCTTCTCTAGTCTCCAGGCACACAATGAGATATTACATCCATGATTATGCCATGTCACATGGCAAAGGGATTTGGCAGATGCAGTTAAGGTTACTGATGAGTTGATTAAATTACTCCAAAGAGAGATAATTCACATGTAACCACATGGGTGCTAAGAGCAGAGAGTTATCTCTGGCTACTAGCAGAAGAGAGATATTTGAAGCATGAGATCAGATCAGCTTGGGACAGATTCTCAACCGCTGAAATGGAAGAAGCTTTGTGGAAGAAACTGGGAGGAGCCTCTGGGAGCTTCCAGTGACCACGAGCCAATGGCTGGAAAGAATATGGATAACTCAATCCTACGACTGCAAAGAACCAAATTCAGCCAAACAACACAAGTCATCTTGGAAGTGGATTCCTCCCAGTTTCTCCAAACAAGACTTCAGCCCAGCTGACATCTTAATGTAAGCCTTACGAACCCCTAAGCAAAGAACCTGGTCAAGCCATTGGCTTACAAACTTACAGATCTTTGAGATAATAAATGGTTTATTCTATCCCACTAAGTTGTGATCATTTATTAGTTAGCAATGAACCAAAACAGTATGTATGATACAGTTCAAAATTTTAAAAAGTTTCAATAAAATGCAGAAGTGTTCTCCACAACCTCTCAGTTCTGTATTTGTAGGCTGACAACCTACAGAAAGGTTGTCACGCCAGCTTTGTGAGCCACTAGGCCATATGGAACTCACTACGATGCCCAAGTGTGTAATAGAGAGATTTCTAGACAATCAAGAATTATCCGTATATTCTTACTGGGGTCCATGTAACTTTGCTTCTTGCACATGTTCATTGACTTCAAAGGCCACTTGAAAGAGTTCACACATGAATAACGTTCCCATTTGAGAGCCTTTTACTTTTGTGGAGAGAGTACATGATGTACCCTGGCGCATAACCACTGGACAATTAATCTTCCCACACTGTACATGAATCATACTCAGAGCCCTGGTCTCCGGTATTCCCAATCTAGCACATTTTTCATGCAAATGTCAGCTTTGAAAAGCCCAATCCTAGGGCTCCCATTCTCCCCACATCTTTACTACTTACATGATTTCTTTCCTGCTGCAGTGAGCGCCTTCAGGTATCAACTGGATATGTTTAATGAATTTGGGAGAAATAAAATCAGAATGGGTCTGAATACACTGACATCGCAACTCTTGCCCCTCACAGGGATCGGCTGTATAATAAAAGAACAGCAAAACTCCAAGTAAGAACAAAGACAGCTGTTAGGCTTATCCTTTATCCATGCAGCAGGACACCCAGGTCACAGAATAAGTACTGGTAGGCTAATTTAGAGAGGCAAGCACACAAATCTAATCATCTGCTAGTTTTATGATCAACAAACATTTATTAAGCATCTTCGATGTTTGAGGAATGGATAACTGCACTAGACCAAGAAATCATTGTTTAAAAGTATGCGTGGTCAATAAAATAACTTATTTAGTGATGAAATCAACTTGATTTCCTTCTAGGAAAAGTTGTCAACATAAAAATTTTATGTGAATCCTATCAGTTGAAAGAGGCTCTTTCTATTTACCCACCGTCATTGAAATAAACACCCCTAAGCCTATTTGCAGGAATGCTCTTGTTATAGTCTCAAGTAAGACAAGCACAGACCCTTCCAGTTCAGTATTTCCAGGAAGCTCAACAGATTTTTAAAATTAATTCAACAAGAAATTCTTTGGCACCCCACAATCTAAATATACGTTCTGCGAAGGTTTTAATTTTACAGTTTCTACATTTTGCTCAGTGCTCAATACAATCTCATCAACTCTTGAATCTTTTCTAAATGTTTGCAGTGCCTAGAAGGAAAAGACAAAAGTTGTAGCTGCTTTACCAAAGATGTTCAGGGCAAGGACAGCCAGCAGGAGGAATGTTTGTGCGCTCTCAGCAGCCATGTCAGTGCTTGATCTTGATCCTTGTCGGGATGGTAGAATCAACACCCGAGCCCTCTTTTATGTGCTTTCTGTAGCCCTGGGAATTTTTTATTGTTCGTGCACTCCCTCTCTATTGAAGGATCAAAGGAGCAGTTTATTAAGTAGTGTGTTATCACAAGCCAATAAGGAAACTATATTTGTTTTTCAAGCTTTGTTTTAGTAACAGGAAGGGGGGGCTGAGGTTTGGGGGCCAGGATATGAATTTGTTGAAAGGAAAAATGAACCTATTATTTCCTGGGGAGGGAAGCTGCATAGTTGTGAAGAGTACAATGCTGGTCAATTAACTGCGGCTTACACAGTGAAGTTGTAAGAATGTCTATACACTTTTGAAAGGTCATGTTTGTACAAAGTAAGTAATTAAGATGCTTTTCCTCAGCACGGTATTTGCTTTTGGCTTTTATGCCTATTTGCATAATCGCACTCAAGGCGATAACAGAATCTGCCAAGCTCTTAGTGCACCTATAGCATAAGTAACCTACAAAGAAACGGAAGTTCAGACTACAATTGCCCTTGTTCTATCAAAAATGCAAACTACAGTCTACTTGTGGTATGAAGGCAACCGTTTTAATGGGTTTGAAGCTGAAATAAGTAACAGTGAACTATGAACTTCCATTTTTTTTCCTTAAGCAGTTTTATAAGTGACCTTCATTATTATTCCATACTGACCACATTGTCAGGTTTTTTTTTGTTTTTTTATTGTTTGTTTGTTTGTTTTTGAATTAACAAATCTAATATCAAAGCATTGGCATTACACTCCTCACTCTGTCACGACCAAGAACCACAGACTGGGTGGCTTAAACAAGAACCATTTATTGTCTTGGAGTTCCAGAGGCCAGAAGCCCAAAATCCTGGTGCACACGAAGTTGGTTCCTTCTGAGAGCTCAGATGGAAGAGCTGTGCTAAGCCTCGCCTTTCTCCTCAGTTTAGAGATGGCTGTCTTCCTCTTCACACGGTGTTCTCCCTGTGCGATTGTCTGTCTCTGACTCTCCCCTTTGTATAGAGACACTAGTCATACTGGATTAGGGCCACTCTCCTGACCTCACTTTAATTTGGTTACCTCTGTAAAGACTTTGTCTCCCAGTGAGGTACCTCAGGTTAGGAATTTAGCCTATGAATCTGGGGAGTGGCCGTGAGGGGACACAATTCAACCCACAACAGCATTTAGCTGAAGAATCAGTGATTACTGAAGGGCTGATATGGCCTGAAGGTACACCTAGCCTAAATAATAAGAAGGTATTTTCTTTTGACAATCATCAGTGAACATGTATTACCTGTCAAGGCCTTTGCTGGATATTAAATATTCAAAGAATAAACATGGAGTGTCTGCTCTTGAGGAATTCAGAGCCTGTTTGGAGACAGACATGTAAATAGACTAAACTAGAAGGTGGTCTGTGTTAAACTAGGTGTATACCTGAGGCACTCTGCAGGCAGAGGAGGGAGGACGTGGAGGGAAGAGTGGGGAGAGAAGACTTCGCCTGGGAAGTAACACTGGAGTTGTTGAAGATGAAAGGAAGTTCATCCTAACAAAAGTCTGACAGAACATTCCGGAAAAAGAAGTGCATACAAGGGCACAGATTCACGAAGGGTTACTTTGGTCTGAATGTTTGTGTCTCCTCAAAATTTACATGTTTGAATCCTAAACCCCAAGATCATGGTGTTAGAAGGTGCCATTATTAGATCATGAGGAAGGAACCCTCATGAATGAGATTAGTGGCCTTGTGAAAGAGACCCCAGAACTCCCCTGCACCGTCTGCCATGTGAGACAAGACCAGCCTAAGATCCAAAAGAGGCCCTTGCTCAACCGTGTTGGTACCTTGATCTCAGACTTCCAGCTTCCAGAGCTGTGAGAAATAAATTTCTGTTGTTATAAGCCACAAATGCATTGTATTTTCTTACAACAACCCCGACAGATGAAGACAACAGTCTTGACGTGTTAAGGAAGAGAAAAAAGTTATTCCGATCTCAAAATGAGGTAAGTTTTAATATCCTGACAACATTCAAATGACTGATCAGATATTAGCCTTTATAGAAAGCAAAAAGCCGCAGACTAGTTAGAAACACTCTTCAGATACAATCTTGATTTCTTTTAGCCTTATTTTTCATCTGTACTAAGTGAAATGCTGTGTCATCCACATGTCTAGATGTTACGGTGATAACAAGGACGTATACAAAGATAAGATAATCAACTATGGAAAGATTCAAAATAATTTGGTTTAGATTGAGGGAAGATGGCGGGCTCGCGGTGAGCAGCTGTCAGGGATGAAAATAGGTATGCCTGGAAGCAGATTTTAAAAGCAGTTTCTCTTCAGATCATCTTCTTTCACCTGCCTGATAAGCATCTTGAGTCACCATGGTATTAGCAGCAGTAAAATGGGCAGTATCACACAGAACTACCTAGAAACATTTTTTCCGACTCAAAATGGAGCTTTATATTGTGTTTGTCATAAATCTCCATATTCTCCTCTTCCAGATGACTGTAATTGCAAAACAGAACTTGCTTTGACGTCTGATGGCAGGACAACGATATGCTACCACCCTTGTTTGGACATTCCCTACGAACATACAGAACCTACCCCATGGCCAGATCCTGTGCATAATAATGAAGAAACACATGATCAAGTGCTGAAAACCAGATTAGAAGAAACAAATGAACACTTTGAGCAAGGACCTATGATAGAACAACTTAGCAAAATGTTCTTTACTACTAAGCACCATTGGTACCCTTGGGGACAGTATCATAAAGGTGGTAGGAAACTGGACCCTCCAAAAGACAGATGATATTGAGATTTTCAGGATTCAAAGAGATGTTATCTTCTGTCTTATTTGCCATTTGAGAAAGCGCATTTGAATATATTCACTGTTACATAGCAAAATAATAATAAAATGTCTTTTTATATATTAGAATGTCTTTTTCTTTATATATCTTAGGTAATTGTGGATTTGACATTCTTATATGCAGAAACCTACTTTGTCCTATCTTGCCTTTGAGATATTAAGGTCCACCATTTATTTTTATGTATCTAGCTGTGATTAAGTATTTTTACATTATTGGCCAAATATTGTTAGTAGTATAAATATGATTAATAAAAATGTGCATGGCTCTCCTTCACAAGGAAAATTTTTAATTGCTTTTGAAAAGAAACTCATGAAGTCCAACCAGAAAAGTAAATGTTGCAATGTTTTCTTTCCTGTGGCTTCTAGGAAATAATTAAATTATAGTCGACCCTTGAACCACACAAATTTGAACCAGTTTACTAATATACAGAATTTTTTTGATAAATATAGTACGGTACTGTAAATGTATTTTCTCTTAAGATTTTCTTAGTAACATTTTCTTTTCCCTAGCTTTATTGTAACAATATAATATAAAATACATATAACATGCAAAGTGCATGTTAATCAATTCTGTTAATCAGTGAAGCTACCAGTCAACATAAGCTATTAGTAATTAAGTTTTGGGGGGAGTCAAAAGTTATATGTGGATTTTGACTGCAGTGGGGATTGGTACCCCTAACCCTCTTGTTCAGGGGTTAACTGTAGTTATATTTAAATTAGTTTCTACTTCTTGCTAGGTCCTTTATGTATATATACATTATTATTAAATTCTCACAATAATCCTTTGAGGAAAGATCATCATCCCCCTTTACAGGTAAGGCCAAGTGACTTCGAACCCCACCTACCTAGCAAGCAGAGTGGGAGAGTCAGGATCCAAACGGTCTGGTTCCAGAGACTTTGTACAGTGCATTACAGTGACAAAGGGCTATTTCCTTTTATGTAAGAACATACTTTCCTAGAAAAGATATTATATAATTTGTTTTAATTTTTTTTCTGACTCTTTTAGAAATCATGCTAGCTTCAGAACACATGCAACTCTGTGGTTAAAATGTTAGTATCACTGAACTAGTGTGATGAGAACGTTAACTGATTATTTTGCTGTTGAGTGTCACTATCACCTTACATGTGATCCCTAATGGCATTGTTGCCTCTGTGATTTCTCATGAGGAATCTTTTAAGAAGGTGGAAAGGTGCTTTATTCAAACCTGTAAAATATTTGTGATATTTTTAAAATTTGATGTGGAAAATGATTTCATTGAAGTGAAATTGAAATGAAATTCATCAAAATGAAAACTTCATTTAAAGTCTGTTGTTTCAGGACACCTGGATGGCTTGGTGGGTTAAGCGTCTGACTGTGGATTTCGGCTCAGGTCATGACCATTTCATGAGTTTGAACCCCACATCAGGCTCTGCACTGTTGACATGGAGCCTGCTTGGGATTTTCTGTCCCCCTCTCTCTCTGCCCCTCCCGACATGTGCACACGTGCTCTTTTTCTCAAAATAAATCAATAAAAACTTTAAGAACAATAATAATAATTTAGCTTTCCAAAACTTCAAAAACGGACTTAGGACATGATGGTGTTAAAGAGTTTGTTAAAGGGATAGTGATAAAAGACCTGGAGATCTTCGTTATCAAATATGGGCCTCTTGTTCTGGACGCACTAAAATCCATGCCAGGTCTGCAGCAAAGTTAAAGGACAGTACAGTAAAGTAAAGTAAAGTAAAGTAAGATCTAGATTGTTTAAAATGTCAGATTGTCACCTTCTTAAGTTTCACAATTTATTTTATTAGTTGAATTTTCAACATGAGCCTGAGACCTGTACACACATGCAAGTCACACACATACACAAAAGCCTATTTTTAACTGTAATCTTGTGTTTTCTTCTTCAAAATATTTACCTAGAGAACCACAACATAATTTAATGGTAGTAACAACCACTTATTGAGTCCTGCTTTGTATCAACACAACTCTATGAACTTTTTGTGTATTATCTGGAATTTTTATAAGGGGTGTTTGTATCTTATAGATGAGAAAATCAAATATCCCAGAGAGAGGTTAAATACTTATGAAAGATTAAAAATAGCCACAAATTTTTAATAGCTCTTCACTTCAAGAAGTGGAATTTACTCCCCAAACCCCTTGTTTCTGTGCTGATACTGCTTTGGGCTGTAGAATGTGGTAGAAGTGGATAGAATATGGTAGAACGTGGGTACTTCAAAGCAAAAATTCCAGAATCCTTGAGGGTAGGTGGGTGGGGGGAAGGGTGAAATCCATAAAGGGGATTAAGAATACACTTACTGTGATGAGCAGTAAGGATTGTATCGAATTGTTGAATCACTATATTGGATACCTAAAACTAATATAACACTCTATGTAATTTACACTTGAATAAATAAATAAATAGGAAAAAAAATGCTTCCACTCCTGCCATCTCACAATGCTGCTGCCGCCATACGAAAAGGGAAGAGCTTGTCTGCTAGAGACACAAAGCCCAGCCAACAGCCAGCACCAAGCACCAGACAAGTGAGCAATGCAGTTCGGCTCAGGCCACAGATGACTGTAGCCACCTGAATGACCCAGAAGAGACCATTGGAAGAACCACCTGGCTGAGCCCAGCCCAGCTGTACTATCTATTAAGCTCAATCTGGTGACCTACAGGGTCATGAGCCAGGGTAAAATGGTTGATGCTTTAAGCCACTACATTTTGGGGAGGTGATAGATAATTGAGAGCTTAACTCAGCACATCACCCAATGTAGCTGAATCCATTTTTTACCTCAAATTGGCTACAAAAATCATCATTTTTCCTTTAGAAGACCTTACAAAAGCTTGTGGTATGAATGGGCTCTTACTTATTAATTAGTGCCTTGATACTAGTTCTACAAAGTTTAGAAAGCCAACCCTAGAAACAAGACTAAAGAAATTTAATAATGATCTAGTTAATGAAAATAGTCCTATACTAAATATCAGAAAGCTGAGTCCTAGTTCATCTTGAAATAGGACAGTTCTGTGACATTTGGTAATTCCTTGGTGGTCTCTGAGCCTCCACTGTCCCGTCTATAAAATGAGAGAACTGATTTTTTTTTTGCATGATCTCCCAGATTTTGAACTAAACTCCTATCTGGCTGCCAAAAGACCAGTTCCTGGTTTAATTTGTAACTTATTTATTCCTCTCCAAACTATGTGGTTTTTTCAGGGAACTTCTGAAAGCTAAAGAAACAATTCCAACTACTTCTCACTTAAAAAAGAAAATAGTAATCGTTTTAATTTTGAGGATAGAATGTCAATAGGCATACTACCCTCTTCACAGGGGAAGATAAGGTGCTGGATGTAGGTTTGGTAGATTCTATTCCCAACCCCAAACACACCCATTTCAGGGCCTTATGGATCCAACTGGCAGATTTTGAGTTTTTACCTGCCCCACTTCACATTTTCATTCCTCCCGATTCCCTGGTATTATAGTCCTTAATAAAACAGTTGTACATGAGTCTTAGCACTGGGATCTAACTTCTGGGGAATCCAAGTGACCAAGTTCCCCTGAAAGCAGATTCTGATACAAACACTTGTGTGCAGTAGTTTATCTTGGAAAGAATCATAAGAAGAGCAAGTGAGGGAATGGGAAAACGTAGGTTAGGGAAGAGAAAAATGTTAATAATGTCCATATAATAAATGTGCTATCACTGTTAAGTAACTAGAAACTAATCTTGCCATGGAGCCTCTGAGAAATCTTATAAAATGTGTCTCAGAATTGTGCCACCAAGACTTTCATTTCCAGCCAGATAGAAGGGAATAGTCCTAACTTCCTGCCATAAACAACTAGAAAACTCAACAGAACACACTGAACAACTGCTTTTAGACATTGCAATAAGCAACAGAAGACTAGGATTCCTGAGAGAAGAAAACAAAGAAAGTCAGGTTCATGATCACCCTGGCTTTTTTGCTGGAGCAATTCTGGACCATGGTTCAGGGAGGGAGATCCCAAGCAGAGCACAGTGGTTTTGCTGAGTTGAGGAGACACAGATCTGAATCCAGGGAAACTGAGGCGACTACAAGTTATGGAGTAGGGTTGCAGAAAGGATAGATGCCCGCAGGAAAACAGAGTTCTGGAAATCTGCACCGAGGTTCCATTGGGTCCCTCTAGTCACACGTGCATACGGTGAAACTCCACTGGGTCAAGCAGAGAGGGGCCAGAGATCCAGCAGCTGAGCAATTCTCAGACTGCATGAGGTGGGGAGATATTTGAGATCAGACCTGTTAGAGTGGAAGGACCTTGTGATAACTCAGGGCATTCATCAGAGGCACAGAAAGGGCACGACTTAGCAGTATAGCTAAACAAGCCTTGGGGCAAAGAACTCTCTCTAGATCACCCTAAGAAAGCTTAGGGTGCCTCAAAAATATTAGGCTGATTCTCCGGTAACTTAATTGCCCATCATAGCAGAGACTAAGATTAGAATGGAAGAAAACAAAATCTTTACACTTAACATAGGATTCAAAATTTCCTGCATCCAACTGAAAATTACTAAACATGCCAGGAAGAAAATCATGATCCAAAATGGGATGGAGGGTTGTGGACATCAATCAATAGAAATAAAAATGACACACAATGATAGAATTAGGATTTGGGACACCTATGTGGCTCAATTGGTTAAGCTTCTGACTCTTGTTTTTAGCTCAGGTCATGATCTCACGGTTTATGAGTTCGAGCCCCACCTTGAGCTCTGCACTGACAGTACAGAGCCTGCCTGGGATCCTCTGTCTCCGCCCCTTCTTCATGTGCGTGTGTGCTCTCTCTCTTTCCTTCTCTCTCTGCTCCTCCCCCACTCATGCTGTCTCTCTCTCTCTTTCAAAATAAATAAACTTAAAAACATGTTTTTAATAAAAATAAAAAAAGAATAGACAAGAATTTTAAACTAGCTATTACAAATATGCTCAAGGGTTTAAGAGAAAATGTGAACACAATGAAGAGAGAAGTGGAAAGCATATATAATACATATATATATAATATATTTATAAATGAATCATTTAGCAAAGCAATGAAATGAGAGTCTTTGCTAAGGTAACTATAAGAATGCAAATGTTTTTGAGGCTATAGAGTTGAGCAGCAATTCTTTATATAGTGTATTTCCCAGCATTGTCCAACTAAGGGACTAGAAAATTGAATATTCATTCACTAACTCCTGCCTCTCAGTGAGTGTGGCCTCTTAGGGCATTAAATCACAGACCATCGTACCTCCAAGCTGAGCAGACTCTCTCTGCCGTGCTCCCCTCTCCACATTCAAATGGAGAGAGTCCTCAGGAAGAGGATCAGAAGGACAGGCGGGCTTGAGTTGGGAAGCTGTCACCAAGTGTAGATGCTGCCTATTGCAACTGTGTAACTCATTGGTAAGTAAAGGAAATATGAACTGGGGCATCAATGGTGAAGACAGGATAAGACCTTTCCCTTATTATTTGTGTGGGTAGTCAGGAAAAAAAGAGAAATGGTATCATCTGTTATTCTGGATTGTCCCCATTATGCTGTTGCAGGTTTGTCCCTTCCGCCATTCCCCAATGTCCTTCCAGTTACTTCTGGAAATCCTGAGAGGACATCTCCATTGCATTCACAAAGAAGGACTCGGAACGACATAATGACTCCTTTCTGGCTTGAGCTCCTTTGGTAACATTGCTCAAGAAACTGAAGTCAATGTTGCCATAGTTATTTCCTGCTGATGATCTTTCGAAGTTGTGATGTGTCACTCAGTATTTTCTTCCTACTTAACCTTATGACCGCCACCTCACACTCCTTGTGTCCCATTTCCTGCCATGACGCTCTTAATGGGAGACCGCTGTGATTCGCAGTCTCAGGTCGATTTGGTGGGGAACGTATAGTACATATGCACTCGATCGAGGACAAGCACTGAGATGATGTCCATAGAATTGGCCTGAGGGCCAATGGCAGATTTCTGGAGTCACTGATAGTGCTTAATCCTTGCAAAAACTTCAGAAAGTGTATTCTTTTATTACCTTCATTCTGTACAAGGGATATTAGACTGAGTGAAGTCAAGAAACATGCCCAAGATTGCACAGACAACAAGTGATAGAGCTGGAATTTATCGAAAGTTTGCCCGATTCTTTGAAACCTATGTCCTTAACCACCACGTGAACAGAATATCTCCTTCCTCCTTTCTATGTTGTATGTTTCATATTGACAAAAGCTCAGTGTCCAGTACAGTGAGCTCAAGCCAGTATTTGAACGTAAGAACTGGTCTTTGCTGTGAGGGCTTTAGTGAGCCCTTGGGGTCCCACTTATAAATAATTTCCAATGTCCCTTGACTTGGGGTGAGGGAATAAATGATGGCATTTTTGGAGCTTCAATAATGGCTTACATTTACAGTAAAGCCTTGGTTTGTGAGCATAATTCGTTCTGGAAACATGCTTGCAAACCAAAGCACTTGTATATCAAAGTGAATTTCCCCATAAGAAATAATGGAAACTCAGATGATTCGTTCCATAACCCAAAAATACTCATATAAAAATGATTAAAATACTGTACTATAATACAAAATAACAATGAAAATACAAAATGCGAAGAAAAACAAATTAACCTGCACTTATCTTTGAAAATCTTCATAGCTGGTGTGAGGGAGACAAGAGAGAAGGGTTGGTATCCGACTATCACTAACAGATGTTGACTACAGTACAGTATTAACAAAATCTTGTCATATACTGTATTTAATGTAACCAGCATTAAGGCAGCAGAGGAAGGGGTCTCTATCTGGAGGCTGCCTGACCTAGAATTAAATAGAGCATTCCTAAGCTTCCTCTTGTATGGAAAAGCAAAGGACTGTCCATAGGTGCTTTGAAGTGGCGAAAACTACACTAGTGCCAGTTGTTGGTACTCTCCAATGTTCTGAAAAATCACTGCTATCTGCCAAATATTGTGGCCTGAGACCAAACATCCAAGCATGAGAGACGAACACCTACAATGCCATAGTGTGAGAGAGAGAGAGAGAGAAGAACCATTGTCTCAGTTGCGATCATGTGGCATTCTGTGTCACGTACTCGTGTTGCAAGACATGGCTCCTTTATCAGGTTAATGTTTGCTCCTTTTGCGGAATACTTGCAGAACAAGTTACTCACAATCCAAGGTTTTACTGTATTTACTTCTGTCCCATTCACAAATTTTCTTTCTTCTCATCTCATTGATAACTAATAACACTGGAGTTATAAAGAGGCTACTATTTACAACTTTATGAAAAAAAGCTCACAGAGGTTGTCTCTTGCTACTTAAAATCCTTATTTACCCAGCTACTTGGGCAAACCAGAACCTGATCTCAGGTATGGAGGCTGCCAGCCCTGCCTTCTGGCCTCTGATGGAAGCTTTTACGTAGGGTTCAGGATTTCCTGAATAAGTCCTGAGTCAGAGACAAGCACGCCTCACACATTCACAAACATTCTTCCTTTCCTGGTTTGGAGCGTGGTTTCGGATCATAGGAATCTTTTCTCTCTTTACATACAAATTTTGTTTCCATCTTGGAAACGTCCAGCGCTTGGTGTCATCCTGGGGGCAGTGTCGAATACCAAGTTCCAGAGGGCTTTCTCAGGCTAAACGATCTATCGGGTTCCATAAAAATTGCACTAGGAAGGATGGGAACTAATGCACTCAAGCCTTAAAACTATTTGATAAATTGATATAAGGAATTGCAGTAACATTAAACTCAGTGGCACTTACATACATATATATATATATATACATATATATATATATACATATCTATCTATATATACACATATATAGATATATGTTTGAGATAGAGATCACATGAGTTGGGGGGGGGAGAAAGAGAGAGAGAGACTTAAGCAGTGTGGAGTGGTGTGGAGTCCGAGCCCACCACCCGGGGTTCAGGACCTGAGCCGAAATCAAGAGTTGGGATCTCAACCGACTGACACACCCAAGGCATCCCTGTGTCAGTTACTTATAAATGAAGGTTAGAAAATTGAACCCAAATGTCAGTTAGATCTTTTTGTAGATGAAGGACTCAGCCATTCACAGTTTGTGCTTCTACCGGTGACACAACTTATTTGAGGGTTGAAGAAAAAATTCATTTCCCTGCCATTTCCCCGCCAGCTTCATTAGTCAATAATTGTTTGAAGACTCATTTAGCAAAAGCAATGAAATGAGAGTCCTTGTTAAGATTGCTCTATGAATGTAAATGTTTTTGAGGAGGGAAAATTGGGTAGTAGGGTAGAGAGGAGCTCTTTATAACAAATGGCAATAAATACCAGTGACTCTTGCCCTGAGGGGCAGAGGGAAATCCTCTTGGGAAAAGCACATTCCTGGGTAAATGAAACCCAAGGGAAGAGACAGCTGTTATCAGATGAAGTCAAGCAAAGCTTATAGTTGAATTTATCCATGCAGCAAATTGAAGGCCCAGGAGGGAAAACAATTTTAAAAAAGGAGAAATATTGATGTAAGTCATCAGATAACACAGTAAAGATAGACTTTTTGCCCCTAAATGAAACATTTTTTTTAGTTTGAAATACTTTATTTTCAAGTTCTTTTCAAAAACAGTAATAAATATGTAAGCATCTCTGTTATAAGACATACAGCAACCCTGCATACTGAACACTGAACAAGGCATTATGCCTTACAGGAAAGACATAAAATGTCCAAAGGATATTTAGAACACTGGAGTTCCTAAAGCTTCAACATGAGAAATGTTGACCACATACTGTGAAATCATTTCAATAAATAATAACAGCCATTCTTTTAAATAAATTACAAAAAATAGTTGTAGACATATATTCCCCAGCCTGATAACAACCTCACTCTCTACTTGGATCCCCCAACCTCTGTCGCAGTGGCTGCTATGCTGTGGGCTCCCTAGACAGGTTAATTTAATGATTGGAGAATATTTGCAAACCTTTTACCTTCAAAGTAAATAAGAATCAGGGTTGAACTAAGTTGGGTTTAACATAAAATAAGCAATAAAAATAACGGCGCAGTGCACGAATAGATTCAATCACATCCTAATTATGTTATATGTAAAATATTAACATAGAATCTGTGAAAACCAATCAACCAATAAATAAATAAATAAATAGGAGACCTCTCCTAAGAGATGCTCCAGACGTAAGAGGCCCAATTCTGGTGGCACGGAGAGCTGATCATTCCACTTCTTCCTCTTTGATTCCTATAAGGGCAAGGCCTGATTCAGGTAAGGCCACCAATCAGCTGCCTCCTTCCTCTGGTCAGTTGGAGCTGCCCAATAATGAGAAAAAATGTCATCCTTTAGTACTGCTCAGGAAAGCGGGCCGCCCCGCACTCTTCTCCTGTCCCAACCCTGAGGTTCCAGAGTTTTCTGAATCCAGTTTCCCCAGCCTGGCATCAAAATGTAGCCTCTGCTACATTGTGTGGCAGAGACCTCTAAGCTCTGGGAAGCTTTTATTTAGGAATGTAGGTGAAGCCTGTGGTCTCCACTGAATTACTGGTTACAAACAGCCAGAATGTGTTACTCTCCATCACACTGGGGCTTCCTTCCAGTGTGACAGCCTCATAGTAACCCCAACAATAGCTACTACTGTTTCTCTGTTTTTCTGGGCTTAGAGAAGCTTTAGATTCATCATCATCATCATCATCCTTGAGTCACATGACTAATAGCTGATAGAATCCAGATTTGGTCCCCGTACAGTGTCACTACAAAGTGCCTGCCCTTCACCTCTCAGCTTTGGAGCCTATGCTGCAGAACACCAAGAGTTCTGCTTTGCAGATGTGAAGGCCGGAAAGAATGGGGAGGGGAGAATGCCTATGATTTTTAACAGGTGGAAAGCTTCTTTAATGTAACTGGCCAACACCAAGAAGAACTATAATAAAAGCAGGTTTACCCACACTCGTTTGAATGGGGAGAGAGGGCACTGGAAATATCCTTCCCGGATGAATAATCTTGACAGCAAATTTATCGTGAAAATAGATTTTTCAGGGGCGCCTGGGTGGCTCGGTCGGTTGAGCCTCTGACTTCAGCTCAGGTCATGATCTTGCGGTCCGTGAGTTCGAGCCCCGCGTCAGGCTCTGTGCTGACAGCTCAGAGCCTGAAGCCTGCTTTGGATTCTGTGTCTCCCTCTCTCTCTGCCCCTCCCCCACTCATGCTCTGTCTCTCTCTGTCTCAAAAATAAATAAACATTAAAAAAAATTAAAAAAAATAGATTTTTCAGTCCTTCAGCTAAACCTGAGTTTCCCTGATAAAATTTTCCGGAGGCATTTGCCAGTATCTGTGACCAGTGACTCCAGGCGCACGTGTGAGTAGAAAGCATAACTCACTTGTTTAGCATCTTATTGATGATTTTCTTGACCATGGGGGCTTCGGGGTTGAGACAAGCTTCCTGTCCATTCTTGAGAGTGGCTCTGCAGAGAGAAGGCAGAATGCCCGTTGGCAGGAGGCCGGGGCGGGCGGCAGGGTGGGGGGATGTGGGGGCGGCGGGGGCCACAAGGACCGCGGCGGCGGCAGGGCGCGGGGCGTCACTTACATGACTTCGGTCTGGGCGCAGTGGGGTCCCGACGGCGTCACCTTGACACTCTGGATGTTCTTGAGGTGGATGCCCTGCAGCGTCTGCAGGCACTGGCAGCGCAGCTCGGTGACCACTGGCGCCCCTGCGGGGAGAGCGCGGCGGGTTAGCGGGCTGTCCGGGGGCGGGGCGGGGAGGGGAGGGGTGGGGTGGGGGGCGCACGCTCCCGGTCCCGGAGCCTCACCTGCGGCGCGCCGGCCGGCGGGGACCAGGAGCAGGAGCAGCAGCGCGGCGCCGAGCAGCCGGAGAGCGCGGGGCGCGGCGGGGAGCGCGGCGCGGGCCATGGGGCTCAGCTCGGAGGGTCGGGGCGTCGGCGGCCGGGGCGAAGCTGGAGGGCTGGCGGGAGAGCTGGCCGAGCGGCGTCTGTGGCTCCCCGAGCCGGGAGAACCCCTTTTATCCCCGGTCCGCGCGGGAAAGTGCGCGGCCGGGAGGCAGGGAAATTCCCGGCGCCCCAGGTCATCCCCGGGTCCGGAAGGAGCGCGCGGCCCCGCCCCCGGGTGGAGGGGGACCTGCCCGGCAGCCCGCGTGTCTCTGCGACTCGGAGACCTCTTTCCGCCTCAGTCTGCGAAGGGAGCGTGAGTGGCCGCCACGGGACGGCTGCCACTGCGGGGGAGGGGAGCGTGGATCGCGGGCGCCCAGGGATCCCCAGTAGCCGGGCGAGGATCTGTGAGCGCCAGACAGGGGTGGCATGGCAGCTTTGGAGGAAGAGTTATGTCTCTTTAGAGATCAGATTTGGGGAAATTAAATACGGTGAGGGGATAAATTTTACCCTTCATCTCTATGTAGTCCGTCTCTAAATTAAGTTTTGCACATGCCATACGCCTGAAATGAACGCCGTCAGAAATACAGTCAGCATCTCAGATTCCAGAGAAAAATGTTCAACCTGTTTCTCTTGTATATTCTCAAATCACACTTAGATTATCTTGTTTATGTTTTCCATTTGGTAGGAATAAGAATTTGTGTCTAGAGTTGATTTCAGTGTGGATTTCAGTGAAAGTAGAGGACTGTAACATGACTTTTTTTTTTTTTTTTTTTGTATCCTGTTAAACTTCTTTCTACCCTCCAAAATGTTGGAATTCCCCTAAATCCCGGGAATCCTTTTCCATGTATGAGGGGTTCAAATTTGATCTATGAAATATGGGACTGGTCATCAGTCTCAAGCTATGGAGGGGCTAGGTGGGCAGGCTCCCAGAATTCACCCCTTCTGAGCTATCCTGGGACAAAACAGCACATGGTCCCCAGCGAGTGGGTATCTGCTGTCTAGCACCCTCACTCCTGAGGTGTGCAGATGAAACAGGAGCTGCCAAATCACACTAAAAAATCTGTCACTACACAACCCTCAGTGTTGGTCCCCCTTTCTCCAGCAACAATGACTTGTCTATTTTCCAACTAGGAATTTCAGTCTTTGAGCCTGACACCTTTGCTATTTTTTCACCAGAAGTTTTAGGAAAGTTTGACGAATTCAGTATTAGGTAGAGAGGGTTTAACTGTAATTCTCCAGGTCGGATTCAGACTTCTTGGAGACTTGGAATCCCAGTGGGAAGGCGGGACCAGACAGGAATGACCTCTGGCCCAGGGATGGGTATCTAGACAGCCCAGCTTAGTGGGTAGAGCCTACCCTAGGTAGCCTGCTAAAGAGCACGCAGCGAAACCGCGTATCACCTGCGAGTTGTTAAACATTTCTTTGTCTACCTCAAGAGAGTTATGAGGAATGAGTCAACATTTGTGAGAGCCAGCACAGATGAAACACTTTATAAATGTTCGTCAAGTGAACGGAATAACTTTTCTCAGCATTGCCTCAACAGAAACTCAACCTGTTGTAAATCCCTCCATAAAGAAAAAAAATTGTAATGGAAAGGTTCCCTCCCCAATTTTTCTTTTCACATTTAAAATGTTCTGTATTAGGCTTCCTGAAAGGAAGGCATGGCTGTCCTCTCCTAGGACATACACACTTACCCCAGGATTTTTAAATTTCACTGTTGAGACCTACCACTGATTTATGTTGTAGTCCTTTTTTCAATACTTCAACTATGAGAAAAGGAGTTTGACTCAAAGACTCTTCATCTCATTTGTTGGAAAAGACTCGCCAAATACATGACTATCTTTAAAGACATGCTGGCATTGGTCAGTGTGATCCTAATAGGAAAAACCGGGGAAATTGAAAGTTTAAAATTTGTGTTAAGCAGTAAGAAGGGAGAAAAAAAAAATCTAAAAGTCGTAAATGTGAGACTAGCTTATGAATAATGGAGTCTGTGTGGTTTTCTGGGATTTGATGAGAAACTGGCCAGTAATCCAAAAGTATTCTTTAAAACTTGAAAGGTGTATTGCTTTGTTTTCTACTTGTAAATGTAAGACAGCCTCATTATACGAAGTTTATGAAATCAGAAAGGCATGAAGAGACTATTTTTTTCTATAATCTCTTAACTTTTGTTTGTTCTACAGAACAAACTTTAACAAAGTCGCTGAAAATTTTATTTTTTCTTCAACACACATCGTAGCTAATGAATAAGAGTTTACAGGACTCCGAGTAAATACCAAATAGGCCACTTCCTTTATTTAGTTGCCACATACCAGGGGCAAGTCACTGAGACTCTGCACCTACTCCAAGGGCAGCATATTTGTTTTGTGCTCAATTGCAGGTGCTTTTCTAAGGGTTTTACAAATATTGACTCATTCAATCTTCCAAACAGCCCTGTGAAGTAGATATTCTTATGGGACTTTAAGGTTATGTTTATGGGGCTTTAAGTTTACAAATATAGAAACTAGACTGAAGAGAAGTTAAGTAACTTTCCCAAGGTCACAGAATACTGAGTCTGGGACTCACACTCAGAGAGAATGGCTTTTAACCATGAAGCTATGATACAGCTGCTCTGTGATATATGGTTGAGAATTTCCAGAAAGGACTGATTTTTAAAAAAAAACAAAAACACTGTTATCCCCCTAGTTGAATGGTTCACACCTAAGTATTCTAAAATGTGAACACAGCAAAATGATCATGTATCTGCACGGTTTTGTTTCACTAATTGCATAATTGTGTCCTGTTATGACCTGTTCATATAGCTTGTTATATGTTCTTAAATTGTCCAATCCCGAAAACCAAGTAATCCGACCGTGCAGAAATCTGGCAAACCTCCCCTTAACCAAAGGATAAAGGTTAGTGGCGTCACCCGGTGTTAAGTGGGTATCCTGTGCCTCCTGATAACGATGTGATGAAAAGGACACTTCAGCTCTTTGGTACTTTCCCCCAGACTTTGTAACTCTATCTAACCATGGGAAAATATCCTTCCGACCTAAATTGAGGAATATTAAATAGCTGACTAGAACTCTTCAAAAATGTCAAGGTCGTGACAAATAAGGAAAGACTCAGAAACTGTCACAGTTCAAAGGGAAGTGTGGGACAAAACTCTCTGCAGGGTGACATCCTGGGTTGGGTCCTGGAGCAGAAAGTGGACAATAAGCAGAAAATCTGGTGAAGTCCAATCAAGTCTGGACTTATTCGTAACAGTTAATAATGTGCTGGGGCACCTGGGTGGCTCAGTCAGTTAAGCGTCTGACTTCAGCTCAGGTCACAATCTCACAGTTTGTGGGTTTGAGCCCTAAGTCGGGCTCTGTGCTGACAGCTCAGAGCCTGGAGCCTGTTTCAGATTCTGTGTCTCCCTCTCTCTCTGCCTCTCCCCCTCTCACACACTCTCTCTCTCTCTCTCTCTCTCTCTCTCTCTCACACACACACACACACACACACACGAATAAGCTTAAAAACAATAATAATAATGCGCCAATGGTGGTTTCTCAGCTTTGGCAAATGTTCCCTGTTAATGTCAACCAATTAGGGGAACAGAGTGAAGGGTACACAGAAACTGTACTATTTTTACAAATTTTGTAAACTTAAAATTACTTCGAAATAAAAAGTTTATCTTTATTTTTCTTCTTTGTATCACTTTATTTTTTAAAATAATTTATTGTCAAATTGGTTTCCATACAACACCCAGTGCTCATCCCAACAAGTGCCCTCCTCTGTGCCCGTCACCCACTCTCCCCCCTCCCACACCCCCCTCACCCTTCAGTTTGTTCTTAGTCTTTGAGAGTCTCTTATGTTTTGTCTCCCTCCCTCTCTGTGTCTTTTTTCCTTTCCCCTCTTCCCCTCCCCCATGGTTTTCTGCTAAGTCTCTCAAAATCCGCCTATGCGTGGAGACATATTGTATCTGTCTTTCTCTGACTGACTTATTTCACTTAGCATAATACCCTCCAGGTCCATCCATGTTGCTACACATGGCCAGATTTCATTCTTTCTCACTGCCCCGTAGTATTCCATTGTATATATGTACCACATCTCCTTTATCCATTCATCAGTTGATGGACACTTAGTCTCTTTCCATGATTTGGCTATTGTCGAAAGTGCTGCTATGAACATTGGAGTACATGTGCCCCTATGCCTCAGCACTCCTGTGTCTCTTGGGTAGATTCCTAGCAGTGTTATTGCTGGGTCATAGGGTAGTTCTATTTGCATTTTTTTGAGGAGTCTCCACACAGTTCTCCAGAGCGGCTGCACCAGTTTGCATTCCCACCAACAGTGCAAGAGGATGTTCTCTTCTCCACATCCTAGCCAGCATCTATAGTTTCCTGATTTGTTCATTTTAGCCACTCTGACTGGTGTGAGGTGGTATCTCAGTGTGGTTTTGCTTTGTGTTTCCCTGATGATGAATGACTTTGAGCATCATTTCATGTGTCTGTTGGCCATCTGAATGTCCTCTTTGGAGAAGTATCTATTCATATCTTCTGCCCATTTCTTCACTGGATAATTTGTTTTTCGGGTGTGGAGTTTGGTAAGTTCTTAATAGGTTTTAGATACTAGTCTTTTAACTGATATGTCCCTTGCAATTACCCTTTCCCATTCAGTTGGGTTGTCTGTTAGTTTTGTTGGTTGTTTCCTTTGCCCTGCAGAAGCTTTCTATCTTGATGAGGTCCCAGTAGTTCACTTTTGCTTTTAATTCCCTTGCCTTTGGAGACGTGTGCGTAGGAAATTGCTGTGGCTCAGGTCGAAAAAGTTTTTTCCTGCTTTCTCCTCTAGGATTTTGATGGTTTCCTGTCTCACATTCAGGTCCTTCATCCATTTTGAGTTTATTTTTGTGAGTGATGAAAGTGGTGTAGTTTCATTCTTCTGCATGTTGCTGTCCAGTTCTCCCAGCACCATTTGTTAAAGAGGCTGTCTCTTTTCCATTGGATACTCTTTCCTGCTTCATCAAAGATTAGTTGGCCATATATACATACAGATTTTCAATTGGGGTGAGGGGATAGTTGACACCCCTAACCATCTTATTTTTCAAGGGTCGCCTGCACATTGCCTGCACATTTTATAGTTATATATGTTTCAAATCTAACAGTCTTATATTTATTACTTTATATAATTTTATATCTTTTTAAGAAGCTAAGAGAACAATGGAGAGAACTTATAGAGTCCATAAAATTTCTTAGATTAAACCTTCTTATTGAGCATTTGTTGTCTTCATTTATTTCTGTGAATTCAAGTAACCTTTTGGTGTCATTTTCTTACTTCAGTGCAAATCTGTTCCAATTCACTTACTTTATACTCTTATTATTAAACTTATTACATCCATTAATGTTATAATGTCAATAACACAATTATATACATATTGTTTTATTCAATAGAGATAAAGAAGCATTTTTACTATATTTTGTAACTACATTGTTACCTTTACCGAAGCCATTTGATTTTTTTTTTTTATGTAGATTTGAATTATTTTTAGGGACATGGGCTTTCAGGTTAAATAGTATCCTTTACTATTTCTTGTAAGGCAGGCCTGCTAGCAATAAAAGGTTCTCTTTAAAAATGTTTTGTTGGGGCGCCTGGGTGGCTCAGTCGGTTAAGCGGCCGACTTTGGCTCAGATCATGATCTCGCGGTCTGTGAGTTCAAGCCCCGCGTCGGGCTCTGTGCTGACAGCTCAGAGCCTGGAGCCTGCTTCGGATTGTGTATCTCCCTCTCTCTCTGCCCTTCCCCTGCTCACTCTCTGCCTCCATGTGTCTCAAAAATAAATAAATGTTAAAAAAATTAAAAAAATAAAATATAAAAACGTTTTGTTTCTCTATACCAATCAATTTCGAACACCCTCCCCCCCAATGAAATCAGTGGATGTGCCTGCTTTACTGGTAGCTTCTGAGGAAAAAAAATGAATTTTTATTGAGTTCCTATTTGCTCAAGCATTAAAATCTGAAATATCTGCCACCCCAGTTTGCACACGTCACCATGTTTTATAGGCTTAACACAAGTCATACTGTACAAATCTCTCAACTTCATGTAACTAAAGAAGAACGAAAGTGTTTTTGCTGTAATGATCTCCAGACCCGACTGAAAACTGATGTAAACAAGGGTGTTCAGGGACATGAGAACCTGCAGTGGAGCATGTCGAGAGGCAGCGGACACTTGTCGCTTGTGTAGAAGTAAACTTCCAGGCATGACTTCACATCGCTTGTTCTTGAAAATGAGGTAAAAAGGAAAGCTTTCCTTCTGGTTTACTTCTTCTTTAATATGCCGCTTAAACCCATGAAATCTTCCTCCTCCAAAATGCAGAAATGTTTATAAGTGCAAGACTGCTATGGCCTACTGCGGTAAACAAACCCATTCTCTTGTTTGAACATGTGCTTCTCTGAGTCAATTACTTCGACAAGAGTTAAACGTCAAGGTTTTATGCACATTCGTGTTTTTTTTTAAAGTTTACTTATTTTGAGAGAGACAGAGAGAATGAGTGGGGGAGGGGGAGAGAGAGAGATGGGGAGAGATTGAATCTCAGGCAGGCAGGGAGGAGAGGGGCAGTTGGTGGGTTCTGGAACTCACCAACCTTGAGATCATGACCTGAGTTGAAACTAAGAGCCGGACGCTTAACCAGCTGAGCCACTCAGGCGCCCCTTTGCGTACATTTCTTTCAACCGGTAAAAGCAAGTTTTTTTAAAAATGAATGCTTTGGTGGTTGAATTCCATTTGCCCCCTGTAATTTTTACCAATCTTTCAGAATTGGCAATTAGTAAAATCTAGGATGTTCCCATCATCTGGACTCGCTGTTTTACCCTGGCCGCGGCTGCAGCAACTAGCGGCACGCAGGTGTAAACTGACACGTCCTCGCCTCAGCTGCAGCAGGTGTCTTTTTGCCGCAAGGTTTCTGTCACTGCTGTGGAAAATCTCCTGCCAATAAGGAACGGGAGGCAACGATAAATATTTCCTCCTCTTTCATGGTTTAGGCAGATTGTTTACATGACTTCTCACAAGGTCCCCAGGAGGACCGAAATCCAGATGCCCACACTCTGTCTCACTCCTCCCAGTTCCCTAGTCCCCACCTGGGGAACAGTTCCCCAAATAAACCTGCCCGTATGGTGAGCTGATGACTCAGGTTCGGCTTTTGGGGGGGGGGGCACGTGGGCACCCAGGCTGAGACACTGCCGCCCATGCTGATTGGCAAGCAGGAAAGGGCACAGCTTGCCTAAAATGATCTCTTCTGATGTAATAATTCTGGCTCTGAGGGGAGAAGAGTGACCATGTCTGAACATGGCGTTGAATTCCTGGATCCATCGACCTTACAGGCCAAAGGCATTAGTGCACACCAGGAATAGAACCAGCCTCTCTATTCAGTCTCCTCAGACACTGCGTGTTGTGTTCCTCTTTCTCTTTTTCCTGGTAACACACCCTAGTTTTACCTGCTTTCAATCCATGAGGTTCAGGGGATGACCCATTTCTCAGTTCCTTCCTGTTGGGGCCCGCACTCAAGCCCTGCTGATCGACCCACAGATGGGTGAGTGAGCTAAGCCTGTTCAAATGAGAAGCGGTCCCTAGAATTTTTGTTGGAATCATTGAAAAAGAAGTTCTCAATTCCTCCTAGGGCACTAAACTGGCAAAATGGTACCCAGAGGTGAGACAGTGCTCGGGGAGAGTCTGCCTGAGAATGAAACTGGCCCGGAGGAAAGCACATGAAATGGGAAAAAATTACAAAGGACATTGTTTGGACACCCATGGCCTCCAGGTGGCTCTGATTTATTTGTGGATGGTATCCATGTAAGCCAACCATCCCTTCCTGCCTCTCTCCTTCCATTCTTTCCTCCCTTCCTTCCTCCCTCCCTTCCTTCCTCCCTCTCTTCCTTCTTCCCTCCCTCTCTCTCTCCCTCCCTCTTCCTTCCTTCTGTTCCTTCCTTCCTCCCTCCCTTCCTTCCTTCCTTCCATCCTTCCATCCTTCCTTGCTTCCTGCCTTCCTTCCTTTCTCTCTTTCTTTCTTTCACATCGTTTAAATTAGGTATCTGTCCCAGTGAATACTCTGGCTTAACGCCATTCATCTGTCGTATTTCTGTCAGAGATAACTTGCCAACACAAGTAGTTCTATTTACTCTATTTTAAACCCACTTATCCATTTATCCTTCAACATTTATCTACCACTTAAAAACTTAGGAATAAATTAGGCTTTACAGAGGGAAAAAGACATTGAGGAAGACAAAAAGATATGGAGTTGCCTGGAAGTCCGTGATACTTAGCGATGCACAGAACTGTATAGACACTGAGAGGAGAGGGGGCCTCTGATTCCCTTTCTTGGAAGGGTGGGAGTTATCAGAGAAAACATTCCGGAGGAGGGTGCTACCTAAGGTGAGTGGGTAGGAGACCCATTCCAGAAAGAGAGGACGAAGTAAGCAAAGGCACAGAAGCTGGAAGCAGTGTGGTATGTATGACATGACCAAAAAAATAAGCAGTATATTTTTTTAAGTTGGAGTTTGACATTGAAGCGCAGAGAGATAGAACAGCAATACAGGCCTGGCCTAGAGGTGTCTGCTTGTCACTCAGGAACCATTCAAATGTTACTTCCATCAGAAAGTCCAGAACACTATCCAAGGGATTATCTTGGCCCTTGGATACAGATCATACTGCTGGGAGCCACTGGTTTGCCTGCTCCTATGTTGGATTATGTATTCTGGAAAGAAGCTATCATATCTCATTCCTCTTTGCATCCCCATCTCCAATATGAGTCTGGTTCATACAAAGTATTCGACAAATGTTTGATGAAACAATGCATGAATAAGTGGTTTCAGACCACGATTTCATGCAACCAATGCGTCTGATGTTGGGACATCAGGAAACCATCTTTGAAGGATTGACAACAGCCTAGGTTTCCTTACTTTTGCCTCTTTCTGACCACTCAGCATCTGAGTAAAACCTTTCTGGGGACATAGGTGAACCCACAGGAGCCAGAATTTGAATTACAGTGTAAGAATTGAGGAAGAGTGTGTTACCTGGGGCAGCCAGAGACATGAGTCTGAACCAAAGTCTCTATCTAGAAAATTCTCAGGCCATGGTCTGGTCTGCCAACATGTCCAAAAACCACAAGCAGGACCTACAAATATATTCAGAGCCAGAGCACCTGATCAATGTCAGGAATTAAGCAAAGGAGGTCAGGTTGACTGCCCCAAGTGGAGCTGGAGTATGTTTGACCTTTACGGACCATCTGCCCCATGGTGGATGAGCAGGTCTATCTAATTCAAGGTACAAGATCTGGGCAGGAAGTGAATGGGTAATTGCTATTTACCCCATATATATTTTTTGATTCATCTATGTGTGTCAGGCACAGTGATAGTTATAGTAGGAGATTAGAAGTTGGATGAAGTCAGTTTCTAACATAAATTTATTCAGCCTGCCTGCTTTCTTCTGCAATATATCACTTATTTTTCTGTCGCTGGCATGATCATCTGATGATATGATCAGTCTAGAAATACTTAAAATCATTCAGTTAACACTGAGAACTGTTTGGTACGTTAGTTTTTGTCAGGTTTTTGGAGGTTTATTGGTTCTTAATGCTTTCATAAATTGTTTTTGGTCCCCATTTTCTTAAAATTGTTTCCTGAACTTTCCAGAAATGGTGCTCAGTAAATGAATGATATCATGATCATATAGTATAACAGGAAGAAATACAGGATTGCCAAACTTGCAAAAGAATAAGGAAGTGAAAAAACTTTTCTTAGAAATAATCACATAAGAAATTTGTTTGGGAGATGAAAACACCATCGTGACATTATGGTATTATGAAAACAAAATTTAGGAAGTCAAAAGATGAATGTATAAACCATAAAAAACAAAATTGCATGCATGGCATAAAGATACAGATTTCAACTAGGAAATGTATGAATCATCATAAAAAGATATTGACCACGGTGTCCCCAGTATTTTCCAGTGTTCGTTATCTACCAATTTTTTGGCCAGGAATGTTTTGTTTTTATCTTTGCCTTCTAGGCTCTGTCTATATACTCAGGTAATCTTGGAGACAGAGGATTCTGAATAATACTTCTTTCAAAGGAGTGGCTCTGCTGATGTATGACTGGGCTGGCTCATTGATTGACACTTCCGAAGTAGTTGAGGATGCTAAAGAAATATGAGATCTAATTAAGTATGGTGGAAATTATGGCAGAAGTGGGGAAAGGATAGCTTGGTGTGGGTACTTTAATTATGTGTATATTACACATTGACCATGAATGTCTGCAGTCAAATCATGTGTAATAAGTACAATTTATGGCATCTGTGTGTGATGGCAGCGTGTGGGTGGACACATGAGGGGGACTGATATCCTGCTAGTTATAGATGTGACTCTAACTAAAAAAATCATACTAGGACATGAATAGCTCAGTCAGTTAAGCACCCGACTTAGGCCCAGGTCAATGTCGGTTAAGCGTGAGCTGGAGCCCCACGTCGAGCTCGTGCTGACAACTCAGAGCCTGGATCCTATTTCAGATTCTGTGTCTCCCTCTCTCTCTGCTCCTCCCCACCCTCTCTCAAAAATAAATAAACATTAAAAAATTTTAAAAAATCATACAAATCCTCAATAGGCTAATTGACATGAATATGTCGTAATGTCTATGAATAATTGGGTGAAATCTCTGAGCTAACAAAGTCAAGCGTGGGAAGACAGAGTCTTTAATGTCTAACCCGTTTTCTGTGGGCAAAGTGCCTCGTCCAGGACCCCACTGCGCCGCTGTGTCACAGCACTAACTGCATTCTTGCTTCCCTCCGTGTAGTTAATAAATATTAACCAACATTTATTTAGCATCTACTCTGCTAGGCGTTTTTCTGGAAGAGAGAATGAAGAGAAGGCAAGATCCTTATTCCCAGAACTAAAAGAAGAAACGGAAATAATCGCAATGGAGTCAAATCATTATTCTGCTGGAGAGATGGATAAATTACTTTATTGCCTTTTTTCCCAACTGACCCCATCTTCATCCCTAGAATTACTGCAAAAAGAAAACATTCTCCCGCACAGCTGATAAGAGCTGATTTCTCCAACTCTGCCTGATGACTGCTCTGCTTTCAAGTTTTACTATCTCTTATGGCAACATTGGCTCATAAGAGCATAATGCCCACGTGTCTGCCTCAGCAAAGAGATAAATATTTCACAAGGCTACAGCCAAAGTTTATTTCTTCTCCTTGTTTTCATTACTAAGTAAACAGTTACGTCTGGCTCCCGATCACCAAATCTCCTGAATATTTTATAATCTTATACTTTTATAATTTTATAATCTTACATGCTGGTTGATAAGCATTGTGGGTTTTTTTATTTGATTTTCTTTTAGTTGTTACATGAATGGAAAATACAACTTGTATCTGTCATTTTAAACTTTTCCCTAAACTACGGCTGTCCCCATTTATCCACAGGGGGTACGTTCTAAGACCCCCAGTGGCTGCCTGAAACCATGGAAGGTACTCAATCCTATATATGCTGTTTTCTCAGATACATACATAACTATGATAAAATTTAACTTATAAATTCAGCCCAGTAAGACATTAACCACAACAATAATGAAGGAGAACAATCGTTAACAATGTATTGCAATAAAAGTTATCTGAATATGTCCTCTCGAAATATTGCATTGTATTCATCCTTCTTCTTGTGATGATACGAGATGATAAAATGCCTGCATAATGAGATGAAGTGAGGTGAATGGCATAGGCATCGTGACCTAGCACTAAGCTACTCTTGGCCTTCTGCCTATAAGTCCATCTGCTTCCAGAGTTTTCAGACGACGCTTGACAGTGGGTGATTGAAACCAAGGAACACAAAAACCACAGAAAGGGGCCACTGCTCTAGTTATCTGCACCCTGACTTTGAGTTGTGGCTCTGTGCAGCGAAAGTTCTGGCTTGTTGGACATGTTCTTAATGGTTCCTTGTAAAGTCCAGGATGTGGCCAGTACGGTTGGGTAAGGATATATGCTTTGGGAGTAAAGCTCCAAGAAAAAGGGAAGAAAAGAAACTTTTACTCATTAGATTCCAATTCTGAGTCAGACCCCTGCTGGATCCTGTTATAAGTGACACTCACCCTTTTCCAGTTCCCTGCGAGGTGGATATTAATGCCTTTGTCTTTCAGATGAAAAAACCGAGAGACTCAGGTCACACAGAGTCAAAACTCGGTAATCAAGATTGTCTTACACAAAATTCCTCGAGGCGAAATAAAGCCCACGATTCCAAGGATAAGGAAAAGAACTGTAGGGGAAGAAGAAATAGGTATAAAACCACCAATTAAATTTGCTGAATGTGTTTACTTTTTCCAAGCCCTCCCTAAAAGTATTGTATTTTCTGCCCTCAATTTATTTTACATTAGGGACCAACCCAGGATGCGCACGGCTGACGCTAAATGGCTAGTGAGAATGAGTAAGAGCCCCAAGCTGAAAAAGACAGAGAATCTGAACAATCCAGACAACTCTCTATCTGGTGTTACATCTTCCCCTCAAGATCTGCTCCTCGTGGGATTCCCAGAGACTCCAGTCCCAGCTCAGGCCTTGAGAGTGAGATTGAAAACAGACTACAGGCAAGAAGAGTTAACTATAGCTGGCCCTGAGCGCCCCGTCCCTACTGACTCTCCAGGTATCTTGAGAAGCATTAAATAGAGTATGGACTCCAACAAGAAATGGTAAAACTTGAAACTTTAAGCAGAGAACTAGGGCAATGTTTCATTTGCTTGTTTGTTTGTTTATTGTGTATTTTAAGGTAATGTTTTAAAACTACGAGTTATGATACATTAATGGGTTACGAAATACTTTACAAGCTTGTCACCACAGTTTTTAAAGAGCGGTTAAAGGAGGATAGTATAGAAAACAAAATATCAAAACACATTGTACAAAGCAAATATAAGGCTTGTATTGCGAACTCGTTTTAGGGGTATGTGCATGTGTGTAACTACATAAACACACACACAGTGAATGCCTACATGCACAATATTTATAAATGTCTATGTGAACACTTAATCTCCTGAATTTGACACCTTTCTGTGACCAAGGAAAAATTTATTTTATCACCCCAGGACTTGGTTTCTTACATGTAAAACTGAGGCAGGAACACTCCCTAACAAAAAAGTAATTCCTGTCTCCTTTATGACTGGGTACAGTGATAATTTATTGAAAATTAGCAGCTCACCTTATGACCAAGAACTAATAACTAATATTTTGGAAAAAAACCAGAGTATTTTTGAGTGGCAAAATTACAGTTGTTTTAAAATTTTTCCTCATCATTTCCGCTGTGTTTTCTATGTTATCCACAATGAGGCATGTGTTCGTTGTTTTTTATAATAAAAAATATGGACATATCTTTTAAAACAACTCAACCCTCAATGCTCTATGCACTGAAGAGGAAACTGTTTTTTACCACAAAGGCCTTCAAAGGGGGAAAAAAGCAATAATTTTAAAAATGCAGAACAACTTCCAAGAGCAAAATATCCTTTGGTGGTTTGGGTTTTGTTTTTCGATAAAGTCCGTGACTATGCAGTAAGTGTGTAGTTTGGACATTTTCTGCAGGGAAAAAAAATTTTTTAAGTACATTCGATCTTTATCACTCCATAAATATATCAACAGCAGGAAGCTACAGCAAATCGCTATCTGATTTGGGCTTCCCCCCTTGCCCCCAATCTGCCCCCCCCCCCAGCAGGAAAGTTTTCTCCTAACACCATTGCTGATAAAGGGGGCTGCTTGAAAGTGTTCTCTGGCAATTTTGAACGAAGGATTTGCAAGGCATGGGTTGACTTTGCAAAATTTGTTTTGGCCCCTTGAGTCACACTTACTCTGCTAACTACTACTAACTAAGTACATTGTTGGAGGCAGGCCATAAAAGGAAAATAAGCAAAAAAAAAAATCGTACCTCCCATACACCATTTATAGTATTTTCTCTCTCAAAGTTCATTGGACTTAAGGAACTTTGATTCTTATTGCAACAATATTTTCCTGCTTATCACCAAGAATCAGTCTGTTAAATGCTTCAGTCTACACTCTGGACTGACTGGGAAGGTACACTGAAAGCAATATTCACAGCAACAATAATAATTATAGTTGCTTATTTTTTTTAATGTTTATTTATTTTTGAGAGGGAGAGAGAGAGAGAGAGAGAGAGAGAGAGAGAGTTGGGGAGGGGCAGAGACAGAGCGGGGGCAGCAGATCCAAAGTGGGCTTTGCACTGAGAGCAGAGAGCCCGACACGGGGGCTCAAACTCACAAACTGCAGATCATGACCTGAGCCAAAGTCAGATGCTCAACTGACTGAGCCACCCAGGTGCACTGATATAGTTGCTAATTTCGAAGCACAGCCTTAGCAGGAGGAACTGAGTCAGGCGTTTTGCCCACATCATCTGTTTAGTCCTGAAGGTCATCTATGAAGTAGACACTCATACTATTCTCACTCCACAGATGAGGAAACTCAACCCCAGAGGGGCAGTAAGCGTGGCACGGCATTGAGTGCCATGCTGAGGACTTTAGACCTTGAAGGTGTATGCAAAACAAGTATCTGTATTTCGGAAAGCTAATTCAGGTGGCCTGCGTGATGTGGACTGAAGGTAAAAACACCAGATGGGTGAAAACTAGTTGAAAGACCATCGTTTGCTCCCCATAGACACTTCCCCTCTGCACAATGGTAGCCCTCCAGTCTTGCTGAGAAGTTAATAGTCTTGCATCTTTCTAAAGACTAAAAAAAAAAAAGCCCCCCACTCCCGCCCGTGATTACATTGACCCCGCTTGGATAGTCCAGGATAATTTGCTCTCAAGATCCTTAACACATCTGCAAACTCTCTCTCTCTCTCTCTCTTTTCCATATAAGGTAACATTTTCATACATTCCAGGGATTAGGGCATGGTTGGTGCTATTCAGCCAACCATTAATGGGCAAGGAGGTAGAATCTAGTTGAGGCAGGAAAAACTACAGACCCTTGCTTGTGACTTAATGTCGTTTCGACCTAATGCGACAATATGTAGAGATAGGATTGGACTGCTAAGAGAAAACGGAGACTGGGACAATTCATTCTCCTTGGGTGTGGGGAGGGTGTCTGAGATGACAAAACTACTTAAATAAACTCTATTTATAGAGGCTTTTGAAGTGCCAAAGTATCATCTAAATTTCCACACCCACTTCGTGTGTTATGTAGCATTGTTTCCACTGCAGAATTGAAGTAAGTCTCAGAAAGGTTAAGAAACCTCCCAAAGCCACAGCTTGTTGGAGGCTGAGCAGGTGCTTCTGACGGCCAGCTCCCTGGATACCGCCATTCACACAGGCCACTGGCCTGTTAGCTACTTCTACAGAGAAGGACTGTCCCGCGCACAGTGCTTGCAGTTGAAGTAGGAATTTGCTGGGGGGAAAAGGAACTGGTTCTGCCCTAGAGCCTGTTGAAGGAAAGCAGCTCTGAGGACACCCTGAGTCTAGCCTGTAAGCCCCAAATTGGACTTATGACTTCCAGGACCGTAAGATAATAAATGTGTATTGTTTAAGCCATCGCGTTCATGGTCTTTGGTACAGAAACAATAGGTAACTAACACGCTCTCCTTTCTCCCCAAGATATAGTGGCATCTTCCCCAAACATGAAACATGCACAGTCTTGCACCTCTCTATTTTCCACAGCTGTTTAACATACAATCTTGACTTCCCCAGCGTCCAGGGATTCAAGGAACAGTGGTAGACTCCAAATAAAGTTTTACTGAACCTGAGAATACCAAGAACAACTGCTCAAAACCTTTGTAGGCTTCCGGCAACATTCATAGCATACGAATGGGGTGTAGTAAAAACCGATGCTGTAGGTTTGACGAAGGTGGGATTCGCTGACGGTAGTAATGTGGGTATCAGAACTGGTTGTAACACTTTGCCTCAGTGAAATGTCCACATTATCAAAGCACCAATAAAGAGTAAAATAATTTAATGTAATTCTCTGGAAAGTATAAATATATTTCCGTTAAGTAGCAGAGAATCCAAGTTTCATTTGTATTATTTTTTCTAATACTTAGGTTAAGTATAAATCTTAAGGGGATAAAAGCAGAGCCTGATTAATTAATTAATTAATTAGTTAATTAATTTTAAAAAGCCCAAGACATTTCAGTGTGATTAATATTTACTGGCAAAGCTAATTATAACATTAATATGTAAATAAAGTAATGCATTCACGTAAACATGCAAATATATATCAGTCAACGGTAACCCTAATGAAGCCAGTCTTTATTAAACCAAACTTCCATTCAAGCATATTTTTTGCTTAAAATTCTGGAGATTTTCTTCTAAATGAAATTGCGATGTGTCAACACTACTTCTGTGCTCTGTTAAGAAATATGCCACACGTCGATTTACTTTATTTATTTAGAATTTGGAGGACAATGAAAAACATCGGGAGATTCTTCCACATTAGATTGAAAACGAATAAAACAGAAAACAATGTACGTTGCAAACATACAGAGTCAGGCAGCTGGTAGTTAGCTCTCCAAAAGTTTCCTGATTATTTTCTTATACATGGGGACTTGCGGGTCCAGGCATATTTTCCTACCATTCTTCAGAGTAGCTCTGCCAGAGAAAAGATATGAACGTGGGGTTAGACGTAGCGAAGCGGGGTATGGAGGCGCGCAGGCTAAGGCGGAGGAGGCAGAGGGTAGGGGCCCCCGTAGCCAGTGCAGGGACTCACATCATCTGGGGAACGGGGCAGTGGGGTATCGCACGGATCACCTCCAGGCTGCTGATGTGCTTGGGATGGATTCCGGAGATGGTCTTCACACACACGCAGCGCAGGTGCTCCTCTTCTTCTGGCTCCACTGGGGGGCGCGGTGGGGGGAAGGCCGCGGAGGAGAGAGCGGTGACTCAGTGAACCGTCAAACTTACCTTGGGGATCTTTTTCATGGCGTTTGGCTTTCATTTCTCACCCACAAATCACACCTCCCTCAGAGAGAAGTGTTATTGACAAGATGATAAAGTGCACCGGGCAGCTCTTGGCACGGCGCCCGCACGCCGAGGGAGAGCTCAGAAGATTATAAAAATTCCGCCCCAGCCCTAGGGGTTTCCCGACTGACTCTCAGCCGCCCCTGTCCCCTCCACGCCTTACTTTAGCTCTCACCTATGGGGATGGAGACCACGGCTGGCAAGAGCAGCAGCCCCAGGAGCAGCAGCCCCGATCTGGGTCGGGGGTTGGGGGCGCGGGACCCCACTCCAAGCTTCATGTCCAGCAGGTGCCAGCAGGAGCCGAGAGTGCAAGGCAGTCGGGGCCGAGGCGTCGCAGGCCAGTGGCTCCCAAGACTCTCCAGGCCCGTTTTATCCCCACCGTCCGCCCTGTCCTTTCCGGAAATCTTGGTGCGGATGGTGGGGGAAGTGGCCACGCTTCTGGGAAGAGTTAGGCTGTGGCCAGTCAAGATTAGCAGGAAAAAAAAAAGCCTACAGTCAGCTGTCTTGGCTGGGAGTTGGGAGCAGGATGCATACCACCCTCCCCCAACCCTAAATTTGTGTACATGCACACGCGTGCAGTTAGAAACAGTATTTGAACCTGTCTGTTGCGTCTGTTATGTGTTATGGTAGAGTTCTCTGTGATCACCATGTTGCAATTTACACAGCTGGGGCCTGCAGACTGGAGACAGCTTCTGTTTCCTTCCCAACTGGCAATCGCCTTTTGGAGAACTGCTTACTCCTGCGTGCCTTTCCTACGGGTTACCGCGGAGTTGAGCTGCGCAGCTGTGTGGGTTAAACACGTGTCTTTGTAGTTGTTTTCTTGCTGGTAAAAAGTTGAATTTGGTCTTTGGACCATGACTCAGTTCCGAGTTTCACCCGAATGTGGAAGTTTCCGAGGTCTCTGGATCAGGATCTACCCCGCCCTGCCAGACTTCATCCAGTATACCCTAGGGAGCAAAGTCCTCTTACCCTGAGAAAATTTATGAAAGTAATATTGGAATGCATTCTTTCCGTAAAAACTCGGTGCCCAAATGTTTCTGCTTTGGGCTTGGCCCAGAAATGAGGTCAAGCAGGAGGGTTTCCAGGCCACACTTCGCAGAGCCTGCTGTGACCTGGGCCAGTGCCAGGTTAAGTCAGGCTGCACTGTTGGCTGGATCAGTGATGCTCTGAGGAGGGCACGGAGCATCAGGGACTGGAGTGTAGAAGGATGTGGAAGAGTGGGTGGAGGGTAGGTAACGAAATCCTGCAAAGTCAAGGTCAAGAGACCAATAAGGACCATCTTCCCTTCCCTGAAAAAGGATGACTTGGGCTCTTTTTTTTAATTATTTTTTTAATTTTTAAGTTTACTTATTTATCTTGAGAGAGAGGGAGAGAGAGCAGGGGAGGGACACAGAAAGAGAGAATCCCAAGTAGGCTCCGTGCTGTCAGCATAGAGCCTGATTTTAGGGCTCGAACTCATGAACTGTGAGATCACGACCTGAACCGAAATCGAGAGTCGGGAGCTCAACCGACTGAGGCACCCAGGTGTCCTTACTTGGGCTCTTAATTAGGGCAAAGTATGCCCTCATCTCAAAGCCAGAGGCTTTCCGTCACACTGATTAATAGCAGTGAAGGGCATCAATAGCCCCGGACATGGGACTAGCTGACTTCTGAATGCTCAGCACGGCCAGGCTTCCGCAGGGCTATGCAGTGTACTTCCCCCGCCCAGGATGTTCTTTCTCTTACTTAGTATCCCACCACTTGCCTTTCAGCTAAGTCCCATTCGAATTTCTGGTGTCAGCCTAACATCACTTCCTCAGCGAGGCCTTTCCTGACAGCTACAGCTAATTGTGTTCCCTTTGTGTTTTGTAGCACCCCTGTATTTGCGATTTCTCACAGGCACAGATAGTATTCATGCAGATATATACGCGTGTTCATGAGTGTAAGTGTGTGCATGTTTGAGAGTGTTTAAAATGTTTTCTGAGGGGCCTGGGGGGCTCAGTCGGTTAAGTGTCCAACTTCAGCTCACGCCATGATCTCACGGTTTGTGAGTTCAAGTCCCACGTTGGGCTCTGTGCTGACAGCTCAGAGCCTGGAGCCTGCTTAGGATTCTGTGTCTCTCTCTCTCTATGCCCCTCCCCCACTCCCTCTCCATCTCTCTCTCTCTCTATCAAAAATAAACGTTAAATTTTTTTAAAAAAATATTATCTCTCCCTAAATGCAAAGCTCTATGAGGTGAATGATCATAACATTTATCACTGTTCTAGAACGTGGGTAAGGACTCAGTATAAAGTACCATATTCATGAAGATAATTAATGTTGAAAACAATGTTGCTGAGGCTTTGACTTGCTACTCTGTCGGTATCTTCATGCAGTTAGAGCAGACTTCCATATCTGCAGGTGTCCCATTAGGTTGTGATTATTTGTCAAGCTGCCAGCCTCTCTGATCAGACAGTGATGTCTTCAAGGACGAGTCTCTGGGACTTATATATTTTGAACATTCAGCATCCAATGCAATGGCTGACCCAGAATGCGCTGTAACTTACACAAGTGTATTGCACTAAAACTTGAGATCCCAAATAGGGTTAGTGGCAGAGGGGATGGAGAGAAGGATGGTTTGGGATATGAATGGGCGTCATACTGGATTTTTGCAACCTTACCCCCAGATGTCAGTATTTACAGGAAGTGGTAAGTGTCATTAAATGATTCTTTCTCTGCATTACATGAAGTAGTTTAATGCACACGAAAACAAAAGACATATGCATCTTAGGAGGTATCGGGTAGTGGAAAAAACTGTGTCATGTCTCGGGAGCTGACCCTGTTGGTTGCAGTAGGAAACCACTAGAGAAATGAATGAAATGTCTGAGCTCTTTTGAATTATTGGAGAAAAATTAACGAAGATGATCGCAATCCCCATTTACTGCTTTAGTACATGTTTATATTTACGTGTGTATATATATTAACTATCACTTAATGAATGCATTTATTTTGTAGACAAAACATTTTAAGGCACTGAGCCTGTCCTGCTGAGGAGATAATAAAAGGAGATCTTACTATCCAAAATCTGGGAACTAAATGCTTAATAATGAGTGTGCTCCCAAAATCTATCTGCGGGTTGGGGTGGATGAACGTATTTCTCCTACAACCATCACGGCATGCTGCTGATGATCAGGCCCTATTTTTGTGTGCCAGTAACATCGTGATATAGAGTAGATTCTTCACTAGAGAGAGAAGAATCAGGGAAAGTGGCGTGGTGGTTAAGAGCAGAGCTTCAATTTCTCACTCTGTCACCTACTTACTTATCTGATCTGGGGCAAATTTCCTAATCTCCTTGGATTTCAGTTTTCTTCTCCATAACACTGGGAATGCTAATAGTACAACAAATGGAAAAAATAGTGGCTAACATTTCTATAGGGGTTCTTGTGGGACTTCTAGCCCTTTGAATCTATTAACTGTTTTAATTTTCACAGCAACTGTCAGACAAGAAATATTATTATCCCCTTTTAGAGGTGAAGAAACTAAGGCACAGAGAGGTTATGCAACCTGTCCAAAGTTACATAGCTAGTAAGGGGTAGAGCTAATTCACCCACTTATTCTCTTTGCAGAGACTCTTAACCGGATCATAGCCATCTTGTGAGAATCATTTAATTCATGCATACAAGGCACTTAGTATGCCCAGCAGATTATAATTTATCAAAAAATTTTCACTGTTGTTATAATAAATTAAAAACGACACAGAGCAGTGGCACTTGGGTGGCTCAGTAGGTTAAGTGTCCAACTCTTGATTTCAGCTCAGGTCATGATCTCACAGTTCATGAGATCGAGTCCTGCACTGGATTCTGTCTGTGCTGATAGCGTGGAGACTGCTTGGGATTCTTTCTCTCTCTATCTCTCTGCCCACCCCTGCTTGCACGTACATGCTATTTCTCTCTTTCTCAACAATAAACAAATAAACGTAAAAGTAATAATAATTGGGGCGCCTGAGTGGTCCAGTCGGTTAAGTGTCTGACTTTGGCTCAGGTCATGACCTCACAGTTCATGCATTGGAGCCCCACCTTGGGCTCTATGCTGACAGCTAAGACCCTGGCGCCTGCTTCGAATTCTGTATCTCCCACTCTCCCACTCTCTCTATCCCTACCCTGCTGGTGCTCTCTGTCTTTCATAAATGAATAAATGTTAAGAAAATTTAAAAAATAATAATAATAAATAAAAAATCTAAAACTGACACAGATCATCAGCTAGTGATTTTGTGTGCTGTATTGTGAAATCAATGAAATTTAAAAAAGGGGGGGGTTATTAAGTTTTTCCCCCCAACAATCTGTTAAAATGAATAATATATGACCGCAAAGCAATAATAAGTTTTGATTTCATATTAATATCTGTGTGGGAATGGTGTGGGTCTAAATTTAAGGGATTAAGAAATAAATGACCAGAGGGAGTGAGGAGAGAATGGGCAAAATGGGTGAAGGGGAATCGGAAGTTGAGGCTCCCAGTCATGGAATGACTAGGTCATGGGGATAAAAACCATAGAGAATCTATGTTATTATTAGGATTATTATTGAAAATACTGGAGGTTTTTAATAGAGAGAATGTTAGTGCTTTTCATCATATTTTTTTTATTCTAATAGTTTTAAATGTATTCGCTTTAAAGTAAGTAATCACAGCTTACAGGACTCACATTCTACAACTTTATTATTTTTAGGGTTTGATGGCTGAAATGAACACTAGAAACACCTTTCAAACAATGCTTAGAAACAAGGCATCCAACTCTAGTAAGTCCCTAAATAAATTAACAAACATTACTGAGCAAGTGCTCTCTTCTGGGCTCTGTGTGATTCCTAATAACAACGACCATTATGGAATCTATTAATCATCATGAGTACAGCTAGTCTCACAGTAAGTCGAGCAAGATAGGTTAACACACATGTAAGTATTTGGAAAGAAAATTATTTATTTATTTATTTATTTTTTAATCTTTATTTTTGAGAGAGAGAGAGAGATAGAGTGCTAGTGGGGTAAGAGCAGACAAAGAGGGAGGCACAGAATCCAGAACAGGCTCCAGACTCTGAGCTGTCAGCACAGAGTCCAACGTGGGGCTTGAACTCATAAACTGGGAGATCATGACCTGAGCCAGAGTCGGGACGCTTAACCGACCGAGCCACCCAGGTGCCCCTGGAAAGAAAATTTTAAATAAAGGGATGCAAAGCATGGTGCCACATTTAGCCGAGAGTTAGAGAATAAGCCATATATTGTATTTTGACGGTAAGTTTGCTTACTATTGTCTTCTCTCTGTCATCTATGAACCAGCCTTCCCAGAATGCCACGTGACTTTTCGAGGCAGAATGGAAAACATATCCAAAGTTTAATACAATATGAATAGGTATTTTGGATAAATAAGAACCCCGGAAAGTCAAACTTCAAACTCCTACCCTTCTTGGGAGATAGAAAGATTTGACAGAAAGTGAACAGATTAGGCCATTGACCCACTACTTTCCAAAATTTTCTGGACTATTTTCTTGATTTTGGGAGCTTCTGGGTCCAGGCAGACTTTGTTCCCGTTCTTCAGCGTGGCTCTGCAAGAGGGAATGGAATTATCTGTGAGTGCCGTGGCCTGACCCTCAGAAGGGATTTGCAGGGTTGGATAAAATTGTGTCGGCGGGGACAGAAGTGGAGAGTTTCCCTAGTGCCCGGTGAGGCAATGATACAGAAAGAAGCAGGCACTTACATCACTTCGACGTTGGCACAATGGGGTCCTGCCCTGAGCACCTCCAAATTCTGAATTTTACTTGGATGAATGCCAGAGACGGTGTTCGTACACAAGCAGCGAAGTTCAACGAACGGCTTCAGGTCCACCCTGTTAGCTAGGGGAGAAAGCGAGACTCTATCAGTGGTCCCGATTCTTGCGGAGATCTCATCTATCGACTTGTTTCCTTAGTCCCTTTATTCGTTACCTCTCATAAAGTCGCTGGGTATATGATCTTCCAATCTTCAGTAAAGTACCCTAGCAGAATGCCTTGGCACACGTGAAGTACCCGCTAAGCATACCCTCTCCACTTACTAGAGTTGCTAGTATAATGGCCTCTCCAGCCCCAGGAGCGACAGTGCGACTTTCCCCCAGACCCCGCCGCAGCTGCGGAGCAGCAGGGACGCCACCCGCAGCCTTCCCTGCGTCTCTTACTTTCTCCTGAGGTCGAGGGAACCAGCATGCTCAAGAACAGCGACAGCAGGAACAGCACCTGCAGGGCCGGAAGTGGGCCGGCGCAGGTGCAGGAGGAGGGGGCGGTAGGTCTGAGGCCCATGGTGGAGACGACTAAGCTGGAGTCGTGCCTAGAGGCAGGAGCCCTCGGTGAGAGGGTGACTCGCTGCCTGGAAGTCTAGTCTGCCGTCATATGGTTTTTCATGCTCTCCTGATGCCTCTTATACAAGCCCCCTGAAGGCCAGTATGGAAAAAACAGATAGGGAAGAAGTGAGGGTATGTGGAAACCCACGTGGAAGGGTGGTCATGTTGTGTCCAACCCAGATAAACGCCAGGCAAGTCGGGGTTCCTGCTCAGTTTCATTTATGCTTCCCTTTACAGCACCCTCCCCGACCCCGTTCTCAGTACCCATATCCTTTAGACGAATATAACCTTCCCCGGAGGGAGGCAAGAACTAGACTGAAGTATTGCACACATTTTCTTTGTGTGTCTATGTGATAACACTCTGTCTTTCCTATAAGGCAATTTATAGGCTTAATGGACACTTTGCAGCTATCTGGAAGCCTAAGTATGTGGCCCTTTCCGGTTGCCAAAGAAAGCAGATGTTCCTAACTTGGTTGTTGATAAATGTTAGGATTTGTTTGTAGTATGCGGATAAAGTATGAGCCAATTACCACAAAAGCCTCACTTTGCATATTAGTTTAGGGGCTGCTTTCCGTTTTCCAAATGTTTTGTTTTTCGCAATGTCATCCAGAAACTAGAAGAAAAGCTCATCCTCCCTCGTGTGATAAAATAAACTACTTGTTTCTATCACCTGAGTCTACTCTACAGAACAAGACCCAGCATACTTATTTTTTCTTTTATTTTTAATATTACAGGGAAATAGGTAAGATAATTTATTGTAAAAGGTTCATACACTGCAGGTGTGTGTGGCATAAAACATGTAGGTGTCTCTTCATCATTCTTCTGCATCCTCACCCTCCAGTGGTAACCTTAGGTAAGGGTTTGGGGTTAGTTCTCCATTCTGTCTGCACTTATATACACACCCATACGGATACATAGAGACACACACATCACTCATAGAGAAACACATATATCGATAGAGGCAGACATAGATTTTCTAATATAAATGGGATCATTGTATGGTTTGCTTTTGCCCTTCAAAAATATCCCTTCAGCATCCTTTCATGCTACCCCAAGGTCATTTTGCCCCATTCTCTCTCTCTCTCTTTTTTTTTTTTAGTGTTTATTTAATTTTGAGAGAGAGAGAGCACGAGCAGGAGTAGGGGAGGGGCAGGGAGAGGGAGGCACAGAATCTGAAGCAGGCTCCAGGCTCTGAGCTGTCAGCACAGAGCCAGATGCGGGGCTCGAACCCACAAACTGCGAGATCATGACCTAAGCCGAAGTTAACCGCTTAATCAACTGAGCTACCTGGGTGCCCCTTGCCCCATCCTTTTTAATGGCCATGTGACATTGTGTGGCATGGGCAATCCTCAACCAACCTCTGTCTTATTGGTGACCTTGAGGGTGTTTCCACTTTTGCGGTGTTACAAATTGCAACAAAGTCTCCATTCTTCAGTTCTCAGACCCCAATCACGGTTCTTGATCTCAAACCCTATGTGATATCGAAAAAGCCCTGGGGAGATGCAGAAGTGGACGGACGCATCGCATGCTGGCTTGTGTATGTTATTTCTGGATCTCTCTTCTGTAAGACTTGCTTCCTCAACTGGACTGTACACTTTTGAAGGCCAAGGCATGTCCTAGGTTTCTTTGAACGCTTTGGGTATTTTTCGGTGTGTAGGATAACGCAACACACAGAGGGTCTTGAACAGTGTTAGTGAGTAAATCAATGACTGTGTATCACATGAAGGAAAGTTTCTCTTTCCTTTTTAATCAGACACAATCTTCAGACCAAACTTCATGTGGTCCCAAGCACCTATGGTATAAATAGGTGATTTGGAAGGCTGGGAATAAAGGATACCGTTCTCGCCACAAGCTGTCTTCTTATTGCAACTATGTACAAATCTTACACAATATTATTTAAACTCCTCATTTTTTGTGTATGTTTTATACCTTTAAAATTCAGGAAGAAACTCAAAATATTCAAATGTACAAAATTACTGTTTTATCAAAAGAATGAATACAGTCAATTATTTTTTTCCAATCGGTTTTTTGTTTCGACTTTTAAGCTGATTTTCCCTCTTGGTTAAGTTAGACTACACCTACTTCAGTTCATCGGCCCTGTTTTGTAAATGTATTTCTTCTTCTCACCCCATTTGCTTTCCCTGTGTATCTGACAGTCTAGCAGTAGAACATATAAAAATGTTCCACCTCTCCCAACTCAGAAATTCATAGTCTTAGAAGCCAGCTCAAGAAGAAGATTAAGCTGAAAATGACTACCCTTCTCAGAGCTGAGATGAGAAGGTTCTCAGCAGGAAACAGTAAAGAGAGCGAACTCCTTTCTAGTTCTTCCTGAGCGGTGACTTTATAGTCTTTCCTCATTATTGTGATTGAAATGTTATTCATTCTCTGGTCAGATACATTTTTATTCAGAGGTAAGCTCAAAACCGTTTCCAGAGCAAGATATAAAGTGTTTTTTTTTTTCAAGGATTATACTGTCTTTCTTTTTCCATCCATCACAGCCCCCAACACATATTGTTTGATGTATTTGTTAGCTTCACTGGACGATTTCCCCCGCATGCATACACTATCCAAATTTTCTTTCCTGGTTCGTTTAGTACCAGGAAAGAGGTAGGCATGTCACAGAGTATCATTAAGCCATTGTCTTAATCAACAAATTGGTTACAAAAGACACAACGTCAGCAAGGTTCATGAGGAAGCATTAACAAATTTCTTGAGTCACTAAAATTTCACAAGCCTATTAGTTGGCACTTGAGGTAAATAATGTTTTGCTAGCTTTCGCTGATTCAATAAATATTAAGTATCTACTATGTGCCAGGTGTTTAAAAGTTCTCTTCATTGTGTGACTTCTTTATTAAAAGGGAGACATCAGGGCACCTGGGTGGCTCAGTCAGTTAAGTTTCCAAAGTTGGCCGAGGTCATGATCTTGCAATTTGTGGGTTGGAGCCCCGGCGTTGGGCTCCACTGACAGCTCAGAGCCTGGAGCCTACTTCGGATTCTGTGTCTTCTCTTCTCTCTGCCCCTCCCCGGTTCGTGCTCTGTCTTGTCTCTCTCTCTCTCTCAAAAATAAATACACATAAAAAAATTTCTTTTTAAGTGAGACCTCAAATATTCATGCAGAGCAATGGGACACCAATACTAACGTGCCGTCACTATTGCTGGTACTGCTAACTGTATTCTTGTCAATTGCACCTGGTGGGGTATTTCTTCTTATTATTTCCATGAAGAGAAACACAATACAGACTGAAACACTGACTTGCTAAATGGGTAAAAGATACTTTGAAATCAGTTATTCAATCAAAAGAAGTCAGCTTCTACAAAATAGTATATTTGAATGCTAGAAAATTACCATAAAAGTTCTTGGGTTTTAAATAACTGGACAGCCTTTTTATAGATCCAACATTGTCATGTAGTTTGTTTGTTTGTTTGTTTTTGTGGTAAGTTACTCTATCTCTTTTTTCTTTAAGTCATTGTATAAATAGCAAAGTCACAGAGTCATTTAGGAAACTAGCAAGTTTTCAAAGACTCAACACCGCTTCTGTTAGCTATTTTGAAAGAAAATATCTAGGGACGTTAGAGGAGCATTATCCACTAAAATTAAGATATAGATTAACTGTCATACATAAAAGATTTTGAACTGACATCTCCGAAGTATGAAGGAATTAAGCGATCATTTGCAAGTTAGTCTTAAAAGCAATTGGTACAGAAGGTCTTAGGGATAATACAATTTGGGGTCTTGCTGTCAAAGCACCTTAAGCAATCAAAGGAAAACCTCGTGGATAAAAGATTTCCTCTATGTACAGAAAACAAATATGTTTTCTGTATAATTCTCAGTTGACTGGAAGGATCCAGGCCTTAATTACTCTGGCACTTGTCATTTGAGGCTGGGTAATGCCCAGAGGTGAAGCCTGGGGTGGGGTGGGGTCAGGGAAGGAGTGGGGAGGGTGAAAGAATTGAGGGGAAGTGTCTTCCTGGGTGCTGTTAGACAGAAGCACCGCAGTTTCAAAGAGCCGAGAATCTTCACTTTAATTTAATGTTGATTAATATTAACCATTGAACATCAAATGCATAACGACCCTCTCCTGTAAGAAGCCAACCCCAAACTTAGTGGCTTACAACAATTTATGATTTCTGATGATTCCGTATGTTAATGAGTGGTACTTGGCCCTCATTTCAGAGGGTGTCCTCAGAGCACCACTGGAAACACTGAGAAGTCCCCCACGGCCTGTCTCACATGGAAGGGGCTTGTGTTGGCTGCTGGCTGAGGTTTCTGCTGGGGCATCTTCGCCCCTCTGCTCCTCCTTCTTTTTCAAGTAGCATTATGATACTTCTCGGGAATACAGGATGAATGGAAGGGAGGAAGAAGGGAGAAAATGAGACAAGGAGGGAGGGAGGAGAAAGGAAAGTTGGGAAGGGAAAAGAAGGAAGGAAGAAAAAAGAAAGAAAAAGGCAAGACCCAGGCCCTCCACTCTCTTCCCTTCATTCCCCTCCTGTCTCTCCTCCTTGTCCCCGCCACGCCTCTCATCTTTTCCATCTCCTTTCCTCCCTTCTCTGCTTCTGCCCTTCTCTGACCTTTCCTCCCCTCCCCTTCCCTCTTCTCTTCCCCTTTTCACCCCCTTCCCCTGTCCCTGAAACCCAGATGTACCGCCTACATTCCTTCCCTTTCTGGGTCCTCTGGGTGGTGCACCACAGCTGTCTCCATTTGCTGGGAACAAGGCTGCAGGAAGCTCACTGCCGAGACCTTCTCTGGGCACAGCCCCAGGGCCTGAGGGAAATGTCTCACCCAAAGTTGTGCCTGCTCCCAGAGGTAGCCCACATCTAATGACCTGTCACTGGGGGGAGGATGGAGGTCTGCTCCCTTGCCACAATTCACAAGAACTCTGGAAGGCTCCAGAGCTTCTCATGGGATCACCTTCTGTTGTAACAGCAGCCCCCCTTCTACCTAACCGGCTCTTTACTTCCTGACAGATGTTAATCTTCAGAGCATTCCTCAGTAAACTTCCCTCACTAAGATGTCCTCTCAAGGTTTGATTCTGGGGAACCCCACCTAAGTGGCTCTTTCTGTCTCTTAAAAAAAAAAAAAAATCTAGTCCCTTTTCCTTCAGCTTTCAAGTAAAGCTTTGTCAGAGAGAACTCAGTCTATTGGCTGCCTAAAGACCTTAACTTAGGCTGAAAGCTTCTCATGTTTGTGATTTCTATATCATTGGGATCCTGTGCAGGGTGTATTCTGTAACAGGATTATCAGTAAGTGGGTGTTGATGGATGAACGTTTATAAGAAGAAAAAATACGCCACATCTGTTGATAATGCTAGCACATGAGTGACAGAAAAAAAATAGAATGTGAATACATTGTTTCCAGAAGCTTCCTAAAAAAAACTTGTGAAAACAAAGTATTAGGGAGAATTCTTAGGGAGCATTACACTGGCCGCTCCTGCTAGAAACGAGATAGCTATTTTTCTCTTTGTTCAGCCTAGAGGTGGTCAGAAACAATCTTTTCACGTTTTTATGGTGGTGGAATCACATCTTTTAAGAATGTGGTTTTTACAGAGGAGGTAGGGGGTCTGGCAATTTCTCAATATTTATGAAATAGGACTCCAGACTGTGTAGAAAGAAACTTTTGCATGTAAACTCTAAGTCTTCCGCTGTCATTATTTCACTGTACATATTTGAAGTATGAACAATCCTTTTCGGGAATATAATACGAATTTTGCTGACTAAAAGCAAACCAGGACCGTCAGCCAAAATTACAATCATGTGCATTCTTCCTGTCTTCCGTGATTCGGTCAGGGAAGCAAATCGAAATCCCAGGTGCTCATTCTGCCTGGTAAATTTCTCAATTTGTAACATCCAGGAAAGACTTTTGAAGTCAAATACAATATGAGAGCTACCCACGGTGATTCTTTTCCTTATGCAAGAATTACAAGTATGATAGAAAAACAAAGCCACTAGTCAGATTTTATCATAGATCTTGTCACACCTTCAAGAATTGAAGGATTATGTGAATGTGTCACACCCAGAGGAGAGCAGGAAAATGCGGTAAAATGAAAGGCATTAATGAAACATTGGAAATTGTCTGGATGGAGGCAGTAACAGATATTTTAGCAGACCTTTTGTTCAAGTCCTACTGACTTCATAACTGAGAGTGAACTTCAGATGGATAACAGAGTGAATGTAGTATTTAGGAGTTTGTGTGAGGAAAATATACCTCTAAAAGACATACAGTGGGTTAATTTGCTCCAGATATATTAGTCTTTGAATTTGCTAGTGGTAGGATCAATGGTGACAGTAGGATTAGTAACTGTCAATGAAGGTCTTGTATAAGTTATACTTCAGTTATATCATCTGTTTTCTTTATGGAACAACTAATTATAGCAGGAGCATGACAAACAGAATTGCAAGAATATTACAAATGAGGTCTTACTCTATAGTCTAGAAATAAACTAAACTTTTAAATCTTGTTTCTGGGTAAAACAAAGATCTTGAATGATAGCAAAGGAAAAAGTAATCAGTAATGATTTCTTCACGGAACATACATTTCACCGATCGAAAGGGCATTTAATATGCTTTCATTTATTGTTGTCAGGCACTTACTCAATGAGGACCTTGGGGCTGATATGACAAATGAGAAATTACTTAAAGCACTGAAATTTATAGATCACACATCTATGATAATTTGATTTGCTTTCTTAATGTTTCCCTAATATTAGTGTATGATTCATAGGTTCAAAGGGAAAAAAATGCTATTTGAGAGAGTAAAAAGATCATGGACATTTAATGATTTTTAAAATTTTTGAGGTATTTTGTGCTTTTCTATATTGCTAAAAAATTGGTCAGTAAATCATGTCTTTAAATGTTTCCATATCTTTGTATCTTCCTGTCTTTCTCACTTTTATGTGTTATATAGAGCTATATTAACATATAATAATAATGTATTACTATAATTACTATATGTAATATATTACTATATGTAATTACTATATGTAATAATGTATTACTATAATTACTATAATAATATATTAATGTATTAATAACATATACTAATCTAATTGGTGTTTTATATATAAGGAGAGAGATGAAACGATGTAGATAATTTAGCTTAGATATAGATGTGCTAATAATACATTAGCATGTACTAATAAATACATATGCACCAACATAAGCATATATATTAATCCAGTTGGGTATGTGTATATGTATATTAATTGAATTAGTCTCCTTCTTTCATTTTCTTGTTCTTCCTAAGGATGAGTTATTTCCCGAAATTGCTATCTTGATGCTGAGAGACAGTGGGACTCCTTTAGTCCAGACCAGTCTTCTGTTTAAGTACCTACTATGTGCTAGGCAATGTCCTAAAAACAGAAATGAATATGATAAAGGTATCCTGGCCCTCATGGAGCTCACAGTGAAGCTGGAATAGACCCTAAATAAATGACCACATGGATATAATCACTATGGATTCTACAGTCATGTCAGCGACAGAATATCATGAGGAAAAAGAACAAAGTGCTATTAGACGATGTAAAAGAGGTCTTCACCTGTGGAGGGCAAGGATCGGCGAGGTCCTCACTGACTGGTCAACTGACCTCAAAGGGAGAATGGAGTTGGCCACAGGAAAGCGAGGAGTAGATGTTACAGGTTGAGGGGACTACCTTATCCCAAAGCATAATTAAAGATAAACGAAGTTTTTGCAACAGTATAAGAAGGAAGAAACAACATAAGTAAATTTTATAACTCTTTATTTTTTTCCAAAGAATAAAAGAAGTATCGTAAACCAATGCGACATATGATAAGAAGTAATTTTAACATAACAGGTTATGATGTGTAGGTAATTCTTTGGATTACTTGCAGACGAGATGAAGAAAAGAAGGTAAAGGAATTACACTTCATTCGACATCACATTGAGCAGGTTTCTGATGTTAGGACACTCTCTAATAACCTGGGGTTTAGGATAGTTTCTTAATTCCTTAAGTCAATCCGAGTCAGGTATTGGGGACACAGAGATGAATGACATATGGTTGATGATCCAGGAGATCTCTTAGAATAAAGAAACTTACAAACAAATAAATTTAAAAAACCCACAATACAATATCTGCTATCGAAGATACTGAAATATCTAGAAGATCCTTAGGAGAACATCAAAATAGAAACTACAAATTCTTCCGGGAGTGCCAAGGAAGACTTCTGAGGGAAGCATTGTTTGCGCAGAATTCTAAAGGATGAATAAACTTCCTCCTATAGGCAGAAAGTGGTGAGGCCCTTCCAGGAGGAGGCCCTACCAAATGCAAAGGTGTGGACCCAGGAAGGGTCCACAGTGAGGGTCCCCAGGAAGGGTCCACAGTTCCCAGTGAGGGAACTAAGCTCCTGACTGCAAGGGTGCAGAGGACCCATGACATTGAAGTAGTCATCGGGAGGTAGATGAGACAGTGTTGGGAGCCATCTTGGGCTCACAGGTTGAGCCGCCTCCCTGTGTGGAAAGGCAGATGATTGCAAGGCTCCTGCCGATCAAATGGGGCCCAGTCTTACCTCCTTCTAAAATAATTTTTCAGGCTTGGATTTCTTGAGCTGCTCTCGTTGGCATTTAAATAAAAAGGAAAGACCTGGAGCATGATGCTTTGATGGATTACATCTGAATGAGAGTAGCCTGGCCAGAAGTAACCTTAAAGTTGCGTCTTGGGGATGGGTTGCACAAATTGATAGCAGTTATGAGCTGGCTGGATATTGGTGTGACTTGAGCAAACGTTGGGCTCCTATTATGTAAATTCACTCGTTCACAAGCAAAGGACAAGCATTGGGAATTCTGTCTTTGCTGGGTGGGTTGCACCTCCCCCATTGTAGCTGGAAGAATAAGCAGAAGACTCCTGGCCTGTTTATAGATAATTAACATAGAGCCTCTAGGTAACACCCTGTTCTCTCCCCTTGCCTTAAATTTGTACGCTAATTAACTTGAAAACAACTTGCAAGATTGAGGAAATCGCAGCTTTGCTGAAAAACACACATTGCTGTTCAAATTATGCTTACTGATGGGATGTCACTCATTGCTGTAATGTCACTCACTACCTTTAAATAAAATACTGCGGTCAGTAGGGCAGAGACACACATGCACCCCTGCCTGGTTCCAGAAGCCATGCGGTTCTCCTGAGTCGTTCATCTGTGCCGACACCTTTCCTCCTTCGGAAAGTTCCTAGACATGCCGGGGCTGGACTCCGGCAAGACAGACCTAATTTGCCATGCTTCACAATTTTTATTTCCCATCTAGGAAATAGGGAGCCAGTTAAGGATTTAAGGTAAGAAGTCTTACCTTAAATCTGTGTTTTCTAAGCAGCCCAAAGGCTGTTGATGCTCTGAAGGAGTAACTGAAGGAGACTGAGCTTGGAGAAAGGCTGAACTAATGCAGTGGGCCCTGGGGAAATGCAGGTTCTCTCTGCTAGCCAGAGGGTAGCATAGTTATTTTTAAGAGAATATAGAATTAAAGATAAACAAAGTTTTTGCAACAGTATAAGGGAAGAAACACCATAAGTAAATTTTATAAATCTTTTATTTTTTCCAAAGAACAAAAGAAGTACCATAAACCAATGCGACATATGATAAAAAGTAATTTTGATATAACAGGTATTCTGCGTAGGTAATTCTTTATAACAAAATGGTCAAAACCTTAACCTGTATATATTTTTGGAAAACTAAATGTGAATCTATATTTAAATAGCCCAAATACATTTTCAAAACTGTCAGAGTACAGATCGTTTTAAGTTTGCTTTTGTTCCTTAAAAAATGCAAATAATGCATTTCTATAAAAACTGAAGTAGGGAATATACCTATTTCCTAGCTTCTTCATCTATCCAAAACATATATTTAGTGACGAGAATAATAGTACTCCTCGCAAAATGGTTAGTATGTACCATAAAATCAAAGTTTAACAAGTAAGTCATGACATTATGCCATACTCAGAAGACATCAAATGTCTAAAGTTATAGGAAAAGAATATATTAAGTTCCTTATAGAACTTAAACATTTAAAAATTCTAAATAAGGAAATGTATTTTATAGAGATAACTGCATGAGACACTCAGCTTTCTAAGGCAATACAGCTCAGCATCCCAGGTCTAAGAGCGAGGAGTTCTTCTAACATATTCCCCAAGAAACAATACTAAAAGATTTCCTATTTCATGAGGAGTAAAGGTAACAATTTTTCTCCACAGACCAGCATTCTAATGAAATATCATTCACACATTAAATCCACAGCCTTCTCAGTAACACTATCAGGAAAACATCTAAAATAACAATAGTTCCCTTGAAAGATTAACAACCAGTGATTTTTGACTCACAATTTAGTCAGTTGCCAAAGGTTTCAATAGCACGACAGGTAAAAATAACAGCAAATAAATAGCAGGGAATACTATATTAAATACTTCAGGAGCCGGCATGAAGTTGGAAGGACCAAAATAGGTCCCTCGTTCGTCCCTTCTCTCACAGGTAGGGAGTTCATGAAGAAGCCTAACTCACTGGAGAAAACCAGTCTTTGCTTTTTGTCTTCACTGGGTCCTTGAGGCACGCAGAAAACTGCTCTGCTAGGGAGCTGGGCAATTTTTCCAACGCATGGCTCTTTCTCTTAATCAGTTTTTTTCCCACTGTTGAGAAACGAATTATATCAGTGTAACCGAATTCCCACAGTCTGGTCTACTCCAACCTGTTTTCAGGACACAGAGCTTAAGCCCAATGAAAAGCAAAGGACTCTACTAACAACAGCAACAACAAAATACATTTCAGTCATGAGCTCGGCGGAACCCTCTAGAGCAATCAGATGGGTGATAAAAGTTTCCCCAGGACATCGCAGAACCGTCCCGTCCCCCGCCCCGCAAGGATCTTTTATCCTAAGCTTGGTCTCCAGTGGGGTAGGCAAAGCCCTTGCGGAGAAGAAGGACCTTGAGAAGTCCACACTCTCAACAGCACAACGATCAAAGTGACAGTGTACCTGTCCAAGAGTTTCTGGATGGCTTTCTTCATCACAGGGGTTTCTGGGTCCAGACAGACTTCCTTCTTGTTCTTGAGGGTGGCTCTGCAGAAACAAAAGGAGGACGAGCCCTTGAGCCACTGGGGCTGAAGACTCGGGCTGAGGGGCTTCTCTCCCGTCAGGGTCCCAGCGGACACCGCAGCGCTCGAGGACTTACACGACTTCCACCTTGGGGCACTGCGGTCCGGCCTTGATCACCTGCATTTTAGTGATCATTTTGGGATGAATCCCCGGTGTGGTGGTTAAACACACGCAACGCAGCTCCCTCACTATGACCGCGACGGGACCGGCTGGGGCACAGAGACAGAGAGAGAGAGACACCGTTATAGGGCAGGTCGCAGGAGAGCTCTCCCTCCCGGCGAGCCCGCCCGGGACGCCTCCCCGCGCCCGGGGCCGCCGCGGGGGCCGGACGCGCCGCCCTGCCCGGGTGCGCGCCGCGTGCCTGGCGCTCTCACCGCTGGCGAGCGGCCCCGGCGGCGTCAGCAGCAGCAGCAGGAGCAGCGCGCACAGCGAGCCCGAAAGGCGCGGGGCGCGGGCGGCGCGGCTGGGCAGGGGGCTCATTGCGGCCACGAGTGCAGCTAGGGGTGCGGGTTCTAGAGGCAGGAGAGGAGCGGGATTTGAAGCTCCGGCGCGCTGTAGCTCCCCCCGAGTCCTCTGCATCCCTTTTATTTGCACGGGCCCCTTCCCCCAGGCAGGAAGCGCAAGCTTTGGGATGCTTGGGAAACTCCCTGGATGAGGGGGAGGGGTGGAGGGGGAGGGGTGGAGGGGGGCTGAGCAGAGGGAGTTGAGGAGGAGTGTGGCTGGGAGGAGCTCCCTGCACGGGTTGCGAGACTGATGGACCTGGTAGCCGGCCCGGTGGAAGATGGAGCTGCTGCTCCCGCCGGTGGTGGGGAGCAGGGATTTCATCCTTTAGGCTAGCCAGGGCTAGCAAAGGCCGACTTCTCCTGGGAACAGAGCCCTTTGGGATATGCCCCTCGTTTCCGTCTAAAGAGGAAGACTGGAACCAAACTGGCAGGTTTGACTTTAGTTTCTGAACGCTCTATCTTCTTTATCATCATCATCACCACCACCATTTGGGAAATCTAAGCGGTGGTTAACACTGCGCTGAACTGAAGGCACTCTTCCCCTGCTTTCAGGCAGGTCGTTCTAGGTTCTTCGAATTAATTTATGATCCTTTGGACTTCGGCTAGCTTCAGAGGCCAAGATACTTCGATAAAAGTGTCCCTACTCCCGCTCGAAGTCAGTGGCAGAAAGGGACTCCCCAAGCAATTCTGCTAACTGAGAATGCTATGCTGTAGTTGGCAGCAGGCATGTGCGTGTCCAGGTGGTCTTTAACAATCTTCAAAAATCACTCAGCAAACTGGCCTGAAGATACTGCCTTGCTTTTCACAGTTCAGCACACTAGCGAATTGGAGGAGGTACCGTCTTCTTTGGGGATGTGATGGGTGGGGGTGAGGGGAGACTGAAGCGGTGACAGAGAGCTGAGCCTGTTCCAGCTCCAGGTTCTAGCCAGGTGTGTCATTGACCCAATTTGGAGAAGCTGTGGCAGGGTCACAAGTTTGAGGGATTCTTCTGGAAGTTTGGCCTGGGCCTTTGAATCATTTGGCAACAAGACAGTACCCACTCTGGACTCACTCAGCTTCTCAGAAGGAAAGGGTGATCAAAGACATTGGCTTCTGGAATGATTTAGCTTCATATTTTAGTGACTGCTTTAATGCACAGGCCTGCTTTAATCCAAGTGAGCTCGGACCTGCCCCCTGAAGTTGAGGGGTGAAGTGGCCTCTTCACCCTCTCTAGTAACTGTGGAAGTAGTTAGAACACTCAAGTATTAATGGCCAGGCCTTTCACACGTCTAGGTCCATGCAAGGCGTGAGTATGATATTGGAATGACAGCTAGATTTTCTTTCATGGAAGTCTAACTAGATCCTCTTCTGGATTGTTCTCAGTACCATTGTCCTCACAGTAGGTCAGCAAAGGCAATGGGTAGACATGATGGCAATTGGAAGCTAATCACAGAAAGAAATTACTTTCCTTGTCTCTCAAGACCCTGGGGAGTTTTATTGACTCCTCAACATGTCTTCCTTGGCAGAACATCAGCCCCATTGGTGAGCAAGAGGGAAGTCTCATAAACCTTTAGAAGTTTTGTCTGGAAGGAAACTTAAGAAATTCTCTGGATGAGGAAGGCTGGAAGGTTTGGCCTTGCTTTGTGGGAAGCGAAATGGGAAGTTCGCCATCCTGTACAGCTTCCTGATGCCATCAGCATCATATCTGACTCAGCTAATACAACCCTTCATCCTTCCAGGGAGTAGTAATCTGGGGAAAACAGCCTGCAGACTTTTTATATTGACTTTTTAGAGTTTAAAATACGTCTAAAGACTGAAGGTAAACCTCACTGATATGGATAAAATGAAACTTCAAAACCGTGACTAAAAATCTTGGGCAATTAAATTCAACTTAACTGAAGCGAATAAACCACAATATAATAAGACTCTGTGGGGAAAAAAAAGCTTATTGATGTTGGTTATTGAGGTGCATGTGTATGTGTGTGCGTGCGTGTGTGTGTGTGTGTGTATTTAGGTTAGTTCCAAATAATCTATTTTAAACATAAATGAACATGAGTTATTTCGGCAACAAATGGTGAGATCGGAGAAAGGTCATGATATGTGATTTCCAGTTCCTCCTGACACTCTTATGGTTGTTTTTGCTTCACTTGGCTTGTATTCTGAATCAACTTACCATGGATTATTTATGAAATATAAGGCATATATATATATATTTTTTTTTTTTTGCAGCTGGCAAGCAGGTAGTAGAAAGTTCCCACTAGAAATGGACTGTTGGGTTGCCCAACCTAACCAGGAAACAGTGTGTAACTTAACCTGGTTCTCACTGAACTCATGCTGGCTCATTGCCCATGTGTAACTCCTGTCTAGGCATCGTTGGTATGGGCCTTCTACAAAGACAGATAAGAATGGGGATGATCCAAAGACTCCCTGCAGTTGAGAATGACAGCACCAAGTACCATAGAAGGCAGAGTTCTTTAAAAGCAGTTGTTTCTTTATTCCCCTTTTAACGGGAAGCCATTTGCCTTTCCTGCACTCTGTCTTGGTAGTGGAGAAAGGCAACATGAAAATTTTGACCCAAACTATAATGAAACGTTATCTGCAAAATGATATTGACATCTTGATAGCCTGAAAGATTTATTTGTTTGTCAGAAGCAATACAATTTTGGGGGTACCTGGCTGGCTCAGTCGGTTAAGTATCCGACCTCGGCTCAGGTCATGAACTTGCAGTTCAGGAGTTAAAGCCCCATGTCAGGCTCTGAGCTGTCAGCACTTGCTTCAGATTCTGTGTCCCCTCTCTCTCCCTCCCTCTCCCCAATGTGTGCTCTGTCTCTCTGTCTCTCTCAAAAATAAATAAGCATTAAAAATAATAAAAAGAAGAAGCAATAGAATTTTGGTCATCATACCACAAGATAATGTAGTAGGAATTAAAATATTCTTAATGGTCCGTGGCTTCCGAAACACTTTCATACTCACTATCTTTTAAGCCTCATATTGATTCTTCGAGGCAGATAAGAAAAATTCTACTATCCTCACTTTAGGACCTGCATCTCTTGTTGACAAGAGTTGATACATAGGAAAAAAAAAGGTGAGAATTTTAGTCTTAAATGTTTTTTCCAAAAGCCCTGGGCTTCTCGGAAATAGAACCATCCATTTGGTCTCAGTCAAGCAACAAAACAAAAAGGCAAGGCCAGAGAAAGAGTTAAGTTGAAAATCAATGACTGTGAAGTACTAGAGAATCTTCCACAAGAATTTTTTCAATTGGGGTAAAATTGGTATACAATATTATGTAAGTTTCAGGTGTACAACATTATAATTTGACATCTATGCATTACAAAGTGATCGCCATTAAAGAAAGGTCTAGATACCATCCATCATCATATAATTGACACCCTTCACCCATTTTGCCCAGCACCTCCTCCCTTCCCCTCTGCTAACCACCTGTCTGCTTTCTGTATCTGTGACTTTGTTTTTGTTTCATTTTCTTTGTTCATTTGTTTAGTTTTTTGGTTCGTTTTTTGTTTTTTGTTTTTTAAATTCTGCATATAAGTGAAATGGTATGGTATTTGTTTTTCTGTCTGACTTGTTTCCCTTAGCATAATACTTTTAGGGTTCAAGGTCCATCTGTGTTGTCACATATAGCAAGACTTCATTTTTTTAGAGCTAAGTAGTATTCCATTATTATTCCATACACACACCCACCACGTCTTTATCCATTCACTCATCGATGGATGTTTAGATTGTTTTCATTTCTTGCCTCTTGTAAATAATGAACCTAGGGTGCATATATCTTGTTGAGTCAGCATTTTTGTATTCTTCAGATAAATACTAAGAAGTGGAACAGCAGGATCATATGGTAGTTCTATTCTTAATTTTTAAAGGACTTGCCATACTGTTTTTCATAATGGCTGCACCAATTTTCATTCCCACCAAGAGTGTACAAAGATTCCCCTTTCTTCACATCTTCTCCAACACTAGTTATTCCTTGTCTTTTTGATACTAGTCATTCCAACAGGTGTGAGGTGATATCTCATCGTGGTTTTGATTTGATTTCCCTAGTAATCATTGATGTTAAACATCTTTTCATGTGCCTGTGTCTGTCTGTATGTCTTCTTTGAAAAAGTGCTTACTCAGACCCTCTTTTCATTTTTTTAAATTGTATTGTTTTTTGTTTGTTTTTGAACTGTATGAGTTCTTTACAAATTTTGGATATGAATTCCTTATCCAGCGGATAAGGGACTGCAGAAATCTTCACAGGACTTGCAAAAATCTTTTCCCATTCAATAGGTTGATGATGATTTCTTTTGCTATGCAGAAGCTTTTCGTTTTAACGTAATCTCATTTGTTTATTTTTTCTTTTCATAAAAAAATGATAATGCTTTTCAGATTACAAACCATGTTCTCCACAGTCACTAGCAAATACCCCATGGCTATCCACATCTGGTTAACCACTCGTATTGCCCAACAACCATATTTTAATCTGTTGAAATCCTCAGTCTATATATTCCTAGCCTTTAAAGCAACAACGATGTCAAACATCTGAGAGATCAGGTTCACCGGCCTGAAACCATCACGTGCTTTCTAAATTCCTCTCTTCCTTCGAGACCAGTGTGAAGTCCCATCTTCTCTGAGGAAGGTTTATTCTGACGAAGCCCATTCATATGTATTTTTTTTCATCTTCAGTCTTTGAACATCTAATGTACTTGTGATAACTATCTCATTAACAGAGGTTAATTATTCCTTAATTTTGCTTTTGTCTCTCTCCAGTCAACTATAAATCAGGGACAATGGAAGTGTTGAATCACTATATTGTACACCTGAAACTAATACTACGTTGTATGTTAACTAACTGGAATTTGTTTGTTTTTTAAGTTTACTTATTTATTTTGAGAGAGAGAGAGAGAGAGAGAGAGAGAGCTCACAAGCAGGGGAGGGGCAGAGGGAGAGGAAGAGAGAGAGAATCTTAAGCAGGCTCTATACTGGAGCCTGAAACAGAGCTCGATCCCATGACCCTGGGATCATGACCTGAGCCAAAATCAAGAGTCGTTCAACTGACTGACCCACCCAGGCACCCCTTAACTAACTTGAATTTAAATAAAAACTTAAAAAAATGAAATCAGTGGTCATGTCTTGTATCTTTCACATAATCTCCATAAGTTCCAGGCTCAGTAACAGTTTAAGAACATTTAATGATATATAATAACCTTTTATTTTGCAGTGTTCTTTGAATTACAAATGGATCTCAAAGTCAAGGAGAAAAGAATAGGATAGTTTGCTGTCATTATTCATTAGAACGCCCCAATTTTGAATTAGCTTTTCACTGTGCTGGAAATTGTTTCTTGGCTATTCTTAGGGACAATTCAAATGAGATTTTCAGTCTTTGGAACTTGAACTAGCCAAAAGAATGTTCCAAAGCCAGCAGGATATTTGATATTAAAAGAAAAAATTATACAACTACAGTATCAACCAAATTTCATATTTTCTGGGACTTAGAGATTGTTGGAGATAAATGATAAGGGAAATTTCTGGTTAAGTTATACTGTGTGGGATGTTGACAGTGGGACCATTATTCTAAATTGATCTCTTCCAACAAATCAAAGAGAGCTTCAATTGTGTGATTATGCCGTAGGCCTTTAAAAATATTTTTCTAAGTTTCTATTGTTCTTTGTTTGTACTACCCTTTATATTTCTTTTAAGAAACTCTATATGATTACAGTGATTAGAGATGTAGACATGTAATTGTCAGGTTGGGTGCATCGAGGATATCAGTATAAGAATTTCTCAATCAATATGAGTTTAAGTAGAAGATAGAGTTACTTGTTTGTACGCAAGACAAAAGGCAGAAGCCAACTACTTTTGGCTTAACTTTGCAACATCCTTGCAATCTGTCTGCTTCCACATTTGCTTGGCAATCCCATGAAGAAACAGTATTATTTAGGGAAGTTTGCTGCTTCAAAGTTGCCCCAGTTGTACTGTGAAATATCAGGAATGCTTTCTCTTCTATTGTCCATGATCTAATTTGCCTTGCTGCCCATTTCAGATGAAATCTGCTTGAGAAAGGAGTCAATCAATGAACCTTAATTGAGTCGAAACTCAGCGGGGCTCCAGAGAACCATAGGTGGACTTTTTCCTGCCACCTCCTGGGTGGATGGGGCATCTAGTAATTTTTTTTTGGTCCTCTGTGCAAAGGCTGCAAAATGTTTTGTTGACAAGAGAAGACCCAAAGATGAGGAGTAAAAACTTAATGTTTTTAATGGGAAACAAACGTTTCCAAAAGCGTGGGGCTTCTTACAAATAGGAAGCATTCATCGCTTTCTTCAGAAATTTGGTCTGGGCTTAGCAAAACAGTAACAGAAGTCTTTTTAGGGGTTGGCTATTTTAAATAACTTTTTTGAGAAGTCATTTGTCTGCACAGGTCCTTTATGAAAAATTAGGCTTCTAATGCTGTGCATAATAATGGTCATTTACTATCCTGTGTTTTGACTACCATTACCTTCCTACCTTTTCTTTTTTTAATTTAGGAAAATATCCATTTCTTCATGAACTCATATCTTTCATTCTCATTTAACATGTATTAAAATCTCATTGATTGCCGCTTTAGTAGGAATAATTGTGATGTATTTGTGTGTCTGTCGTTTATATGCTTTGTAGATAATCAAAACCCTCTCTGTTGTCTTCCTCTGTTGCCATCACTTGAACGAATAGATGATGTTCATGAACTTAAAAGTCAAACACACAAACACCACCACCACCACCACAAACAACAACAACAACAGCACTCTAGTCTAAATGTTCGTGCTCCCCTTCTCAAATTCATATATTGAAATTCCTAACACCCAGTATGATTATAATAGGAGGTTAGACCTTTAGGAAGTAATTAAGTCAAATGGGCAGATTCCCTCATGAATGGGATTAGTGTCCTTATTAAAGAGTCCCCACAGAGCTTCTGCACCCCTTCCTACCAAGTGAGGACACAAGTGGGGTGCCATCTGTGAACCAGGAAGCAGGCTCTCACTAGACACTGAACTTGCCAGCACCTTGAGCTTGACCTTCCCAGTGTCCAGAACTGTGAGCGATAAGTTTCTGTTCTTTATAAGATCAAGAGAAAAACAAGAACGGAGCATTTCTTACAGCTGATTTCTTGCCACAAATTTTTTCATAAATCTGATTATGAATTCTCGGTGAATAACTACTTTTATGCGTTTTTGAAACATCGCCAACAAGGAGGGGTTGGGGGTTGAGCAAAATGGGTGAAGGCAATGGGAGCTATAGGCTTCCAGTTATGAAATGAATAAGTCATGGGATGAAAGCTGTAATAGTGCTGTATGGAGACAGATGGTAGCCACACTTGTGGGAAGACTAGCATAGTGTATACAGTTGTCAAATCAATATGTTGTACACTTGAAACTAACATGTTGTATGTCAATTATACTTCCATTTAAAAACATTTAATTAATTAAAAATTAAAAAAAAAGAGAAAAAACCCTCTCCCTGGCCACAGTTAATGGGTCAGAATGGACACATAACTAAAATAAAATTGTTTTAAGAATTGAGAATTAGGAAATTGATCCCATTGACATAAGAGGTGTTGCAATGCCAAAGCAAATCACAAAATCCTAGAAATTCTGGCTAATGCTGAACTATGAGTATCTTACTAACCAGCTGGGATTTTAAAGCATGGCTTCCCCCTGGAGAGTGGTTTTGACAAAACCACTTTACCAGAAGGCTTTGCTTTGAATCATTTTGGTTTCCCAAAAATTCAGTATTAGTAAATCAGACTGGAGGTCATTTTCTTTGGAACAGAATGTCCCTCTGGAAACAGTTTTATTTTTCCCTAACTTAAAGTTGAGAACCAGAACGATAAATGCTATGACCAGGAACGATGTCATAGAAAAGAGAAAAATAGTAGTCTCTAATGTACTTGTAAAAGACCAACGCTGGTTTCTTTCACAATGCCATTATGCGAAAGTTAGATTTTTGTAATAAATGAAAGTTATGAAAGTTTCATATGAAGTATATCCAGCTAGCTTTCTATGATGGTTGAAAATAAATTCATAATGTAAATTGAGGCAGTACAATTGGTGAAGGAAAAAATTGGCAAGCTGAACTTTGTTAACATTAAAATTTTCTGTTCTGCAAAGACACTACCAAGAGTTGAACCACAGACTGGGACTAAATATTTGTAAAAGGCATATCCGATAAAAGACTGCTGTCCAAAATATACAAAGAAGGCTTAAAACTCAATAATAAGAAAACAAATGATATGATTGAAAAAATCGCACAAAGACCTTAATAGACACCTCACTAAAAATATACATACAGATGGCAAATAAGCATATGAAAAGATGGTCCGCATCATATATCATCAGGGAAATGCAAATTAAAAAACAATGAAATATCACCACACACGTATTCGAATGGCCAAAATCCAGAGTATTGATAACCAATTGCTGGTGAAGATGCAGAACAACAGAAACTCTCATACATTCCTGCTGAAAATGCAAACTAGCAGTTTCTTACAAAACTAAACGTTACAGTCCAGCAACCACGTTCCTTGGTATTCACCCAAAGGAGGTGAAAACTAAGTCTGCATTTAAATCTGCAAATGGGTATTTATAGGAGCTTTATTCATAACTGCCAAAACTTGGAAACAAGCAAGATGTCCTTCATTAGATTTATAGACAAATAAACTGTGGTATATTTAGACACTGGAATACTATTCAGTGCTGAGAAGAAAAGCATGAAGGAAGCTTAAATGAGTATTAATGAGTGAAAGAAGCTAACCTGAAAAGCTGTATGATTCCCACTATATGACATTCTAGAAAAGGCAAAACTGTGGAGACAGTAGAAAGATCAATGGTTTCCAGGGGGTTAGGTGCTAGGGAGAAGGAGCATGGAGGATATTTAGAGCAGTGAAACTACCCCGTGTAATACTGTAATGGTTGATACCTGCCGTTATGCATTTGTGCAAATCCATAGACTGTACAACACCGAGAGTAAACACTAACGTTAACTGTGGACTCCAGATGTAGGTTCGTCAGTTCTAACAAACAGCACCACTCTGGTGGCGGGGCGGGGAGGCGGGCGGTGTTGAAAATAGAGGTAGCTAGGCATATGTCAAGGAAGGGAAGACACAGGCAATCTCCGTACCTTCTTCTTAATTTTGCCATGAATTTAAAACTGCTCTAAAAAAATTAAAGCCTATTTTAAAAATATAAAAATTAAATTCTAAAAAGAAAAAAGATATTTCTTCAGTCATTAATCATTGCCTTATTTGGATTCTATTTTCTATGTCACTAACTTTGCGTGTCATCTTAAAAAATTTATCACTTCTTTTAGTGACACTACCAATACTTTTTGTTTTCTTCACAAGGCTACTGAAAGGAACAAACAGGATAGCTATGATAACTTTTAAAAACATTTTCTTAATTTTTATGTTTTCAACTGAGGTAAAATTTGCACCATGAAATGCATACACCTTGAGTATGCAGATCGATGAATTCTGAAACATATAAATAATCAATTAAGATACAGAATATTTTCATTGTCTCAGAAAATGTGTACTCTTTTATTCAGCCTCTCTTTTCCAAAGAAAACTACTATTCTGATTTTTAGTTTGGTCTATACTTGACTTCACATAAATGGAATTATCCAATATGTAGTCTTTTTTGTTTGGTTCCTTTTGCGAAGCGTTGTGAGATAAATCCATGCTACTGTGAATAATAGTAACATATTCCTTTTATTCAGTTGATTGTGCCTTGAATAACTGACGTGAAGTATTCAGTTATTCAAATATACCAAAATTTGTTTTCCCATTCATTTGTGGATGGACATTTGGACCGTTTCCAGTTTTTGGTTAACAATTTGGCTATTATGAATAAAGCAGCTAAAAACATTATAAAATTTTTTGTGTATTGTTGACTAAAGATAGCCATAAATTGCTTGCCTTTCTTCTTATCAAAATGTGGCATCTATTTTTTATACTCACGAATGTGAGCTGTGTCTGCGACTCATTTTGATCAATATAATTTGGCAGGAGCAATGCTGTGTAATTTACAAAAGCGTATCTGCAGCTTCTACCTTTGTCTTTTGGTGGAATGCTCCTTCTTAGAACCCAACGGCTATGCCGGCTATGCCGTGAGAGTCCTGAGCTGTTTGCAGAGACCATATGGAAGAGAGCCCAGGCACTCCAGCTGATATATGCAGAGACCATACAGAAGACCCCAAGGCACTCCAGCTGATGTCCATTGATATCAGCTGAGCTCGCAGCTAAAAGCACAAATCTTGTACATGACAGCCCCGTCGAGTTTCAAATGACTGCAATTTTCATTTTATTTTAAGTTTATTTATTTATTTTGAGAGACAGGAGAGGAGAGGAGAGGGGAGAGAGAGAGAAAGAGAGAGCGAGAGAGAGAGAATGAGTGGGGGAAAGGCAAAGAAAGAAGGAGAGAGAGAATCCCAAGCAGGTTCTGCACTAACAGTGCAGAGCCTGATGCAGGTCTCGATCCCTACACTGTGAGATCATGACCTAAGCTGAAATTAAGAGTGGGATGCTTATGGACTGAGCCACCAGGGGTCCCAAATTTTCATTTTCTTAAGAAAGTTTTTGAGAAGCAGAAGCTTTAAATTCTTATGAAGTCCAATTCACCAAAATTTTCTCTTATGATTTTTTTTATGTCCCCTCTAAGAAATTACTGTCTACTCCCAGGTTGAAATATATTCTCTTGTGTTTAATTCTAGAAGCTTTACACTTTTAGCTTTTATGTTTAGGAATACAGACTGTGACAAATTACATTCTTACAACTCATTCAAAGTAGGGGTTGAGTTTCATTGCTTTAGTTTTGTTTCTATATAGATATACAGTTATTCCAGGAACAATTTTTGAAATATTTTTCTATTGAGTTTCCTAGCAATAATAATTCCTAATGGAACTATCAAATTTCCATTAATGGTATACAGTATGTCTATTTATGTACTTTATTTGGTTTCATGGATCTATTTACCTTTTCTCATGTCAGTAGCACAGGTCCTCTTTAATGTAGCTTTATAAGTATTGAAATCATATAGTGTGATTACTCCAACTTTGTTCTTCCTTTTCAAAATTATATGGGTTCTGATCATTTCTTTGCTTATCTATATAAATGTTGTAAGGCATGTACCAATTTCTCCAAAAAGAAAAGCTTGCTGGAATTTTTGTTATTGCACTGAATGTGCATACCAATTTGAGGAGAATTTTCATTTCCACAATGTTGAGTCTTCTAATCTATGAACACTGCATAAATAGCTATCCATTTATTTAGACCTTTTCTATGTGTGCTATGTTTTATAATTGACAGTGTAGATTTTTAAATATCTTTTGTTAAATTTATTATTAGGTAGTTTATAATTTTAATGAATTATAAATGATATTTAAAATTTTTATTTCCAATTATTTGCTGCTAGAATACAAAAGTATAATAGAGGTTAATATATTGACTTTATATCCTGAAATCTTACTATATTCACTTATTAGTTCTAATGAATCTCCCCCCTCTCTATATTGGATCCCCGAGTCGTGTTTATCTAATAACTGGAAGGTTGTACACTTTGGCCAACAACCCCCCACTACCTCCACCCTTCAGCCCCTGGCAACCATCGTTCTACCATTCTATTCTCTGTTTGGTTCTTTGTAGATTACACATATAAATGATATCATACAGGGGCGCCTGGGTGGCTCAGTTGATTGGGCATCCATCTTCAGCTCAGGTCATGATCTCATGGCCTGTGAGTTAGAGCCCCATGTCAGGCTCTGTGTTGACAGCTTAGAGCCTGGAGCCTACCTCAGATTCTGTCTCAATCTCTCTTTCTGCCCTCCTCCTCTCTCTCTCTCTCTCTTTCAAATATAAATAAACATTAAAAGAAAAATTTAAAAAATGGTATATTATACAATATTTGTCTTTGTCTGATCTATTTCACCTAGCATAATGTTCTCAAGGTCCGTCCATGTTGTTGCAAATGTTAGGATTTGCTTCCTTTTTATGGTTAAATAGCATCCCACTGGATATATACATATATAACACATTTTCTTTATCTATTCATCTGTCAATGAACACTTAGGTTGTTTTCATTTCTTGGTTATTGTGAATACTGCTGCAATGAGCATGGCTTATAAAAATACCTCTTTGAGACAATGATTTTATTTCTTTTGATGGAAGTGGGATTGCTGGATCATATGGTAATTTTATGTTTAATTTTTTGAGGAAGTTCCATATTGCTTTCCTTAGCAGTTGCATCAATTTTCATTCCCTAGTTTCCTTTTCTCAGATACTTGCTAACACTTGTTATTTCTTTTCTTTATGATACTAGTCATTCTAACAAGTGTGAGGTGACAATCTCATTGTGGTTTTGATTTGCATTTATTTCCCTGATGATTAGTTACATTGAATAGCTTTTCAAGGACCTGTTGGTCATTTGTATGTCTTTTTTGGAAAAATGTTTATTCAAGTCCTCTGCCTATTTTTAAATCAGATTATTTGGTTTTTGTTTGTTTGCTATTGAGTTGTATGAGCTCCTTATATATTTTAGATATTAACTCCTTATCTGATATACGGTTTGCATATATTTTCTTCCATTTCATATGTTGCATCTTCATTTCGTTGATTCTTTTATTAGAGTTTTCTATGCAAAAGATTATTTAATCTGTAAATAAAGACAGTTTTACTTCTTCTTTTCCAAACTTTTATGCCTTATTTCTTTTCTTTGCTTTATTGCATTGGCTAAAACTTCCAGCATAGTGTAATGTTGAAATAGTGAGAATGGACATAATTGCCTTACTCCTGTCAAGTAGGTGAAGTTGATTGATAGGGTTGTTGAAAACATCTATTAACTGATATTCTTGTCTGCTTCTATCAATTATTAAGTGCTATTAAAATCTCTAACTGTGATTGAAGATAAGTTTTGTTTCATGTCATTTAAAGCTTTGTATTAGGACCATACATATTTAGTATTGTTATATTTTCTTGATGAATTTTTCATTCTTTGTCATTATAAAATGTCTTTTTTTAAATCTTTGGTATTCCAGTGTGAAAAACTCTTTTTATTGAAGTATATTTTGGCTAATTTTAATAATGCCACTCTAGGTTTCAGATGATTACTTATTACATAGTATGGTTTTTTTGATCCAATAACTTTCAAAATATATGTGCCATTATATTTAAAGTGCATTTCTTGTGGACGATTTGTAATTTTGTCCTGTTTTGTTTATCCAGTCTGACAACCTCTGCCTTCCCCCCTCCCCAAGTTTTAATATAAATTCTAATTAGTTAACACACACTAAAATATTAGTTTCAGGTGTAGAATTTAGTGATTCATCAGTTATATACAAGACACAGTGCTCAGCGCAAGTTCTGCCTTTTTATTGGGATTTTTTAAAAAGTAATCTTTATGCCCAGCATGGGACTTGAACTCACAACCTGAAGCGTTGCCTGCTTCACAGATGAGCCAGCCAAGTGCCCTGGCATACTTGCAATCTTAGCACACAAATATCAAGGAGGAAATAAGCTACCCAGTCATGGAAGGATGGCAGTTTTCTCAGTATATGTGCAACTTCTACAGAAATTTCCTTAAAATATTATCAGTTTCAGTTGATTTCCATTAATGCAATTATTGATGTGGCTAACTTTAAGCCTACCATATTGTTTTTGCTTACTAATTATATTTTTTAAGGTTTTATTGATATCTGTGTTCTACTTCTCATGCCTGTTCAGTGATTTCCAATGTTGCACTTTTTAGTTTTAAAATTTCCATTTTTATAGTTGCCATTTTCTTATTAATATGCCTCATCTATTCCTCATTATGATTATATATATTTCTTTAATTCATGAAAATATTCATAATAGCTGTTCTAAAATCATTGAATGCCAATTCCAACATCTGCTTTAGCTTCAGTTTAATTAAAATTACTTCTTTCTTTTTTTGCTTTTGTCATATTTTTCTTCTTCATATGTCTAGTTATATTTGATTATATGCAGAACATTTTATATGCAACATTATCAGGAGTTAAAATAATGTTTAATTTTAAAGGGTATTGACTTTTGTTCTGGACAGTATTACAGTGTCAGTAGATTATTTTGGGCCTTGTGGGATGGGTTTTTTTCCTATTTGGTTTTGTATTTAATCCTAGGGTATGTCCTTGATTTTAAGGGCACACATCTCATGGTTTTTGGCATCTCATTTGAATAATGGGGATATTCAAACAAGGTCTCTACTCTTTCTAGGGCAAAGCTGCAATATTCCTAGCATTACATGACCTCAGATATTACTATCCAGCTCACAATCACAGAGCAGGCTGTGTTCTCTAAACCTCAGTGTCTCACCCTGTACCAGCCCTTGGCCAGGGAACTGCAGTATTCCATTTTCCCCAGTTCCCTGCCACACCAGTTGTAGTAACTTCAGAAATCCACTCTGCTTGAGCTCTGTTTGGGTTCCTCCTCCTTGTGAGTTAAAGATCCCTGAATGCAGAAGGGTTCACATCATGCGTTTCCCTTCTCTCAGCGATTACGATTCTTCATTGCCTCTTGTGCAGTGCCTGAAAGATATTACCTAATAAGTCTGGTTAGATTTTAATTTTAATTGTTTTTGGCAGAAGGGCAAATTTAGTACCAGTTTTTCCATCATGGCCATGAAGGAAAGACCTGGAAAGCTTTTTATAAAGTGTAAGGTGCTAGATAGTGTTAAATATTATGAATACTATTCCTGTGTGGTAGTAAAATTAAATAAGATGATATTTCAGCAAGAGTCTTACAGAGTAACTTCATGGGTTCAAAGTTAATTTCATTCATTCATCCGAGAGTGAACCTAAATGTTAAATACTCCTTCCTCTTTGCCCACTTTAGCTTTTTTGTCTCTCAACTCTGTGCAGAAGCTTGTAGGAAGAATGTCTCATTTTCTTGCCTTAAAATTTGTTAACTTCGTTTCTGTCATTAGCAAGAGATTTTCATTAGATGTAGATTTCTTTTCATTTTTTCTTCTTGCAATGTACATAGATTATATGCCATACTCTGTCATGACTAAGAAGGGTGAAGTTTTCCCATTACCAGCTATTTTATGCCTGTTTAGGACTCCTCAAATTCTATAAGTGTTCGGGGTATAGCCAATGAGTTTTACAAAAGGACCAGCTTGCTGCACTTGTACCTACACTCAATTATTGATGCATTGGTTACAGTCCATAGAATTGACCAATTGGGATGCTTCCTTTTTATTTTTAGCTTTTTAAAATTTCTCCCTTCTTTTACCTACATATTTTTTGAGCATCTAGAATCTCCACCTCATATCAAATATCTGTAGGTAGCTATAACTCTTAACCAAATCTCACAATGGAACACACAAAAACCAGAAACAAAGACAGGGGCAGCATTATTAGGTGCATTACAAGTATAAAATATTAGTATATATGCGTGTGTAGCAGTGAGTGTCACCAGTCTTGTGACTTGCCATAGGAGGAGAATTTCACTTAGTTTCTATTTAGTTCTGCCCCACTACATGTTAAGGCTTTCCTTTCTAAACTGTCATTAACAGTCTACAAATACTTGACTTTTCATTTCGAGATTATATACAGATGGGATCCTGAAAAAATGGGTTGTCCACATGGCATTATTTAGAAAGAAGCTGAGCAAAATCTAGATGGATAGTCATGATTACTTCTTGATGCTCAATGAATGGCATACTGAATGATGCTAAGGGTATGTCTTCAATGGTGGCCACCAAAAGAAAGCATATAATTTTTCAATGGAGGGCATATATAGTGCTCATTTAAATGGAGATGGATTATTTGCAGGTTTTAGGTTAGTTTCCAGGTGGCTCCCAGGAGTGACAGTGTTGGGTAGAATCAGCTGCTGTTGGCAGATAGGAGGGGAACATATTAGTTAACATTTCAAAATATTTTCCCATTGCATAAAACCTGTGTCAAGATTGCAATAGCTGACTTTAATAATCCTTTAACTTTGACTTAAGTGTACACACTATAAATAGCAAGATCAGATTAAATCTCCCTGTTTTTTTATACAATAGAAATGTCTCATATTTGCATTGGATGTCTTCTGCCACCGGGGCCAATCAATCAACCAAACAAACCCGGGCTCATCCCAGCTTTAGATTCCTTTCTCTTCCTAGATTATTACAATTAGAAAGTAATACTGTTAGAATAAAAGATAATACTTTTAGGAGCAAAATTAGTTCTGGTTTATGTATCTAAAATTTTGCTTAGAATGCCTGTTTTTTTTTTTAATCCTTCTTAAATGCTTTTATCCTGTCTTATTTTGGTTCAGATTCTTTTATCATTTATTTCTTTGAGAATATTATTATTTTTTTTACTGAAAAAGTTCTTCAGCCTCCTTTTTTTTGCCATCATCTGACTTGTAGTATATGTTGAAGTCACAATCAGTAGCGTTGCCAAATACCTTGCTCCTTCTATGCTCTACCGTCTTTCCTCTGACACACATAAGAGAGGAAATTGTTGCCAGTTCATACCTGATATATTCTGTACTGGACATCTTCTCCCTGAAAGCATTTGTTGTTGCTTTTCTCAGAGTGAGAGATTCTGGCATGTTGGGTCAGAAGCTGACATACTTTTTTTGGGGAAAAATCCATAAACTCTTATTCCTTTTTATCCTGATATAATAAATTTGTAGACTCAAAAATTTAATATTAGAACTTAAACTAAAGGAATTGTTTACAGTCCAGCAATGGAAGCCCCGGGTCCTTTATCAATTATGCACTAAAACCTCCTATGTTTAACCACAAGCACATCTCAAAATAACAACAAAAAACATATCCGTACAAGCCAACAGACATCCTTGCATTATACCCACAGAGTTTGAGGAGTTAAAAAGACGGTCTAACTGACGAGTTGATATTGAAATTCATACATAAATGCAGGACAACCAGAAGAGCCAAAACAATCTTGAAAAAGAAGAAAAAGTTGGAGACCTCACATTTCTCAATTTCATAACTTTCTACAAAGCCATGGTAATCAAGACTATGTGCTACTGGCTTAAAGGTAGACAAATAGACCAATGCAATAGAATCGAGAGTCCTGAAGTAAATCCATACATTTATAATCAACTGATTTTCGACAAAGGCACCATTAAGATTAAATGGGGGAAGGAAAGTCTTTTCAGCAAATGGTGGTGGACAACCTTACATGCATGTACATGCAAAAGAATAAAGGGACCTCTACTTCATCTCATACACAAAAATTAATTCCAAATGAATCAAAGACATAAATAAAAGTGCTAAAACTATATAACTCTTAGAAGAAAACATGGATAGCATAGATGTTAGTCTCCATGACCTTCAATTAAAGAATGGTTTCTCTTTAGAATATATATTTTTTTAATTTTTAATGTTTATTTATTTTTGAGAGAGAGAGAGAGAGAGAGAGAGAGAGAGAGCATGAGTGGGAGAGGGGAAGATAGAGAGGGAGACACAGATTCTGAAACAGGCTTCAAGCTCTGAGCTGTCAGCACAGAGCCCGATGTAGGGCTCAAACTCAAGAGCTATGAGATCATGCCCTGAGCTCAAGTTGGAAGCTTTAACCAACTGAGCCACCCAGGTTCCCCGAACAAGGGTTTCTTAGATATAACACTAAAAGAACAAAGAAGAAAGAAAAAATTGATAAATTCCACTTCATCAAAGTAAAAGACTTTTGTTACAGGACATATTAAAGAAAGTGAAAAGGCAACCCACATAATGGTAGGAAACATTTGCATATTATATATATGATAAGCATCTAGTATCAAGAATATATAAAGAACTCTTAGAACTCAATATTAAAAAGACAAATGACCCAATTAAGAATGGACAAAAAATTAGAATATACGTTTCCTCAGAGAAAATATACAAATGACTTTTGTTATTCTCTGATTGACTTATTCTGCTTAACATAGTACTCTTTATGTCAATCTATGTCATTGCAAATGGCAAGATGTCGTGTTTTTTTTTTGGCTGAATAATATTCCATTGTGTATATATATATGTGTGTACATATATATATATATACACTATATCTTCTTTATCCATTCATTAGTCAATGGACACTTGGACTGTGTCCATAATTTGGCTACTGTAGATAATGCTGCTATAAACATTGGAATGCATGTACCCTTTTGAATTAGTATTTTTGTATTCTTTGGATAAATACCTAGTAGTGCAATTGCTAGATCATAGAATAGTTCTGTTTTTAACTTTTTGAGGAAACTCCATACTGTTTTCCAGACTCACTGCACCAATTTGTATTCCTACCAACAGTGAAAGACCATATGATTTCGCTCATATGTGCAATTTAAGAAACAAAACAAACTTGCAAAGAGAAAAAAGAGAGAGAGAGAGGCAAGCCAAGAAACATACCCTTAACCATAGAGAACAAACTGATGGTTACCAGAGGAAAGAAGGATAGGGGGATGGGTTAAATAGGTGGTGGGGATTAAGGAGTGCACTTGTGATGAGCACCAGGTGTGGTATGGAACTATTGAATCACTATATTGTACACCTGAAACTAATATAAAACTATATATTATCTAACTGGAATCAAAATAAAAACTTTTAAAAAAGTGGCCAATGAGCAAATGAACAAATGTTCAACATCATTATTGTTTTCGGAAAATAAAAATAAGAAACCAGAATGAAATACTAATTTATACTGACGAGGATCGCTGTAATAAAAACGTCAGGGGCCACCTGGATGGCTCAGTTGGATGAGCATCTGACTTTGGCTCAGGTCATGATCTCACGGTTTGTGAGTTCGAGCCCCGAGTCAGGCTTTGTACTGACAGCTCAGAGCCTGGAGCCTGCTTCAGATTCTGTGTCTCCCTCTCTGTCTGCCCCTCCCCCACTTACACTCCGTCTCTCAAAAATGAATAAACATTTAAAAAAATTAAAAATAAGTCAGTATTGTGACCTTTGTGAGTGTGTGGAGAACATGGAATATTCCTACTTTGCTGGTAAGAATATAGGTAGTGTGGCACCTTCAGAAAATAAATTAGCAGTTTCTTAAAATGCCAAATACAGAGTTACTATGTGATCCAGCAATTCCACTTTTAGGTATATAACCAAACGTATTGAAACAATCTGTCCTCACAAAAACTTGTCCTTGAGGGGCGCCTGGGTGGCTCAGTCGGTTAAGTGGCCGACTTCAGCTCAGGTCATGATCTCACAGTCTGTGAGTTTGAGCCCCGCGTCAGGCTCTGTGCTGATGGCTCAGAGTCTGGAGCCTGCTTCAGATTCTGTGTCTGCCTCTCTCTCTCTCTATGCCCTTCCCCTGCTTACGCTCTGTCTCTCAAAAGTAAATAAATGTTAAAAAAAAATTAAAAAAAAAACTTGTCCTTGAGTGTATAGCAGTATTATTTGTAATAACAAAAATGTAGAAACAACCCAATTGTCCATCAACTGACATATAGATAAACAAAAGGTGGCATATCTATGCAGTGGAATATTATTCAGCCATTAAAATTACTGATTTATGCTACATTGTGGATGAACTTCGGAAAACCTTATGCTCAGTGCAAGAAGCCAGACATAGAAAGCTATATATTATATGATTCCATTTATATAACATGTCCAGAATAAATAAATCCATAGCAGTGTCCTGGGGCTAGTCAAAGGGAAGAATGAACAGTGACTTCTAATGGGTATGGAGTTTCTTTTGGGAATGATGAAAATGTTCTGGAATTAGTGGTGATCATTGCACAACTTTGTGAACACACTAAAAGGTGCTGAATTGCTACTTTAAAAGAGTGAATTTTCTGACATGTGAATCATATTCCAATAAAAAATTTAAAAAAAATATTTGGGAATTCTCCATAGCAGCACTACATAAGAATTGGAGTGGTGGTGAGGTTGCTAGGGATTTGTGTTTTAACAAGCTTTCCAGGAGATTCTTGTGTACTTTAGGTTTGAGAAGCACTCTTTAACAACATTAAATAATTAGGGATGCCTGGGTAGCTCAGTCCGTGAAGTGTCTGACTTCGGCTCAGGTCATGATCTCACGGTTCATGAGTTCAAGCCCTGCATTGGGCTCTGTGCTGACAGCTCAGAGCCTAGAGCCTGCTTCAGACTCTGTGTCTCCCTCTCTCTCTGCCCCTCCCCTCTTCATGCTCTCTCTCTTTCTCTCAAAAAAAATTTTTAATTACATACTTTTTAAAAAAGACTAGCAAACTTATGCTTAAAATGCCCTTTTTTGCACCTTTCTCTTATCAAGGGTTCAGAATATATCCTTATAGTTCTTTGTAACACTGAAAAATTTTCATAAGTCTATAGTAATAACAACAATAACGGCTACCACATGTGCCAGACAGATTTGTAAAAATCATATACTCATTCAGATTATACCACCTCATGTTCTCCAAATTTTTTCTGCTGACTCAATGCCATGTAAAGGCTTTTATTTTCTCTTGGTCAGCTCTTTCTCCTATTCTCCTCAGCAGTAGTTTAAACTTTTCCTGACTTGCTCTCTTCAAGTGCTCCTTCTCTGGTAGAAAGTTCTTCAATTCACATCTCCCTGCTTTCAGACCTTTCTGTATTTGTACCTAGCTTTGTTCTGTTCTAATTCATTCATTCTTGTGTTGTTGATTTTAGCCATTCTGACAGGTGTGAGGTGATATCTCATTGTAGTTTTTATTTGTATTTCCCTGATGATCAGTGATTTTGAGCATCCAATTCTTCCTTTCTCCCTCTCTCCCTTCATTTCTCTCTTTATTTTTTCTTTCTTTCTTTCTTTCTTTTTTCTTTCTTTCTTTCTTTCTTTCTTTCTTTCTTTCTTTCTTTCTTTCTTTCTTTCTTTCTTTCCTTCTTCTGTCCTTCCTCCCTCCCTCCCTCCCTCCCTCCCTTCCTTCCTTCCTTTCTTTCTTCCTTAAAGCTTTTTAAAAACTGTTTATGTATTTTGAGAGAGAAAGAGAAAACATAAGCAGGGGAGGGGAAGAGAGAGGGAGAGAGAGAATCCCAAGCAGCCTCCGTGCTGTTAGCACAGAGCTTGATGTGGCACTCGGATATCATAACCCATGAGATCATGACCTGAACCAAATCAAGAGGCAGACGTTCAACCAACTGAGCCACCCAGATGCTCTTAATTCATTCATTCTTATACTCAATTTGTATTTATTGAAAAACTTCCATTGTTCATCAATATACTATGATGAACAGGGTGGTTAATTTATAATCTAGTGAAAGAGGTCAAAGAAACTGTCAAGAAAACAAGATAGAAATTGCAATATGCAATATACTCTATGATGGAGGCAGAGTAATTTCATAGCTTGGTAAGTAGTAACATGGACTGGGAGTGTTTACATTAGAATAATGGCCACTGTGGAGACGACATTTTAAGTTGACACCAGAAGCATAAAAATGACAGAGCCCTGCAAACAGCCTAGTGAAGAGGGCTTCAAGCAGAAAGGAAAGTAAGGACAGAGGTAGGAAAGAACTTGTGTTTTAATAAGTAAAAGAGATTGACGATGACTGGAATGCAGTTAGAAAGAGGAAGAGTAATGTGAGCGAGGTCAGAAGGATAAATGAGCCAAGTCATACAAAAATTTCTATTTTTATTTGTAATGAAATACTGGATTGATTACAGGTAAAGAAAATTCAAGAATTATTCCTCGTTGCTTGATGGGAAAAATGGAGTGTAAGGTAATATTTACTTAGAGGTAAAAGATGGAGAAGGAACATGTTTAGATGGTTGTGGAAATAAGAATTCTCTTTTAGTCATAGAAGGTTTGAAATTCCTGTGAAATATCCAAGTGGAAGCAGCAAGAAGGAAGTTGTGTGTGTGAAACACAGGGAAGTGGTCTGCGTTGGAGCTGTTGTATGAGCGACATCAGCATAAAAAATACTCATGGAATCCTCCTAGTGGGAGAGCTAGAAAGAAGCCATAGTCTAGAAAAGTGGCTCCAGGACCCCAATATTTAGTGGTCTCCAGTCTGAGAGTATTTGTCCTCATGTTGAGGTCATTTCCTTTTTTCTGCATTTCTGATCCCTTCTTATCTTCGGGATTTGGCTCAGTATTTTTTGTCGATTTCCACCATCCCTATAACAGCCTACAAAACAAATGCCACTATTCTTTGAATACATATAAGGAAAACACAGTTCCAGAGAGCTTAATCATCTTGTTACCTATCTTGTAAATGGGAGTTTCTGATTCGACGGCCATACTGCTTCCTAGAGAAAGTCTTTATGTCATAGTTAGTGGAGTACAGCTAGACAGCATTGCCAGCTGTCACTTGTTGCTGTTCATTCCCTCCTGGAGTGCAATCTGTTTCACATTGTATATAAAAGCTTCACAAAGCTGGCCCTTTTCAGACATCTATTCAAAGAGACTTCATGCAGACTCTCATGTGACTCTAATAGCTTGCTAAAGGCAATGATGTCATTAGTTACAAACAACAAATAACAATTTAAGCAGAAAAGACATGTATTAAATAGATATAGCAAGGCCAAAGAGTCAGTCTCAAAAGATACATGTCAAGAAAAATGTCCAAAACCACACAGCAGAACCAGGCTGGTGCAGACAACTCAAGCTTCCCTGATGAGCTTGGACACCGCAGTTTGTTTTACCCATGCACACTTGCGATACTGGACCGTGGACGCTTCCATGAGAACTGCCGAAACTGAAACAAGATGTAGCCACAATCACTGCCATTTCCCAATGGTGTAGTTACCCTACCTTCTCTAGAGGAGTCTCACAACAGGTATTTTCTTCAGTAAGTGCCAAAACCTATCAGGGGCTTCTGATAACATCTCCTGAGACATCAATTTAAATGCATGAGAAACTCACTGAGGAGACAAAGGTGGATTTTTCGCATTTTTCATCATCTGCTGGCACCCAGTAATAGCATCTTCACCATAAATACTAATTTCCTAACAAGCCAAAAAGTCATCTTGCTTGGCTTGGGGGCCAGCTTTTTGGTTAGCCTTAGGTAGACAATTAATTGTATTATACTCGGGCACCTGGGTGGCTTAGCTGGTTAAACGTCCGACTTCAGCTCAGGTCATGATCTGGTTGTTAGTGAGTTCAAGCCCCACATTGAGCTTTGTGCTGACAACTCAGAGCCTAGAGCTTGCTTCTCATTCTGTGTCTCCCTCTCTCTCTCTGTTCCTCCCCTGCTCACACTCTGTCTCTCAAAAATGAATAAATATTAAAAAAAATTTTAAACAGTATCATACTCAACAGATATTCGCATGATATTTTCCAGAATTATTTTTCAATTGGTGAGGTATTTGGATTGTGGGATCCCATTATAACTCTCTGGCCAATTGTTAGCCAAGCACTCTATAACAGATGTCTTTAGGTTACTAATCTCTAACGAAGCAATTATCCAATGTTTATTCTAACACTTTCATAGTCATTTAACATTTTAATGTCTTATTTGCTTTGTGAATAGCCAACATTCATTTCATGTAGAGAACATACAGTAACTCTGGCCATGAATTCCCCTTTAATACATTCTACTGTTCACAGATCATTTGTTTTTCATCAATTAAAAGCTATTTGAACTCAGTTCCTGGCGTCTTCTAAAAAGGATCCTAAAAAGAAAAAGAAATGATCAATCATTTTCTTTTCTCCCCACCTCTAGTTTCTAGTAGGTGAGGTGACTGATTTTAACTGGACTACTCTTATGATAATGTACCAGGACGTAGGGAGGATAAAAATAGTCCTATCAATGTCATTACTACTATAGGTCATGTTGGACTCCCATGCGACATAGTATTCATATGATCCATTCCTTTCTTATTACAATATCACAATTTTAAAATTGAAGTAAAATTAACATATAGTTAGCTACACTAGTTGTACTAGTTTCAGGCGTAAAATATAATGATTCGATAATTCTAAACATTATTAGTACTCATCTATAAGTGTACTCTTAATCCCCTTTAAAATCCCCTTTAAAAGTATAGAACGCTTCACGAATTGGCATGTCATCCTTGCACAGGGGCCATACTAATCTTTCTGTATTGTTCCAAGTTTAGAATACGTGCTGCCAAAGTGTACACTACGGTTTCACAATTTAATCAAAGATTTTCAGTCTCTGCATAATGTACCCTTGCTTGAAAAAGCACTAGGACTCAAACCACAAAGACCCATTTTTCTTAATTAACCTATTATTTCATTTATTCCATAGACATTATTGATCACCAACTGTATGAGGGGCAAAGCTATTGTCTTATAACAATAAGTGCTAGGAAGGGCAGATAGTAATCAGAAAATGGTCCTAAAATTTTTCCTTCCTTCTACTCTCAGTTTATTTTCTAATTGATAGACACTTATCAGTAAGAGAATAGATTTTAGTACTTCAGAGCCTCGTTTGCCATTAAAGGACTAAATATCTATACTATTTCTACCCCCATGGCCCTTCTCTGATTCTGAGAGGCCATTTTCTTCATTCCAAGCAGTGGTCCTCTGGTGGGTAACTAAGTTGCCTCAGGGTGGTAGCAGAGATGCAAGTATGTCACTGGGATCTTGGTCTTTCAAGGATTGAGGATATGTAAATTCTACTTAGAGAAGGAACCTTGGCTAGCCACAACCCCCAAAGATTTCAATGTGGAAGACATAATTTCAACATGCTGTCATGACCATATCAGTGCCTATAACCTAGGTATAAGTTGAGATCCCACGAATGCCTTTGTAGTCTTCTCCTTTTGTCACTATTTTAAGCCTCAAAATACCACTTCCCTATCTTGCTTCTCCCAAATTCTAATTACTGTCACCAAAAATTAGGACGATGGGGTGGTCACTCAGCATTCTCAGTTCACCTATATGTACACAGAAGACCAACTTAGCTTCAGCTAGTATCTTCTTATATTTTCTTTTTTTAATGTTTATTTATTTTTTAAGGGAGACAGAGTGTGAGCCAGGGAGGGGAAGAAAGAGAGGAAGGCACAGAATCTGAAGCAGGTTCCAGGCTCTGAGGTGTCAGCACAAAGCCAATCACAGGGCTTGAACTCATGAATGGTGAGACATGACCTGAGCTGAAGTTGGATGCTTCACCAACTGAGCCACCCAGGCGCCCCCTCATATTTTCTAAGTGAACCTAACCTTCTAGAATCTGCTCCATTAATCTCTCCACTATCTTCAGAAATAGCTTTTTTAGCATCAGCACATAAGAGATTTCTGCTTTCTCCGGTCTTTTAGTGGCTTTAACATATATATCCTTCTTTTCCATTCATTTTCCTTCCCTTCCCTTTCCTTTTCTCTCATCTCCAAATTCCAAATATCTGTTCAATAATTTTTAACAGTAAGGCTACAGTCTCAGAGATCTTCTTAATCTTTGGTCATTGAACAGCCCTCAGAGGAGTACCTTGTCTTCATTAGTCTTTTTGCCTTTTAGTCGGTTATTTCAGCTATATTTTTCTAAGATTATTTAGCCTCCTACCAGAAAGATATAGTCCTGTGACTACAAACACGGTTTTTGATACATCAGAGAGTCTATCATGAACATTAAGTCATATCCAATCACTGGTCCTGAATTATAGCCCAAACTTCATAGAAATATGCCTGAAAAATTAAGAAAAAACTAGAGCTTCTACTTAAGGAAAAATTCCCTCTTTTAATTTGTTTTTAAACTTTGTAACTATTGGTACTGACTTAGAGATTAGTTCCTAAGGGAGCCTCTTCCTTTGCCACCTTGGACAGTTCCCACAAACCCTGGGTTGATGTATTCATGCATTCTTATAAAGGCTATGTACTCATCTAAAGGCTCTGATACAGGAAGAAAAGTGGTTAAACAGCTGCTCCATCATCTCTAGGTGGTATTGTCAAGACCAGTAGACATAGAAAGGATCCATATTAACTCTTTAGCTCATTAGTTTATACAAACCCTCAGTTCACAATTTGGCAGCCATGGGAGGGATACCCCCACTAAATCTATCTAGGGGTAGTGATGTCTGCGATGGGGAAATGTGTGATTCCTCTCTCTTCCTCTGTGCCTGAGACACCATAGGTGCCTGAAACACACAGTATTTAATGCCCTAAACACAAGTGGAAAGGCTATAATAGGCTGGGTGGACTTTTGGCATGTAAGAATGTTATTAAGTTATGAAGTTTGTTATTCTCTAGAAATGAATCATGCATTTGTGTTCCTGCTCACTCCTACACCATTTTCAGATGTTAGCTTCCAGACATTGAAAAGTTGCCCAGTTATATTTGATTTCTCATGATCCAGAAAGCAATGGCTAGAGACAATCTGCTGTGGTAGCATGTTTCATGGTTGCCTTGTGCCTTGCCTTTCCATCACTTCTCCACGGCTCAGTGACTACTGAGGCCAAGGTTCTGCCTTGAGTGAGGAATTAAAAAGCACCAGCGACTTTTCCTCCTGATTTATCATCAGTGCAGCCTCATTCACATTTTTCTTTGCCTTCTTCTTATCACAGAAAGATCTGCTAGGTGAGTTGATCCACTCAGCTGTAAGCCTGACCAGACCTCATCCTGCTACAGTCCTCATTGGTTAATTGATGGCTGTTTTGTTTATGCCACAGTTGGCCACCACAATAGGGACTTGCATTAGCTTTCTTTCTGTATGGATGGACACATAAGGGGAGCCTTTCTAAGATCTACTAAACATCCATCTTCAGAGCAGACACCTTTCCCTATAGTCCCAAAAAAGATGTGATTTAAACCTTGAATTTTACACTAAAATGTTTGTTTCATGTTCAACAATGAGACTATTTTGCTTCAATGTTTTACTTAAAGATTTAATTACTGGTCAACTCATCAAACATTGGGGCTTATGGAAAACCCCTGATACTTAATGACAAAGGTAAGAATGAGCTGTCTGTTGATTTAGCAGTATGAGATGTTAGAGCGCCAAATAAGTGATTCCCAATAAAAACAATGTTAATGCCCAATTGCGCATTTCCGTTTCTGAGATCAGTCATTTCTGAGAGAGGTTTTGGCAACCTAGTTGCCTTAATCACGTTGATACTTGTGATACAATAATCTTGTATTTAATGTTTTGGCAAATACTAAAATTGTGAATTTATCTAACTCTATTCAAGCGTGTTTATGAATCATAGAAATCTTATATGCTATGATTGGACGTGAGCTAATATTTGAAATTACCAACCTATCAAAGGTGTATATATTGGGGAAATGGGGAGAAAGTAGAAATGACAGAGTAAACATAATAAAACACAGAGTTTCTGATTTCTTTATTATTGTAATTGAATACAAAAATATAATTCTGTATCTACATAATGCTATAATTCATCTACCATTTTTCCAAAGGCAGGGATTACATAGAGATCTCTCATTTGTACTTTTCTTCATCACTTTATGGCCATGTTAACTAAAGCTGGAGTTAGTGGCCTCTGGAAATGGTTACTGATGTTGAGTAAATTAGTCTTAACTCTCCTTATGCTGCTAGGACACATGATACTAGTTAATGGCCAAAAAAAATAACAGGATATGGTGTAACATGACGCACTAAATCCTCTGCTGAATCAGACCTTTTTTATTTTTCTCAACTGTCTTCCTCTTTTCATCTGGCAGTTGATCTAATTATGCCTTACCTCTATTCATGAACTCTAAAGGTCTAACTAGGTCAGCACTAGAAAGATTGTGACTGTTGCCATTCCATTTACCTCTTACTCTAAACAATCATTTTAACAGGTGGGAAATACCTTAGTTACCTAAATATTTGCTGCAGAGAAAGCCTAAGGTCTTGCCTCTTCTGATCCTTTTCTCTTTCCTTCATTATTTCACCACTAGTCAGCCCCACTCTATCACGTAATAATAAACAGCAGCTAATATTTAATGACAACTACTTTGTGCCAAGTACATTTTATGAATTATCTTTATTTAATACTGCTAAGAACAAACTCTTTTATCCCATTTTTAGATAAACACATAGAAGTTTAGAGAGGTTGAGTAGCATGGCTAATGTCACAGGGGAACACGATGGAACTGGAGTTCAAAACCTGACCTTGTGATAGCAGAGCCAATTCAGATAACTGATGTCTGATAGTCTTCCTTGCCTCTCCTAAGGCCCACTTTGCATATGCATGACTTTACCTGCTGAGGATGGAATTTGACTTATTTCAATGACAGGGCAAATGTGTCAAAGATGCCGTCATGAACGTTTCATGCTCCTGCCACCCATCCCCATCCATTTCTTTATATGTCTCACCATCTCTTCTCTATGACATTATTCATTCATCAACTATTTACTGAGCTTCTTCTAAGTATCAAACAATGCTCCCAGCACTGAAGATATAACAATACACCAATCAACGTGCCTCTGTCAAGGAACAAGTATTCTACTGGAGATGACAGTTGATGGATAAGGAAAAAAAAAGTGTGTATGGATGATGGATCCATATGTATTATATACAGCATCTTAAGAAAGACTCTAATGCAATGATATTTGAGCAAAAGACTGAAATAAGTGGACAGACTTTAAAAGATGTGGGGGAAAAAAGTATCCCAGGCAGATAGAACAGCAGGTGCAAAGATCCCAGCATAGGAGTTTGCTTACTATATTTAAAGACCAGTGTCTCTGAGCATTATTAGTAAGAAGTGGTAAGAGGTGGTAAGATTGGGGAATTTGTGATTTGTAGGGTATGCTGAGAACTTTGGGTTTCCTCTAGGTGAATGACAAAGCCACTTGGAGGATTTTGAACAGAAAAGTTAAATAATCTCTCTTACTTTTTAAAAAGTTTGCCATGCACTATGTGAACAATAGAACATAGAGAAACAAAGAAAGATGAAAAAAGATCAGCATGAAAGTTTTTTTATAACAATCTAGGTGTAAGATGGCAATAACTTCATTTATGGTGGTATCCTTAGAGCTGGTGAGAAGTTATTGGGTTGGGGTGACTGTGAAAGGTAGAGTGTTAGCTCTAGGACTTGACAAATTGGATTCAAGGCATGACATACATGATATATTAAGAATGGCTCTGAGATTAGCCTGAGCAAGTTAGCATCATTGAGACAGGGAAACTCAAGAGGATTAGATGAGGAATAGCTTCAGATTTAAAGTTTTATTTTGGTCATGTTACTGTTAGAAATTCCTATTTCTTTCTTCAAGTAAACATTCAAAGTATTAAATAGTTGGATATAGGAGTGTGTTGTTGAACAAGAGGTTTGTCTTGCATTATGTAAATTTGGGAGTGATTATCACATGGATGGTATTTACAATCAGAGAATTGGATTATGTCACTTATGTCAATGAGTATACGATAAAGAAGACAAGTATCCTCTAACTCTAGCTGCACATCAGAATCTCCATGGGACTTTAAAATATATACACATATATCAAGGCTCCACCGCAGGCTCATCAAATCGAAATCTTTGAGAGCAGAACCCAGGAATCTATATTGTCAATTTCCCCAGGTGATTGATTATATAGAAATTAACATGTGTTTGGGAATCAGTATTATAAGCCATTCTGTTTGTGTTTTAATACGAAATAATAATTTTTAATGCTGTGAAGTCTTCTTTCTGTATCCACTGTTATCTACTTAAATCCAAGCTATGGTTTTCCTTTACCCTAAGCATTCTACTTGCATCCATCCTTACCCCTATTTCTGCACTATTAGCTCAATAATCCTTTCAAAGAATAAATCTTCAATGCCATCTCATTGTTCTCGAAGACAACAATCCTTAACAAGACCTGCAAATCCTGCCTGGTATTGGCTACTTGTCTCTCCACCTCATCAGACACCAGGCACCTTGCTCTCTGCCCTGCAGTCAGATACTTCCCTTCCTTCAGTCCCAAGTACACAGCTATTTTCTCTTGTCCCCAGGTTTGACACCTGCTGTATCTTCTGATGACTTTATCCTCCCTTCTTTCACCTAATTAACTCTTACTCATCGATTGACCTTGGCTCAATCATCATTTCCATAGGGAACGCTTCTCTGACTTTTCTGACTAAGTCAAATTCCCCACGCCACCCCCTGGTAGTAGGTTATGAAATAAATTCAGGAATTTATGACTAACATTACATTTTTTTTAATGTTTATTTATTTTTGAGAGAAAGAGACAGAATGTGAGCTGGGGAGGGGAAGAAAGAGAGGGAGACACAGAATCTAAAGCAGGCTCCAGGCTCTGAGCTGTCAGCACAGAGCCTGACACGGGGCCCAAATTCACCACCCGTGAGATCATGACCTGAGCTGAAGTCGGACGCTTAACTGACTGAGCCACCCAGGTGCTCCTAAATGGGATTTTTAAAAAAAGGAAATAGAACAGAATGGAATAGAAAAGTGTTAGAGTGGGTTGCACCTAACAAAAATAAGTATTGTTTTATAAACTTTTGCTTCTATGTGTACTAAGAGCATGATGTACTCTTCTTGTAATACTTTTACAGTTGCAGGTTTTTTTTGTGTGTGCAATTACTAGCTTATTATTTGACTTTCTCATTAGGTTAAAAAGTCCAAAGTGACCTAAAGACTGTTTCTTCCTGCTCTCCATTTTATCCATAGTCCCTGATCAAATGACTAGCCTTATGTAAACACTTAAAGCATATTTATGGGAAGGAGGAAGGAAAGAAGACAGATGTGGGAATTTACATTTATGGCAAGGCAAGCCTGTACCATTACACCTTATAGTGTGACCATACTAGCTCTGCCAGTGCACAATCTGTGGGTTCATTGACCTCATATATGAAAACAACATGGCTTTACATAATGTTATTTATTCGACTAGTGTTTAAATAAGCAATGAAATATCTTCATTTACAAGTGTTAAGTGCTATGGTAAGCTCAAAAAGTAAACCTGGTATTACTGTAGGTTGTATTATTTCTTAAAAGGAGTTTTAGAAATCAATCCAAGCCTTCCTGAACTATAGTAGGGAAATCTATTTTTTCCTTCTGAAAATTTCTGGAAAATTCAGATGATATCACAGTTAATGAATTAGTGTCTCATCAGAGAGCACTTTTTATTCCTCAAAGTAATGACTCTTCTTCTTGAACTCCTGATTCACTTTTTCCTATGGCACACGCAGTACTTTCTCATATAGTAGACTCATCTTAAATTATATCCCTGCATCATTTAAGATATAAATCTTGCTTTTCAGACTATCTGGTTTTACCAAAAATTTCATGTGGATAACTTGTCATCTAAGTATATTCTAATTTTTTGATGACTGCAAGACTATAAATTGTATTATACTTTTTACAGTCATGGAATCTCGATCTCTTCACAGAGGTCTCCTCCCCAGTGTTAGCCTGGGACTTCAAGTTCAATCCCCACCTTTTATGTCTTCTCTTCGAAGTTGTGTAGGATTTTACTTTTGAATAAAGTTTAGCTGCTTTGGGATTGGGATCAAAAGGAATTTCTTGGAAGAGGAAGAATATTTAGCCTCTGAGAGGAGGGAGTAAAGAAAAAAGTTAAAGAGTAGTGAGAGGAAAGAGATCTCAAGTTACCAGAAAAGATAAGTAACTTAAAATACAGACTCACAATATTATTATGAAAATACACTTAAAAATAATTTAAAACTGTGACTCAGACCTAAAGTGAGAAAGTGCCAAATGAGTTATTTAACTCATTATTTAGAAAAGTAGAGGAATGATAAACACTGGTTCAAAGAAAGAGAGAAGAGATTTATGTAACAAGTAGGAAAAGCAAATGTCGAAACTAAATTGCAAAACTAGATAAAAACTGATCAGGGTCTCCCAGGTTAATAAAACTATAACTTTGATGTTATTTTTTTCTATTGGACAAAAATAATTTCATCACTCATGTACAAAAACAGTTTGCACTTATCAATCCTCTACAAATTGACCTCTAACTGCAGAGGATGGACACGATCACAATAAACACAAAATCAAACAAAATCACAGCCACTATTATGCTGTATGTTGTATTAGGTATTATACCCATCACTATGTTGTACACCTGAAACTAAAATAATGTTCTATGTCAATTATATCTTAATAAGAAATACAATGACAACAACAAACTACGTCACCTAGAGAGAGAGAGATTTAACTTACATAGGCTTGTCAGATAATACTCTACTATGGCCCTGAAAAGTTATGCAGCCATCTTCTTTCCAAATTTTGAATTTCTTTTCTTAACACTATAAACTGACAAAGACAACTAATCACCTAGGTTGGAATGAAGAAGATACAGAAGGGCTACTTTCAGCTACTAGGAATGGAGGAATTTGTGTGTCCCAGGACGGGAAAGTAGTCAGTTCTGTTTCCATCTATTGGCCTAACCAAACTGAAAACCCAGCTTAGCACTGGGCCGGCTGATGCCAGAAAGACTAGTAGCAGAGCCCTCTTGGGAGGCTAACTAAAACAGTGTGCCTAGTCCACTGAGGTGGCCTGTTACTAGGGGATCACTAAAAGCTTTAAACTCATAAGCACATACAGCCAGAAGAAGCTACCTGACAAATCAATTTATGCTAATGAAGTATTCCCCTGGACTTGTCATCCCCTTCCCAGCAACTCCCAAAATGAAGGTGTCATGAATCAATAACAGGTGAATGGGGAAAAATATTCACAGGCAGGCTGAGGGGAGGAAGCCCTGTAATTTGTGACTTGCATAACCAGGTGAACTATCCATTGCATCCATAGATCAATCTCTGCTCTTTAAATGAATGATTTACTAGCTCAGAAGCTTTGCAATCTATTTCTAGCTGAAAAATGAGTTTTGTTTTCAATCTATCTGTGGCACTATCTATAGCCTTTCTTGGTACTTTCTGATCTTTCATTCTTACTGAAGCCTTGCCTAACTTTCTTGTGAGGCTGGGAATTTCCTCAGGGACTTCTAAAAATAGCAGAGATCTGACTATGTGTGGTTGGGTATTAGGGTAAGGATCCCCATATTTTAGTTGCAAAAACCATTTCTACAACCTCCATTCTCAAAAACACAAAAGAAGTGTTCAGGCCATCGCCATACCCAACATTACATTAAATATATTTGGGGCTGGGAACCCAAAGAGCTTCACTTCCTCTTTAGGGTTATGGTAAATGCAGAGCTGACTCTTCTGTGTATCAAACTGATGTCCCTCTCAGAAGAATTACCAGAGGAATGGCTTTGAGATAATGGGAAATACATATTTCTGTTAACTTTGTTTTAAAAAATAATTCTGTGCTTTTTTAATATAATTTTTTTAATGTTTATTTCTTTTTGAGACAGAGAGAGACAGAGTGTGAGTGCAGGGGGTGCAGAGAGAGAGAGAGACAGAATCTGAAGCAGACTCCAGGCTCTCAGCCATCAGTACAGAGTCCAACGCGGAGCTCGAACCTGCAAGCCGTGAGATCACGACCTGAGCCGAAGTTGGATGCTAAACCAACCGAGCCATCGAGGAGCTCCAATTCTTTATTTTTGTTTTGTTTTGTTTGTTTTGTTTTGTTTTGTTGTTGTTGTTTTTGAAGCAATAGAACATTATGAAGTGGAAAATAAAGGAACATATAAAGATGGGAGTTTCTATAGCAAATCTGGCACCCGAGGGAACAAAGATCTTTTCTTACTGTCTGATGTACACTTCATAGTTTCCTCAGTTTCTCATTGCCATTTTGCCATCTTAATCATGTATCAAAACTGTGTTGACCTCAAATATTTATAAACTGTTTGGTGTTCTCTTTAAAAACACAAATGAATGAATAGTATATAATACTTTCTAGGGATTTCCAGAGATGGTCATTCCTTCTATGTTCCTATAAGAAGAAAAGTCTCTACCTATATAGAATATATAAAAGAGGCGATGTAGCCAAAAGCACCAGAAATGAACTTTTAAGAATATCAACTATTCGCCCCTATTGAGTAATCATAGATTTGAAATGGCTTCTCCAAGAATAATATTTTCCAAAACTCTATTCTGGGAATTACCATAAAGGAAGGAATCATTACTTAAGAATTACCTGTTTCCTGTAAGTTCAGTCCATATAAAATATAATGCAAAGCCACACCTGTGCATTCTATCCGCTTAACTTCTTGTTTCACTCAGGGCAGGTAATGACTGGATAAAGTGTGTTTTCCCTTTGAAATGCTAATGTTTTGCTTATGATAGGTCGGTTGGTCGGTAGATAATTGGCCGTATGTTCCCAGGGTGAAACCCTGGGGCACTGGAGTGAAACCAAAAGCAGTGACCACAGAAGTTAATAGGCAAGGCTAGTTTACAATCAAGCTGTGAGGGAGGGAACCTTTCTTCCTCTTTACCTATCATCTCCAAATCTCTTCCTTTTCCTTCTAGCACTTCCTCATCATCAAAATATTTTTTTTCTGAGATAACAGATCTGATCTCAGTTACGCACATCATACTATAATTGTTTATGTCTGGCTGAGAGACAGAGGCATGGTTTTTGGCATTTTAATCCATGCCTGATGAAGAGTAAAGGTCAGTTATCCCCAGAAAAGAGTTTCAGGCATAAGAGTGTAGATGGGGAATTTGAGGGAGAAAAGAGGTACTTTCCAGTCAGAGCCTGAAATTGCAATTATCCTGCCCATAGAAAATTAGCAGTGCCTGTGTTCTGAATGGGTAAACACTGTTTAATGGTTTACAAATTTGACGGTCGACAAATCCAGAAGGCTTAATTATGATCATAGAATAGAACATGACAGGCAAAATTAAGGAGACTGTACTATCAGTCTAATAGCAAAACCTCAGTAGAAAGTCAATTAAAATGTATAAAATTAAAAAAAAATTTGATTCAAACACATCATTTAGAGATAGGCTATTATCTACCAGAACAAAACTGGTTTTGTTAAAAAAAAGTGGTTCCTGACACTTTATCTTTGAGAGAGGGAAGTTCTCAAAATACTTCGGCCTGATGTTTAATTTTTTGAGTTCATATATTTCAAAGAAAAGAGAAGTGAATACTTCAAATGAAACAAATTTTATGCTGTGGCCTCTTAAATGTTTTGTCTAACCAAATTTGCTTATATTACAATTTCACTTCACAACATACACAAGTTCTGTGTCACAAGTTCTGTGAAGTTTATTATCAGGAAAAATATGGCAACTCAGGATTTTGATTTCATAGAGCAAAGTCCTTTGTCAAATTCAAGTGAAAATTCTAGAACGAGAAAGATAAATTCTTCCTCTTCTTCTTCTTCTTCTTCTTCTTCTTCTTCTTCTTCTTCTTCTGGTGAAATTCCCTGGAATCACTTTTGCTATTCCAATCTTTCAGCTTTCATTTCATTTAGAAGCTTGCAATCCCAGAGGTAGAGATGAACTAGCTTTATTCAAGGATTTGAAAAGCCATAATACTTCTAAAACAATACCTATTCTGCATCATTTTTTTAATAAGCGTATTTATTTATATTTGAGAGAAAGAGAGAGAGACAGAGGGCAAGCAGGGGAAGGGGCAGAGAGAGAGGGAGGCACAGAATCTAAAACAGGCTCCAGGCTCCAAGCTGTCAGCACACAGCCTGACCCGGAGTTCTAACCCATGAACTGTGAGATCATGACATGAGCTGAAGTCAGATGCTTAACTGACTGAGCCACCCAGGCACCCCTGCATCAATTAGTAATTTCACTTCTTTGTTCTGAACCCTTGATCATCTGAATCTATTTTGAGCTGATTATCTTAAGCTTTTAGAGAAATATGACACAAAAAGGAGATACCTAAATAAATATTTAAAACACAAGAATATTATTTTGGGACTTCTTAGTGAATTTTTTGGTAGGAATAACTTTATTTATTTTTTTAGTTTATTTATTAATTTTGAGACAGCACGGAACATGGAAGGGGCAGAGAAAGAGGGAGAGAGAGAATCCCAAGCAGGCTCTGTGATGTGAGCATGGAACCCAACTTGGGGCTTGATTTCACTAATCGCAAGATCGTGACCTGAGCCAAACTCAAGAGTTGGATGTCTAACCGAGTGAGCCACCTAGGCACCCTGGTTGGAAGAATCTTAGGAATTACAAAAATAGTATTTTATTCCCATAAAATTGCTAATGGCTTGGTAGATTTATTTTTTTTTCACATGTAAGCATATGAAAAGTCAACTTATTAAAGTGTGAATATTTCCCCAAACTACTGAAAAGAATTTAGAGTTGTGTTTTTTAAGAAAGTCAAAGTAGGAGTGATGTCACCAAAATAGCAACCTAGGAGACCCCAGTTTTTGTCTACCCACAAAAATCAACAACTAGATAGCTAGCCACAAACAAAACATCTCTGGGAGAGCTCTATAGTCCTTTTAAAAATCCATCAGAACAAAAAATCTGAGAATACCTCACACAAAAAAGAGGGAAGACAGTTTCATTTTGCCTGCATTATCCTACCTTCCAAGTTAGCATCGGGAGGTGCCAACAGAAATCTCAACAGAAACTGTTAGAAAAGTTCCCCTTACTGGAAAAATAAGAACACAGGGAGTGAACAGCTGCTCTAACCTTGCAGGGTACCGTACAAAGGATTCACTTTGATTTCACCCAACTCAGATCAGCAAAAATGAGACATGTAGAGATGGCAAGAAACAAGGAAGAAAAGCAGGGGCTACCAGTAACCGCAGGGGTGGCAATCACAGCTCCCAGTGATCTGCTCAGCAGACAAATCCAGTAACTTTTGCCACTGGAAAAAAAAACACAAAAAAAAAAACAACAATGACCAGCAAACTTGCCATGGACTATCCCTTGCAGATTTCACCAGCTCTCACCCCACAGGCATGCCAATCGCCTAAGTTTCTTCCTGATTTCTCCCCCGCTGCCCGACTAGAGCCAGGAACCACACTGGCAGCCAGTGCAGGTCTCTGCAGCTGTAGACTGCAAGCCATCAGCTGAGACCTGTATGAGTGACTCGCACCACTGTACACACACTCAGAGGTAGTCCTTCCAGCTGTACACTGCTGGCCGGACATCCGTCATCAAACTCCATTGCCATGTACTTGGCTAGGGAGAGACTTTGCAGTCATAGAAGGGCACACCAACAGCTAGGGCCCTGAGTTGTTTGTGGGCTTGGATCAGGCCCTGTCTTCTGCCACTACATATGATCATATACAATGGTCAAACAGGGTTTATTCCCAGGATGCAAGAATATTTCAACATACTCAAGTCAATAAATTACACTACACTACATTAATAGAATGAAAATTAAAAATCATATGATTATCTCAATAGATGTATGAAACACATTGGGCAAAATACATCTTCCATGATAAAACAAAAAAAGTTCAACAAATTGGGTGTTGAAGTAAGATATCTCAACATAATAAAAGCCATATAATAAGCCCATGGTGCACATCATGCTTAATGATGAAAGGCTGAAAGTTTTTTTCCTGATATTAGGAACAACAGAACAACAGTGTCCACTTTCACCAATTCTATTCCACCTAGTACTGAAAGTCCTAGACAGAGCAATCAGGCAAGAAAAAGAAATAAAAGACATCCAAATAAGAAAGGAAGAAGTAAAATTGTCCTTGTAGATGATATAATCTTATATAGAGAGAATCCTAGACCTCACCAAAAAATTGTTAGAAGTAATGAACAAATTCAGTAAAGTTACAGGATACAAAGTCAAGATACAGAAATCAGTTGTGTTTCCATACTCTAATAAAGAAACATCTAAAGAAGAAAGGAAGAAATAAATCCTATTCATATTAGCATCAAAAAGAATAAAATATTTGGGAATAAATTTAACCAGGGAGGTGAAAGATCTATACACTGCAAATGCTAAGACACTGATGAAAGGCTTTGGAGAAGATACAATGGAAAGATATCCTATACTCATGGATTAGAAGAATATATACTGCTAAAACATTCATACTATCCAAAGCCATCTACGATTCAATGCAATTCCTATCTAAACTCCCATGGTATTTTTCATAGAAATAGAATAAAAGGTCTTAAATTTTTTATGGAGCCACAAAAGACCCCCAAATAGTCAAAGCAATCCTAGAAAGAGGAACAAAAACAGAGGCATCACATCTTCTGATTTCAAGCTATATTACAAAGCTAAAGGAATTAAAACAGTATGGTAGTGCATAAAATAGATGGACAGGAGAGACCAATGGAATGAGAGCCCTCTCAGAATCAAGAGCCAGAAAGAAACCCCTGCATATATAGTTACCAAATATTTGAAAAGGGAGTCAGCAATACTCAATGGGGAAAGAATAATCTCTTCAATAAATGGTGTTGGGGAAACTAGAAAACCACATGAAGAAGGATGAAATTGGACCCTATCTTATGTTACTCACAAAACTTACCCCAAAATAGATTAAAGAGTTAAACATAGGAACTGAAATCATAAAACGTCTAGAAGGAAACAATAAAAAAGCTCCTTGACATTGATCTTGGCAATGATTCTTTGGAGATGACACCGAAAGCAAAAGCAACAAAAGCAACAGTTAGTAAGTGGGACTGCATCAAACTGAAAAGCTTCCAAACAGCAAAAGAAACAGTCAACAAAACAAATAGGTAACCTTCAGAGTGGAAGAAAATGTTTGCAAATCATATATCTGATAAGGGGTTAATAGGCAAAATATACAAAGAACTCATATAACTCAATGACAAAAAAATAAACAATGTAGTTAACATGGGTCGAGGACCTGAATAGACATTTTCCCAAAGAAGACACACAAATGACTAAAAAGTACATGAAAAGGTATTTAATATCACTAACTCTCAGGGAAAAGCAAATCAAAACCACAATGAAATATCACCTCACATCTGTTAGTACAGCTATCATTAAAAACAAGATAATGTGTTGCCAAAGGCTCTGGAGAAAACGGAACTCTTTTGCTCGGATTGTGGGAATGTAAATTGTTGCAGCCACAGGAGAAAACAATATAAAATTTCCTCAAGAAACTAAAAATAGAACTACCATATGATCTAGTAATCTCACTTCTGGGTATATATCTGAAGGAAATGAAAACAAGATCTGAAAGAGACACTATGCTCTCATATCTATTGCAAGATTATTCACAATAGCCAAGATATGGAAACAGCCTAAGTGTCTGTCAATGGATGAGTAAATAAAGATGATGCGATATATGCGTATAAAACAGAGTATTATTTAGCCGCAAGAAAGAACAAAATCTCGCCATTTGCAACAACATGGATGGAACTTCATGGCATTGTGCTAAGTGAAATAAGTCAGACAGAGAAAGACAAATAGTACATGTTATCACTCATATGTGGAATCTAAAAAAGCTGAAGTCCTAGAAACAGAGAGTAGAATTATGGTTATCAGGGGCTGAGAGTGGGGCAAACGGGAAGATGTCGGTCAAAGGGTACAAACTTCCAGTCATAAGATGAATAATATCTGGGGCTGTGACATGGAGCATGATGATTATAACTATTAATACTGTCTTATATTCTTGAAAACTGCTAACAGAGTAGATCTAACAGAATAAACGCTCTAGTAAAATTTCTTATCACAAAAAGGTAATAGTCTTTATGCGATATGATGGAGGTGTTAGCTACTGCTATCATGGCGATCATCTTGCAAAATAATCAATGTATTAAATCAACACCTTTTACACACCTTAAACTCACATCATATTATATGCCGATTATATCTTAATAAAACTGGAAAAAATAAGAAAGTCAATGTACTATAGTCCAGTGAGTTATGAACAGAAGGTCAAATGATTTAGGTTCAAATAAACTCTGTCACTGACTTACATGTGTAACCTTGGACAAGTCATGTTCCTAAGGGCCTCTTATCTTTAGCTCTTTCTCTCTTATTTTTGCCTGGAAGAAGATAAGTAACCTGGAACTTGCCATGGTTAAGTAATTTGCTCAGAATTACCAAACTATGGCATTGAGACAGGATTTAAATTCAGAGAGTATGATTCCAGGAGCTGAGTTCTTAAACATAATCTTTAGAACATACATAAGTGCTAAATGATTTTCTATAATGGCGCTAAGATGGCTCCATGGGGGAAAGAAATCCTTTTTAATAAGTGATTCTGGAAAAACTAAACATCCACGTGGAATAAAAGGAATCTTGATCTTTGCTTCACATCAAACACAAAAATTAACGTAAAATGTATCAAATATCTAAACATAAAAAAACCCTGTAATTATCAAATTTCTGAAGAAAACACAGAAGACAAATGTGACCTTGGGGCAGAGAGAGGCTTTTTTCACAGGATGATAAAAGTACTCATCCTAAATGAAAAACAAAAATTGTTGCGTTTGACTGCATCCAAATTGAAACCTGCTGCTTTTCAAACAATACTATTAAGAAAATGAAAAGTCAAGTCACAAACAGGGAATAAATATTTGTAACATATAGATCTGACAAGATTCATAATCATTCATAACATAACTCATACAGTTCAATGAGAGGGAAACAAACCATTTAATAATAAATAGGGAAACACTTTAAACAGGTACTTCATAGAAAAATGTATGCACCTGGCCAATAAGCACATGAAAAGCTACTCAAGATCGTAAGTGGTTAGATGGGTTGATATCTTTGTCAAAATTCATCAAACACTACACTTTTAAAGGTTGCTTTTACCATACGTAAGATCCATGTAGATATGTCTGCTTTTCGTATCTTTATTCAAATGGAATCCCAGGATGACAAATCCTAGAATTTGTCTCAATTGGGAAACACAGTGTCATCGTCACCGAAAATGTAGGTCTTAAATCTGGAGAAGGAAGTCAACACCCTTTTGAAGCCATGAATATTGTCCAGACTCCATCTGATTGGAATTTCAGCAGCTCTACAGACACAGACTCCTGCAGGGGATACTGTGACATCCTCAGTTGATTCCTTGACTCAGTCAATGTGGGAATTTCTACCACTTTGTTTCATTGTTTGCTATTTCTGAGGCTCAGATGACACCAAACCCATCTTCAATTTTTATTCTAGCAATGGTCACCAAATGGTATGAAAAACTTCAAAGATGATTAAGACAGACCCTGTCTTCTGAAAAACATAATTTGAATAAAATAATTTTAAAAGTCTCTTAAACTTTTCATACCTTGAATAAATTTATAAGCAGGAAGGAAAAAAACAGAAAATGAAGGCTAATCTTAAAAAGTATGTAGTGACTGTACATCATTATTATTAAAATATAATTTTATGAATTATAATATGAAAAATGAAGAGGTCATGATTTATGACATTTTCCCCTTAAGTTTAAAATATTATTCAGAACCCAACGTTTTACTTGTTTTGGCTCAACAGCAGTATTTACTTAAATTTACTTAAAATTAAGGATAACCAGAAAGTGCAAGCAGTATGCTTTTAATGTGTCTCTAGTGACTGAAAACAAATTCTCAAGCACTGCTATACTACAACGATTTACCAGGGTAGTTAACAAAATCGACTACATCCAACTTCTAAAGATTGGATGTAAAATGTATCAAAAATACATTTTATGTATTGAGAAGTAATTTTCAGGAAGGATTTCTTTGGATTACAAAAATTTAAGAAACAAAACAGATGATCATACGGGAAGGGGGGAAAAAGAGAAGAGAGGGAAACAAACCACAAGAGACTCCTCACGAAAGAAAACAAACTGAGGGTTTATGGAGGGCGGTGGGTGGAGATGGGCTAGACGGGCGACGGGTGTTAGGAAGGCACTTGTTATGATGAGCACTGGATGTTGTATGTAAAGGATGACTCACTGACTTCTACTCCTGAAAGCAATATTACACTATATGTTAACTAGCTAGAATTTAAAATTTAAAAAGAAGAAAAGGACTTCAAATAATACAAGTTGGATGTCATTTTTTTATATTTGCAAAACCATACATTTTCACTGAGATAGCCGCGTTAATTAAAAGTTTTCCAACGATTTTGAAAGTTTGCAAACAAGTAGAAGCAGTGCATTAAGTATTAATCCCAGGACAGCATTATGCTTGTTCTCAGAATGTTTCCACTCTGCTCGGAAGATCGAGTGAGGGGTGAGACGGGGTTGCTTCAAGGCCCACATTGTAGACACCATGAGGGCACACAGACTTGGTGACCTTTATAGAATTTCACCAGAAGTTGTGGCAACATCAAAATGTTTTCACTTCTCCCTGCAGCTCTGCCAAAGAAAATAATTCCCTTTTAGAACCTCCAGCTTAGAATCTAGGTTAATGGAAGGCTTTATGTAAACCCAGCCAAATTTTCTTTTTCAGGATGAAACCACAGAAGTAAATACAATTTGAGATTACTAATTCCCACAACGAGGAAGAAGGAAGTTTATCAAATAACAACTCTAAGGGATTTTTGATAGAAGAAATATTTAAATTCCCTTCTTTTTCCCATTACAAGAAAAACATTTCACAAATATTATGGCTTTTAACAGTTGATTATAAAACCTTTTAAACAAAAAGTAAAATGCATGTGCATATATACTTCCTTATCTACCCACCTCTGAGATGAAGCAATGTTAACATTCTATTATACTTGCTTTTCTAATGAACAAATAATATAGATACCAAAGCCCATTGATCATTCGTTTTTCCCCTTCACTGCCCAAATCCTAGGATGATAGCATCATTCTCATTAATGTTCCGAATCTTTACTTTACATACATGTTCCTGTAAGCAATATGTACAATATGATTATTAGGCGCTTTAACATTTATGCAAATGGTATTATACTGAACATACCAATTTTTTACTCAGATGTGTGTTCTAAAGGCTTATTCATATGTAATGGTTTTTTTTTCTTTTTTTGAGAGAGAGAGAGCTAGAGAGAGAGCACATGTAAGCATGGGAGCTGGGGAGGGACCAGGAGAGGGAGAGAGAGAACATTAAGCAGACTCCATGTTCATCATGGATTGATCTCATGAACCCGTGAGATCATGACCTGAGCCAAAATCAATGGTCAGAGGCTCAGCCGACTGAGCCACACAGGCGCCCCAAAGTCTTATTCATATTAGTCTAATTCGGTTGAACTATTTCATTTAAACTCTGTATCATGGCATTGTTTATCAGTTCATCTACTGAGGGGTAGTGACATCCACTTCTTCCAATTCCCAACAACATTTGGTGAGCGTGTTTCTACATTACTTCTCCTGTACATGACAGAATCTCTCCAGGACAGACACACAGAAGGGATAATGCCCAGGGTAAGATGTGTATATCTTCAACTGCAACTAGGCCTTGCCAATTTGCTTCCCAAGGTGCTTATGTGCATTTACATTTCCCCCAGGCACGTCCGAGTTCCCATTTCCTCATATCCTCACCGAAAGTCAGTGTCGTCAGATTCGCCAATTATTGACCATCCGATGGATATGAAATACTAGCTCATTGTGGTTTAGACTTAATTTTCTTTGATAACTAATGAAACTTGGTATCTGTTAAGTTCTGTGAATCACATATTCATGTTCTTGTTCATTTTTCTCTTGGACTGTTCTCTGTGTCTTTTCATACGTAGTGGTTTGTAATATATTCGAGAGACCAATTGCAGAAAAATGAGATTTTCATTGTTTAAAATTAATCCGTTAGATCATTTATATGTGTCAATATGTGTCAATTTCACTGGGTCTTGGCAGAACAATTTTACAATTTATTTTACTTTTATTCTGAGTCTCCAGCCTTACTCCTCAATATTGCATACACGTCCTCTTTGTATTCTAATATTCCTTGATATATCTCTTTACATACCTATTGTCTCATAGAGAGACAGTATAGCATCATGTTTAAGAGAACAAAGGAGGCTCTGGGTCAGACTGAGACTTTCTAGCTTTGAATCTCAGATCTGTACTTACTAGCCATATAACAATGGGCATATCGTATAACTTCTCTGTGTTTTATTATTTGCACTTTTAAATGTAGAAAATAATAGTACTTACCTCACTGAGTTATAATAAAAACAGAACACTTAGCACAATACCGAGCACAGAATAAGCACTCCATGTGAGCTATGATAATCATTCTACAAAATATTTTTAAATTAAAATATTATTGACAACTTTTAAAACTGTAGTTTTAATATAAATTATTTTTAATAGGGATATCAAAAGTAAATACCTATAGGCCCAAAGTACCTCTTTCCTTTAAATATTAAGTATTTAATTGCTGTGCTGTTTTTAACATACGACCACAAATTCTGATACTCCTGCTCCTGAAGATGAAACTGAATTTCCTTTCCTTAAATATGGGACAGACCTAGTGGCTCCTTTCTAACAAATAGGGTGCACAAAGGAGAACACTCTACAGTGGAGCAACCAGACTGAAGCCACTTTAACCAGATGATCAAGTTTAACACCATCAGTAATAAATAATGTAAATCGCATAGGCCCCAATATTATGAAATAAGAAAGGCACTTCTGTGATAGTTTCCATTAAAATTCAGAAGCCCAGTCCATTCATGAGAAAACATTAGACGAATTCAAATTAAGAGATATTCTACAAAATATCTGGCCAATATTCCATCAAAGTGTCAAGGTCACAAAAGACTGAGAAACGACCACGTATTGGAGGACATGTGAGGACGGAGGAGGGTATGGAGGCATGATGACTAAATGAAGTGTAGTGTCCTGGCTTGAATCACAGAACAGGAATAAGATAACAGTGGAAAAAAGACCGTAGCTTATTCATAATTGCACTAATGTTAATTTCTTAATTTTGATAAATATACCATGGTTATAAAACATTAGAGGAAACCGAGTGGAGGTGTATGAGAACACTGTACGATTTTTGCAACTCTTCTGTAAATCTAAAATTGTTTTAAAATAAAAAGTTAAAAAAGTGAATGCCCATATCATATTATTCTACTACTGCTTTGATGAACCAAGACCATTTATAATTAGATAAAAACACATAGATAGCCCACAGAAGGGCATTATTTACCTTTATTTCCTTTGTTTAGGGGCCCAGTATATTTAGACTTAAATTCACAGATTATACGTTCCAATGATCTGTAACACAACATGAATTGTCTAGAAAAATGTATCCCTTCGAGGGTAATTAGCATTTAGTTAGATTTATTCTAGATGATAAAAGAGAGTCTATAGACCAACAGAAGTGGATTTTTTTCCCTATATACTGCTTTAGTATTACCTATGCCCCAAATGACCTATGCACATTAAAATTACTTATTACCTTAATTATCTTTCAGTCCTAGATGTTGGCCTACTAGAACTTTTCATTTCTTCAGAGATGTTTATCTAAATAGATACAATCTATTACTTTGTATCATATTAGTCCAAATTGACAAAAATCAATTAAGGAATCCAGAAAAGCTAAGTTAACAACCAAAGTACAAAGCAATTAACGTGGATACCAGCATATGGTACCAGGAATTTTTTTAAAATCTACCTAGAAAATTTAAGTGGAATACTTTTATAGGACCAGATAATTTGCAATATTATCTGAGATTTATAGAAACCAATTTGAAAAGACTTTAATTATTGACACATAATTTAGTTACAAACCTATGCTTATATTCATATATTTTCAAACACCAATTTGGGTAATGATGAATTATATAAGGAAATAAAAGAAATTTAGAAATTTTTTACCATTTCAGTCTGTTCAAAATTCGGAATTTTTCACTAATCAAACTTTCATACTTGTAATCAGATTTTGAATAGTTGTAATTCACTGTTATCATAGAAATACTTTAAACCAAAACCTGTAAAATAATTCAATCAGCTAATATGCTGTCTTAATTAAAGTTAGTGGAGAGGGGAGCCTGGGTGGCTCACTCACTTAAGTGACTGACTTTGGCTCAGGTCATGATCTCGCAGTCTGTGGGTTCAAGCCCCGTGCAGTTTGTGTGTTTGAGCCCTGTCTCAGGCTCTGTGCTGACAGTTCAGATTCTGTGTCTCCTTCTTTCTGCCCCTTCCCCCCTCACACTTTCTGTCTCTCTCTCAAAAATAAATAAACATTAAAAAAAAAGTTAGTGAAGAAAATAAAATCAACTACACTTTATTTTTTTTTCAGTTTAAAATTTCTAGTAATAAAAGATGCACAAATAGAAAGGAGTTTCAATTGTAATCTTAATTTTAAGGTTAATTTTTCTTAAAGGTATGGAAATTGGAGCAGACTTTTTTTCAGGCTCCCTTATCTCTAGCTAGAAATGACTTCAAGCAAGATGAAAAAACTTTCTGATTTTAATATATAAAATTTTTCTCTTTTAATGAGTAAAGGGCATGATGTCAAGTTTTATATATTTGCTTACTATCTCTGGTTAAGCTGACACTAAACAATCTGTTGTTTCTAATTGAGATCTTTTTGCTTTTTCTCATTAGGTTGCTTCTGTAGACAAGAAAAGAAGTTATGCTGAAAAGCAGGATTAGTAGATTAAAATAGAGCTCATATTCTAACAATTCTCATTTGTTTTCCATAATTACATTTATTCACTCACATTAATTTTTCCTCACTAAATTTCATGTGTTTTAAAAAAAAGTTTAATCACTCTATAGAATATTTAATTTTCATCTCAGAGGGAGCCCTTTCTAACAGAAAGTCACTCTATGATCCATTCCTTGAACACTGAATTAATTGAGTAACACAGTTGTATAGATCACACTTGTCAAAGCTTAGCTCACTCACGAGTCTCCATCCTTCCTTTAAGAATACATTCAGTTAACACCCCCTCTGACACAAGACCTAAAGGGACCAGGGAAAGAGAATTAAACAAAATTTTAATGTTATTACAATAAACAAAACAAAACACCCGAAATTCGTACCAGACCTTTGTTGCTATCTCAGCTACCCCTGGAGGATTAATTCCCTATCTTAAGATTCCCATTCTGTCCATGGTGTTGCAACATATGTATGATAAACAGTGGTTCTAAAAGATTTCAATGCCCTTGGGGCTGATATTAGGGAATATCATTTTCATATAATTAATAAAATTATTTAGTCTTAATATAACAAGAGGCTGCAATGTGGCATTCCATCACTCAGCATATTTGTTGCTTATAACCTCCTCCTCCAATCAAACTGTGCGGTTTGTGGGACGCAACATGGAACATTAACATCCAGAAATGTGGCAAATATGGTCATTATATGTTGAATTTTCTCAGTTTATAAATCTGCTCGAAAAGAGTATGCCAACTTAGCCTATCCGTGTGCGCGCGCGCGCGCGCGGGTGTGTGTGTGTGTGTGTGTGTTGGATATTCAACTAGAATGAAGTGTCTGAACAGGAAGTGTCTAGAATTGAGGAGACCCTTGCTCAGCCAGCCATAGATCAACACCTTCCACTCCCTTTCCGGGTGCCTGTCTTCACCCAGAGTCCAGAAGAGAAAATCCACTCAGCCAGATAGTGGTGGGCAGCTCTTTAAACATAACTTTGTTATCTTCTATCTGAGAAGTATTTTTTTTTCAGGGACAGAGTCCACTTTGAGAATCCAGGAACCGGGGTTACTAGGTTCACCCACGGATGTTGGAAGATACTGTTTTGGTCAGCAAGCAGTTTTGGGATTCTCTTATCCGTGGCTTTATAAGTCAATTCATTCTAAAATAAAAATTACACAAGCACTCTATAATCACTTAATTCTCTAATACTTTAATCTATACAGATTCAAAGAAAGACTGACAGAACTTGAAATCTTTTATGGTTTCACAGTCTCTAGGTCAGAATCTTTAGAGAAATACAAAATATATTGACATGGCTTCTAAACATAAGTTGTTTATTAAATATCCCTACATTCGTATGTTTTCCTTATCTAATGTAATGAGTCTAATAGATTTCACTACAAAGGCTTTAAACTAAAATGGTTCTGGAGGAGAGAATTATATTTTAGGTGGGAAGTTTCCTTTCTGAGATAAATCTATTCATTATTTGGTAGTACCTTTTATAGCTTATTTTAAAAATCCTTCCATATTTGGGGGCACCTGAGTGGCTCAGTCGGTTAAGTGTCTGACTTTTGATTTTGGCTCAGGTTGGGATCTCACAATTAGTGAGTTCAAGCCCTGCTTTGGGGAATTCTCTCTCTCCTTCTCTTTCTGCCCCTCCCTTGCTCTCTCTCTCAAAAAATAAATAAACTAAATACATATATATATAAATTTATTTAGTTATAAATAAACTAAATACATATATATGTGTATATATATATATATATATATATATGTATATATCCTTCCATATCTCAATGTTTAAAAAGCACTCACTTATTTTTTTCTTCCAAGAGTTTTAAAGATTGCATATGGATATGTTTTTTGTGCATGCTGTGAGGTAAGGAGGCACTTTTATTTTGTAAACAGATATTTTCTTTCTCTCTGCATCCTCCTTTCCTCATTGATTTTCAATGCGGCCTTTGTGATGTGTCCACGCTGCATACGTGCCTATTTCTGAGCTCTCTTCTCTGTTCCATTGATCTGTTTGCCTCTCACTGTATTTGTATTTCACTGCATTCACCTGTCATTGCCCACACCGCACTGTCTTAGGCACTGTAAATTTGTAAACATTCTTGAGACCCAGGCAAGTGTCCCCTCTTTATTTGTTTTCTTTACAAGAGTCTTGGCTATCCTAGGAACATTTCCATATCAATTTTAGATTCAACTTGTCAAGATCCATGAAAATCTCAATGAAAATTTTGGTTGCAACATTATCGGGCCTATAAATCAATTTGAGGAAAATTTACATCTTCAGAATTTAAGTCTTTCAGATCACTTAGGAGAATGTATTTAAAACAACTACCAATTGTTGATTGGTTTTTATGAGCATTCACTCCTCATGTTAAATAATTTTTATAATAACTCTTTCCTGTAAGCATTATATACTGTTTTCAAGTGTGTAGAAACTCAATCTTAGATTGTTTCAACTGACATGGCTATGCAGTAGCAGCATGGAGATTTAATACTATGTCAATCTTAGTTTAAGCTCATGCTTTTAACAAGTTTCCAGTGTTCCTTTTTCATATATCATGAAAACTTCTAGCTAAGACCTTTATTTTTTATCTATTTATTTTTTAATGTTTATTTATTCTTGAGAGAGAAAGACAGAGCACGAGCATGGGAAGAACAGAGAGAGGGAGACACAGAATCCGAAGCAGGCTCCAGGCTCTGAGCTGTCAGCACAGAGCCCAACACAGGGCTCGAACCTACGAGCCATGAGACCGTGACTTGAGCTGAAGTTGATACTTAACTGACTGAGCCACCCAAGTGACTAGCTAAGGCCTTTCTTAAAAAGTGTTACAGGGGCGCCTGGGTGGTTCAGTCAGTTTAGAGTCCAACTTCGGCTCAGGTCATGATCTCACATTTAGCGGGTTTGAGCCCCACATGGGGCTTTGCACTGACAGTGTGAAGCCTGCTTGGGATTCTCTCCCTCTCCCCCCCTCTCTCTCTCTGCCCCTTCCCTACTCATGCTTTCTCTCTCTCTTTCTCTCTCTCTCTCTCAACAACAACAAAGGGGTTGCAGCAGGAGTTTCCCTGGAAAGAAGGAAAATGCACTGTCCCACACATCCACACCATAACAAGAACACAGCACTGCTCATCTCTGACTTATTTTCTTTTGATTATCTTTGTATAATCTGTGTCATTTGCTAGGGCTGCTACAACAAAGTCCCACAGGCTGGTTGGCTTAAACAATGGAAATCTATTCACAGTTCCAGAGATGAGAAGAATGAGATCAAGGTGTCAGCAAGGTGGGTTCATTCTGAGAGCCATGAGGGAGAATCTCTCCCATGCCTCTTATCTAGCCCCTTGAGTTTGCTGGCAATCTCTGGCCTTCTTTGGCTAGAAGCATCACCTCCATGTCTGCCTCATCTTCACATGACATATTCCCTGTGTGTGTACCTGTGTCCTATTTTTCTCCTTTTATGAGGATACTACATATATTGGATTAGATGCCCACTTCACTCCCGTATGCCTTTATTTGAAGGAATTACATCTGCAATGACCGCGTATCCAAATAAGGTCACATTCTGAAGTACTGGGGGTTAACATTTCAACATATGAACTTGGGTAGGGGCGTTAGACCCAATTCAACCTATAACATGGTCCTAGCAGCAAATTGGTGCTACCTAGAAGCTTCTTAAATAAAGAGATATTTGTAAAGTTGTACTAATCAGTGTATTTATTTTTAAAGTGGAGGAAGACTATGACAAGTTAGCAAGATAAAGGTCAGTCACTGGAGAAAGTTTTAAGGAAATCAATGTTCTACCACTATTTTCTGTGGTGAGTCACTCAACCTTTGTCCTCTCAATGATGTGTGGGAATGGTGACTGCCCCTGAGTCAAAGGTAGGCACTCAGTTCTCCATGCTCCTGTCTTGCTGCTTTGATTTTATGTGTCCTGTCTGAGTCTCGATGGGCTTTTGTAGAGATTACTATACACATTGTATTCAATTACTTAGCACCATGCTCAGTATTGGGTGTTCAATAATAGCTCTTCTTTACTCTCACCGGGAGTTTCCCAGGAAGAGCATATGAGTTCATTTGAGGTGCATTGACATCAGCCACCCAGACTCTACTTATCACTTGGAGATGTGAAGTGGTGGGGACAACAGAAACCTACACTATCTGAATTAGCTCAAGCACATTTTCTCAATGAAATGTTATATGCTCATCATTGTATCTGACTACCCCCAACAGATTTCTTTTTCAAGAAGAAGGGATATTAAGGTAAAAGCCTTCCTTAGAAGCTATATATACACACATACTCCTACATCTATCTATCTATCTATCTATCTATCTATCTATCTATCTAATCTATCATTTATCTCCAAGACACTAGATCATAAATATCTGGCCTACGGTAGGCACTAAGTAAATATTTGAAGAAGGAAATAAAGAAGAGAAACAAGGAGAAGGAGAAGGAAGAGTAAGTGAAAGAAAGGAAGGAAGGGATGTCTGGGTGGCTCAGTTGGTTGAGTGTCCAGCTCTTGATTTCAGCTCAGGTCATGATCTCCCAGTTCGTGGGATTGAGTGCCTCATGGTGATAAGGACTGGTGGTGCAGAGCCTGATTGGAATTCTCTCTCTCCCTCTCTCTCTTTCTGTCCCTGCCCACCTCTCAAAATAAATAAATAAACTTAAAAATAAAATAAAGAAGGGGTGCCTGTGTGGCTCAGTCAGTTAATCCTCTGACTCTTGGTTTTGGTTCAGGTCAGGATCTCATGGTTTTGTGAGTCTGAGTCCCGTGTAGCGTTCTGCACTGTCAATGTGGAGTCTGTTTAGGATTCTCTCCTCCCCCCCGCCCCTCCCTAACTCACACTGTATCTGTTTCTCTGAAAATAAATAAATAAACTTTATTAAAAAATAAGGAAGGAAGGGAAAGATGAGTAAAGAAAGGGTAGAAAAAAGCAAGAGAATGGGAGAAGGGACATGGAAGAGAGAAAGACAATATCAGACTGTGATCAAATTACCTATAATTGGTACATAGGATTGTAGGAGTTTACTGTTGTGGCTTATGTAACAGTCTGAGATGGTTCCGGAAACATACATTTGATTTCCCCACCCATCAGCCACTGCTGATTCATTTGTTATGTGAGTTTCACGGGAATTCCCTTTATTTCACGTTCATACTCAAAAGAAGATTTTTTCTATTTTATCCTACATTTCTAGGCATTTGAAGGCGGTTTTTTTTTGTATGCCATCTTGCAAAAATGGAAGTTCCTTCTTCCGCATTTCATTTTTTCAAAATGTCAATTAATTAATCAATGATTAATTTGTACAGTTCTAAACACAGTTGTACTGTTATAGATAACCAGGGGCACAAAAGTGACCAAAATATGCAAATAGTTTCTAATAGGGAATAACAATAACTACTAACAAACATGATAAACATGTAAATTATAAAGTATGGGAGAAGGTATTATTTCCATAGGAAAGCCCAAATCAGAGCAGGGTAAAGGAAATGAAGGGTGTGGTGAAAGGTAGAAGAAGGTGGACAGACAGATACATTGGATTCCATGAGTTTAAAGAGGACTTTTGCCTTGGCTGGAAATTCACACAACTAGAATGTTATGTGAGCTGTAGTTTAATGCTATAGTTTATCCCTCAGTATGGCCTAAATAAAAAATAAATAGCTTAAGTTTTAGAGGCCCAATTGGCCAGCATATTTTGTTGGTTACATTACCCTCAACTACATACTTGACTAGCCAGATGGAGTCTGTGCAGTAATGAACACGTCTTGTCATATCTAAATCAACTCTTCAGGAAGAGTGAAACAATAAACTGATCAATTTAAGAAAAGACTCCTAAGGGGCGGCGCCGGGGTGGCTCAGTCAGTTAAGCAACTAACTTTTGATTTCATCTCAGGTGGTGCTCTCAGGGTCACAAGATTAAGCCCTTTGTCAGGATCCATGCTGGGCCTACAGTCTGCTTAAGATCCTCTCCCCTTGCCCTTCTCCCTATCACGTGTGGGCTCTCTCTCTCTCTCTCTCTCTCTCAAAAAGGAAAAAAAAAAAGAAAAAGAAAAAGGAGACTCTTAGTTAACTAAGGTTGGATGAATTGATCCATAGGGCATTTTTTTGTTAAGGGTATACCAATATTTGCCATATGCTATAATTATACCAATATTGCTATATATTTCATTGTTCTTGCCCTCCCCTTACTCTCTGATTCTAATGTATTTAAAAGTATTTAAAACCATTGTTTTGAGCCAACACCCAGGTGAGAAAATTGTCAAAAAAAGGGGGAGAAAAAAATCATAATGAGGGAAACAGTGCAGATGAGGCTTAACTAAGTAGAGATGCCAACATAAGGACACAGAGATCACATCTCATGTGTATTTCACAAATCATGAGATTTCCCAGAAAGCTCATAAGAAGTAGAACTGCCCTCCCCTCCCTAATAATTCTGTTGGCCTACTTAGGGGAGCATTCCCTTTTTTTATTTTAGCCAATTATTTTACTTTAGAAAATAAATAAAGCAGAAGGTTTCATTTTAAGAATAATCTGGGGTTTTTCCTCTTGTAAACTTTGGCTTTGCTCTTGTTTATGGAGACAAACTTTATAAGCTACAATGTGCTGGCTGATCCTGGCTCTTAAGAGCAAATTATTAGATACTTCTACATTTCATCAGTCAGTTGTGAAAACTCTGGTAGCTCAAAAAGACCTATGGGGGAAGTATTTACACCTCAGAATTTGGCAAGTGCCACAAATCAGCACTCTTATTTTGGAGAGCTTTTGCCAGCACACCACTGTCACAGTTTTGTCTTCCTCATGGTGGCAGTCCTGCAAGTGTGCCTCTCAGATCTCCAACTGAAGGAAGCCTCATTGACTCTTGCCTTCAGCTGCTATGCCTTGAAACCTACCATTGTTTTTGCCTAAAGGCCAGCCTTCTCCAATATGGCTCCTCACTGACAGTGAAGGATGGCAGGGATCGTAAGGTAGGCCCCCTTTCTGGGAGATACAGAGCTCCTCTGACAGGTGACTGTGGTTCTATGATTCCCGGATAACATTACCTAACTCTCCCTTCAATTGCACTGCAGTCCAAGATGCCTTGAGTCAACTACTTTCCTTCCCACCTTCACCCTGGATCAGACCCTGCATTGTGGTCTGATGACTCTCAGAGTCTCCTCCAGGTCCCTCCCCATTTTTTCTCACTCGCGTTTACTCTAATAAACTTCTTGCATAGCCAGTCCTGATATCTGCTTCTCAGAGGATTTGGACTCACTCTGACATACACGGGTATGCGCCTTAGTTAGTATCTTTGAATTATGGCACTACTGGGTATTTCACCATCCCCAATATATTCTTCCACACACAGTTGTTCTCAATCCTATCCCCTAAGTCCATATTCCGTGATGAACTATCTTTCCTTTTCAGTCACATTCTATTCTGCTACACTATACAGAATATTTACTCATTATTTTTAAAGATGTCTACTGAAGCGTACCATACATACATATTTTAAACTCACTGAGTTTTAACAAATTGAACTAGCTTAAGAAGCAGAAAATTACTAGTACCCCAGAATCTTCCTTCATCTTCCTTTCTAATCACATCCTGTATCCCAAGAGTAACCATGATTCTGAATTCTGAAACTACACCTTGCATTTTGTCTTTATTTCTTCTTTATATAAGTGAAATCATATAGTACATAAGTTTTTGTGTTTGGCTCTTTAAGCTCAAAAATATGCTTTTGTGTATAATCATAGGTAGTTTATTCTCAATGTTGCAATACTGTAGAACATTCCATTATGTGAATATATCACTATATTCTACTGTTTGTAGACTTTTCGGTAATTTTCAATTTAGCACTTATGAAACAGTATTGCTATGTACACTCTTTTCAGTTTATATTTAAATTCCAGTTAGTTAACATCAGTGTAATATTAGTTTCAGGTGTACAATATAGTGATTCAACATTCACGTACATTACCTAGTCCTCATCACAGCAAATGTAATCCTTAATCCCCATCACCTGTTTAACCCATCCCCTCCACCCACTTCCCCTCTGGTAATCATCAGTTTGTTCTCTATGTTTAAAAGTCTGTTTCTTGGTTTGCCTCTCTCTCTCTCTTCCTTCTTCTTGCTCATTTGCTTTGTTTCTTAAATTCTATGTATGAATGAATCATTGGGTATTTGTCTTTCTCTGACTGATCTATTTCACTTAGCAAATGGCAAGATTTCATTACTTTTTATGGCCGAGTAATATCTCATAAATTCTAAATTCAACAGCACACACACACACACACAAACCACAACAGATGTTAGTGAAGACATAGAGAAAGGGGAACCCTCTGGCACTTTTGGTGGGAATGCAAGCTGGTGCAGCCATTCTGGAAAACAGTATGGAGGTTCCTTTAAAAAATTAAAAAATAAAACTATCCTACAATCCAGCAATTGCACTACTAAGTATCTACCTAAAGAATACAAAGGGAAAATGCTAATTCAAAGGGATATATGCACCCCAATGTTTATAGTATCATTATCGACAGTAACCAAATTACAGAAACAGCCTGGATGTTCCTCAATTGATGAATGGATAAGGAAGATGTGCTGTATATACACAACAGAATATAACTTAGGTATTACATTCTATTACATGACTTTTTAGGAATATGTGTGCACATTTTTATTGGGTTTACCTAAGAAAGGATTTAGTGGGTCATAAGTAATGTATATTTCAGCTTAAGTAGATGCTGCCAAATGGTTTTCCAAACTGTAGCATTTACACTCCCATCAGCAGACTAAGAGTTCCATTTGCCCCACATCCTGACCAATACTTAAATATTGTCTGTTTCTATTTTAGCCTTTCTGACGAGCGTGCTCATTGTTCATCTGCCTTTCTTTAGTACTTAAATGGATCTCTAATTGCTTTGTTTCAGAACCACTGTATCACAAAGAATGATTGCTATTGATTCTTATTCTACTTACTTATTAAGTTTCACTTGTCTTTTGAATCAGAAATGCTGCCAGTTCTGTGTCTTCCTGATATGAATAGAATAATAGTTGTCTTCCATTCCAATTCTTTGCAGTCATTGATGAATAAGGTGACTATTTCCTAAAGTAGCAATTTACTTATGGTTCACTGATGCAAATTAAAGCAACTATAGTTGCTATCTGAATGTGTTCTTTGGAAAAGCTCTGCTAAGACAAGTCTTTATTGACATAGCTACCATAAGTGGGGGTGGCAAAAATGCTGTATTTCTCCTACTGGTTTGCCCTGAAGCTTAGCGAGATAAGAGGCTCATCCAAGTGTTTCCCAATTCTGTTGGCTTTGCAAGGGTAAGTGGTTTCTCTCTCCTTTCTAACTAGGGTTCATAAGATATTTCTTATCTTACAAGGTAGAATTTAGTCATTTGTACAATAAACGTGCCCAGATTTGCTTCCAAAAGGACACATTTATTTTACTTTTTCAAACAAATCAGATATTAATAGTACCTTTACTTTGAAGCATGAATATTATAATCCCTAGCATTAATTTTATCTCCAGAATTGAAAGACTCTCATAAATAGGCTTCTGAAATCTCTTAAGCATCCCAGATCTCCTTTTTCTTAGTATCCAACTGATTCCTAATTCTGCATGCTTTGATTTTAGACTGACAAATGCAAATTCTGTATTTTTGCTGTCTATCTATTTAGCTTACGTATATATTTAGCTTATATAGATAGATAGATAAATAGATAGATATATAGATAGATATACATATATATAAAATAAGAAAGTGCAGGTGTTCCTTATGATTATATAACTTGTCAAGGCTCAAGGCAATAACATATACTAATAATCAATTCTTCTCTTATCCAGATAGATTTTTATTCATAGTAATCTTTATTACTGGAGTAAACAAGGGGTACATGCTTGGAGAAGGTTTTTGCAACCATACAGGAAGAATTATTTTAGCAGGTTGACACATGCCACTGTTCCCAAGTAGGAATCAATAGATTTGTAACTTCCCTTTCTTCAGATTGCTTTCTCAGGAATGAGTGACTGGATGATTGTTAATAGCCCTTCCAACTCTGCATTTTCATAGTTCACTGCTTGGCAAAATCTCAAAAGGATGCAAACCTATGTCTTGTTTATTTCATACATTGTACAGTCCTTACAACATTTGGTATATGTGATGGGCTCTTAATATATTTATTTTAATTTTTGTTTTTAAGAAAAAAAATTATTAATACCTAACAATTGCAGAAGGAGAGGTGAAAAATTCTCTTTAAAAATAACATTTAAAGCTCTAGCAAAAGGAGGTTCAAGATGGCGGAAAAGAAGTAATACCCGCTGCTGGTCTCTGGCGACTCAATCCGAGAGGGACTGAGACCGAGAAACTCTCAATCGCAGGGATCTGCAGGAAGAGGAGTTGGAAGCTACAGGAAAGAGAACGCCAAAACCAGAGCATCTGGGGACACTGAGTGAGTGCAATCTGGGAGAAAGAAAGAGAGCTGCGGAGGTGCGGACTGTGGGGAGTGGGCCCGGGGCCCTGGGCCCCTTCCTCCGAAAGACAAAGGGAAGAGAAAGAGCAGCAGGGAAAGTACCTCAAACCCGGGCGAAGAGGGAGCTTATCATCCAGTCCCTACGCACAAGGCTTTTTTGAGAGAGGGTTGTTGCTCACGGTGGAGCTGGCGGAGCTTTCCTCACTCCGGATCCAGTGACGCTGTCCCAGCCCCTGACACGGAGAGGCGCGCGCCATTGCTGGATCGATGCTGAGTCAGAGGCATAATTCGGGTGGGGAAGGCTGAGCGTGCAGGGTCTCACGACCACGCAGCGGGTCGTGCTGCCCCTGCACTCTGACCAAGTCGAGGATGGACACAGAGGAGGGTTCGGAGACTCTAGCTCCGTGAAAAGAGGCTATGGGGACGCCATTGTGGTCGCAGCAGTGCTGAGTCAGAGACTCAATTTACATAAGACATGGAGGTCAGAGCAAGTTAAAGGAACTCAGATGAGCTTGGGTGGCGCGACCGCCCAGCAATTTGAACTGTGCTGGTAATCTGGATGGAGTTGAGGATGGAAACCGAGGAGTGATCTGAGACTGTGGGTCCGTGAGGAGTGATCTGAGACAGTCGGACCGGGAGGGCACCATTGTGGTCGCGCATTCCCATAAAGCCAAAACCTAGGACTCCACCCCCAGCGGTGGAAGTGGGACACGCCTACACCAGGCAATGCCCCTCCTCATATGGGAGACGCCCTTCTCCCGGAGTGGTAGCCATGGAGACACAACTACTGCAGCATTTCCTGGATTAACTCTAGGTCAATTCTTCGGTTTTAGATATATTCTTCCTCTTCTTCTTCCTATCTCTCCCCACCTCTAAACCTGTCACCAGGGGGTTTTGGCTTGCTTAAACAGACATTTTACCCACTCTCTCAATGCATGTTATACACCTCCCTCTTTAATTTCCTATCTCTCTCTATGGAACAGTCAGACCACATAGTGCACCTGGGCAACATCTAACTTCATTTCTCTTTCCTCGCATCCTTCCTTATTCTGATTTCTCTCCTGCTGGATCAAGTCTTCTAATCTCTCTACCTGGTCAAAGTTCAATTTCTTCTGCCCACACCTGTCACTACTCTATGTATGCTCTGCCATCAGCAGAGCGCACATCCCATCATTATTGTGTAGCTGGTACATCAGGTTGCATGCCTCCAGAGTGTCATTTGTTAATCTTTTTTATGTTGTGATTTGTTTGTCTGTCTCATTGGTCAGTAAGGTTGTGAGTTTGTGCTTCCTGTTTGTCGGTCTGACCCTTTCCCTTTCCAGGGAGAAATAGGAAATAAACCAATACACACATTGCCAAAATGACCAAATGGAAGAACTCCCCTCAGAAGACTGTACAGGAAATAGTGACAGCACAAGAAATGATGAAAGCAGACATAAGCAACTTAACAGAACAAGAATACAGAACGATAAATATAAAAATACTCGCAGGGCTTGAAAAAAACATAGAAGAAATCAGGGGGACCCTAGAGGCAGAGATCAAGGTCCTAAAAAACGATCTACAGGAATTAAAAAATGATTTAAATGAGGGGCAAAACAAATTGGAGGTGGCCATAGCGTGGATTGCAGAGGCAGAAGATAGAATAGGGGAATTAGAAGACAAAATTACAGAAAAGGATGAAGCAGAGAAAAAGAGAGAGAAATTGATTCAGGAACAGGAAAGGAGAATTCGAGAGCTGAGCGATGCAATCAAACGGAATAACATCCGTATTATAGGAATTCCAGAGGAAGAAGAGAGAGAGAAAGGAATCGAAGGGGTACTTGAACAAATCATCAATGAGAACTTCCCCAACATGAAGAAAGAAACGGGCATTGAAGTCCAAGAGGCACAGAGAACTCCCCTCAGACGTAACCCAAATAGGCCTTCAGCAAGACACATCATAGTGAAGCTGGGAAAAATCAAAGATAAAGAGAGAATCCTAAAAGCAGCTAGGGATAAACGGGCCTTGACTTACAAAGGCAGACACATTAGGGTAGTAGCGGACTTATCCACAGAAACTTGGCAAGCCAGAAAGGAATGGCAGGAAATCTTCAATGTGATGAACAGGAAGGACATGCAGCCAAGAATCCTTTATCCAGCCAGCCTCTCATTCAAAATGGATGGAGAGATAAAGGTCTTCCCAAACAAACAAAAACTGAAGGAATACATCACAAATAAACCAATCTTACAAGAGATCCTGAGGGGGACTCTATGAAGGAAAGGTTGCAAGGAACACAGAGCACCAGAGACATCCTTACAAACATGAAATCTACAGACAACACCTTGACGCTAAACCCACATTTTTCAATATTAACACTGAATGTAAACGGACTAAATGCTCCAATTAAAAGACACAGGGTAACGGAATGGATTAGAAAACAGCCCATCTATCTGCTGTCTTCAAGAGACCCATTTTAAACCTGAGGACACCTTCAGACTGAAAGTGAGGGGATGGAGAACTATCTACCATGCTACAGGAACTCAGAAGAAAGCTGGAGTAGCCACACTTATATCAGATAAACTGGACTTTAAAGTAAAAGATGTAATAAGAGATGAAGAAGGGCATTATATAATAATCACAGGGACTATCCAGCAGGAAGAGCTAACAATTATAAATACTATGCGCCAAATTCTGGGGCACCCAAATTTGTCAAGCAACTAATTACAAACATAAGCCATCTTATTGATAAAAATGTGCTAGTTGCAGGAGACCTTAATACCCCACTCACGGCACTGGATAGATCCACTAAACAGAGAATCAGCATGGAAACAATGGACCTGAACGACACGTTGGAACAGATGGGCCTGACAGATATCTTCAGGGCCTTTCATCCAGAAGCAAAGGAATTTACATTCTTCTTATGTGCACATGGTACATTTTCCAAGATAGACCACATTTTGGGGCACAAGGAAGCACTGAATAAGTATAAAAAAATTGAAATCATACCATGCACAATTTCAGACCACAATGCTTTGAAACTTGAAATCAACCACAGGAAAAAGTCTGGGAAGCCCCCACAAACATGGAGGCTAAAGAACAACCTACTAAAAGACGAATGAGTCAACCAAGCAATCAGAGAAGAAATTAAAAAATACATGGAAACAAATGAAAATGAAAATACGACAATCCAAACACTTTGGGATGCAGCAAAGGCAGTCCTGAGAGGGAAATACATTGCAATCCAGGCCCATCTCAAGAAACAAGAAAAATTCCTAACACAAATTCTAACAGCACGCCTAAAGGAACTAGAAGCAGAACAGCTAAGACAGCCCAAACCTAGCAGAAAGAGAGAAATAACAAAGATTAGGGCACAAATTAATCATATGGAAACAGAAAAAGTAGTGGAACAGATCAATGAAACCAAGAGCTGGTTCTTTGAAAAAATAAACAAAATTGATAAACCTCTAGCCAGGCTCCTCAAAAAGAAAAGATAGAGAAACCAAATCAATAAAATCATGAACGAAAATGGAGTGATTACAACCAATCCCTCAGAAATACAAGCAATCATCAGAGAATATTATGAAAAACTCTATGCCGTCAAATTGAGCAACCTGGAAGAAATGGACAAATTCCTAAACAGCCACATGCTACCAAAACTCAAATGGGAAGAAATAGAAAACTTGAACAGACCCATAACTAGTGAAGAAATTGAATCAGATATCAAAAATCTCCCAGCAAATAAAAGTCCAGGGCCAGATGGCTTCCCTGCAGAAATTTACCAGACATTTAAAACAGAGTTAATACCTATCCTCCTCAAGCTGTTCCAAAAAATTGAGACGGAAAGAAAACTCCCGGACTCATTCTATGAAGCCAGCATCACTTTGATTCCCAAACCAGATAGAGACCCAGCAAAAAAAGAGAACCACAGGCCGACATCTTTGATGAACATGGAAGCAAAAATTCTTAACAAGATATTAGCAAATAGAATCCAACAGCATATAAAAAGAATTATCCACCACGATCAAGTGGATTCATCCCTGGGTTGCAGGGCTGGTTCAATATTCGTAAATCAATCAACGTGATACATCACATCAACAAAAGAAAAGATAAGAACCATATGATCCTGTCGATTGATGCAGAAAAAGCATTTGACAAAATACAGCATCCCTTCTTAATAAAAACTCTCGAGAAAGTTGGGATAGAAGGAACATACTTAGACATCATAAAAGCCATTTATGAAAAGCCCACAGTTCTTATCATCCTCAATGGGAAAAAACTGAGAGCCTTCCCCCTGAGATCAGGAACACAACAGGGATGTCCACTCTCACCACTGCTATTTAACATAGTGTTGGAGGTCCTAGCATCAACAATCAGACAAGAAAGCAAAATAAAAGGCATCAGGATAGGCAAGGACGAAGTCAAACTTTCACTTTTTGCAGACGACATGATACTTTACATGGAAAACCCAAAAGAATCCACCGAAAGCCTACTAGAACTGATCCATGAATTTGGCAAAGTTGCAGGATACAAAATCAACGTACAGAAATCGGTTGCTTTCCTTTACACCAACAATGAAGCAACAGAAAGAGAAATAAAGAAGCGAATCCCATTCACAATTGCACCAAAAACCATCAAATACCTAGGAATAAACCTAACCAAAGATGTAAAAGACCTTTACGTGGAAAACTATAAAAAACTTATGAAGGAAATTGAGGAAGACACAAGGAAATGGAAAAACATCCCATGCTCATGGATCGGAAGAATAAATATCGTTAAAATGGCAACACTACCTAAAGCAATCTACACATTCAATGCAATCCCAATCAAAATTGCACCAGCATACTTCTCAAAGCTAGAGCAAACAATCCTAAAATTTGTATGGAACCACAAAAGACCCCGAATAGCCAAAGTAATTCTGAAGAATAAAACCAAAGCGGGAGGCATCACAATCCCAGATTTTAACCTCTACTACAAAGCAGTAGTCATCAAGACAGCATGGTATTGGCACAAGAACAGACACATAGACCAATGGAATAGAATAGAGAACCCAGAGATGGACCCACAAGCATATGGCCATCTAATCTTTGACCAAGCAGGAAAGAGTATCCAATGGAAAAAAAGACAGCCTCTTTAACAAACGGTGCTGGGAGAACTGGACAGCAACATGTAGAAGAATGAAACTAGACCACTTCCTTACACCACTCACAAAAATAAACTCTAAATGGATGAAGGATCTGAATGTGAGACAGGAAACCATCAAAGCAGGAAAAAACCTCTTTGACCTGAGCCGCAGCAATTTTCTATGTGACACATCTCCAGAGGCGAGGGAATTGAAAGCAAAAATGAACTATTGGGACCTCATCAAGATAAAAAGCTTCTGCATGGCAAAGGAAACAACCAACAAAACTAATAGACAACCGACGGAATGGGAAAGGATAATCGCAAATGACATATCAGATAAAGGACTAGTATCTAAAATCTATAAAGAACTCACCAAACTCCACACCCCAAAAACAAATAATCCAGTGAAAAAGTGGGCGGAAGATATGAATAGACACTTCTCCAAAGAGGACATTCGGATGGCCAACAGACACAGGAAACGATGCTCAAAGTCACTCATCATCAGGGAAACACAAATCAAAACCACACTGAGATACCACCTTACACCGGTTCGAGTGGCTAAAATGAATAAATCAGGAAACTATAGATGCTGGCGGGGATGTGGAGAAGTAGGCACCCTCCTACACTGTTGGTGGGAATGCAAACTGGTGCAGCCGCTCTGGAAAACGGTGTGGAGATTCCTCAAAAATATGAAAATAGAGCTACCCTATGATCCAGCAATAGCACTGCTAGGAATCTACCCAAGAGACACAGGAATGCTGATGCATAGGGGCACGTGTACCCCAATGTTCATAGCAGCACTTTCGACAATAGCCAAATCATGGAAGCAGACCAAGTGCCCATCAACTGACGAATGGATAAAGAAGTTGTGGCACATATATACAATGGACTACTACATGGCAATGAGAAAAAATGAAATCTGGCCATGTGTAGCAACATGGATGGAACTGGAGGGTATTATGTTAAGTGAAATAAGTCAGTCAGAAAAAGACAGATACCATATGTTTCCACGAATAGGTGGACTTTGTGAGACTAAGCAAAAACCAGGGGGAGGGCTAGAGGGGAAAGGAAAAAAAGACATAGAGAGGGAGGGAGATAAAACATAAGAGACTCTCAAAGACTAAGAACAATCTGAGGGTGAGGGGGGTGGGGGAGGTGAGGGAGGGGGGAGAGGGCGTGACGGATATTAAAGAGGGCACGTGTTGGGATGAACACTGGGTGTTATATGTAAACCAATTTGAAAATAAACTATTATAATAAAAAAAAAGAAATTAAAAAAATAAAACTATATAATGGTAAAAAAAATAATAAAGCTCTAGCAAAAGGAATCAATACTTTTTAAATGTTTATTTATTTTTGAGAGCAGAAGCGGGGGAGGAGCAAAGAGAGAGAGAGAGACAGAATCAGAAGCAGAGAATCTGACGCAGGCTTTCAGCTCAGAGCCTGATTGGGGTCTCAAACCCACAAACTGCAAGATCATGACCTGAGCCAAGGTCAGGTGCTTAACCGACTGAGCCACCCAGGCACCCTAAGGAATCCATACTTTTTAAAGTGATCTAGTGAGGCAAAGTATCAATAGATAACCACCACCACCACCACCGCTACAGTGAAATATGATCTTGACCTGTCTACAATATTAACATTTCTAGTAGGCATATCAATTCCTACTGAAAATTCACCATAGCCAATTCCAATTCTTTCCATAGATACCAGCTATAGTTTATTCAATATGATCATGCTACAGTTAAATTAAATATTAATCCTTTCTGTTGATATAAATGTAACGTCTTCAGATAATGGAGATCAAGGAGAGAGAGGAAAACATAATGAAAGCAAAGTGTTTTATTTAACAGAATGCCTCATAAAAATAAAATTGTAATTTTTGAAAAAATATTATAATGGACAAGTAGGGAGAAAGGTGAATTTTCTAAAGAGTGCTAAATGTGAGTAGAATTATTTCATGCGAGAAAATGGAAGAACTTGAGATGAGAAAAGAGGAGAAAAAGTAGAAGACATGAAACAATGAGATAAATTTTTAAACTTTTTAATGTTTATTTATCTTTGAGAGAGAGAGAGATAGCATGAGCAGTGTAGGGGCAGAGAGAGAGACACACACAGAGTCTGATGCATGCTTCAGACTCTGAGCTGTCAGCACAGACCTGACATGGGGCTCGAACTCACGAACCATGAGATGATGACCTGAGCCAAAGTCAGATGGACTGAGCCACTCAGGTGACCCAAATCAATGAGCTACAGAAGACCATATGATTTTCAATGGGCCTCTTTCTCTGCAACTAGTATTATGATAGATTTCTAAATGCATAGACACTGTAGTTAGTAATGTTCAGAGAGGTAATCTGGTGAAGATTTGGGATTTGTACCATCATGATCACCAAAGAATAAGTAAGTTCTGGAATTCACACGGCAGATTCTGGCATTCTTACAAAGACTTGCACATGATGCTTAGGTCAAGTTTAACCAAATCCCAAGGGCAGGAGGACTCCAGCTGACATCTAGGTTGTAAAGTAATGGCTTTATAAATACTAAATACCCAGAAATGGAAGTTGTCTATGAACACCCAGAGTTGCAAAGCATTTGGCAATGCCTGTGGGTTATAGCACATTTGACTGTATTTATGTCAAATAATAATACCTATGACTACTTTATTTTCTAATAAAATTTTCCTAATACTCCTTAAGGAAAAGAACTGTAGTTTACTCACTCATATCTATTATCTGAAGTTTCCCTAACAGAGATTAATAGATGTTTGATAATGAATTCTGATGAAATTAAATTTTTTTTTACTTTGTACTTAACTTTTATTTTTTCTTTTTATTTATTTATTTTAACAATTTATTGTCAAATTGGTTTCCATATAACACCCAATTCTCATCCCAACAAGTGCCCTCCTCAGTGCCTGCCACCCACACTCCCCTCTCCCCTACCCTCCATCAACCCTCAGTTTGTTCTTAGTATTTAAGAGTATCTTATGTTTTGTCTCCATCCTTCTCTGTGGCTTTTTTCTTCGTTCCCTTCTTCCCCTCCCCCATGGTTTTCTGCTAAGTCTCTCAAAATCCACCTATGCATGAAAACATATGGTATCTGTCTTTCTCTGACTGACTTATTTCACTTAGCATAATACCCTCCAATTCCATCCAAGTTGCTACACATGGCCAGATTTCATTCTTTCTCATTGCCACATAGTATTCCAGTGTGTGTGTGTGTGTGTGTGTGTGTGTGTGTGTGTATACATATATACATATATATATACACATATATATATGTATATATGTATACGTATATGTATATATGTATGTATATATATACCACATCTTTATCCATTCATCAGTTGATGGACACTTAGTCTCTTTCCATGATTTGGCTATTGTTGAAAGTGCTGCTATAAACATCGGAGTACACGTGTCCCTAGGCATCAGCACTCTTGCATCTTTTGGGTAAATTCCTAGCAGTGCTATTGCTGGGTCATAGGGTAGTTCTATTTCCATTTTTTTGAGGAACTTCCACGCCGTTCTCCTGAGCGGCTACACCAGTTTGCATTCTCACCAACAGTTAAGAGGGTACCTGTTTCTCCACATCCTCGCCAGCATCTATAGTTTCCTGATTTGTTCATTTTAGCCACTCTGACCGCTGTGAGGCTGATGAAATTAATATAAGTGTGCCTGACAAGATCTTGTGATATAATGGAAAGAGAAGATTGATTTTGGGAGCAGATGACCTAAGTCCAAATCTTGGCTCAAAGTAAACTTAAGCAAGTTCTTTAACTTTTCTGAATTTTGGTCTTATCAATTGCAAAATGAGATAACATCTTTCTCAAAGTCTTATACTAAAACAAAAGAATATAAAAGTATCAATTAAGTAATAGGCATAGGAAGGCTGTGTGTGTGTGTGTGTGTGTGTGTGTGTGTGTGTGTGTAAAATATACATTTTATTATCAGGCCTTCAAAGATTATAAGCCTTTGACATTAAAATTTGGTATAGTAAGGACTATTTTGCTTACATTTAGAACAATCCTTTTGCTTAATTTTGTATAGCTCACGGGCCTCTTTGCAAATAGGTTCCATGAAGTGTTTACATGAGGTTTTAATTGTAATTTTTTTAGTGTATCTATATGCAAATTTTAGTGGCGGCATTCGATAGCTGAAAAAAATAATTGTAAATGCATATAGCTCTTTTTCTATCTAAAATGAAACATGACTACTGCTAACTTGACTAGCATCTAAAATGAAACTTGACTCTTTCAGAAGAGAAAGTAGGTATGAATACTGAAAGTAAGGAAATATTTTATTAAAAGTGCCTTGTCACTCTTTGTAGGAATATAGCGTTTGCATAAAACATATGACATTTTTTACTCACCATTTTCACAAAAATTCAGAAATCATAAATAATTTTACTATTGCTCTTAGCACTATATCCCACTGGTGATTGTGATATCCTTAAGTTTTTAGAGGAAGCTTAATAAAACAAAGATAGGAACTGGTCAGCATTGCAGAATCTCGGGAAGTTTTAAAGGCCTCATGATGACTGTTGCACCATGGAGTTAGGAAATGGTGCATTTCAAGCCCAACTCAATACTGTAAATTTTTTCAAATCTGTATATAGATTAAACTCCTTTTTTTTTTCCTATGGAAGTATTTTTTTTTCCTATGCCCTCCTCCATATCATAAGAACACATACCCAATAATTACTGGCAAGGAAATTTCCAGAGAGAGAGAGAGAAAATCGAGCTGCCTCAAAGAACTCATTCAGTAATTGTATATTTTTCTTATTATTTCACAGAGACTAATAGATGTTTGATAATGAATTCTGAGCATGAGAACAATGAGCAAGAGAGCAATCCCCAGATGGAACCAAGAACTCCTTGTATTTTAGCTCTCAAGAATTTGCTTTCTCATGAAGATATGCTTTTCTTAGGGTTTAGAACCTCAGGTAGTATAAACCCTATAGATCAAACTGGGGAAATAGCTAATGTTACAAAGTTTTTAATATGTATGATACCAAAAGCACAAGTGATAAAAAGAAAAGGCAGATAAGTTTGGCTTCATAAAAATTAAACAGTGTTGCATATCAGGCAGGCACTATCAACAGAGTGAAAAGGCAACACATAGAAAGAAAGGAAATATTTGCAAATCATATATCTAATAAGGGATTAATATCTAGAAAAAATAAAGAACTTCTACAACTTAACAATAAAAAAACCCAATTTAAACTCAATTTAAAAATGGCAGAAGGACTTAGATAGACACTTCTTCAAAGAAGATACACAGTGGCTAATAAGCACATATAAAAATGTTCAACATTACTGGTTGCTAGAGAAATTCAAATTCAAATCACTTTGAGATGCCATTTCATACCCATTAGGATGGGTAATATTTTTTAAAAGCAAAGGAAAATAACATGTGTTGGCAAGAACATGGAGAAACTGGAAATCTTGTGTATTCCTGGTGGGAATGTAGAATGGTGCAGCTACTGTGAAAAACAGTATGGTGTTTACTCAAAAAATAGAATCACCATATGATCCAGAAATTTCGCTGCTGGATATATACTCCAAAGAATTGAAAGCAGGGACCTGAACATATACTTTTACACCAATGTTCTTATATTATTCACAATTCACATTCATAACATTATCCACAATTGCCAAAAGGTGGAAACAACTCAAATGTCCATTGATGGATAGATAAATGGTCAAACAAAAAGGGATTTATACCTACAATGGAATATTATCCAACTTTGAAAATGTAACAAGTTCTGACACATGATACAACATGGATGAACCTTGAAGATGTTCTGCTGAGTGGAATAAACCAGTCACAAAAGGACAAAAACTGTATAATTCCACTATAGTAGGTACCTAGTGTAGTCAAATTCATAGCTACAGAAAAATAGAATGGCAGTTGATAGGAGCTGGAGGAGAAGGGAGAATGAGAGTTATTGTCTAATGCGCGCAGAGTTACAATTTGGGAATATGAAAAAGTTCTGGTGGTGTATAGTGGTGATGGTTGCACAATAATGTGAATATACTTAATGCCACTGAACCGTGAATCTAAGAATTGTTAAAATGGTGTGCTTCATTATGTACATTTTATCACAAGAAAGAATTTTAACACAATAGGAAATTTCAGAGACCTTTATAGATAAATGATAGATGATAGATAGATAATAGATAGATAGATAGATAGATAGATAGATAGATAGATAGATGATAGATGGGTGAGACTTTTGGGAATTATATAAAGAATTCTTAACTTGAATAAAAGTGGTACAGAAATACACGTGGGGCAGACTTGAAATCAGACTCACACTTCTTAAGAGAATCCAGTATAACTTATTTGAATCCTACTAATTATTCTTCACCGATCTCTACTCAACATTAGTGTTCCTAGAATATCTCTGTCTCAGACTGTCAAGTTCCTTGTTTTGATAGCTAAATAAAAAGATCTCAAGGTTGTTAGAATTAAGCTGAAGGACATTCTGAACAGTCAGAGCAGACACAGTGCAAAGGACAAGTACAGATAACAGTCAAGGAGGGAAGCCAAGGATCAGTACTTAAATCCAATCTCAGTTATTATATCTAAAGAAAAAGTGGGGAAGTGTAGTTAGGAGGAAAAAAAAGGACAGAATCTGGGATTGCCAAAACAGAGTTCAAGACAAGAAAACATTATACAGTTCAAGAAGAAAGCCTTTATCTTTGTTTTTACTGAAAGCTAGTCAAGTCTTATTGAGTTGTATTTTGACTGCAAAATAAAGTCACAGTAAGAGGAACTTTGTTTCCATATTTTATTCTCTATGTACAGACCTCATATTTATTGCATTCTTTTTTCTATCTCCAGATGTCTTTCTTCCTATCTTCTATTTTCATTTCTATGTCAAAATAATTCAAATCATACCAGGATCTTGTTAACATTGGACAAGAGAGAAGAGTAGGAAGCTAAAATTGGATGGAGAACAGATGGTGGCTGATAAGTTCACTTGAGCTCAGACATGGCTGGAGACAACTAAGTCAGTTGTAGCAACAAATCATAGTGAAGGCACTTCTATGGTTTATGATAAGTCTAGGGTACAGTGGAATCTCAGACAGTGTAGTATCAGAAGGTCCACTGACGTGGGCAGGAAATTCCAAACCCTGTATGTTTGTTCTGGGAGTGAGAGCATGTCCAATGTAGTAAGATTTCTGTGAGGAGGGAGGGGGAAAAGAGGGATGAAGAACTATCTCTCCACTCAAAGAGTGGAATTGCCTGGAACTAGATCAGTCTGGTTAATCCAATTAATGCTTGAGCTAGAACCTTAAGCCCTGAAGAGGACAGGGGTAAATGATAGAGTAACTACAAAGAAAATGCAAAGTGATGCATGAATAAATGAGTCCTGTGTTTTGGCCACGCCCAGTATAAAGTACAGATATAAGGAGATAATAATTCAAGGATAGATTAGGACAAATTATTGGAAAACATGGTTAGATAGAAGACTATTGGAGCTAATGGCCCATTGACTGGGTTGCTGGAATATGCTCTTGAGATTATTTATATTTTTACTCATCCTGTCAGTATAAGCCTAAGAACTTGAGAAGACTGAAGTTCAGGCTTAGCTCATCTGCTGAGCTCGTGGTAGGTAGCTGGAGAAAACAGAGTGAAAATGAGACAGTTGTTAACACTTTGTTCTCTTGATCTCTTTCAGTCTTTGTCTCTGTTGGGTTGCATTTCGTTTCAATTGGGCATAGTGAAAAAGTGAATAATTTGACTTTTAAATCATATTGAATTTTTTGTGTGTATGTGTTTCTTGAATCTGCTATTCCAGATGCAAAAAACAAAAACAAAATAAAAAACCCTGAAGCATATTGTGTTTAATATATGTGGTCCAACATTTATTATCTGATCCTAATCTAAGGCAAGTAGACATAAATCAAACAGTAGACTTAATAATAGAGGACTGTCATAGACTCTGGGTCTGGAGTTCTCTTTTCCAGCAAGAGAGCAGGACACAGGATTAAAAATGCAAGAGAGGCTAATATCCAGGTGAAGACAAGAGCCCCAAGTAAGGGTCCTTGCTCCATTTTTATTAGGATCAGAAGGCATACAAGTATGATGGGTGTGCACAGGTGGGCGTGCACAGAGAAACAATGAAAACTGTGAACATTAACTCAAGGGGTGGGGAGGAGGTTTTGGAGATAAGCAGTGTTAAGGGTTTGGGTCAATACAAAACAAGATTCTGATACCGGGTAGAAGGTTGCTTACAGCAAACATGAAGCCCCACCTCTGTTTACCTAAACTGGTCTAGGGGACAAGAAAGACAGAGTATGCTACCTCAGGGTCAACAAGGCATCTTTCTTTTGTTAATTAGCTCTGCTCTGGGCAACTTCACTCTGCTGGCATCTATAGCTCTATTTACCTGTTTATCTAACTTTGTCCTTCCTTCCTGTGAAAGCAGCTTTCTGCTGTTGTCCTATACTTTTATCCTGTACTGGAGGCCTTTGACCTGTTTACCTAATCTTATTTACCCAAACTTGGGTGTGTTGATCCTATGGCTTTCTAATTTACTTACCTAATCTTATTTACCTAATCTCGTTCACCCAAACTTGGGTGTGTTCATCCTATGGCTTTCTAATTCTTTATGCCTTGTTAGCCCATCAGGCTCAGGGAATTCCTAAGCTTATCCCCCACAGATCCCACTTTTTGTTTTTCTTGGTGCTTCTAATTTAGTGTTGGAGGACATCATGAGGATTGTCATGACGAGTTCCAGGTCTTTCTTTTGCTTCTGGATGCCTTGGAGGATGATTCTGCAAACACATAAAAAGACACTCCATAAAAGTATTCCACTTCCCAGAGTTTGAGATGGGTGCTGGTTGTAAGTGAGAAAGGATTCAGATTATGCCACAATGCCCAGGAATCAGCCCATTCATTTTTAAGCTGATCTTCTCCATATTGTAGCTGTTGGCATGATGTCATATCTAAATTTTCTATATTGTTAGAGACATAGGAAGAGAAGACACTGTGAATGTGTGTCTGGACAGCATCCCAAGCTTGGGAGTGATTATAAGGAATGCCAGCCATGTAAATATGCTGGTAGTTAGGGTCACAGGGCAGTTTGGAGTGGAGGAACAAGGCCTTCTGCCTTTTTCCAATAAATTCCACTGCAGTGTCAAGAGCTTTGAGGTGGGCCAAAAGTTGTCTATCAATATAAGTTTGGCTTATAAATTCTTTGGTAGTGTTGATCATAACTTTATTAAAGACATGGGCTGTTTGAATTGTATGATGCAGGCTGATTCCAGTAACAGTTGCAGAGGCAATAACACCTGTTGTTGCTAGGACGTCCATGATTAACAGGCCAACAAGTCTTTTCTGCCTTACAGCACAATACTAGTATGGAACAAGCTTGGAAAGTGTGTCTAGTCCTGATGGATACATATAGGGCTCAGAGCTATTAATAGGAACCCAGGCTGAGATGTGCTAAGTACTAATAGAGGAGATATTTAACCGGGTGATGTTGTCATTATTTACACAGGACATAAGCAAGCCCTGGGAGGTAGAGATATTATAATTATTTTCTAGTTGTTTGATTTGTAAAGTGGAAGTTGCAAAGAGAAGGTAGGGAGAAGGGACACAAATAGTGGTCCATGCAAATTGAGCGTTGTGCAGGGAGGTTCAAGTTATGTTAATATGTCTATTGACATAAATTTCACCATGGCTAATAGTACCAGTGAAGAAGGGAAGGCCTAGCTTCCAAAGGTTAATAAGCCCAGGTCCTTTTAATTTCCCTTTATGTGCAGAAACTAGAGGGTCAGACAAGCCTCCGTCTTTGCACAAAATATTCTCCCTACTAGATTGGTCAAAGGACACAGTCTTATTAGAATATTTTGTTTCAAGATGTCCTCTAGGACCTCTAGAGGGGGTAATAGTCAGCAATAGTCCAATATCCCCAGGGAAGATTATGCTCAGTCTCTTCATAATAGGTTGTCCAAGGAATATTACTCCAGGTGTGGTCTGAATATTTGAGCAAGCTAGAACATTAGGAGTATGAGATAAGTTTGTTTTTTGAGGTATATCAAAGCTCGTGCCTGAGAAAAAGGTAAAATTGTCTGGCCTTGTAGAGGTCTGGGGCTGTACATGTAAAAGCCAGTTAAGTTTTAGTTTAAGACAAGTAGATAAGTTGCTAGGTTTAGTAACACACATAGGAGGTGCTGAAGTAAGCCACCATTGAGGTCTTTTCATATAAACTCAATGCTCTTGTTTTGGAAACGTGAGTTAAGATTGACTCCTCCCATTAACTCTGTCATTATTGCTAATAGGAATATCCCAGTCTAGGAGTGTTAAGCTATCACTTATAGGTGGGTTAAGGAGATGAGCCCAATATGAATATTGAGCTTGGCCTCGACAAAAGAGGGCAAGGAGTAGAATCAGGGTTGCCTGTATTGAATTCCTGTCAATGATGGAGATCATAGCCGTCGGGTGCGAGTCACGGGTGTATGCAATACCACTGTGTTGTAAGAGGATGCTGGCCTGGTTAGATAGGCATTTAAGGCTTCCCCATGTTATATCAGAGGCAAGGACTCAGGTTCGTAGAGTGGCTTCAGGATGAGGAGTCAATGAAGAGACTTCTATCTTGAAAAAAGGGGGGCAGTGTCTGCTCATTTAGTCATTCTCTGGATGTCCTGATTCATTGGAAGACATCCTGGGGGTCTCCACATGCCCTCAGCTGATAAGTCTTCACCAGCTGAGAGGGAATCTACATAGGTCTGGAATCTGAAAGAACATAAGCATATCCTTGACCCCAGGTGAGAAGTTTAAGGGGCCCAGTCCATGTGACCTCCCCCTTTGGGGGTTTTGTATAGCACCACAGGGTGAGAGGGCTTATCTAATTTTCAAGAATGTCACTCAGCTGCAGTTAGTCCTTGAGGATTAAGATTTAAAAAGTTAAGAGTAATCATAGCACAATCAAGAAGGAGCTGAGGTTGTAATGCAGAGAGTCAGGGTTATCTCCTTTTTGTTTAACATGTTTTTGAGCATATTATGGGCTCGTTTTACAATTGCTTGGTGTTGTGGATTATAAAAAATGGGTAATTCCAACCAAAGCTTAAGAAAAACAACTTAAACAAGTGTGTTGTTCTGTTGTTTTGCTCTTTTGTTAAAATTATATCATTTATTTATTTATTTGCTTACTTATTTATTCACCATTAACAAAAATGTATTTTCATTTTTAATATCTTTTTTACATATCTCTTACTTTTTTATATACGAAGTTACTTATTTCCATTAGCCTTATTTATATTTAGCAGAATTTTAACTCTTAGAAACCTTAGTCTCCAGCGAAAACTAAATAGTAACCAATTGTAAATTGTCTGTTACATCAGAACATTTTTTAGGTGGTAGACTGATGAATCCATTAAGCATAAAGCATGTTTTTAAATGGATTTAAATATTCTTAGGTTTTTTGATTTTCGGTTTTTGGGGGTTTTTTTTTGCCATAAGAAGTCAGAAGCATACCTATGTTTAGTAAGCAATGCTTCAGCATTCCATTTGATTTGGAAGAGGCCTAAATGTCCGATGAACTTAATTCAATTTATCTTTTAAGCAAAATATTCAAGTTTTAGGTTACCAAAGATCCTGAAAGCTATTTTAACAATTACCCATGAAAACTATGAGACAGGCAAAGTTAACCATTACTTTAAGTCATCCTTTTACTAACAAATTGGAACAGAGATAACATGAGCTTATTCAACCTTCAGGAAACCTTAGTAGAATAAAGTTCTATAATTTGAAAGACATGCCTATCTTAATAATATTTTATCTGTGTCCCCTTAAAAGTTTACCATTGTCAATTTTTTCCTGTGGAACCAGTGAGGAAATATGAAGTCTAAGAGGGTGTTCTTTGCTTTTTGACAATGTGGGAGGGGAAGCTGATGTGGCCTGATGTATTGAAGAGCAGATATGCAGGCACCTCAGGTGGTGCAGAAACTGGAGGAGGGGGAAGGGAAGGCAGAAAAGGTGAGGTGCCTCCAAAAGGCCTGAAGATAGATAAAGGCGCAGAGGGCAGAGAAAAGACTTCACATGGTCCTCAAGCCTGTCAGTTCAGATAGATGAGCAGATACTGATTTTTGTTTCGTTTTGTTTTATTTGTTTTGTTTCCACTAGCGAATTAGGCATTCTATATTGGGCCAGAGAAGACAGGAAAGTTCCCAGAAATAAAAGGAGTTTCAGCAGCTGCTTGGGAATATTCCTTAAAATCTCTATCCTGAGACTAGCCAGAGACAATTGGCTCTAATCATCATAGTTATTAATCCAGGAAATGAATAAGGGAGAAGTCCCCACATACAGTTAGAGTAACCAGAGTGTATAGGGAGGAACAGTGAGAGAGAGAGTTAGAGTCCCCTGTATTAGGGATAGCCTATGTAAAATACACCACACTATTTTAGTGCATTGTTTTACTGACAATGATTGGAAGCTGGACTTGTTGCCTTGGTTGGAAATATTGCCCCATGCCAGACATTTGTTCAAAAGACATTGGAATAGCAGCATCAAAGTTTTGCATAGCATGAGTTGCACAACATTATGAAACTCTTGGGCATAGATAGCAAGTTCATAAGAGAGCCCCAGCCCCAGGCACACATGGAATAATTACCACAAATATTTTCTAAAATGCCGATTGTAAAAGGATTGTGATGGACATATAGTGGAACTGATTATTGCAATTCTTTTACTATTGGAAAGAGCAGGCCTTCATGGACATATTGCCCATTTTGCCTGACAACGGGAAACAGCTGGAATTTACCAGCCTTATGGACTTTCTTAACATACTTTTGCTTTTGGGTGAGGACTTTATCAGAACTGGTCAGTGAAGTTTTCAGAGGTGTGATATCGTCCCACCCTTCTGAGGGAGGGGAGTATCTTTTGGCTGTAAAGGCACTTAAGGTACAGGCTGACTATAAAAAAAGCTCAGGTTTTTCCTCTATTTTGGGTAATTTTACATCTTTATGTACATCATCTGAACTCAAGGGGAGAAGGACAGTATGGACAATGGACCAAGTGAGGATTATCTCAGGGGGAACATTAGCTCTCTCAGAATGCTGAGTTTTAATTGTTTTCCCTACTTGTTCCCAAACATCAAGATCACAAGTTCCTTGTTTTGTGAACCAAGGGCAGTGTTGCTGGGTTATCATTAATTAAAGGAGTGCTTTCTGGTCAAGAATAGTGTCTTCCACCGTTTCCAATGATTGTAAAATATGAATGTATTGTCCATGTTTTGGGGATAGGAAGTCTCCCATAATGAATCTCTCAAAAGTTCCTCAGCAAATCCTAATATAGTTATGGTTTATCCCTTACCTCATTAGGAAGAGACTGTACCCGGTGCATTTTTTTTTTCTTGAAGCTCTTTAGTCATTCCACGGCATCTTGCAGTTCTTGTGTCACACCACCTCCTGTCCACATCAGCTCTTTGTCCATGTCAACCTGTAGTCCTCTTGCCTCTGATCACGTCGCGGTCACCATCTGTCGTAGACTCTGGGTCTGGAGTTCTCTCTTGTTCAGCAAGAGATTGGGACACAGGATTAAAAATGTGAGAGAGGCTAATATTCAGGAGGAGATAAGAGCCCCAAGTAAGGGTCCTTGCTCCATTTTTATTAGCATCAGAAGGCTTACAAGCATGATGGGTGTGCACAGAGAAACAATGAAACTGTGAACATTAACTCATGGGCATAGGGAGAAGGTTCGGGAGATAAGAAGGTGTTAGGGGTTTGAGTCAATACAAAACATGATTCTGGTGCTGGGTGGAAGGTTGTTTACAGCAAACATGAAGCCCAACCTCTCTTTACCTAAACTGGCCTAGGGGACAAGAAAGATGGACCATGCTACCTCAGGGTCAACAAGACATCTTTCTTTTGCTAATTAGCTATGCTCTGGGCAACTTTGCCTGTTTAGCCCTATTTACCTGTTTACCTAATTTGGTCTTTCCTTCCTGTAAAAGCAGCTTTCTGCTGCTGTCCTATACCTTAGTCCTATACTGGGGCCTTTGCCCAGCCTTACCTATACCTTTTTACCTAATTTTGTTCACCTAAACTTGGGTGCGTTCATCCTATGGCTTTCTAATTCTTTATGCCTTGTTAATTCATCAGTGCAAGCTCAGGGAATTTCTAAGCTTATTTCCCAACAGAGGACTATCTGTAGTGCCAGAGTTTATTACTAGATTAAAAAATTTCTTTGAGGGTTTAGTTTTTATCAGTCGATTCTGTGGTACAAACTGGCATCCAAGAGTTTGGCTTGGCAAGTTCTGTGTTTTAAGATAATTTAAATTCTTATAACTCCAGGCAGACCATGTGTTTTCCAGTTTACCATACTCCCCATGACCTCTTGGTGATGGTACTTAGTTGATACATATATGTTTCTAACCTGTTTAGTCACTGAATATGATTATTGAAATGCATATAGAGATTTGGCAAGTTCTTCAAGCCCAGCACAACTCTATTAACAAACCTCAAAGAAGGAAAGACAGAGCTGTACAGATGTGATTAATGATAAGCTTAGCTCCATCGATGCCTAAGGGACATGCTCCCTACATATCAGTTTCATAGCCCTAGTGTGCCAAGTTTATTATTATTGGCAGAAAACTACAACTTACTACATGCGGTAGGTCATTTATTTATTTTGTTCTCATCTCCCTACTTATTTTTTAAAAATAGCCTTATATTTAAAGAACAGCTTTAGATTTACAGAAAAGTTGAGATAATATTATGGAGAGTTTCCATATGTCCTACATCCAGTTTCCACAATAATTAACATCCTACATTAGTAGGGTACCAATACCTTTACATTATTGTTATTGACTGAGTTTTTTTTCTCCTCAAATTTGTATGTTGAGATCCTAACCTTCAAAGTAATGGTATTAAGAGGTCTTTAGGAGGAAATTAAGTCATGAGAGTAGAGGCCTCTTGAATGGGATTAGTGCCTTCATGAGGAGAGATATGAGAGCTTGCTCAGACTCTGCTTTCTGCAGTGTGACATGACAACCAGGACTCAGAAGACCGTAGCTGGGGAGAGGATCCTTATTAGAACTAACCATGTTGGCATGGAATTCCAACTTCCAGAAATAAATATCTGTTGTTTATAAGCTACCCAGCTATGGTACATTTTCATAACAGCCCAAATTGACCAAGACAATTCATATTAACCAATCTCCATACTTTATTCAGATTTTCATAGATTTTATCTAATGTTCCAGGATACATTTTACTTAGTTCCCGTGCCTCCTTAGGCTCCTCTTGGGTATAACAGTTGCTCAGAACTTCCTTTTTAAGACAACCTTGACAATTTTGACCGATTCTGACCAATTCGACTTGTCAGATATATTGTAGGAGGAAGAATAACTTTACATTAGAGAAACCTGAAAAATACTGTCAACCATGGTCAACATCAACAATGATAAATTATATTGATGGAATGCAACAATGTAATGAAAATTGCACTTTTCCTCTGTGGTCTTCCTCCTCTCCTTTCCAAATATATATATGGAAATAACTATATATGGAATATATATATTCCATATATAGTTCTTGACCCAGTCCTATGATCAAACATTTCTCCAAAAAGCTCTGGTTCATTTTATTGGAAAATGTTGTGCTTGTTGCTACTAAGTATCCTCATTTCTACGTCCTAACAGCTGATAAAGAAGGATATATATCTGTAATTACTAACCTGTTTATATATACTGTAAGTATTCCTATATGTATCCATCTATATCTGTACCATATATTTTTTTCCTTTTTTTGCTGGGGGGAAATGAAGTCACTATGCAGAGCTCACATCTATGTACATAATTATGCTTCATCTATATAAATTATTTTGAATTCTTCTGCATGGGAGATTTAATTCTTTTCCACTCATTTATTTACTCAACCATTTATTCGTATCCATATGGACTTACAGATATTTGCATTATGTTTGGGGTTATAATATACTGCTTTATTTTGTTCTCAGTTTGTTCTAGCGTTGGCCATTTTTCCAGTTTTCAGTTGGTTTTAGCTCTTCTTTGACACATCCTCACTGATTTTTTTGGGAGGGAAGCACTTCCTTACTTTCTGATACTAGAAGATACTTAAGATTCCATATACAGTTCTTGACCCAGTCCCATGATTCAATATTTCTCCAAAAAGCCCTGGTTCATTTTATTGGAAAATGTTGTGCTTGTTGCTACTATGTATCCTCATTTCTAGGTCCTAACAGCTGACAGAGGAAGGATATATATCTGTAACTACTAACCTGTTTATATATACTGCAAGTATTCCTATATATATCCATCTATATCTGTACTAAAAATGAATTCATATTTAGGTCTCTAATTCATTATTACATAGATTATTTTAGTCTCTTCCCCTTGCTTATCTGAAAACTTCTACTACAACAAGGAAGAATTTGCAATGGCTCTCACCATTAGCCATTCATTTATTTAGTTGTTGAGTTATTCAGTTAAAAGTGTAGCAAGGTCAGAATTGTCAGAATTTTTTTCAAAAGCAAAATTTCAAAAGTTAAATCTGTAAAAACTAATATATTATATCCAAAGCAAATATAAAAATGGCATTCATTCTATTCCCAATAAATGCCACTTAGAGCATGCTGTATTTTAAATCAGAGTTCATATATCTTTGTTCACTATAACATCTGGTCAAAATTTTAAGTAATTGGAGAAGACACACAGTTTATATAAAATTTATGTAATATTACATGCGACGATATAATTTAAATTCTAATTAGTAGTCATTACTAATTCTTACCTCTATTTTGAGATTAAAGAAAATGAAACTGAGAATTTTAGTAAACTAAAATTTACTAGATTTAGGAAAAAATTCCTTCAGGAAAACGTTAGTGCTAGTAAAAGACATATAAGGAGAAGTCAGCGTCCATTTCATGTCGGTGCAGAGACCTGGTTCAAGCTTTGCAGGAGGATCTTGTGAATATGAGATTTCCTTTAACATCGAGATATATTTATAAATGGAAACAATAATAACAAACTTTCATTTTAAAAAAGTTTCCAATGAGCTGTTGATTACATGTGACTGGCATATACTAGAGAAGACTGAAACTAGTGTGGAAAGTTGTAGAGGGTTGTCTCACATAAATCATGATAAGACTGCTGGAGACCAGTAGACACCTGAGCAGAAACAGGTTGTGACTTTAATAAAACATGTTTCCATATGGGATTCTTTTAAGAGGCCTGATGAAAACCTTTGGAAGCATAAGAAGAAGTAAATCAAGGCAGAGGTATTTCCCTGTAGCATGCTTTCTGTAAGCATTTCACTTAGGGAAACACTAAAAATACAAATGTGAAGGCACTTTGAATAGCATAGGATGAATGACAGAATGATTTAAGATGCACACAGTGGAAAGAACTGCATCATAACATGATTAAAACATGAGCTAAATGATGCCCTATGAAATAGACTTATTAGATACGTTGAAATTGATCTTCAGCTAGCACCATGATTTTTTACAGAGTGATTAGAACGTTCCTGTAGGTGGGTCTGAAGCAGACTTTATATGGAAATAATCATCTGAAAATGATTTCCCATCTTAATTTTCCAACATCATCTTCCTAAATCATGTTAGAAAGTCTGGTAACAATAATATTGATTCAACTTTATTCTTATCTATGGGAATGCAAAAAGTGTAGGAAGCTCTCTTTCTTCACCCACTGAGGTTTGGGTTCTTTGACCCTTAAGTGATCTTCTGGAGAATTCCTGATTGCTCCATATGTAAATGTTGTGGGAAGAAATAGCCTGGTATTTACTTAGTTACACTGAGAATTTCCCTATCCATTGTCTGTGATCTCTGCAAATTCAGCTGCTGGTTGCTAAACGTGAGGCAATTGCTGTCTGCTGTCTTTTTAAGTGAATAATGGAGAAATAATTGCTTCTTAAGCTTTCTTTTGTTATTGCAGGGTTAATACAGTCTTAAGCAATTTTTGGTTTGTTGTATTACTACTACAAGCAAAAAGTAAAATTGTTTTTTATCTTTTCTCTGAAGTTTTCAAACCTAGGCTGGATGGCAAAATAGATGTATTATAATGCAAAATTATTATCAACTTATTTACCACAACTTGGATAATAAAAGATTTTATTTAGTTAACTTTAACCTATGAATCTATGTCTTGGTGCATTTCTAGCAAACAAACAAACAGCAATTATGAAACTTACTTGATTTCGTGTGCGGTACATACGCTGTATTATGTATTATAGTGTTTTACAATTAATGAGGTTTTAAGGTGAGCACTGTGTTCTCTCTCCATACCTTTTTATTTTGTGCATCTCTGTATACTTACTCTAATGTTTCTACTTGGTAAAATTAGACTTATAATTTGTATACCACATAAATGGATTAAAATGATGGAGTAATAGATCACATGCTCAAGTTTGTGTCTGAGCCTGTGTCTGTACAAATACAATACATAATTTTTCTAATATCACTTACACAAAATAAAGCAAAACTTTTCAGCTCAGCAAATTGACTGGCTTTTCCCTCTCTCTCATTCTTGCACGCTCATACTTTCTCTTTTTCTTTTTCATTTTTCCTTTTTGGCTTGTTTACATGATGCCTAATTTCCAGTGTGATCCGTGAATTGCCTTTTTGATGGAATATTTTGCTGTCCTATACCAGTAACAACACAGATGAGAAAGTGGATAAAATCTTTTAGCGTATTTTAAAAGCAAGAAAGATGAAATTGAGAAGTAGATTTTTAAAGAAGTCGTCATTATTAAGATTTATCAGATTGGTGCATATGTCTTCGCCTTGCTTTCAGCGTCAGACCCTGACCATATTAAAGGTGTGTACTTAACACATTAAGAGGTTTTGTGTAAGGTTGGGAGTTCTTTGATACACATTGTCTACTTATTGACCAAGATCTTGAGAATAAAAGATACTGCTTAGGCAATTTAACCTATGAATCTATTTATCTATTTCTCAATGCATTTTTAGCAACAAATGAACAAATCAGCAATTATGAAAATTAGTTGATTTTGTTTGTTGTATGTACTATGTATGTATTTTACAATTAATGCAATTTTAAGGCAAATACTTTATTATTACCTCTAATAAAAAAATAATAATGGCATTAAAAGTCCCCCAAAATCAGACTTTTGAGTTGCTTTTATGGCTTCTCACTTCCTTTTGAGGGGAGACTCTGGAAGAAAAAGGACCTATAATGTTCTCAATTTATGATGAGGATAATTGGAGCCTGTTAGAAGGTTTCAATTCCAAATCAAAGCCCATTAGAGATTCCATACTCCATTTAGCATAGCTTTATCCGTTAAGACTTGTTCTGCTTCACGCTAAACTCCAGCCACATTGAAATTCTGTCACTTCTCAATTTGTGTCATGCTCTTGCCTACAAATTACTTCTCCCCTGATGTCTAGACCAGCCTTCCCCACATATCCTCCTTCCCTTTGTGTGGCTAACTCCTCCTCATTCTTCAGTGTCTAGTTTAGATGTTCTCAGTGAGGCGTAGTCTAGTTAGGTGAGATAACTCTTTGCTATATGTTTCTGAAAAATCCTGTATCTTTCCTATGAACGTGTTACTAAAATTGTTTATCTGTTTTATTCCCTGGATGAGATCCACAAGATAAAAGACTGCAAAGGGTGGTAGGACAAGGGAACTTGAATCCAAAGAGGAGAATGTGGATATGAAACTTAGGCAGAACTCTGAGGAAGAAGAGGCCCCCTAACATGGTCTGAGAAGAAATACAGGCAAGGAGAAATCACCTTGAGGAAGAAGCAATGTTCTTAGGAACAGTGAGTACCAGGGTTGAATTTTCAGTTGGTTGTTTCTTGTGTATTACTCATAAATCTTTAATTAATGCTATGACTCTGCACACTTTTGTGCTCAAGTGTATTGGGAATCAGAAGAGAGAAAGAATGGGCTTTGTGCGCCACACCACAAATAATGTTGACACACAGAGAGAATGCCAGTTGCAGGTTCCTGAGTAGTTGTAAGGAGAAAAATGATGGAGGAAAAGTTGCAGTGTGAACCAATACATGAAAAACTAAGAGAGGATTCTTCTTCCTCATTCCATATTGTGAAGCTTTCAAAGAAAGTGGGCTTAAAGTACCCAAAAGCAATAGTAAATGAGCTAGGAGGAAGATAAATGTGAATTAAAATTCTAAGACTCAAAGAGTAGAATCAAAGTTCTACTCTTTTGAGTAGAAATGTAAAGTTAGGCATCGGTAAATTGGATTTCTTAAAGCTGTGAATTGTTGTTTTTCATCATTTGTGAAAAGGTTTCAGCCATCGACATTGTCACTTTCAGTGTTGTCTCTCACCCTTTCCTCTCTCCTCCACCTGTAAAAACCCAACTAGATATTCGTAAGATCTTATCCCCCATCCTCCATGCTTTTCATTATTTTTTTCCTATTAATACCTCTTTAAATCTCGGATATGAATTCCAGATAAAGTTCTTTGGTTTCAGTTCCTAGATCTCCAATTTCCTTTTCAGCAATGTCTAATCTGTTATAAAACTTCTCCACTGAGTACTCTAGTCATTTTGTTGTATTTTTACTTTTAAGAGATTTGGTTGACTTATTTTCAAATATGTTTGGTCTTTGATCATATTTACTCTTTTTTATCTCATATGTGTCAGTTTTACTCCTCAGTCAGCTAAGAAGTGGTTTGTAATGAGTATCCACTTCCCTCTCTCACCAAGAGTTCAACTGTGCTAAGCTGTACAGGCACCTGGGTTGGTTAGTTAAAAATCTGAAGTCAGCCTTATTAGCAAAATGGAATACAATGGGGAGTTGAGAAAATTTCCATTATTCTATGGAAGAGACTACCGTTTGTAACCCATCTCTGGACAAGATTTCTTTTTCTACAAAGGTTTGTTATTTTCCACATAATATACGAAATGCTAAGGGGAAGCATTTACGTGTTTTTTTTTTAATTTTTTAATGTTTATTTTTGAAAGAGAGAGAGTGCAAGCACGAGTGGCGGAGGGGCAGAGAGAGGAGACAGAATGTGAAGCAGGCCCTAGGCTCCTAGCTGTCAGCACAGAACCCGACGTGAGGTTCAAACTCACGAACGAGGAGATCATGACCTGAGCCAAAGTCAGACGCTTAACTGACTGAGCCACCCAGGCGCCCCAAGCATTTCTGGTTTTTAATGCAAAATATTATTTTTAATGTAAAAAGATATAAAACAATAACTTTTAAAACTACTAGTGAAAGACAAACACTCAAGGACTTTGACAGTAAGTTTTATTTTAAGTTGCTTTATAGTTACACTTAGATTTCCATACCATCAAAAACAGTAGAAAAAAAAATCTCTTTGGGAATACATAAAAGCATCTTCAAGTCAAAAAACAGAGTCAGTGTTTAAAAACACAATAATTTAAATAAAATTAGAAAAATCCATTTGTACATAATAAATAAGTTTTAACTAGTAAGAAATAACTTTGTTAATTTAGCCTGTGGAATTTTTGCTGCTTCAAGAAACAATTCTAATTCCAAATTCTGATGATTCAACACAGCACAGCATGACAAGGCAGGCAGTGACAAGACAAGGCTAGGAGTATAAAAGTAGGATTGCTGTTCAATTACAGTTTCAGATAAATAATAATATTACATATACCAAAAGAAATTTCATTGTTTATCTGAAATAAAAATTAATTGGGTCCCTTGTTTGTTTTCAGTTTTGTTAACTGTGGTAGCCTTGATCAAAATAGTTCCCTAATATAACATCATTTAATATCAAAATAAATAAAAATTCACTACCATCATTCTACTCTCCTACCAACAATACTTCCTTTCCCATTTTTCCCATTTTATACACAGAGATTCCCTATTTGTTTCTTAAATAAATATATAAATAATAAATAGGCAAACAAGTTTCACTTGCACATAATTCGCACGACATGAGAAAAAGTTAAAGTGCTTCCACATATCCCCACGTCTCTGTGAGGTAGGATGGTGACTGATACTTTTTCTCCAGTTGAGGAATAAATAAGGAGCCAAGGACAGGGTCTCGTGCACCCTGGCCAGCAGGCGGAGGCTGAAAGATGTAACAATAACTACCAAATATATCCAGGATTTCCAGTTAAATTTGAATTTGAGGTACACAATAAATAATATTTTTAACATAAGTGTCTAGATATTGTAGGGGACAATGTAATAGGGCCTTGAAAAAAACCCCTATTCATTGTTTTGCTTAATCTTTAGATCTAACTGGGCATCTTCTATCTCATCTGACAACCCTACACCAGACACACACACACTACACGAAGTGCTGAAGTAAATTCATTTGCTTGAAGTTTCATTGACATCTTTACTGGAGAATTCTTGGAAACCCTGGAGAACGTGTTTGTTTGTTTCATGGATTTTGTTTCTCAGCTCTGAAAATAAATAACATTAAATTAAAAATTTTGTAAATTAACAGTTTTCTAGTAAGGAGGAAAGTATGGTTCTTGAAAATATATTTACTATGGAAATTAATACGGTCCAAAATATTTGTGCACCAGAAATGTCCTAAGTTGCAACTATAAATAGAAAGACCAGAGAAGTTATCATCCAAACCAGGAGGCTTCTGAGAATGAAAGGGAACCATACTAATGATACATGGCACAGGCGTTATAAGGTCAGACTTTCCCAGACAAACTGAGATGCATGGTCTTCCCAGTCTTGAGTACAACAAACACCGTTGCTGCTATTTTTTTGTTAAATCAAAGAGGCAGATCCCTAAAGAGTAGTCTGCTGGCAGCAACAGGAAACTTAGAGGCTAACTTTTAGACTGTATGTCTCAGGATAAATAAAGAATCTAAATTAAAAAAAAAATACACAACTTACTTCTTCAAAAATATCTCCACAACCTTCTGCACCCATTTTTCCTTGGGGTCCAGGCACACCTCTTTTCCATTGACAAGCTTTGCACTGAAATGAGAGAGAGATGATTGAATCGGTATCTGGTAGCTTCAGACATTCCTTTGTCAATTTAAATTGTGGTTCCTGAAGTACAGGCATAAAACCTGAGTCCGAGTCATTTTTAGCTATGAGGCATGAGAGGTACCATATTTAAATGTCCTGGAGACAAAGAATCTTTCTTTCCTGTCTTGCCCATTGCTGTGTTCCTGTACTTAGAACTTTGTGGGATACTTCCACCTTCCTCACTTATGAGTTTGCTGAACTAAAAATATCTAATCACTTTCGAAAGTACTTACATGATTTCCGAGTTTTCACAGTGTGGGCCACTGTCGATCACTGTCAGTTCTCTGATAAATTTGGGATGGAAAGGCGTGGAATGAGTTTTGATGCACTGGCATCGAAGCTCTGTACCAATTCTTGACAAAACTGCAGCTGTGAAAAAAAATAAATAAAAACAATTAAGGATTCATTTCAACCCGGGTACAGCTTTGGTGGCTACTCCCTCCTTAATTCCAACCTGATCATTTGGTGACTGGATGTTTAGTAAACATCTCATCTTTCGTAAGCTCATTCTTGAAGTGGAAGCCTGGATATTCTCCTAGCTCCTAAATTCAATTAAAAAAAAAATCTTCCGGGCACCTGGGTGGCCCACGCTGAGCATGGAACCTGCTTGAGATTTTCTCTTTCTCTCCCTCTGTCCCTCTCCTCCACTCGCATTCTTGATCTCTCTTGAAAACAAACAAACAAAAATAACAAACTGTCATTAATGACAGCATTGATTGACTTCCTGTATAAAGACTTGGAGTTGCCTTTGTGAAATGTTGGCATCCTCATGGCACTTTTTCTTCTACTCAATATTGTGCAACTTTCTGTGACGCCACAATGTTACCTACAGTAGGTAAACTAAGATTCAACAACGGAGAAACTGTCTTCAGAAAAAGTTAATAAAAATCGGTAAGTTGCACAAAGATATCTCCTATCTTGGAAAAATCCTTAATGCTTAACAGAAAAGAGAAAAATATAGAAACTAAATGCCATGAATATTTATAGCTGTATTTGTTTCATAGGAGAGATCTCAAAAGGTTTATAATTTGTCAGCGTGTCTTTAAACCAAATTGGAATTGATAGTTGTCTGAAGCTAGTCACTAAAACAGCATATGGAGTAAAATTACCAGAGTTACCATACTCAATATTAGTTAATAATACTATGGGTATTTGTAGCCCCTAATGAGATACACTCTAAATTATAGATTTATACTAAATGTATGCATACTACAGAGTATGAATGATAGGAACAGAATGTCTATATTAATCAAACTTTACACTTTTCTAAGTGTTGTATAGATTAAGCCTAAATAATTAAAACTTCAATTAAACATTAAATGACTAAATATTATTTCCTTTTTTTGAATAAGAAGAATGTTAGTTATTGAAGCATGAAGGATAATCTTGCAATATGAGGATCACATTTAGACACAGGAAAACTCGTAAATCAGAAAGGCATGCTTACCTTCACACAGAGCTGCCGAAAGCATGAAAGCTACTAAGAGAGCAACAGCCAGCTTGGAAGTCATGTTGACGCAAGGTGCTTTCGTTTTGGTTTCTTCTTGGCTCTTGTCCCAGACGCTTGTGAGCTCTGCTGTCCCAGAGGACTTGTGCTGGATGGAGAGCTTCTGTGGCTTTTTATATTATTCACAGCACCAGAGAATATGCATCCTCATTCTCACATTATGTCAGAGGAAATTCCACAATATGCAACCGTCTGCCTGCCCTTTGAGTGCGAAGCTGACTCATCACACTCCCGTAATGTGTCTCTTCTCAAATTTTTGGCATGATGGAAATTCTACTTGATCTTTAACATTGTTTAATATATTTTATTTAAAAATATTTATTTCAAATCATGTTTAAAAACAACTGTTACACATTCAAGCTTCTCTTTGACACATTCTTATCAGTTGTACTTCTTTTACTTATAAATCAACATATTGGAGTACCATCTGGCAATTGTTAGAGCAAGGTCATTTGTAATTGCTCTTTCGGGGTATGGTCATTTCTCTAGGGAAATTACATGTGCTTTAATGATAGAGAAGGTAATCTTGTTAATCACTTTTATTGGAGACATAATTTTGAGAAGTCCTTTTCTGCGTATTTTGGAAAGTTTCCAGAAACCATTACTCTTCTCAAGGAGTATATTGCAACTTTTCAAAATATTTGGTTCTCTAATGTGTGTTTGAAAGACTGAAAAGGCACACCTTTCTGTTTGGTTCCACCAATATCTATCAAGTAACTTCTGAGGAGTGTGGGGATCTAGAGATAGATGAGACTAAGCACTTGTTATCAGAGAGTTTGGTCTGTCAGAAGAAGAAAGCAATACAAGGACCTGACTGTGTTACAGAACAGACAAGTGGTAGCGAGATTTTAATTCCAACAGGGACAGAAGGACAGGATTTTCCAGAAGCAGTGTGAGCAGGATGTTGAAGAAGAAGAAGATGATGAAGGAGAACAGCACATTCTACATAAAAACATTGTTCAAGAACACATAAATGAAGATATGTTTGTGCTCCAGGAAGTGGTTGACTTGGGCTACTTGATTGGGGTGGAATTAAGTAGCATCTAATGGAAAGGCAAACAGTGTACGCTTAGTGGGAAAACCATCCAGGTTCAAACTCTGGGTCAGCCGCCTAATTTTTGTGTGGCTTTTAAAATTTTCTGAGTTCGAGTTTCTAGTATCTATAAAATGGGTTAAATAACCACCCCCCCATCTCATAAAGTTAGTATATATAAACTTCTTAGCTTACCTGCCAAACTGGTAAATTCTCACCTATTCTAAGAGTTATGACATATTTCTCGTTTTTGTCAGATGCCTTTAAGAACATTCATGTTCTGTGGGAAGAGGTCAAAATATCAACCTTCACAGGAGTTCAGAAGAAGTTGAATCAACCCTCGTGGATGACTTTGAGGAGTTAAGACTTCAGTGGAGAAAGTAATTGCCAATGTGGTGGAAATGGCGAGACAACTAGAATTAAAAGTGGAGCCTGAAGATGTTGATTGAATCACTGCAATCTCAGCAGTAAAACTTGAATGGGTACAGAGTTGATTCATCTGGACGAGCAAAAAAAATGGTTTCTTGAGAGGGAAACCACTTCTGGTAAATATGCTGTGGTGATTATTGAAATGACAACAAAGGATTTAGAATGTAACATCAACTTAGTTGATAAAGCAGCATCAGGGCTTGAGAAGAAAGACTCTAGTTCTGAAAACAGTTCTACTGTGGGTAAAATGCTATCAAACAGCATCGCATTCTACAGAGAAATCATTCATAAAAGAGTCAATCAATGCAGCAAACTTCATTATTGTCTTATTTTAAGAGACTGCTACAAACACCCCAACCTTCAGCAACCACCATCCTGATCAGTCAGCAGATCGACATCCAGGCAAGACCCTCCATCAGCAAAAAGATTACAGCTCACTGAAAGTTCAGATGATGGTTAGCATTGTTTAGCAATAAATCATTTTTTAATTAAGGTATGCACATTGTTCTTTAGACACAATGCTATTGCATTCGTAATAGACTGAAGCATAGTGTAAACATAACTTTTATAGGCACTGGGAAACCAAGAAATTTATTTGACTTGGATTATTGTGGTCATCTGGAACCAAACTTGCAATCTTTGAGGTATGCCCGTAGTCATGTTTCTGTCTTTCTCTCCCTACAACCAGCCTAAGACTTGAGGACAAAATAATACATGAGTTATGTTACCTTTTGTAGCAAAGTAAATGTTTCCATAAAATACAGATCCTGTTGTTTTTAATTCCACTATTTCAGGACCTTGATTTTTCATCTATTCACTTATTATATATTGATTATTTGTTAACACTTAGGTAGGTAGGTATTGTAGTGGAAGATGTGAATACTGCCTAAATAAGATCTAGTCTCTGACTTCACAGAGTTTCCAGTCTAGTGCAGAATATAGATAATTAGTTATATGAGCACGTACAATACAGCAACGGATGTTGTCATGCAGATGATAATGGGAAGATCTGGAAGCAAATAAACAAGACATCTGATGCAGTTTTGATTGATGAATGGAGGTTTTCTGAAGAAGGAGCTTCAAAACTGTGACCTAATATAGATGATGAGAAGATCGGAGGGGTGGGGAAAATGAGTGACTGCCTTCCTAATGGAGGAAAAAGCGAGTACTTACAAGGTAATAAGATGTAAGAGAATATGACTATTGGGTTTCAAAAGTTGTAAAGCATTGTATGGAAAAAAGGGCGAGAAGTGAAGAAAGGAAAAAGTCAGGATGAGATATGTAAACAAGACCTACATCTTAAAAGAAAGTTCTTGGTCTCTGCTTCAGTAATGCTGGCTTGTTCAGTGAAGACATTCTCTCACATGGACAGACTGACATGACTGAACCGGTTCACTATGGTTAGGACCCAGTCATATTCGTGACACCACTAAGAAGCTCAGAGTTCTAAGGGTTTGCAAACACTCTTTTACTTTTACGCTCAAGACTCCCTTTGCACTTTTGCTGACTCCTACTTACAGACGTAGCTCATTTACCTCTATTTCGTCTTCTCATTTCCTTCCTTCTTTGGCTCAGGGTCTCGTCTGCATCCTGACATCATCCTTAGAGGTTGAGCTAATAAGTTCTATTTAACCTAGATGCTCACTTTTTTTAATGGAGGGGAAAAACACTTTTTTATTTTTAATTTAGAAGACAAAATTACCACTTTGCAAATGTTGTACGTATCTCACAATGTAAGTTTGATGCATTATGTCCTTGAACTTCTCTCTCCATCAAAAGGATGGACAAAGGCGAAGTGACTAGAGTGGGAATAATTCTAGCCTTGTTCCACCTTTGTAAAGGAATCCTTTTGAGTCATTGCATAGTAAGTGGGACTAACTGGGGTGTCAAGTAGGGGAAAAGGGCTAATCAGCATGTTTGAGGAAATGCCACTTCGAAGTAGAGAGAAATTTTTAACCGACTAGTAAAGCTGCAAATAAATATACATATTTTGGTACCCTCTAGGGATGGGTGGAGAGTTCATGGATCTTTCAACCTTTGAGCTGTTTATTTAAGTTCCACCCAGCTCCTGAGACATGAGAAGCACTTAACAAATAAAAGAGCATCCAGAGATCTCATAGTCATGGGACCAAGTCCATCATCCAACAGAGAGGAGTTCAAAAAAGAGCCAATACAAAGATGGGTATTTACTTTTCCACACTGATATATAACTTCTTTCATCAAACTCCCCACAGGAAAACTGAGTGTCTTTTGGTATGTTAAATCAAGTCCTCCTCCCCAACTCCAAATAGGTATTTTAGAATTAGGACTGTTTTTTATCTCCCTACCCACCCAAAAGTTGTATTTACATAATAAGGCAGAATGTGCTTTGAAGTGGTATGAATCTGTGTTTGAATCGTGTCCCACACTTATTAACCAAGAGACCTTGAGCAAGTTGATGCTCTGCTGGTGTTGCAGTTGCTGCAGCTAATATCTGAGCCACCTTTCCTAATCTTCCTTTTGAAGAAATTAATTTCAGCTCAGCAATCCTCAAGGTTAAGAGAACCGTAGACGAATGCTGAACACCTATCAGTGAGTTGACCTACAAGGCTAATAATGCTAAATCATAAATATAAAATATCTACCCCCTGAAATTTCAGTCAGTGCAACTCAGAGTTAACTGAAAGCTGTAAAACATGTTTTTACTTTTTACAGATAACAAGCAGTTATCTCTACCTTGTTAATATTGTAACTTACCTGCTCTAGTGCCTCAAGGACATTTCGGTTCTACTTCCAAGTTCAAATATCTTGTTTACAATTTGTAAAAATGCTCAGTAAAGATGGTTCCTGCTGCTAAAAGTGTTCTTTCTTGAAAGAAAAGGCATTTTCCAGCCTTGACAAGTTAGAGGATCAAATAGCTAAATGTAATCATTTGAGCAATGTCAAGTCATTATAACTTAATCTGAAGTGTATGCATCGGTGTTGAAGTAAGACAAACCTACCTTCAAGCCTATTTCTATCACTTACCAGTTAAACGACCATGAGAAGTTTTTTTTAACCTTTTTAAGTCTCAGTTTCTTCGTCTGAAAAAGGAGAATAACACCAGTTCCATAGGTTTCCGGTGAGAGTTAAATGAGGAAATACATACAAAAAAATGCCAAGAATGGTGCCTGGCACGTAGGAGATACTCAGGGAATGTTAGTTTTCTTCCCCTCTAATCTGCCGCTTAAGTGACACTTAACTTTGCCTAGATTGGGAGAACCACGCCACTCTGTGAAAGTTTACCAATCAAAAAGTAAAGATGTATTGACACAACGAATCTCTTCAAGTGTACATTTAGCTGCTTTTTTCCCTCCCATTTGCAGAACTTTCTTTTTTATACCTAACAATTCAATTTACGTTTGTGTGTTTTTTAAAAAAAGTACTATTGACCTACACAAAGGACCAAGTGCCATTTCTAACTCTATCTCTCAAATCCATGGAGATTTTGAGATGAAGCTTAAAGGATGGAATTGGAGGAAGAGGCTGATTATGGAAATAGGCATACTTGTTCCTCAATATGAAAAAAAAAACAAACGTAAATGTTTACTTATAGTCATTTTTTTTACTAAATCTATAAAACAAAAGTTTATACACTATTTTCTTTGTTAGATTTATATTAAAACCATTTAGATTGTGTATTCCAATGTTTACAATAAAATATATCTTTGACATAACAATTATATGTTATTTCTCACTAGGTTTCCTTCGTGTGAGGTAAAGCCCATAGGAAGTGCAATCGCTTGGCAGAAAGGGAAGTTGCCATATTAGAAATGACTGGACTTATGTGTGTGTTTACGTCTTGAGATAAACAAGAGTCACAGAAGCAACTGAGTCAACTGACAGAAGAAAAATAAGTTCTGAAAATGTTGAATTAAGGTAATATAATTTCATAAGATGAGTTTTCTTCTTTTCTCAAAGTTTCCTTTATTATGTTTATTTTTTGCTTTTTATAGACATGTAATACTTTAAAAGGCTATGTCAAGTTGGGGCAGCTGGATGGCTCAGTCAGGTAAGCACCTGACTTTAGTTCAGGTCATGATCCCATGGTTTGAGAGTTCGAGCTCCACATCGGGCTCTGTGCTGACGGATCAGAGTCTGGAGCCTGCTTCGGATTCTGTGCCTCCCTCTCTCTCTTTATCCCTCCCCAGCTCATGCTCTGTCTCTCCCTGTCTCTCAAAAATGAATAAATGTAAAAAATAATTTAAAAAATTTTTATAAAAGCTATGTCAAATTGAAACTCAGCAAATGGAAGAAACTAGCTTAAGTGAAAAACAAGTCTTATGTTGTAATTCCTTTATGTTGTTTTTCACAGCTCTCCTTAACACTTTGTGTTAAAGTATTTTGCTTCCTAATATGCGCTTTGCCTTAACCAGTTCTTCTCCTGACTTCGACATTAGGGGCTGTTGCAATATTTAAGACACAATATGTCCAGAGTACAAACGCTGTGTTGGTGAATTCTGTGAAAGTAAGGAGAAGTCAACCCGTTTGTGTAATTGTTTATTGATATGTCTCACTCACTTGACTGGAAATTCCCTGAGGTCAGAGACCACGTCTGTCTTATTTACATAATGTGCCAGATCTTGGTTCAATGCCCGCAATGAACAGGTGTTCTGTAAACATTTCTTGGATGAAACTACAAATTCCCCACTTTTCAGAACAATATAAACAAAAGGAACAGAAAATGTTTATCTTACTCTATTGTTTTATTTACAAGAACTTAGAAGAATCTAGTATGGAAACTACAGTTTTAGTTCATGCTATCATTAGTGATAGATAGATAGATAAAACAGTAACCACCTCAGCTAGGTAACAATTTCTTCCTTTGGTGAATTAACCATCCAAACTCTTTTAGGGTACTTCCAGGCTGGAGTGAGGAGTACAATACAACAAGCAGGATAAGGGATGGAGAGAAGCAAGTAGAAAATTCCAGGGATGGAGTAGACTTCTCCCCTGATGGAGAAGGGCTCTGCCACTTCCTTCCTTCCATCGCCTGTCTTTCACAGACTGTGGAGAGTCCAAAAGAAGATATGCAGTATTTCCAGAAGTCAGCGAGTGAACACGAATGGTGTCCCACAGGTTTGGCCTAGTTAACTTTAAATATGCTAAGACCTGACAGATCAGCTTTCTTTGTAGGTATTACCTCTGTGGTTCTTAACTTTTAAAAATTTTAAGCGTTTAATCTTTTGAAAATGTAGTGTAAATTATATGCCCTTTTCTTACCTAAACTTGTACATTAAGTTTCAGAATGTCCACTGACCATTAAAAACTCTTAAGGAGTAAGATCAATAAAGAGTAAAGGGGAGGTATAGCACTTGAATAGTGAGTGAATTTCAAATGTACTATTTTTAAATCACATCAACTGAAAGAGAAATGATATTTTCGGACCACTGCTTACTGTCCCTAGATATGTCCAGGACAGAGACTTTAGAACAAAAATTCCTGAAGTTCTCAAAAGAGATGGTGGAAATGGATATGGACAAGACTTAGGATGGGTAAGAAAATTCTCATATTATATGAAATCAAGGTATGAATGATCTTTGGTTTTCTTGCTGTCCATGGGAGTAAAATCCAAATCCGTCCAAAAAAGATGAAAACTAAAAACTGCTTTAAAATAATGCAACCTCCTTAGCTAATCTGCTAAAAGATAATGCCAGTGGCAAAAGGTGGTCGACATAGCGGGCAAAATTTTAGACCTTTCATAATTTCCTTCAGCTTGGCAAAAAGATATGTAATTCAAAAAAAGTATGTAATGTTTTAACATGAAAAAATTGGGAAGTAATTCAGATGGTGTGTGGGCTTAGAGATGTGGCCAGTCTCTCAGAATTCTCCAAATTGATGCAAAATAAGGCTGTAATTCTTTAATCAACTCTACTTAATCTCATGTCCTATGTCACCTGATTTCTGAATGTAACCCCCTTTTGTTTCTAGGTAGTTTATTTTCCCATGTAGCATAACTTACTCTTTGCCACATCTAGAGTGTTCTTTGTCCTGATTGTGTCATGTTACTCATCAAAATTGAATTCTTCCTTGTGGTCCCTAAAATAGAAAGAAGGAAATCACCACCCATTAAAATTCTAGTCAAATTTTGAAACTTAGGAAAAACTATTCACTCCAAACCTGTTGGATGAACTTGTCATGAACTTCCCTTTCCCCAGTGGTGGGAATGGACCTGGAAAATACCACTGGCACTATATCCTACAAAGCTGGAGGTATGAGCACAATGGGCAGGAAGGAGGGGAAATAACACACCCAACCAGGGAAGCAAGACCTTAAAAGCACATAGCAGAGACCCAAAGAGAAATGAAGCAGGTATTGGAAAGTCAAGTTTAATGAGAAAAATTAAAACAGCACATTTCTATTCTGGACTTAATGTACTTAGACTTCAGCAATGAGTGCCGAGAGTCCTAACTGAAGAAATAATTGCCCTAGCAAGACCTTGTTGCTAAACACATCATAGGTTTTATTTTTTGTAACATTTAAAGTAACTTTATATTTTGGTCTCATTTATTCCCATTTAACCAACGTGGAAACAGATTCAGAGAGGTTAAGGAACTTGCAGAGGGTCTCCTGGCAATTAGCAGACAGAGTTAGGATTTGAACCTAAACAGAGTCTAGAGCCCAGAGTCCAGAGACTCTGTCTTCCTTCAGGAAGTTTCTCTCATGTGGCTGTAAGTCTTACAGACTTGGTTTTGAGCACACATCCTCTGCTCCCATCCTCTGCTGCCTGAGAGTGCTTAGACGTTGGAAAAGACAGTCTCACTCCAGTGGATTCAGTGCAGGAGAGTTCCAACATAATCTAGTAGATCTGGTCCCTCTTCTTGTTGAGGCATCAGGTTATTCATTTGTAAAATGAGGCAATTTGCCTAAACAGTCTCTCTGCCTGATGTATTATTCTAAGAAGAATAGTATATACAGAATACATGGAAAATTTCCTCTGGGAAGCTTGACCACTTATGTCAGGAGAGGATACTTGCCCAAACTTCAGATTCAGCAGAACTTTAATTTGTACTTGCCCTTAAATGTGGCTAACTAAAAAGTATCATATGCAAGGTTCTTGTCATCTGAGAAAAGAACCTTAAAGTGAATGGGTTTGACAAAGAAAAATCCTAGAATTGGAGGTCACGAGGATGGCGTGAGTTACCATCAGATTGTTGTCCAACCCCTATTCCCACCCCAGAACGAAAGGAAATGCTTCCTGTGGGTGATCTTGTCTTTCCCGACACCATTTCCTCTTACTTGGTTTCCTCATGACTCTTAGATAAGTTGCAACTATGACCACTTGTTGTGAAATAAGTAATGTGGTTGGGGTTGGAAAAACTTGTTAAGAGAAAGCAAACAAGCCTACATGTTTTGCTGGAAAGCAAAAACATCAAATTTTATGGATATCACTTGAAAATCTATGTCAAAAGTCTTCACTTTTCCATTATTTATCTATTCAACAGACACTTCCAAAGCACCTTCTATATTTCAAGTACTTTTCTAGTTGCTTGGGAAATCTTAGTGATTAAGAAATAGAAATGGCTACCAAATAGAGTCTTAGGTGGAAAAATGTAATAGGAAAAAGTAGTAGAGCAGGGTAGGGGACTCACGGTGTCAGGTGGGTGAGAGGGTGAGAAGATTATAGCACTGAAGTGTCAAGGGAAGTCTCCTTGAGAGGTTAAGATTGAGCTAGGAATTGAAGGCTGTAGGAACTAGCTAAATGGCTATGTGGGTAAGCATTGTAGGCAAAGGGATGGTCTTTAAAGGTAACAGAATTGGGAGCATGGCTGTGCATCTGAGGGGCATTGAGAAGGCTGATGTGGCTGGAGCAGAGAGGCAAAGAATGAATAAAAAGGGAGGACAGAGATTAAGGGGCTAAATCAGATAGGCTTTGTAGGTCATTATAGGGATGTTAGCTTTTACTCTGAGTAGAGAGCCATTGCAGGGTCTGAAGCAAGTCAGTAGCATGATACAGCTACTGGGGGTGGGGGGAAAGAGTTCTTAGTGGGGGCAAAGGCAAATCAGAATGACCACTTAGAGATTATTGTGGAATACAAGAGAGGGATGATGATTGTTTATACCAGACCAGAGTGGTAACAGCAGAGGTGGTAACTAATGGTCAGATTCTGGATATTTTAAAGAGCAGAAAATCCTGAGGGATTGAGTATGAGATGTGAGAAAAAAAATGATTGATGATGAAAACTTTGAGTTAATCAATTGGAAGGATGGAGTCTCTGTGAACTTAGACACTTGAGAAAGTATTGAAACTAATGTTGCAGAATTATTGGGGCAATTATTGTTTAACAGGGCTTTTCCAACTTTGTCTTGAGTGGAGCCCCTCAGTTACACTCTATAGCTGCATGCAGTGGTGGCTATGGTTATGGTGCAAAGAAGACCAAGACAGGAAGGGAGGTGAGAGAGTGAGGGGTATGTTAATATTTGTGTTCCAGTCACTGTGCTAAGGATTTTCTTTTAATATAAAAATGGTATACGCTTAAGGTGTATAACATAATGATTTGGTATACATATAGATAGTGAAATGATTACTAGAGTCAAGCTAATTATCTCTTACCATTCTTTTGTGTGATGAAAGTACCTGAAATCTACTCGCTTACCAAATGTCCAGTGTTTGACACAGCATTATTAGTCACCATGGTGTACATTAGATCTCTAGACCTCTTCACCTGCATACTTGCAACTTTGTACTATCTGACCAGTGACTTTCTACCTCCCCACCACATCTTCACCACCATTCTGCTCTGTTTCTGTGTGTTCAAATTTTTAAAAAATTTTTTAACATTTATTTATTTTTGAGAGACAGAGAGGCAGAGCGTGAGCAGGGGAAGAGTGGAGAGAGAGGCAGACACAGAATCCAAGGCAGGCTCCAGGCTCTGAGCCATCAGCACAGAGCCCGATGTGGGGCTTGAACTCACAGACAATAAGGTCATGACCTGAGCTGAAGTCGGCCGCTCAACCAACTGAGACACCCAGGCGCCTCTCAACTTTTTAAGAGTCAACATATAAGTGAGATGATGCAGTTGTCCTTTTCCTGGCTTATTTCTCTTAGAATAATATTCTCCAGGGGTTTCCCAGGGGGCTCAGTGAATTAAACGTCTGACTCTTGATTTCAGCTCAGGTCATGATCTCAGGGTTCATGAGATGGAACCCTGTATCAGGTTCCATGTTGATATCACGTGGAATCTGCTTGGGATTCTCTCTCTCCCTCTCTCTCTCTGCCCCTCCCCCATGCTCACTGGCTTGCTCTTTCTCTCTCTCTCAAAATAAATAAATTAATTTTTAAAAAAAGAATATTCTCTAGGTTTGTCCATGTTTTTGCAAATGGCAAGATAGCTTTCTTTTTGAAGTCTGAACAATATTCCATATCACAATTTCTTTTTTTTCTTTCAGCTTTATTGAGATATAATTGGCATATAACATTGTGTAAGTTTAAAGTGAACAATGTGTTGGTTGCTCAGTTGATTCATGAATGGACACTTGAGTTGTTTCCATATTTTACTCTTGTGAATAATGCTGCAATCAACATGGGAACGCAGATATCTGTTTAAGGCACTGATTTTATTTTCTGTGAGTATATGCCCAGAAGTGGGATTCCTGGATCATATGGTAGTTCTATTTTTATTGTAGAGGAACCTTTATATTATTTTCCATAGTGGTTATACCAATTTATATTCCCGCCAGTACTTTTTCTCCACACCCTGGCCAACATTTGCTACCTTTTACATTATTTTTTTTATAATAGTCATACTAACAGGTGTGAGGTGATATTTCATTATGGTTTTGATTTCTATCTTCCTGATAATTAGTGATGTTAAGCATCTTTTCATATACTTGTTGGCCATTTGTATGTCTTCCTTGGAAAAGTGTCTACTCAAGTGCTTTGCTCATTTCTCAATCATATTCGGTTTTTTTCTTTTGTTTTGTTTTATTTTGTGTTATTGAGTTGTATGAGCTCCTTATATATTTTGGATACTAACCCCTTATCACTTACATGCCTGAAGATATTTTCTCCCAACCTGTAGGTTACCTTTCCATTTTGTTGATTGGTTCTTTTGCTGTGCAGAGGCAGTTTCGTTTGTTGTAATCCCACTTGTTTATTTTTGCTTTTGTTCCGTACACTTTTGGTGTCATAACCTAAAATTCATTGCCAAGGCCAGTGTCAAGAAGTTTTTTCCTATGCGTCTTCCAGGAGTTTCATTGTTTTAAATCTTACATTTAAGTCTTTAATTCATTTTCAGTTGATTTTTGTATGTGGTGTAAGATACAGGTCCAGGTTCATTGTTTTTTTATGTGGATATCCAGTTTTCTCAATAGCATTTATTTAAAAGACTATTGATTCCCCAGTGTATATTCTTGGTACCTTCATTGAAAATTCGTTGGCCTTATACACTTGGGTTTATTTCTGGGCTCTCTATTCTGTTCCAGGTGACTATTTTTATGCTGACGCCATACTATTTTGGTTACTATGGCTTTCTAATGTAATTTGAAATCAGGAAGTGTGAGATCTCCAACTCTGTTCTCTCTCAAGACTGTTTTAGCTATTTAGGGTCTTTGGTGGTTCCATACAAATTTTATAAATCTCTTTTTATGTTTCTGTGAACAATGCCATTGGAATTTTGAAAGGGATTGTGTTGGATCTGTTTGTAGCTTTGAGTATACTAGATTCTTTACACAAGTTAATTCATTGCCACAAATTTAGGTGTTTTGTGCTATTATCTCCATTTTACAAGTGAAAAAGCTGAGGGTCAGCGAGTAAAACTGGTGTTCAAATCTGAATTCAATTCTGAACCCTGAAGCCTGGGCTCTTTCCCCTCTGCAGAATGAGGGCCAGGCGGGAAATGGAGAGTTTATAACGTGGTGTCCTAAGCCCCGAAATCTATATTTCAAAAGATCATTTTAAGCGTAGAAATCAAGGGTTACAAGAGCATCAGGAGAAACTTCTGATGGGTGGGAAGTTGTTTAGAAGAGCGAACTGTATCCCACCACCACCACCACCACCTCTGTTACATCTATTTGGTAACATTTGTGGTTTGCAAAGAGTTTATCAAAGAGGTGCAGACAAGAGGCAAGAGTTCAGGGTCTTGCATTCACAGAAGTTCTTACACCTGCTCTCTGATGTTAGCACAGAATAGGTCATAACTTCAGTCACTGAGATGTATTCATAAAATATTACATATTCAACTTTTTTAAAAAAATTTTGTACACTGAAAGATTATTTATTCTTCCAATAAAAATTAAAAGGCATATCACGAAATGTTAAAAATGTTTTTCATTCTCTCTCTAATAGCCTGGGTATTTTATTTTATTTATTTTAACAAAATTGTTTATTTATTTATTTTGAGAGAGACACGGAGAGATAGAATCCCCAGCAGGCTCCATCCTATCAGTGTGGCACCCAACACTGGGCTGGAACTCACGAACGGTGAGATCATGCCCTGAGTCAAAACCAAGAGTCTGACACTTAACCGATTGGGCCACCCAGGCGCCCCTGGCCTGATTGTTTTAATCCCAGAATTTATTACATTATAAAAAGTAGCCATCTGTGCGTTTGTCTTCTCTGCAGTGTGAGCTCCCTGATGGCAGGGCCGTGCCTTAGTTATTTTGTTCTCTTGTCCCCTGCACAAGACCTGGCTCTAGTGAGTGCTCTGTGCAGGTTTGTTAAAGGAGAGAAGTGGGGATGGGGGTGGTGCAGAGAGGGGAAACAGAGGAGGGAGGAGGAGCAGGAAGAAGGGGAATGGGGAGAAGAATGAATTACTTACCAAGAAAAGGTAGGCCTTTTGAGGACTGAGCAACGCTGTCTAGAGAACAGTCTTTGGGGGTTGAGCCCACCAGGGCGCTCACCATCCACTGAAGGGGATGGATTAGCACACAGAGACTGGACCTGGAGAGGTTGACCCAAGTCAGACAAAGGGGCACTTTACTCCTTGGAGCATCAGTAAGGGGACACAGGCTCTTCAACCACTGGGGAGAGTAGGCTTATTGGTCCTGAGGCAAGGGCCATGATGTAGACCCATCATATTCAACTTTTAATCATTTATCCCATCATGGACACGGAGCCTGAATGCACTGATAAGTGCTTATATGTATATATTTTTAGGTTTGGTTCTTCTATCCCTCCACAGAAAGGTCACAACCTTAGTTTGAAATTCAATTTTTTTATTTTTATTTTTTATTCTTATTTTTCTTCTCTTTCTTTCTTTTTAAATTACAGTATAATTAACATACATTATAATAAAATTAATATTAGTTTCAGATATATAATAGAGTGATTCAATAATTCTATACATTAGTCAGTGCTCATCATGGTATGTATATTCTTAATCCCTTTCACCTATTCAAGAAGTGCTTATATTTTTTAATAACATGAATATATTGCAATATATTTATGCAATCTTACAAGCATAATTTATTGGGTGACTCAGTCAGTTAATTAAATAACTCTTAATTTCGGCTCAGGTCATGATCTCACTGTCCGTGAGTTTGAGCTCCTCACTGGGCTCTGTGCTGACAGTGCGGAGCCTCCTTGGCATTCTCTCTCTCTCTCTCTCTCTCTTTCTCTCTCTCTCAAAAATAAATAAATTTTTAAAAATTACAAATAAAAATAAAATAGTGTAATTTGTTAAACATATACAACGGATTTATTTAAAGAAATCTCATAATCTTGTTTTGACACTTATTTTTCTTCTCCCTCTTCTTCTCCCTCTCAAGACCTTCAATATGCTAGTATTCAAAAGAGAGAGCAAAAGGGCTAGTGGCTTGGGCTCCCCTTGACCTTTCAGGGGCTTTGTGAAGGCACCCTATAGCACGCAAAGCTCTACCCACCTTCACACATATACCATGGCAAGGGGAAAAAATTCTGAGAAAATAAGATATTTGATCTTTGCTGTGATACATAAGTGTTCCAGAGGCAGATCTTATGCCATGCACTAATTCTGGGTGCTTTTGGAACCCTGCAGCCCAGTACGGTAATGTGTAGTAAGCTACCGTCGGTTCGCTTCAATCATCCCTTCATGGCAACATAGAAAGGTTTCTTATGTGTAAAGGCTAACACAAAGGATCTTCTGATGTTCAGTGTGTTCCAACACAAGCCCTGCCTTGTGGTCAGAAAGCAGCAACACCGCAATCTTGTCTACCAAAGATTTGCCAAAAGGTGGGGCGGGGAAAGTTTCAGGAAACGCAGCCAGGATTTTAGGCAAGCACGTAGTCTTCTATTCTTCATATTCCTCATTTCTCTGGAACTATTATTGATTCACTTGCTCACTTCCTCTGTGCGTGTGTATGTGCGCGCGTGCATGCATGTGCTATTGCATTTAAACACCTAAGCTTGTCATCATTTATATCTACCTTCTTCCAGTTTCATCTTCATCAGAATTTCCAAAGCTTCTTGGAAATTTGGCTTCCCAACTGTTTGAAGAAACAGTTGTGGTGAGATACACACAGCATACGATTTGCCATCGTAACCATTTTTAAGTATGCAGTTTGGCCATATTGAGTACATTCTTTTTTTTTTTTTATGTTTATTTATTTTTGAGAGAGAGAGAGAGAGAGAGAGTGAGAGAGGGTGAGCAGGGGAGGAGCAATGAGAGATGGAGGCACAGAATCCGAAGCAGGCTCCAGGCTTCAAGCTGTCAGCAGAGAGCCAGATACGGGGCTCGAACTCATGAATGGTGAGATCGTGACCTGAGCCAAAGTAGGACGCTTAACCAACTGAGCCACCCAGGCACCCCAATATATCAAGTTCATTCTTACTGTTGTGCCACCATCAACACAACCCATCTTCTGAACAGTTAGTACTGCCTTTTAAATAAAAATGACTTTGGTTCAAATGGAGACTCTGACAGTGGAATCACTTCTGTCTTAGGCCTCAGTCTGTCTTGTCTGTAAATTTTTAAAAGCAAACGGACAAGGTTGTTGTGAGGGTTAAATAATTAATGTTCGTAAAGTGCTCAGTAGAATGAAAAATGATGGTATTTTTATTGTTATCATTATGACTGCCTGATGTTCTAGCCACATATGACTTCTCCATAAATGAGATGAGCCCAAAGCTTTTAACCATCAGCTACTGATGCCACTTCCCTCACTCCTAGATCTTTGGCAAACACCCTGTTGCTCCATAGAGTTTTTACATTATTATTATTATTTTATTATTATTATAGAACTGTGTATATAATTCCTATAGCAGGGTAATGGGCCCGGAGAGGCGGGGGGTAGAGGAAAAAAGTAGCTGCCAAGACAATCAAAGAATAGTCTTTAGCACAGCTCCGTTTCAACACATTCAAATTACCTCAACAACTAGAGCAGCAAATGGTCTGAATCAGTGGGGCAGGGTCAAGGTCTGGGCAGGCAGTCCTCAGCACAGCTTTGGCAGGGCAGCCTCCCTCCAAGAAGTAAGACTCAAAGACGGCAACTTCCCTGGGCACATGTCTCATTCTTGTGACTTGTAGCTCTGGCTAACCCAAAGGACACCCTGGGAGGGTACAGCCTGCTTACCCCTCTAGCTCAGCCCCCTCCACCCCCAACTGCCTCACAGCAGATCAGAGCTCTGTGCCATAGCATGTCAGACCTGCTTTGTGTCAAACTTTAAACAGGTTAAGTTTAAAAGACTCCTGTAAGGGGGCACCTGGGTGGCTCCGAAGCCTCCGACTTCGGCTCAGGACATGATCTTGGGATGATCTCACCTTCCCGAGTCCCGAGTTCGAGCCCCGCATCAGGCTCTGTGCTGACAGCTCAGAGTCTGGAGCCTGTTTCAGATTCTGTGTCTCCCTCTCTCTCTGCCCCTCCTCTGCTCATGCGTGCATGCATGTGAGTGCACTCTCTCTCTTTCTCTCTCAAAGATAAATAAAGATTAAAAAAAAAAGACTCCCGTAGGAATCATAATTTACCTCTATTTATGACACCATTCTAACTCCCAATACATTATCCCATTCAGCCCTCAAATATGACGCTTTCTTCCTCCCTCCCTCCTTCCCTTCCTTCTCTCCTCAACAATTGTAATTCCTGATTATAAATATGATTCACATTCAGCGTAGAAAATTTAAGAAATAAAGAAAATAGAAAGAAGAAAACAAAAATTATCTGTAATCTCTCCATTCAGAAATAAAGGTTTTGATATACATCTTCCAACATCATATTTGTATTTATAAGTGTGTAGTTTAAAATGTGTATTTTACTGTGGATACCATTGTATGTTCTGATTATTTCAACTTCTATTCTCTTGTCAGCATTTAGTATCTGTCCATCCCTGCACCTCGTGATTTTTAGCATTTGTGGTATATTATAACATGTAGTTTTATCAAGTCACCTCTTTTAAACATCTCCCTATGGGGGGTGCTCCCCACAACACTAGGCTGCACTCTCTTTTCTCTGATTTTCGTGACCATGGATTTCTGCTAACTAGTCTAACCTCAAACTTCATCCCTCCGCCATCCACTCATTTCTGCAGGGGAACTTTCCAAATGCAAATCTGGTCATGCCTCTTCCTGGTTTTAATCTTTAATCTTCAATGTCTATCCCCGCTCCATGGTCTCCAAGATACAGTTTGCATGTCTCACTTCTCTGGTAGTTGAGATAATTTGAGTGTGTTGGAACAGAGTTGTGCTAAAGACTATTCTTTGATTGCCTTGGTAGCTACTTTTGTTCTCTCCAACCCCCCTCCCAGGCCCATTTCCCTTCTATAGGAATTATACATGCAGTTCTAAAATAATAATAATAATAATAATAAAAATAACAATAATGATGATGATGATGTAAAAAATCTATGGAGCAACAGGGTATGTTGGCCAAAGATCTAGGAGCGAGGGAAGTGGCATCAGTCGCTGATGGCTTTGGGATCATCTCATTTATGGAGGAGTAATAAGTAACTAGAATTCCAGGAAATCATAATAATGAGGCTTGTAGATACAAATCACACAGCTCTCAGAAACTCCCAGAGTTTCTATTTCAGAAGGTCTAGGAGGCCCAAGAATTTGCATTTCTACAAGTCCCCAGGTGAGGTTGATGCCGTTTTTCTAGGGAACAGAATTTAAGGCCTGCTGCTATAGCCTAATGTACCGTATCATAAGTAGTTTTGTGTGTTTGTTTCTCCCTTCTAGACAGTGACTTCTGTATAACAAGGTCTGAACAGAATCCCAAGATCACAGGACATAGCACAGAAAAACATTTCCTGGTACAGAAGTTCTTCCAGGCTCAGCAGCCAAGCAGTAACTCTGACCATCCGCAGTCCACTTCCTCCTCAAGGCCCCACGATAATAGATTTCTGAGGCATGACTCAATATACATTTCTGTGCAACGACACTTGCTGACATGCCACAGGAGTCATGGTAAGAGCCCCTTGACTACGTGTGGAATTCCCCCACGGATTTTGGAAATCTCCCTTCAAATCCCCTTTCCACAATGAATTTTCCATCACACGTGCCTCACCGATAAGAACAATAAAACATTACTTTCCTGTGGATAAATCAGCAGTTGTATAAATGGCTGTCTTTAACTTTGCTATTAGGTGTCATAAAAAGATATAAAGCTACATGATGTTTACCTTAAAATTTTGGTAAAATGTTTTCCATACATAAATTGTTTGTATTTCTCCTAAAGGGTAGGGAGTAACAAAGGCAGAACTCCATGTGGTCGAAAATACGGTGTGATGGGAAAAAAGCCCCTTTGAAGGTGACCTAATGGAAGATTTTCATGGGACAAATTTAGTTCCACCTACTACCGTACTGACCATATCTGCTTTCATGCAGATGACATGTCGAGTCTGAGTCTGAACCTACCAAATTCGGGAAAAAACAAAAAACTGTCCATTCAACTTCCCTCAAACACACGAAGTCAGGAACGCAAGTGCTGCTTCCCTAAAACGTTCTGGTTTCATTTTCACATGTGAAACATGCAGGTGTTAAGACAGCCTTTTAAACCGTGCTGATAATTTGTATATGAGTAATTTCTACTAAGAAAGTGCTAATAATTTCTATATTGGTAGCTGGTAAAAGAATTCCTGCCGACTGTATTTCCGAAGACCCTAGTTTTGGAGTTTCGGTTTCCTTAGGCAAGCTTAGAATTCAGCTTTCCTTCCTAGTACCCAAAAGGACGAAGTAAGGCAATAGGAGTGATCCAGCTCCTGCCTTACCTATTTCCCTTATTTTTTTTTTTGCAATCGTTGCCCAATCTTTATGGGGCCACCCAAATCTGTTTCTTTTATGTCTTCATTAACACCGTAATCACCCGGGTACAAATTACTTAATACTTAGTACGTGAGCACATGTGTGGGGAGCCGAACTCAAAATGACTATTCAGTTTTTACCTCACAAATGATTAACAACTCACTTGATGACTAATAGATATTTAAGCAGCAGAAAATATAGTGAACAACGCAGACATATTTCAAGTGTGTTGTGTTAAAGCATACGTTAAAACAAGTGCTTTCAAAGGAATTTTAACCTTGTTTTGTGGGGTTTTTTGTTTGTTTTATTATTTGAGAGAAAGAGAGAAAGAGAGAGAGCAAGCAGGTGAGAGAGGCAGAGAAAGACGGAGAATCTTAAGCAGGCTCCATGTTCACTGTGGAGCCCAACACAGGGCTCAATCTCACGACCCTGGGATCATGACCTGAACCAAAATCAAGAGTTGGACGCTCAACCCACTGAGCCAGCCAGGTGCCCCGAATTTTACCCTTGTATGGGCCATCGGGCTCCCACTGTTTGTCCCCGCCCCCTAGGCTCCAAGTGCTCCCCTGTGCCATTAAAGGCAATCTGCTGTCAGAGTCAGATGTGCTCATCCATCCACTGTGATTTCCACTGACTAATAAAACCTAGAGGGTTCTCCCTAAGAGAAAACTATGTATTTGAACAGGGAACAAATCCTTAGACCAAAGGGAATTGCAGGCATCAGTCAGTGGTAAGAGAAATGATTTTTGTCATAGAACATTCCCAGTTCTCTTAACACACACAGACGATGACATATTCCAATGACTTATAAGGCCAGACTTGAAGAAATCCTGCACTAGATCACATGAGTCAGGCTGAACTCACTTTTTTATTTAAAAAAGAAAAAAGGAAAAAGAATGATTTTAAAGTCCAAAATAAGTAGTCAGTAACAGATGGCATTACAGGCTGTGGAATCCATTGGGATTAATTATGTAGCTCTAAGTCTATGGCAGATACAGCTCTGTTCTCTGATAATATAAAGAAAATCACTTTATCCTGATGACTCTCACTTTCCTCATCTATTAATTGAGAATCTCAGGCAGTTATAGCAGAGACTATTGAACAGTGTATTTTCTACTTGCCAGGAACTTTCCTTAGTGTTTTCCACATAGCAGGCCATTTAATTCACATGTCAACTCAAGAAGTTCACGTCATTATTATCCTCGTTTATAGAAGAGAACACAGACAGAAGAGGTTATGCAGCTTGTCCAAGGTCCCACAGGATCTAAGTGGCAGAGGAGGATTCAAACTCTGATATCAAATTCCAGAGCCCGCCTTCTTCACTGCCTCCCATAAGCTACAAAACTCTTGCAGGACTAGAATCTGAGGGCCTCTTTCATTCAGCCTTGCTGCATGTCTGATATCACAGGATTCACCTGCATCATAGGAAACACATGCATAATAAATAAATGATGAAGATAATGACGTTACCTTGTTTGTCCAACTTCCTCAGAATATAGTGATGGTTTGAGAAAGACTTGTCTAAATCTCTTTGTTTTCAGGCTCTTTTATACTTCATTAGTATGTGGATTCTGGAATATGAAGACCACCAATAAATAATCACTAATGTTAAAAGCTTGTTCTCCTATTTGTTGACACCGGCAGAATAGATAAGTTTGTTGCATGCAATCCCATTTCACACAAGGGGTAGCAACTGCCAGGCTATTCAAAGTCATACCTAGAGTTAGAGAGCTGTTAAGTGTCCTTGGAAGTTATCTAGCCCAAACTCTACATTACAAATTACATCTCTCGTTTTCCACTTGGGAGAATGTTTTGTTGTGAATTCAGAGGCTAAAATGCTGCTAAAATTTAAGGAGTTAGAAATATTTGGCTGTGTGTTTTATGGCCAAGAGGTTTCTGCCTACAAAGTGGGACAAAGCCTCTAAACATTGAAAGGGACAACACTATCGATGACACCAGAACTAAGATATATGTTAGGACCTCTATTAAAAAACCCTTATCTAGTAACCTAACCTGGGTTTGGGATTCCATCACTTAAGGTTGACCTAAACGAATCATTTTCCTTTGTATTTTTTTCACAGAGAGATTTAGGTCACTTTTTCACAATAAAGCATTTATAGAACTCTTAATTATTAAAATCATCCTGGTACATGTTCACCAATTCAGATAACCACGAGATAATGGACTCTATCTTGCAATATTAAAGCTGATAATTAAACAGATTAAATGCCTTTACTCAATTTCTCTTCTTCAAAGCACTTTCCAGGTACTTTAAACAGACGGAGATATCAGGGAACTGGGTTCCAAGCACCTGCTCAGCTGCTTGCTTGTTCTGTGACCTTGAGGTGTCTACTCAATCTCTTTGGATATCAGATTTTTCATCTACTAAAATAGGGATTAGACTCACCTTTATCATTCCTTTCTGTGGTTGTCCTGGTGACTAATTCACACATGGAACCTCAGTAAGTGTTGGTCTCATTTGAGGGAACTGTCAGAAAAAGCAAATGTCATATCCTTTAAAGTTCCTCAATCTGATCACCTACAAAAAGTTGAGATTTCTCAAAGCATAGCTATAACCAGGTCATTATATGGTTTGCTTTTGTGTATCTCTCTCCCTTAAAAAAATGTGAAATGTTGTATATTTCAGGAAAAAAATTAAAATTTCTTATGTGCATGTGTGCTTGTTTTAAAATCATAGCATTGTTGATATATATGATCCATTATAAAACCAGGCTTAGGTATACTGGTCCAAAAAAATAATCAAACATCACCAGGAAAGTTTGCAGTAATCTCTAAGTTCAGTCCAAATTTGTTATTTATTTGAACTACCCTTTTATGTCAGCTAGTCTTCAGTTTACTGATGTGTCATTTTAACCTTTCTTTCCTTGCTTTAGGATAACTTGACCAGCCTCAGAAAAATAAATTTATTAAAAGGTAAAAGGAATGAGGGGGGGGAGAAAAATATTATATTCTATCTAATAAACTTCAGCTAAATTAATTTCCAGATTAGATATACCTTAATAGGTAATCGTTATCAGCCTCTTGAATTTTGAGCATTTGTTAATAATGCAATTAATGTGACTCCAGGGAGAATTTTCATGGGTTACTCACTGGTGCTTCTAAAATGTATTTTCAGAATAGATTTCACAGTTAGTAGGCACCATCTTGTCTGAACACCATCCTTGAAGGAGAAAACGATCAACATTCTCTAAACGGTAACCAATTTTGGAAAGCATTCATTGAAAAAGGAGATAGTGCCAAAAATATTTCATGGGAGACTTGAAATATTTCTGTTTAGCAATAACATTCTTACGCAGCTTCCTCAACTCAGGTTAACCTGATCCCACTCTTGGCAGCTTGTGTTTATCTTTGCAGCTACCAAGTCTGCCAAACCCACCACTATCCACATCTTCTTCCTACTTTTGAACCATCCACCCTCAACGACACTGAAAATTTGAGCTATCTTGCACACAGGGTTGGGAGGGTATCATTTCCCAAGCTGTCAAATATATGAGTATTAAGAACAATCCCTTGCATTAGCCTCCATTCTCATATTTCATGAAATAATTGTGCCACTCGATTTCTCATTTATGATTCATCAATAAACAATAGCCCTCTTTTAGTAATCTCCTTGGTGGTTCTTTGTAAATATTTGAGCTAAGAGCAATTTATACCATGATACTTACTCCTCTTCCATATTCTGGTTAGGCCTGGGTCTAATTATAAAATAAATACATGGACATGGATTTACCTTCATGCAGCCCTAATTCAGCTTCTACAGAGCAGACTGTATGGTCAGATAAACCTGGCTTCCAACCCAGTCTGAAGGTGTGATCTTCAGCAAATCATTAAATAAAGAAATTGCTAGATCCTTGTGTTCAAATTTGGGGTAATTATAACAACCAAAAATAAACCAGTGTGATGAGTGTGTGAAGAGTAATCAACACACAAGAGGCATTCAGTAAATAGTACAATTGTTATCACTGTTGTTTGCTGAGAGAATTCCTCAGGGTTGCTTATTTTGAAGCCCTAATTAAAACTAAATCTTAAATCAGCTTCTAATGGGTCAAGAGTAGCAATGAGCTATGTGAAACATTCTACTTTTTTGAAAGTATGAGTATTTGTAATTTTCTAGGAAGTTGGTAAGGAAGACAGCCTGACATGGACGACAACATCCTGTTTATCTCACATGTTATTGGCACGGCCATGAGGCAGCATTTCTTCTAATGATTTAGAAAGCTTGTGCCATGTATGAGAACACAAATGCTGTCATTTTTAAATGTGCCAACCCTTCCACCCGGGTTCTGACCCAGATAATGTAAGAGGTCATGACTGTACTCCTTGACATCATGACATCATAAGTCTAACTTTATAAGTTAAAAATATAAGACTATAGTCTTTTAGTTCTATTTTTTTCTTTTTCTTGTTTTTTTTTTTAATTTTAACACTTACCTTATCGCCCCAGGCATATTCATGTATGCTGTCTTATTTAATCCAAACAACTCTGTGAGATTGACCTTATTACTCCTCATCACCAATGCCTACAGCTCACTGGCTGTGAGCTATCAGAGGAAGGGACTGTGGTGTATAAACCACCGCAGATAAGGGCATTTCTTATGGCAAGGGGACAGCTATGAGTCATTATCAGCCAGCACTTCTACCATCTGAGAAAAGGGTGCATGGCCTGACAGAAAAAGGGGATAGGGATGGAGACCAGCAAGATCTACTATAATCCCATTTTGCAGAGGGAAAATGAGAATCAGAGCATTTAAGTGACTTTACCATGCTCCCGTATCTGGTCATAGAAAGCCAGATTCTAAATCAGACTGCCTGATTCTAAGTCAAGTTCTCTTTCTACTATACCACAGCTGGTTTACTGAAGGACACTGCAGGGACACTTGGGAATTTATATAGACCTCTTAAGAAGTGGTAAGTTAGAAGAATAACTTAAGCGCATTACTAACTGTAAAAAGTGGTAGTTCTTTTAGATTTCTCTACAGTTAATCTCAACTTCAACTGATATCCCTTCATCTTTGTTTTATGGAACTAGAAAACATATCCATGAGCATTCTATACATATAATTCTTGACTGCATGCACCTTGATCTCGAATCTTCTCAGAAATTCATTCCAAACTTGAGTCCTATCCTTTGTCTGACCTCATAGAGCAGTTTTTCATTTCCTTGGAATGAAACTTTGAGGTTTGACCATGCAAATCCTGATGTTCAACAGGTCGGTTCTTGTATGCCTTATGTCTTATAGCTCTAATTTGGATGACATCCACGGTCAACACTTGAACTGTGACTGCTACAAGGCATCACAATGGTTGAATGGCCAACACCTAAATTCAGTAAATTGAGGATGCTATTTTGGCTAAGGCATTACATAAGCATAGACTTGCAAAGAGAGCCTTGCTTTCAAGATAATTTCACATTTAAGGAAAAAGTGGAGAAATGCTTGAGATACAAAAAATACTGGAGACAAGAAGAAAGACGTTTATTCTAATTGAGAGGATTTGGAAAGTCTTCTTGGAAAAGAACACAATCATATAAATTTTGAGGATTAAAGAAAATTCGAAAGACAGACATTTCCCTCCCAAAAGCAAAGGTCAGAACTGAAATCAGGAACTGAAGCAAGTAGACAAATATCTGGAACCAAGACCTAACAGCACTAAGTTCAGAAATACAATGAGGGTCAGATTTAGGACTCAGGGGATAAAAAAATCTCAAGCCAAAACCAAAATCTGGAGTTGCAACTAAAGACTGATAGATAACCAAAACAAAACCCAGGAAAATAACCAAAATAAATTGGAAACTATAGATAATATGGGAAGGTTGACACAGAGTCTTTTACTGGAAAGAGAGCTTTCTAAGAACTTAGGAAAGGTTATTAACAGGAAACAGAAATGGGTCATTAGGTTGCCTTGGCCTCATCTGGTCAAAGTCACCCTAAGACTTCCAGTCAGGACCTACCACAACTACTTTCAGGGATGGTGGATTATGAAGACTTTCTGTCCAAGAATCATTTTGGAGAAGCAAAATATCTTACTTGTCTCTATTCCTAGAACAAGCATATTGATTATAGAAATAAGATCCTCTTAACCCAGGTCTGGGTTCTGGAAAGTGCAAAAGGAAAGGGTCATCTTCTTTGATATCTTAGTTATAATATTACAAGTTAGCCATAGCCTATGGCATTATAAGGTCTTTCTCTCCTTTCTTCCTTCCTTCCTACCTACCTTCTTTTCCTCCTTCCTTCCTTCCTTTTCCCCCTTCCCTCCTTTCCTCCCCTTCCCTTCCTCTCTCCCTTCTCCCCTCCCTCTCTCTTTTCTTTCCTTCCTTCCTTCCTTCCTTCCTTCCTTCCTTCCTTCCTTCCTTTCTTTCTTTCTTTCTTTCTTTCTTTCTTTCTTTCTTTCTTTCTTTCTTTCTTTCTTTCTTTCTTTCTTTCTTTCTTTCTTTCTTTCTTTCTTTCTTTCTTCCTTTCCTTCTTTCCTGAAACTGTTACTTAGCATCTTTTTTTGTGTCCATTGGTCTAGTCATTATCACGTTGTAACTAATCTACTTTCAACTACTTGAATGTCCTAATCGGAGTAAAAAAAAGAAGAGGAGATATGGGGAGAGGAGTAAAAAGAAGATACTTAAGGTCCACATCTGAAAGCATTCCTTTCAGGGAGCTGGGAAGTCATGATGCCCAGACATAATGTAGCTGAATAGCCATGACTCAGGGTTCTTCAGGTGAAGCAAGAAAAAGAGTATGGGGCCAGAACTAACATTTCCAAGTGTTTATTTGAACCAGGCACAGTGCCAATTATTTTGTATGGTTATCTTCATTTAATTCTCTTCATGTTGCAAGTTGGTAAATCTCCAAAAGTAAATTCACTCAGAAAATAAATATGCTTCCTTTAACTACATACATCCAACCTGAAGTGTAGCTCAGTTTGGCATTTTGGACCAAGTAGAGGGTCTTCACTGACCTTTAGTTCCAGATAACAATTAAGAATCTATGCCTTTATTACATCAATAAGCTAATTTGTTTTCTCTTTACACAATAGCCTGATTCAAGAATGAAGAAGGAATGATAAAGTGTATCATTTGTTTTGGTTCTTATTGAACTATTACCCAGCTCTAAGAAAACCAGTGGTATAACAAAGTATAAGCACATACAGTTCCTGGGGATGAAAACCATTATTGATACTACTGCTTCTTCAGCATTGAGGGACCCTGTTACATCTCAGTGAGGCCACTGTCAGCTCTAATTTTGAATATGTCCATACAGATATAATTGAAGATTAAAAAACTAATTTCATATAAAGACCTAAACGATTTAGCCTTTGCTTAACCACTATGTAGAACTTTTAATTCAACAAAGATTTGGTATTTGAAAATTCCAAGATGTTATTGAAACAGCTAGAGTTTCACAAGAACATTTTCAAAACATTTGGCATAAATATTCAGGATAACAATAAAGACAAATTTTTTAGATAATCAGATACTGAACACAATTTTTTTTAATTAACTGTTCTATTGCCTCAGCCAGTTTTCTCTTAAGATTTTTTTTTGACATCTCTTGTTTTCTTTGAGTAAAATCTACCTGAGGATAATATTTCTTGGTTGTTTGCTGAGTGCTCTGCCCTAAGAAGTTATTCATTACACAAAAAAGATGATGAAGAGAAATTCATCCAGTAGAACACATCACAAGATCCTCGTGAGTATCTTGACTTCCAGTACTTAATACTGCTTTAGCCCATTTTCATCATTGCTTTCCTCAAGTACTTTTTGTGATAAATTGATTATTTAAAAGGCAATTATTAACAATAATAATATCGGCCAGATACTATGAAGCCTTGTGGATAAAATGGTGAACGAGATAAACACAATTCCAGCTCTCACAGAGCGTAGAGTCCAGTGGGCTCAACAATCCCTCTCCCCACTTGGAGATTCTGAATTTCAAAGTACGTGGCTCTACATTTTCCTGAGCAATTATTCACAGCTGTCTATCTCTTGATCTAAATTGGTGACATTAATTTATGTGTCATCCTCGCACAGGGGCTCATCTTTTCTGTATTGTTTCAATTTTAGTATATGTGCTGTCGAAGTGAGCACTAAATTGGTGACATTAAAAGTAGTCTATGTGGGCATCTCTATAGCCTGTGATGGAACCGAGGGTTGGCAGGTCTGTGAAATAAAGCAGAACTCATTCAGGCAGCAAATGCTTATTGTGTACTAACCATAAATTGGTTGGTGGGGATTACAATCTCGTCAACTGTAGACATATGTTCAGCTCTCAGAGAATTTTACATTTTAGAAGGATAGATGTCAAAAAGACACCACTGGGGACAAATGCATATCTCCACCCTTTGGTCATTTTACTTTTCAGTGTAAATAATACAGCTTCTCCCTTAGTATAAATGGTTCTTCACATTTGGAGAAGACACTTGCATGGCCGGCCTCACAGCCCATACCTCACCTGGCGGTTGTCACCACTGCAGAGACATTTGGGCACTCCACTTCCACTGTTTGGGACGAGCCATTTCCACCCTGCAGGGTTAATGTGCCAGCTGAGGAAGATGTGCTTATAAAGCACCAGGCAGAGTATCATGTGGAGTAAGCATGACAATTGTCTTATTTTATTCCATTTTCTTTTCATCTCTCTCTCCTTTTAGCTGTCCCTTGATGCATAAAATGAATTATTCCTAAAAAACTCATTCATGAATCAAAATTCCGTACATCAAATCTACTGCCTCAGTTTTATAATTTATTAAAGTATAAATTTTATGGGCAAAAGAAATACCTCTTCATGAAATACCTCTAAGAAATAGGTTATTTCCTCCCAGTTTAAAGGTTTCACTGTCTTGGGAGACATAAAGTCATGCTTTCTATTAGCAGATAAAATATCTTCACAAAGGGGATTAAATTTTACTTTGGGAAGTCCAAGTAGATTTTTTTAATGAAATGGAGTATGTACTAAATTCTTGTTTAGTGCCAGGTGTTGTGACAGGCATCATGCTGTGTTGTACAAATATCGTTTTTATTTAATTGATGTCATAATGCTATGAGGAAAGCACTAACTTCCATATGGCATTTGACCTAACAGCTCTCCTCTTCCTCCTCAGCTTCCTTTCTTCCCTTGGCTTCCAGGACATGACACTTTTGTAACTTTTCTCTGCCTTTCTTACTCTGTTGCTGGCTTTTCCTAGACCACTAAATCTTGGCAGACCTCAAGCCTCAGAACTTGGACCTCTTCTCTTCTCTACTTAGACCCACTTCTGTTAACTTGAAGTGTTTTTAATACCTGACAGTTTCCACCTTTATATGTCCATCCTGGTCCCCTCTGCTGACTCCAGACTTGACTACCCAGTTGACTTCTTGACATCTCACTTGGACAGCAATAGGAATCTCAGACTTAACCAGTTCAAAATCATGTATGGTCCTTCCCAAGATTTTCCATTTCTGTAACTGAAAGCTCCATTATTCCAATTATGCAGTCTGAAAACTCGACCCCTCCATTGAGCCCATGCCCTCTTGATTTCCATTCAATCTATTTCAGCCACCCTAATTGTTTAATTTTAATCCCACCAGGCAGGACCTTGCCTTAAAACTTTTGCGCTGCTCTTCCATCTGCTAGAACAGTTTCTCTCAGGTATCTGCACGACTCCCTTCTTCTGCTCCCTTAGAATCTTTGCTTCTTAGTGAAGGCTTTCTTGACCATCCTATTTACAAGTCTAACCCCTCAATATCCTCGGCTCCCTTACTCCACCTCAGCAGATAGTCCATCATACCTTTCCTGATATTTCTCTTTGCATTAATGTTTTTTCTTTTTTTATCTTTCCAAGATTTTATTTAAATTCAAGCTAGTTAACATATTGTGCAGTACTGGTTGAGGAGTATAATTTAGTGGTTCATCAATTACATATACCCAGTGCTCATCCTAATACGGGCCCTCCTTAGCACCCATCACCCACTTAGCCCATCCCCCCACCCGCCTTCCCTCCAGAAAGCCTCAGTATGTTCTCTATAGTTAAGAATCTCTTATGGTGTGCCTCCTTCTCTGTTTTTACCTTATTTTATTTTTCTGTCCCTTCCCCTATGTCCATCTGTTTTGTTTCTCAAATTTCATATATGAGTGAAATCATATGGTATTTGTCTTTCTCTGACTAACTTATTTCGCTTAGCATAATACACTTTAGTTCCATCCACAATGTTGCAAATGGCAATATTTCATTCTTTCTGATGGCTGAGTAATATTCCATTGTATATATACATTACATCTTCTCTATCCATTTGTACGTCAATGGACATTTGGGTGCATGTGTACCTTTGAACCAGTATTTTTGTATCCTTTGGATAATGTTTTTCAGAGCATAAATTTTTATACAGAAATAGTCATAGGAAACTCTGACAGTGTAATTCCTTACCAAGTAAGAAAATAGTAATTAATGTAAAACAAACTTTCCCAACCGGTTGGGTAAATTCCTGTTTTGGCATTTTGTAGTCGTTCCTCTGATGACTGCCTTTCTAGCATGCCCTCTATGTAGCCCACATTCCTGCTATGATTATCGTAGCCACAAATTCAGAACTAGAGAACAAGATGGCAAGTCCTAAGCATGTGTTCATACAGCCAGAAAGTTTTAAACTGGAAATGCCACAGATGGCAAACATGTACAAACAAACATTGGAAGAACAACACTGCAGCTAGCTATTTCAGTGTAAATTACCTCATTGTACACTGTGGCAACTAAAGGTCATAGCCATGATACAGTGTTTTTCTTGCAACCTATTCTCCAATAATTGTGAGCTCCAGGAGAGAAGGGTCTTTGTGGGTGCACCCAGCACCTCGCTCTTTGATTAGCATATAGTAAGCCATAGTAGTACATGGTGGGGAGTTAATATCCTTTTGTTGAATTGAATGCACTTTATTGTGGTCCTTGTAATAATGTTAACATAGTAGATATCATGGTATAATTAACAGTGCCCAGAAGTGGAAATCAGGAATCTGATTACCACCAACAACCAAGTCTAAATGAGCAACCTCTCTGAACCTCTCCTTGCTCAAAACGAAATTGAAAGAGTTGGGGTAGATTATTTTTAGAACCCTTCCACTGGTAGAATGTTATCTCTCTCCATCTTCTCTTAGGATAATTTAACACCTTACTCCAGAATAAGTAGACTTTGGTTGTTGCTTGGAACAGTGTTTCCAGTAGAAATGGGGTGGGGGCAATAAAAGCGGACCCAGAGCTGGTCACTGGGAATTTGTACGTGGAATCTACACATAGTAATTTGGGGATACAGAACGCTTCACCAGTTTAGGACACTCTCTAGTCTATGAGAAATAAATTCTTGATCTTTTAATACTTCATTTCTAGGTTCTTGGTTGGTGTTAAAGAACACCTTCACCATTGAGTCCAGGGAGGACAAACTCCTGGGACAAACATCCTCTATCACAAGAGCTACCTGAGTGGATAAAAGTAGATGACTGGAAGCTAACAGGTGAAAAAAAAAATGGAGCCACCCAGTAGAGAACAGTGCTGAGAGGACAGAGCCCTGAGGGGAAGTGTGTTCATATGGTATGGGAGGTGGGATTCAGAAGCTGTAAATGACACTTGGAAACACTTTCAGACCCCCAAGGAGCTTCTATAGGACCAAGGGACTATAATTCTCCTCTTACAGAAGACTTTCTTTTTCTGGATATTTACTTAACTTCAATGAAACTTCGTTCTGATATATTAATGACCACTGCATTTTTACTTAGGGAGTCAACGTTCATATCCTGTTAGACAAGAGGAGAGAGTTTTTCCAGTGGGAGTTGCAATAAAGATGTAGTTTCCCGGTCAGTTCCAGGCACCTCCACTCCCAGGTTTAAATGATAATTACTATTCCTTTAGTGAACCCTATCCACTCTGAGATTGGAAGGGGTGGGAGAGAAAGACTAGAACATCAGTCTTTGATGTGAAAAGGAAACTGCCTTGTGCTGTCTCCCTGCCCCAGGGCCTCTCACTCCCAGCCCTCCTTATAGGGACTTGGCGTTTTTGTGAAATAAACGTGACCTGGCTCTAGCTTATAGGAAAATTAGAAGAGCTAGGCTCTAAAATATACTAATATAATATAAGCCATGGTCTAGGCCAAAAAAAGGAAACATTTGGCAAAAAGAAAAAGAAATTGCCTTCCAGAAATTATTTTCCATGTTGGATTTGCATAGATTTGTCATAGGTCTACTATTTCACTAGAAGGGGGGAAACAGCATGACCTGATTCTGCTGGCATCCTCTTGCCCTTTGCAGACAAAATCAGACTATTTCACTTCTTACTTCATTTCTGCTCCTCTTCTGGGTCTCAAAGCTGAGGGATGATTATGTTTAAAATTGTATGCGCTGTGAGTGTGCAGCCTGAATTGCGAAACATTTCATTTGGCTAATACTTCAGTTCTTGACTCATAAGCCTGACAAGTAGCTACACAACATGAAGCAGTATTTCCTGAGTCAGTGCATGTGAGAGAGAAGTTCTAGAAGGTTAAGCACAGCAGACGCTCTTGGGACCACCGTCAGATGCCTTCTATGATGTAGATTCCTCTCCACTTAATTCTGTGACATTTGCTCCTATAAATGTAATGCAGATGTCAGACCTTTAGAAACACACCCCAAGACATGGAATGAACAGCATTGGACATTCAGCCTCCTCTTGCCATAACGGTGAAAGTCCCCTGCGGAGGAATGACAATAGCTTCAATGTATTAATTCATGAGCCATTTGATGTCTCTTAAGTGATAAGTGCACATTGGGAAATGAATTTCCTGCTGTTGAAATTCCAATACTTTAGAAACTCTTCAGTGAACAAATACAGGTTTGTTCTCTGCATTAACAATAAGAATTTTTTTTCTTACAATCAAATTAAGTGACTTAACAAATGTCAGTGTGATGAGTTAAGGTCCTAAATCAGCACACAGTGGGTCTACTTCATGTTGCAGTTGTTTTCAAGATCCATTGAGGATTCACAAAAGGCAAGACCATGATTCTCCAGTTTTCCTAATCATGGCACACTGTTCTATGTTATCATAACATGACATTAATTAAACTGTTACTTCATTAATTGCCTTGAAATTTTACTGGAAAGGAATATATGTTTATACCTTGGATAAAAATGTCTCATCTGGCAGTCTTAACCACTGAAATTTCTTATTTCAAGAAATTTCTTTGTGAAAGTGGATGTGAAATTAAACCAGTAAAGTTGGATTCCAGACCCCTATTCCTTGCCTAGACGGTAGGAAGAGGACCCAGAGGTATGACAGGGCTGTCCTCAAGGCAGGTCATGGGGCTTAAAAATGAGTTGAGTCAAAGAAACTTAAGAGCCAAGGAGTTGTTTGGGCCTATTCACAAAGTATAAAAGATTTTTTCCCTTTGTTCTAAAGCTTGTGTTGTGACACCCATGAATTAGGAGGTTTTCCTTTCCCAGAAGTACCTTTGTCTTCATTCTAAGTACCATTACAGTGAGATCACATACAACTCAGTGAAGCAGAAACATCTCTCCTTCTTCTTACCTCAGGGGAGTTCTAAAATTATTGGATCTAAAGGATATGTCTGAAGACTTCTTTTTTAATAAAAGCCTAAAGTAATTGAGGTTATCCTAGCAATCCTGATGGAGGAGAAGAGAGAAGGGGGTATCTTTAAAAGGAAAGAGACATGAAGAGAAGAGAAGGTACATTATCCAAGACAAGAAAAGGGAGTATGATTTGAGTTTCCACTAAGAATAAATATCCTGAACTTCTCTCAGATGCCCAAAAAGGTAACAGGATTCTGGGAAAATGATTGTATTTTACACCTAGAAAAGTTAGACACAAGATTAGGAGTTTCGAACTTGGCAAAGATTTCTGTGCTCCAAACATGGTTACTTGATCTGTGCTCCAAGCATGCAGCTCTGTACTTAAACAGATCATGTGACCTTGGAGAATGGGTCTTCAGGGATTGCAAGACGAAAATAACATTCTTCAAATATTTTCTTTTTTATGTGTCTCTTGGGATCATAGAAGTAAGTATCTGGGAGATAGGTGGTGGAAATTAAGAAAGCCCCATTTTGGCTAAAATTAAATCTGCTGAAATTCTGGGGGAATAAGGAGTAGGATCAAATTTATATTATTTACTTAAAAAAAAAAAGAAAGAAATGTGGGGGCACCTGGGTGGCTCAGTTGGTTTAGCGACCAGCCCTTGCCTTTGGCTCAGGTCATGATATCATGGATCTTGTGATAGAGTCCTGTGTAGGGCTGTGTGCTGACAGTGTGGAGCCTGCTCGAGATTCTCTCTCTCCCCCTCTCTCTGCCCCTCCTGGAAGCACTCTCTCTATCTCAAAATAAATAAATAAACTTTAAAAAAAAAGCAATCAACTGCTCCTATCAAGACCAACTGCCATACCTATGTATGAGATCCCTGTCACATTCAGCAAGACAAGGTCATCACTGCAGCAACTGACCCATCTTCTATGTCACCTCACAACTTTCCTCCCTCTAGAGCTATGCTGTATAAATTCAGCATTAGCAGGTGTGACTATTTAAATTTAAATTAACTACACCTAAATACAACTTAAAACTCAATTCCTCAGTCATACTAGCCACATTTCAAGTGCTCAATAGTCACATGTGACTAGTGGTTACCATGTAAGATGGCACAGCACAGATTTAAATGATAGAACATTTCTACCTAGTGAGAGTTTTTTTGAGCGACACTGTTCCAGAAGATTATTCCCATCTATAAATTCTGTAATCTTACATCTTAAAAAAATCATATATATATATATATATATATATATATATATATATAACCAAAAACTCTCCTGTCCTCCCTTCCTCCTCTGGGAACTACTCTACTCTTCACCACCACTTACAGCACAGTTCTTCAAAAGAGAATCTACACTTAGCTATTTTTCTTTTTTTGAGAGAGAGAGAGAGAGAGAGAGCAGGGGAGGGACAGAGGGACAGGGAGAGAGAATCATAAGCAGGCTCCATGCCCAGTGCGAAGCCCTATTTGGGATTCAATCACTACCATGAGATTGCGACCTGAGGTGAAATCGAGAGTCCCGTTGTTCAACTGACCGAGCTACCCAGGCACCCCTACACTTAGCTGTCTTAACTTTTGTTTCTCTTTCGAGCTCAATTAAGGCTTTCATCTTCACTAATACTACATAAAAAATTTTTATCAAAGACACCAAAGACCCATTACTAATTCCAATTGCCAATCAGTCCTTGTCTTAATCAACCCGAAACCTTGACCGCAGCTGATCTGGAAGCATGTTTCTTCGATTTCTAAGATACCGCTCTCTTGATTCCCTTTCTACTTCTGTGCTACCTTTCTGCATCTCCATGAATAGATCCACTTCATTAACTTTAGGGCTCCATTTTCTCATTTCTTTTTCTCTCTGAATTCATTCCCTTAATAATCTTATGCAATCTCATTGCTTTAGATACCATCTTTACATTCATAAATCCAAAATTTATATCTCCAGGCCAGATTTCTTTCTAAACTCCATACTTCTTTATCTAATTGCTTCTTTGCAATCACCGTTCGAATGCCTAAAAAGCATCTCAAAGGTGGCATTTTCAAAATTAAACTCCTGCTTTCCTTCCTCCACACAGCCTTGCTTCTCCTTAAGTCTTCTCATTTCAGTAAATAGCTAGTCCATTCTTCAAACTGCTCAAGCATAATCCAAAATTCAGCCACTTCTTTGTTCCTCTCCTGCTACTGCTAAAATCCAGGCCACCACTATCTCTCACCTGGAGTATTGCCAAAGCCTCCTCCTCAGTCTAATTGGTCTATAACCAATTATAACCCTACTCTCTATTTTTTTAAATTTTTTTAATGTTTATTTACTTTTTACAGAGACAGAGCATGAGCAAGGGAGGGGCAGAGAGAGAGGGAGACACAGAGTCCGAAGCAGGCTCCAAGCTCTAAGGGGTTAGCACAGAGCCTGATGCGGGGCTTGAACTCCCGCGCTGTGAGATGATCTAAACCAAAGTCAGACGCCCAACTGACTGAGCCACCCAGGCACCCCCCTACTCTCTATTTGTAATTGGAGCATATTCATCCTGAATGAATGAAAACAAGACTTTTGTTAAAATATAAGGCTTATCATGTTATTTTCAGCTCAATATCTCAGGCGACTTCCCATCTAAGATCAAAGTCAGAAGTTCTTTATTTTTTTTTTTTTTAAGATTTTAGTTTTAAGTAATCTCTACACCCAATGTGGGGCTTGATCTTACAATCACTGACCGAGCCAGCCAGACACCCTTCAGAAGTTCGTACAGTAGTTTTCAAGTCCCCGTATGATCCCCTCCTGTGGCATCTCTCTGACTTCATCCTCTGCCACTTCTATACTTTGCCCCGGATATTCTTCTGCAATCTTCCCAGTCTGGGCTTCTTACAGACACCTGCACATTTTAAGCGCATTCCCTCGGGGTCTTTCTCTACCTTGCATAATCTTCCTTCCTTCTTTCTGTTCTCTTTGCAAATGCAAAAACTTCAGATGAGTTTCCCCGGAGGACCCTGAAAAACAGCAATCAGCCTCTCTATTCCCTTCCCCTCCCCTTGGTGTTTGAATTGGCAATTTGCTCACTCTGCCAACACTCTATTGTTTCCAAATTCAGCAGTAAAACTATGAAGGTTAAACATTTATACAAAGAAACTGCAAATAAACCTGTCAAAGAAGTGTCATCCTCTCTTATTTTCTCCATTCCTTTTCTACTTTTATTATCTACAAATCAGCCTCCTCCGTTATGACTTATCCTAACATCATTTTTTATTCTAATGTCCACACTCAGACTCCTGGGCTTTCATTTCTGTGTACTTCTTATATGGAGTGTCTTTTGAACTACTTACTTCCCTCAAAGGTGAACTTACTCATTACGAGTGGGTACATGCGTCTGTCTGCGTCATTATGTCTTCCAATGTATCTATGCCTGAACATTATCTAAAACACATTCTTTAATTACCAATTGATTTCTCTTTGTTTCTGCCTTATATTATGGATAGGACATTATACTGAATTCCACTAAATTATGTGTACAAAGAGATCATATTGCTTCTGCATTTCATTTTTAGAAATTTGAACATCATTTATTATAATAAGGAAGAGTTTGGATTCCTTATGGTTGTAGACACCTATTCTAACCCCACTCCCTCATTTAACAGATGAGGAAACAGAAACAGAGACTCCCAAAGACCATGATGCTGGTGCCAGAGGCAGCTGGGCACAGGGCAAGTGTGAATGGCTTTCACTCACTCTTCTCCTACAAAACATTGCCGCAGTCTGGTTTCAATTCTAAAATAATTAATAGAAATACCTGCTGCCTTACCCTTCTTGCCTAAGAATTTTTCTTTGAAAGGGAAATTTTATTCCTAATTGGATTCTCTGAAATTACATCAATGAAATTCTAACCCTAATTGGATTATCTGAAATCACCTCACACTTCATCTTTTTATAGAAGTTCATAATTTAAGAGACTTGGCCTTTTATAAAAAATAGAGTATACCAGCTCCTAAATGTCACCTTTCAAAGAGCCATCACACACAATCATATTATTGTGCTGTTGGTTTTAAGTGTTTAGTTTCTGTTGATTGTTCAGTGAAGTTACCCCACAGACACTCTTATATTTCAGTATCAAATGCACACAAAATGCTTACATTGTAGGAACATTTTTAATTCCCACAGAATAATTCAATATTCAGACATGAAATCAAACATTGCACACAGAGGTGTGCCAAATGGCAGCTTTTCAAATTTAACATGCAAATATGAAATGTTTGGCAGACGGAAATAACAAACTAAGCCCCGGATTGTGGATTAAAATTTATTTTGCTTATACAAATCATATTGCTTGAGGCCCTACATCATGTGCAATACATGGTAGGGAGCTTCGAAACCAGAATTTGTCTCAGATGACCTCGAGGTTATCTTAGAGCTTCTCTTCATGTAAGTCTTTAGTTTTATTTACTTATTATCAAGTCGATTAATTGTGTGCTATGTCTATGTTCAGATGTGGGTATTCAGATATTGTCAACAATATTTATGTTTCTGCCATAGCATGAGTTGTAGAACTCTGTATTAAAGTTACTGCCGTCATGGAACTGTTTGCTCTTAAAGAAGAGAAAGCCGTGTCTTTCATCTGTGTCCTTCCATATGATGGCTTAGTAAGATGCTTTGCACAACATGTGTTTATAAAGTTGAGCAAAAGAGAATAATCAGTATAGTTAAGAAGGAAATAACAAACATGTTATTGATAGCAGGATACAGCAGGCTTAGCCCACCCCAGAAGCCTGAGGACCTTGGATCCATTTTATTTTCTGTATTTTAGTTTTTCATACCTTAGAAAGAATAATATTCTGAATAGGTAGTGGGAGATTCTACCTCCTTCTCTGGGAGACATCAAAAGAGGCAGGGAAATGTTTCCATTTTAGGTCATTAACACTCTGGCTTGAACCAAGTCAAAAACAGTATCTAAATAAAACTATGATACACCAAAACACTATACACCCTCATTTGTACTGATTACCACTGAAAAGCACTGGATTAGCAGTATGTTTCTTTTTTTCCTAAGGATGAATGATGATAAGAGCACACAAATCATCTAGTTTAAAATGTCATGAGATAACATGAAAGTCATCTTTGGTTTCTCCTCCAGAATGAAATCTTCCAACCACCTTAATCTCATTCAAATAAAGAGCTAACATGGGCATTCCTTTTCACCTCCTACTAGTGAAAAGCAGCTCTTTCTAGCCCCTTGCCCTAGTGCTTTTGGTCCGGCCAGACCATCCTTCCATTGTCCCACAATTCCTAACATTTACTCATGAAAACAATCTGTATCTAAACCTTGGTGACCTCTTCTTTCTAATAAAATACTTGAAATCCTCACCACCTATGTAGTGGTAAGTAAAACTGTTCTCAGTTTTTACTCTCTTATACTTCTAGAGATCTGTGAATATTCATAGTGATTAAAATAGGTAGGGCAGGCATGTAGACAGATCCAGGACTTCTTTTTTCCTTTTTTCCTTCCATGTGCCCACTCAGAGTACTTGACCCTGTTGCCTGCTCTCTTGTTCTTGAAAATATTTTTTCCCTTGGCTTCCTGAACATTATACAATTCCAATTCCATATTTTCTCTATGGCCACAAGTGCATCAGTTTATTTTGCTGTCTCTTTTTTCTCCTGCGTTTTTAAAATACTGGTGTTTCTCTCTCTGATCTTTCTTCTTTCATAAGAATTCCCTTACCCAAGTGACCATTGAGTTGCTAATAACTCCCAATCTGTATTTTTAACTCAGACCTCTCTCCTGAATGAAAGAACTATGATCTGCTGTCTCTTGGACACATCCATTTGGGTGGCTTCTGGTTTTCGCCAGACCAACCAATCCAAAACTGATCCATCATCTCCCTCTTGAATCTGAATCTCCTCTTCTCTTGTTTGTGAATGGAACCACCAGCTCCTGAGTTGCACAAGCAACTGGAATCTCTCCTTGCTGTGTCCCTCTACCCTACCCCTCCACATCCTATCTGAAACTAAGACTTCTACACTGAAATCTCACCAGTCCACAGGCTCACCTGGATTCCCTGGCCTGGATTACTAGAAAATCTCATTTCTTGCCTCAAGTCTTGTCCCGTTTAGTCCACTCTTCCTACTGCAGGCAGAAATGATCTTTCTAGAACACAAAACTATTTCTCTCCTTAAAATTCTAGGATGGCTTTTCCATTGCTGTTTGGATCAAACCATATTTAATATGGGAGTTAGAAGGCCCTCCATTAATGAGCCCCTACTGTGTTCTCTATAGTCTTCTCCACACTGTCTGCTTATACTCTAAGACCTACACACAATGAACTTCCCTCAGTTCTTAAAAGTGACGTGTTTTCTATTGCATTGGGCTTCTATGCAAGCTTGTTCCTCTTCTGGAAATACTCTTCCTTCACCTGCACAAGAAGATGTAATACATAAATTTTTATGCATAAAAATTTTTTATATTACTTACATATCAGTTCTTGCATCATAGGCAGTTTAAATATTTCTTCTTTTTCTTTTTTACTGTATTATTTTTAAAGTGTCAATACAATGAACACATATTACTTTCATATTTAAAAAATATTATATAGTAATTATAAATAACATCCCTCTGAAAATTAAAATTCAGTTGGCAACTGAATGTGTGAAACACAGAGAATCATTGATATGATCTGTTTTCAGTGCTACTTTATGGTTAAAAACAATTCCTTTAAATGAATCATTTGAATTACTCATATTTCTTAAAATATAAATATCAGAAAGGTAAATGTTGAACCATTGTTCAATAAGACATATGTTTCCTTTTCCTGATTCCTGGTCTCAGTGACCCCAGAAATTAATGACTAGGGAGCCTTAATGTGAAAGCTAGAATGAAAAATAAATGAAGAAAAGTGGGATCGGGTTTCAATGACAAATGAGGATTGCAAAACAAAGAATGTATAGTCAATTGCTATTTTCCTTTTCCTGGGAGGGCCTCATGTCGGGCCCTTGGAAAGATGGTCTGGAGAGGGCCTGAGAGAAGAAGAGGGAAGACACTTGGCAGAGCCAAGGCTGGATTGCTTAGTGTGGCAGTCAACAATCACCACCACAACAGTGAGCGTCCTCTTCTCTATGCTTCTGTGTCCCCTCCTCTCTTCACACATGTCTCCTTCTTGTCCTGTTCTCTCCATGTGATCAATCTATCTGTCAAGAAAATAAAAAAGTTAAAATATCCCTAGGATCCAATGGGCAAAACAGAGCTCTTGATTGATACTCCCTCCACAAACTTCATTCATAAGGTTTCCTCAAGTTGATAAATGATACTGTTACCTATATAGTTGCTCAAGTCAAAAGCCAAGAACTTATCCTTGATTTCTTTTTTTTCCCACCACAATGCTATTTAATCCATCAACAACACATCTTTTATATTCAAAATGCATCTCAAACCTGTCTGCATTTCTCCATCTTCATTGCTACTACCTGGGTCCAAACATCTCTTACTTGGATACAACGATGGCGTGATCACTAAAAACAAAAACAAAAACAAAACACACAAATCCAAATCAAATTAGTGCTCTGCTTAAAAACTTCCAATGACTTCCACTGTAACTAGAATAAAATAATGACTCTTCATCATAGCTTCTCAGAGGCTCAAACTCTGGCCCATCTCTGCCCCTCAGGAGGTACTCACTCTGCCCCAGCTGCCCAACCTTTTTTCTGATACTCAAACAGGCCAGGTTTAGTACTATCTTAGGGTCTTGTGCTCGGCCTGGAAAACTCTATCCCAGAGTTGTGTGTGGCTCAAGTCACTGGTCAAATGTCATCACCATCTAACTGAGGCCTATTCTGAACATCTAAACTAACCCTCTCACTGTGAAATAATTATTGTGTTCATCTATTCATTGTTTATTGTTCTGCCCCTTCACAATCCCATGTAAATTCTAGGTAAGCAGAGATTACTGTATCTGGGGGTTCTGGAGTCATCTGATACATCATAACCTATTTAAAAGAATGTATTGGCAAGTTTTTGGTCTATTTTTTCGTCCATTGTCTTTCATCAGGATGACTAAAATATAAAGGGAAAAAAGACTAATAAGAAGAAAGATTGTAGGGGCCGTGGATAGGCTGCCCAAAATGTACCATTTTGGCATACTGATTATTTTAAGTGAAAGTCACTTGGGGCACGTGGGTGGCTCAGCTGGTTGAGCTTGGCTCAGGTCATGATCTCATAATTCGTGGGTTGGAGCCCTGCATTCAACGCTATACTGACAGAGTGGAACCTGGATCTTGTTTCAGATTCTGTGTTTTCCTCTTTCTGTGTCCCTCCCCAACTCATGCTCACTGTCAAAATAAATAAACATTAAAAAAGTTACTTAAGAGACAGTCCATGTGAGGACACTCAGAACCTGTCTCTTTGGAAGTGGGAAATAAACCTGCCATGTAAAGACACCCTCCCTGTACAAGAGGGAAAGAGATATACTTATCACCAGAGGTAGGAAATTTAGAGCTAAGAAGGCTATATACACAAATCTTGTTACTTTTTACTAATCTATGACATTAGCCCAAATTCTGCTTAGAATTTCTTACTACTTGAAGCTCCCAAATTTAAGTTTTCTTCGGATAGGTCAATTCCTCACAGATTTACTGTCTTTTTGCATAAAAAATATAAAATCCGCCAGTCTTTGTCATTTCTTTAGGTCTCGATTTCATTACTGGGCCTCTGTGTGTGTGTAATACAGTTTCGGTTCTTTTCTCCTATTAAGCCATCTCATGTAACTTTAATTCTTAGCCTCGCTAGAAGAACTTTGGACCGAGGAAATTTTCTTCCTTCTTTTTTTAAATCAAGAAATAACAACATCAAGGGAAATAGAACAATTCCTCCAGATTTTTTAACATGAAATAAAAAAAAAGAGAGAGGAGAGAGACCAGTATTCTTGCCAAAGGAGATGTATGCCAACTGCATACAGGCAGAGTTCGATGCAGTTTTCTCTTGATTTGGGTTAGTGTGAACTTATGCAAATACTTTCGCCTGCTTTTATTTTAGTGAGCATTTTTTTCCACCATGGATTTTGGGTGGAGAAATCATTGTGCTTGCAAAAATATTAATATACTATACTTGATTGAGACAAAAATGAAATTGAAATATTAGTCTCCCTGTAACGGCTATCACAGCACTGAACTTTCCCCGGTTGCTGTGGGCCTCTTTCCATCTGAGGCATCAAAACTTCTTTTTTCATTTTAAAAGAGAGTGAAAGATAGAGAGAGCTGGAGATTTAGATAATCATCCATTGAATTTTATATATAAAGTAGTGAATATACTTTATATATTTGTGACCAAGACACACCTAACAATTGAGGGATTTGTCACTCTTGCTTTTAATGTATATTTGTTCTTCATGAATGAATCATACATGTTAAAAGTTACCCAGGGTAAGACTCCACTCAAAGAAATGAGTTAAAACTAGTTTCCTGTGTTTTTTGAGCAGAGAGATTTCTATTTACCTAAGATGTATCCTTTCATCTGAAGATAAATAATTGACCAACATAAATAGCACTTCCCTATCTCATTAGCCAAGGCAAGTAACAGAATAATGAACTCTACCAAAAATCATTCTCTGTGACTAGTAGGAAAAGAAGTTGGCTACTGTGCTTAAAATATCAACTGATGTCATCCTATAATTCCACAGGGCTATGGAACAACTGTTGGAGAACTTCAATTAGGTTATTCTTTCTTTATTCTTTTTTAAATTTTATTTTAGAGACTGAGAGAGAGCATGAGTGGGGGAGAATAGCAGAGGGAGAGAGAGAGGGAGAGAGAGAGTGAGGGGGAGAGAGAGAGAGAGAGAGAGAGAGAATCTTAAGTAAACTCCACTCTCAGGGAGAGCCCCATGTGGGGCTCAATCCAACAACCCCAGGACCTGACCTGAGCCAAAATCAAGAGTCAGTCACTCAACTGACTAAGCTACCCAAGTGCCCCTTCAATGAGGTTATTCTTAAGCTAGAAACTTTGCTAGAATTCTATGTGATGACAAAACAAATTTAGTAAAAAAAAAAAAAAATTACTTGAATAGTAAATATAGTGAGTAAGAAAAGCAGCCACCTTCTATTTGTCTGAAATACCTATTTGTTTGGAACACCCTACATCTTCCTCCATCTTGCCTCAGCCTCAGGCTAAATTATGACCCACAGGTCTAGTAAGAACCTACCTACTGCCTGCAAGATTCCAGGCCATCTTGCAAAGTATGTTGTCTCTATTCTTGCTGCTTGAGAAAAAGAAAGAGGCTTCTGCAGTATGAACCAATAATGGGAAACCATGAAAAGCAGAACGTTGTCCTAGAAAAAATCCCAACCTCAGAACCAAGAACTTTGTTCTTACCTCCTATATGATTTCTCTGGGCCTCATATTCCAGAATATAAAACAAGCACAGAGGTATTTTAGCTTTCATTAAACTCTAAAAACAAAATAAAAAATAAATTAAAAAGTCATTGAAGTAAAACTTTTCTTAGGCAATAAATAAGATTATATCTGGATTGAGCTATCAGAAGAATGAAGACATTGTATTATTAAAGAGAAATTCATTAACAAATTCATCCCCAAAGAAACTGTTTTTTATTGGAAATACTTATTAAAAATGTCACCTTCCAACTGATGATTTCAACACAAAGAACAGTAAATCCATCACTTTTCTCAATGAGCTGTTTTCAGTTCAGTTCGGCCAATATTTATTGAGATTCTAATCTGTAGAAAACATTAGCTTGACCTTGGACAACACCATGGAGAGTTGTTTCTCATCATTGAGGATTTGTACTTTGCAGATTTTTTTTTTCACAAGTAGGAACAGATTTCTCTTATTGTTGAAGAACATACACTGAGTTTTTGTGTGTGTATGTGTTTGTTTGCTTGTTTGTTTTTGGCGGAAAGTAGGAGGGTGGATGAGAAAAGACACTGTCGATAACCTAAACTTTTCAAATGGTAATCTTGGAGTCAAGACCTTTACATTCATCAAATCCTCACTATCCTTTTTTTTTTTTTTAATGTTTATTTATTTTTGAGAGCGAGAGAAAGAGACAGAGCAGGAGCCGGGGAGGGGTAGAGAGAGAGACGGAGACACAGAATCCAAAGCAGGCTGCAGGCTCTAAGCTGTTAGCACAGAGCTCGAGCGGGGCTCGAACTCATGAGCTGTGAGGTCATGACCTGAGTTGAAGTGAACGCCCAACCAACTGAGCCACCCAGGTACCCCAAATCCTCACTATCTTTAAATGCTTAGATGTGAAGGAAGTCTTGGAGCAGAACAGCTGGTCCATAGAGAGAAAGACTCTTTGCACCAAGGTTGGATCAACTGAAAGAAAAAAAAATGGAGAATAAGCATCTATGAGGAGGCTGCAACCAGTGACATGGTCAGAGGCCAGAGAATTAACATGCGCAAGTCTGAAAGTCTAAAATCTGGGATAGCACAGAGAGCTCCTGGCAATTAGGTGAGTGGGAGAAAGAGCAGTTTCGCAGTGCACATGATGTTTCCAAATGAGCGTGCTTGGATGTACATACTTATATAAATTCAAGATCTCTTCCTTTTTCTCATTTTTCCTCCACTCAGGTTTCTGCCTAGTCCCTGTACTGCTGCACTCTCTACCAGTCCCTGGCTAGTCCAACAGTATACCACCAGATACTACCACTTATGTGGAAATAAGAGCCCAATTCCTTCTATTACCATGTCATTAATACACACAGAATGGCTGAAGGGCCTTTGCACTTGCTGTTCTTCTCCCAGGTATATACCTGGCTGACTCCCTCACCTCCTTCAAGTGTCAGCTCAAATGTGACATTAGCCAAGAGGTCTCCCTTCTCTTCATTGCTATTCCCCTATTGGTTTCTCTCCACTCGTATCTTATATTTTTTCATATCCCTAATAACCCCATGACGTGTATTTTCATGCAAATATATTCATTTGTTTCTATGTTTTGCTTGTGACCTGACTAGAAAGTAAGGTCCATGAGATTAGGGACTTCTGTTTGCCCATTGCTGAATCCTAGCACCGATAACAATGCTTGGCTTAGTGCAGGTGCCTAACAGACATTTATCAAGGGCATTAATTAAATGCACTCAATATATTTAATCACCCTTTAGAACAAGCCACACCACTGTGCAGGTGGAGAAAGAAATTGTCGAGGCAAGATCATTTTCTGCTACCTGGCTTTTCCTATTTTACCTCTTCCAAAGACTTGATGATAGCTTCCTCTCAAAAGAGGAATTAACAGATGATGGAAAACGTAGAAGATCTTTTGTTCCTTGTTTTCTGGCTGTACATAAGGCTGTATCTGATCATAAGGCTGTAATTTTTCTAGAGGTAATAGATGTAAGTCATGTTATACACTTAATTGCTCTGATAAAAAAGAGTAGCTAAAGTTTAAGGAAGGGCCCTGACAGGGATATAGGTGGTACATAAGGTAACCTGTATCTCCCCTCACCTTTAAAAAGGTATTCCAGCCTTGGTTTGGTTGACTTGGCTTAACTTGTCAGATTCATAAATTCTTTGAGTTTCAAAAATACTTTTAAAAAATCTAGCAATTATTTAGAAATTTTTCTCTTTCTCAGTCTTTGATGGAGGCAAAAAAAAATGTGCTGTGTAAATTCTTAGCTTGACAGATCCTAAGGAGAATAAAGAGAGAGGAAGCAGAATATGTTTACTTTCTCTTTCTCTCTTGGTTTTAGAGGACAAGTCACTAACATTTTGGGAGAATTTATAGGTTTCAGTTTCCTGAGTGAACCTGGATAGAGAAAATTCTGGATGAAAGTCTTGTCTGATATTTTATTGAGTTCCTTCTTTGTATTCAGATGACTCAAAGCCATTATTTCCATTGCTACCCTCAGTTTCTAGACAGCTTGTTGGACTCGTCTGCCTGAATGTCCCATGAACATCTTGAGAACTCTCTGTCCCTCAATTAAACAATAGTGGGACTGCACATACTTACTCGGTCCCTATGTTAAATAATGTGGGCGCCAAGCAAAACAACATAGTTTCTTGATCCAGGAAATACTCTTTCCTGAAAGCTAAGACTATAAGCCAGTTAGACAGCTTATTCATTAAGACGTGCTTCAAGAATTTTGCCTCAGTGTGCCCCCTGATCCCTACCACACTCCTCCTTGTAAAATACACCTTAAAATTCCCTAGCCAAAGCCCTGAAATTCTATAACTTCCCTGCCTTGATATTTCAAGATGTCACTAAAACTGTGTAACATTCTAATAAACTTAGCATTGCTTGATTAACAGGCTTTTCTTTAGCCTTTTGGGAAATTGACAGCCAATAACCTAAGGTCAATTGTCTGAATTTGACCTTACTATATCCTCCCCAAACATACTGCTTCTCCTTTGATCACATTAGAATTTTTACCCAATATGTCAGTTAGAAACAGATTTATCTTTGAATACTTTCCTTCACCCCCAATAATCAATTCCAAAGACAATAATTTTGTTCTTAAATATTTTTCAACTTTCACCTTTCAATTTATTATTGCGATCTTCTCACCTCTTCCTTTCTTTTTCTTTTCTTTCCTTCTTTCTTCTTTCTTTCTTTCTTTCTTTCTTTCTTTCTTTCTTTCTTTCTTTCTTTCTTTCTTTCTTTCTTTTCTTTTTTTGAAAGTGTATGAGCTGGGGAGAGGCAGAGAGAGGGAGAGAGAGAATCCCAAGCAGGCTCCACACTCTCAGCACGGAGCCTTTATGTGAAGCACAATCCCACAACCATGAGATTATGACCCGAGCTGAATCAGTTTTCTTAACTGACTGAGCCACCCAGGCTCCCCTCTTCTCACTTTTTTCCATCACCACCCTGAGAATTCTAGGTAATTAATTCCACCTACCTGGTTGGAACACTTGCAGGCTGGCATCATGTATGCTGCTTAAATCCAATGCTAAACCAATGCGTTTATAACCAATGCTAAAATTCACATCCTGGAGAAAGGGTTTGGGGGGTTTCCCACCCCTTCACCTTTCTCTGTGGCTCAGGAAGTAGGATTTGCTGGATTGTCTTTACTACCTAACTAAAAATCCACTTTCTTAAGCAGTGCCACACCTTGCCCTCAGTCCCACAGTGACTATTACTGTTGCTTATTAATTTGGCTGTAACACGCGGGATTTTGCTTGGACTATGTTGGAAAAGTGAGTTTGAGGCTATGAAGATGATTTTGAAGGCAGATGATTTTTGAAGGGGAACACTTTTGTCTGTCCAGCGTCCAATATTCCTTCAGAGAAAGGAGGTTCTCACCCCGCCAATTCTATACTGGTGACCTCAGGAAGGAAAAAGAGGTGGTATTATCAATTTACAACCCCACGCCCACCTGATCATCTCATGGGCTACAAGTGTTAACGTTTTAACCAACAGTTGGACATCCTTTCACTGTCTTCTTTTGTTTCAGAAACTGGCTAAGTGCAAAGTCGATGGCTTGAAACTGAAGTGTCTGAATCTTGGCTTGCCGGGTTCTCAAAGGAAAGAACAATCAAGAAGGAGGTCTTCAATCATTTACCCGCAGAGGCAGCCCTGCCACAGGGCCTTCTCATGGAGAAAATGTGAGCCCTAAGTAAGCAGTTGCCAGGTCATGGAACTCAGAGTTATAGACTTCTAACATGAGCTTCCCGTATGCTGAGAGAGGGGCGCATGGACCCCAGTCACTGTATTAGGTATGTCTTGCTGCCCTTAATGCTTACATAGTTCGGTGTTATTTTTAGCTGCATCATGAGGTCAGTAACGTATTTGGGCATCCCCCATCACAAGGCAATGCTCGAGGTTTGGTTTTTCACTTTTGCTTTTGACCCCCATCAGCCCACCCCACCTCTCTCCCTGCTAGGTCAGCAGATGACATTAAAGAAGAAATAAGATTAAGTTAGCCAAGAGTGAAGAAACGAACCCCAGAATTCAAAACTGAACTGACCTTGTTCAAAGGTAATCACTTACATTTATTGAATGCTAAGCAAAACCATATTTGTAAAACTTTATGAGGTAGATATTATTATTCTATTAATTTTACTGATGAAGAAGAGAATAGGTTCTTCAGGGAGTTCACACAACTTTCCCAGTTACACAGCACCTAAGTGGTAAAGCTTGGACTTTCCCTGAGCCTATGCACTTTGCCATTTCTCGAAGTGTGTTGTTCCACAGGAAAGCAGTCCTACAAGATTCTTCATAAAAACCATTCTAGAGACATTTAAGTATCTTAATTTATGGCAATTTACCATAAACATTACCAAATAAAGGCTCTGAAAAGACCTGCGTAACTTAGCCTTACAGGAAGTTTAACAAAGTTACTAAAGCACAACACATTTTACTGTATAACTACCACTAATACCCCAGCAAACACAAACACCGAGGAATGGTAAAGGATAGAATCCCAGACTCTCTTTAAATCCTTTCTGGATTCATATTTCCCAAGTGAGTTAGACAATAAAATTCTTTCACGTGAATCTCAACATTTATGACATATTTCTCTGTGTGTGTGTGTGTGTGTGTGTGTGTTCTTTAGCTTTGCCTGGTGCAAGACCTGCCAGGATAAACCTATCAAAGTCCAGTATGTAAGCTCACTAATTAAAGTGCTGGACATGAGTTGTAACTCTCTGTGTTTTCCTAAAAGTGAAAAAATAAAATTATAGTGCACCAAGTCCAGCAGGTGGCCCTCTGAGGTCGACCAGAGTTTCTACAGGTAGGCAATTATGAAAAGTTCAGCTGGCTAGTTCATAAAAGGAAATGATCATCTAGAAATAAAGAAAAGGGACAAGTTCAACCGAAGTTAATTTTTTCCTTTTCAAAAAATATATCCACTCCACGGGACTCATTGGGACAATAATTTTCAGACACGGAGTCCTCTATCCAACATTGTATACTGTTCAGAGCACACCTTGGCTCTGAACAAATGGCGTACCTCTCTTCACTTCAGTTTCCTCATGTGAAAATGAGATAATGAAAGTCCCAATCCAAAAAATTGTTAGGACGATTAAGCAAGATAATGTGTGGGAAGTGCTTAACTCAGAGCCAGTACCTAATAAATGCTCATTAAAGTTGGCTATCATGAAGACAGTAGGTGTTCTACAGAAACTTGGCCTTTGGCAAGTCACTTCCTCCTTCCAGGTGCCTGCTTTCTTGTGTTGGCAGTTTTCTCAATAGTTCCTTGGCCTACCAGGAAAAAAAAAAAAAGCAGCGGGAAAATGATGTGGCCTCATTGGATACAAACAATCTATGAAGACGATACTGGCCTCAAGCTGACTCACAGATTCTGACAGAAACAGGATGAGTACCCAATTCCAGGACCTCTGGTCTTACCAGTATTAAAATCCTTTAACAGAACACAAACTAGATTTCCCCGAATAAAGCAGGACTTGGTGTTAATCACGAAGAACATTGTTTTAACTGTTATGTTATTCACTAATGCAAAGTTAAAGTGGGAAGTATCTTCAAACGATACTAAAAAGTAGCTAAAATACCCTGAGTTCTTAACACACATTCTCTGGGCTAAGTACTTTATATACCTTCTCAAATGTGATGCTCAAAGTAAAGTAGTGACGCCGGCACTATTTTTATGCCAATTCTCTGGACAAGAAAGTACAGCCTCAGAGACGTTAAGGAGCCAGCCTGACGTCACACACAAGGTAAATGTTTTGATCTGATCCCAATGAGTCCATGTCCAGAGCCAGTCCATTTAAGGACTCTGCTGCACTGCCTACTGGACCAAACCCACTGCCCCACTGAGGTAATCCATTCTAAGTCACCTACAAGAAGCTGTAATGTAGATGCACGTTTTCAATGACCAGAGAATTGACCAAAATGTTATCTTTTAGACCAGGTCACACTGCCATGTTTCACCAACATTTTGTCCATCACTGCATGGTTTCTAATCATCAGAAACTCTTGTGTTATTTAAATAATGTCAACTAGATATTTGAGTGGTTAAAAAACATCCTAACTGCCTATGACTTGTTCATGAGTCTTCCCAATCTCTAAATAGGGATTGGTCCTCAATACCACAACTTTATCTTCAGCTAAGCCACTAGTAATCCTAGCATATAATCGTCCTTAAGATGAAAGGCAATGATAAAGTTTAGGGATCCTAAAGTCATACAGATGTTAGGTGGAGAGATTATATGATAAGGTCATCAGATTATTTCACTAAAAATGAAATCAGCCCTAGAATTTACCTCTTCTGAAACCAGAGCTTTGTGATAGAATTGGTTAGTTATTCGTATTGGTATTATGAAGGGCTCACCTTCTGACAGTTGTTTTTTTTTTTTTAATTTTGAAGACAGTCCATTTTTTTTGCTTGACATATATGTAGCACTTCTGCATTGGGTAAATAATGACATTAATAAAGAAAGCCCCAGCCCTTGAAAATTTTGTATTTTAACTTGAAAATAAAGAAATTATAAGAAAGATATTTAAGAAATGTCAAAACAAAAATATTGATGGAAAATGGTGGTTACAATGTAGTCACTATACAGATTATTTTGGCACCAACTTTGTGTATCCAAGTAGTTTTCTATGTTGATGCCACTGGTGTACAGGCCCCACGCAAATTGCAAATGTTGACGTATGTCTGAATTGGAATGGACACAAGTAATGATAATCTTACTTACTTACATAGTGTTTTCACTGTGGTGGACAATGTTCTCATTTAATCTTCAATATAGCCCTATAACAAAAGTGAGGAAAGTGAGCCAACGAGGCCAAGAAAGATTCAACAGTTCACCTGAGGTCACATAGCTTGCAAGTGGCAGAACTGGGACTTAAACTCGGAAAATACAGCTTCAGAGTCTTGGATCTTCATCCTCATGCTCTGACTCAATGTTATTTGCAAGATGTCAGCTGCAAGCACAAGACAACTCCTAGTCATAGGAGCCCTAGGTGAGGAAGTTCATGCTCTAGCCTTCCACTCAGAAAAGACTGCAAGAGTGACCCAGACTGAGAATGACTGGAAAAGTGAAAACGGACTGGACTAGCCAGGTCCTGCCACAATGGCCAGCCTCACAGAACAACCTCCTACTGAGAGACGCTGGGGCACCGCTTAGAGGTGCCAGCTGACGCGCATGCCCCTTTGACCTGCAGTGCTTATGTTTCAGGAGGGAAGAAGGGTCTTCATCATACATGAATTCCCCTGAAGATTCCCCCTACAGAATCTAAAATGTCACATCAGGTGACTGATAGGGACTGAAGATAGAGAAGTCATAGGTCTATTTCTTCCAGAAAATCATGTTCTAAAGTTACTTACTGGCAGTTACTCTCAAGTCTCATTTCCCTCAGACTTCCTTCAGATATCTGTATTTAATTTTCAAGGAATTATTATTATTTTTAAAATATTTTTATTCTTTAGGTAATCTTTGCACCCAATGTGGGGAACGAACTCACAATCCCGAGATCAAGAGTCACATGCTCTACTGACTGAGTCAGCCAGGTGCTCCAAGAAATTTTTAGTATAACATACAGTTTCCATCTTTATCAAACAGAGAAATGAGTTGACTTTCAAAGTTAACCCATGGACTCATAAAAACCAGCCAAACAAGTTATAGTGAATCTTGCACCCTTATGCCTTGCCGTGATTCAGACATAGGCATTAGTGAGATTAAGGATCTGATGAGTTGACTCCCAGCACTACTGATATCCTTCAGCTATGGACTCTGGGACTGATAGGCACCAATGATCTTGGGACAGACAGAGGACTTTGTGCTACAAAAACAACTTAATCCCATATCTATATATGGCAAGCAATGACAATTCAGGAGTTAGTCGACAAAGCCAACACCATTTGGTACATTCACAACAAGCTGGAAAGTCATTACCAAACTGCTTAAAGTGTGATAATAGGAAAATTAGAAGTATTCATTAATGCCAAGACGAGAAACTTATCTTATAACTTGCCGAGTAATGTGTGTGAAATCATGTGTTTTGTGATTGTTTTCAACACAACATTTATTTAGCATCTACCATGAACCAAGAAATGTGTCAGCTTCTTGGAACACAAAGATAAATAAGACATAACCACAATGAGGGAAAAACTTATAATACAATGTTAGTGGAAGCAGCAATGTCCGTTATATATTAATACGAGGGAATCAAGACTTAATTTGATGCTATCTCAGAGTGCTTGTTAATAAACAAATAGTTTATCTTCTTAGTCATAAATTTTGAGCAGAGGAACAAAGATCATACTGTTCCCACCCACAAGGCAAAGATTTATTTTTAAGTTTTTGATGGTGACAAAATAAGAATCATTCTTTTTACTAGAAACAAAATTTACATAAAACAAACTAAAGACATTCTTGTGTAAAGAAATAAACCATTTGGGGATAACAAGCCTATTGACATTCCCCCATGGGAGGGGTATTGCCTACTTCAGAGACAGTTTGAATAGGGAAGAAGAACATTTATCAATAGTATGATAGAGACTAATAGTTGTCATTCCAATAGCCTATCCTCTTCTCCCCTACTGAGAAAATGACTCACACATTGACTATGTGTTCTCTACAATGTGACAATGTGAATTCTGTCCCCCAGAGATGAATTATGATTGATTTTAATCCAATAGGACAATCCCATTTTCCTTTGCTACTGATTGGTTTAGGGGTTGACCTGTGACCTATTTCTGACCAGTTGGATGATAGAGCAATATACTAGAAGGGTTCCTGGGAAGGACTTTCTTCTCTAATAAGATAGAAGTATATGAGAGATATGCTTTTATTTTTTCACTAAGGACATTGTCCTATGCAAGTACGAGACCTGGAGACACCACCTCCAACTTGTCACCATGATGAAAGACATTGTCATTGTGATAGGATCACAAGAGACTTGATAACATGATCAGTCGGCTGAGCCACCCGTAAAACCAACCATTTTGTGACTTTCTGTTATGTGAGATCATAATAAATAATTATTTATGCAAATGAACAAAGTATATAGTCCCAGGCTCAAAGATAACAAAAAGGAAGGGCCAAGTGTGACCAAGTGTGGTCCAGGAGCCAGTAGCACTGGCAATGCCTAAGAGCATGTCGAAAGTAAGCATGCCCAGACCTAGAGGATCAGAATCTGAGTGAATAAGACATCCAGGTGATTCGTATACACTTTATAGTTTGAAAAGCAATGGCAGCACTTTGAATTTTCTGCAGACCTTTAAAAAAATACTGCTGGCTAGGTCAACCCTCAGAACTTCTAATTTAGTTGTGCTGGAGTCCAGTTGGCGCACTGTGGTTCTTTAAAGTTTCCCAGTGATTTCCATGTGCAGCCAAGGCTGAGAACCACTGATTTGGTGAGCTGATGGTGGCCATTCCAGCTTATTTGTTCTCTTCAGTGACACTACAGAATAGGTAGGTTTCTCAGTTTTAACCTGAAGCCATGAGATCCTGTGACAGGAGAAAGCTTTGTGATTAGATGTAGGACGTCAACGAGAATTCAGGGAACTCTGAGTGCAAGCATACTTTACACCCCGTAATAGATCTTTCCTTTCTGGCGTAGGTGTTAAATACATCTTTACAAAGAAGAATAATTTTTGTGCTCTTTATATCTATCATGCACTGTGCTAGACAGCTAGGTCTATTTCTCTAATAATTCCATAAACTCTACCAAGAACGTACTATTACCACTCTTTCACAGTTTTGGAAACTGAGGCTTGAAGGCATTTTTCAAGGTCACACAGCTGATAAACAGTGCTGTCAGGATTTGAGGACAGGTCCTTCTGTCTCCAGAGTTGATGTTCTTTCCCTTGATTTAATTGCTTTTGTATGAACATAAATCATATTTTGAATTCACTAAGTTTATCATTTCTGAAAATACACAAGATAAATCATTTTGAAAAAGCCAAGTTGTTTGATGCAATCATTCTGAATTCACCTTCTTCATACATTATTACAAAGCTTATATACATTTCCCAAAGGGGTGCAGTCCAAGCTCTGATTTTATCACTCACTCGGGTGAGTCTTAAAACAAATAACCAGAGTTACTTTACCTCCCTTCTCCCTGCTGTCCATTATCCTCACCTCATCTCTAGCCTCAATTCAAATGAAATGTAAGCGATGCAGGCCAAAAGAAAAGCACTTCGTTATTGCCATGTGAGTCTATTCAGCTTTCTAGTTACTTGAGCACAAGGAAGTAAGGAAGGAATAATCAAAACATTATTGCTCAGTAAGGGCCTTAATGTGGCAAATTTCCCTACAAGAAACTATAGAGGTCCTGTAAGATGATACTGGTACCCCGTTCTCAGCCACGTAAGAATGATACTTAGCCTGCGAAGGAAACTCCCCACAGGAACACCTGGTGGGGGTTCTTTCTGAACATTCATACCACAGTGGACCGCAATGCATCACTTCTTCAGTCCAGAGCACTCTTTTGTCATAGGTTCCAAGGACTGAGTCTGCCTCAAGTGAATTCATTAACGGACAAAAATGACCTGGGATGAGAAGAGAATTTTCCAAAAATGTGGTGAGCACCATGCAGATGTCTATGTAGATAAAAGCGATCCGATTAAGAGTCCATCAAATGACTACATGCAAATATAGTCCCCTGTATTTAGAAAATAGGCGCTATGCTGTTTTTATTGCATCATTCCATTGAATTCTCATAGCAGCTCTACAAGAACGATCCTACTGATTTCATTTTGCAAATGAAGATGGCGAGATGTGCACAGGTGAAATGACTTGCATAAAACTGTACTGTTTGTAAGTGGTGGACCTAAGAACTGAACGCTGCAACCTGTCCAGAGCCCGTGATTTTTAGCCCAATACTGCCACCTATCGGTAAAAAGAGATATCACTTCCTATAGGGATAAAGTTTAAAATGGAAAGTCCTGGATAGACCAGATCAGCATCTATTCTCTTTCCCCTACCCAACAGATCTCTGATTTCCTTTAAGGAAATATCTACAATAACCAGGCAATAATCATACATTAACTACGATGTTTGAGTGGACTACCCACTTTCAACCCCAAGTGATGGTCAGTCGGGCATATTCTCATACCCCTTGCAACAATGGTCAATGTACCTTGGCTCAACCTGAATGAAGACCTGGAAATATCATGTGATATTGTGAGAAGTGCTACCTTCTGCCCTGGAAATGGACAAGGAAGCAGTTGCTACTGGTAGCCATCTTTGTGACTGTGGGATCACATCATGGCTAAGGATAAAGCCAGGATGAGGAGACAGAGCCAAGATCTTGACTAAAACATGTCTGATGCTGAATCTTCCTTTGGTGTTCAGTTACATGAGCTAATAAATCCACATTATTAAGTCTCATTTACTCAGGTGTTCTGCAACTGAAAGCTCTTCACTGACATGTAGATACCGATACTGTATACTCTGGTGCTTGAAATAACTTTGAAAGAAGGATTTACCTTCTACATGCTATAGTTTTAATAAGGACTTCATTGTAGACATCTTCCTGAAGATAAAAAAAATCTAGAATTGTCTCCAGACCAAAGCAGTGATCATATCATATTATGCAGCTCATGCAGATTTTATAATTTGAAATTCATCATGATAGGTTCATGAAAATAAAGACATTCACACTGAGTTAATCATATTACTATTCATCAACTTGTGTAACAGTGTGAAATACAATTTTGGTCAAACTCAAGGAAAACAAGCCTAATTTTCTGAGAATTTGGAGGAAACATTACTAGTCATAGGTACCTCTCTGTCTAAGAACAGGAAATGATGTTGAGAAATAAAACATGACCAAACTGATTCTTTCTTATTGTATTCAAAACCATTTCCTCCATGAAGTTTTCCTTAGGAATTCGAAGAATTACATGTCTGGAGCATGACTCAGTCTCTCCACTGACTTCACTTATTGACAGTTGCAAAATTTGGCTTCCTCATGTTGGATCTAATACTCTACCAGAGCATTTGCCATCAAAACAGACTCCTCTCCAACCTACATCCTATTTACCTCTCTGCATGTTTCCTGCTGACATCTCACTGGTTTTCCTATTTACCCACAGGTGGTTGGATCAGCTCTGCTCAAGTTTGGAGGAAACCTCAAAGTTTCAAAATGGCGTACAAGGAAATGACAGGAAGTACACCTAGCCAAACACAAACTGATTGTCATCTCTCCATAAAGTTGTTTAAAGAGAGAAATATATAAATATAAATACATATGCATGTACATATACACATACACAAATATATTAAAATATTTGGGGAGGAAGAAGATTGCCAAACATTTAACAAAATTGTGGTTGACCTGTTGCTTGTCTGGAGAAATGCATGCTGAAGGTTGAGGAAGTCAAGAACGAAAAAAACTATGTAAATTAGAGAAGTCAACCCAGAAGTCTAGATTAAGATCAATTAACCTTTGCCTTCAAAATTCTAGGCAATGTTTAAGTTGAAATTACTAACAGGTGAAGTGAAGAAATTGTCAGGACAACCACTGTCATTGAACAAGCAGTGTGTGTTGCTCTTTGTGTGAGAAAGAAAGTGCACTGTGGGGACAGACGTCTCACTAAAATGCCATTTGGGAAAGCTTTTGTTAGAATTGGCGCTCGTGTTAGGACATTTCGGGAAAGGGCTGGGAAGCAGAGCTTTGCTCTATGTTGCATGTTGTCAAGAAGGGGGCAATCCTATGATTGGGTCTAAACTAAAGCTTATCCTAACTTGGGGAAGTCTGGAGCACCTGAGCTTGTCACGAAGCAGCAGGCATTCTGATTAGGGGGATGTTGGATCATTTGGGGGATCAAGTCACGTTTGTGATTTTGTCTGTGTACAGACGTGGTTACGGAGTGCTCTCGCTTGTGTGTTCATCCACCAGGATCACAGACTGGGTGCTCTGTGAAATCTTTATTTCAAAAGAACACTGAGGTCGAGTGCCAGGCCAGCTCCTGACGTGAGGGGCAGCTTTTCTCTTTTTCAAAACCAGACAAGTTCTTCAGTATCCAATCACACAAAGCAAATCTTCCCAAGAAACAAAGAAAGAAATCCAAACAGACTGACAAAAGAGATTTGTAATGTTATCATGTGGGTGAAAAGGGAATTGTTTTATCAACCTAGCAACTTTCATTAGAGCAAGGTGATAAAATTTCTCCTCTCACCATTCATATTTAGATACATGTTTTAGACAGGATCAACATAAAATTTCAAAATTAGCTGAACAACTATTTTATGCCAAGAAAAACTGGCAAAATTTTTAATAGGCCACAAATACCCAAGAAATATGTCATTTTTTTCCTCTTTTAAAAGAATATTTACATAGAATAAGTTTCCATGATGAGTACTCCTAACTCAAAACCCATGTATATGTTTATACTTTTTGACCCCTATGGCCTAATTGCTTTTTCAAAACGATCGTGGAGGTTGCCGTAGCATATATCAAAATACATGTTTCCATATAGCCCATGCCATGTGTGAAAATGTTTACAAAGCATGGGCCATAAGGAAACATATTTTAAAAAAAGAAAAATTGCATATTAAGATGTTATCAAATTTTTATAGTACTTAAAGTTTAATTGCATCCTAATTTCAAACAATAACAGAAACTTTAAGTAAATTTTCATTTAAGTCTTTTAGATTGTCTATTAAGCCATAACTTAAATGATCATCACTACAGGAGCTGCAATGCCCCATCAGAGTTATCCTGCTTCGAGTTGAATGAGTCTTTATACTTCCACCATATCAGTCATTGGATGTGGGAAGGGTCCAGAAAGGTATGACCTTGGGCGGGGTGACTCCACCGCTGAGGCAAATGCTGAAGGCTCTGAGCTACAGGCCATCTGCTCACAGTACTTCAGATACTGGGGCAAAGCAGGAGAATCTGGGGGCATAGCTCACATCTCCTGCAGTCTGCCCCCAGCACTGCCGGCATCGACTTCTTCACATACTTACAGGAAGCAGCTTTTCCAGGATCTTAGGGGTCTCTCTTCCTGGGAGAAATGTGGGAGAAGGAATTAAGTGGGAACAACTATATTCCCTGAACTGCAAATGGTCTTGGGGTTGACTGATATTGTCTCCCTTCTCCATTATCCATTGTAGATTCCCTTCTCTTCAGCTAGCAACTCTGCTTGACTTTGAGGCTTCCTGGTGACACGATCCAGAGACTGGTCCTTGAAGAGCCTAAAGCTCTAATCGCCATGGCCTTCTCAAGCTGGGATTGGCAAGCTAAACTTGTCTATTGACCATCAAAACTGGACAAAAGAGTGCCAAGAGTCACCCGAGTGAATCACCTGAGCTCGATCCGTTAGTACGGGGTCCCACGTAATTTCATGTCCAATTAGAGGACACACTTCCCTCAAAGGAGATGAAGGAGTCAGCCCATGAATATGAGCTCCACTAGTACTTAACACGGTGTCTGGCACCAAGAAACCTGCCACCATTCTCAGCAAAAGTGCAAGGGAGGAAAAGGTGTTTACTATGCAGAATTGCTTTGTGTGTGTGTTTGTGTGTGTGTGTGTGTGTGTGTGTGTGTGTGTGTGTGTTTTGGTTGAGCCTACAACATGGTGATTGATCAATAAACACAAATTGAATGAACTGTAATTATGCATGTGCATTTTGAGAAATAAGGAATTTTAATCATTAACTTCTCCTTGCTATCTCCAAGCGTACGAAGTGCCTCTCCAACCATGGAGAAATGATGGCTTTATGTTAGAGAATACAGACTTTTCTATGCCTATTAACTTCTGTTACATACTCCGTTTTTATATTTCTATTATGTTAATCCTTCTAAGGGTTTTTCATACTTCTGTATTTGCCACTCCAGTCTTTTGTCTGCAGGCTGGAGAAAAGGCTAGTTACTATTCATCACAAATCAACAGAATGTGTTGAAAACAACCTGTTGTATGGATAGCACGATTAGTTACTTTTTCACTAGCTCAAATGGCAGCTCAGCTAAGTCTCTGAATCCATGACCTCAGCTGTAGAATAAAGAGGCTGGAGTGCAGCTCCTTTCCTTTCTAACAGGATGTTTGTTGACAGTCATACTGCGGAAAACGCGGCTATAGCCGCCACAAAAAAAAAGTGTTTCAGTTTCTGCCACTAGAGGGTACCGCAGCCCAAGACCTAAGATGAGGTTACCGCTAACCTCACTGCACTGCAGCTGCAGTGAGACATTGCGCTGTATTGCATTGCATTGTTTTTTGTTTTTTTTTTTTTTTTGCTGTACTGTACTATACTGTATTATACTGAATTGCATTAAATTACATTGTGTCATATGGTATGGATTTATATGGTATTTAATTGGATTGCCTTAGAGAAAATGCTATTTTTTGTTATATTTTTAAGTTAATGCCTATAATTGATGCCCACAATTGTCATTTTCTTTAGTATCAGTGGCTGAAATCGAAGCACGACAAAGCGTAATTCATCTCAAGAATCCTTAACCAGACTCATTTAGGAAGAGACATCATGTTATAGTCAAAAGTGCGTGGGTAATTCAATCAATCTTGTGAATTGCCGCTTCATAGCCTAGAACTTTGCTTACACAGAGTAGGCATTCAAGAACATATTTCAATGAACTAGACACGGTTCTACTGCATGTATGTTATTATTGGGTGAACTTGGGAAAATTATTTAATTAAATATTTCTGAAATGGGTCCTCTGATTAACCATAATTGAGTCATCAGGATGTTAATTTAAATGTTATTTCTTTTTTAAAACAATGTTTTATTTTTTATTTTTGAGAGAGAGAGAGAGAACACATGCGAGGGGGAGAGGAGCAGAGAGAGAGGGGACAGAGGATCTGAAGTGGGCTCTGTGCTGACAGCAGAGAGCCCGATGCAGGGCTTGAACACAGGGACTGAGATCACGACCCAAGCGGAAGTCAGATGCTCCACTGACTGAGCCACCCAGGCACCTCAAGTGTTGTTTCTTTTTCTTTTTTTTTTTTTCAAGTGTTGTTTCTTAAACTACCTTCAACCTAATACACCAGCACACCTCTGAGGTGATGGTGGCATTAGCAGAGAATCTGCATTTTTTACTAAGCAATCTTATGTGTATATTCAAGTTTCAGAACAAATAGCCATTGGTTCTCTTCCTGGTCTTGGTTTTCTCCCTTTCTTCATCGGAGGAACTAATGAACAAACTAAATCAATTCTTCAATACTGGTATGTCTATGGAGTCATCACCATTTGCAAGGAGCAGGAGATGTCGGTGCTCATAGTCACAGAAGCAAAGCTCAGCCAGGAAAAGTGAGACTGAGCTTATTTCCATCCACTACTTTCAGTCCCTCAGCTACCAGCAGCAGCCCTGGATGTGAGGCAAGGGAGCCTGAACCTGGGCACAGGGTACAAACCCAGCCAGGGAAAAGAGGAGCGGCAAACAGACATCATCTGTGTTTCAAAGTCTGATCCCTGAGTCAGCCACACAGTATCACCTGGGAACTCACTAAAAAGACAAGGTCTCAGATTTCACCAAGGACTTCCTGAGTCAGAAGCTCGGGAACTGGGGCCTGGTAGTCTGTGTTCTGACAAGTCCTTGGGTGATTCTGAAGCACCTGAAGTTGGAGAGGCAGTGCTCTGCCTGCACACAGTGCCCCAGGGGCAGCAGACCCTGACCAAGTTGAGTCACCGTCCTGACTCCTTAAGGCGCATGGCTTTTGGGTGGACAGTGACTGCGAGGTTGGACCTCTCCTTCAAGAACCAAACAGGCTCTTTAGTAAAAAAGATTTTCCCTCCTGGAAAATCACACAGACCCTGAAATAATTATTAAAAACAATTAAATAATTTAAACAATTTAAATAATTCAAAAATTATTAAAAAGCAGTATAAGTGCTCATTTATACTGATGCCACTTTGAAGCAAAAAGAAAGGAATATATCCCCGTTTTGTCAATGTAACTAAACAATAAGAAAAGGGCTCAGCTTTGTCAAGACTCAGGGGAAATAGTCCTTTTAAATTTCTCTATTGGAGCATATTGTCTATTGGGCTAAAAGTTTCTCCCAAAATAGAATATTGGCCTGTGGTGTTCAAATTCATAGATGGGAATACTACTCAACTTTATGTCTTAAAGTCTCAAGAAGGGCATCAGTATATATTTGGTAAACTGCAAAATAATCCACTATCACTAAAAGGACAGCTCCTTCTATAATAGAGGGCCCAACACTATAACAACTTAGTAAAATTTAGCACCATATCTTCCACCTAATAATGTAGTCTAAAGTAAATATAATCACCAGCATATTCATTCATGTGTCAATTTTAATCAGCCAACAAATATTTAGTAGTGCCTACTATCTTCCAGGCACAATTGGAACGCTAAGATTACGGCAGTGAACAAAAGAGATGAAAATCCCTGTCCTCATGAGGATTATATGCACGTGAAAGAAGATTAACAATACACAAATAGAAAAATGAAAATCAATGAGTGCTGTAGAAAAAATAAAACTGGGAAGGGAGACAGGTGTTGCTGGGTGGGGGTGGGGTTGCAATTTTAAGAGAAGGAATCTCTAGGACGGTTACATTCAGCATGCTGTGTCTCCTCTGGGGAAATGTAGGCCAGGTGGAGGGAACAGCAAACGTGAATACACTGAGGGACCACCAGGAGGCCAGTGCCGCTAATTAATTAATTAGTTAATTCATTAATTAAACAATGACAACAACAGAAAACAAAACATAAAACAAAAACCTGAGCAGTGTGGAGAGGACAGGAAAATGGCCAGTTGTGTCATAGAGAGCCAGACTGCACAGAGTCTTGAGAGTCATTTGCAGGACTTTACTCCGAGCGAAATAAGGAGTCAGCTGAGCTTTTTAAAGCAGCATGAATGGTGTGATCTAAAATACTGCTCTAGAAGGACCACTTTGGCTATGGTGCTAACAATTGGCTGTGTGGGAGAAGCAGAATGGAAGTAAGAGACCAATTAATTAGGTTTTCCAAAATTAATGAGTGAGACAATAATGTCTCTGATCAGATGGCAATAAGAGAGGCTAATGGCTGGAGCATTCTGTATATGTTCTGAAGATAGGGATTTGCCCATGGATTGGATGATGGAAGAGAGAGGTTGGGGCTGTGTTTTATGGTTTGAATATTTGGAAGGATAGATTTAACATTTACTGGATGGAAAAATTGCAGTTGGGGTGGGCGCCGAGCAGGAGTTGGCTTTCAGACATTAGATTTGAGATGCCTATGGAAAATCCGAGTAGAGATGTTGAGTCGGAAGTTGGAAAGAAGATGTGGTATACATATACGATGGAATATTCATCAGCCATCAAAAAGAATGAAATCTTGCCATTTGCAATGACATGGATGGAGCTAAACTGTATTATGCTAAGTGAAACTATCAGGGAAAGACAAATACCATATGATTTCATTCATATGTGGAATTTAAGAAACAAAACAGATGATCATATGTGAAGGGAGGAAGAGAAGAGAGGGAAACAAAACACAAGAGGTTCTTAACAATAGAGAACAAACTGTGGGTTGACAGAGGAGGTGGGTGGGTTACGGGCTAGATGGGTGATGGCTATTATGGAGGGCACTTGTGATGAGCACTGGGTGTTGTATGTAAGTGCTAAAACACTGCCTTCTACCCTTGAAACTAATATTGCACAGTACGTTAACTATTAAAATTTAAATTAAAACAAAAAGTCTGTAGTGGAGGGGCAGATTCAGGCTAGAGATAGAACTTTAGGAGTCAGCCATGTATATAGACAATAGTTGTCATGAGGAAGAAAAGAAAAGTTTTATAAAAACCAACTTATAACTTATAAAGTGGTTCAGAGCCACTTTATTCATAATAGTTAAAAAGTGGAAATTGCTCAGATGCCCAGCATAGAGAATGGATAAACAAGAGGTATATGTAATCCACTCTGTCATAAAAAGGAACATGCTTCTGAAAATGGCAACTACCTGAATGAAACTCACAGAAATGATAATAAGTAAGAGAAACTGGACACGAAAAATACACACTGTATGAATCCATCCACATGGAATGGGCAAAACTAATGTGTATGGGAAAAAATCAGAATAGCAGTTGCCTCTGACGGGTTAACTCTGCAGGAATCAACTGGGAAGGCAAATGAGAGAACTTTCTGGTATGATGGTAACTTCTGTTTCTTGGAAGGATGAGAAAGGATGTTTCTTGAAAGGATTGAGTTACTTTGGTATATGCAGTCATCAAAACCCATCCAATGGAATATTTAAGATTTGTGCATTTCACTGTATGTAAATTACATCTCAAAAAGAAAAAAAAAAAGAAGCAATATTTGTTCATATGCAAGTATTGAACTCTGGCTAATAACAATGATATGCATACAAAGTTTAGGAGTAAAACTGATTTCTATAATTTACTTTGAAATATATTTTTAAAAAGATAATACAGAATGGATGGATGGATACATTGATATGCAATTTTAAAAACAAGCATAATAAAAGTGTTAATTGCATAATTTTTGTAGTGAATATATAGGCATTCATTGTAAATTCTTTCTACTTTACATTAAAAATTTATTATGAAATTTTTGAAATTAAAAATTATAAAACTACTGAAAAAAAATCAGTCTACTATAGGTTCAAAGCATTGGTTGGTTACTTTTACATCCTTCAACTTCCAACTGAACTTACTAGAATGAAAATCCCATAGGAGCACAGGATCTGTCTTCCTACATACTGCTCTGTGATGGACACTTGTCACAGAGCATTGGGACACTCCCAATGTTTATATATTTGATTGTGATTGACTCAGTGGCTCAATCAGAAGGTAGTCTCAATTTGTATAGTCAAGTGGGAGAGACAGAGCCACAGTTAACTTGATGGGGGTTGTACTGTGGAGAAGAACTTGTCAGTAAACTTGAGGAAGTACAGAAAAAGAAAGAGTTCTCTCTTCAGAACATCTTTTTTTAGTTTATTTATTTTGAGAGAGAGAGAGGGAGAGAGAATCTCAAGCAGGCTCCACACTGCCAGCATGGAGCTCAATGCAGGGCTTGGACCCACAAACCACAAGATCACAAACCTGAGCCAAAATCAAGAGTTGGATGCTTTTTCAACCGAACCGCTCAGGTGCCCTTCACTTTTCAGGACATTATGAATACCTCTTCCCACTCTATTATAAGTTTGGGAGCCCTAAAGAGAAGTTGGATATAATTCTTATCTTTGCTCCTCTGTAGGTAAGAGCTTTTCCCTTAGGCTTTATTTAATAGTTTTAATAATCTTTCATTTTCTGCTGTTTAAATACAAATTTTGGCATTTATCCTGCTTGGTGTTCTCTGAGCTTCCTGGCTCTGTGGTCTAGCGTCTGACGTTAATTTGGGGGACATTTTCAATCATTCTTGCTTCAAATATATCTCCTGATTTTCTCTCTCTTTCCCCTTCTTGTGGTATTCCCATTATGTGTACTTGCCCCACAGTTCTTAGATACCCTATTCTGTCTTTTTCAGCCTTTTTTTTTCTCTTTGTTTTTCAGTTTTGGGTGTTCCTGTTGACCTATCCAGAAGCTCAGAGGTTCTTTCCTCAACCGTGTACAGTTTACCTATGAGCCCACCCAGGGCTGTCTTCCTTTCTCTTACCGTGTGCTTGAGCTCCAGCGTTTCTTTTTATTCTTTCCTAGAATTCTCATCTCTCTGCTTACATGGCCCTTCTGTTCTTGCAATGTTGTCTACTCGGCATTTGAGTTATAAGACTTTTACCTCCAGGAGCTCTACCGGGTCCTCACGGTAAATATCAAGGAACACATTAATCATAGTTTTAAAACTTTTGTGAGGTCAAACTCACCAAAGTGATCCCTCCACCACCTATGACTGGATCCCCATGGAGTTGTTTTTTTTTTTAATGTTTATTTAATTTGAGGCGGGGGGACAAAGAGAGAGGGGGACAGAAGATTCAAAGCAGGCTCTGCACTCCCTGATGTGGGGCTCAAACTCGTGGATTTTGAGATCATGACCTGAGTTGGATGCTTAACAGACGGAACCACATAGGCGTCCCCCCACCTTGCTCTGCCTTGGGGTTTTTAACTCTCTCACTTGTCCACAGGAGCCTTCAGCAATTCAGCAATTTCAGGTCAGGTTTTCTTACCACCACTCCCCACCCCCCACTGGTTGCCCGGAGGTTTCTGCTCCTGTGTTCCTCTTCTGGTAAGTTGTGATTCTCTACAGTTACCTGTTTCCCCAATTTTCCAGACAGCAGTTTGCACCGCTAACTCCTCTCTCTTAGGGATTTAAAAATGTTTGGTCAGTTCAAGTTTTTACTTCTTGTTGTTAGCAGAACGGTGACTTCTAAGCTCCTTACATTCCAGACAAGAAACTAGAAGTCTCTCTTTTGTTCCTGAGATTTGCAGGTGAGGCAGTGAAAGAGAGGCTGCCTTCAGTGGAAGGATTCTCTGAGACCTGGACCTGAACAGTAGAATTTAGGCCAGTGGGGGGCGCAAGGGAGCAGGAAGCCTCTCCTCCTAGATGTATTCACTACTTTGGCCCCTCCAGAGGTGACAGTTTGGAAGCTTCGGGATAAAACACTCAGGCTTGGACATCAGCCTTGGTCCCAGCAGAAACACAATGGCAGTGAAAGTGGTGTGGCTTCAAACGGTTGCAGCGGGGGTCAAGGAGAAGACTATAGGAAGACTGGACTGAAATCCCTAGGAAAAATCTAGAAACGCTTATTTAGAAAGGATTTTGTCAGGGCTGAGTTCTGGGGCCCTTTAGTTAGCAAACAAATGGCCGCGAAATACAGGCCACGTTGAGCCTCATTTCACCCCCTTGGGAGTGTCCACATCTCCTTTTACAGCGGTTTCTGGGTTAAGTCAAATGATTAGACCAAAGACAGATAGGAATAAAGTGACTCTTTAGTGACAGCCGAGAAAATGTGCTCAAATTTGCAATGTAACAAGCCATAAATGTGTCAAATCCACATTGACCGTTGAACAAGAAGGGGGTTAGAGACACTAACCCCTGCATGTTTGAAAATCCTCGTATCACTTTTGACTCACCCAGAACTTAACTACTAATAGCCTGCCGTTGACCAGAAGCCATACCAATAACATAAACAGCCAGTTAACACGTTTTGTAAGCTACATGTATTATATACTCTATTCTTACAATAAGCTGGAGAAAATAAAATGTTATCAAGAAAATCATAAGGAAGAAAAAATACATTTCTAGTGCTGTACTGTATTTATTGAAAAAACCACCTCTAATTGGACCCACACATTTTAAACCTGTCTTATTCAAGGGTCAACTATAGTAACATGTGTAAAAGGAGAAACTGGTGATTTACGTCCCAGAACTGCAGTTTCAACATGGGGAGTTCAACATCATGGTTTCCTGTGACTTCAAGTTCCCCAGCTTTATAAAACAATGGTAAGAACACCAGACTCAAAGCGAGAGATGGACAGGAACCAGGGAACCCTCTGGCTATAAAACTGCAATGGAAAGGTGAGCCCCAAAGTTTCAGGTTCCAGGTAACTGTACCCACAGGACCCCAAGGCTAAAAATGCCAACGCACTGCTTCTGATGACAGCTGATGAGGAGTCTGGAAAGGAGGTGCTGATGTGTTAGTCCCTTCTTGTGCAACTGAAGCCCAGAAACACATCCTGAGTTCCAACCTCAAGGAGCTCAGCCCTCTGTTAGCAAAGCTGCTCACAGCACGTTGGTCTGGATGCAAAAGACTTAACTGTCTGCAAACGAAACAAGCTTCTTAACTCCCTTCCCTGCCTTCTATCTTCTTTTGATTTTTCCTAGACTCTAATTTTGCTGGTGCGGATGCCAGGGGAGGGGGCAGCCAGTAGGACTGACATGGTTGATGTCGACACATGAAATTAGGAAGCGGAAGAAGAGCTATTCAAACAGTAATCCTCCACCATTCCTTGCTACCTCATGCATGCACTGGTTATTATGAAGCAACCCTAGTACCTAGAAAGATGCTGTGGAGATTAAAACGTTCCTCCTTTTGTCTACTGCCTTTGATAGCTACATTATTGAACGTTTGTTAACTCCAAAGCTCTTTTAATTGTATACAGAGTCCTAAGAAAATTATACGCAGCTCGACATCAAGATTATCAAAACCTTGTGTGTGTGTATTTACATTTATATGTGTATATGAGTACACATGTGTATATGTTGGAAAGGGGAGGGGCAAACACTGACAACTACTTCAATGTTAAATTGATCACTAACATTATTTACCATAGCCAAGATACGGAAACAACTTAAGCGCATAGATGGATGATTGTATAAGCAAGTTGCGGTATATATACAAACAAGGAGATTCTGCCCTGCGATAAGGTGGATGGAACTTGAGGGCGTTAAGCTAAGTGAGAAAAAGAGAGAAAGACACATACTAGATGATCTTACTTGGATGTCGAATCTAAAAACAAACAAACAAACAAACAAAAAAACAAAAATAACAGTCTTAGAAATAAGGATAAGATTGGTAGTTACCAGAGGTGAGGCATGGGGGAGTTTGGAGGAATAGAAGGAAAGTGGTCAAAAGGTACAAACCTCCAGTTATACAATAAATAGGTACCAGGGACATAAACGTTCAACATAATGACAATAGCTAACACTGCTTCAGGAGGTCTATCTATCTATCTATCTATCTATCTATTGTTGATCTGAAAACGAGAGTAAATCCTAAGAGTAAATCCTAAGAGTTCTTATCTCAAGGAAAAAAAATATTTTCTTTTCTTTTTTTGCTTTCTCTTTTTGTTGTTTTCTATAAGAGATGATGGATGATGACTAAATATATATGGTCGTCATTTCACAATATATGTAAGTGATACATGTGATACGTATGTAATGTATGTAAACATTACATTGTACACCTTAAACATACACAGCAGTCTATGTCAACTATATCTCAATAAAACTGGGGGGAACGGTTGCTCTGTGCCAAAAGCTCTCCTAAAAACTTTGCACATACGCTGTGTTTATTCATTTTCTCCTCACAACAACTTTGTGAAACAGATATTACTATTTTCATCCATATTCCTTTTCTAGGACTGGGGAGGTTAAGATGCGGAGATGTCAGGAATGGAGAGAGATTTGAATCTAGGCTATTCATGCTATACCATCCCTGGACGGCAGGGGCTCTCTTCCTGGGGTCCTTAGAAAAGGCACTGTACCTCTAGCAATTTCTGAGTGATGTCTTTCAGGCTTTCTGTAGAGTATCGTGTCATCTGCAAATAGTGAGAGTTTGGCTTCTTCTTTGCTGATTTGGATGACTTTTATTTCCTTTTGTTGTCTGATTGCTGAGGATAGTACTATATTAAATAACAGCAGTGAGAGTTGATATCACTGTCTTGTTTCTGACTATAGAGGAAAAGTTCTCAGTTTTTCCCCATTGACGGTGATATTAGCTGTGGGTTTTCCATATAAAGCCTTTATTTTGTTGAGGTATATTCCCTCTAAACCTACTCTATTAAGGGTTTTTATCATGAATGGATGTTGTACTTGGTCAAATACTTATTCTGCATCTATTGAAATGATCATATGGTTCTTATCCTTTATTTTATTAATGTGGTGATTTGATTGATTTATAAATATTGAACTACCCTTCGCAATCCAGGAATAAGTCCCACTTGATCATGGTGAATGATTTTCTTTAATGTATTGTTGGATTAGGTTTGCTAGTATTTTATTGAGAATATTTGCATATATATATATATACATATATATATATATATATACTTTGGTTGTTTCCATAATTTGGCTATTGTTGATAATGCTGCTATAAACATCAAGGTGCATGTATACGTTTGAATTACAATTATCAACAATAGCCAAATTATGGAAACAACCCAAGTGTCCTTTGATGAATGGATAAAGAAGAGGTGGTATATATATATATATACATATATATATATATATACATATATATACATATATATACATATATATACATATATAATGGAATATTACTGAGCCATAAAAAAGAATAAAATCTTGCCATTTGCAATCACATGGATGGAGTTAGAGAATATTCTGCTAAACAAAATAAGTCAGTCAGAAAAAGACAAATACCATATGATTTCACTTGTATGTGGAATTTAAGAAGCAATACAAACAACCATAGGGGGGAAAAAGAGAGAGAGAGAGGCCAACCAGAAAAAAGACTCTTAATTACAGAGAACAAACTGGTGGTTACCAGAGGGAAGGTGGGGGGTGTTAAAAAGGTGATGGGGATTAAGGAGTACACTTGTGATGAGCCCTGGGTGGTATATGGAAGTGCAGAATCACTATATCGTACACTTGAAACTAATATTACACTGTCTGTTAACTAACTGGAATTTAAATAAAAATTTAAGGGCTCCTGGGTGGCTCAGTCAGTTAAGCATCTGACTTTTGGCTTCAGCTCAGGTCATGATCTCATGGTTTGTAGGTCTGAGCATTGACAGTACGGAGCCTGCTTGAGATCCTCTCTTCTCTCTCTCTCCCTCTCTCTCTCTCTCTCTCTCAAAAATAAATATATAAACTTTAAAAAAAGGATTTACAAAAATAAATAAAAACCTAAAAATAAAAATAAATAAATGGTACTGCATCCTCAGGACTGCCTAATTCTGCAATTCAATTTAATTCCCTGATACCACTAAAAGAGCTTTTTCAGCAGTAGCTTCCTCATTCAGATCTTTGCTTGCAGGTACACGTTGGAAGCCTTGCCTGTAGGATAGAAAAATAACAGATTAGGGGAATGGAATGGCACATTTCAAGACATGTCTAGGGGGAAAAAGATTTAGAGCATTGGGTTTCTTTGACTTCTTCCCTCCTTCCTTTCAACAATGGCTTCCCAACATTCCTTCTCTCATTGACAAGCACCTACATAGTCCAAGACCAAAAGAAACTACCACACTTTCTCCCTAAACTGTAAGTCTTCTGGACATCACAGGGACTGGATTGAGTGTGTCTGCCAGTGGTCAGTTGCAAAGGGCGAGCACAACTAAACTGTTACAGAAAGTTGATCAAATGTTACATAATTGAAGAAACTCTTCATCTCTACAACAATTATGTAATTGTAATTGTAGCCACCATTTAATGAATAGCCACTATCGGTTGGGCATCTCATATGCTCTCACTAACCCATAAGATAACCTTATGTGTATTATCTCCAGTTTACAGACAATGAAGCTGGAGCTTCTGATTCTGCCTCTGGCTGTTGTCACTCCAGCTACCCTGAATTTTTCTCAGTCTTTTAATTTTCCCTGCTCCTTTCTGCCAAAGATATTTTGCATAGGCTGCTCCTTCTGATTAGATGCCATTTCCTCCACCCTCTGACTTATAATGCAGTTTAGAATGTATCTCAGGGTATCATCATATATTCATTAGTGTTATTTTTAAATAGTGTCTATCTCCCACTTGATACTGTGAGGTCCCTACAAGTGGGGATTATAGATGTCCTTGCTCATTATCATGTCATAAGAAATTAGTGCGATGCCAGGGACATGCTAGGCACTCAGTACTACAGGTTGCATTAATTAATTTGCCCAAATTAGTAGAGCGAAGAGTCAAACCAAGTTCTGCCTGGCTCCAAAGCTTGAACTGTCTCTATCTGCGCCACGCTGCCTCCAACATTTTCGTGGCACTTTAGGAAAATAAATCGGCCTTGAATGAATAAGCTATATAGAGACACCATGGAAATGGAGCCTGGCAGACAACAGCACGGCCACAGTCGAAAAATGTAGGCTTTGGTATGAATAACGTTGCAGACGCTTTCAACTTGAATTTGTGGAGACCTATCCACCTGTCTTCTCTCATAGTTGTCTGTCCATCTGTATATCTAGAAACCACTCTTCCTACCCTCTGCCCATCCCATCCTGAATTTCGGTGGCTACCAGTCCATGTCCTCACTTTGATGAGTAGACGGATAGACAGATAAATGTGATGCAGGTATAGATGATATAGATTTGTAAGCATATCCATCCTTTTGGAAAGGATTAAAACGGATGTTTGAGTCACAATGGAGAAATGAAAACTTTAAACTATGAATTTTATTTCTAAAATTTTTTTTTCACTGTTTGAAATCTACTTTCATTTTCCCTTTAGTTCCATCCCTCAGTTCTAACTCTTTGCTTCAGTCTTGGAAGTGTCGGTTTCTTGCTTTAGAGATCTTTGCCCTCTCCTGCTTAGATCTCAGCAATATTGTTGTCACTTATTGAGCGACTATTATATGCAAGGTACGTAGCACTTCACCTACATGTCCTTGTGCAGTAGGATTGCCATTAAGGTCTCTGTCAAGGTACTTATTGTACAAAGTAGGAAACTAGGGCTCCAAAAAGTGGAGTAACTTTTCAAGTTCACACAACCAATATGGAGCACAAGCAGAATTCAAACCACATCTGATACCAATGTCTTTCTGTTCTTTATGCCACACTGAAAAAATAGCTAGAACATTAGAACCCAATTTAAGTGAAGTAATAAACCTGGTCATCTCAAAGGCAGGGGCTTCTTGAACCATATGAATACAGTAAGGGCAAACGGCAGCTACACTTACCTTTCCCTTCATTGTCTCAAACTTTCTCTCCCCACTTGCTTCCCCTTTCCACTTGCTCCTGCATAAAGGAAACTAGGAGTGCTTGACTGGTCAACTGGGAAATGTCTAAGAAACTAGTTCTATATTGGAATTAGGAAAGATGAAAGATTCAGGGGCACCTCGTAGCTTAATCAGTTAACCGAGCAACTCTTGATTTTGGCTCAGGTCATGATCTCACGGTTGTGAAATTGAACGCTGCGTTGGGCTCTGCACTGACAGTGTGGAGCCTGCTTGGGATTCTCTCTCTCTCCCTCTCTCTCTGTCCCTCCCCTGCTCATGTGCTTGTGCTTTCTCTCTCTCACAAATAAGTAAGTAAATAAATAAATAAGTAAATAAATAAATAAAAAGATAGAAAAATAAAAAGTAAATATCAGGTACTTTCTTTAAAACAAGTGCTTTACAAATGCTGACCCATTTACAATAGCGCAGAGAACATTATTCACATTTTGTAGATGAGGTACACTTGGACAGGTTAAGAAACTAAAGTTCATCACTTCCTTATGAGTCATTTCTTTTCCCTTTATAAACTTTTTCTGGCCAATTTCCTCCACATGCCTCTTTCTGTCACCAGCTAAATGCGGATTACTCCCCAAATGTACTGTTCTAGGTCCCACCCATCTCTTTGCTCCCAACCAGCGATTCTCAACTTTTTCAGTTACTTGGAATCTCTTTACATTTTTCAACATTATTGACAACGCCAAAGAATTTTGCTTACATAGATTACATTTATTGATGTTTACTGTGTTAGAAATTAAACTGAGAAAAAATCAATTAACCTTTTAATTTATTTAAAAATATAAATTCACTACAGGTCAATTATAGTTTATCAAAAGTAGCTATATTTTCTCAAACAAAAAGAAATTCACTGAAGAGAATGTCATTGTTTCATAGTTGGCAAATCTCTTTACTACCTAGTTTAATAAAAATCATCTGGATTCTTCTATCTGTTTCTGCACTTATCTGTTACATTATTGACAAAAAGTGGTATCATACACATATACAGTTAGAAAGAGGAGTATTTTAATAGCTCCTCCTTTGTATTCTAAGTAATAAACCGACACTACCCAGAAGATACATAATTACATTACTCAAGTGTTTAACCTTGCTCCAGGAATATGTTGTGAACTACTTGATACACAAGAATTTGCCCCAGGAAGGATCCCTAAGTGCAAGCAGGATGTGCTCCAGGAGCTACTTACAGTGGGTGTAGCCAACCAAGCTCAACCGCCTCCTGTTTTCTGAAACTATACAAGCACCTATGCCTAAGATACATGATCATCTGTAGCTAGAATTATCAGGGGATAGAAAACAATTGTGAGAGTTCGAGAACTTTTTAAAAATTAATTAATTTATTTTCAGAGAGAGAGGGAGAGAATCCCAAGCAGTGTTCTGACAGCACAGATGTGGGGCTCCATGTCACGAACTGTGAGATGACAACCTGAACTGAAAACAAGAGTTGGACGCTTAACCAACTGAGGCATCCAGGCATCCCAGAGTATGAGAACTTACAAATGAAAAACTAAAAGAAAAAAAAAAACATACACACCCTTAGTTACTTCTGTATATGACTACTGTGTCAAGTGTGTGTTATAAGCAACAGGATGGTTTCAATATACGTGAGCTGATGGGAGCTATCCAAAGTGTGATCCTTTAGCGATAACACAGACAAGTAGCAAGAGCGCACCACTTACAGTCTGCATTAATGAGAACTGTGTTATTTATTTAACCATATGTCCCTGATTTTCTAGCAAATTCCTAAATTCGTGGATTCTTTCCAGAAAGCAGAGCAAATATTATAGTTTTTATTTAGAAATCTGGTCACTCTTACGATACACCATTAACATGTGTATGACTTGTGATATGACTTGACTTTCAGTATCGTTCAAGTGCTTATATGGAGATTTAGGAACTCTGATCTTCATTGCTTATAAGCTATTTGTTATGTGGAATTCGATTTTTATATGGTGTTATTATTATTATATTGCTATTATTTTATTCATCTTTTTCCAAAACTGGAAGAGTGTGAAGTGTGTGTGCATATGTTGGGAGAGAAAGAATAAAGAAACTGAATGATATAAAAATCAAATCGGCTAACTGCCATATTTAGAAAAAAAGCAATCACTGTCACATTCTATTGGCTTTCTTTATGTTTGTACACAATTACTGATATTAAAAGGCAGTAACATTTGAGTGGGAGAATGATTATTGCTTATTCCATTTGAAAAGGACTCTCCATTCCTTTAAAGAGTCCATTTACGGGGTGCCTGGGTGTCTCAGTCATTAAGCATCTGACTTCAGCTCAGGTCACGATCTCACGGTTCGTGGGTTCAAGTGCCACGTTGGGCTCTGTGCTGACAGCTCAGAGCCTGGAGCCTGCTTCGGATTTTGGGTCTCCTCTCTCTGCCCCTCCCCCCTCTCTCAAGAATAAATAAAAACATTTAAAAAAATAAAAATAAAAATAAATAAAGAGTACACTTATTTGTTAAAACAAACAAAACTGTTGAGGCTTCCACCTCTTAAAATCTGTCAAAACATCATCATACCCTAGGTTTCTTTCCGTCACTGAATTTTGAAAGTATGTGTGCTTTGAAATCTCTTCTCTCTTGTGGCAGAGAAGACTGAATGGAGTCCAAGTCCATGTTGAAGATCATGGCTCCTGGAGGGCAAAGACTGTCTTGGGCATCCCTGTGTGGCCATCTGTGCATCTGGCTGGCCCACAGCTGCTTTTCAATGACTGGGTAAGTTGAATTCTTTCCACTGGCCACTACAACTGTTGAAAAACAGTGTGTATTGAAGGTGAGAAACTTTCTGTCTCTTAGAGAGGAAAAGTGCTTAGAACTAAAAATTATTTGGTTCACGTCTCAATATTATTTTTCATCGTTCAAGTTGTGAAAACAGTTGTGTTGGTGTTTATCCCCATCATTAAGACAAATAATAGCCTGATTCAAAAGTTACTGGTCAGCCCTACGACAGAATAACAGAGGATGAGCCTTTTTAAAAATTCATCAACTATGTAAAAGTTTTTAAATGACCCAAACATCAAAAATAGCATGGCTTTAATTAAGCCTTTGGGAGAACTTTAAGAGGGAGTTTCCTCCTCCCTTATCTTATTTTTCTCAACAAAGAAAAATTTTATTATTTTTTAATCAAAGTTCAAAAGTCTTTGTTTTCATAGGAAATAAATTACATGTTCGTTAATCTAAATAGGAAATGATAGTTTACTTCTCAAGTTCAAGACAAATGTCAGGATTTTTTCCCAGAGAATTAATATTATAATTGTTGTAATTTACTAAGATCTTGAATGTAAAAATTCCCTATTGTAAAATATATTTATTTTAAGCTTTACGCATTGGAAACGTAATTTACCATGTTGCCTCATTATGAATGCCTTCTTTAAAAAGGCACTCCAGTTAGGTTTTTATTGGGAGCCCCTTCAATGTTTGGAGTTACGCTATTTCCTTTTTTATTTCACTTAGTGCCTAGCATAGGCCTCAAGTACAACTTCAGATACAAAATGAGGGAGAAGGCCGTGAAACAAACTGATAAGAGTGGCCCACAGCAACTGGGTCACACAGTGCTAGAACCAGGTAATTTCTTGTTTTTCATGTGTTTTCCTCAAGTTATAATCATCTCTAAATATTTCTCAGGGGTGATTCAGTGGTCTGGGAAATGACCTAAGCTAAAGATAACGTGCATCTCTATGTTTTCTCCTTCTTTTCTCTCCTATTGCTATGGGTCACTGTATTCCTGCAACAGAATTGTAGTAGAAACACAATGTCATCCAAGTATTTCTTCCGATTTTCAATTCATGATATATTGGTATGCTTACATGTTTGTATGTGTGTATATGACAAAATACACCAGATGTATTCATTAGATTGTGCTCTAAAACAAACCACCTTAAAACATAGTGGCTTAGCACAACCACCATCGAAGTAGCTCAGTTCTATGGGTTGGTAATGTGGGCCGGGCTCAGCTGAACAGTGTTTCTTCTGTTCTCAACCAGACTCATTTCTGGGTCTTCAGTCAGCTGCAGATTAGTTTAGTGGCTCTGCCTTTAGGCTCTCAGCGACAGTAGCGGAGCAGCTGGGCCAAGGGTCTCTCCTCATCCCACAGGCTAGCCCAGCTTTGTTCATATGGTGGTTCTAGCTTGAAGAGCCCAACAAAGGTTAACCAACAAAGGGTAACCCCCAAGGCCCAGTTGATTTCAACCCTCTGCTTATACCACTTGGTACTGACCTGCTGACCAAAGCAAGTCACATGTCCAAACCCAGAACCAGTTCAGGAACGTCCTTCTGAAGAATACAGGGAGGCATGAACAAGGCAGAGCTATTCCTGTAGTCAATCTAGCACTCGAATATCTTAAAAGAAGGCATTAACCAAGAAAAATATCTCCTTTTAGGAGCCTTTCTCCCCTAGACCTGAAGTCAATTGATAACATGGATTAACCTGCTGGCCTAGGAGAAATTGCCAACAACAATGTTAATGGTAAAATCACTAAATAGAAACTAAATCATTGTAATTCTATAGTGAGCAGCTATTTATAATATTATAAGGCTAAAATAATCAAAAACATTTTAGAAAAAAAAATGATCAAATGGTATTGCCAGATATTCAGCTGTACTATAAAGTTGTAATAATAAGAAACTGATGCCAATATGACTACATAAATGAATGGAATAAAATATAAATTCTAGACCCATATTAAAAAAAAATATATATATATACCTTAATACTTGATAAAAGTATCATTTCAAGTCAGGAAAAAAGTAGATTTGTATTTATTTACTCAACATATATTTATTAAGCCACGATTATTTGTTCCATTACCAGTGTTCCTTAAACCTTTGGCACGGGCCTAGCATCGTTCCAGGCACAGAAGGCAGAGCTGTGAACCTAGAAGTCAAAGTTCCTGTTTTCTTAGAGCTAAAGTTTTAATGAGAAGAGACGTAAAATAAACAAAACACCCAAAGCAATAAATACACAATCAATAATAAAACAGTAAAATGCATTCACATAGTGATAATTACCAGTAGGACAATAAAATAGGGGACTGTGTTAGAGAAAGACTGGAAGCCTCATTTGCATATCATGGCCATGGAAGGTGTGTCTGAGGTGGTAACATTTAAGAAAAACAGAAAAACCAGCTGTGTTAAGAGCTAAGCTTTCTAGGCAGAGAGCTGACAAGAGCAAAGGAAGTGAGGCTTGGTCTGTTTCAGGAACAAAAATCAAACCAGAGCAGCAAGCATAGAGTCAGTACCAGGGAAACAGAGAATCAACCAAATCAAAGAGATAAGGAAGAACTGGGTCATGAGGCCCATGGGAAAGAGTTTAGATCTAGATTTTATCCCGGATGTGGGGGGCAGCCAGCGGAAAGGTTTTCAGCAAAGGCAATCAGAGATGATATTGTGATCTGATTTTTGGGTATAGAAGATTATGCTGGTTACAGGTGGAGAATGGACATAGTGAGACAAAGTGAAGCCAAACACCAATTAGGAGGTCACTGCGGTGTTTGAGGAAGAAATGATTCTGGCCTAATTTAGGGGATAGTGAAGATGCAGAGACTAAGATACATCAGAACTTGCCGATTTACTGGGAGTGGACAAAGGGAAAAAAAGAAGTAAAAAGTGACTATTAAACATTTGATCTGAGCAACCATGAGCCTGATAGCCACTGTGCTAGGTTTTGGGGATACAATGGAGAATAAGATAAAGTCCTCGTCTTGTGGAGTTTGTAATCTATAATTATTTAATAAACTGCACTTGGTTAATAAATTATTAGTTTAGAAAAATTTAAATTAGATTTAAATTGCACAGTTTTTCAGACATATACATCAATATACGAACAGAACAGAACAGAATAAAGAACTCAGAAATAGACACACAAATGTATGGCCAACTAATCTTTGACAAATCAGAAAAGAATATCTAATGGAAAAAAGACAGTGTCTTCAAATAATGGTGCTGGGAAAACTGGACAGTGACCTGCAGAAGAATGAAACTGGATCACTTTCTTACACCGTACACAAAAATAAATTCAAAATGGATGCAAGACCTAAATGTGAGACAAGAATCCATCAAAATCCTAGAAGAGAAAACTGGCAACAATCTTTTTGACCTTGGCCGTAACAACTTCTTACTAGACGTGTCTCTGAAAGAAAGGGAAACAAAAGCAAAAATGAACTATTGGGACCTCATAAAGATAAAAAGCTTCTGCACAGGAAGGAAACAATCAGCAAAATTAAAAGGCAACCAACAGAATGGGAGAAGATATTTGCAAATGACATATCAGTGAAGGGTTAGTATCCAAAATCTACAAAGAACTTATCAAACTCAACACCCAAAAAACAAATAATCCAGTGAAGAAGTTGGCAAAAGACATGAACAGACACTTTTCCAAGGAAGACATCCAGATGGCAGACACATGAAAATATACTCAACATCACTCATCATCAGGGAAATGCAAATCAAAACCACAATGAAGTACCACCTCACACCTGTCAGAATGGCTAACATTAACAACTCAGGAAACAGCAGATGTGGGTGAGGATGTGGAGTGCAAGTGCAAGTCCTCTTGCACTGTTGGTGGGAGTGCAAACTGGTGCAGCCACTCTGAAGAACGGTGTGGAGGTTCCTCAAAAAGTTAAAAATAGAACTAACCTATGATCCAGCAATTGTACTACTGGGTTTTTATCCAAAGGATACAAAAAATGCTGAATTGAAGGGGCAAATGTACCCCACTGTGTATAGCAGCACTATCCACAATAGCCAAATTATGGAAAGTGCTCAAAGTTCATCAACTGGTGAATGGAAAAAGAAGATGTGGCATACATATACATGGTATATATATACAATGCAATATTACTTGACAATCAAAAGGAATAAAATCTTGCCATTTGCTACAATATGTATTGTGCCAAGTGAAATAAATCAGTCAGAGAAAGACAAATATCACATGTTTTCACTCATATGTGGAATTTAGGAAACAAAACAGATGAACATGTGGGAAAGAAAGGAAAAAATAAAATAAGATAAAAACATAGAGGGAGGCAAACCATGAGAGACTCTTAAACACAGAGAACAAACTAAGGGTTGCTGGAGGAGAGGTGGGGATAGGCTAAATGGGTGATGGGTATTAAGGAGGGCACTTGTGATGAGCACTAGATGTTACATGCAAGTGATGAATCACTAAATTCTACTCTCGAAGATACAGGAGTGTTGATACAGAGGGGCACATGTACCCCGATGTCATAGCAGCACTTTCGACAATAGCCAAATCATGGAAAGAGGCTAAGTGTCCATCAACTGACAATGGATAGAGAAGATGTGGTATATATACATACAATGGAATACTACGCGGCAATGAGAAAGAATGAAATCTGACCGTGTGTGGCAACATGGATGGAACTGGAGGGTATTATGCTGAGTTAAATAAGTCAGGCAGAGAAAGACAGATACCATATGTTTCCACACATAGGTAGACTTTGTGAGACCTAATAGAAAACCAGGGGGGAGAGGAAGAGGGGAAGGAAAAAAAGCCACAGAGAGGGAGGAAGACATAACATAAGAGACTCTCAAAGACTAAGAACAAACTGAGGGGAGAGGGGGGGTGTGGATGGGGACAGAGTGGGTGATGGGCACAGAGGAGGGCACTTGTTGGGATGAGCACTGGGTGTTGTATGGAAACCAATTTGACAATAAATTATTAGAAAATCAAAAAAAATTTTAAAGGTAAAAAAATAAAAAATAAATTCTACTCTTGAAACAAAAATAAATAAATAAATAAATAAATAGCACAGTTTTTACATCACAAGTCGAGACGCATTGAATTTTAAATTTAATATATGAATAATATCTAAATAAATAAGCCAGAAGAAAATAAATATGCATACTTAACATACTTTAAGGATGGGAAAGCTTTTTAACACTGAGATATAAGTGATAAGGAAAAGTATTAATAGATTGAATATTGAAATATTCAAACTTTTGCATGTAAAAAAATCTACAATAAACAAAATTAAAGGGCAAATAATACTTGTGAAATATATTCATAGCATATATGATGAAGAGTTGCAGTGCCTAATATATAAAGAGACCTTACAAATCAATGTGGAAAAGATGAGCAAAGAATACAATATGTAAAAAAAGCAAAAATACAGGGTATATCTACAGAAAGAATTCAATCATATAGAAAATCAATTATATACATATTTAAAATAGAATATGATTGGTAAATAAAAAAAGAAGCAGAATCTAGGAGTTATCCTAGGAGTATAAAGTTGACGCTGTTTTGGAGAGAAATCTTTTAAAAATATACAATTCCCTCTCAGTTGGCAATTTCATTTTTGGAAAGTATCTAAAAGGCACTGTCATGGTTGTATGCTGCTATATATAAACATTTGCTGCAGTCTTGTTTACAGTAATATAAACTTCTCGCAGTAGGGAACCGATTAAATAATACTCTCTATGGGGTAATACAGTGCACATAGTTGAAATCACATTGCAGGAAAAAAAAAAAACTCACTGACATATGGTAGAGAGTTCACAATATGTTTTATGCGATCAAATCAGATCACAAAACATCAAGCCAAACGTACTAGCATTTTGGTAAATACCTGTAGAGAAACCACATCAATGAAGACATATGCCAAATTGTTTATGTATTTGAGTGTTGGGATTGTAGGTGACTTTTTCTTCTACATGTCTGTGTTTTCAAACTTTCCATGTTACACGTGTCTTTAATATTTTTAAAAATTTTTATAAAATTCTTTCATATTACATGTATTTTTAATATTACAAATATATATATTTACGGAAGGATAAGTACTCAAAATTAAAAGGAGTCACTGAGCCTCTAACTGAAGGTAACTAGTTGGAAACCTGAAGTCAGAATAAGGGCTTCAAAGATGCTTGTGATAAAAAATGCAAAACAAAGCTGCCCTGATACTGATAATAAGCAAATGATCCCCATAAGAGAGCAGGCAGTGGAGGTGGAGCATAACATTAGACAAAGAAGTTCTGGAGTCTGGAGGCCAGAGACACTGCAGGTCCCGTTAGTCATCATTCAAAGGTCAGTCCATAGAGCAGGGGGTTATGGGGCCAAGTAATCATGTTAACACCCACAAGTAATCCCCATTTACACTGTCCTCATATACCAGGCTGTAGAAGCTTTGATTGTGGTCTAATAAGTCCATTGCTTGATTCCGTTCAGTTTATTAAAATAACTCCCCAAAATAATAAAACCCATCATTCCTGACCTTCACACAGAAGTTCAATAGATAAAATGTCTGACCTTTTGAACATACAGAATCCTTAAAACACTGTATTTATCAAACAGGTTACAGGTAACTGGTAAATCTAGAAAAATGGTCTATGACTTTGACATTTGAACTCAAGTGCTCGCTTCGGCAACTCAAAGGACACCAGAGGTCAATTGTGTCTACTGAACTCACTGTTGAATTATATTGAATTTCTTTTGAGGGCTCTAAGGTGTACACATGTAAAAATAACTTCTTTTTTGAAATTATCAGTAGTTGCTTTACATGGGAAACATAAATGAACAATGATACTAAAAAGTGCATGCGTGTGTGCGTGTGTGTGTGTGAGTGTGTAAATAAAAGCACTTTGTATTTCTACAGCATCGGTCATTGGAGGGGTTCTAAGTCTTCGGTGCCCTTTTTGAAATTGGAAGTACTGAAGAAAAGCAAAGTCCCCAAATTCCATTCAGTAGTCTAATGACTAAATAACTGTTCAATTATTCTTTTATACTTCATTACAACAATTTTTAAACTTTGATACTTACAAGATTCTTCTTTGTAACTTAAAAAAAATACATACCGGTGCCTGCAGTCTACCCATACCTCCTAGATCAGAGGCTCCCGGGTGCAGAGGTGGGGAGGCTGCAGGTTCAGCCAGTTCCATAAGTGGTTCTGGGTGCCCTGAGGTGTGAGAACCACCACTCTGGGTGAAAAGGTGCTGGCTGGGAAAGGAGCTGGCAATAGAACAAGGAAGAGAAAATTGAGACATTTCTAATTCAAACTGAACATTTTTAGAAGAAAGACATGTGAATAACGACATTCCTTCCTAGGTAGTGTCATTTCTTATGGACCATTCATCTATAACCTGGAGAGAGAGTAGAGGTTAGAGTCAGTCCAATTCAGTGGTTAATGTCAATTCACTTCTCACGATGTGTGTCAGAGAGCAAAGAGTGTTCCTATCAGCTGCTCCTAAGAAAGAAAGTAAACACTCCCAACATGCACTGAGGTAAAGGGAGTGGCTCAGGTTTCTTACACGTCCCTGCTCTGGCGAAAAGGGGTAATAATTAACAGCTTCTGGGGCTTGATGATCCTGCAGAGGGGCCCCGCCAGGTGCAGAGCCCAGCAGCGCGGAGCTCCGGCCGCCCCTCCTCCGCGCTTGGCTCCGACCTCCACCACAGGTGAGTGAGCCCTGCCTTGCCATCGGCAGTCATATTCTGTGAATCTGTGACCGAGCAGAGGATCAAACTCTCCGGAGCAAGTTCAGCTCAATGACTCAGGTAAAAAGGCTTCTTCTGGTCATAGTGTGAACAGCAGGTGAAAAATGGGGGTAGGGAAAAGAACCCCGCTAATCCACCCCTCGAGGTCAGGTTGAGGACAAGTTATTAGAAAGCAGAATCCACGGGCGGCCAAGTCGAATGTGGGAATGCATCAGACCAGCTGAAACTCAGACATTGCTTTTCCTTTGGATCGTCTTTAGAATACCCTTTCCTGACGCAGGTAAGCCTGTGGGGAGGAGCGAAAGTCATGGAGTTAAATGTGGCCACTGAAGCTCTTCTCCTTTTCCTCAAGGGAAATAGCTCAATGAGCGCTTTATTTGGAATTGCACTTACCCTCACAAAGATACATCCCCCTTTCTCTTGAATCAGTGGACTTGAAAGGTTCCTTTAAGTAAGGGTTCCACTAAACGTTCATATATTTCCACAAAGCTACAGAGGCACATCCCTCTAAAAATTGAAAAGCATTTCTGATATAATTTAACAATTCACCAAACAGGGAATGAATAAGTATAATTAAATGGAGTCCATGAGCTAAGGATACAACTTTTGAAGCAGGAGAGCCATGAGTTCAAGTCCTCACTTTGCCACTTATTAGTGTGTCTCTTGGCAAATTACTTAACCTAGCCACTCGGTTTGTCATCTGTAAAACGAGCCCCATAACGGGATATGCCAATGGGGCTTTGATGGGAATTAAACACTTAACAAGCACCCTATAAGTGGTAGCTCCAGTAGCATTAAGAAATAAGCAGTTCTGCCAAAAGGGCCAGAGCAGGGAGGGTGAGCTAAGCTGGGGAGACCAGACAGTGTGGACGTGGTAAAGGGGAACTGGTTTCCAGAGAATAGATCTTGGACACATGAGCAGATGGCGAGTGGGCAAAGAATTACCTCTGTGAATAGCAATGAAATTATCTGACTTCTTGCTACTTTTTAAATAGTGTACATAGTGGCAAATTCAAAATTATTTGCTACTCAATCACTTTTGCTTTGGAAAAGTCAAATTCATATTAACTGTTATTTCTAAAGAGAAAATACAGTTTTGTAGTAGGAGAGTTACACACAACCCCATATTGTGCAGCCAGTGATATTTAGTTTTATAAGACAGATAACCCTCAGACAACATTGATAAAATAGACCATTGTAGCACCCGTATTGAATTGTTTGCATTGAAGTGATATAGACTTTCATTTGTGCTTAGGGACAAGAAACGTACAAGAATGATACATGTGTTTTGCCGGTCTATACCTCTGAACTTAAATTACAGGGAAGTGACCTTTATGAAATTTTATTTAAAGGACACTTATATGAATGTTGTTAGTTTTATTAATGTTGATAACTTTGAGACAAACGTAGAGGTTGTAACTAGCAAAGTATTTTCATTGATGACATTTTATATTTTTATTTCATTAATATACATTTAAATGGTTTGGGGGTGATCCCAGCTTAATAATATCATGGTTTTAATGGATTCTTGTTTCAAACTGTAGATTTGAGATTCTCCAATGTGCTTATAATTGGATATTGACTAGAGAGTTGTGGATAGAATTCTAAAGCCAGCCAAACTGAACTTTCCTATGTTACGGTCCTCTAGGTCTTGATTGCGTCAGTGTTTATAGCTAAAAACTTATAAAATATTCTAACCCATTTAGAATATAACTTTATAACATGATTGGAACTTCTTAAACCAAATTATTTGATTTAATATTTCATAATGTTGTATGTCTAAACAAACAGTGACCCCCAACTCAGATAAACCTACTTAACTGTAGTTGAGATTAATTTGAGATTAATTTATCTAACCACATAACTACATTAAGTCTTCCTAATTAAACTCTATTGTAGTGTACATATGTTTCCCTACTATTTCCGATATGAATAACATTTTATGATATACTATTAAATGTATTGGTCCATCGAGAGAGAGAAATAAAAAATTAAATTTCCCAATTATATTGAAGATAGTGTAACACATATGTAATATTTTTAGCAGGTAATTCAAAGTTTCATATTTGGTACTTGTTTTAACTTTTCCTAAAATAAGAGGCATCCTATACTTTTCAATGAAATAAAAATATAATCCTAACAGTCAATTTACTTGTACAGGTTCATTGAAGATAGGGAATTTAGGGTTTTTAGAGATACAGGAGCTTCCTATAAAAGTTTAGATATTAGGGACACCTGGGTGGCTCAGTCAGTTAAGCATCTGACTCTTGGTTTCGGTTCAGGTCATGATCTCATGATTCATGAGATTGAGCCCCACATGGTCTCCATGCTGACAGTGTGGAGCTTGCTTGGGATTTTCTGTCTCTCTGCCCCTCCCCAGGTTTCTCTCTCTCTCTCTCTCACTCTCTCTCTCAAATAAACAAACATTAAAAACATTCTAAATAAATAACTAAATGAAATAGAAGTTTAAATTTTTATCTTGCCATTTACAAGGTCATGGATGGAGCTAAAGGATATAATGCTAAATAAAATAAGTCCATCAGAGAAAGACAATACCATATGATCTCTCTCATATGTGAAATTTAAGGAACAAAACAAATGATCAAAGGAAAAAAAGAGAGAGAGAAATAGACAAACCAAGAAACAGACTCTTAACTACAGAGGACGAACTGATGGTGACCAGAGAGGCAGTGGATAGGGGGTCGGGGGAAATCGGTGGTAAGGAAGAAGGAGAGCACTTGTCGTGATGAGCCCTGGGTGCTGTGTGGAAGTGTTGCATCACTATATTGTGCACCTGACACTAATATTACACTGTATGTTAACTAACTGGAATTGCAATTTTTTTAAAGTTTAAATTAAAAAAAAATTTCAAATATAGGTCAATCAAAGAAACAATCTCTGAGAAAGAACTTCTGAATATTCTCTCTTTTCCCTAAGTTCTAATGTTTGAGAAGGTTAGGTTTTGTTACAGAAATTCATCTGTGTCTTTCAAAGTTATCAGATAGGGTGATTTCATCACTTCATAACATCATTTCGAGTTGCAGACTAATGCCACTTCAGTAGTGGAACGTGACCGTGTCTCCCTTGTAAGTGATGATGTTATAATCTTAATCACCTAAAGGACTACTTCCCCGTCACCAATCCCAGAGCCCGATAAATGGGGCTCAAGGGCAGAAAGTGCTCACTCTGCAGCCAACGTATGAAAAAGAACAAGAACAATGATCCACGGTCCCTGTGAAGTCAAGCTTAGATTTTTCTCTTGGAAACTAGATGAAGCAGAAAATCCTTGAGCTGCACCACAGCAGAAGTTTCAGAAGATGCCTTTGGCAGATTGGGCAGCTCCGTCCCAGACTGAGTGGTGGCAAGATGCCTTGAGTCCTGAAGTGGCTGAAACCCATGTGCTTCTGGTGCAGTTCCTGTGCAACTGTGGGCACTCTGGGGTCAGGCAAGCCAGGGCATTAGAGTCCTGTCATTATGAAACAGAATATTAAAGGTTGCCATTTCAAATGAGATTCCCCTGGGATGACAGGAATGGCATGTTCACATAGAAGTCTGGGTGTTCGTTTGATCCGTACCTTGTTGAGTCCCGTCTAAATTTCAAGCATTGTAACACATTGTTATTTGCATCTCAAAACAAGCATTTCATAACTGTAACAAATATCACTTAATGGAGTGATAGGTTTTTTTTCTAAGTTTTGCATTTATTTTTTTTTCAGTGTTTATTTATTATGCAGAGAGAGACAGAGCATGAGCAGGGGAGGAGCAGAGAGAGAGGGAGACACAGAATCCGAAGCAGGCTCCAGGCTCTGAGCTGTCAGCACAGAGCCTGATGCGGGACTCGAACCCATGAACTGTGAGATCATGACCTGAGCCGAAGTCGGATGTTTAACCGGCTCAGCCACCCAGGCACCCTGGAGTGATAGTTTTTATATGCCAGCTTCTCATTTTTGCCATCTTTGCAAATGAGGCAAATTCTTTAGAAATATGGAGCCAGATATTTCCCAGAAACCACACTTCTCTGGACTGTTTTACTGTTTTACTAAGAACTGATACTGGATAGAAGTATAGATGTTTTTTTCTCATTTCCTTGAAGTCATATAATTGTATATAGATCCATTCTCCTCAACTTCAAGGTTCCTGGTCAGAGCTTAGAGAAAACAACTTTATTTTCAGGCTGAATGCACATTCGTAACTTTCCTCTGCTTTTTCAGCCCAAAACAATAATTAAAAAAAAAAACAAACTTCATGTGTACCGCCCTGAATATGATCTTACTTCACAATTTAAATACACATTTGCTATTCTAATGTGTTACTTTCCATTCTTTTTTTTTTTCTTAGTAACTTCTATGGTGTGTGTTAGGTGAGATATGTTCCTTATATATGATTTAGAAAGAACACAGAAAATCAAAAAGAAAATAATTATCACTCATGATTCCATAGCTTACAGTTTTATGGTTAATATTTTAATATACCTCCCTATATGTGGAATATATTCATTCCTTTATGTATGTTTTTACCTACATACTTTAGTATATATATACACTCACTCTAGAAGGTGCAAAAATGAAACAAGCTACAATCCTCTACTAAAGGAATAGTCAAATTAAGTAAAGTAAAATATAGTTAGAGAAAGCAGTAAGTAATTAGAAAGCTACAGATATTTTGCTGTGAAAGTTCAGAGGCAGGAAAGATATTCTTTGGCTGGGGAATCTTGGAAAGTTAGCACCTATATTTTTTTAGTCCATTGTAAAATTCTGACTGTTTGACACCTCATGTACCAGTGACCCGAGGAATAAGGGCTACAAATTGAGATGTAGGCTATACTTCCTGTGGCTAGCACAGGGGCAAGCCCAGAGAGGGAACTCATGATATATTTGTTTAGTATACAAAGGAGTGAACCAAATTTTCCACCTTTTAATCAAGTAACCGTTTAATGCATGATAGGTCACAGGGAGGTACTTTAAGTGACTGGCCCATTTGAGTTCATTGGGGCTGGGATTCACCTCCCATCCTCTGGCCTCCTTCTGGTACCTGTCCAATCCAGGCAAGCACACATCTAGGCAGGATATAGAGCAGCAGGAGACAAAGCATGGATGCTCTCTGATGCTCCCAGGTCTCAATGTGGCCTGCGAGCTGGTGCTGTGTGATCCTTCCTTCTCAGGCTCCTGGTCTTATCCCTGCTTAGACAGAGTTTGCCTTCCCAGGCTCTGCCCTTCCCTGCCCAGCCACGTAGGCCCATCTGAGCTGAGACCCATCTAGTACTTCCAGGACTGTTTATTTCTCCATGACTTGATTGCTGACCTAATTTCCTACCTCATGAGCTCCATCCTGTCTGGGCAAAATGAAAAAATAAATAACCAAACTTATTAAAAAATAATCTTATTTCATATACAGTCAAGGTCAATAAACTGTGGCCTGAGGACCAGATAGCTTGTGTGACTCACCTCCCAGTAAAGTACATAGATTTGTAGCAACTACCTTCCTCCTCAAGGCATTGTTTATTATGCTCTACCAAGTGAATTGCGAATGTCCAACATAAGACTTCCAGGTTTCTAGAATTACCATTTTTCCTTTTTTCATAAGTCCTCATCTATGCTAATCATGACTTCTCTTATCTTGCTCTTAAGCTTTTTAAGACTCAGTCTCCTAAATCCACCCAGTCTCTATAATTTAGAAGATATTCACAAATGTCCTGCCAGGTTTTAAATTGCTGAGTCATGGTTACTGGGAATGGAGAGAGGAAACTGTTTGAATTCACAGATTTATTTCTCACCTTAGCAATTAATAACAGAATGAGACTTTTACCAACTTACGTTTTTACCTTTCAGGTATTTAAGCTGTTTGCATATTTCGTTGAGCCAACTTTTAGATTCAGATATGGCCAATATGATTCCTATTCAATCAGCATAGGGTTGCCCATGAACAAAAATTTTATCCTGTTTTTTTTTTGTCTTCCGTAAATTCTATTTAACTATCTTCCTTCCTAAGGTCGGAGAATAATGTTAAGTGCTTTTGAAATCCTTTAATCACACCTGAAATCTTCCAATCAGCTTTAGCATAGCTCACCAGTTTGACAATATAATTCCGCAACAATTGTTCAGTGTCTTTAATGACACTTTAGCTATTTTCTTATACATACAAATAGGAAGCCAACCAGGAAGTTCCTGCAGTGATTTTCAAAACATCCCTGTCAATGTCACTTCGTGATTGTAAGAAATCTCCCCTGGTGATTCTTCCGTTCAATATATACCCGACTTCCAGTCTCAGCAAAGCTATCATGTTAACTACCAGGTCAAGAAAAATTTACAAATAACAATCCCTCGGGCTACATCTGCAACTCTACACTTAGTCAGTTACTCAGCAAATATGAATTGAATTCCTTCCATGTTCCAGGCAAAATTCTAAGAGTTGGATGTATACAGATAAATACAAAAAGTCCTGATCCAAAGAAGTTCATGTTGTGGTTGGGGAAGACAGATAAGTAAATAAATAAAATCCTTTCAGATCCTGTTATGTACCTAAATGGAAATCATGTAGTAGTGGCTGACTGAGACTTGCTTTGGGAAAGCCTTTGAGTGAAGAGATACTTGGCTCAAGATCGGCATGATGGGAAACAGATGTGGAAGTCTGAGGGCAGGGTGCTCTAAGTAGGAGGGACAGCAAGTATTAATCCCTAAGACAGGAATGAGTTTAGGGAGTTATGGAAATCCAGCAAAAAGGCCAGTGTAGACAAAATGTAATCAACAAGGAAAGTAATGAAGGGAATGAACACTGAAGAGATTGACGGGATTTTGTGGGTAATCATAAGGAGGCTATATTTTATTCTAGCTCGTTCTCAGAAGTCATTACAAGCTTTTAATCATCAGATGATGAGATTTATTCAGTCCTTAAGATTATCATCCTAGGGGCACCTGGGTGGCTTAGTTGGTTGAGTGGCCGACTTCGGCTCAAGTCGTGATCTCACGGTCTGTGCGTTCGAGCCCCGCGTCAGGCTCTGTGCTGACAGCTCAGAGCCTGGAGCCTGCTTCAGATTCTGTATCCCTCTCTCTCTCTGCCCTTCCCCTGCTCACACTCTGTCTCTATGTCTCTCAAAAATAAATAAACGTTAAAAAAAATTAAAAAAAAAAAAGATTATCATCCTAGCTTCTGTGTAGGGAATGGAAGACTAGTCACTGGTGGATTCTGGGAAACTAGCTATGAAGCTGATGCAAAAATTCAGGAGTAAGGTGATGATGACTTGACTCAGGGTGGTGGCATTGAAAATAGAAGCATTTGAGTTCAGGTGGTATATTGGAGGTACAATTGGTAGGATTTACTTTTGAATTAGAATGTGGTGATAATAAAAGAGGAAAGGATAAAACTGTCTTAGTTATGGTGCCAGACTGGGTAGATGGGAAAGAATTCTAGAGACTGAAGAAAGTCAGTGGTCCTGTCTTGGCCATGTTGGAGTGGAGATGCCTGCTAGACATCCAAGTCGAGATTAAGTAGATAGATAGCAACATGGGTCTGGAGCTCAGCACAGAAGTTGGGTTAGAGATGGATTCGATTATCTGGAAGAGAGTGTAGACCGAGAAGAGGACATGACCGAGGATAGACTAGTAGAACAAGCCAGCATTCTGTGATTGTGCAGAGGAGTCTGGACAGGAGACTAAAGTGTGGAGACCTGTGAAATAACAAAAAAACAAGGCAAGGTTGTTGTGGTTACTGTTTTGTCTCAAAATCCTCAAGATAAAAAATGGGGGAGGGGTTCAAAAGCAGGAAACTATCAACCTTGTCAAATGCTGCTAAAAGAGAAAATGAGGAGAGAAAATGAACCATTTGGCAAGATACAGGCCATTGGAATATGGGAGGAGAGATGCAGGGAGGGGTAAATTAAAAGAGTAAATGGTAAATAATTGGGATCCAGGAGAAGACAGCGTTTGGACGATGAGGTCACCACTAGGGGATTCTCAGTAGGGAGCAACAATACCCCTTTTTGTAGGCGATTCAAATGACAGCATCTAGAGGCAAAACTCAGGTTTTAGAAGCAAGAGCAAGGGCTATGGAACCAAACAGCCCAGACCAAATCCTATGAATGAGTAACTGGGATCCGTTGGGCTTATGGAACGTGCTGTGTTTTTCTCCCGAAGCAGCCTAAAATACCCAGGTAACTTCTGACTTACAGAGTTGATTTGCCTGGTGGCTAAGCTCCTGTCCCTTCCAGCATGAGTTCGCCAAGAGATCCCCTTCTAATGATGAGTTATCGAAGAAGATGATATTCCCAACTAGAGGAACACTGTTCATTCAGCAAGAAGATAGGAGTAGAAAAATAAGGTATAAATCAAGGACAACAGTACAAGGTGGAAAGCAGAAAATAGCATCAGAGTCGTATAGATAATAGACTATGGGGAGATTTGGTAAGATCCTGGTTGAGCAGACACTAGGAAGAAGCAGAAATCTGACATCAACCTGAGGTGATGAGGGCCCCCTCATGTGAGGTTAACTACCTGGTGACAAGAGACTCAGTAGCTTGAGATCCATTGGACCAGTAGGCCTGGTATTCGAGAAGAGCTTCAATTTTCACTTTAGAAGAGTGGGTGTTGGTGGAATTCCAGAAAACCTGAATGTCAGGTTAGGAGATCTGGACTGTATTTGCTAAGAATGAGAGCCCAGGAAGGTTTGTGAACAAGCAGATGATGTGATAGGCAGGAGACTAAAAGCATAAAGGGGAATTAGTCAAGCATTCAGCTTAGAGACTCTTACAATTGCCTGGTGAGATGTGCTCATAGCTTTCAAATTGATTATATAATTTCAAATAGTGTGCTATAATGCATCAGGGAATTTGTGAAAATAGCTTTCCTCTTTTTTTTCTTTTTTTCCTTTTTCCTTACTTTGGGCAGTGGGTGGGGGGATTGCTATTCTCCTGGAGAAAGAGGACATGAAATACCTTCCAAACACCTTACTCCAACCGAACGAAGCTGGTTTGGAAGTAAAAGGAGGAAGTCCCTACTCCTCTTTTTTTCTTTTTGATAAAAAATTGAACTTTTCTCTCTAGCCTGACTTTTTATCCTGGCTATATCCCCTATGATTCTATAGGCTTGAAGCAAGAGTAATTAAATGTGTAATTTCTGCAAAACGGAATGACTAGAAAATATCACACTTAAAATCTCTGACCACACCCTAATGCTATTTAAATGAAGACATAAAGGAGGATATTATTCACATCTGACCACAGTTTCCAGAGCCTGAAGGAAACTTGAAGGATATTACATCACCCTTAATCAACACTTGCGAGTCAGAGCTTGATTTTAGGTGCCTGGAAACTTAAAATTGTGTTTCCGGGACTAGGGCACAGTTCAGCCAATTTGGGTTGAGTGGCTGTCATAGAAGAAATGTATTCCTTTGTACAGAATCATATAGAAGAGAACTCATTCTAGAAATACTCCAAAAACAAACTTACCAAATTGGCCAATCCTTCCTTGCCTCGGGCCACAGATTCTATAGTTTTTCCATTTACATAGTACATTTTCCTCTTTTCTGCACATCTCTAAACACTGACGTAGAATTTCTTTTCTACTTTAAGTGTCTTGTTTTCTCATGTTACCAAAATAATTTCAATGATTATAAAATGGTTTTTTTGGGGGGGATTATAGAAGCCTTTGGGAATTTAGTATCTTCTTAAAGAGAATAACACTGAGCTGTCAAGTAAGCAGGTCTTTAAAACTGACTGAAAATTTTTTTTTCACAAGTTTCTGGAAATTTCCTTTAAAAATATAGTAAGAGCAAGACATCTAAATTTTTTTCATAAATTTCTGGAAATTTTACTCTGAACTATAAAACCGGCAAGGCTTCAGAAACATTATTCCAGACAGTCAAAGTTCCTCATACAGCTTCTTCTTCTTCTTTCTTTTTTATATTTCTCAATAAAAAGTAGGCTCTGCACCAAGAAACAGCAGTTTCAAACACCCCAAGCACATCTGTGCATTTATAGAGAGAGAGAACAGGAACATAACTTTTGAATCACTAAAACCTGGTAGTACCAGAACTGTGGATAAATTGAAAAGTGAAAAAAATTCTTAGAGTGCATTCCACGTCAAATACTAAAAATGCAGAAGTATGATTCCTGGCAAGAGTTATGCCAAATTGAACTATACTGGATACATTCACTACCAGGAGCATAGCTTATATAGCCATCAGCTGGAAAGTGATTGTCAGCACAATTTTGATCTGGAGTTTCATGTACGAATTTGCAAATCATTTGCATTTAACACAGGCCAACACTGTGGTTTGTATTGCACTTTCTTAGAAATGTCTCTCTATCCTGTCTGCCTTTCTCTCTGCCTGTCTCTCCATTCCATAGTCGTCAAGCTCTCAAGTTGATTACCAAGGGGAAGACTGTAAGTCAAGTTATATACTTCTAGCCCATCTAGTATTTCTTCATGTGCCCTCTTAATCATCTTTCTTCACAGATTATTAAAAATTAATTATATGTTCCTCTTTCTTTACTACTTATTTTCCCTAAGTTACATGAAGAATATAGTTGTTTAGCAGTTTTTTCATGTTTATTTTTGAGAGAGAGAGAGAGAGAGAAAAAAAGAGAATGAGTGGGAGAGTGGCAGAGAGAGGGAGACACAGAATCTGAGGCAGGCTCCAGGCTCTGAGCTGTCAGAACAGAGCCCCATGTGGGGCTCGAACCCACGAACCTCGAGATCATGACCTGAGCCAAAGTCATATGCTTAACTGACTAGCCACCCAGGTGCCCCCATAATTTTCAATTTTAAATGAGAAATATATCATGAGAGATAAAATGAATTTTTCTCAGAAGCACATACAAAGTAACAAAAACAGAGGAAGACACCTAACATCTTAAAACTTATAAGGGTCGAGTGGGGGCCAGAGCAGAGGAAATAGACCTTATTACTTGTTTTTAAACAAGTCATTTTGTGAAAAGTCATGAAAAGGTGGTTTAGAGGATGCCTTTTAGAAATCCACTTAAAGTGTGTTGTAGTAAAAGTGCTAAACTCTGGGCTTATTTCTTACAACCGAACATTTTGGAGGGCATCTCATTTATCCTCAATAGTAATTCTCTTAGATACAGAGAAAACCTTTGAAAAGAATCTTGGAATGGGCCAACTTATCGAAAATCAAAAATCGTAATTTGTATAACCTTTCCAAAATGCAAAAACAATGTTGGTGACAAGAAAAAAGTCGAGGCCTTCAAGATTCAGACTTTGCTTCAAATTACATGTCCCACTACTTACCAAGCATTGGAAATAGAGGTAATAACACCCAAACCCTGCTGGGATGGTCTGAGGATTAAGATAACATCTGGAAAGTGGCTCACCGACGAAGTATAGATCTGAACCCTAACTGAACCCTCAAGCCCATACAAGAAACACTACTTAAAAACTTGCCCCAAATAATTTTACTCACTAGGGACAAAGCAAAATGTTTCAACTTAAGTCAGAAACGAATTTATGAATGCATCACGGGAATATACCATTAATGTTATCCTCACGTCTTAGGGTGTCCTCAGATGATCTCACAAAAGGGGGAAAGATGAGTATGACGGCCCACCAATGCTCCTCCTGGATCTTCATCAATGAGAGGACTTTCATCACCAGGTAACTGTATGGCGTGTGTGTTATCCTACTCAGCAGTTTTGTGGAGTAGGCCGCAGGACTTTGTCATTCTCAGCAAGATCAATTACATGAATCAACAGTGGAGACAGTGAGTAGGAATTTGAATAAATATCCTAAAGACTGCTAACCCACAACCTTTCATGGAACAATCACTCATATTTCATAAATAGTGGTCTAATTTCACTATAGGCAGCAGAATTCTCAGGGGCAAACTTAAGTAAGGAATCTAAGACTCTTCATAAATTATATACCCAAAGAATTCGTCCAGGGGCTCAAAACACGCCTTCCTGTCCTCTTCTCTCCCTCCCTTAGCCCTCGGGACACACTTCATTTTCACTGTGTCCCTCTTGATGTTAGGTTATGCAATATATGGAACGTCCACAGCCGTTTCCTTATACACAGCAAATAGCATCTTATATTGGTTTGGGAATAACCAAGCAGGAATTTGAAAACTCTAAGGGTAAAGCCGAGCACTGAACTAGCTGAGCTGGAGCAAAAGCAGATGAGAAAAAAGATGGGGAAAGACACACACACACACACACACACGCACGCACAATTGGCCCTGGAACATGACCCATGTCTCACTGGGAAGAGAAACAAAGCCAAACAAAGGATAGAAGGTGGTGGGTGTAAATGATGCTGGATTGGGCCGGAGGAAAGCAGCGTGAACAAACATGGTCAGCAATGGAATTAAGTCAGAACTGGGGGATAAACATGAAACCTAAGAGGTGGAGAGAAGGTGTGAAGTAAAAGATAGAGGATTCATCTATTCATTCCTCAAGTACATATATGAAATGCTCCCCACAGACAGGTATTCTTCCGGACCCTGAGCATTCGGCAACGAACCAAACGACACCCTTAGCCTTACAGTTGCTATGTGAGATAAATGAATAATGATATATATTATTAGACATTGAAAGGTAGGAAGAATAAAATAAAGCAGGAAAGGGAGAAATGAGTGCTGGAGGTGGACAGCTGGGGGTTATGATTTCATATATGATGTCCAGGGAAGGCCTTGGTGAGAAGCTAGCATAAGAGGAAGAGCCTGGAGGAGGTGAGCAAGCAAGGTGTGCAGGTGTCTGGCTGGGAGCAACGGGGACAGCAAGTCCACAGCTCTGAGGCAGGTGCATGCCTATAAGGGTGGAGGAAGCCAGGGTGAGGAAACAAAGTAGGAAGAACAGCAGAAGCAGAGGTTCCTGACATCAGGGGCCAACACATGCAAGACTCATAGGCTGTTGTGAGACTTCGTCTTTCCACCTATGAGAAGCCACCGAAGGACATGGAACACATGGGTGACTGGATCAGTGTGGCTGTTGTGTTAAGAGCAAGCTGAAGAGGGGCCAAGAGTAGAAGCGGAAAAACTATCAAAGACCTGGAAGTTCAGGGGAGGGATGATGCTGCCTTGGGCCAAGGTAGCAGTAATGGAGGTTAAAAAAAAAAAAAGGGTCAGGTTTTGCATATATTTTTTAATTTTTTTTAACAAGACAAAGAGAGAGCATGAATGCGGGAGGAATAGAGAGAGAGAGAGAGGGAGGCACAGAATTCAAAGCAGGCTCCAGGCTCTGAGTGGTCAGCACAGAGCCCGACTTGGGGCTCGAACCCACGAACTGTGAGATCATGACCTGAACCGAAGTTGGACACTTAAACGTCTGAGCCACCCAGGTGTCTCCAATTCTGCATATATTTTATTTTTTTAATGTTTACTTATTTTCGAGAGAGAGAGAAAGAATGCAGGGAAGGGGCAGAGAGAGAGAAGGAGACACAGAATCCAAAGCAGGCTCCAGGCTCCAAACTGTCAGCCGAGAGCCCCACGTGGGACTCGAACTCATGGACTGCGAGACCATGACCTGAGCTGAAGTCGAAGGCTTAGCCAACTGAGCCCCCAGGCGCCCCTGCATATATTTTAATGAAATAGAATGAAACCACGTCTTTTGGCGGGGAAGGTACTTCTAAGGAAAGGTCTGCAATTCTAGTGACCCTTATTTTGTGTCATGTTTTGAATCAACCAAATTGAGGACTGATAGTTTATCTTTTGTAACCCAGAGCCCCTTTCAGGCCCAGGGATCCACATATCAGTTGGAACTCCAGATGATAAAATAAAACTGTATAACATTTACACTAACGTCAGAGTTGAAGATAGCACTTCTTGCCATGTGGTCCGTGGGCTGCCCACCTCCCAATCAGACAATCATTAACAATGCAGATCTCGGGTTCCACTTGACAGTTAATCAGACAGTTCTGATGAATACCGATGTCTAAGAATCACTGCTCAGAGGAAGAAAAGATTAAAGTTCGAGAACTTCTGACCTCCTGAAATAAACAAAATCCCAGAGCCTAGGGAAATCTACAAAACAGTCATCGGAGATGATAATAATACCACCTAGGAGATCCAACATGTTACAAATCTGGCAAACACCTCCATTCATTATTCACTGGATGAGTAGTCATTCCATTCCCGCTCTGGGCTAGGCTTTGTTCCAGTGAACAAGACAGAAATTACAAACTTATTAGGCATTTTTATTGTCCTGCACAAAAATGTGTAGAAATAATGGAAACTAATAGGAAAATAGAATCCACTTAATGGAAATTTTGGCTTCAGCACATTTCACGAGAGCTACATTTGATCGATAAAATAAGAGGTCGTGACATTAATAGCGTAGCAGCAATAGAACCTTTATGTCTTACTGCTGAGTTAAAATTCTCTGAGTTTAGAAACTTCCCTGGGTAAATGGTGTTGGCATAAGTCAGCTTCATGCTCAAATGACTAAGTTTCCAGTTGCTGTTTTATTGCCTGGGGTCATCACTGCTCTGCTGCTTCTCATGGTAAATATCCTAAGTGAGCTGAGTTTAAAAAAGAAAAAAAAAGTTCCATATGGTTGCTTTCAAAGTACTTTCATTTCAGGTGCTAAGCTGAAATCAGGGCACTTTAGAGGCGAGTAAATGCCAACCAAGTACTCGAAAAAAGTTCAAATCCAGTTTTAGAATGTAGATCAGATTTCATTCTCTGAATTCGTCAGACTTTTTCTCCTCCTTGGGAACCCAGTGCACACCCTTGCAGGCTGTAGCGCTTCCAGCAGCCCACAAGCCATGTGTGCATTCCTGTCCTTAGTAAATAACTTTAATTAGCATGATGTAATAAATTTTAGCAGAAAGTGCATTATTCCACACAGTGTCTTTTTCCAAGCGTGTTGGCCGGGCACCCTTTGCTGAAACAAAGAACCAGCCACCTGCACCTCTGAGCACAAATTCAGCACAAAGAGCCAATGTTCCAGAGGCTGTTTCTACCTGGCCAGTAGAGCCAGAGGGCAATGTTTGCCCAGTTTCCATGGCCAGGGTCTTCTCTAATCAAAGAAACTGGATCAAACCGGAGGACACCCAGGAGAAAAACAAGGAGGTCGCTTAATATATATTGTTTTTATTTTTTTAATTCTTTAAAATGTTTTCTTTACTTTTGAGAGAGAGAGAGACAGAGACAGAGTGTGAGCAGGTGAGGGGCAGAGAGAGAGAGGGAGACACAGAATCCGAGGCAGGCTTCAGGCTCTGAGCTGTCAGCACAGAGCCCAATGCAGGGGCCTGAACTCATGAACCATGAGATCATGACCTGGGCAAAGTTGGACGCTTAACCGATTGAGCCTCCCGGGTGCCCCTGTATTGTTTTAAATGTAAAGAGAATCGGTGGTCAAAGTCATGGCACACAAGAGCACGGTAAGAGCCTGTGTGTCAGGAAAGCACTTGTCTTTAGCTCATGCTCATCTATGTGGCTCTGAGGTTCATCCACCACCTGCTGTGTTTCAGACACTCTGGTAACAATCCTAATGGTCCAAGAGGCTGTTAATGAATTAACAGAATAGATAGATCATTTCCTCATCCCTAGGGACCAAGGGGCACCAGACCGTGGAGTCAAGGTAGTCATCCTCATCCAGCACACAAGCCTCCAGCTGTTCATACACAAAGCGTATTATTTTACGGCCAGCCCGTGTCGGCCCCAATAATGACCAGAGTTGCATGGCACACTTGTGTTTATTTTTCGACTGACTTTAAAAAATGTATAAAGCATGGATTAGAAAAAAACAAAAACAAAAACGAAATGAAAGTTTGACTCATGGGAGAATGAGAAGACCCCGATATAAACTACAGACCAACCCAGTTGCGCCATTCCTTCATCCCTTTACCCAGCCCCACAGCAAGTCTAATTGGCTCCACCTCCAAAATCCAAACAATTCTCATCATCTAGTCCAAGCCACCATTATCTCTTGCCTGGACAACTGCAACAGCCTCCTGCTTCCACTCCCCATCCCTAGTGATCTAGCCTGGAGGAGTTTTAGAACCTCATCTTAAACCACTCTTCCTTCCTTTCTCTCCTTCACACATGCCAAGCTTAGCTTATACAGGGCATTGCATCTCTTGCTTGGGATACTCTCCCTAACTCTTCACATGGTTGGCTCTTTCCTATTATTGAGATTTCAGGCCTCCTGATCACCCTTTCTGACGTGTCCTCTGCTGTGTACTTCATCACATGATCCTGTTTTATTGTTCTCAGAGCACTTATCCCTATGTAAAAATTAGTGTATTTCTTATTTAGCTCTTTCGTTTTCCTCTGTCTTCCTCCAGCAGAATGTAAGTCCCATCAGCGCAGGAGTCTCATTGGCTATATACATTGAAGTGCCCCCGGCATCTATTACATTGTCTGTTACATAGCAATCCCTCAAATTCTTGCTGATTATACATTCCTCTTGAAACCAAACTTCAGAAAACTAAATTAGGACCTTAGTGTCTTGACATGTGCTACCCTTAAATACTGTTTCATAGCTAAGGGCAAATTGATTACATCAGGGCTTCTCTTGACTTTAATGTATATGCAAATTTCCTGGGTATCTTGGTTAAAATACATATTTTAATTCCTAACAAGATGTCTCCTACGTGTTCAGATAATATTAGGAGAGGAGTCACTCTTAAATCCTGTGATAGGCATATTAATGGCCTCCCAGAAATGGCTACATTCTAATCCCTTGAACCTGTGAATATTTTACAGTTGCATGGCAAAAGGGAATGAAGATTGCCAATCAGCTGACCCTAAAATAGAGAGATTATGCAGATGGGTTCATTGTGATCTCAAGGGTCTTTAGATATGAGACAGGAAGAAGGCTCTGTGAGGGGAGTCTGTGTCAGAGCGAGGCTGGTGAGAATGACTCCATGGTCATTGCTGGCTTTGAGATGGAAAGGAGGCCAGAGCTAAGGAATGTGTCAGGCTCGGGAACTGAGAAAGCAAGGAAACAGGTAAATACGGTCTCTGGTTCAAAGCGCTACCAGTATTCATAAATCAGTACTTGGTCTCTCTAAACACTCAGGTACAACAAGGGGCACCTGGGTGACTCAGTCGGTTAAGCATCTGAATCTTGATCTTTGGCTCAAGTCACCATCTCGAGGTTCGTGGGATGGAGCCCAGAATCAGGCTCTGCACTGTCAGTGCAGAGCCTGCTTGAAATTCTCTCTCTCTCTCTCTCTGCCCTTCTTCTTCACTCTCTCTCTGTCTCAAAATAAGTGATAAACATTTTAAAAAAAAAAACACAAAACAGTCAGCTATAACAAGAAAATAGACTACTTCATCAAAGTGGAGGTGGTTTCAAGTCCTTACTTTGGATTGGAATAGAAATAGAAGCATCGTCCTGATTTGTGGGTGGTGTTAGGGCTGTGAACCAGAGGCCATATTTCTCTGTGTTTCGGGCCAGAGAAGGAGATGACAGAGCACGGACTTCCCTCATTCCTTCCTCCCTGTCCACAAACTGCTCGGGCCGCCCCTAGGGATTCAGCTGCGGCACGTGACAGCAGAGAACAAGATCTGGTTCAGAGGCAGCTTCTCGCCCCTACCCACTAGAATATAGTAGGTTGTGAATTTTTTAATCATTTTTATAAAAATCTCTAGAAGCCAAATCATAGAGGGAAAGGGAATAGATAAGTTATCTTCCCTTGTCTGAGGCTGTTGCAAAACACGCCACTGTGTTAAAAAATGCCCTTAAGAAAGCATTCTCTTAAAAATCCGCTATCAGATCTAGATCCAGAGCCGATTCCTGTTTCCTTCAGAAGCACCAGTATTTGAACAAATGGCACAATCCTTTGCCTCTCCCTTTCTACCCCTTTTATGTCTTATCAACGTCCAGTGGCATTGTTCTGAGGAGGTTAAAGCCTCTGTCTTCAACAGCAGAGTTTTCATCATCAAGAAAACACTTTGGGCATTTTTCTTTGTTTGGTGTCTAACAGCCAACCATCACTTCAAGTTTCATTTAATACTGTGAAATTACTCCTTAATCTTTAACCCTTTTGCCCTTATCTGAGTTCTAGGGGGTTGAGGACCTGAGAGAAGCTGACCCTTCTATCCACTCATGGCTCCAGGGCCTTTTTTTTTTTTTTACAGGGCTCATCAGGAAAAGATGAACGCCCAGAAAATACAGAAGTCACAAAATGGCCAAAAGCAGCCAGGCAGGTAGTGTGGCGGAGAAAAGGCGGTCGGGCTGTGCTATCGTGTTGATTAGATTACTAGTGGAACTCATGAAGTTCCCAGGCCCTTTTTATTATGGGTTGTCAGCACTGAAGAGGGAGACAGGTCTTAGGATAAAACTGTTTGGAAGAACAAAGCAAACAAGTCACAGGCCCCATCATTCTGACCGCCAGCAGTGATTACTGATAAGTTTAGCAGAAGTACTATAAAATGTTTGGAGCCCTTCCTTTTCGAAAAGAGCAACCTCCTCATAGGAAGCCAGGAGAAGCGGACAAATTCGGAGCTCCCTCATCAGTTAGCGTTTGCCTTTTTCCTGCAATCAAAAATAGCCCTCCTTCCTCTTCCCAACTTCTCTCTTTTCAAACTGCGGAATCCGAACCCTTCATTTGCAATGGAAATGCGAATAACCTACTTTGCCGGCTGAGGAAGGTCTCTATGCAAAGGTTGAAAGGTAGTCTTCTTTCTTCATTTGAGGCTGGAGATAGGCATAAAGGCAAAAAGGCCAGCGCTGTAGCCGCTTATTAAGCTGAACAGTTGCAGAAGTATGCAATTTTAATTCCAGGATTCAAGTTGACAGTAATGAAGGATAAAGCGGGTTAAGAGAATTCTGCTACTGCTTGCAGACATCATGCAGACAGCAGTAATACGGAATGATGGGTTGTCTTGGCATAGGGCTTAAGGATAAGTCTCCTCTTACTCTTTCTATTGTCCTCCTGTTTCCTGCTCTACCTTTCCAAAACATACAGGAATTTGTATATATACATATACACACACACACACATACATATACATATATATACACACACATTTTAAAATTTTTAAATGTTTATATATTTTTTGAGACAGAGTGTGAACAGGAGAGGGGCAGAGAGAGAGGGAGACAAAGAATCCAAAGCAGGCTCCAGGCTCTGAGCTGTCAGCACAGAGCCTGACCTGGGGACTCGAACTCAGGAGCCATGATATCATGACCCGAGCCAAAGTCAGACGCTTAACTGACTGAGCCACCCAGGTGCCCCTATTTTATATTTTTGTTGGAAGTAAAATTGTGACAACAGTATAAATGTGTTATGCACTTATTACATAAAGCTTGGAAAGTATACAGAACCATGACCCATAAAATAAATTACAATCTTTTTTTCCCTGAAAATGGTCAATGTGTTACCTTTCCATGCTTAATTCATAACTATTTTATTGAAAACATATTAAGTTTTAAATTCAGTTTGTAACCTACCATGAAATGGTTGATCTCATTGCTAGAATTTAACATTATGAACAAGATCCATGTGTGTGATGGGGAGAACTAAATGTGTGAGATGGCCAGTTAGCATTTTTATTCTGCCTCAATTTTTCATCTCTTGGAAGACATTCTCTCAAATGAGTTAGGCTCCTGCCCTTAAACGTGGAAATATGCACAGCAGGGTGTTGTTTCTAATGCTGCTGCCACAACGCAGGTTAGAGCTGGCCGGATTTGGAGCCTGGACACTTCTCAAGAAGTCTCCACCAGGCAGAAGTAACAAAGCCAGGAAGCTGAGCCATGGCCAAATATGCCTTTGGTGGCTGAGTTGGGTTGTATTCTTCTCTGTTTCAGTTTGTGTCATGTGGCAGCCTCTGAAGTTTGTGTTGGGTTACATCGTACGACGGGTGTTTCTCATTTGCTTTTATCAGGTCCAAACAGTCAGAATCACTCAGCACAGAGTGGGCGGGGTGGGGGGGGGGTTTGGTTTCCAGGAAAGGGATCAGATATCCACTTAATTACACTGTAAGTCATTATTAAAACTAGAGAGAGAACTCTACTACAACTAATATTTGATATCCATTCATCCAGGTCATAGCTCCGTTCCATCAGTCACACTGTCCCATGTATATGAATATTACACTTTTATAAGATCAAATAAAAATTGTTTCTTCCGGCCAGCTCAGTAGCATGATAAGATTGAGGAACTCATTTCTTACCAAGTCCATTATTCATGGTAGACGTCACTATGTGGGTAATTCCCATCTGCTGAGCAGCTGCAGTTCAGGCCACAAAGTACAAAGTACACCTAAGCATTTTACAGTTAATTCTGGACCCACTATTGCTCATAAAACCAACCTGGGAGCCTTAAAGGAACAGGAGCCCTGGGCCCTCCTCTGCATCGTTCCCCTGCACCTGTTACCCCTGTGTTAAGTCTCTCCTGGCCGGCACTCTTCATGAGCTGCGGTGAATAATTCTGGGTGTCCGTCAGCATCTATCAGGATGTGATTTCTGCACAGCCGGCACACAGTGCCAGCATCTGTCTTGGGAAGCTTATGATCCTATGTCTTTATTTAGGTTGGAAGTCCAGATTATATGGAAGTTTGCCTTTCCTCAGCTTTGTAAAAACACTAATCCATATTATATACTGTGTGATTTAAAAACAAAAACTTTGTTATATATTATGATGCAGTATTTCATGTTCCAAAAAACCAAGTGCTCAGAAAATCAATTTTTTCTGTATCAAACTATGTAGGCTATTTGAACCTTATATTTATTTCTTGGGTGTCCCTGTGGCTTCTAAATATCACAGAATTGTAAGCCAAGAAGATTGGATGTGGAATCTATTTCTTATCACTCATTTTATAGCTTGGTTAGGGCAGCTGAATCATTGTGAAGTGGTCTGATTTAGGCTGGTTGGGGAACTTTTTTTGGTGGCTGAGAGAGAAAGGTGTGCAGATGCCTGTTTCCTGTTTTGATGGGGGAAGGTCCATATGTGACATTTAAGTGGACCCAGAAAATTCTGTTATAATTACCGTTGACAAGGCACAGTGTGTATTAAATCCCCTGTCCCCTTTCCTGACTAGGGACTGCCTAGATAGCGCTTTAGTGATTGGATGTCCTAAATCATGTATAGGTTCCATCTAGACTTCAGGCCCTTCCGTACATGTGGGACACTTGACCACCTTTCCGTGGAACACAGCCTTGCTCCTGCACCTCTGCCCCAGTACTGTTTGCCAGTAGTCCCAAATATCTCTCTGCTTCCATCTTGTCTGAAATCTGTCTTCTGTAAGTTCCCTAGTGACCCTTATCATCATGTCTTTCTTTTGCCTAGAACCTTCCATAGCTGCCCCCTGCCTGCAGGGTGAATGTTAAGCTTCTTAAAATGGTTCACAAGGTTCCTGGCTGTTTCTTCAGCTTGATGGTCGCCACTCTCCATTTACATGTTTCACCCTTAGAATCCTGGTGCTCTGAGCTTCCTGCACAAAAACTATGGCAATAGCTACATGTCCTTGTGAAGGTTATCTTTGCCTGGTAAGCTCCTCACATGCTTCATGTTTAATCCCTCCCTTCTGAAGTTCACTGTAGGAAGCATCGATCCTTGAAGTTCTCACCCATCCTCAGAGTATGACTGAAACCTCTCGATTAAGCTCACACAGTGACTGTATGACTGGATGAGAGAATGACCGTTCACTATTGGAAGACACAGTTTGAATCAGTCTGCAGACACGGGTGATCAACTTGACAATAACTTCTTAAGCCCTTGTGCCTTCAGTGCCAACAAGTCAAATTACAGGATTGCAGGCTAGGTTTTATTACCAGTGTCCTATTAGACCCACTGTTCCATCAGATGCACAAAAGAATCATTTTCAAAAGTTTCTCTGGGAAGGGATATACAACTCAGATGTAATGATGCTTTAATATTTGCAATGCATTCACCTTTGCTGTAGCTGTTTACATAACTTGTGAGGCTTTTTTTTTTTCCTAATTCTTCACTTTATCCCAGAATCCTTCAAAGTGCCATTCATATTCAGTCAGAACGATCCTGCCTATGGTAAGAAACATATGGATGACTTCAGAGACCCTATGTTATACTTGGGGAGTGGGGGTTGTTGCCTGACCTTCTCTGTAAAGGGCCAGATAATAAATATTTTAGGCTTTGTGGGACATATGGTTTCCGTCACAACTACTCAACTCTGCAGTTGTAGCAGGAATGCAGCCACAGACAATAAACAAATTAGCATGGCTGTATTATAATAAAACTTTATTTATGAAAACAGACAACCTAGGACCACAGTCTGCTGACTCCCTGGGTCATCTGGAGACTTATTTCTATGGAGGAAGATTTGGTCAGGTTCTGTTCAGGTCCAGAAACATTTTCCAAATGCCTTGTTCCCTGAGAATATCTTTCTAATTATACGTGATTCTTAGGTAAATACTTTGAAAGATATCTGTACCATATCTTATTATGCAATTTTATCAGGAACAGAAGCTGAAGGAATAAGATTATATAAAAATTCATTTGCCTTAATAACAACCCTCACAGCTCAGCATATCAGGAGTTGCGTCCCAAGTGAACCAGAAATTTCTGTGTGCTGCCCTGGCATTTAATAATGAGAGCTATAAAAGTGTTCATGCTCCTTACCAGTACAATAATTTTTAGGAAACATCCCACAGTAATGACTCCAAGGGAACAAATCCCTTGTGTGCACAATATTTAGAACAGAAATATTCATTAACATTGAAATTCTAAAGTAACTCAGTCGGAAATTGCTGCCCTCATGGAACCATAGCATGGAGGAATTCTGTAGAATTGTTTTATGTGCTGACTGAAGTGCATTGAATCTTGGAAACCTGCATATTAAAATTACAAAGTCAGGGGTGCCTGGGTGACTCAGTTGGTTGAGTGTCCGACTTTGGCTCAGGTCATGATCTACCTGTTCGTGAGTTCAAGCCCCACGGTGGGCTCCGTGCTGACAGCTCAGAGCCTGGAGGCTACTTTGGATTCTGTGTCTCCCTCTCTTTCTGTCTCTCCCCTGCTCACACTCTGTCTATCTCTCTCAAAATAAATAAACGCTAAAAAAATTTTTTTCAATTAAAATAAAATAAAATTACAAAGTCAGATGGAAAGAGTATTTCTAAACGATATCAAGCATAAAAATCAATATACATGAATTCTGTCATTTAGTATTCAATAAATATTTATTGAGTAAGAGCCTACGCTGAGCAAGTCTCTGCTCTAGCGCTGGGAAAATATTAATGACTAAAATAGACCAAAATTGCTGCCCTCATGGAGCCAATATTCTTATGGGAGGAAGACAGATATTGAGGATCGAAGGAATTTTAACAAATGATATATTTGGAAATTTAATATGAGATTTCCCCCCTATAAAACTGTTTATATAGAGAAGCTTTCTCCCCCTTTATTTGGTATGTTTCCATTTTTAGGAATAAGAATTTCTCTGATCATTTCATTCAACCAGCGTTCATAGAGTTCTATGTGCCAAACACTCTTCCAGGTACATGGAACATAGTGCAAACAAAATATACAAGCACTGAGAGAGAAAAACCGAATATAAGACAGATAAGTAAATATGTGCAAGGTTAGATGGTGACTAAGGAGCAGAGAAAGGAAAGCAGGGTATGACTGTCAGGAGAAGGCAAACCCTTAGATCAAGTGTTCAGGAAGGACTCCTTGAGAAGGTGACTCCCAAGTAAAAAGTTAAAGAAAATGTGCTAACAGTGTGACAGCAGGGGAAGGGGAGGGGAGCTCGTTCTAGACAGGGGCATAAGCAAGTGCAAAGGCCCTGAGCGAGACTGTGCCTGACATGTTCAAGGACTATCAGAGGCCAGTGGCTAGAGAGTGTAGTGAGTGAAGGAAAGAATAGTTGGAAATGAGATCAGAGGGAAACAGAAGACCAGCTCACATCTGGTCTTTTAAGTCATTGGAAGGATATTGGCTTTTATTCTGAATAATGAAGAGATATGGGAGAGGGGCACCTGGGTGCCTCAGTCGGTTGAATGTCTGACTCTAGATTTCAGCTCAGGTCATGATCTCACGGTTCGTGAGTTTGAGTCCCACATCAGGCTCTGTGCTGACAGTGATGAGCCTGCTTGGAATTCTCTCTCTCTCTCCCCCTCTCTCTGACCCTCCTTGGCTGTTGCTCTCTCTCAAAATAAATAAATAAACTTAAAAAACATGTTTTTAAAGATAGCAGAGAGTTTTGAGCCAAGGAGAGAGATGATCACGTTTGCAATAAGATAATACCTGCTGTTACAACAGACTACAGAGTCAGGGAGGCTTTTAGGAGACTGTGGCAGTAATCCAGGTAAGAGAAGATGGCTTGGACCAGCAGGCTAGTTAGGAAGGGTAAGGATCTTAGGCTGTGGTGGCGGGGGAAAGGAGAGAAGAGTGGCAGGGGAAAGGAGAGAAGAGTGTCAGGAACCAGCGTTCCAACTGCCAGAGCCCAGCTGCCATCCAGGAATAGTAAGCCGGGAGTGGTGACCAAACCTGAACTGTGGACTATACCGATGGCGGGAAACACTATGTCAGACACATATTAGGTGCTTAATGTAGTCTGATTAAATGTTGCAAAACCAAAAAGAAATGTGAAACCAAATCTCTATTTTATGACTGTCACCTGTCACCAGTCTCCTCACAACTTTGCCCTCCTTTTCCCTCCTTTGGTTATTTATTTGTGAATTAACCCCTCCAGTGTTTGTTGCTGTCCCAAGAAGACTTCCATTTTCAATGGCCTGCAGCAAGTTAAAACCACAGAACAGTAAAGATTCCATTGAGCCATTTCTATCCCATACCATTGCAAACTGAATGCACTATTATTGCATTTTACTGTCAAAGAGCCTGATTATAACCAAATATAACTTTTTTTAGGGAACAACTTGATTCTTTATTGAAGACCTATAACGTTTTTTATGAGAACCAGAAAAACCTGCATATTTTATGTGGACAGGTAAGCCCATCCAACAAATGCGATACAGTTTGATTCACAGAAAGAAATTCCATAAAGGTATAAAGGCTTCAGGATGAGTTGCAGTCTATAATGTAGCAGCACACGTGGTCTGGAAAAACAGGTGAATCTTTGACTTGATCATGACTTTTATGTTAGCCTATAGCACAAAATCCCAGTCCTGGAATATGTGACTTTTTAAGCAGCTTTGGGGATAGGAGAGCATTTAAAAATAATTTTAATGACCTGTTTACTTTCTATTTTTGAAACAGTGTATAAATATCTTTTGAATAGCATTTCTACTAGAAATCTATTTTAATACTTCCTTACAAATGTAACAGAACGTATAGAGAAGATGGTGTCATCCGTGGTGACATCACATGTAATGGACAGAATTTGAAGATATTTTAAGTCCATACCAATGGGGGATTGCTCAAATAAACATGACATCGACTGTAACATAGTTCAATTTGGTCCTTAAGATGAGTCAGTTAGATTCCAATGAATGTGTACTATGTTAGAATAACAGATTTTAAAATGTGAAAGAAACACTTCAGAAAAGTCCTGAATCTAGAAAGCATTTTTAGGAGTGCAAACTGGCCTTAGATTTTTCTTTTCTTCCTCTTCTTCTCCTTCTTTGAACGCTCCATTCTCCACAGATCTCTCCACTTAGTCTTGCATTCTAATGGGGCTCACTTTGCATCTTTACAATACCTTCCTGGCCCTGGGGAACATTAGACTTTTCTACCTCTGATTAAAATCTTCACATTCGATGGTACGGCATTGAGTTTAAGCCACTGTGATTTGGCTTAAAATTGCAGTTGAACAGAGGGAAACTTAGAAGTCACTCTGGCCTTTACTGCGAAGTTAAATGATTAATTTGATTGAATATTTCAATTACCTTCCCAAATGTAATAGAAGAAGGAAATAACTCATCTCTTTACAAAGAAATGGGCCTAATTTCTTAGGAAATGGGAAGGATGATATTTCAATATCATCCTGTATCTTAGATCTCTAATTTATTTAACTGTCAAGATAATATAAGAAAAGACCAAAACTTTAAAATATGATTATTTATATTTTGGTTCAAGTTTCTCCAAAGTTCATGATGTGAAGAAGTTTGTTTCCTTTAGGAACATGTTCGAATTTTAATGTTATGAACATATAACGTGAGGCATGTTCTTTCCGATTCTGCGAATCGGTGTTCAATTTACAAAACAAAAGTCACTTAATTTTTTAAAATTACATGAAGTAAAGTACACAGCAAGACTATCAGATTGCTTACCTTTCCATCTTTGCTCACTGGTCAATGAAGTGAGAGTCCAGAATTTTCAAAACGTTCTGACGGAGTTACAATAATAGACACTGTTAAAAGGGGCAATATGGAGGATGACATGTAGCTTTCTTAATCTCTGGTTAATTAAGCAAATATTGACTGTCTACCATGTGCCAAACGCTGTTCTAAAAGCTGCAGATAAAGCGATGAAGAATTGGGACATGATGTCCTGCCTTTATGCTTCTTACCTTAGAGCATACAGACAAGGAACAAAATATGCAGCATATCAAATGGTAATAAAGGCTGTGGACAACAGCTAAGCAGGGAAGAGGGCTCAGGGATCTAAGCAGGGAAGGGGAAGAGGAGCATCTGACCAGAGACTCTGCAAGATGTGAAGAAGCAAACCTTGCAGAAGTCTGTGGGACACACATTCGGGCCCCCGAACAAGGGGCCTAATTGGTCTAGTGTCGTTGAAGTACAGCAGGGAAGCCAGCGGAGCAGGAAGCTTATGAGAACGGGGAGTTAGCAGACAATGCAGCTAGAGAGATAACTGTGGAAGGAAAACACCAGAGCGTGTGGGTCTTTAGATCATTGTGAAGACCGTAGCGTGTACTTGGAATGAGATGCAAAGCCACTGGGGAGTTTTGAGCAGAACAGTGATATTATCTAAAAGGATTCATTTTACAAGAATCTCTGTAGCTATGGAGAATATATGAAAGGACAAGAAAAGAATGAGAAAGAAAACTGCAGTTACCAGGCAAACAATGAAATCGCATGGACCAGAACCATGGAAGTGGATACAGTGAGTATAGTGGTCACATAAGGGATATACTTTTAAGGTGAAGCTCATAGGATTTGCTAATGCGTTGGATGTTGAGTATGAAAGAAAGATTAAAGGTGACTCTAAAAGCCGTGGTCTGAGCAAGTGGAAGGATAAGGATGCTATTTACCAAGATGGGAACAGAAAGACCTGCAGAGGAAAATATTCATGGGAGAAAGACCAAGAGTTAATTAGGAACATATTAAGTTGATATCAGGTAGGCAGTTGGAAGACTGGAATTCAGGGGGAAGGTTTGGGCTAGAAATATAAAGTTGGAAGCTATTAGTCAAGAGATGGCATGTAAGGATCTTAGAGATCACGAAGGCTGGTGTAGATCTAGAAGAGAAGAAGCCTAAGAATTTAGTCGATGAGATTAAATAAGTGTAAACAAGCCTCTTGTGATATATTTAGTTCATCTATAAAGAGATGCTTTGTGAAATTAAAAAATATTCTTATATTCCTGGGGCGTGTGGGTAGCTCAGTTGGCTGAGCATCCGACTCTTGATTTCAGCTCAGGTCATGATCTCACGGTTGGGCTCTGAGCTGGGCATGAAGCCTGCTTAAGATTCTCTCTCTCCCTCTCCCTCTGCCCCTCTTCTGCTCATGGGCTCATGTGCGCTCTTTCTCTCTCTCTCAAAAGAAATATTCTGATATTCCTGACATGAGAAAACCTAGCATTGTCTGATAACAGCTGGAGTATTTCTTCTTGAAAGCAAGAATTAGATCAGCTCAGAAGAGCAGTTTTTCCGTGAGTTCTTGATGTAGGAGATTAATTAAAGTATAATTAAACAAAGGAGGGATGCTGTACATTGAGAACTAAAAGTAGGACCTGCATCATGTACTGCCATTTCCAAGACCAAGTTATGTTTGGTTGTCAGGATGGGTATCCTGACCTCTCAGTAATCTGAAATGTGAATTCAAAAGCAGGAGAAAGAGCATAGATTTGTTTAGGAGCGACTCTGAAGTTGGTTTATCAGCCCAAGAAATAATAAGCAATAATATTTATGAAGCACTTATTAAATATCAGGTCCTATGAATTAGGGATGTAATGATGTCCATTCTTCAGAAGCAGCAGACTTAAATGTGTTCAGCCTCTTGCCTGAAAGTCACACGGCGAGGAAGTGGCAGAGCGTGGGTTCAAACACAGGTCTGTCTGATTCCAGAGTCTGGAGTGTTCATTACACTTTCAAATTAAAAAGCCATTTACATTTTCTAATAGTTGGTTTTTCATAATAACAGCAGCTATTGGATGTAGTAGTTATCGGATGGTTGGAATATGATTCTTCTTCGTTTCTGTATTTTTTGAAATTTCTATAATAATAACATATTACTTTAATAACAGAAAGACCTTTACATACATAAGTGAAATATAGATTAGAAAATAAATTCCATGGGATTATGCTTTGGCATTAATATTTTCACCCACAGAATAAGTGAGTGTTCACAGTCTACGTGCGCGTGGAATTTCCTTCTTTTGTTACATTTCCAATTTAAAAATTAGTCAAACGCTATTGATTTTTTCAAATATATAATTTCTGTTACACATTTTACACTGATTTTTCTTACATTTCTCGCTCATTCTGCATAATTTCATGAGTTAAAAATTTTCTGTTCAGAAATGAGCAAATAGCCACCAAATCTCTGAACAGATATTCTGATTTCTAGTTTAGGATAGTTTTTAATTCTGCTTTAATTTTACATCACGCAGAATTAAACTTCCACCTCTTCGAAGAATCGTGGAGTTCAGAAAGCATTTTAACATACTCTGCCCTCTGGTGGGCATATCATTACCATTATGACTTTACTGGTTCGGGCTGTTTTCAAAAATAAAAGAATGTTTCCAAAATTGAATTATTTTGAGGATAAATTGAAAAGCTAAACAACCCTATTGGGGAATTTCTTTTTATCTAGTAGATGTCTTGCAGACTTGATTTCTACATTTTCAGTTAAAAGATTTACTTTCTATAAATAATACAAAACAATGTTTGAGATGATTGCTCTCTTCCCCAGACAGGAAGATGGCAAATTGATTGTTGAAGGAATGTTGGATGTTTTCTGGGGAGTAAAACGGCCTATACAGCTAAAAATACAAGATGAGAAACAAACCCCTTCTTTTACTAGGTTGAAGTCACCAGATGTCTTTTCCAAAAGGTAAGCTATATTTCACTTTTTTTTTAATGTTTATTTATTTTTGAGAGAGAGAGAGTACAAGCAGGGGAGGGGCAGAGAGAGAGGGAGACCTAGAATTCGAAGCAGGCTGCAGGCTCTGAGCTGTCAGCACAGAGCCTCATGCAGGGCTCAGACTCACTGACTGTGAGATCATGACCTGAGCTGAAGTGGACGCCTAACTGACTGAGCCACCCAGGCGCCCCTATCTTTCATGTTTTGACTCATGAAATGAGTCTTTCATGAATGATAGAAGATCATTCTTATGTTTACTTATATTTATTATGTGCAGTCTTAAAAGATGGGAGCTCTAAGGCTTCTAATCACAATCTCATTTAATCCCCAGCAACTCTGTGAAGTAGGTGCTCAGAACATGGAGCTCTGAGAGGTTAGGTAATTCATGCAAGATCTCCAGTTACCATGGAGCAGGACTGGGCTGGCCCTCGGGTCTACCTCTCTGCTGTGTTGCTTCTCTCCTGGAAGACTGCATTCCTTCGTTAGATAAGACCAATTGTAAAGGCAAGATTTCATTAGCCCAGAAGCCCTGGCCTTGCCACCAAAAGAGGAGATAAAATTTTAATTTCTCCTCTCCTTGGAACAGAGGGCTCTTCCAGCTTTCTGGAAAGGAGACTTAATTATGCTCCACCTGATTGTCTTGATCCTGTTCAACAGGGCACAGGAAAGTGCAGTTGGAGCTCAGTAACAACATAAGACCCTTCTCTGTGTGGGTTTATGCAAATGTACCTTGAATGCATTAAGTTGGACTAATTTTTTCATTATCCTTTGCAAGTTTTAGAAAAATAAATATTCCCAGAAGGAATCATACATGTATTTTTTTTTCTTTTTTACTTCTTTCCTCCCCACTTTCCCTCCCTTTTAATCCTTAACTTTCCAACTCCTCCCCCTGTTGTATGTTATGTGGAGGCCTTCTCGTCTCCCATCCTGCCATCTACAACTAGATGGGCTGGAGTTCTAGGAAGAGAGGATGGAGAGAGGGCTGCGGGACCTTTTCCTCAATCTCATCTTTGGCCATAAGCAAGGAAAACCAAGGATCACCTCGAGGGAAGCCCCGCTTTTTCTCTGGACGCCCCGCTATGATTTGCACCTTGCCAGTGTTCAAAACATGAGGATCCGGCAGTCCTGAACATTTCCTAATTCCCTACACATAGCATGCAGTCTCTTACTTTCCTGACTCCTGGAAAGTCTACCTGCGTTTCAGCACCGTGTGCCTGACTCCCCTCTCTCAGTCCTTTAAGACTCTGGTCAGGTAGCACATTCTCCAGAAAGGCCTTTTCTGACCTTCGATCTATACTAAGTGCGCCGACAATTTTTCAAAACACACTGCTAATTGCATTTTTATGCACCTACCTCCTGCTCCGGCCTGTGAGCTTTTGCAGGGTATGGAACATCCCTTATTAGTCTGTTATTGTGGTGCCTCAGCAGGGTGCCTGGAAGGAAGAGAGACTCAAAACACAATATTGAATAAAGCCCCCACAAGCCTGGTAGTTAAATTACCTCTGCTCTGTTGTGAAAACTGTCTCTGTCTACCGCGTCTGACTAGTCTCCCATCCAGGCTCAGGGATGCCCATGGACGAAGGGTCTAGTATTTGTAGAAGAGCAGAAGGGCAACCACAGACTAGGGAGTCTGATGAAGCCCTGCAACCCTCCCCATCATGTCCTAGATGACCGATGGGGCTGATGATTCTAAGTGACTAGGAGCATCCTTTAAAAGGAGAAATTACCCCTGGGCTCTGCTTTTAGATAACTGTACAAGAAATGAACTTGGCAAAATTAGCTACCATTATTCATATTGCCGAAAAACTCATTGCAAAGTTCTCTGAGCAGCCAGCTGCTTTTGATGCATTTTAATTATTTGAGTCATGAAAACTTAATAAGTGTGGCACATTAAGGGAAGATGTCAAGGAGATGCAGTAAGGTACTTGTATTGTCACATTAAGCCTTTTTTTTTAAATAGCTACCCCAAGATATTTTAAAAATTTTCAAATTAAAATTCAAAACACTTGTTCTGAAAAATCCTCAATGTGGGGATAAGTTTCAAGAGACAAAGAGATATTGGTGCCTCTCCATATACTGTGGCGGAGTAAAAATTAATATCCTCACGATGTGCCTTCTTCCATGGACACCAACTACAGTTTTCATTGTTTATCAGGACACTGCTGTGAGCCAAACAGGAATTATCTCCTTTGGCTTAAGGTTGAGAAAGAATTCCCTAGAAAACTTTGCTTGCCCTTTACCACAGTCATGAAACTTACCGGGAGAACATTTGAGGTGAAGGGCACACTCGCAGTGTAGCTGGTCTTTCTGGAGGTTGAGAATGATCAAAACGAGATTCTACTCCTCTCACACGCAAAAGCAAGATTAGATTCAGTCATGATTAATTAGCCAAGAATCCTCCGTGGGAAGCAGCTGAACGCTCAGCGGGAAGGTGCACATCATTTGGAATGGCTGTTCCTTGGCCTCTGCTCCCTAGTGGGGTGCAGAGCCACCTCAGGTCCTATCTTTGTTTCAGTCTGGCCCTAGACACTCTCACTCTGGTTGCCACCCTTAAGGTGGCCTTCATTTAAATTCTGAGGCTTGAATGAAATCATATTTAAAAAAAAGGGGGAGACTGGGGCGCCAGGGTGGCTCAGTGGCTTAAGTGTCCAACTCTTGATTTTGGTTCGGGTATGATCCCAAGTTTGGTGAGATTGAGCCCTGCATCAGGCTCTGCACTATCAGTGGATAGTGGGATTCTTTCTCTCTCTTTCTCTCTCTCTCTGCCCCTCCCATGTGTGCTCATGTGTTCTCTCTCTCTCTCAAAATAAACATTTTAAAAAAAGGAACTATTCCTTCACCTTGTAACATTTCTCAACTCTCTTTTCTCATACTGGGTTTCTGTGTGCAGAACTTTTCAAAAAAATTTTTTTAAGTTTTCCTTATTTATTTTGAGAGAGAGAGAGAGACAGCATGAGCAGGGGAGGGACAGAGGGAGAATCCCAAGCAGGCTCCAAACTGCCAGTGCAGAGCCTGACTCGGGGCTTGAACTCACAAATGGTGAGAACATGACCCGAGCTGAAATCAGGAGTCAGATGCTCAATGAACCGAGCCGCCCAGGCACCGCTGTGTGCAGAACTTCTACCTCTGGTCTCACATGGTCACTCATGTGGTATCTTCGGTGGGTGTATATAGAATAAAAGACGCGAAACTTGTGTACTCAGCTGCAGGAAGGGCTGCAATCTTGTCTTTCTGTTCATCCATGGAGAGAATCATCAGTTTGTCATGCTAGTTTGTTTTAATTATCTTGGAAATGAGTCACACTGAGTCAGCTTACGGGGAGGGGTAGAAGCTTAAATATAAGTCAGTTTGTTTGAACTGTGACCACTCGTGATCCTTTATGGAAACAATTATGTGGGAAGAACTTTGATCTCTCATATCTGGTCCAACTATTTTGTTTTGAACATTTTTCAAAACCTAAAAACAACAACAACAAAAAGCAAAAAAACACCCAGTCTTATTGATGTTATGTTTACTTGCACTAGTTTTCTTTGCTGTTTTTAATCTTTCTAAAATCACCTTTGGCACATTTTATACAAATCATGACAGAATGACATAAGGAGCAGAAACTGGACAGGTACACATTTGAATTACATTTATAGCATGGGTGTTTTGTTTTTTTTTTTCTTCCAACACAGGTAGAAAAACAACCACATCTCATTTGTCTATCAAACTACTACCTCCTTTTTTATTTTGCAACTCATTTGAAAACTTACCCACAGTTTAAATGTACCAACGTATACATACTGAAACATGGTCGGGGCAATGCTACCAGTCTTGTGCTTGGGCAAATTAAACTACTTGATATTGTATAAAGTTCCATCCAGTTTTCTTTGAACGACTCCGGGTAATTGCCTTCAAGCGTAGCCAAGTTGTGTGTGGGTGACAATTCAAATTACTCAGTCCAGAGCTCAAAAACCCAAGAACATTTTCTACTAAAATGGGTAGAGAGTAAAAAGGGCCAAACACTCATATATTGAGCCATATTTGTCCCCTGTATTTGTGTGATACCACTAAACTGTAAGAAAACGAGGACAAGTGTCCAGTCTGCCAAGATTACCAAGGATTTATAAAATACCACTGACCAGGCACTTAGGCTTTCTCATCTTCCCCCATATGAAACAGCATTAGGTTCCCTTGCCGTTTTAGTTTCTGTTTTTCATTGGCATTGGGCTTTTCCCATTGTTACCACTCTTTCCATGATAATAACATCTGCCTCCTTTTGATAATTAATTTTCTAGAGGTTGAGGAAGATGAGCAATTTTATCCACCATAGGAATAACTTGAATCTGAGTCAGGGCCTGAAGAGGTTTCCCTTGAGTTATTACCTATAGTTCTTGGACTTTTCTGACATGTGTTTTAACTGGCTATGTCCTGGGTAGTAGGGCTTGCTGGAAAATTAGCTAACAAATACATTACGATTACCTTATTTACATCATAAGACTATTAGAAGGCTCAAATGATATAAAAGTCGTAAAACGACAGGAAAAGAATTCAAAGGTCAAGGAGAAAATACTCATGACTGTCATGTTCACCACCATTAGTCTGAATAAGCATTTTTTGTTATTGTTGCCATCAGTGACATCTGGATAGAAGTAATGCTACAAATGCTACATTTGGATAGAGTATATGCCACCACTTATAGATTTTGGTCATAAGGAAATCAGACATAATGGAAGAGATTTTTAGTGAGAATAAGATCAATCCCAGCAATAATAGGATCCATTAACCTAGAGAGGCCCAAGAATATCTTGGATCACCCATCATGAAATGGATACAGGTGATTCTGATGAAGATGACAATGAAAATGAGGATGGTTATGATAACTTTGAACACATATGGAGTGCTTACTATGTGTTGGGCACTATTTCCAGAATTTTATACATATTGACTCATTGACTCTTCTCAGCAACTTCACACTTCTGTCATCCCCATTTTATAGCTAAGGACATGAAGGCTCAGAGAAGTAACTTGTCTGAGTCCAGATAAATAAAGAAAGGTGACTCTTGGTCCAGCTGGTAAAAATAAGTAGCTGCCCAGTTTTATACATTCTAATCACTAGAATACATTGAAAATTCTTAGTATCCTATATTTAAATCGTGTTTTAGAAAAGAAGCTTCTCATATACTTTCTTTCTTTGTAAATTGCATTCATAGTGCTAAAGAGCCTTTTTTTTTTAATTTTTTTTTAATGTTTATTTATTTTTGAGACAGAGACAGAGCACGAGTGGGGGAGGGGCAGAGAGAGAGAGAGAGGGAGACATAGAATCTGAAGCAGGCTCCAGGCTCCGAGCCGCCAGCACAGAGCCCGACGTGGGGCTCGAACTCACAGACCGTGAGATCATGACCTGAGCCGAAGTCGGCCGCTCAACCGACTGAGCCACCCAGGCGCCCCCATAGTGGTAAAGAGCCTTAAAAGGAGGGACCACATCTTATTGAGGGCCGCTCTACGCAAAAATGCTTTGAATACAGTAGGATCTCAGAGTATGTTGGCAGAATGAACACTTTTATATCTAAACTCTCTTAAGAGCATTGTGAGATATCTGTGTAATGATGGATTATGTTGGTTTCCACCTATTCCATTTGCATACATACATTTTAAAGAATCTATATAACCTTGTGTTGCAGGGTATAATGCAATTATTACATCAGATTTGCTTAAAATTAGTACAGGAAGTATTTAAAACACTCACTGACCATTCTGGTATAAATATAATTTTAATAATACCATAAAATTGTTATAATTTAGGATATGCCTACCATATTCCCTCAGTATCATATTAATACTCTAAATCTGAAAATCATCATAAGGCTTATTATGAATAAAATTGATGCCTTTACAAAATTTATTACTTTTCAGGGGAATGACACGCTGGGGGGAATTCGATGATCTTTACCGTATTAGTGATCTGGACAGAACCCAGATTCCAGCATCTAAAGGAATAGATTCCCAAGAAGGTCAGTATCACACTCTTATTAATGGAGAGACTTTTTTTTTATGTAAGCGTTTCTCTGAAATTTAACATTTTACACACCACTATTTAATAAAACTCTTACATTAAAAAAAATCTCTTAGGATCATACTACCTTAAGTCACTACAGTGTTCATATGATGTTTAAGAACTTTACTACATAAAAATATGATGTTTTTTAAAATTACATCAAGTCACTTAGATTTACTAGATTAGCTAATGGTTTGAATAAATTCATATACATAAAATTCTTCAATATTATCCCCAAGGTTGGGATCATTTATTATATTTAGTAGCTTTTTATATTCAACCAGGCCCCTCACATTAAATTCTACATCTTTTTAGAAGTTGAATGTTTTAGTTAGTTAGTAGATATTTACGTAATGACACTTCCCAGAAAGAGGCAGATATACTAGATTCATTATATTTGATTATTGTTTCAAGCATTTATTTTAAAAAGAGAAATCAACTTGAACATCAAATGAATTCATATCAAAAATGACAAACCAATGGTAAATGGCAGCTCCTATGGCATGTGACATCAGTAGTCATAGGGATGGTGTGATAGTACTGCTATTAGTAGCTGTCATTTCCTGAGACTCTGCTAAGTGTCTGGCATGATGTCATGTATCTTAAATAGATTTAGCTTTCATATAATATGGAGAGACCCAAGGAGGAGCTGATGACTGGGGTTGGGAGCAGAGTTCATGTTTCTGGGGTGCCACATTACCAAGCTGATTTCAGACTGAAAATGCCGACATTATTTTCATGAATGTACCAACAACTTCCAATGTTGAGTTATTTTTTCCAGACCTTCCTCAAGTCCGTCTTCTTTGCTGTCTCCATAGCAACCCATATTCAATAACAAACATGATACACCTTCCAAGATTCCCTTATCTTTGTGTGATGGCTCTTGGCACCTTTAATATAAGGGTCCTAACAGTTAGCCCTTTGAAAACATTCATCTGAACCCAAGAGAATTCTGATTTCTTTGCACCAGAGATACCATAAAAAACTATTTGTATTTAAGCACCAATACTAGAGGAAGATTAAATCTCCCATGCCTATTGGTTGGTACTCTGATTACAATAGAAAATTCTTTAAAATCCCATGGTCAAATGGATACTATTTCCCACTGTTTGAAAGCATTGTAGTTCACTGCTTAGCTGCATATTTAGTTATTAAATACATATACAAATTCACCCAAAGAGGTAGGCAGCTAAATGATATGGCCTTATAATCTTTATTCTTCCCAGATTATTTATCTTATCACAGCAGCACTCTGAAACCTTATCCAGATGAAGAGCCAGAATCTCCATTGCTCTATCGAACCATGAGTGAAGCAACCCTGGTGAGAAAAAGGATGAAGCCTCCAATGATGGACAGAAAAGACAGACAGAAGCATAGGGCCTCTATTAATGGGCATTTCTATAACCATGAAGTGAGTTATGATTCCACTAATGTATTTAAAATGATGTCTATTTTGCTAACAATACCACTCGATTCAACTTACAATTAAAAATAGAACTAATAAGATAGTAGTAGTTTGTTTAAAATTTATTGGGTACTCTCTCCGTGCTAGGTATTAAACTGTTTTAAATCGGATTTTGATGAATTATCTCATTAATCACTAAAACAATTCTACGAACTAGATAGGATTATTTTTGCTACCTTACTTGAGTTAGCTGAGGTTCACAGCAGTTAAGTAATTTGTCTTAGATCACCCTACTTTTAAGTAGCAGATCTGAACTAGAATCCAGCTTTGTCTGACTCCAGAACCCAAGTATTAACCACCATGATGAGTGAACCCTGTCTAGGTGGCAGGGCCTGTGCCAAGCACTGGGGACATGAAAATGACTCAGTCGATGCCTCTGCCCGCCTGGAGCTCAGGTGTTGGGCAAAGAAGCCAATACATCGACAAATGGCATTGAATAATGTCAATGCTACAGTGGAGACTGTTTCGAAGTACATTTGAACATTAACATTTAAATGTTCAAATTAACTGTTAATTAATTGGACCTATTATTCCAATAATCAAATTTCTCATTTCATCACATTCCCTTCCAGGTCTTGTACATATACACATATTTTTTATGCAAGCATTAGTTGTAGTTTAGATATAATTTTTATTCTGATTTTTCACTTACTGTGTTGAATTTGTGTGTTTCTTTTCCACAGTTTTTGTAAGACATTTCACTTTGCCGAAGGTAGGAAATGTGTCGTGTTTTTTTTTTTTTAGAACTCAAAATTTTTCATGTCAGGTCCCTCAGCAATTATTCATCCATTCATTTAATAAATACTTAAAAAGCACTTGCTCTGTGCCAGGCACCATTCTAAGCCCTTTAATACCAAATGTTAACTCATTCATCTTAAGCGTTTTTCCTTTAGGGTTTTCTACCTTATTGCTTCTTCTACCCTTGGGAGCATACCCATAGTGTGCCTTTGGAGACTGGTGGGGAGAAACCTCCCTTGTGAATTGTTTGTTCAAATTAGATGTTTTTCTGGCTCAAAAATTTCCTCTTAGCCATAAAGTATTTTGACAGTCCCCCATAGAAGGGCAGCGACCAACCGTCCTGGTTTCTATTTCTCAGAATTATGCCATGTCATCACCTTGTGGGGTGACTTGTGTTAAAGAAGGCTGTGAAAGCCACGTTGTTCCAAATGTGCAGCTTCCAGATGGGCCCCCCTCTACTAAGAATGAAATTGGCACTAAGTTGGCAGCACAGTGGAGTGGCTAAATGCTTGGGTGCTGGAGCTTGACAACTTGTGTCAAATTCTTGCTGAGCAAAGTGTAAAACTCCCTCCACTTCTTAGCCTTTAGCCTTCCTACTTTACAAGGCTGTTGATGGGACTAAATAGAGTAAGGTGAGCTAAGCACAGTGGTGCAAAGGAAAAACTCAATTTACATTAGCTTATTGTTGTTGGTTAAAAGAGATCAGGCTGAAACTACACGTATTTCATACAGATGCCAGTTACTGCAAGATAATAACTAGCAAAAAAAAAAAGAAAAAGAAAAAGAAAAACATTCTATCACTGGATATGCAGTGAGGGGCATGTAGGAGTTTAAGTTGATACAGTTGTAAGATGTGTTTTGTTTTGTTTTTATATCATGATACCCCACAGTAACACTAATTTTGTTAGGACACGAGTAACATTCATTTTAGAGCCTTAGATTATGATATTTGTATGTAAGTTATGACTGTTGACTTGACCTGTGATATATTTCTACCCATGCAATAAGAATAAATGATTTTATTTCATTATGTGTTTTGACCAACAAAACGAATCTAAAACTCTGAAAAACACGATTCCAAATTCATTATATGTTGGCACTTTAGAAGGGCTCTTGGGGGTCATCTAGTCCCTCGCTCTTATTTTACAAATGAAATCTTCCAGGCCTCTTTAGGCCTCAACGTGAAGTGAGTTGACAAAGTCGGAGTTAGAAGACACTTAGATCCAGGTCTCCTAAATCCTAATCTAATGCTGTTGCCAAACTCCATAAAGATTCTTCATATAAGCAACATCAGACCACATATGTGGCTTATCCTTGCCTTAGTGCCAGATGGATGTATGGTTCTCCAGGGCTCCACAGAACTCACAAGTGCTGGTCATATGGGTCACAGAGTGACTCATCAAGACTTCACAATGTCCACAAACATTGAATTTTCTCACACTTAGCAAGAGTTTACTCCAGACAACCTCCATATATCTACTTTGAAAAATTATTTCCATATCCATATTCCTACTCACACGGGTGCTGTGCATTTATGCCCTTTGATGTCTATTTTGACATTTATTTACAGATCTCCCAATATAAGGCTTATCTAACTAACATTCCATTGAGCCACCCAAGAACCCACCCATCTCCATGTCTGCTGAACCTCCCCCCTGCCCCATTTCTAGAGTCTTGGAACACTATTAGTATTACTTTTTATTTGTGCTTAGTTATAGTTAATTTGTTCTAAAATTTTGAACCACATTGAAGAATGGTGGTTTTTAAATTTGTTTTTAAAACAAAACTTTTAAATTGGTGATTTGTGATTCATTCATTTATTTATTTATTTATTTATTTATTTATTTATTTATTGTTTGCCCATAAGAAGGCCAGTTTCACCAGATGCTCAATATTGCTCATCATTGGGGAAAAACAAATCAAAACCACATTGAGATATCACCTCACACTGGTCAGCGTGACTAAAATTAACAACTCAGGAAACAACAGATGCCGGCGAGGATGTAGAGAAAGGGGAATCCTCTTCCACTGTTGGCGGGAATGTAAACTGGTGCAGCCGCTCTGGAAGACAGTGTGGAGGTTCCCCAAAAAATTAAAAATAGAATTACTTTACAACCCAGCAATAGCACTATTAGGAATTTATCCAAAGGATACAGGAGTGCTGATTCGTAGGGACACATGTACCCCAATGTTTATAGCAGTGCTTTCAACAATAGTCAAATTATAGAAAGAGCCCAAATGTCCATTAACTGATGAATGGATAAAGATGTTGTATACATACACACACACACACACACACACACACACACACACACACACAAGAATGCTACTCGTCAATCAAAAAGAATAAACTAGAGGATATTATGCTAAGTGAAATAAGTCAGTCGGAAAAAGACAGATATCATATGTTTCACTCTCAATTCGAGAAACTTAACAAAAGACCATAATAGAAGGGAAGGAAAAATAAGTTACAAACAGAAAGGGAGGCAAATCATTAGAGACTCTTAAATACAGAGAACAAACTGAGGGTTGATGGGGGAAGGGAGTTGCCAAGACTACACTATGTACACCGTATGTTAGCTAACTTGACAATAAAGCATTAAAATAAAATAAAATATTGGGATTCTCAAAAAAGAAGAAGGAGGCCAATTTCACCATACTGATTCTTGTTAGTTTGATGTAATTTTAAGAATTTTCATGACAATCTTTTTTGGTTATTGTTCCTAGACATCAATTTTCACTCCAGCCTTTGGATCAGAAACTAAAGTCAGAATAAACAGTAATATGAGAACTGAAGAAGTAATAGAGCAACTTCTCCAAAAATTTAAGGTAATCTTTATCACTAAACTGAGCTATAACTATCTTATATATAATTTAACTATAGGTACATCCATGTACTCTTCTGAAAAAGACCTACGGACATATAAATTTAAATTAAGTGGTTCGGTTCTGAAGCATTCTTTCTTATGTATAACACCTTTTTGTAATTGAGCCTTGAAAGATTATATTATTCTCTCAACATGGAGCAGAAAAGGATTCTTGTCTAAAACTGCAAAACGAAAGTAAGAAAAAAGATATAGATTTCGGGGTCTAGTTGGCTCAGAAAACCATCTGACAATGACCAATCAATCGAATATGAAAGAATTCATGTTTGCTTCTTTTTTTCCATTGACAGATTGAAAATAGTGCCCAAGATTTTGCACTTTACATTATTTTTGCAACAGGAGGTAAGCTTGATCCCTCTTTTTACATGATTCCAGTGTGTTTCAGTTTTCTGCCCATAGGGGAGGCACACCAGCAGTTAAACCTCTTTCTGTGAAAGAAAGAGAAGGAAGGGAAGAAGAAGGAAAAGTGGGGAGGGTGTTTTAGAAGGTTATTCATATTTCACAGTTTCAGAGGAAGATAACCTATGAATAAGATATTCTAGAAGAGTTTATAATACAAGAGTTTGCTCGTTGCCCAGACATTAAATTATCTGAATGGCAGTCAGAGCCTGGGAGAGTCTATGGAGGGTTCCTAAGAATTGTTACACGCTGAAGTCCCTGACTTCTCTACCTCTTTCTCTTTGGCTTTCCCTTCTTCTAGCTCTTACTGGAGTCATCACTGCATACCATTTCTCTCTGATCTTGTTATTACCTCTTTCTTAGCACAGTGTCTGACACGCTGTAGGAGCACTGTCTCTTCCTCAGTAGAGAAAAATATGCAGAAGTTGGTGGTAGGGAGTAAAAGGTTGGCAGCGGGCCTTGGGAAGAAGCTATATGTGGGGTGCTGGGAACAGGATGAAAGAAAGATTAGAGAAGAACCTAAGGCGATACTGAAATGTTCTTTTTGAAAACTCTTAAATCGGAAACATTTATATGTTAAATTGTAGAAACATCTCCAGTTTTGGTTTAAGTGTCAGAATGTTTGATCTGGAAATTGAACAGTATAAAATAATACATTTTGATGCTGAGACAACCGCAAGAAACTGAAAGTTGGATCTTCAAACATATACAAAATTAAAGTCCTTATTAATGAAAGATTAAATGTAAGAAATATAATATAAATTTTTAAAATTCTAAGGGTGTGTATATATATTCATATTCTAATTGTTTAGGAAAAAGCTGAAAGTTATAAAATAAAAAGCAGAGACAGACTTATAAAAATGTAAAAGATACAAAGAGCAAACTATGAAAAATATCAGATAAAAATTTAATACTTATAATATCAAAGCGGTCTTGCAAAGTGACAACAAAAAGACAACTCAGTGAAAATAGAACCCACAATGCAATATTATCTCACATTTATCAGATTGGCAAAAGGTTTTCAAAGGATTCTACCTATGTCTGGTGTGGGAAGGGTAAGAGAGTATTTTCATGCAGCTCTGGTGAAAATATGAGTGTCTTTACTTTTTTGGAACTCATTCTAACAATATTATTAAACTTTACAGTGTATGTACCCTTTAACCCAGCAGTCCCACTGCTGAGAATCTATTCCACAAAACTAAAAGAACTCGTACCTATAGATTTATGTGCAAGGTTATTTATAATGACAAAAAATTAAAGACAAAGTCACCTATCACAACAGAATGATTGAATAAGTGATTCTTATGCAGCCATTAAATAGAATGTGTCAGATTATACCAGTTGAACGGAGGGAATTCCATAATACATATTATGTGAAAAATGCAATATGCCTAAAAATGTATATCATATGATCTCATTTTTCTAAAAGAATTACAAATCCCTATTTAAATATGTGGTATATATGATCATAAGATCAAGAGGAAAGATATGAAATGATAAACATGACACCAGTTACCCCGTTAGGGAGTCAGAGCAATGCAGAAAAAAGGATGAAGGAGTCCGAGGAGCACAGAACGCAAAAAATAAACAAATAAATAAGTAAATCAGTTTTTAAAATATGTCTGCAATAAAAATAGCAAGTATGGCATGCCCACATGTATGTATTGTGTGTTTGTGTGTGTGCATAGATATACAAAGTGTTGGCCACACAGAGGGTAAGGCGGATTGTTTCAGAGTTCTGGGATTCCAGGTGATTTTACTTTCTGCCTTTCACTTTTCCCCATAGTTTCAATTACAGTAGCATGTGTGCTTTTTTAAGACTTTACTGAGAAAAGGACCCCTGGGTGGCTCAGGCAGTGAAGTGTCCCTCCAACTTCTGCGCAGGTCATGATCTCTTGAGTTTTGAGTTTGAGCCCCACGTCACGCCAGGTGCCAACAGCCTGGAGCCTGCTTTGTATTATGTGTCTCCCTCTCTCTCGGCCTCCTTTGTCTGCCTGTCTGTCTCTCTCTTTCTCAAAAATAAACACTAAAATATAAATAAATTTATTGAGGAATAATTGGAAATAATTGACAAATATAATTGCTATATTGAAAGTACAATGTGATGATCTGATATACATATACATTATGGGATGATTATCAAGATCAAGATAATTAACACATCCTCACATCGCATGATTAAACCTTTTTGGGTATGTGTGAGAATGCTTCAGATCTACTCTCAGCAACTGCCAAATGTCCAATACCATGTTATTAACTCTGGTCGCCAAGCTGGATATTAAATCCTCAGAGTTTATTCATCAAATAACCAAAAATTTGTACATATATCTCCCTCTTTTCCCTCCCTGATACCATGGATTATTTTTACAATTAGAAAAACAAATGTTTATTTTCACCGGAGAACTGTACTTCTTTAAAACTTAATCTGTGAAAATCATGCTTTATTTTGTTATTCATGTCAAAAATGCTTGCACATAAAATCCAGAAGAGAAGATAATTATAAGTAGCACCTCTTAGGTATTAATCTGGAAAATAAAGGCAGGTGCATTTTAACACCTTGTATCTACTAAGTCCATGATCTATAACAGCGTTTTTTCAAATTCTAGTGCACTTCAGAATTACCTGAGAAGTTCGTTTAAAATATAGATCCCCAAACCCCTCCAGATCTGGGAACGGTCTGGGAATATGTATTTCTAATAATTATCCCAGAGGCAAATTTGTGAAGCAAGAAACCTTGCTCTGGAATATTAAGAAGAGGATGCAGAGCCAAGTTATACAAGATGTAGAGGTCAGAAGAGGATTCTAGTACGTCAATAAGACGAGCTAAATTATTGGGGGTGTCCCTTGCTTCAGAAATGTAGGGGAATTAAAGCAATGAACTCTGACTGTGGAAACGAGAACGGATAATATTACTTTAATTGTGCTCCAGATCCCGTGCTCCTGACTTTTTCCTGGGGTAAGTCCCACCCAGGGGATGAGCACAGTTCTGATGCTTGACACTTTTAAGAGCCCGAGGTAATTGAATTCATAGATGACAGTGTAGGAAGGACTAACTGGTCTACCTGTTTCCCCTTTCTGTCTCTTTCAACATAGCAGACAGATTGTTTTTTAACAATGTAAGTCTGACAACGACATATCACTTCTCAAATCCTCCAGTGGTCTCTCTTCCCACAATAAAGCCAGAGTCTCTATGCTGGCCCCACTACGTGTTCCCTTCGACTTTTAATATCCCTTTCCTCATCTTTATGTTAGCTGCCCTGCTCCCCTGCTGCTCTTTGATAGCGGTAGGCATGCACTGACCTGTAGGGTGCTCTGCTTAGTTACTTACTCTGTTTGGAACACACTTCTCCCAGGTAGCTCCATGGTTCCATATCGCATCTCCTTCTGGATTTGTTCAAATGTTACATCTTCAGTGCGGTCTTTATCAGTCACCCCATAAATAATTGCATAGCTTTCCCCTGTATACACCTATTTACACAGACACATACTTTCTACCCCCTCCTTGCTTTATTTTTCTTCTGAAGCCTTAATCACTAATATATGACATGTTTTATTGGTTTATCTTCCATATCATCTGTGTCCTCCACTAGAACACAAGGTCCATAAGCGAAGTGATTTTACTCTGCTTTGTTTTAGATGGTGCCCCACACAGACAACAATGCCTGAAACATAGTAGGAACTCAAAAAATATTTGAGAAAGGAGATGAATGTAAGGACACGGTGTCGTGTTCATGCTTCATTCAGATAAAAATGAAATGACAGATGTGAAATTATTTTGACAGAAAGCTGGAAGTGCTTTTGTGAGTGGGAGGATTTATAACTTCTGGAAATTTGAAATTCTTGGAATATACCAAATCGGAAGTTATTTTCTTTATCATCTCATCATGATGGCTGAATGGTTGAGGTCCACAGATGAATGAAATAATAAAAATACTGACCTGCGATGTGAAAACCATTCTGAATATATTTTTAAAGAAGATCAAGGATTGGATTGGGATGAGAAACAAGGGAATAACTGAGGATAGTTATAAAGTTTTAGACCTGAACAACTGGAAAGATGAAATACATTAACTGAACTAGGAAAGAATTAATAAATATTTGTTGAATGAATGAATGACAAATTATAAAGAATTTTTAGGTGTGTCTCTTTGTAAAAATACAAATGGGACTGGAGATTTGTCTGAACATCCAAACCAAAGGCATGACTGAATTATCAGAGATACAAATCAACCTTAAGATCTAGCAAGAGAAAGAAGTTCTTTTTAGTTCTTTTAAAGGTTTTAATTTTAATTTATTCCTTTGAATGAGTGCCTCCTCTTGTATGTTCTTTTTAGGTCTTCTTCCAATGTGAGCTAAGGAAAGAAAATGGGTGGAGAACTTGTCTTTCTTCTTTTTCTCTCAGATGGACTGCTAACTATAGTTGATTCTTGTTTTCATTTGTAGAGCGGAGGCGGCTAAAGAAGACAGATGTCCCGCTACTGCATAGGCTCATGCAGGGACCTTCCAAAGAGAATGCTCGCATTTTCCTCATGGATAAAGATGCAAAAGAAATTAGCAGTGATGTACGGATACTGTCACCCTGAATCTGTCTTTGCTTTCTCCTGACTCAGCGCCTCTCCCAGAATATGCATTCTTTTTTTTCCCATTTCAGGTGGCTCAGTACATTAACTTTCATTTCCCTCTCCTGGAATCCATCCTTCAAAGATTAAATGAAGAAGAGAAAAGAGAGATTCAAAGAACAATAACAAAGTAAGTCAGGAGTATGCATGCTGGGCGCCTCTTCCTATAAGAGGTTCAGCACACAAATTGTGTTCAATTTTTAATACCCTTTTTCTCCTTCTCCTTTTCAGATTCCGTACAGAAAAGGCTATTATACTGAAATGTCTTGAGAGTAAACGGGTAGTAAAAACCGAGACCACAGTTTAGCAGGTCAGGCTGCAATTGCTGAAACACGGCAACAAAACAGAGGGACATTACCATTTGATGAATGCATAAATTCCATACTTGCATTCATACAAATGTCTATGAACTTGAATCTGTGGAAAACTGAATGTTGAAAAAGCTTGTCTCTCTTTGAAGTGATGAGGTTACCGAGGCTTCACGGTTGCACTGAAAGAAGCTCGGATTTGTTTCAGTAACTGAAACAAGCTTGGATACTGGGTATCCTAAATACTTTTTATAGTAACACACACCATGAACTCGAATCTAAATGATGTCTTCAGATATGTAGCGTAAACTTCTTTTAGCTTGAACTGTCAAGAGAATTAAGACATCATCAATGGATTCTCAGAAATGATTCAGAAGTAAAAGCTTCCAGGTCTTGAAATAAGAAGGAAACACACTCTTACCCCACTAAGGAGTCTGATAGTGACGGTGTTTCACAGTTCCCTGGAAACTGTCCAAGGCTGACATCCAGGGCTGTGTCTACACGGTTGGTGGCTTTTGGCTCTCTGTAACATTAGAGCTATCTGTCCGTTGGGATAGAAAAGATGATTTCTTAACAGAAATCCAAATTGCAATTTTCTCAACCCGAAATTTTCTTCTTTATCTTTTTCTTTTCTGTTCCTCTTACGACTTTCAAAAAGTATTCCTAAACTTTTTTTTTTTTTTTTTAGAGAGAGAGAGAGAGTGGAGGTGGAGGGGCAGAGGGAGAGGGAGAGAGAGAATCTCAAGCAGACTCTACACGCCCAGCACGGAGCCTGGTCCTGGCCTCCATCTCATGACCCTGAGATCATGACCTGAGCCAAAATCAAGAGACAGATCCTTAACGGATTGAGCCACCCAGGTGCCTTAAGTTCTTAAGCATTTTTAAAAAGTCAGTAAAACTGGTTTTCTTTATTTTTCCAAACAAGTATACTACAGAGACATAATGTATTTAATCAGCTAGGACAAGAGTTGGCCAACAGTAACCATTTGTTGACAAATGAAAAAAAAAAAAAAGGATAATGCAAAACTGTTGTAGCTAAAATAGGCAGGGAATCTAGACCTCTGCTCTTTTTCTCCAAGACAACTCATCCCACAACTCTCAAGATACTTAAAAGTCTCCTAAAACCTATTTGAAAAAAGGAAAAAACACTGATAATGCCACAAGTATCACCTATGATCTTATTTATGAACTCTATATTAAAAGTGGAGTTTTAGGCAACACTGTTGCATTCTCTAAGCTACTTCCATTCACATTCCTCTTAGGCATTGTTTTAAGTGTTTTGACTACATTACATGTATTAAAGGATAAGGTCGTACGTAATAAGCCCAAGTTGGAAGATTAATTATCAAAATTAAAATATGAAACATTTTTGACAAAGGTATTACTTCCTAGTGTCACCAAAACTGAAACCTAAACTAGATGAAAGTGAAAGTGTACTGTGACCTTTCGGTCCTAGAAAATCTTTTATTGAGGAAGACAGAGGCTTGCGTCATTATCCTTCCAGCTATCGGTTAATAAGAAAACGTTCTCAGGGTGCCTGGGTGGCTCAGTATGTTGGGAATCCAACTCTTGGTTTTAGCTCAGATCATGATCTCATGGTTCGTGAGTTCAAGGCCTTGCTTGGGATTATCTCTTTCGCCCTCCCTCTCTGCCCTTTCCCTGCTCACATACTTTGTCTCTCTCAAAGTAAATAAATAAACTTAAAAAACTTTTTTAAAAAATGAAAAGGTCTCATCTTGCAAAACTAGGGCAAATGAAATTGTTAAAATTCAGTATACTTTATAGGGGTGCCTGGGTGGCTCAGTTGGTTAAGCGTCCGTCTTTAGCTCAGGTCATGATCTCACGGTGTATGAGTTTGAGCCCTGCGTTGGGCTCTGTGATGATGGCTCAGAGCCTGGAGCCTGCTTCGGATTCTGTGTCTCCCTCTCTCTGCTACCCCCCCCCCCCGTTCATGCTGTATCTCTCTGTCTCTCTCAAAAATAAACTTAATGTTGATTCAGTGTACTTATAAAATTCAGTATACTTATAAAAATTTAAATTAGTGTCAATCATTAATATATTGAAGGTCTACAAGATGTGTAAGAAAAACACCAAGATGTGGATAGAAAAAAAAAACATGAAAAGTAAAATCACAGAAGAAAAACAAATTGCTACTGAGTGTGAGTTGTATCTCATTGGTGATCAACTGTGTCCAGTAAGGAGACAGAAACACAGTAATTTAAGCAGGAGAAGTTTAATATAAAGAAGTAAGCTGTGGGGTGCCTGGGTGGCTCAGTGGGTTAATCGTCTGGCTCTTGATTTTGGCTCAGGTCATGATCTCATGGTTTGTGAGATTGAGCCCCACCCTCAATGTGGAGCCTGCTTGGAATTCTCTGCCCCGCTCCCTCTCCCCCCCCATTCAAAATAAATAAATGAACATTAAAAAAAGAAGAATTAAGCTGTGATGATAGGAGATTAACTGTAAAGTAGAAAGAGAGCTCCAAAGGGTGCCCTAGGGCTGAGGAAGAGAACCCCAATAAGGGAAAGTTTGGGATCAGGGGTTCAGAATTCACTGGAGAGGCTGTGGTTGCAGCCCCCTGGATAGAGGAGAAGTTCGCTGGTTACCTGGCCAGAGCAGGGCCACGGTCATAGGACACACGAGAACAGCCCTTGGGGTGTGGACCAGCTGAGGCACGTGGCCAAGTGTGCAGAGGGACTTGGGGCTTTTCTGCAGGCCCAAGTTCCAGATCACGTAGTGCTTGTGTCTGGAGGTCTGCAAGGTGTTTAGGAGCACAAAGAAAGAATCAGGGGTCCTGCTACAGGTGTGCCAGGATTGGGAGCTTAAGGGTCTCCTTTGAAGGAACCCAGTACAACTCTGCTCATCACTTGGACTGCAGTATCTTCGAAGCTGTGTGGGACATAGGCTGGTCAGGTAGCTTACTAGATGGCTGTCCAGGGGCCCCTTTCTGTGAGCAGGCACTGAATTGAGGGGGTGGTGTGGAGAATAGTGATTTGTGTTAGGGTACAGATATGCCCTCAGCTCCAGGCTGTGCCACCACAAACCAAATCAACAGATGGAGAAGGAGTTGGGGGAACAAATGGTAAAGAAACCTGCACCCTACAGGCAAACTGCCCTAGAGAAAGCACTCTGGACAAAGCAGTGGAGGAAAACAGTGGGCTTCCCCAAAACCTGGTCAGTCAGCCCTTGGAATCTGGAAAGACCAAACGTCTTGCTACAATGTTTCTTCAGCGCCCTCTACCGACGAAGCAGGATATCATAAAGAGTCCATATTCATTTTCACAGAACAAACAGCTAAGAATGAATTTGGAGCAGAAGGTCAATAAAATACCTGGGATGTCATCAAAACACAAAGTAAAGAAAAGCAAAATGCACTTTTTGGTCTATTAGCAAAGATTAAGAAATAAGATTAAGTACTCAACAAATTACAAGAAGATGGCCACTGAGACTACTGGTAGAAATACAAATCGATATAACTTTTCTTGAAAGCAATTTAGCAGTAAGTTCATTCTATAATTCAACTTATAGGATCTTATATTGAAATAATAAGGCATACAAAGGCATTGTAGAAAGATACTTATATTGCTATTGTGATAAAAAGAATTAAGTAGCTTAAGGGTTCAAAATTAGAAAAAAATTAAAGAAGGAAAAAAAACATAGGATATTATGCAGCTATTAGAATTATGTTTCCAAACAAATTGCAATTATGGGAGAAAATTCTTCTTACATATCTAATATCTAAATAAGAATATATGTACAAGCATTCAAAATATTATTCATAAAATATGTTTGTGTGTGTGTGTACACTAATATTTGTACTTACACACAAGCAAAAACACATTAGATGTGGTTATATCTGGATTATAGACTTATGGGTGAATCGTTTCTTATTTTTCTATGCTTATTAAGTATTCTATAATAAACATGTGTTACTTTGTGAATTAGGGCATAGATAAGTTATGACTAGAAAGTTACCAACAAGAAGTAGCAAGTACATGCAAGCATAGAGTCTTACCAGATGCAGAAAAATAAAATTATTTAATAAGAACATTAACTTCACTTCGGTGATAGTTTTAAAATATATTCATAAAGTCTTTGATATTCCTCCTTTCGAGAGATAGAGACTAATCCTCCCCACCTTGCAAATGGGCTGGACCTAGTGACTCAATCCTAATGAACAGAGGAGAGCAGAAGTGACAGTGTGTGATTTGGGCAACTAGGTCATATAACACTGTGGCGTCCTCCTCGCTCACTCTCCTGGATCACGGGCTCTAGGGTAAGCTGACTGCTATGGTGGGAGCAGCCCCAGAGAAAGGCTTGCATGATGGGAACAGAGACCTTCGCCAAAGCCAACACAATTGGGGCCTCCTGTCCACAGCCAGATGAGTGGGTCATTGGCTGGCCCCAATCAAGCCTTCAGAAGACACAGCCATGTCTAAGAGTTTGACTATAACCTCCTGAGAGACCCCGAATCAGAAAACCCAGCCAACGCACTCCTGGATTCCTGATCCTTGGAAAATGTCTGAGAAAAGAAATGTTTGTTATAATATGCTAGATTTTAGGATAATTTGTTACACAGAAATAGATATCCAATACAATTTCTGAGACAAAAATCTGTTTGGAGGCATCTTTGCATAATACAAGAATATAAACTTTTGTCCTAAAACTTTTATCCTTGTTTCGGGTGGCTCAGGTATTTCACTCCCAGTTACATATTAGTTCAAATTCAACCCCAGTAATGTTATACTTACTAATGGTAGAGGACCTGTTACATTCATCTTTGTACATTTTGCTGGACTTAACGTTGTGTTTTGTGTATAGGATGTGCTTGATAAAAATCAATTGAATAAAAGAATGAATTAGTGAATCAGTGAATAAAAGAATGAGTGAATGAGTTATATGAAACATTTTTCTAAAAGCTACTGTGTATATGCCTCCTTTTCACAAATCTGACCCAGTAGCTAAAGAATATAGAATCTTTTGTGTATGGTTTTCTCTGATTTGGTGCTATATTTTACTATCTATTGGCTATATGCAATGTTCAGTTAGGCAGTGTTGCTATGGAATTTTGCTATGGAATTTTTGTTCACATTGGTTTCAGAAAATGAACAGGAAAGAAGTCCATTTTCAAGGCAGTCTATGAGGGGGACAAGATGGCAGGTGTAACTGTAATATTGCAATATCTACATGTGAAAGGAAAGAAAGGAATAGGCTGCATTAGAACAAAACCCTTCAATGGCGTCCATTTGTCTTCTAAATAATAATAGTTAACACCTATTAGACTGATTGAACCATTTGAAACTGTCAATATTTAACCTACAAAAGCAGCAATTTCACCTCATTCAAATTAAAGCACCATTTGCCAAGTACTGTTTTAAGCCTTACCTATATTAGCTGGTTTAGTATTTATTACAGTCCCACAAAGAAATTACCTGACCCAATTTTATAGATGAAGAAAGCAAGCCATGGAGAGGTTAGGAGATTTGCTAAGGTCTTTAGAAAAGCTAGGTAGGATTTGAACCACACTCCAGAATCCACACCCTTAACCACCATAATCTGTAGCTTCACCCTAAACTACACTCTTTAGAGCTGGCATTTTTATTTGTCCTCATTTATAAAATGGGAGAGTAGTACCTATTTCACTGGATGGTTGTGGGAGTTACAGGAATAATACATGTAAAGGCTGGCATGTTACACATTAAAAATGTGATAAATCTTAACTGTTGTTAAAATTAAACTACAGTAGGTCCCCACCCACCCTTGTATCCCTATCTTCCACTAAATCATGCGTCCCACAGTTACTTAATTTTTGTCTTAAAACCGGCCAAACTGAATCACTCACCATTCCCTGAAACACCTCACATCCATCACTTCTCTATCTGTCCAAACCCTGCCCAACTTCTAGTCATTGGCCAGGGTCACTTCTTCCATGACTTTTCCTGGTCTCTGTGACAATTTGTGAACTCAGATTCTTTTGTGAGTCACATCATCAGTCAGCTCTGCTCTTGTGACACTGGGAATTTGAAATCCACCCTTTGTTATAATTCCTTATGCGTTTGTCTCCTGTATAAATTCATTAGTTATCTGGTCTTACTAAATTCATATTCTTCTCTGTAGCACCTAGCAGTGTATTAAACACAATAGGAATTTAACAAACATTTTTCGGGATCTAATTTGCTAATGTACATGAACATAATGAAATCACTGGAGTGAGGAAAAACTAAAGCCGAGGTAAGGTATAATATAATAAGAATATTTTTCTCTTCTTTTTTTTGAGAATTTTTTTCTAATCAAAAGAACTCATTTATTTTCTAAGCACTAAACTATTACTGCTTATTTTTTATTAAACACAAAAAAATCTGGAAAAATAAACATAAGTCCAAATGATAGGTTCATTATGTCATTTATCCTAGGATTTCTGGGGAAAAGACTACTATTACAAATCATCCCTGGAAGCTCAAGTTAATAAATATTAGGGTTCCTGCATTCCAATGTCAGTATCACATACATAGGGTAAAGATAAAAGGTGGAAGGATGGGAAAAATGGGCTATGGGGCTCAGAAATCAACTTAAAAATTTAAATAAAGTAAGCACATAGAAAAAGGAATTTACAAATATATATTAAAGAGATGAGAGAAAAGAATGAGAAATTGAATGAACACCTAAGGAATTCTTCCAAGGCTGAGGCTTCCGTTGCAGAGTCAATGGTTAAAGGACACCAGCTACTCATGTGGTTAACTGTTCACGAAGGAAATAGCCATTCTTTTCTCAACATTGTGCTGAGAAAACTACCGTTGTTTGCAATCAGTGTTTCAGGGAGATTTCTCTGCTTCTGTGCTTTTAGATAATGATGTTCCTTGACATGACAAAAAAGCACAAATTCTGGAGAGGGATGGTCTAGATTTGAATACTGGTTCCAAACATCTGTGAATACTTGGGCAAGTTACTTAACCTCTTGTGCTCAATGTCTTGGTCTGTAAAATGGGAAGGTTAATAATAGTACCTTCCTCATTAGATTATGATGAGGACTAAGTGAGTTTTTACAGGTAAAAATTTAGAATAGTATCTGGCACACAGCACCGTGCTAGTTATAGTTATTATTACTGTAGCCAGTGACAATCATAAGCAGGAGGTTATGTATAATTTTGTGTCTTTAGGACACCGGCTGTTGCAAAAGCAGACTTATCTGGCACGTAGGAGACAATGAACAGCCAACAGGACCTATCCCCACCTCAGTCATGACCTTTTGGAGCTTTGCAAGTAACTCAAAGACTCTTGGCAAACAGAATGTTAAATATTTTCTTGATTTCATCATGTGTTCAATGCCATAGGCACGAGGCAAAGTCCTAGTTAGTTCAAGTCTAACAGATGGTGAAAGAGAGAGACAAAAAGACAGAAAGATAAGTTTTCACCAAGCTCCCCCAGAAGGTAAACATTAAGGAGACAGGGATTTTGTTCAGTTTTTTTATGGTCACTGATGTATCACAAGTTCCTGGAACAGCGCCTCATACACAAGCAGATACCCACTAAAAATCTATTCAGTGAATGAATGTTATAAGCAGTTCCAAGTACCTCCCAGTTCCACACTTTCTCAAAAAAAAAAAAAAGTCAAAGCAATTGTAAAGTTAATTAATTATAAAGCACATTCCATTCAGTTCATCAATAATCATTTTCAGCAGCGATATAGACAGAAACTTCCAAGCTGCATGGGGGTCTTTTTCACTCTGGAAACTCAGCAGCCAGTTCCCAACTAGGTGTGGCGGCCCATTGAGTCTACTGAGGTTTTGAAAGGCCCCTTGATTTCATATTTCTGGTGCTGCTTCTGAGAAGCTGAAAGCTTAGGAGAGAAAGAAAGAGTGTAAGCTGGTTGTATGAGGGTTACAAGAAGTAGATTTCTCTGCTGAGTAGAAAAGGAGAGAGCTAGTGTAGCCTAGCTAGTGTTCTTGAGTAACATTGTGAATAGCTAATAAATGATTTTTTTAATTCTTACTTTGAATATTAGACATGTGATTCATTACTAATGAAAAATAAAAAGCAGATCTCAGCAAAGGTTCTACATTGACATTTTCTGGGATCATTTGCGTCCCAAGAGAGACTGGCACTTTTCAATCAGTTCGGACCCCTAGAAAAGAAAACAAATAAGTACATCTGTAAGAAAGAGAAAAACAAAGCAAAACACCCGAACATCTATGATCCCCAAATAGAAAAATGTTTAACCCTTACCTGTTATATGGCTGTGAGGGGCTCTTATGTGCTCACTGCTCAAGGTCTTAGAATTGCTCACAGCCTAGTCCCTTAGCTTAAGGTTTTACTTAACTGCAATCCCTCTCCCACTCTCAGGACCCCAGATTTGGATTAAAAAAAAAAAAAACTTTGCTTTTTCCTCACAAAACTATGGGACTCTTTTGCCGCAGGGTAGAAACAATCAACATCAGCTTCTCAATGCATTTTAAAACTGTTCTAGGTTAATCCTATGCTAAATCATTCTACAATCAGGTACAAGAATTCAAGAGGATCAAAACCACGAAAACCGATCAGTGTCCTTACCATCTTCATATATACTGGCACTGACCTCTATTCTAAGGCCAGCAGTTTTCCCTAGTTTTATCTGTATAGACTTTATTCAAATAAAAGTCATTTTTGGAAGCCCAGAGAGATAGATAAAAGTTGAGTCATTTTTAGTGAGGTGGGAATAGGACCCCTAGAATTCCATTGCTAAGATTAGTGCATGAGTGAGCACGTGCACACACACACACACACACACACACACACACAAGCGCCCTAGTGGATAGATGACTTGCACTCCCCAGAGTTTCTGGCATCCTGTGGGACATGGTTAAATGTTAATTTAGCCTTTCTTCCTACCCTCGAATAGTTCCACATCTAAATCATCTAGAAACTGGAATCTGTTTAAGTTTGGTTTTCAACCAAACTGCAGTTTAAGGTATCTTTGTTTCTCTGGCAACCCATGACTTTAAATCCATCTTCATGGGACATTTTCCCATAAGCTTAACCTCAAGACCCTCTTATTTAATCTTGTTCATTTGCTCTGAACCTAACAATAGTGGATAAGTCATATTTCTCCAAATCCATCCTTCCTGACTTTATTTATTCTGTAGTTCCTCAGTAAATTTCTCACTTGTAATGATGACAAATGCAGCAGGGGGGGGGGGCTGGGGAGCGACATTTCTGGTAAAGATAAGGTAAGGTAGAAGAAAGGCATCTGAAAAACTACTATAATAATGAGAAATGTCCTCCGTGAACTAAGGGATGATAACTCGACATCTTAAGGCAAAGCAGAAGCAAGGTTTTGAAATAGAAAACATGGGCTCATGTGATCAATGCAGAGAACAGAGAAAAGAAAGAGGAAACATTTTCCTTACACTGACATCAAATTAGTCACTCTGATTTCCTACAATCCTGGACGCATTGGTACACTGCTAACAGGTCACCCATCCTAAGGCTTCGGAATAACCATTACCAGTCAATTTCTCCATATCCTTGTGACATGCATTTCTATCCTTTTTTCATTCTAGATACTCTCTGGACATAACAATTAGCCAATGTCCTTTTAAAATGTGTTGTCTCTCATCTCTTCTAAGACCCCAGTTCAATAATGGTAAAAATGCTTTTAAAAAAGAAGAATAAAGACTTGTCGATGCTAAAAAGAAAAAAAAAATCAATGTAAGAGATATTGATGAACTGCTTGGGGGGGGGGGAGACAGCCATCAGTATGATATTGACCAAGATATCAAAGTACAAAAATAGGAGCTAAGAATAATATAATGATGATATGTCATAGCAGTATAATACCAGAAAGTCCCTCATTTCTGAGTGGCTTTGGTTTTGGTCTGCCCCCCAGCCTTCTTTTTCAAACTTCCTAGAGATTCCTGTAGCCACCAGTATCCTTTCAATAAACTAATAATTTTTGGTTAGCCAGAATTTGATCCTATTGTTTACAACTGAAGAACCCCCACTGACATATCAGCAAAAATATTGTGCAAATATATAGACAAAATAATGTTTTAAAATACAAGCACCCAGCGACCCCTGGGGGACTCAGTTGGTTAAGCTTCTGACTCTTGATTTCAGCTCAGGTCATGATCTCATGGTTTGTGGGATCAAGCCCTGTGTTGGGCTCTGCACTGACAGCAAAGAGCCTACTTGAGATTCTCTCTCTCTCTCTCTCTTTGCCCTTGTCTCTCTCTCTCAAAATAAATATATAAACTTAAAAAAAAGGACCCAGAAAATTTATATATTATTCTGTAATAACATATACATATATACATATGTACATATATGTTAAGAATATAGCCCAACAAAGCATAAAATAGTCCAAGAAAAAAACATAAAATACTATTTTTGAAATAATCCAATTTTCCCAGGATTACACTGAAATGAAACCCCATGTGAAGCCATGGATAAGTCCTAGAAATAACTAGATCCAATTGAAAGATTAACTCAGAGGGCTTTTTGAAATATACTTTTAAGATGATAGAATATTCTATTACAAGAACTGTCTTATTAAGAACCTAAAACGTTTTAGTGATCTGATGAAAGTAGGTGCTTTATTTGCCAACATAGAAAAAGAGAGGCAGTTAGAAACTCTCGAAAACAGAAGGATATACTAGGAAATCATGGTCCAAATATGTGAAACTAAATACAAGTGGCCGGGAGTGGTAGAAAAGACTGTTCATTTAATCTCTACACCTTTTAACAGGGTAAGTCATTCAGTCGGTCAATCCATTCACAGTACTGATGTAAGTAAATTCCAAGTAAACACACAATTAAATATACTATTTAATGGTTTCCAGTTTTTAGCATTAGCTTATGAACAAAGCATATAAACTTTTTATTTAATAAGCAGATACATAAACCCAGACAGTGTAGAACAATGGTATAGCTTTAAAAAGTAAAGTCAGCAAGAAAGTCAAAGGCAGTTTAGACATGTTAATTATGTTATCTAATGAAGAATCATTAGATGCTGATTGGAACTGAAGGGCCAAGAAATAGAATATAAGCAATAAAAGAACTAAAAATACTTTTAAATAAATTAAGAAAGAGTCTCCAGATAGCGCTCTTGAAGTTAGCATAAGCACACTATATTCATCATGTAATGTTAATATTTTAAGAAACTATTAAGATGATGATGGTATCACTAGGAAAACTAAAGGTAAGGACTCAAAATTGGGAAGGGGAAATGTACCTGGTCTTCTGCTTGAGCTTGTTGTGTTCATGTATCACTTCAAAGCTTGTGTAATGTATTATAAGAAACTGAACACAGTAACCCGTGACCACCGGCATTGGTGGCCCAGCTACACGGTTTCACCCGCACTGGGATTATTACCTTGCTTAATCTAATCCTTGTTTTTTCTTTGGAAATGCACCCAGGATTGCGGTAGCTCTGATAGTAGACCCATCAAGTTGTTAGGTACAGACTACTTAGCCAGCAGATCTTTTCACATGAACTTGTGTTAAGTCACATCTAAAAGTAGGACTTTGCTTTTTTTTTTTTCATTGTTAAATGTCATGTATTATTTTCAAAGCATTGTTTCAACCTGCCCACATTTCTGCTAATTCATGTTTACTTTCTTCTATATTATATTCTGCTGGCTGACAGAGAAATATCTCAGGCTACAATTATCATTTCCCACTGACCTGGCAGAGAGAAAGAATATCTGTGAGTAGAATTTTCTCCTTTAATCTGCGGAGGTCTACAATTCATTTTATTATTTCACGAAATGTGAGAGATGCCTCTTCTTTGGACAAACCAAACTCACCCTGTATAGCTGCCTTTCTCCCCCCTCCCTTTATATATTTCAGTTTTCCCCTTCCAACATTCCAACATTGACTTTGGTTTACTCTTTTTCTCCTTAGAATTTGGCTTGCTTCTCAAACTATGTCTTCCACTTTATCTAAAAATGCTTTATCCTCCCAATAGCCATAGCCAGAAAGGCAGTCTTCAAACCTGCTCACTCTCTCTTTTAACAGGCAGAACAGGTTTACATAATTGACTACTATAATATCAGAAAAGAAAACAAAGAAAATGCCTGTAGGTCCCTGGAGTGGCTAGTCTTTTATAGCTAACTTGGAACAGCCACAGACCGCCAATTGGCTGGGCCTCTGTGCTTCTGGGGTCTTGGTTCCATGAGGGCTCCTGGAGTCTCTAGGTATTATTCCTCTGCACTGTTGTCAAACCTAGACTCCGTTCACAAACACAGAAGAATGGAGACTCACACAAATTCTTGAGGATAAGATTCTAAAGTAGTTTTATCATCTATTCCCACATTTTTGGCTAAGCCTGTTTATAGACTATACTGTTTATTTTATAAATATTCCAGTCTTATCTTTATATTTAATGTCCCCAAATTCTTTCACTTCCTTTTATAAATATGCTATTTTCCAATTGTTTCATTATTTATGCTACTGTCCTTGGTCCCAGCTTCTCACTGAGAGTTAGACAATTCGGAAACATGGGGAGAGGAAGGGGGGACAGTTTATGATTATCTACTTGCACCTTAGTAAAATGATTCTTAAAGTGGTCCCCAAACCGGCAGCATCGGCAGCACCTAAAACTTGTTAGAAATGCAAATTATCAGACTCCAGCCCAGAACTACTGAAATCAGACACCCTGAGGTGGAAAACACGATTTTGTTTTAGGAGCTCTGTAAGTGATTCTGATGTACTCAAGTTTCAGAATTACTGCCTTAGAAAAATCATACGAGGATCGACTTGACCAGACTTTAGAGATAATGCATAATTACAGATAATAAGCATTTTTATCTGAAGAAGTCATTCTGGCAAATTTTAATTAACATGATATATTCTTCAGATAGCTTCTGTTTTCTCCCTCGATCTAGGTGAGAGAAATCCTGAAAGAAAGTAGAGAAGGGGAAAATATTTGGGCTTTCAGCCATTAAGTTGAAGATTACTGTTAGGCAAAAACTGTGGGGAAAAGCACACAGAAATCTTCTTAGCGTGCCATTGGTGAAATAGTTGAGCAGGAAGTATTCTTACTCAGGAGCAAGAATACTTCAAGAAAATCCCCTGGGAGCTCCCAGGCAGAGGCCCTTTCTCAAAGTGTTGATCTGTGTGGCTATGGAGTTGGTACTCAGGTGGAAACATGTTTTCTGAATGCTTCACAAAAAGTAAAAAGTCTTTAACATAAATAAACAGAGGGGCACCTGGGTGACTCAGTCCGATAAGCGTCTGACTGTGGTTCAAATCATGATCCCCAGGTTCATGGGTTTGAGCCCCACGTCAGTCTCTGTGCTGACGGCTCAGAGCCTGGAGCCCGTTTCAGATTCTGTGTCTCCCTCTCTCTGCCTCTCCCCTGCTCACACTCTGTCTCTCTCTGTCTTTTAAAAATAAATAAAACATTTAAAAATTTTAAATAAATAATAGATTCTAGAGTAGATGATTACTTTCATTTTTTGTATCAGCTAGTCTGGGAGTCAGTAAAATTTTGCTGTGAATGGCCTGATAGTCAATATTTGAGGGCTTTGCAGTTCATACAGTTTCTGTCATAGCCACCTGGTTCTGCAATTACTTAATTCAGCTGTTATAGACAGAAAGCAGCCATAGATAAGATGTAAATAAGTGGGCAGGGCTGTGTGTCAATACAACCTTATTTATATAAATAGGAAGTGGAGTCCAGCCTAAGAGCTGTGGTTTGCCTGCCCTTGACTTAGACTACAGATATATATGACTTTTAACATAAACACATGTACGGTTTAGCTGAATAGGTAGAAAAGAGACACTGAAGGTAATTAAGCCATTCAGGAAAATTGTTACCTGCGAAAACGTTTCCCTCGGTCGTTGCTAACCTTAACCCCCGTCTGAACCATCCACAGCCTGTTTTCACTATAAAGCCTGCTTTATTATTATTTTTTTAACTACACACTTGCATTCCTTTAGTCAGATACTATAATATCTGAGTTTCTGCTCCTCAAATCATGTCCCTGGGAGAGCAGTTTGTCCTAGGTCCCCTCCATGAATTGACGTGAATTAACTGTGCCACATCCTACCATGATAGTCTTAGAGATTTAAGTCCTATAACTTTACCACCTTAGGAAAAATCATTTACTTGGTAACCATACACAATTAGATTAGTTACAGAAACTAATACAGTAGTCGGTTTGGTGAGTGAGCACAGGCACTCTTTTCTGGTCATTTCTCTTTCCTCTCTGTAGTTTTCACTCCTAATGATCTTCTGGCCACTGAGAAAATGAAACCCTTTCCCCTGGTTCCTTAGTTAAGCCCCAACTGCATTTGGTAACTATTCCTGATTGCGCCCCCCAGAAATTTCTAGAACAAAACTACAGTTTGCCCATATGGGTCTTTAAACTGTTATTTCTTTAAAATTTCACTATATTTTTAAGGATGCTGTTTCTCTACGATTACCAAAGTCTACAGTTCATGCTTTTTTCTCCCACCCCAGTCCCAAATATCTCCTCTCCATCTGGTGTCACGATTCTGGCATTCATTTCTGTTTGTGTCAAACTCTGCTGATTTCCTCAAATAAACATAAATATTAACATACCCTGAACCCAAGTGTAATCAATTACACTAACCCATCTAGACTGTGCTCTTCTCTCAATTGGTTCCGGATTGGAATGGAAAGAGTACTTTGTTTTCAACTTCAATAAATCCTAAGAGAATAGATAAGGATACAGGGATACCTCTTCTCTGAAGCACATTTCACTTTTCTCTGCTTGGCAGCACTTCTCCACCAGGTGAGTGAAATCTGCAATAATTGATTGGAACTGCATCTCCGTTGCATGCGGTTTCCGCCTCACCAGGTTGCTGAGGAGCCTGAATCAGAAATCGGTGGCAAAAATGCAAGTACGGCCTGAGTTCTAGACGGTCAGCTTGCACACCCGCCTTACTAACTTAAAACTGAACACCGGCCATGCCTCTTTGTCACTCCCACTCTGAAGTTTAAAACCCCTGGGGCACTTGGGTGGCTCAGTTGGTTAAGCATCCAACTCTTGATTTCAGCTCAGGTCACGATCTCATCCGAGATGGAGCCCCATGTCGGGCTCCACACCAACAGCTCAGAGCCTGCTTAGGGCTCTCTCTCCCTCTCTTTCTGCCCTTCCCCACACACATGCACCCGCATGCCATCTTTCAACAATAAATACATTTTTAAAAAAAGAAAATATTTAAAAGCCCTGAAAATGCCATGATGTCTTCATACTTTTTGCACTGCCTGTCTCCATCTTGATGTTTTATCCAACATACTTTTCTTCCGGTACATCTCTTTGACATAATTGTTAAATTATGGGTGGTAAATAGATTATATTGTAAAATTAAATAGTTTTTCTTATAGCATTTTGTAATGAACATTTATTCTGAACAACTAACTTCCAAATAAATATTACAAGTATAACACACCTGGAAGTTAAGGGTCCTTCATATGTTATTAATGCTAAACTAATTTGAAACTATAACAGCTTGACAATCATCTCTGATTTCCTTCACAAAAGAGTTTCCCCCACAACTGTAGTTTCTAATCACCGTGAATATTCAAAAGTGTAACCTGGTTTCTGTCTCCTTGATGAAATAGTATTCCAAATCTTCCAATGTTATCTTTCTCTCAGTCTCTCTCCCTGTTTTTTTTGTTTGTTTGTTTCTTTGTTTGTTTTTACAGTTTTAGACCAAGACAGATTTAAACCACAAAGAAAACAAGGCATGAAGGGTAAGGGTAATCAGTATTTTACTGTTTAACCAAAAACTTTTATTCTTGAAAATATCTCAAAGCTCTAGGTAGCTATTTCTATGACAGTCTAACCAGGGGTCCAGTAAACAATTGCAGATAGTAAATATTTTAGGCTTTTCCCACAGACAGGCAAAATGGAGGATACTATAGGAGTATAATGTGATACTCCAAACCCCTGTTTGCCTGGGGTGGGCTGCCCCATGTGGCAGGCACAGTTTGTGTTAGTTGCCATCAGCTGGAGAAGATGGAGGAGACCAGGAGATGAGGGAGGAGGTATGCACTGTGGTTAGTTTCACTCTGGGCTCCAGACACGCCCTCCTCTTCTCCCAGCTGTCTCACTGTGGGCCGCTGTCCCAAGCAACTTGCTGAGTCATTTCACTCCTGGACTGAGATGCCACCACCTTCCGCTGCCCCACAGTGACCAACAATGAAGTCCCCAACATGTAGGTGGCACAGCTCAGGCACTGTGCAGCAGTAAGAATGGTCACCCGCAGGGAAGGCAGGCCCCGGGAGCAAAGTGGGGGACATGGGTAAAGCAAACTCGGCCATCCGCAGCTCTCAAGCCTCGCCCAACCAAGCAGTGCCCTCGGGACCTACAAAGACAGCCGTGCCCTGTTGCCAATAGCATGCCGATCCCATTAAACAATAAAGTAAGATTATCCAGCTTAACATGGTAGCCCAGTGGACATGCCTCTTTGAACTAGCCATTTCAGCCTCACCCTCTCCCACTCCTCCAACTCTCACACCCCCGCCATCTCTCCCCAGCGATATTAAAAATAATGGCAACAGCCAATATCTTTCAAGTATTCTGATATTTACTATGATCCAGGAAAGGTGCGATAACTTATCAATGTTATCCCATATAATACTGTCTGTTAGCTTTTTAATGTTTCTACATCCTCTCCATTTTGCATTAGAGACAGCGGTTTCAGACCCCCTTGGAATGTTATAGTTCTGGGAATACATAGCAAACCAGTGAGGTGAGCCTCCCTCCTGGAAGGCATGAGGATTGGGAACCACATGGGAGAACTCATCCTGAGACAAGAAGGCAGGCTCACACCCTTCCCATCCAGGAAGAAAGACTTGGTCAGTGGAAGAAGGAATGATTCTGTGATTCCCCAACCCAGCCTTCATTAGACTCATTTCTGAATTACATGGGATCAGGACAACTCTTGAAAACTTCCATTGAACTTCTGCAAAGCATGAAGACACACAGGAGGAGCACTGCCCTGGTACCGGCTGAAAGGGTATAATCCTGGGAGTCAGGGGAAAGGGCTGCTTTTCTTTTTACAACAAAACATAAAGTAGCTTTGTCATTTCAAGGGATCTAGTCCGCTGAGCAGGAGACAGCAGCCCCTGGAGGGCATGACTGTTCCCAGTGGCCCAGGAGTGGTGTCAAGGAGAGCATGCTTGGAGAATGCCTGAGGGGGAGGGAGTTTCGTAAACTCTCCCTTGAGGACTCTAGGCATAATTGCTGGGACTGAAATTTGTGGAAGCAGGTAGTGGCAAGGTTGTGCAAAATTTGTGTTATTAAATATTAGAACCACAGACTAATGGACAAAAGGCAATTGTGAGAGTGTGCACTTGTATACATGCGCTACATTATATATTCTTACACTACACATATATTTACAATGGGTATCTCTGCAGTGCCGGAATAAAAGTGTTATGATTTTTTTCTTCTCTCTTCCGTACTTTCTAGATTTTCTGCAATGATTATGCATTACTTTAATAACATAAATCAATATTTTAAAAAGAAATAGAATAGTATAAGCATTTTTTCTATCCAACTGTTCTGTACATATTTACTCTTCTAATTAGACCTAAACTTGAGCCTACTTGAAAGAAAATGCTGTGTTTGTTTTGAAGTGTCTCTATATAATTTAAGTCTGTATGGTTAGATAAATAATCAAAGAAATGTACACTACCTTTGAATAATCACTATCAGTTTTTAAGAAATTGATTCATAAAAGTGGAGAAATACAGGCTATTTCACATTGGAATTTGGTGGATTCTGTCTTAAAATATATTTTCCTACAAATACAGTATTACCCATGATGCTGAAATTCACTGACCAATCCATGAAAGGATAGGATTACTTAAGTCCCAGGCAACAGACACTAACTGTCACGGATACCTTATTTCCAAACACTCATTTGGGGCTGGTAGTCTGGCTTAGTGGATTCAGTACCAAAAGGGCGGAAGCTGGTCTAAAAAGGGGACAGAGTTTACCACTAGTTCATGCAAAATCTGGACTTCTCTTTCCTTCTAAAGTCACAAACTTTGAAGTCAAACTTACTTTCATTCAACTAGTTCGTGCAATAGTGAGTGAAATACCTAAACTCTCTGACCTTTAACTATAAAAAGAAAATTTGAACACCTACATTGAGAGATATTTTCAAGGACCAAAAATAACATATTAAAGGGCTGAGTACAGTAACTGGCATACTTAAGGCAATAAATAATGTCAAAGACAATAATAATGATGAACAATTATACTAATAATAGCACAACTTGCTTCCATTTCAAATTATTGGTTGCTTTCAATCTGACTCCCACAATAAATAGTACATTGTCACAGCTTTTCTCCTATTTATTCATTTATTCATTCAGCAAATAATTAATGAGCATCTTTACAATTTCTTTAAGGATTTGAGTTGTAGATCCCACAGTAATAGAGAAACCTAATGGAAGAGGCAGGAAAGCTCCCTTGTCTATACCCTCCTCTTGTCTCACTTACAAGCTGTGGGATCTAAGTGCATTCATGGCTTGACCCCTCCCAAACTCTCTAGTCTCACCCCAAAAGTTTCTCTCCCTCCCCTCACTAATGCCTGAGTCACCCTGCTTTCCTCTTTCTCCTGCTGGGTGGGCTGGTTTCCAAATGCACTTCCCCAGAACGACCAGTAGGGGGAAGACGAGCAAGACTGCCAGGTTTCCAGAACACCATGGAGCAGCTTCTGCTTTAAACCAGGGAAACCCTCCAATTGTACTGGAACCAGGAAGGGGAAGAAAAAGCTCCCATTATGAGAAGACAAAAGCTCTGGGAATGAGATTCAGAGCAGGGTTGTCAGGATATCAGGTTATCTCTCCTTAGAACTCCAGATGTGAAGGCTGCCATTTCCAAAACGGGGGATTCTGTGCCACATAAAAGCTTAACTCCCTCCCCCGGAAACTGTCACGTACTTGTGATCTGCTCACAGTTGATTTACCTCTCCTGACCACCTCCGCCCGCGCCCACCCTGATCTTGCTACCTACCAACCCAACGGTTATTTAAAAACAGCTCCCTTTAAAAAATTATAATAAAAATTAGAAAAAACAGTTCCCTTAATTCTTTATATTTTTTAGCTTAAAATTTTTAACTTACCTTTTAAAATCCTAAATCCTGTTTTTAATTCTCAGTACCATCAACTCGTTTTCATTCCTATGATATTAATCTTTTATTTTCATTAAATTTACCCACCATTTCATTGAAAGCACAGTCTAGTCTTTATATACTATTTTAAATCTTTACATTTCCACCGAATATTTTTAATTGGATTTTAAATTCTTTTACTTTGAACTTCTATTTCCTTTTTATTGTCTCTATCTTATTACATGATCTCAACTCCTACCTTTTCTTCTATGCTGCTGAATTTTTCTTTCCTCTCCAGAAAATCCTTCACTCGTTTTTTCTTTTTGTGTTTTTGCAATTTTACGCTGTGATAGTCAGCCAGAATTATATAGGGATGAAAGCCATGCAAAACGCTCGCCACTATCCCAGGAAGTAAGAAGATTTTTTTTTCCAGCTTGACCCTTGATTCCCAATATGGATCCTCCCGGAATATTCCAGAAATCTCTACATTAACTATCTCTATGCTATATTGTTTTTCTCCATACAGAGAACATAGTGATTTCTCTAGGACAGGGATGATTCCTAATATTTCATACTTTTTATTATCTAGCCCTTATAGAATAACTCGATGTTTGAAAAATTTTAACTAATATTATAACCCCTTGATTCTGGCACACTAAAAGCTATATGTTGATAGTTAAAGCCAGATAGCTTGGGTGAAAATTCCAGCTCAACGACTGTTTACCTGTTACATAATCTCATACCAAGTTTTCTTGCCTTCTGAGCCTCGGTTTCCTTTCAATTAAAATGGCATATAATGTTATCTACCTCATCAATTTGTGTGTAAGGATTTGGTGGGATGCCATACATAGAAAGGTGCCTACCTATGCCCAGAGAACTTCCTCAAGAGAAAGCAAACTTGCACGCTAGAAGCCAAAGAGACCTTGTTCTCCTACATGTGACATTCTCACATCGAGCCTGAACTAATGAAACAATGGCTAACTAAATGTTTCAACAGTATTTGGGTGTTGACTGGGAAGTTTTAAAGGCTAGTTTGTGATTGGCTCACCTTGGGAACCGAAGAAAGGACTCCAAAGGTCAGGGGCTTAGGAATTGCAAGTACTGTGATAAAAACAGACCAAGCAACAACCTGTGCCTGCTGCCCATGAGTACGTGATCATTCTGGGGTTAGGCCAATAGTATTTAGACCCTGAAAATGCGTGTCCTAGAGTAAATAAATTAATTAGAAATACAGTAGGCTACCACTCCTAATGATGTTGGGGGAGAAGGAACAATGAGGTCAAGGGCTTGCATGCCTTCTCCTGAGGACACGACCAGGGGCATTATGAGGGAACCGCCCCACTGTCCAGGGTAGGCATGCTTTCAATGCTGATTCAGGGAAACTAGAATTTCACTCTTTGGCTTTTCCTAGAACAGTCACCTTTGGCAACTCCAAACAGAGCCTCTAACATCACATTCACTGGCAGAAGAATTCATTCTGAGGGAGAATCCTGGACCATGATAATATCTTGGTTCTAAGCTCAGGAGCAGAATGGGGGCAAAGAGATCCATGCCATACTTGTTTCAGCAGCAAACAAGTGGTGTCTTTACTGAGACCTGACCATAAGTGTTCCGTTCAATCCATCTATGCAGGAGCGGGGAGAATTGGGGAAAATGCCAACTGCCTGTGAGCTCTTCATCACCTTATGCTCTCAGCAGCAAAGAGCAGATTGGCTGCCCTAAAGTTTTGTGTGTGGGGTGCCTAAAGTTTTGTGTGTGTCTAACTTTGGCTCAGGTCATGATCTCACAGTTTGTGAATTCAAGCCCCGTGTCAGGCTCTGTGCTGACAGCTCAGAGCCTGGAACCTGCTTCAGATTCTGTGTTTCCCTCCCTCTCTGTCTCTCTCCTGTTCGTGCTCTGTCTGTCTGTCTCTCTCTCTCGCTCAAAAATGAATAAATGTTAAAAAAAAAAATACTTTCTTCTTAAAAATAAATAAATAAATAAATAAATAATAAATAAATAAATTAAGTTTTGTGTGCTGTGTGTGCTATTTCCAAAGCCCAGCCCGTGATGCCTCTGTCTCCTCAGTTTCAGTCACAGCCAGAAATCTAAGCCTCTCGGATCATCTGTCATCATGCTGATGTTTCTACATCCTTAATCTGACCCATCTCTTGCTCTCTTGGCCCTCTGTCTCCTTTGTAACATGGGGCTTTCTCAAGAAAATATTCCCAGGGTACCTGGGTGGCTCAGTCAGTTGAGCGTCTGATTTTGGCTCAGGTCATGATCTCACGGTTTGTGGGTTTGAGCCCCACGTCCAGCTCTGTGCTGACAGCTCAAAGCCTGGAGCCCGTTTCAGACTGTGTCTCCCAATCTCTCTCTCTGCCCCTCCCCTGATTACAGTCTGTCTCTGTCTCTCTCTCTCTCAAAAATAAACATAAAAAAAAGAAAGAGAAAACATTCCCATTTCTGAACTTCTCTGTCTTGCTCTAAATGAAAACATGAGGCTCCCCAGAGCACACAGCTTCCCCCAGATCCTTGCAAGAAGAGGCTGTTTTTGCCTGAAATCCACTTACCTTTGTATCTAGTTCTCTTTTACTGCTTTCAACATAACTGCTTCACTCTCTTTTAAAAGCCATAACTCCTTGGAAGTACAAGTTATCAAACTCTAACACCCTTCATCTTTACTTATTTCTGCCACATTTAGAAAGTCTGGTCGTTCCCCCTCATTTCTGATGACTCCAGACCTGTTAATCGCCTCTCTTTCCACCATTATCTTGACATTTATCATTTTCTATAGTTTCAACAACTGTATTAATGATCCACAGGTGGCAGATAGATTACAAAAATAGACCAATTGTCCATTTTTCTCTGTATTCATGTCCTTTACGATGTGACTTTCCAACTCTTCCCATCAGGAAATGAAGTCTATTTCCATACCACTTTAATCAGGGCTGGCCCTGTGGCCTACTTTACAGCAGCATTGGCATTGCATGCTTCCAAACACGGGCCTCATGAGGCCTCCGCACAACCACTTTCTCCGAGCTGCCATGTGAAGAAGCCTGGGTTAGACTACTGGAGGACAGAAGACCATGTGTGGTAGAGACAGGCCATCCTAGCCAAGGTCGGCCCAGGCCAGCCAACTCCCGGCTGACTTAGCAGCTGACCATAGAGTCTTCTGAGCAAGCCCAGCTGAGAATGGTTGAGGCTGGCCCCAGGTCAAAAGACTCATGCAGTCAACGCACAGACTCCATTGCTGACTTCACCCAGAAACCCTTTTTACATTAGAATACACATTGAGAAACCCTGTTCAAATGTAAAGACGTTGTATTCTACTGGCAGCATTTCTGACCAGTAGACTTCAGTGTTGGTAACAGCAGCCAAATCAGAATAGCACTTTGTAACGTAATAATATATTCATAAAATTATCGAATTTATAAATGTTTCCATATCCATTATATACGTATATATCATACACACATACACACATGCACACACTCTTGTGGAAGTGTTCCAAATATTGCATTTTAGGAAAAATACATGAATGTATTTCTCTGTCAATATTTTCTGATCAACAGACTTCAATCTCATTAACTCCAATCTCTGATTGGGGTAGCAACCACAATAGCCATAATTGCAAAACTGCACAATATTCTCAGTTCTATTGGACTTACAAGATAACATTTAGCTGATCCATTCATTATGCAATATTTTATCTGAGCCCAGTTTACAGTTCTCTATACCTGCTCCTTTGTTGGCAGGATAAATGCAAGAACAAATTAAACAAAGATTCTTACTTTTGCTTTTCAGTTTGGAAGTCCTCCTCCTGAACTTTGCACAAGTTCTCTTTAAGGCTGATGACTTGGTCACAGGATAAAGGTGGAGAAATGTAAGTTCCATCGACTTCCAAATCATCAAAGCATGGCTTCCTGAAGGCATACGAGTCATTGCAGCAGTGACCCACACCAGCATTGAGAGGCTCTGCTTCATGTCTTCTGCATAAAGCTCCAAGAATTAGTTTTGCCTTTCCCAGAAGAGAATTAAAATAAGAACCATAGGGTTTTGGTCGTTATTTTTTATTTATTTATTTTTTTACTCTATAGAAAATAAGATTAATGAGTATTCTCAGATTCTGGTTTCTCCTAGTTCAGCCTGGATTTCACTGTTTAGGAAGAGCAGGAGTGTCGGGTGCAGCCTGGTTCCCAGACTTGCCCTCCTTCCTCTCCTCATCCTCAAGTTGCATTCACTTGGACTCCACTTCCAGGTTCCTCCCCAGTCCAGTTTATAGACCAGTGTTGACTGAATGTAGGAGTTTCTTATGTTCTTTTAAATTAAAATCCAGCCTCAAGTCAACAGCACCGCTAATTTGATTCAGATATACGATTAATGATTGGAGTTTTTACCTTAAGAAGCTCAAATCCAATTTGTTTCTACTTTTTATATGTGGACATCTGTAACTACAGAACTTGGTATACGGTAGATGCTCTATGAATATTTGTTGAATGAATGAATGAATGATGAAAGAAATCCTTGGATCCTATTTCAGTTAACTCCTTCCTTTTCTGGTCCTCTTCTAACACTATTACCTGGCCTTGCTTCTATTGTGTCTGATTGTTATCCTGATGCTCTCTGCAAGCCTGCCATTGTGCCTTTCCAAGTATGACTACCCAAAATCCCTATCATTTATGTATTTGGGGATGAAGTCATTGAAACCGGTAAGCATCAACATTTCATGTATGACTTTATCGATTTTAAATGTAACCAAAGAGATCACCTAAACATAAGGCTTTAGGAACCTATGAGTCTAACTGAAAGTCCTTCCCCAAGGAAGACATGACTAGATAACAAAAATTTATAATAAAATAAAATGGAGACAGGGCTAGAGAATGTTTTAAATCTGCAATCAAAAAAATTATATTTTATCAAAATAAAGACCAATTTATCACAAAAGAGATATTCTGTCAAGAACATAGGGCAGAGAAAGCTGTCACCACACAAGAATTTAGTAGTGTTAAAACAATACCACTTGAGAGAGACCTGGAGACTACATCTTGGAGACATGAGCATATAGGTCCCTGGAGGGATGTTTTCCCTTGTAAGGAAGACATAATTTATCATTCTTTACTATAGCCTGGAAGAAATATCCCTTAAGACTATCCTTTTCCTTCTTCTGATTCCATTTGCACAACTAGTCGTATCCTAATTCATCTTCCCAAATATTTTGATCCAGGAAAAAGTGTAGCCTAGTTATTAGGCCCAATTATTGTTGCCACTGGAAAGAAATTTCTCATTGTGAATGAACACACTGGTGTTCTTTCTAATAAATTTAACATTGAGAGTTTGATGTGAGATAATAGAAAATATAAATATTTGATCTTTGTCCCCAGTTCCTGACAAAGGTCTTCTGAAACCCTTGTAAATTTCTAAGTGATAAGAGCACTGGGAGACTCTTTTGTCCTAATGAGGTAACTCTGGGTGGGCTCCTGGATGGAGGCTGGTCTCCCAGAAAGACAAATCCGTGATTAGAAGCTTGGAATTTTCAGCCCCACACCCCATTCTCCAGAGAGGGGAGAGGGCCCTAAAATGGAGTTAACAATTGATCATGTATATAGAAGGAAGTTTTTATAAAATCCCAACAGTACGGGGGTTGGAAAGATTCCAGGTGGGAGAACCCACCCACATACTAAGAGGGCGACACACCCCAACTCCACAGGGACAGAAGCTTCTGTACTCAGGATGCTCCCAGACCCGTCCTACATATCTCTTCATTTGGAAGGTCACCTGTATCTTTTATCATACCTTTTACTTATCTTGTAAACTTAAGTAAGTATGTCTCTGAGTTCTGTGAGCTGCTTTAACAAATTAATCAAACCTGAGGAGGGAGTCATGGGAACCTCAGATTTGTAGCTGATCAGTCAGAATCACACAGGGGAGAACCTGTGCTTGTAATTGGTATCTGAAGTGGGAGGGAAGCGGTCTTATAGGACTGAGCCCTAAACCTGTGGATCTGACACTATCTCCAGATAGATAGTGTCAGAATAGGTTAAATTGTAGGATACCCAGCGGGTGTCACAGAGAATTGCTTGTTGTAGGGGAAAACATTTGGTGTCAGAGATGTTGTGAGTGTGATAGTTATGTAAGATTAAAGGAGAAACATGGGAAGAAGGCTTTCTGTTTTTTTTTCCCCTATACATTAGAGTTAGTTTAAAATCAGCATTATCTTTGAAGTTGTTGACAACATCATTTTTGTTGGCTTGAAATCCAAGAATTAGATCCTGGGGTATGATCCAGGCAAAGACTTGTTGAATCTGACATTGGCACCATTAGGGAAATGACAGTCTTACCCCTGCTGCTAATCAGGCACGAGCTGATCTAAAAGAATTTCTCCTGGAGACAGAAATATTAAGCCCCATTGACAGTTCATAGAATGTCCCCACAAATATGAGATGGATTGCTAGAGGTTGGGGGTTAGGACTTTAAGAAAAGGGGAACGTGAAGTCACAGATGTGCTTACCGAGTCCTCCATGCAGACAAATTGTTGCTCATCTCTCAGTGGGCAACACTTGGTGGCAGCAGCTGCCATGTTCTTTGTGAACATAATCAACTCTTGAGCAGATAGTTGTGGGGCTTTCTTAGTATAAAGGATTATGAGCCTGAAAGAATAATTTCCTCTTAATCCTGGCAATGACTATGTGCCTATGATGAAGAATTCTAGAGTTTTCCTCAATATTTGACAATCTGTGGTTTAGGCTGAACAAAGCATTAAACTGGCTTTAATTCTTTTTAGTCTCTATTCCAATGGCCCAATAACTCCACCAAATACCTGGAATTCACTTCTCACCTCACACATTGCTTTACCGTGATCCATCAAAGATCCCATGACAGCTAATCTGGATGAGAGCTTCTGAAATAATTGTATGCACAATCCATTAGAGATTTTATTGGTTGTCTACAATGTGTAGGAATAGGGGCTACAGCAAGGATCAGAAAATAGTCCCTACTCTCATGGGGCTCGCACCATACTGGGCAACATAGCAGGTACACTTGATGCAGTGAGGAGTACATAGTGCTGTAGATGCACATAGAATGGCAAACAGTCCGGTTCCAAATAGGTCAGGTAGGCCTCCTGGAGGAAACGGCATGTGAGCTGAGATCTAACAATAGCAAAAAGCGGAGTGAAAGTGGGAGGGGAGCCACTGACTGTGATTTTGGTTTGGTTTTGTGGGTTGCTTTTTTTTGGAAGGGGGGTGGGAAATTGGGAATTGGAAACAGAAAAAGAAAGAAAGTTCAGTTACAGAATCAGAATTGCATTATTTTTAGGATAATTATAGTTGCCATATAAAGAATGAGTGGAGGTAAGCAAGAAGCAATGTGAAGGAAGAAGCAGTTTGAAGGCTATTCCAGAAATCCAGTTGAGAGACAGTGATAGCCTGAACTAGGAAAGTGGTGGTGGGAACAGAGGGGCATGAGAAAGATTTTTAAGGAGAAAGACTCTACAGACCCAGACTTGAAAACAACAAAATATCAGAATCAACTATTGCATTTTGTATTAAGATGGAGTCAGGGAAAGAATTTAGCTGTAACATCCAATGAAACAGGCAACCTAATCCAGGGGTTCTGAGTGTGATCCATAGACCAGCAGTATCAGCAGCCCTGGGAACTTTTAAGAAATGCACATTCTCAGGCCCCACCCCAGACTTACTGACTCAGAAACTCTGGGGACGGGGCTGTATTTTAACAAATCCTCCAGGTAATTTGATGTACTATAAAGTTTGGGAACCACGGATCTTATCCTTAAACTAGACATTAGCAACCAAACGAAACGTAGAAGTAATAAGCCAAATATTCTCTCTGAAAGAATAATTTTTCCTGGATCTATTATTCTGGACATCTATTTTAAACTCCATATTATTAGGCACTATGTCAAACTGATTTTTTCCTCAACACTCTTTTTCTAAATAGACCATTACAGTCAGCTCCTAAAGATTACCAAAATTTGTTTTTCTTTTTTGATTTATTGATCTTTGAACTACAATGAGTTTACCAGTCTCTCTGCACACAAGAGGTTTATGTATTCTCTCTGGCAAAAAGCTAAGGTATCCATTCATCTCTGCCCCAGGTGGTGAAAAATACTAAATTTGCTACAGGAACTGACTTGAAACTGACAAAGACAGACCAACGCAGGGGCGCCTGAGTGGCTCAGTTGGTTGAGCATCGAACTTCAGCTCAGGTCATGACCTCACAGTTGCTGAGTTTGAGCCTTGCATCTGGCTCCTTGCAGACAGTTTGGAGCCTGGAACCTGCTTCAGATTCTGTGTCTCCCTCTCTCTCTGCCCCTCCCCCACTTGTACTCTGTCTCTCTCTCTCCCAAAAATAAATAAACATTAAAAACAAAAACAAAACAAAATCTGCAGGCAAAGCCCCCCAGACTGAATGTGTGAGGCAGAGGTGTGAGGGATGCAAGGGAAAAGTGTGAGGGAGAAGGCCCTGAAGAGACTGCAGGAAGACAGTCAAGGCCTACTTGATACCCTAACCTGTGGGCATTGACCAGAATTCTGGAAACTGGCCAGGAGAGCCAGGTAAAGGCACCTAAGGCTATATAGATATCGGTATTATCAAGACAAGGATAGCTAGGTTAATTTTGAACTCACATTTTCCTTGGCCTCTGAGGTTTTTAAGGTTGGATGTAGATTCCTAACAGCTCTGAGCATCAGGAGTTAGCAAAAACTCACCAACAAACATATAAACCTGGACAATACCTTGGAAGCATACCTGTCATGGAAGTCAGCTTCTCCTAATTTCTCATGTAAATCACAGTGATTTTTTATACGCTCATGGCTTTCACGAACCACTCTTTGGAACATCTCTTTCTGGAAAATAAAGATAATCAGTGTTTGTCACTGTAACAATATACCTTGAGGTAAGATTGCAAAACCCTCTTCTGTAATAGTTTAATGTAACTGTTTTCCTAAGCCCAGGGCTTTATTTACTTAGTGAGTTTGCAAATCTTGAAAAACTTGCTTTGGTAAAACAGGAATGTCCATGTACTTTGTGGAGAAAAGAAGTGGTACGACAAGACTGATGTTTAGTTTCTGGTGATATAAACTCATTTGTGGGTTTAAATGGCATATTTTACAAAAATGAGGCAATCATTCATTAAGCCAAAAAGAGATCCTTAAAGGTAGTTTACAGACCTAAGTTTGATTGGTCAGAATGTGTTGGTTATATTTAATAATACAGCCGTTTTACATAAATAGCACGGATATAGAGATAGAGATATAAGAATAGAAATATAGATACGGAGCGCCTGAGTGGCTCAGTCGGTTAAGCATCGGACTTTGGCTCAGGTCATGATCTTGTCGTTCACGAGTTCGAAACCTGTATCAGGCTGTGTGCAGACAGCTCAGAGCCTGAACCCTCCATCAGATTCTGTGTCTCCCTCTCTCCCTGCCCTTCCTCCACTCATACTCTGTCTCTCTCTCTCTCTCAAAAATAATGAACATTAAAAAAATTGTTTAAAGAAATATAGATATTAAGAAGTCATGGTTTCATAAAAACACCTACCAGCCTTCAGTATAGTAAAGTACTCCACAAGTACACATTGAAATGAATCAAATGGAACTCTCAGAATTAACTCCAAGGTCAAAGAATTCTTCAACCAGGCACATAAAATTCCAGTGGGAAAATACCAGCGACCTTCGAGGCTTAACTCTTCAGTAGGAAGACTGGTTGTCATCTCAACGAATCAGCCCCAGTGCACCTGATCCTAACAAGCAGTGTTTGTTACAGTGAAAATTTTACCAGATTTACAGACTATTTACCTGGATTTAACCCTTAGCCTTGTCCTTACTGCCTGTGTGATACTAAGTCTTTTAAACCTTCTAAAACTCAATAATTACAAATTTACATCCATAAAATGTAGTTAATAATTCTGGCATTACCTATGTTACTGGGCTGGTGTCAGAATCAAAAAGGACACTGGTTGTAAAGTTGCTTTGTAAACTCTAAACATCCATACTCCTGTTATTAATATTCATGCTTATGCTATTATCACAATGATATGGTTGTGGAAGTCTACTGGGAATGGTACAAAAGAGTGCTCACCTACAGGGGACTAAATTACCTTCATTGATCATTCTCTCTGGAAACAGAAAGATGGTAGATGTACCTGCTGGAGCCCAGACAGGACAAGGGATGCCTTCAGTCCTCCAGCAGTACCCCGCCCTCCATAAACATGTACACCATTGCTTAGAATAACAAAAGCCAGAACGACTTGGCTCCTGGTAACCCATGGATAAGTGATCATTTGGTCAGATTTGTAAGGTCACCTGCTTTTTTCATGTCAAATGCATAACAGAGCTCCTGCCTGTAAACAACATGATTTGGTCTGAAATAGGGACAGTTTCCAGGACTGCTTAGTGGAAACTGTCAACCTTCTCATACCCTAATACGCTGCGCTTTCATGCTACTGGGTACTGTGCCCAGGGGACACTCATTAAAAGAGGAGATTGCACAGAGAAGGCTTCATGAAGCACAGACTGTATAAGACAATGACTCATATAGAAATGTGAGTATGATGATGTGGCCTTTGGTTTAGATGAAAATCCTATTCCTTGTTCAGTGCTTGCAATTAACAAGAATACACATCATTTTAGAAAATATGGCACTACTAACAGCACTGGAATTTTCCCCATATTTGTAATCACTTATGAGTAACAAGTTAAAAAATAAAAAGGAATTTACCCCATGGCTATAGCATTCCAGAGGATTTTCTAATTTGCAGCACTTTCCCAATAAATTCTGATACACCGTATACACTCTTAAAATCACAGAAACTGCCAATTCTGAATGTCTTCTTGAATATTCGTAAAGAAACCTATATCCATATGAAACAGATAATAAACGGTAAAATTCAGAAGTCATGAGTTTTCTTTCAAAAACCAATTATAATTATAAAATTTATTCAATACTTTAACTGATTTTAGGCATTTGAAAACCTTGGGAGGATGGCAGGGAGGTTGTACTGACTTCATTTTGAGATAAGGAAACCACGTCAATAAAATTATGTGATTTTTCCAAAGTCACACAAGAGTGGGTGTCAGATTCAGAATCTGAAACTAAAACAATCTGATTGGCTTATGGGTTCTTGGCTCAGGAACTTTTATGAGAAATTAATTGCAAGGGTTTGGATAGGAATACATTTTTCTTAATTATCTTCGAGGCTAGATTTTATATGTATTAGAATTTTTTTGAAAGAAAGCGCCAGCTAGATATTAAATCACCATCTCCCCCTCTTGTCCAGAGAAACTTTCAAGCTTGAGTAGTCCAAGCATAATCTACACATTCTTCTGTGTAACAAGAAAGAGAAATTTGGACTCTAGGATATTTACGAAGGAATCACAGAATCATAGGAGGCAACCTTGAAGTGATCTTATCCAGCCACCTCAGTTTATAGCTGGATCATGAGAGCCTGAGGAAATTAAGTGGCTTGACCTACATTCCAAAGCTTATGCATGACTAAACTAGACTTGGAACTCTGGTCTCCTAATTCATAGTTTAATGTGATTTCCACTAGGAAGTTGAGCCCATCGACTTTTCCAGTACCAAACGCAAGTTTAGGAATGAGTAGTTTCAGGCAGTGACATTTACTTTTATAAGCCATATCAAATGTAATTTTGGAAATATAGCTAAAGTCATTCTACAAAGAACTCTGAAGAAAACTCAAATTCTTATGCTTTGTTGGAGTTTAGTTGCTCCAAATAATGCTTCACAAAGTGACTTTGGAAAGACTTCAATCACACAGCAACATCGTTTTAATATTACATATCGGAATCAGTTTGTCTTGCACTAATTAACATGCATTTCTGAATGGGCACCGGAGATGTTAATATTCTATCTCTCTAATCTTTAAATGCCACACCATGGCTTTGGTAGTAGATATTAAATTAATTAGAATAGAAGAGCTGACCGGGTATACCAATCTGAAGCCCTTAAGAGAAATGAGTACCTTAGGGCAAAACTTGCAAACACTTGACCCACACTGTGTTTTTAAAAATGTCTGTATTAGTCATCGACATCTGAAAATCAAGCGACTTCTGGCTCCTTTCAAAATGCGGTGGACCTAGCCCCCCAAAGCTTGCATTCCCATATGCTAACAGGTGGCTGGAGCTGGGCAAGTAGCTGCCAACTTTAGACTCCATGAAGCGCTCTTGGTCACCGTTCCCATGTAGCCACTCATTTACATCATAGGCTAGCTTCTGTCATCATTTAAGTTTACAACCTTTCCTCCCAAAAATGCATAATTATATATGCATAATATTCCATTACTAAGATTTTACAATGACAATAAAAATATATAAATATATATTTATATGTATTACTCTTGCAGGAAATCATCTTGCTTGTCAGTGAATTGTTTGCATACAAGTCGCTCTTCTGTAAACCTGCTGAGTGGCAGAGACGAAAGATCAGGTTTGTCATCATTTTCTGAGTTGATAACGCATTCCCCTCGGAATGGCACTGGTAGCGCACAGCAGGGAGTGATTTTGGTGGACAGGCTCGACTGTTTAGAACAGATATAGTTCATAAGCTGGCTCTGTAAAACATGAAAAGCAGTAGTTATGTCTGATGACTTCATTCCAAACTTATTTATTTTTATTGTTCTCACTAGAAAACCAGGAAAAAACTTGGCGTTGCTTTATTCTTGGCAAATCGAGAGACCAAAAAGATCATCTATAGTGACTCGTTTTAATAAGGAAAGCTTCTCTATTTGACCTTCTCAAGTGTCACAAGCTCTTTACAACATCTCTTAAAGAACTTAAAGGGAGACAGACACAACAATGGCGTCCTTGGCCAGCCCCACAAAATACAAATGAAGAGAAGAGTTTTATTGTCCTGCTATGGTTGTTATTATTTTAGGATTCCAGTTCAGAAAACATTTGTCTCTGTCATTTACCATATATATTATCATATTACTATTATGCTGACATATTTAACATATTTACTTATATATATACACACAAATATTATGTGAGTGGATGTATGAATAAGTTAATCTCTACACTTGAGAAACAGTCTAATTAGAGAGTCAAATAATTAAACAACAATCATAATGCAGTACAATAGAAGTTTTAAGAGACGTGCATATGTGAGGCTTTGGAAGAAAAAAAAATGGGCAATCCAGACTGGATGGAGATCGGAGTGAAGATCTTAAACAATTTGAGTCTTGAAGGACAAATAAACTTAACTGGAAGCCAATGGGGAGGAAGAATATTCTAAAATTATTCATTTTTATATATAAAAATCTTGGAAGTGAGAGAATATGACCTATTTGGGGAAATGATACACAGGATATTTGGGGGAGTTGGAGAAAATGTAGTTGAGAACTGACAGGGCTTACTCTGGAAAACAGTAGGGAAGTTCCTCAAAAAGTTAAAAATAGAAATACAGTATGACCCAGCAACTGCACTACTAGGTATTTACCCAAAGGATACAAAAATACTAATTCAAAGGGATACATTTACCTCGATGTTTATAGCAGCATTATTTACAATAGCAAAGATATGGAAGCAGCCCAACGGTCCATCAATAGATGAATAAAGATGGTATGGTATAAGTATACAATGGAATACTATTCTGCCATAAAAAGAATGTAATCTTGAGGCACCTGGGTGGCTCAGTCGGTTAACTGTCCAACTTCGGCTCAGGTTATGATCCTGCAGTTTGCGGGTTCGAGCCCCGTGTCAGGCTCTCTGCTGTCAGTGCATGGCCTGCTTCAGATCTCTCTCCCTCTCTCTCTACCCCCTTCCCCATGCTCTCTCTCTTTCTGTCTCTCTCTCTGACAAAAATTAACAACTATAAAAAAAGAATCAAATCTTGCCATTTGTAATGACACGGATGGAGCTAGAGCTTATTAAGCTAAGCGAAGTTTAGTCAATCTGAGAGAGACAAATACCATATAATTTCACTCATATGTGGAATTTAAAAAACAAAACAGAAAAACATAGGGGAGAAAAAAGAGAGGGAAACCAAAAAATAAACTCTTAACTATAGACAACAAAATTGAGCATTACAGGAGGGGAGGTGGGCAGGGAGATGTGTTAAATGGGTGATGGGGATTAAGGAGTGCACTTGTAATAAGCACCGGACATTGTATGTAAATTCTTCACCCGAAACTAATATTACACTGTATGTTAACAAACTGGAATTTAAATAAAACTCGGAAGGAAGAAAAATAATACGGAAAAAGAAAGGAAAAAAAGAAATTATGGAGCTTGAGCCAAATGAGTGATTGGGCAGATGTAAGAGCTACTGATGGGTAGAACTGACAACATTTTAATCAACACTAATTAGATTGGAGGCAGGGGGTGAGGTGAGGACTAAGAATCTAGAAGGATATAGGACACTGGGTTAGCACTGTTTACTGAAGTCAATATTCAAGAGAAATTAACAAATTTTAAGAGAATAGCTGAAAAGGGACACCAAAGAGTTAAGATATTTTAAGGTATCTATAGATTAAGGACTCAGGAAAAAAGAAGAAAAATGAGGGAAAGGTATGTGAAGCTACATCATAGGGTCACACTGAGACTGTTAGGGGACATTCTATGCCTTAGTTAGGTAGCCAGCATGCTCTCAGTGACTTAATAGAATTAGGTTTGTTTCTTTCTTAATAAAGTCCTACTGAGAAGAGAGGTAGTACTATCTCTAGGCAGTAGCTGGAGGTAGGAGTAATTCCAGGCCGACTGAGACCTGTCATCTTCCACCTGTGGCTTCTAACATTGCCTTTGGAGTGGGGTGTTTGGGCCAGGAGATTGTTACGGGCCAGGCCTAGAAATGGCAGAAATCACTTCTGACCAGAACTCAGTCAGGTCGCCCCCACCAAGTTGTGAGATGGGCAGAAAATGTGGTTCATGGCTCAGCAACTCATCTAGGTCATGGAAAGGGAGAATGAATCCTTGCTGGATGTCCAACCATCTTGGACTATATGTGTAAAATAAGAAAGGAAAAGGCCGAGAACAATTTTTAAAGAGGGAAAGAAAATTGACGAAAGGAACTAGAATATAGGCATTCCAAGTAGATGAAAAACTTCTCCTACCACTTCTTATCTTCCAGACACACCATGCAGATAAAAAATAAGTCTAAGAACTTATTTGACTGTAAAAACAAACCAGTGCAGTGGTTGACAGCTTTAGCTTGAAAGTCAGACTTTCTGAGTTCTAATCTTGACTTCGCTGCTTCCTGACTGTGTGACTTCGGCAAGCTGCTGTGCCTCTCCACGCCTCAATTTCCTCATCTATAAGGTGGGGCTAAAATAATACTTACTTCCTATGATTGTGGGAAGTAAACAGACTAGTAATTATTAGGAACAAAGAAAGGAGGCTGGCACAGATTAAGCACTAAAAAAAGTGTTTATTAAGTAAAAATGAAATGCCTAAAATCAGTGCCTGGCACACAGAAATAATTTTTTAAAAGTTTTAAAAGTTTGTGCTAGACAAAACATTGGTCTAACAGTGCCTTGACGTCAAAGAAAGAGAGAAGTTTACAATGTAAAATTGAATTACATTGACTGGATATTATAATAGGCTGATTAGCCCTACTAACTCATATCACTTAGTATTAAAACATCTAATCTAAAGATTATTTGCTTTTTGAGTTGGTGTGATGTTGTGAAGCATCATGGAATGATATAATAAGCACTGATAAAAATAAATAAGCTTTCTAGGACATACAATTTAATTAATTGGATTGTATGTACAATCCATACACCATTCCTGAAAGCATTAGGAGAAACACTCTAATAAAAAGAGAATTAGATGAGTACAAAAAATAAACAGTAGAAAGGGTGCCCTTATCATGGTTAATGCTGAGTAATGCACAGAATTGTTGAATCATGATATTGCATACCAGAAACTAATAAAACACTGTACGTTAACTATACTAGAATTGAAATTTTTTAAATGAAGAAAGGAAGAACGACAGAATGAAAGAAGAAAGAAAGAAGAAAGAAGAAAGAAAGAAAGAAAGAAAGAAGAGAAAGAAAGAAAGAAAGAAAGAAAGAAGAAAGAAAGAAAGAAAGAGGGAGGGAGGGAAAGAAAGGGAGAGAAAGAGAGCTAAAGTTCTTTCCTTCCCTCCTTCCCTCTTTCCTTCTTTCCCTCCTCCCTTCCTTCTTTCTTTCTTTCCTTTCTTCCTTCCTCTAATAGAACAGAGTGTATCAAAGAAATGATAGTACAACTGAAATAATTCTGTTAACAAAACTATTAAAAAAGAATAAATGCAAAAAAATCTAAGAAGTCAACCCAAACAACTGAGATAAAAGCACCAAACAAACCTGAGAGAATAAAATTAAAAGCAGAAACCTACTAGAAATAATAAATAAGTTTGAGTACTTTCTCTTGGAGAAGACTAATACATAAAATAGGAAGTTTGCAAAGCTAATTAAATAAAGGAGAAAGCACAAATACATGGAGAAAAGGAAGTTTCATATTTGATGTTTTAATTATCAAATAATAATATTATGTAGAACTAAACAGGGAAATGAGAAAATTCTGATAAAGTAAACTTTAAAAAAAAAACGTATATTATAGGACACCTGGGTGGCTCAATTGGTTAAGCATCCAACTTCGGCTCAGGTCATGATCTCATGGTTTATGAGTTTGAGTCCCCACATTGGGCTCTGTCCTGATAGCTTAGAGCCTGGAGCCTTCTTGGAATTCTGTGTCTCCCTCTCTCTCGACCCCTCTTCAGCTTATGCTCTGTCTCTCTCTCTCTCAAAAATAAATAAACATTTTAAAAAATTTATATTATAAAACTTGACCACAAAAAGGTACAGTTGATTCTCACTAATCACAATAGTTCTAAATTCACTGAATTTGTGAATACTGAATCCTCAGCCCTGAAGGAATATAGGATCGGGTTCCTATAAGCCCCTGATCAGATTTTCATTGTCAACGAATCAAGACATAACTTTTTTTTCTGTGTATTTCTATTTAAAGACACCTTATTAGGGCACCTGAGTGGCTTAGTTGGTTAAGGGCCTGACGTTGGCTCAGGTCACAATCTCATGGCTGGTGAGTTCAAGCCCTACATCAGGCTCTGGGCTGACAGCACGGAGCCTGCTTGGGATTCTCTGTCTCCCTCTCTCTTTGCCCCTTACCCCCTCAAAATAAATAAATTTTAAAAAATTATTTAAAGAAAAGACACCTTAGTTAATATATATTGTTGATTTATTAATGTTGAACTAACACATCTAACACATTATCTTCTCCGTAAAGCACATCATGGCATTTTTGAGTTTGGGAACACCAGATAGCACTTCAGCACTATGCTAGGGGGTCACTTCAAACAGCTAAACCACCCACACGAAAAACACAAAAATGTGGAAAATGTGGTACTAGACTGTAGGAAGGAAGCTTGTTTACATTATGAGAGCTAAAACAAGAAGGTGAGCCTTGTCGTACTCCCTCCCAGCTGGGACTGTGGGCATCAGGCAACTCAAATTCCCCACTACTCTGAGTGTGTATTGGTCTCCGGATGACCACAAAAGTACTTTGAGCATTGGTTTGGGAGTTACAAATAAATTTTGGCAAATAGGTAATTCACAAGTACAGAATTAATAAACAATGAGGATCAACTGGAAAATGTGAAAAGAAATCTATAGCAAAAGAAATGGAAAAGCTTTCCCACCAGTTTCTGTCTTTATTTCTGCTCCAGTCTCACGGATAAGTTTTTTCAAACCTTCACAAAATAGCTAAGTCTACTATTACAATATATATATAATACATATTATATTATATATAATATAATACTATTATACTATATCAGAGATTTCAAAAGGAAAAACACGCAATTTTTGCAAGTGAGCATAACTGAATACCAAAACCTGAGAGTTCTAGATCCATCCAACACAAATGCAAAAATTTGAAAATTATATCCATATAAAATCCAGAAATATAGTAAAATGAGATTGACTTAAGCCATCTAAAGATAGTTAAATTTTTTTTATTCTTTCAATATGATTCACTAATGAATAAGTTAAATAAAAATCAAATGGCCATGCCAAGAAGACAAAAGAACACTTACTAATGTTCAGAATCCATCCTAATTAAAAACAAAACCATCTCTAAAATAGAATGAAAAATCTTTTAACACATAAACAATATTTTTATGAAGCCAGTAACTTTAAGCCTGTGTCCCCGAAAGTCTGGACAAAGACAGGAATGCCAGAACAGTCCATGGTTATTGTATATTGTTCGTGAACACTAGCGGATGCTATGAAATCATTCGAGATTGTTCTGGCATTCTTGACATGGTGCAGCACTGTAAATGGGGCTGTTCTGGAGTCACCGGTTTGGCACAGGTATTGTTTAAGTGTTCAAGGATATTGGAGATTTTGTTTTGTTTTATTTTAATTATGTTTGATTCTATCGGGCCCTCAATTTCTCTTTACTTTTCCCCCAAGTTCACCTAATCACACAAATAACATTCTCATAGTCTGAATGACTGAAAAGCCAAGACTGCCTTCTAAGTATGCAGGGTACTGTTTCTTTTTTTCTTTTTTTAAATTTTTTAATGTTTATTTATTTTTGAGAGAGAGAGAGAGAGAGAGAGAGAAGCAGAGAGAGGGAAACACAGAACCCAAAGCAGGCTCCAGACTCCGAGCTGTCAGCACAGAGCCCGACGCGCAGCTCGAACTCATGAACCATGAGATAGTGACCTGAGCCGAAGTCAGACACTGAACCGATGGAGCCACCCAGGTGCCCTGGGCAGTGTTTCTTCCAGCACCAGTTGTGATTGTTGTCATAAAGAGAGTAACTCGAGAATAACATAATATTGTCTGTCTCCAGGATGGAACTGCCAGTGGCAGCTGCCACCTTTCCCAGTGGCAGGGTTGAATGTGGCACCAATTTGACAATCACGATAACTATCAAAGTAAAGCTGTCATTTAACTCCAACTCTATTCTAGCAAAGTAAACAGTTGAGGACTTGAGGACATAGAATCCTAGGGATCTACGGAGTGTCTATGCGACGACCTTCTGTTTTAATTTCCGTTGTTACCCACATGCCTTAATCTTTTGCGGAATGGGACTAAACCAGCTGGGGTGGGGAGCCTGCCCGTAAGACTCATGGATTTCCCCACGAAATTATGAGATCAGTCCTGGGTTTTGTTTATCATGATGAACATTAATCAATTTTCTAACTTGCAGAATGACTAGGAACATGACTTGCAACTTTCGATTTACTAAAGCCTTATCGGGTTTTTGGCAGTTATAATTTCTCCTTTTCTGGGATTTAGAGACTCCATCTGAACGAGGGGCAAGTGAGTTCTCTGGTTCCCCAGGCCCACAGCTTTGTCCTGGCGCTTCTTTTTTCCTCCAGGCTGACGTGGCTGGGGCACTGGGAGGCTGCAATTCCGGGACTTGTTTGTGATTCAGAGATGAATAAAATATAATCCCAGTTTGGGAGGAAATTAGAGGTCGGCTCTAAAAATTGAAGAATAACAGAAGAAAGTGAAGACAGGAAAAGTAAGGGGGAAAGGACGGGAGGGAGGGAAGGACGGATGGAAAGAGGAAAGAAGTAGGGAGGGAGGAAGGAAAACAAAATACCTGCCTAAGCTGGGAAAAGAGACGGGAGAAACACGACTAGTAATTCTACTGGAAATATTGAGAGATGATAACTACTTTTTTAGCTTCATTATGTAAAACTGCCACCTTTCTTTAAGAATTGCAAGAAGTTTTTTTAGGTTTATTGATATATTTTGAGGGGGGGAGGGGCAAAGAGAGAGGGAGAGAATCCCAGGTGGGCTCCAGCTGTCAGCTCAGAGCCCTGTGCAGGGGCTCCAACCTATAAGCCATGAGATCATAACCTGAGCCGATCCCCGTCGGACACTCAACACACTAAACTACCCAGGCTCCCCAAGAATTGCAAGTTTTTTTTGAGAAAGAGAGGGCACAAGTGAGAAGGGGGGGAGAGGGAGAAAGAGAAAGAGAGAGAAAGAGAATCCCACAAGGGGCAGAGAGAGAGAAGGAGAGAGAAAGAAGCAAGGCTTATCCAAAGTGGGGGTCGTGTTTTACCTGACGCGGGGCACAGACTCATAAACCATGAGATCATGACCTGAATCAAAGTCACAAACTTAATGACCGAGTCACCCACAGGCACCCAAGAATTGCATGTTTTTAAAGGCTGAAGTGAGCTGTAAGAAAGGAGAGGTTCTCACCCTGCCAAGTACACAGGCTACCTGTGTCTCCTTCACAACAGGTCTGATGCAGACTTTTAACATCCACGGCCAGTTTGGCAATCTCAGAAAAGTTAGCTTTCGGTTGTTTCTTAGTCAGCAGAACCAATTCCCTGGAAAGAAAAAGAAGTGCATTTTAAACCGTATTTTGAGTTCACTGCTTTCTAAAATTAATTCTAGTTCATTGAGGAACCAAAATAATAGAAACACATTGGCAAATGTAAGCTGAAGAGAGTACGTTTTAAACGCTATTTCTTCAATGAACAGCACTCAGAGCCCCGCGAAGATCTAAATCACAAATCAAACAGCGTTCAATTCACAATCATGCAAAATATAGTCATTTTCATCATTTAAATTATTGCTTAAAGAAGCTGAGTTGCTTAGATGGGTAATTTGGAAATTTCTCTCACCCAGCTTTCTAAGTAAAATCCTTCATCACAAAGAAAATAATTACAAGAGTCTTGGGTCTCCCTTGTCTGTCCTTGTGAACAGCTGAGCGGCATCCCTGAAATTTCCCTGGCAACAGAGAAAACGGGCCTGCCTTGTAAGGAGAACTAAGCTTCCACGCAGCCCTAGTCTGTCTCTAATTGAAGAAGGCGATAGAAGGAAAGGATACATCTGGACCAAGAAAGAGGCACACGGAGTAACATCAGATTCTTCTCACCCCACAATCTTCCATCCCCACCCTGAAAACATCCCTAGATTTTTCTGTTGTTGTTTGTTTTAAGTCTATTTATTTTTGAGAGAGAGAGAGAGAGAGCAGGGGAGGGACAGAGAGGGAGGGAGACACAGAATCCGAAGCAGGCTCCGGGCTCTGAGCTGTCAGCACAGACCCGGATGCAGGGCTTGAAATCACGGACTGTGAGATCGTGACCTGAGCCAAAGTCCACACTTAGCCACCTGAGCCACCCAGGCAGATTCTTCTGTTCTGCAAGACACTGGAGCCAAATCTTTCCTATCTTCCCAGAGAAAAGAATACATTTTGTCTTCCAGCCTTTATCATGCAGAACAATTAAGTGCCTGCATCTGAATGTACAGAATCTTCTGTGCACTAAGGCAGACACTAGGGGATCTGAGCAGCTGGAAGAAAGGACAGATGAGGAATGTGCGATTTCAAGCCCAGCTTTATGGGCTCTATGGAACAGGCAGGTAGCATCCATGTAGGGAAAGGAACCAGGTTTGTACTGAAAGACATTACTAAATGAAAGAAAAATGATTTTTTTTTTTTTTTTTTTTACCAGAACAACGTGCCTGGGAGGCTCAGTCAGTTAAGCGTTCAACTTGAGCTCAGGTCATGATCTCACAGTTGAGAGCCCCGCTCATGATCTCATGAGTTTGAGCCCCGCTTAGGGCTCTGTGCTGACAGCCCAGAGCCTGGAGCCTGCTTCAGATTCTGTGTCTCTCTCTCTCTCTCTCTGCCTCTCCCCTGCTCGTGCTCTCTCTTTCTCTCTCTCTCTCAAAAATAAACTTAAAAAAAAGAAAGAAGAAAGAAAGAAAGAAAGATGATTTTTCAAATGAGTTTGATCAAATGAGGTGATCCAACAGCAACAAAATTCACATATCTCAATCAGTAACTTACACTGCTTTTGATACTTTGTGGTTGAATTTCATCCCAATTTCACATAAATGGTGATGCCTCAAAGATATTTCTCTAACGTATTTCCTGATGGGTTCTAACTGTAATCAGAAAAACAACTGGTCAAAGAACTGTGGCAGTAATGAAAAAAGTTAATCTTGTCTTTAGTAAATGAGAAGGAGAAGGAAAAGTTGTGTATCTCAAAATTAGAAAGTCCTTATTGTTTTATTTAAAAGGTACCAAATACAAAAACACAATATGATTGGTTGGTTTTATAAGATAGTATCTCACTTCCCAGAGATCACGTGTTCTAGAACCTCCAACCTTAACAATATAAAAAAGACAAGAAAGTGAGCAAACAAAAGTCCAGAGAACACTAGAATAAATTTCAGCAATGCCTTACAGGTGTATTTTATTTTTATTCAGGTTACTAGCTCTGTCACCTGGCACATGTCTCCTACTGCTTATCTAAAATACATGCACCAGGTTTGCAATGTACATTAATGAAGTCCCCTCCCCCCACCCCTCAAATATGTTCACAGTTTAACCTAGGATTTTTACTTTGGAAACTATTGCAAAGAAACTCTTCTAAATATGTAAAAACACAATTATGCAAAAAGGAGAACATACAAGTTTTGTTATGACAGCAAAAATTTGGAGACAAATAAAATGTCTCAACAGCAGAGTGATGGTCAGGTACACAATGACACCTTAATCTGGACAAAATGTTTACTTTTAATAAAAAGTTGGTATGTTTAAATCTCAAATCAGAACGGTATATTTATTGTGATCACAACAGTGCACAAAATAAAATCTGTGAATGGAAAAATGAATAAGAGGATATATACCAAAATTGGCATCTCTGTGTCCTGGACATATTAGTAATATTTTGAAATTTCAGAACAGTTGTATAGGTTCACTTAAGACATTATAATGACCCGGAGGTTGTTTTTACTTTGGGTAACTGTGCCTTACAGTGCTATTTTTAAGAAGAAGTTAGAAAATATATATGAAGGCAATATTCAAAACACGAAACTGGCAGAATAATTATAATTTAACTTAATAATTATGATTAAATACAACTAATTATATTTTTATAATTACTTACACATATAATTATTACTTTTGTCCTTATTATATTATACTTATTTAAAGTCTAATACAAACAAACAGGTCTATACACTTCTTTGTGAGAGAGTCTCTGAAGACTTAACTCATAAACTACATTCTCTGATCACAGACACAATTTTTACACACTGGTTATGTAATTTTCTCTGAGAAAGAAGCAAAAACTATTGGGAACAGACATCCTGGAAGCAGCAATACCATAAATATCACAAAGTGGAGGAGAGGAGGGACGAACTCTCAGCTAACTTAAAGGGGCATGTTGTACATTAAGGAAAATTCTCCACTGAGAAGGGTTAAGATTAAGAAAACTTTGTAACTTAGAAGAGCAAGCATAAATTACTTAAAAAAACTAACCCCCACAAAAAAAGCTCATTCTTCAGAAATGCAAAGTAATGAGACATAAGACTGCATGATCTTTTACTTTTTGTTGTTTTTAATTAACATAAAATCCAAAGACTGCCCTGCTTAGGAATTCAGAATTGGCTTCTGAAGGCATCACTAGGAAACAAATAGAAAGGCAGGTCAAAAATATGCATATAAATAGCTTTAATGATAATAGCTGTAATTACTGAGTGCTTAGCATATGCCAGAACTCTTTAGACACATTATTTCCCACACAAGATAGATGATAAGGAGCTCCACAGGAACTAGAGGTGTAGAGGAATAGAGAAATAGGGGTTTGAGGACTATGAGACAAATTTGCTCTGAGAAAATCAAAGAAAACAGATATAAGTACCACTGTATTTAGTCTTGAGGAATTCATCAAATGGTTATCAAACTACTACTCATTTAAACACTTTTGGAAAATCCATCTAGTGCCCTTTCTAGTAAAGATGGTCATCTTTCGTTGATATTTAGAACCCATAATAAGCATGCGTAAAAAGTACTTTTATCATAAAACTATTCAATGAAGGAGAAAAGGCCACATGGTTAAAATTAAGAGTGGTAGATTGTATTTTCCAAAGATGGTTGCAGCAATAGCTTCCATCCGGTGTTCTTACAATGAGACTTGGACAATCTTCCCATCAACGGGTACAGTATATACTCTTCCCTTCAAACCAGTGAGGTGTTTCAACCAATAGAGTATGACAGAAGTTAGTTCTGAGGCTAGGTTAAAAAAGGCCATACAACTAGAATACTCACTCTTGAAGATTTTGGCCATTTGTAAGCAGTCCAGCTGCCCTGAGGCTACCATGCTGTGAGGAATCCTGAGCTAACCAGGGAAGAGAGACCACATGGAGAGGCCCTGAGATTCTATGAAAAGAAAAAGATGTTGAACTAGCCCCCAGCTGCTTCAGTCCCCCAGAGTTCTAGATCCAACCATTGTCTGACTATAGCCACAGGAAAGATGAGCCAGAACAGCCCAGATGAACCCTTCCTGAACTGACCCACAGAAATCATGAGAGATAATAAAATGATTGTTGTCATCTTGAGTCAATAAATGTTGGGGTGTTTCGTTAGGCAACAATAGTAACTAGATTATCAAATATTTATAATGAAGTAATGTCTATGCTAAATTATGCTTTTCGAATTTTTTTGACAATCCGAATTGTCTAGGTATCTGGTTAAAATGAAATTTTACTTCGCAGGTTTAGAGAAGAGCTTCAGATTCTGCATATCCAACAAGCTGCCAGTTGGTTTGTATGCCGCAGGTCCACAGTCCACCCTTTGCACCACAAGGCTCTAACTAACAGATGACATACAAATATTTTACCTTTATCTGGAAACATTCAGTCTTATTTTCTTCTTGGCAACATGACTGAATAGCTGTCTCATAGCAAGCAGACATGGTCAGAATAGTGGGTCCATACAAAAATGGATGCCTTCTAGATGTTTCATAGATGTACCTGTAATTTGGCAAATAAGGAGTTGTGCAATTTAGAATTCAAGAACATGTGCCAACACTGTTTCTTAAAAACATAGGTTTCATTTTGTTTTGTTGCCCTGAAACTTCTGGAATTTCATGGTGAAAGAGACAAGGTAACAGTATACGTAAATGCATCACATGTTCATGTTACCGTGGACAGATCACTGTGAAGTTAGTCAAATACTCCCTGAATGCCCATAAAAGGACCAACTGTAACTACCAGGCTAGGGGGGAAAGAGAAAGTAATTAAAACTTGTTAGTTTCATATCGGAAGTAGAAGGTAGAAAGTTCAATAGTCCAAACTGAATTGTAAATGCACGATTATACAGCTGATGCAGGAGAATTAAATTTAGAAGCTATTGGTGGGGGTAGAGGAGTCTCTCAAGATCACCGAGAAGTTCTTTCTAGATGAGGAAAGTTAATGTCACATCCAAGATGTGCCCTCAGTGTTTGGGTTTGTTACTAAATCCCCAGTCTTTATTTCTCTCTCAAGTTTATTCATTCTTTATACTCATAGAGTCTGGGCTTCAGGTCTGCCTTTCACTTATAATTACATCTCCTATTTTTGCAAAGTTGGTTCAAAATACCCCAAGACACACATGCAAAAATATTCAACAAGATGACATTACAGGCAAAAACTGTCTCGATGCTCACACGAATCCATTTTCTTTTCCTGTTTGCACAGGAAGACTTTTTTTCCAGCCTCCATTGCAGTTAGGTTGGGAACATTTAACTGAGCTCTGGATGGTGAAATATCAATGAATGTGCTCTACACCACTTTGAGGTGCGGCTGTTAATGTCTTAGCACAGTTCCCTGTTCTATCTTTTTCTGTCTCACAGTAACCTTGGAAACACACGCTCCAGATAATATAGAGATGGAAATACCTTGCATTCTTGAGTTATCACTTGGAGAAGAATTGTCAGGAACCGAGCCAAGTTAGAGAGAGATGAGCTTCAAAGTGTCAGAGTAGCCAATTAAAACAAATTGAAAGTAACATGACTTTAATCACTTATGAGGACGATATGAGCAAGAGGTTAAACTGGAAAAAGTGTTGACTCTCCACTCTATCCCCTTGTCAATTTTTCCCCCATGGACCTGCACCAGTCAAGGATCAGGTAGATCAACCACAGATGTGGGGATAGCTTACTCCTGAAGGAGTCCTAAACAAAAGGCCCCTGTGGTTGAGGAAGGGACTGAGTCTTTGACTGCAACTCCTTCAGTGATTGAAATGTATTTTGCCCCAGCCTGGCATGGTCAGGGCCTTGCCCCATGAGGTGTGTCGTCTGTAATTGCCTATTGCCAGGCCTAAAAAAAATCATGCTCGGGATTCAGCCAGGAGCCAGACTCTTCAAGAGTCACCAAAGACAACCACCCAATTTAGACTGTGATATGAACAAGAATGAAATCTTTATTGAATTAAGCCAATATTTAGGATTTTAGGATTTATTTCTAAACATAGGATTTACTTGTGACCACAGAATAGCTACGTCCATCCTGATTATTATAATACTATCCTTAATAAAAGTTTAAGATGCAATGTCTATAAAGTAGGCCTACATCACCAGAAAAATGGTGACACCAGAAAACCAGGTTTTTGACATTAAAAGAATAATGGAGGAGGTGATAGCTAGAATAAGGACTTGGTTCATGGTCCCACTCCCAGTTCCTTGGATAACACATAAATCTTTATTCCTACAACTTCTCTAACTCCAGTTCCTTTTGGGATACCAGCTAAGGATGCAGCTGCAGCAGCCACTGAAGTCAAATAAGTTGGTATTGTTGCCTTCTCTGAAACAATTGAAAAAACAATTATATTTCATGACAAATGACCAAGGAAATGCTTAAAATATTTGAAGAGAAATCCCCACATACTACCAAGTCTAGAAAACAAAATCACACCCAAGAAAATGGCTAGAGTTTCTGGAGTCAGGGACTATATCCGTATGTCATCAGAAGAGTATTCCCTGCTGCTCTCCGAAGTTTAGGGCCAGATAGAGAATAATGGTGCCATGATGCAAGATGAGAGATTTTACAGGAAACCTGAAGCACTAGCCAAACAGAGACCTTATTTAACCACTGATGTGTGTAGCAATCCTGTGGTAACATTTGCTTTTGGTTAAAAGTTCAAAATCTTTTCCTGTTGATGGATGACCAAGGCGGTGGTCATTAGAGTTGTTTACTAAATATTTCCAACTCCCCTCCTTTCAGGCAAGTGGTAGGACTGTACATTCCCACCCCCTCTGAAGTGAGATAAGACAATGTGACTTGTTGGTTAATAATGTGTGAGTAGAAATAATGAGTATTTCTTCCAAACAAGCTTAGGAAGCAGTGTATGATTTACTATTGTCGCCTTCCCTTAACATAGTAATCAAAGAAGCAAGTGTTGGGTCTTTTTCGAGCTAGGTCTCTAAGTGACTATAATAATCATGCCTCCCACCAGTCTACACTGGACAGATAGCATGAGTGGAAAAAAAAAAACAACTTTATATTGAGCTACTGAAAATTAGACATTATTTGCTACCACACTAAATTTAGCCTATCCTTTTGCTCTTTGAAAACCTGTAAAGGAAAAAATCATCTATAAAACATGGCAGTGGAAAAATAAGCCAAATAGTAGAACTGAACATCATCCATTAACAAGAATCTTAGAAAAGTAGGTCTGTGTTTTGCAAAACAAAAAGCAAAACAACAAAACAAAACAAACAAATAAACAAAAGACCCTCTTCATTCTCTCAAGGGAGAATGTTTGAGAGGCTCTCAAATCCTTGGAAGTTAAGTCAATAGGTTTCTATCAGCAGTTTCTCAAGCCCAACTTCTAGGAACAGAAGAGCAGAACTGATATTATCAGCATATACCTGCCTCCCAACATAAGGCAAAATGCTTGATCAAAATGAAATTTTGCCAAAGCCATTCAATCTCTCTGCTCTCTACTGTGCATGCTAAATTAAGAGTTCATTTCTTTGCTACAGTAAGTTAGTTCCCCTGGAAGATATTCAATATGAGCCAATCTAATTTCAAAATCTCCAAAGGCAAAGTTTAACTTGGTATAAGGAAAAGCTTTCTAATAGTTAGAGTTACTTACAAAATGGAATGTCCTTATTGTGAGGTAACATAGGGTCATGCTTGGTTGGAAGCTAGGTTCGATAGTCAAGCATAAAATGGAACCTTACAATAATTAAAACTGTTATTGAAAATTTTTTAGATAATCCAAAGGTACAGTAACTATGGTTTTGTGTATCTGCATATTATATGTATCTTTTGAAAAGTCTGAAAGCTCGCATTTCACCTCATCTTTGATATACATTACTGTTTCCTTGGTTGAGAATTAAATAAAATCATTGCCTTATAATTATGAGAAAAGTAGTTAGAAAATTATTTTTCCTCTGAATATTCCTAGTTTCCTGCACATAAGTTAAGATTAGCATAGGAAGAGAGTTAAGAAGACAGAGTAGTGGGGGGACCCTATGCTTGCCTTGTCCCTCAAACACAGCTAGATAAATATCAAATCATTATGAACACCCAGGAAATCGATCTGAGAACTGAGAGAACAAACTACGCATCTAAAGAGAGAGAAATTGCCACATTGTGTAAGGTAGAAGATGTGGACAGTTGATTTGGGGGAGAAAAGAGTTGTGAGTGCTGTGGAAGGGAGGGAGCCCCGATCATGGAGAGAGGAGAGAGAAAGAGAGAAAGCAGCATGCAGAGGATTGCACAACAAAAACACTTCCCCAAAACCACTGACTGGGAAAAGGAGAGAGGCTGATCATCACAGTCTTTACAAGCAGTGGAGCTCAATGTCTGAAGTTTTAGAAGTCTGGGCCACCGCTGAGTAGAGGCTGACAGACTTTGCAGTGAAGGAGGGCAGAGGTCCCAGAGTAGACAGTGTGTTCTAAGGATCCTCTGGGTATCACTGGGAGAGACAGTTCCCCTTCTTGGAGTGCATTTGGGAGAGGTGGCACTGCCTCTCAGGGGACAAAAGAGATGGTTAGCACCATTGAGCAGCCCCATTAATTAGTATAGCAGCAGAGTCACCTGCTGAGGACAGCTAACCTGGAAGTCAGCTTTTGGCATTGCTTCACCATAAACTCTGAGCCCCTGTGTGTTCATGCAACTGCTCTTTTAGGACAAATTGGCACTAGCCACAGGATAGCAAGACCCTCCCCCAGAAGATTAGTATGGGTCTGTGCCATGCCTGGTCCCTAAAATCTAGAGTCTTGAAACCCAGGCCCGTGCCTGAGATAAAACACAGGAGAACTGTGCCACAAGGCAGGCAGATGGCTCAGACACAGACAGGGTGAATCCAAGGATCTGACGGAAGCCTGAAGCACAAGAGAGATTTTTTGCTTTTCTGTGAGGGCTTCCTCGACACCAGCAGGTGTGAACTCCCCAGTCCAGGATGAGAGAACCAGCTGATCCCATTTTCCCCATGCCCATCAGCATGGACGGACTTCAGTAAGTAGCACAGCACCCCCAGTTGAGGCTGGAGCTGCTTACCCAAGCCCCACTCCCCTGAGCCCTGCAGATGTGTCTTTATTAGGACAAATGTGCCTGAGAACCAGTGCAGCAGGACCCTCCCCCAGAAGACTAGCACAAACCTCCCATATGCACCAAGTCTACTAATCATAGAGTACTACACATGCCAATTCTAGGGAAAATAGAGTCTAGCCTTTTATAACAGACAGACAAAAATACACCTAGTTAAAACCCTCCACACACTGGACAAGGTTCAAACACTTCCGATTGCATGCAAGGAGAAATTCTGTAGAGAACTGATCTGAGGAAAAGAGAAGCCAAAACAGAATAGTAAAGTGCACAGGCATACACCAAAAAAATCTTCCTGAAGTACCAGGGCCTGTATAGTATGTGACCTCTTCTTAATATAGTCATTACTCTCAGGATCAGGAAATGCAATGGTCTTTCCTAACACACATCTAAGCAAATGCCAAAACAGAGAAATTCATCCAAAAGAATGAACAGGGAAAGGTCACGGCCAGGGATCTAATCAAAACAGATGTAAGTAATATCTCTGAATCAGAATTTAAAACAGCACTCACAAGGACACTAGCAGGGCTTGAGAAAAGCATAGAAGGCATTATGGAGTCCCTTACTCCAGAGATTAAAAAAACTGAAAACTAGTCAGCCTGACATAAAAAAATGCCATAACTGAGATGAAAAACCTACTGAGTGTATTGACAACAAGGATGGAAGAATCAGAGGAATCAATTAGTAATACAGAAGATAAAATTATGGAAAATAGTGAAGCTGAAAAGAAGAAGGAAAGAAAAATACTGGATCATGAATGTAGACTTAGGAAACTTAGCAATTCATAAAGTATAATAATATTCTTATCATAGGAGTACCAGAATAAGAAGAGAAGGAAAAGTGGGCAGACGGTTTATTTGAGGAAATTATAGCTGAAAACTTCCTTAATCTGGGGAAGGAAACAGACATCTAAATCCAGGAGGCACAGAGAATTCCCATCAAAATTAACAAAAGCTGGCCAACGCCAAGATACATCATAGTAAAATATGCAAAATAAAGAGATAAGAACCCTGAAAGCAGTAAGGGGGAAAAAAGTTCTTAACCTACAAAGGGAAGACAAAAAAGTTTGCGGATCTCTCCACAGAAACCCAGTGGACCAGAAAGGAGTGGCATGCTATATTCAATGTGTTGAATGAGGAAAAAATGCAGCCAAGAATATTTTATCCAGCAAGGTTGTCATTTAGAATTGAAAGAGAAATAAAGAGTTTCCTAGACTCAAAACAAAAACTAAAGGAGTTTGTGATCACTCCACCAGTCCTGCAAGAAATATTAAAGGGGACTCTTTGAGTAGGAAAGAAAGGCCAAAAGCAATGAAGACTAGAAAGAAACAGAGAAAATCTCCAGAAACAATGACTACAGATAATACAATGCACTAAATTCATATCTATCGATAATCACTCTGAATGTAAATAGACTAAATGTTCTAATCAAAAGACAGAGGGTATTAGAATGAATTTAAAAAAAAAAAACAAGACCCACCTGCATGTTGCCTGTAAGAGACTCATTTTAAACCTGAAAATACCTGAATATTGAAAGTGAGGGGAAGGAGAACCATTTATCAAGCTAATGGATGTCAAAAGAAAGCCAGAGTATCCATACTTATATCAGACAAACTAGATTTTTAAAATATTTTTAATGTTTATTTGCTTCGAAAGGTGGGGGGGGGAGGGCAGAGAGAGGGAGAGAGAGGACCCTAAGCAGATGTCATGCTCAGCACAGAGCCTGAGTATATATTGTAAATATTCATGTCCCCAACTTGAAGCACCAAATATATAAGTTAGTTAATAACAAACATAAAGAAGCTCATTATAATAATACAATAATAGTAGGGGTCTTTAATACCCCACTTACAGCCATGGACAAATCATCTAAGCAGAAAATCCACAAAGAAACAATGTCTTTGAATGACACGGTGGACCAGATAGACATAATAGATATATTCAGAACATTCAAAGCAACAGAATACACATTCTTTTCTCTTATTTAAGTTTATTTATTTATTTTGAAAGAGTGCACACACATGAGTCAGGGTAGGAAGGGCAGAGCGAGAGGAAGAGAGAGAATCCAGTGCGGTCTCTGTGCTGATGCACATGACTGTGAGATCATTACCTGAGCCAAAATCAAGATTTGAACACTTGACCGACTGAGCCACCCAGGCGCCCCAGAATACACGTTCCTTTCAAGTGCACATGGAACAGTCTCCTAAGTAGATCACATACTGGGTCACAAAGCAGGCTTCAATAACAACTAAAAGACTGACGTCATACCATGCATATTTTCAGACCACATTGCTATGAAACTTGAAGTCAACCACAAGAAAAATTTGGAAAGACCACAAACACATGGAGGTTAAAGAAACTCCTACTGAAGAATGAATGGGTTAACCAGGAAATCAAAGAAGAAATAAAAAACACATGGAGGTAAATGTCTCTGGAGGAAAGGGAAACAAAAGCAAAAAATGAAATATTGGGACTTCATCAAGGTAGAAAGCTTCTGCATAGTGAAGGAAACAGTCAACAAAACTAAAAGGCAGCGTACAAAATAGGAGAAGATATTTTCAAATCACATACTTGATAAATTGGTTAGTATCCAAAATCTGTAAAGAAATTATCAAACTCAACACCCAAAAAACAAATAATCCAACTAAAAATTGAGCAGAACATGAATAGACATTTTTCCAAAGAAAACACACAAATGGCTAACAAACACATGAAAAAGATGCTCAACAGCACTCATTATCAGGGAAATACAAATCAAAACCATGATGAGGTACCATCTCATACCTGTGAGAATGACTGAAATTAACAACACAGGAAACAACAGATGTTGGGAAGGATACAGGGAAAAGTGAACATTCTTCCACTACTGGTGGGACTGCAAATTGGTGCAGCCACTCTGGAGAATAGAATGGATGTTCCTCAAAAAGTTAAAAATCGAACTACCCTAAGACCCGGCAATTGCCCTAGTAGGTATTTACTCGAAGGATACAAAATAATGATTAACAGGAACACATATACCCTGATGTTTAAAACAGCATTATCAACAATAGCCAAACTATGAAAAGAGCACATATGTCTGTTGACTGGTAATGGATAAAGAAGATGTGATCTATATATAATGGAATATTACTTAGCCATAAAAAGAATGAAATCTTGTCATTTGCAACAATGTGCATGGAGCTAGAGTACATTACACTAAGCAAACTGAGTCAGTCAGAGGAAGACAAATACCATATGATTCACTTGTATGTGGAATTTAAGAAAGAAAACACATGAACAAAGAGTAGGTGGGGGAAGGGAGAGGAAAGCAACTTTAAGAGACTCTTAAAATATACAGAACAAACCGAGGGTTGCTAGAGAGAGGTGGGCAGGGGAATGGCTAAATGGATGATGGATATTATGGAGGGCACTTTCTGTGATGAGCACTAGATGTTATAAGTAAGTGATGAATCACTAAACACTACTCCTGAAACCCATATTACACTATATGTTTAATAGAATTGCATAAAAATTTGCACAAAAAAGATTAGCATATAACATAACTCCTTAACATTGATTTCATTGTAAATGTTCAAGAAGAGATTAGATTCACTGCCTGAGTATTGGTTAGATTTCATAATCTCTGAATGTTCAACCCAAACTTGACTTTATAATTCTCCTTTAGACTGGAGGAACTACAGTAAATAGGTAGCTGGGGCCTATTTTAGTTCCCATTTGGTTTCCCCTGATGTGAGACGAGTTGCAACCTGCCCAACCCCTTGTCCCTTAGTCCTTTCTATCTAAGTAGCTGGGGCCAATTAATTTCTTTTTGAAGGCTCAGTAATCTCTGCCCTCATATGGGTGAATTAAAGGAATTTACATTATTCATCATCAAATCATCCTGTCCGCTCGTTTATCTCCGGTCTAAAGTTGTACGTCTAAAATCTGAAATCAAATCACTACTATGCTCCTTGCAGTCTAGAACCAGCAATCAGACTTTTACCTTATTCCCATTGTCTGAGCTATCTTGATAAGATGGCCAGAACTTCATTCCTTGAGAACTGAAACTCTGTGTTTCTCTCGTCATTTTTATCTCTCTAGGCATTGATTACCTGCCTCTGAACCCCAGTCATTTGCTCACACCATGCTCTTAACAGATAGACCTCTATGTTCACTCGGAAAACAAAATATGACCCACCTACTCATTTGCTATAAAACTATTCACTTCAGGTGGGAATTATAGAATCAGAATTTATGAGCAGAACATCTCTCTGTATAATCTGTCGCTTATTCCTAGGTTCCGAATGACAGGCTCTCTCCATGTCTATCGGATACCCTCTCTGCTATCCCTTGATGAATCTCCCAAAAGCCAGCCCCTTGCCAGAGCTATTACCTGCTCTGTCCCCAGTACTCTCTGTTTATTATGCTTTGCCTAATTGCTGTACCTTTTAACATCACTTGCTACTGGTCTGACTAATCCAACCATTAAGGAGATGGGTTCTTTACATTGTACCAGTCATTTTTCAAATTTATTTCAACCTTTTTTTTTCATCCTAGTCATTTGTAATAGCATTACACACAGACATTTCCATGCCCTGTCGGGTTCACTAAGATTGTAATTGTTATTCTTTTTTTTTATTATTTTTTAATTTTATAATAGTTTATTTTCAAATTGGTTTACATATAACAACCAGTGTTCATCCCAACACGTGCCCTCTTTAATATCCGTCACCCCCTCTCCCCCCTCCCTCACCTCCCTCACCTCCCTCACCTCCCTCACCTCCCTCACCCTCAGATTGTTCTTAGTCTTTGAGAGTCTCTTATGTTTTATCTCCCTCCCTCTCTGTGAGAAAAAATGAAATCTGGCCATGTAATTGCTATTCTGAGGGAGAAAAATATATATTGTAGCTCAAGTTTTTACTTTAATTCCACAAAATAAAGCATTGTGTTCTCAGAGCCCATATATAAAAAAAGATCTGTCTTCAAAATGGAAAACATTCTTCTTCAGAGTATGGCAAGGAGAAATGACTTACCTCTCCTTCACTGATGATTGATTCTCTTTGTCCACCTCACAGATCTGCTCAAGATTTGGAATTTGGAATACACCACTGTAATCTGCGTCATCTTTTTTGTATAATAGGAAGCACTTGAGTCTTGCTTTGTTATTCATATTGCAACAGTCAGAAAACTCCTGTTTGTCAGCCATTCCTTGGTTATTACAAGTATGCTCTAGGAAGGTAGTCATCTGTTGGAGGAAATAATAATTAAAGGTGAAGAATGCGTGATCTACATCCCTAACTACAGGAAAGTTAAAGAATTATTTCAAGAAAAGGCCACTGAGTGTATAAACTTACACTTTGTATTTCCTAGTGCCTGGACATAGCCCTTTCAGGCAAAAGCTTTTTAGGTTTTGAAGTCTAAACTCCCACATACTGGACATGGACCAAAAGGATTTATCACTCTCTCCTTTCCTATGTAATTGCCTCATTTTCATACAGTTGTTAAGAGGTATTAAACATAAGCCAAAATTCCAGAGCCTAAAGAAGTTCAGGTAGTTTTTATGAGAACTATTCACCAAGAAATAGATGGTAATTTGCTTTCCTTGCTTCCTAATTGTTTTCAGTTTGGTTTCCATGGGAAGTTATTTTAAGAATTGAACTCCAAGGCAGTGTGTATTCAGTGCCAAATATTCAAATGAAAATGTGGTAATTTAGTTAGTTTTCAAATACCTTTGAGTGACAGTAAATATGTGGGATGCTGTAAACCTCAAAAGACATACTTTTCTAGATTTAGGGATAAAGGCAAAAAAAGGCCATCTTTTGAAGTAGAAATGAGAAGTAATCACCATAAAATAAATGAGACTAGTCATTGGAAGAAACACTTCATTTAAAATGTGTTTCTAATAAGACTGATAATTTTTCTATTTAGAGTCTAGTAAAAGATAGATAAGTTTTATCCCCAAGAAGATGGACTTTAAAAAAAAAAACCTACTGATAAATAAGAAAAGCACTGAATTGTAGTTTAAAGTGTTTGGCATGATATAAGGGATCTATAAAATGTGTGGGTTGTAGAAATATGTTAGCATTTATCAAGAATTCACTAATTACAAGATAGACATATTTTATGAGACAGTACTAATCTCTAAGATTTTCTACTAACTGGTAAAAGGAGTCTATATTCATATTCACTTCTTCCTTCTTCTTCATATTCTCTTAGAAACTTTTTAAAATTAGTACTTTGATTTCCCAGGAACCTTTATATGAGGATGTCAGACAATAGTATTCCAGAGGCAGAGGAAGAACAACCTCAACTTAAATGAACAAATTGACATTTTAGGTTATAATACATTCTCTTGAGTGTTCTGTTCTCTGAGTCTGATCTCCCAGTGATGAAATGAAAAAACCGGAGGTTTATAAACCTATAAAAATTCTATTTTGAGTGTGATTCACATACATATCACTGCCTTAAAATCCCCTACCTAATTGTTCAACACCCCACCTCATACCAACATCTTTTGGTTGGAATTTTAGTTTAAAAAAAAAAAAGGGAAAGAAACATGATTCACCTACCAATTGGTGAGAGCATTCTGACGCTGATTTATGTGGCTCGAAGACCTTACACTTTTCTGCACGATCTACCAACTCTTCAACTATGGTTTGTACTTCTTCATAAGTTGATTTCTGAAGAAACTGAGCAACCATAATGCTAGTGCTGAAACATAACACTTGTGAGAGTGCTGAAGATAGAATCGAAATTCTCCCTCCATCGTTGTTAGATCACTGACCCTCTCCCTCCTCCAAATAATTATGATTTCAAATTTCAGACAAAAGAATATTGATAATAAAACTCACATGTCTCTTAAGTTCTCTTGCAGATAATTCTGGCTATTAATGTGGTTCAAGGCTGAAGAAAAATGAGATTTTATTTGCATAAGATTTCAAAATCGAAATCTCCCTTTATAATTCTGATATATATATTTATTCACTTATAAATTTCCAGATCAATTTTATTTGCCATCAAAAATTAAAACAAATTACCATAATATATATTCACTTATGTTTCAACTGCATTTTGTGAAGGCCTTATTTCTGTTCAAATATATTGCATACTTGAAATCTGTCATTAGCCTACAAATAAGTTGCATGTACTTGTGTCGACACACTTGAATTAATTAATATAATCTGGTTTTTTAACTCTTTATATTAGAAGTTACTGCATATCCAAGGAATACTAAGAAAATTAAGGTTTAACATTGGGAACAAACATATAAACATTAGCACTTTGACAGGCTTTGTTTGGCAAAGACAGTATCTCACTCATTTTGGATATACTCATCAACTTTATCTTTCTTATCACCTCCACTCACTGAGAGCGGGTGCTTGCGCGCACGCACACACACACACATTCTCGATTGAAAACGATATCTTCTGCTTATAATAACAGCTTCTAAAGAGCTTAGCAGGTATCTGTTAAATAAAGAAATCATTGTTATTTATGTGCCCTATTAATATAGAGAAAGGTTATGGAGTCAGTTACTCTGAATTCAACTTCTAGCTCTAATACTGATGGTGACCTTGGAAAAATAACTTAAGCTCTCAAAGTTTCTGCTTCTCTATCTACAAAACATAAAAAACTCTACCACGTTGGATTTTTGTTAGGATTAAATGGAAACACATGTGAAGCACCGAGCACAGTGTTTGCCACAGAATAGGTACTGAAGAAGATCAACCATAATATTATTCCTGCTACTATAAATACAATTACTTTATCCAAAATCACTTATCCAGTTTCAAATACAAGTTTAAAATGTAACATTCCATCACCTAGAGTGGAAGTAAGACTAAAACGAGATCTTCCTCTGTGTGTTGCCTCAATATGCTAGCTCTCTTTCTGCATCCATTCCACAAATTAATTTCTAGCCGTTTCCAATGACTCTATTGACAATGATGAGCACTGAAAAAGATAAGCCTTTCCATATATATTTTAGTAGTCACTATGCCTTTATTTCCTGTCACATGGGATATATGGAATATAAATAGGATCCCTACCTGCAGCTAGTAAACTTCTCTGTAGAGTTTGACATTGAACGTAGCTGAAGACAACAAGAAAACATATGGGTCTAAGAGTCTTCATTATTTCAGATGAACCTTTAAAGGAGTTTCTCTGTCATCTGAAAAAAAAAAACATGAAGAATCTTTTATACTCTTTTCAAGTAATTACCATTAATAATTAACCTTTTCCTGGTGAATATTTTTTCCAGGACAGTATGACCCTGATAAAATTGAAGAATCTGATGACAATGAAGAAATATTGTTAATAGATGGCATTCATTAATGAATACTGGATTTTAAAATGAGTCATGTCAATCTACTTGTTTTTTCAAGATTATGCCATGTAGGCCTTGTAATAATCAATACATGCCTTTGGTAACTACCTCATTTCCTGGAAATACTTGTTGACATGTACAAAGTTCTGAAGTGGCAGGGGAAAGGTAAACATGAACTACAACAGATTCAAATAAATGGTTAAAGCCCTGGTTCCAGTGCTGGGTGCATTTTCAAGTCACTGGTAAGAGTGGGAAGCACAGGCCTCAGAAGCAAATCCAAGGAAATGGGATCTAGTTTACTGAGTGCTTATTGTGAGTCTTGTGCTTTATGTGACTGTATTTAGATAACACATTTCTTATTTCTTGAACAAGACATTAAGACTCAGGATGGTATGGGCCTGCCCACCATACTCAGTAGCCAGCTAAAAATGGCACCTGGGAGCCTCAAGTTCTGGAGAAGCCCAGGAACTCATTGTGCAGTCGATCTAAAGACCAGAAAGCTGCTGACAGTACTGGTGAGAGTGAACCAAGACAATTACGTGGACATTTTCTTGGCCCAGTGGCTTTATGAGATTGAGAGTATCACAAAACTCAATGGCAGACCCAAGTACTACATGGAGCTGTTGGACCAATGAAGCCATCAGGATGCAAATGTGCAGATGAAGGACATCCAGGTGCTGAAGGTGCACTATGAGAAATGGGAGTTGGCAATGAAATTGGGCCTTTTCTTCTATCAATTCAAGGAATGAATTTTTTTTATCACGTTTGATGTTATTTTTCCCATTGCATATTCTTTCCTCCTTTGTAGAAGATTAATGATATTCTCTTCAACAAACAGTGATGGGAAAACTGGACTCCTACATCCAAAGAATGAAACCACTTTCTTACACCATACACAAAAATAAACTCAAGACCTAAATGTGAGACATGAAACCATAAAAATCCTAGAAGAAAGTACAGGCAGTAATTTCTCTGACATAGACCATAGCAACATTTTTCTAGATATGTCTCCTGCGACAGAGGAAATAAAAGCAAAAATAAACTATTAGTACTACATCAAAATAAAAAGCTTCTGCACAGAGTGAAAAAAACACAACAAAACTAAAAGGCAACCTACTGAATGGGAGAAGACATTTGCAAATGACATATCTGATAAAGGGTTAGTATCTAATTATGTAAATAATTAATACAACTCAATACCCCAAAAACAAATAGTCCAAGTAAAAAAGGGACAGCAGACATAAACAGACATTTCTCCAAAGAAGCCATCCAGATGGCCAGTGGACTCAGGAAAAGATGCTCAATAGCACTCATCATTAAGGAAATGCAAATCAAAACTACAATGAGATATTATCTTGCACCTGTCAAAATGGCTTACATCAAAAACGGAAGAAACAACAGGTGGTGACAAGGATGTGGAGAAAAACAAACTTTCATACGCTGTTGGTGGGAATGCAAACCAGTAAACCACTGTGGACAACAGTATGAAGTTTCCTCCAAAAGTTAAAATTAGAACTACCCCAGGATCCAGCGATTGTACAGCTACAAAAATTACAAAAACACTAAATCAAAGGGATACATGCATCCCTATATTTACTGTAGCATTATTTACAATGGCCAGATTATGGAAGCAGCCCAAGTGTCCATCAATAGATTAATAGACAAAGAAGAAATGGTATATATATGCAATGAAATATTATTCGGTCATAAAAAAAGAATGAAATCTTGCCATTTACTACAACATGGATGGAGCTAGAGAGTATAATGATAAGCAAAATGAATTAGTCAGAGAAAGACAAATACCATATGATATCACTCATGTAGAATTTAAGAAATGAAGCAAGCAAAGGAAAAAAGAGAGAGAGAGAGACGAACCAAGAAACAGACTCTAGAGAACAAAGACAGTTACCAGAGGGGGCATGGGTGAAATAGGTACGCAGATTAAGAGTACACTTATCATGATGAGCACAGAGTAATGTATGAAATTGTTGAATCACTATACCGTAGACCTGAAACTAATATAACACTCTATGTTAACTGTATTGGAATTAAAATTAAAAACTTAAATTTAAAAAAATGGTCAGTAACGACAATAGAATTAGGATCATATAATTTGCTCATGGATTCACAAGTAGCAGTTGAAGTCTGTCTGGCTTTGGAGCCCACACCACCCGGGAGCTAGTATTGAAAACTGAGAGGTCAACATTACTCAGCTCTTGTCGCCTTTACCTAATGTCCAGTTTTTGGGTCTAGAGGAAGAAATGGGTAATTACTGATTAAATAAAAATTCTAAGATAAATATAAAGTCCAAAAGGTTTGTAAATGGGAGATCGCTGGTTACTACTCTAACAATTCCTGTCCTTAGTTTCCTCATTTATATATGGAGAATTTGGACCAGATAATATCTAAGACTGTCAATCCATTGCTTGGTTCTACCACCCATATATTCTCATTTCTGGTTTCATAGCCAAAAAAATATATTACAAGTGAGAAAGATAAATTTGTCTGAAAAAAAAATGACAATTCTGTTATTATTTAGGCTTGGGACACATTATCTAATGATAAAGAATATGGATGATGTGTGATGGAAAATTAGGGTCAGCAAAGGAAAAATTATCTTTGGTAGGTTTTTATAATCCTCTTCAGGGTCCTCTAAACAGTTCTGATGCTCAGCATCTCTTCTGTTGTGCATTCTGAGAGGCGTGCCCTTGAGATCTTACTCTGAGCCTCTTGTAACAATCAGAAACAGACCTATTACTCAGGGATGACGAATCCTTTGGATGAGTGCTGCCACGCTGTCACCCACTGCAGACATTACTAACAGATCACTGCACTATTTCTCTGAACCTTTACTCAGCCTTAGAATCATTCACTGCACAATGCCACAAGAGAGACAGTATTAACTGATTGGAGCTGACTCGGAGGGGAAAAAGACGGTATATGTGTGCTAAATTAATTCTTCTTTGAAAAAAAACTGGACAAAACTAACATCCTATTGTAACTTTCATCTCAGAATAAGAAATTCTTGAAAACATAAAAAGATGCTAAGTCCTTTGTCAGTGACTAATGGTGGAATCTCAGACCAGAGGGAAAACAAGTAGTGGGGATTATTACAAAGGCAAGGGGATGAGTTTTGTGATAACACTCAAAAGACAGCACAAAACTTGTTCTCTAAAAGAGTGAGATCTTCACACCGACCTTTCAGATAAAAATGGAAGGTATACAAATATAAAATATGGTGATGATTTTTAATAAATACTATTTCACAACAAAACTAATTCTATTTTTTTCTTAGAGAGAGAGTATGTGCATGCTTGTAAGTGGGGGAGGGATGGAGGGAGAGAGTGAGAGAGAAAGAATCTTATTTTTTAAATTTTTTTAATGTTTATTTATTTTTTGAGAGACAGAGAGACAGAGCATGAGCAGGGGAGAGGCAGAGAGAGGCAGACACAGAATCTGAAGCAGGCTCCAGGCTCTGAGCCATCAGCACAGAGCCCGATGCGGGGCTCAAACTCACAGACCGCAAGATATGACCTGAGCTGAAGTCGACCACCTAACCGACTGAGCCACCTAGGCACCCCGAAAGAATCTTTTTTAAAGAAGACATAACAATTCTTTTTTAAAATTTGTTTAATGTTATTTATTTTTGAGAGAGAGAGATAGAGCATGGCATGAGTGGAGAAGGGGCAGAGAGAAGAGACACAGAATCCAAGGCAGACTGTAGGCTCTGAGCTGTCAGCATGGAGCCAGATGCAGGTTTCAAACCCAAGAACTGTAAGATTATAACTTTAGCTGAAGTCAGATGCTTGACTGCCAGAGCCACCCAGATACCCGGAGAGGGAGAGGATCTTAAGCAGGCTCCACACCGAGCGCAAAGCCCAATATGGAGCTTGATCTCATGATGAGATCATGACCTGAACCAAAATCAAGACTTGGCACTCAACAGACTGAGCCACCCAAGTGCCTCGTAACAAACCTAATTCTTACCTGAGTCATAGAAAAAGAGTTTGAAGAAAACTTAGAAAGACCAGGACTGGATCCCTGGATCCCACCTAAAACCTGTGTGGGGATTGCTCAGCACATGCAGTCTTGGCCTAATTATTGTATCATGAGTCTCATCCTGCTGAGGAATGTCTCTGGTACTAGTAAATTCTTCATGTGCTGAGTGCTGGTATGTTCTATTCATTGGTTTGAGGTCTGTCTGAGCAATACAGTGTAAGTGTGAGTTGTCCTCATTCCACATCCTCTCTTCTCTAAGCAAAATATATCTTTTGAAGAAACTATCCTTTTTCTTCTCCCTCCTTTCCTTTCATCACACTGTTTACCTGCTTTTTATTAGTGTGTGCTCTGGCATATCAGTAGAGACTTCTTTGGAGACATCCTCTGTGATTATAGAGTCTTGTGATGGCAGCAAGTTCCTGGATCTCTGGTTTCATATCTCTGGTGTTGGACACATAGCAGAATCCACTATGAGGTACAAAATTGAATTAGCTAACTATTCTCTGATTCACTTCTGTTTGCTAAACTTATTATCCATAATCTAAGTAAAACTTTCTTCCTGTTCTCCTCATTAGAAAACGGAAGTATTTGGAAAATCGCAAAAGAACAAAATAAACATCTATTATTGGCTGGCCATCATATTAGGTACTTTATATAATAATTTAAGACATTTCCCTAAAGTCTTTGTGATGTGGAGATTGTCCTCTCACATGACACAAAGAAATGGAGGTCTCGGATTGTAGGAAACTTATCTGAGCCCACACAGCAAGTTAATGGCAGAAAACATTTGATGCTCCCCACCACCTTCTCATCCCGCATATTCAGCTTAGATTGAGCGCCTATGCAATGTGTTCCCACAGCAAAGGACTTTTTCTATCCCTATGACATCGTATGTGATTGTTTTATTTACTATCATTCTCCCCTGCCATGGGGAACCATTTCTAATTGGCTCACGTTTGTATCCACAGTGGGAGACTAATAAATATTTGTTGATGAAATAAATAAGAATCCCAAAGACTTCGTTGTAAATGCTACGCCAAAAGAAGTGTGTGACTATTCTCATGTAGTAAATGGTCATCATCTTCAATTTCAGACATTGAAACACTAAGAACGTTAAAAGTTGAGAGAACAATCAGTCCCATGGCCAACCTTCATTTCCTGGTTTGCCTGTTCCCACCGCTCTCTCCTGAGACATCACTGACAAGCATTTACATCTCCACCGTCCACAGCAATTAGGGCTTGGAATAGCAGGAGAAACCAGCCACTGTCATGAAGCCTTGGGTGCTCCTCCCTCTCTACAAATAACAGATTTTATTATTTATTCAACATGGCCACACCTAAGAGGTAGTGTGTACAGAGATTGAAAAGATTGTTCTGGGATTAGAGGACTCAGATTCAAACCTTGGTTCTGCCAGTTACCAGTTGTATGACCTTGAACAGATTAGTTTATCCTCCTAAGGCTCAAGTTCCCTGTTAGTAAAATGGGAATTAAAATGATATCTCTGTCACAGAGTTGTTAGGATTAAATGAGATAATGCATGGAAAGTAGTCAGGACAATGTTGTGTACACTGAAAATATTCAGTGCCAGCTGGTAGTACTAGCAACAGCAGCAGCAATGTTTCCTGCCCTCAGCTCCCATTTCCCTTCCAGTAGCAGCAAGAACAGCATCTGCGAGGATTCTGTCCACACCATTGCTGCTTCGGAGCCCTACCTCCCTGGGGCTGTGTGCCTTTGGCCAGTGAGCTAAAGATGCTGTGGAGTGAATGATCTTGATTGTTTGATTTTGTTATCAAGTTGACACATGACATCAGTCTTTGAGAAATAACTTGATTTTATTGTTTATTGCTTGCTACAATAACACGATTTCAGGTAAAGGTTACAGAAGGATCATTTCACTGTGTTCTTCTCAGAAAAGTTAAATCCTCCACAGGACAGATAGGAAGCCGGTCAAGTTGGTGTTCCTTGTTTACCCACAACCTGGGAAGAAAAAATAGTATCTTAGGAAACACAAGAATGTGGAATAGTATAACTTGGGTGATGGAAAGTCCTGTATATAAAAAAACTGCATGTTAACTACGTTGTGCTTCTTGTAAATCCAAACTTACTCTCTGTGGTGGCGGCCCGGGTCTTTCTTCCCTGACACCGAACATCATTTCGTTCCTAAAATTTGTGTATGAGTGTTACATAAACTGTGGAGAGAGGGCATTCTTTACATATCTTTGTGAAATCACAAATATATCACTTTTCATTTATGTACATGCTGCTGCAGTAAGACTCTTTGAACAGGTTTACTGAGGAGGCGTCTGGGTGGCTCAATAAGGTAAGCCTCAGACTCCTGATTTCAGCTCAGGTCAGGATCTCACAGTTCATGAGTTTGAGCCCCATATCAGGCCTGCACTGACAGTGTGGAGCCTGCTTGGGATTCTCTCTCTCCCTCTCTGCCCCTGCTCTCTCTCTCTCTCTCTCTCTCTCTCTCTCTCTCTGAGCCATGTCTGCACATCCTAACCCTTCTTCTCTGTCAATATTCATAGTTTCAATGGTCTCCCTTGTTCTAGTCTAGACAGCAGATTGCAGTAGAAGACAGGCAGAAGAGTGGGTGCCTTTTGGCTACTCAGAAAGCTTGAACAGTGAGAGAAGGTGCTACCACAAACACACCCAGAGAGACGTGAGAGCATGAAGACGGGCCTCTGAGGTACAAGGCATATGGAACAAACCAGAAACAGACACCGACGCATGAGAAGGGAAAAGCCCTGGTGGACCAAACCAGCTACAAATACATTTGGCATTTGACTGAAATATGCAGGTATTACCTTTGGTGGTTTTCCTTTATATTTCTCAAGCAGCCTGGCTTTTGGCTGCCACTTTGGGGCCCTGAGAGGTAGAAAAAAAGAAACAAAAACACATAGAAAAATTTAAGACATTATTATTTAAATTTGGAGAAGCATGCTCCCTTGAATTTTCAGAAGAAAAATTAAAGCAGTCCCATACTGTACAGGGAGACAATGAACATCCTTTCTTCAAGTGTCTTTTGTGAACTACCAACGAATTCATCCCTCCCTTTCCATGGCCTCAATGTACACACTCACTCAAGTAAATGCTAGATATTGATTAAGAACCCCTAATTACATTAAGCATATTTTTTAAGCTAATGATTTGAACCACACACACACACACACACACACACACACACACACACACAATTCCCACAGACTAAGCACTCACTTGGACAAAGTAGAGGGCTGTCAATCAGAAAGAAAGCTGTGTGTGAGTCTGTGTCTCTGAGTATGCAAGAAGGGTACAAGAGCTGCCAGTTTGTGTGAGTGTGTGAATTATGAGTCTAGGGTGGAGTGGCGGTTGCCAGGAAATAAATAGTGAGAAAGGAAGTTGGAAATCAGGGAAGAGGCACTTCCAAGCAGTCATCCATTGGGGCTGGCATTCACAGGTACCTGAAAATCCTAGAACACGACAAGTTGATGAGAGACTCCAGTCACTGGAGGGAGGACAAGCAGGGAGCACTTCTCCTCTCTTCTCCCTTCACTACATTCACCTCCCAACTCCTCATTTCACACACATGTCTTGTCAACTGAGTGGTTCCTGGGACAAGGGATCCCAGGAAGATGAGACAGCCTTCTCACCCCCTGAGAGAATTCACATACTAACACCCTTCCTGCTCCTTGGTCCCTTTAGAGCTGATAATGATTTCCTTTGCAAGCCAGTTTGGCTATTTGTTTTATTAAGCTAATGAGTGATTGAAGACAGAAGAGTAAAGACCAATGGTATAATTCAAGGGTAATTATTACCATCCTCATTTATAGATGGTGAACTATGGTTTGGTTTAAGTTACATGACCAAGACTCCTGGAATTAGAACCCAGGTTTTCCTGACATCTTTTCCTACATCGTGTTGCTACCAAGGAGACAGTGCCAAAGTCCTTCCACAGAGACATCTGCATGTTAGCTGTGTGGAACTGTGCTCTCAGAGGCCTCACAGACAGAGGAAGCAAGGTCCTGTTGGGAGTTCCATTTTATTTTATTTGACCACGAATACCAGATGAATTGCAATGGAAAAGAAATAGGACTACCTCTTCATTAAAGCAGGCTTCAGGCCCCTCTGCTTGGCAACACTTGACCACCACATTAGTGAAATCTGTAAGCAATGACCGCAGCTCCTCATCTGAAAGTTCAGGCTTTAGCTTCACTAGATTGACAAGAAACCTGTGACCCAAAGACGTCAAATAGAATTCATTAAATATCTCTTTCTTAAACTCTCCTTCTCCAAAATGCTTATCACAGTATCATATGTCTTGGGGGTCTTGATTGGGATGAGTATAAAAAGTTAAGATAATTCCACTTTGAAGGGTTTTCTGAAACTTTCCTGCTCAGCATATGGGATGGATTTCATGGTAATATTCTTTGGAGGGTTATGTAATTATAAACAAAATGATATAATTATAAACAAAAAGATATCAAATGTAAACATATATTAGGTCTTCATTATGCACAGAATTGTAGATTATGTGATTACATTCAATCTTTCTAGAAAATCCATTTTCAAAACAACCTTTATTCCCTCTTTCTCAGTAGCTAAATGCTGTTTCCACTCAACCTGATATAGACACTACCAAAATCCTACCCGCTCCCCAAAAAGTCATAATCTTAAGCATTTATAACATTGCGTGAGAAAACAAAAGTAAAATTCTTGTCCCTTTTGGGCCTCTCATTTTTTCAAACATTAAACAAGAGTCTCAGGGCAATGGTCTTTGACATTCCCTCAAGAAGGTCCAGTTCGTTATGAACTTGCCCATGAGCCTTTATGCTGGCTGCCCGAACTCATCTTCCCAAATCACAATGTCCTGGACACTCCAAGTCTAGCAAAAGAAAACACTAGCTAGGTTTTGACTTATAAGCAATGGCAATAAATATTCTCCGGTGTTTTTCTGAATTGGAAAGGTTGGACAATTGATGGAAGGAACAGGATTGTAACACCAAAATTGCATGTGCATTATAGTACACCTTCTCACTAATACATTGTGTGCCTTCAGGCTGAAGAAAAAGATGAATGGAAGAGAACGTTTATACCTGTCTTTCTTTCTCTGGAGCTCCTCATTATGAGCCTGACATAAGTCTTTGTGAAAGGTAAATAAACCTTGGGAGGTAGATGGAGGCACATATGCTTTATCAGCTTCCAAGCCCTCAAAGCAGGGCCTTCTGAAGGCAAACTTGGTTTTACAACAGTGGTCCACATCAGGGTTGATGTTCCGATTTTCATTTATTCCACATAACTCTCCGAGAACTAAATCCACCTGTGCCAACCAATAATGGAATTCAGATCTGACTTTAAAGCTTGAATAGTTTTGAAATATGGTTAGATAAATCATTTAGACTGTTGTAAGGCGATTATTAACTGTACTTAGAAAAACCCATGTACTTGTAAACATGATACTACATATGAAGCAAGGGAGAAGCTTACATTATGATAAAGTTTCAAGCCATTGTAATTCAAATGCCTATAGGTTAATTTCCTGTTAGTATATATACAAATCTGTAATTGTGAGCAGAAAGTTGCCAAACAGACAACTGAAAGTGACATCCAAACACTGTGGCCCTTAGATTTAATCCCTTCCTCCGATGTTCCCAGGGTAGTCTCCATCCCAGCCCTAAAGAGATACACCCAAGTTGTGATTGGGCAGGAAGCATCAAGTCTCTTACTGACATTGTGGGGCAAGACTGAATTTGTAATATCACTTAAAATTATGAAGTTTCTTATATCGTTCTGAAACATTATAATTATTCCTGCCATTCACCCTAACGAATTACAGATAACAAATTAGTAATAAGAAGAAGTGAGAGAGGTAATTTGGAGAACCCCGAGAAAATATTTAAGACATTCTCTTGCTTCTTAGGACTGTGATACAGTGAGCCCCCTAAAAAAATCTTTAACATTCCTTGCTTGACAATGTGGAAACAATGAAGAAAGAATTGCCGCAAATCAATGAGTGCAGCATATTTTTCTTTCTTTCTTTCTTTCTTTCTTTCTTTCTTTCTTTCTTTCTTTCTTTCTTTCTTTCTTTCTTTCTTTCTTTCTTTCTTTCTTTCTTCTCTTTCTTAGGAATAATTAGGTACATGCTGGATGCTCACCAAGTTATCAACGCAGGCAAACTCTTCACTCAGTGTGCAGCAGGTTGTCAAAGCTGTCACCATTTCCTTGCCAAGAAAGGTCAGTTCTTCAGTGGAGAGCTGGGGGGCTATCTTTGTGAGTTTGATAAGGTAGCTGAAAGAACAGTTGTCTATTTTGTTCTAAACAAAACTGAATACCCATTTTCCCTTGTCTAGCTACTTGAAACCCTAACTCTTCAAGTCTAGGGACAATCAATGTGAAGGCAATGTGAAACTCAGCTTTCCCATAAAATGATAGATAACTGTCTCTTTACTCCCTCTTTTTCCATGCTCTGCATTTTTGGCTTCCTTTTAATTCCATGATAATCTCAGAAATTCTCAGATTTGCTCATCCTGTCTCACCTGTGGGTATAAGAGCTCCCTGGCAGCAAATACTCTGGCTACTATGTAAAATCCTGCTTGAAATCCCTTGAATAATTAATAAACATTTTAAAGGGAGAATTTAATAGATACATGTTGGAAAGGGTAATCTGATATGAAGAAACTAATATTTTAACTGGTCTGAGTTTGACTTCTCTTCACTGAAAAGACAGTGAAATTGTATTTTTTAAACTGTGTTTTGATTTGAAGATGTTTGGTTTAAATGCACACTCTATTAGTCTGGTAATTAATTAAGAAAATCCAGAATAAACTGCATATTGCTAATGAACTTACAAGAGCGCTAAAAAATAAATATTAAAGTGTTAAGCAAAACCAGAATTATTTCTACAAACTTGGTAAGATGGGTTCAAATTCTGGGCAAACCATCTTTTCCTTGGGAAATTGTAACAATCTGAAGTTCGCTCTCTCTCCTGTCCTCCCAAAGCAGGCTCCAGGCTCTAAGCTATCAGCACAGAGCTCAAACCCATGAACTGTGAGATCATGACCTGAGTCAAAGTCAGACACTTGACTGACTGAGCCACCAGGCACCCCATAGAATCCTGTATTTCTTTAATTTCTAGTGTCATTCCTGGTAAAGGCTTACTATGACAGCTCAACGTGCATTCTTACTTTTGTGTTTTTATTCTTTCCCAGTTTTATGAATTTGCCATTACCGAAAGGCTGGGCTGAATTTTTGACCCTTAGTGACACTTTATTTTATCCTGGTCACGAATGCTAACCTACTTGTGTGAGCAACTTACTAGTATTTCAAGTCATCTTTCCCCAAATTCTGGGAACGCTCACATTCTCGTTGTACTATCTTGAGGCTTTTCTCAGTTGTCTCATTGAATTTGTGTTCCTAAAAATAAGAACAATCATATTCAGGAATATTTTATCTAAAATTTAATCATAAGCTTCATATTAAGTTGTCAAATAGCTTTTCCTATTTGTATAGTATTTTCAAACTATCATTACCACTCATTGCACACTACATTGAGAGCAGTTTTTCTTTTTATGTATGTGGGTAAGCATTTAAATCTTTTTAGCTATAAACATAGATATGGTTCATGCTAAAATTTGAAATCTGCAAAATTTTCATCGTCATCTTATACATTTTTTAGAGCTTCCCAGTTTACAAAGTATAATTCAAATCTTATGTCGACAATGAGCATAATTGATTATCACTTTCAACTGGCCAAAGCAAACTCTCATTTTTACACAAAAGAAATTAGCGTCTTATGAAGTCAAATGACTTGCCTTAGAATGACCCAGCTAGTAAGCATTGCTACAAAACATTTTATTTTATTTTTATTTTTTTAGCTTTTATTCATTTTTGTGAGTCAGAGAAAGACAGCAAGAGCAGGGGAGGGACAGAGAAAGGGAGATATAGAATCTAAAGCAGACTCCAGGCTCTGAGCTGTCAGCACAGAGCCCACTGCAGTGGCTTGAACTCACAGACTGTGAGATCATGACCTGAGCCAAAGTCAGACACTTATCTGACTGAGCCACCCAGGTGCCCCACTACAGGACATTTTAAATCACATTTATCTTTATTTTATACCCTCCTTCTCATCATTTAGAAGTGGAACTTTAAAACGCAAAACAATGGTCTTCAAATATTTAACAAACTCTCTCATGTAGCATGAAGTTGGATATCTACTGAGTGGCCTCAGAGAGAAAACTACACACCAGTGGATGGATGCCATGGGACAAATTGTGCCTCCATATCAAAACAGAATTTTCTAGAACTATGAGTCATTCATTTGAAGGTCAGGAACAGACTTCCTCATTAGGGACAGAGCAAAGCTAGACTGGAAGTCAAACCTTCTTATTTCATGACTCAAATATGAATGGGTGGGGCACCTGGGTGGACTCAGTTGGTTGGGCGGCCGACTTCGGCTCAGGGGTCATGATCTCACGGTCTGGGAGTTCGAGCCCCGCATCGGGCTCTGTGCTGACAGCTCAGAGCCTAGAGCCTGCTTCAGATTCTGTGTCTCCCTCTCTCTCTGCCCTTCACCTGCTCATACTCTGTCTGTATGTCTCTCAAAACTAAATAAATGTTTAAAAAAATATGAATGGGTGTAAGCTGGCTTTTATGGCAGCTTTTTTAAATAAGGCAAAAAAGTAGCACATATCAAATGAATGAGAAATGAATTAGAAATGTCAAATAATTAATTTCTATAATACATAAGGGATGAATATGAATTGATACTAAAGCACACTAATTTCAACAGGAAAATGGATAAGGGGCATGAATAAGTTGTTCACAAGAAATTTATAACTACAATAGCTAAAATCATATGGGAAAGACCTAATTTCATTTAAAAATTAAATAAATGCTTAACACACTGTCACCGGTTTTTTTACATTGAAATCTAGCAAAGGTAACTTCCATGCGCAATGATGGCAACAGCGGGGCGGGGGGAGGGTACTGGCAGAGTCGTGGTGAGGTGAATATTGTCAAGCACTGTTGTAGGACCGCATGCTGATAAAACTTTCTAGAAAGTAACTTGGCCATTTGTATCAAGTATTTTTTTTAAGTCTATATATTTTGACCTAATGATTTCCCTTCAGATAATCTATCTTAGCAAAATAGTCATAAATATTAAATTAGATGAATGGAATGAGATTCTCACTTCAGGGTTACTTATAAAATTAAAAACCTAGTTAAATGTTCAAAATGTCCAACACACTGTAGGAGGACAGTTAAATAAATTATTATAATGAAATTTCATCATTTAAAATAAAGTATATTTTGAAGTCCATTTAATGACATAACTTTCTGTGATAGTAACTAAAAAATAGATACAAACATTTCAGTTTTTTAAAATATTTTTCCTCCCCAACTCTTTTTTTTTAATGTTTATTTATTTTTGAGAGAGAGACAGAGGAGAGAGGGAGAGCGCACGTGAGCAGGGGAAGGGCAGAGAGAGAGACACACACACAGAATCTGAAGCAGGCTCCAGGCTCTGAGCTGTCAACACAGAGCCCAACATGGGACTGAAACTCACAAACCACCAGATCATGACCTGAGCCGAAGTTGGACGCTTAACCTGAATAAGCCACCCAGGAGCCCCAGAACGTTTCTTTTTTAAAAAAATATTTATTTAATTTTTGGGAGACTGCAAGCAGGGGAGACAGAAGATCCCAAGCAAGCTCTGTGCCGACAGACTGACAGCAGTGAGCCCAACTCAAGAACAGCAAGATCATGACCTGAGCCGAAGTTGGATGCTCAACCAACTGAGCCACCCAGGTACCTCTAGATACAAGCATTTCTTAAGAAAGTACTTGATAAAATGCAGAGTACATAAATAAAGATATAAATGGGAAGAGATCTTTTTGCCTCAACACACAGAATTAGTAGTTCAAAGCGTTGTGCGAACCTAACATGTCAGTCTTCCCAATGATTAGCCCTTCCTGAATTTAAAGTAGACTCAGATTGGGGCGCCTGGGTGGCTTAGTCGGTTAAGTGCCTGACTTTGGCTCAGGTCATGATCTCAGGGTTTGTGAGTTCCAGCCTTGCGTCGGGCTCTGTGCTGACAGCTTAGAGCCTGGAGCCTGCTTTGGATGATGTGTCTGCCTCTCTCTCTGCTCCTCCCTCTCTTGTGCTCTGTCACTCTATGTCCCTCAAAAAAGTAAACATTAAAAAAATAATTTAAAGTAGACTCAGATTGGCCAATCACATTTTCTACCCCCTAAACTAGAGTAAAACTTTGATATCAGTTTCGAAGTGTTTATTGTTTGCCTTTGTTTTGTTTAGTTCTGTTAAGCCCGGAACGGTAGAACCTACTGCATGGTGGTAACAGTCTGGAGGGTTTTCTGTGTGACAACACTCTTTCAGAAGATCATCATACACGCCAGCGATTCTTAAAAGCTCTGGTGTAGAAAGTTCTGGATGTCTCCTTGAGTATTCATAGAGAAACCTGCGATGTGTAAAATATTTTGAATATTAGAACTTTGAGAAAGAACAAAATGCCAAATCCTGCTATCTTTTAAGCTAGTCAGATCTTGTAATACTAAGTCTGCTCTTAATTGCTAACTTCCTCCTCGGGTTTGCTCAGGCAGTGATTTAAGTGGGTATTTTGACTACGAGAGATCATTTTACAAAGATTCTCTTTTGTAGTATGTTTTCCACTAACGATGTTTTTACTCTAGAGGATAGAAGGATTAGAGTTATTCAGAGTTAATTATAAAACGATTTAATCCATAAAACATCAGAAATAGTATATCACGCCACCAATACTTTAGAATTCTGTTGGAAAATGCATTCCGACTTCCAACTTGAGATGGTGGAAATATGGCTTGCTCTCCACTCCAGGGCCACCTCAGTGAGAGACTGGGAAGCAGCTTTGCCCATTACTTCATCCTGTCACTTGTCAAATATGGAGTAACTACCCCTCTAGTCCTAAGTCATTGGCAATGGTTTCCATGATCCCGATGAGAGGCTCTAAGGGGACAGGCGGTGTGATTTGGGGAGAAATGGGAAAGTGAGAGGGAAGAGGCTAACACTTATTAAGCCCTCAGTAGGTGCTAGCACTGGATCAAGCTCTGGGCATAAAAGATAAACAAATGCTGTCCTAGCCTCTGGAAACACTTTTCTCATTTAACTTCACTGAGTCATCAAGGTAAGTATTATTCCATAACTGAGGAAAGGAAGTCTCAGATGGGGTAAGCACCTTGCTATTAATGGAAGTGGAACGTTTGAACCTAGGTCTTATAGGATGCCTACTTCATTCTTTTCCAAACCAAGTTGACTCTCTTTGCAGGAGAGAGATGCCTTCTCTAAGCACCTCAGCTGTGCTATTTACAATTTTCTTTATTAAAAAAAATTTATCTATTCATTCAAAATAAGTTAAAATGGCTTTCTATGCTTTGTGAGGGCAACACTTCGCAAAAATTTCTCAATTCCAGGCAACTCCTTGTATCCCTTTCTGTTTCGCAGCCTTTGATTCTCTTGATTAATCCTGCTTCTTTCTGACATCATCTTCTCCTGCTTCTCCGCCTTCTCAACCCTATTTGTGGAATATATTCCCAGCCCCTAAAGCAACAGTGTTTCACCTTCAGAGAATCAAGGGCTCCTTCCTCTTAATATCTGATGTAAGCCAGGACCCTTCTCCAGGAATAAAATCACACCTAAAAAACACCCAACCAAAATGCTGCGAACAAAAACCACTAGAAGCCTACCCTGGCCTGGCAGATCCATTGAGGTCTTGTGTCAAATGTTTATATCCAGAAAGACTGCACCTTACAACTATGTCTCTGTCTCAGCATGTGATCAAAAACTTGTTTCCATTGGTAAGCAGATGGGTCAGGACGAGTGAAACACACTACCTCTATCATTTTGTTAAGTTTAATTTGAGTTGATACACTCATGAGAAGCAATAGAGCACAGTGGTTATAAGAGCAGGAGTCTGGGGTCAGACTGCTCGCGTTTGAATCTTGGCTCCACCACGTGTTATCTGTGTGACTCGGGAGCAAGTTACTTCCCTTCCGTGCTTCAGTCTCCTTACCTGTAAAATGAGGACGGTAAAAGTGTTCTGGCCATAAAGGGTTGCTTTGAAAATTAAATTGGTTAGTAGATGAGAAGCGCTTAAAATTTGATATGTTTTCAATAAACTTTATCTTCCAGAGCTCCGGGTTCATATATAAAATGTTCTCATATTTGAGACAATATGGATGGACTTGGAAGGTATTTTGCTAAAGTAAGTTGGACTGCAAAAGACAAATATCGTATGATTCCACTCCTAAGTGGAATCTAAAAAAAAAAAAAAAACAAAACAAAACGAAACTAAAAACAAATGAGTAAACAAAAAGGGTATAATCAGACCTATAAATACACAGAACAAACTGATGGCTGCTGGGGTTGGGGGGATGGCAAAATAAATACAGGGGAGTGGGAAATACAGGCTTCCAGTTAGGGAATAAATAAGTCATGGGAATAAAAGACAGCATAGGAAATATAGTTACTGGTCTTATAATAATGATATATGAGGTCAGATTACGGTAATGCACAAACTTGCCAAATCACTATGCTGAAATTGAAATTAATGTAATACTTGAAATTAATGTAACATTGTATGTCACCTATACTAAATAAAATTGTCTTGTGACCTTCCTAATTAACTACTCTACAGATATCTCAAAGTCAGTGTAGTCAGATCCAAACATATTCTCTTTCCCACAAAACTTTCAACCCATGCTTCCCATCTCATTGACTCTGAAAACTACTTACCCAACCACCTAAGCCCCAAACTGGATTTCATTCCAGATGAAGTTTCTAAAAAACAAAGTGATTTTGTCCTTCCTTATTCTTCAGTGAAAGCCCTCTAGTGGCATCTTGTTAATTAGCATGCTTCCGTGATCTGACCCCATATACTTCTCACTACCCTCATCTCTCACTGCAAATACCCTACACAAAGCCATGAATACACCAAGTGGTTCTATACTTCTATCCATGATCTACTCCTTCCACCTAGATTACCAAAGTTTCCTTAAGTACCTCCTCTATCAAGTCTTTTCAGGTTTCCTAGGTACAATTGACCACATCCTCCTCTGTCCCCATGTTACATATTACACAGTGCTATTGAAAATAAAAGCATGACTTGCACTCACTTATTTATAAGTCTGTCTCTTCCCACATCACGTTCCCTATTGATGAAAGCTTACTAAGGATAAAAGTCCCATCTAACCTACTATAGTCCCTGGATTATATTTCATTACCAATAAACTTAGAATGAATGAATATTCTTATATGAATTTTACATATGATGATGTAAAACACGGAGAGGTTAACTTGTTCTGGTGATTCCATCAGGACTTGGATCTAGCTCCTTTGGCTCCAAGTCCACTGGCTTCCCTTTGACGCCTATGGAATGGCATAGCATGGCAGTTCAGCCTGGAACTTCTAAGACCAGACCTCCTCAGGTCAAATCCTTACTCGGCCAGCTTTTAACTATGAACCTTCAATAAGCTATTTAACTGCTCTGTACCTCAGTTTACTTATCTCAGAAATGGGGGTAATCATGCTGGTTTTACATGACTTATGAGAAATAGATAAAATAGATAATCTACATATTCAGTCTTGTCTGGCACGTATCAAGTACTCAATAAATGTTAGCCATCCCTGTAATAACGCAGTTGCGTCTTCTTAAAATCATGTGAAAATACTATAATCTGTAGCCATGATTTTTAAAAATTAGGTGATACCCAAGGATTTAAATGGTTCTCATTCCTTCCACCCAAATTAGCTGAAATAGGTCAAATCATAAGTTCCTGTTTGCCTTATAAATTTCAGTATAGACTTATGTTACTCAGCCATGAAGCTCGTTTGATTAGCATCTCGTTCTTCACACACATTTTCGCTATCAGTAAATTTTGCTTCTCTTAGAGGTAAGTCCTTTGGTCTGTCATCTTTATTTGAGGAAATTATGCACTCGCCACGCTCCGGTATTTTCTTTTCACAGCACTCTTTGATTTTGCTGGAGATCGAATCTTGTTTTAAGCAAATATGACTCATAACTTTGCTCTGTACAAAATAAGAATAAAAAATCACTTTATTTTAATTATTTTCTCGGGGCTGGATTGTCCTTCACAATGAAATGGTTGCATGCAAAACCAACCATGAGCTTGACATCTGGAGTTGCTTTATCAGATAATTTGATAATAATATTTACTTAAATTTTGTATTAATTTAATACACATGAAGCTTTCATACGAAAGCAAGTTTTATTTCTCAAGATTTTAAATGATAATTATGAAAATAGACTCCCTTATAAATTTATATTTTTTGTTAAATATTAATCTTTAAAATACTTTACTCCTATTCCTCTGATATATTGGCATATTAAATTCTAAATGCTGTTTCTTTCCCATAAGAGTTCACCTGTGCTTCAATGAAGGCCATCAAAGACATGTGGCTATAATTTCTATAATACTAGATGTCTTTCTTCCCTCATGGCCTGTAACTTTATTACCAACACAAAGTAGAAACTCAATAAATAGTGAATGAAGAAATGGTAAATAAATGAACTACTATAGCAACCACCAGATAAAAACTTCTCAAACATAAGAAGCATTCCTACTCATTGTTATCATTTTCCTATGGTTATTATTAATTGGAAACTGTTCAAATTATCAAATAATGTACAAAACAGAAAACCTTACTGTCTCTCCTCTTTATCCCAATTATGACCCCCACATGGAATTGTGAGAATAAGAGAGAAGATGAAGTTTTCTTAATTACACATTAGTTGGACAATTATTTCTTTTTTGTTTTTTGTTTTTTTTTTAATTTGAGAGAGACAGAGTGCATGATCAGGAAAGAAGGGCAGAGGAAAAGAAAGAGAAAGAATCTTAAGCAGGTTCCACGAGCAGCACAGAGCTGGATATGGGGCTCAATCCCACAACTCTGGGACCATGACCTGAGCTAAAAACAAGAGTTGGACACATGGACAGAGCCACCCAGGCACTGCCAAGTTAGGTAGTTTTTTAAAAACAGATCTGTCCCCTCGTCCCTTCTCCAGACTCTCCGGTATGAGCCTGCACATTCTTCCTCCTCTCTGTTCCAGCTTCACATGTACTATGCTGAGTTCCGTAAAATGCCAGGCTATTTCGGGCCTCTCTGACTTTGCTCAAGCTATTCTTTCTGCTCAGGATCTTCCTCCAGCAAACACTGAGAATGACGAAAGGGCTGAAGCTCTGGGTTGAATCAAAAAATGGATAAAGATGTGGTATATATATACAATGGAATACTTCGCATCGATGAGAAACAATGAAATCTGGCCATGCGTAGCAACATGGATGGAACTGGAGGGTATTATGCTAAGTGATTTAAGTCAGTCAGAGAAAGACAGATACCATATGTTTTCATGCATAGGAGGATTTTGAGAGACTTAGCAGAAAACCATGGAGGAGGGGAAGAGGGGGAAAAAAAGCCACAGAGAGGGAGGAAGACAAAACATAAGAGACTCTTAAATACTAAAAATAAACTGAGAGTTGAGGGGGGTATTGGAGGGGGGAAAGTGGATGACGGGCACTGAGGAGGGCACTTGTTGAGATGAGCGCTGGGTGTTGTATGGAAACCAATTTGACAATAAATTGTTAAAAAAAAAAAAAGAAAGAAAGAAAAATGGAATGGAGGTTGTTGGCACCATGTTCCCAACAAACCGTACAGAACCAGGAAGTCAATCCTTGCGAACATCTACACGTCTCACTGAAGGCCATCAGAATTCTGGATGACACATCTCTCAATGTCTGGAATTCACTTCTGTTTTGAATAAACTACAATTTAATTCCTCTTATTTCTCCATGAAGGTGTTTTAAAAATGGATATTAAGGACATAATATGATCTCTTGGTTTCAGCTTCATACTTCACAGAAAACTCTTAAATTATATTCTAATTCAGTATGTAACATTTAATATTATAAAACCCACATTTCCATAAACAAACAATACAAAAATAAGTAGTGAGTGAGATTGCTTTTAATTGGAGTTCGATTAAGGAGAAAATAATTCTTCGGGACATCTGTTGTCCCCTGCTTGAAATAAAAAATATATATCTTTAATTTCTAAGATTCAAGTTAATTAACATGCAATTTCACTGTGAGTTTAAGACAGTAAAAGTAATCAAAAGTCACTGAGAAAAAGTCTCATTTCAACTAAGAAGGCAGGATATTTTTGATGAAATTGTGTTACTTTTACATGCACTTAAACTTCTACTGATCAAATTAAACTAAGTCAACAATATATTTACTAGTATATCCCCTTAGAAAATCACTTTGAAGAACAACATAAGAACATCGTAATTATTTCAAATTAATATATCCACCTATCTGAAAATACTTCTCCTAAATAGCTGGAGGAAACTCAGAGAAAGTAGTTCTTAAAAATATAATGGTAACAAATTGTTCTCTGAGCTTTACTATTTAATTTCTAAAATCTCTAAAAGAAGAGTCACAATATTAAAGAACACTTCAATCTGCCTTAAGTGAACGTTCACAAATTTCAAATTCCTAAAGTTTATGTCAAGGACATTTAGCCACATAAAATAGAATCTGCTGAGTAATCTAACAACAATCCATCCCACGCATTTACAAAAACCCAAAGTTTTACTTGAGCTTATTTATTAACATTTAATTTTTTGTTTTATTTATTTTATTTATTTAACAATTTATTAACATTCTGATTTCATTGTGGTAGGGTAGCCACATATTAGGACGTGTTCAGAATTTAAAAATGGCTGCCTCGAATCATAATTTTTACTTGGTTTTAGAGAATAATTACCCTGCCACGGATGCACTGCACAGCATCTCCTTCACAGCATCCATCGTACTTGGAAGAAACATCTTCTAGGAGGGAGTTAAGTTCCTTAAATTCAATCTTGGGAAATTTTTGACTAAGTATAGCAACATTTCTGGAAAAAAAATGAGGAACCACTAAAACAACTTGAACAGCAAGTAAGATAAGAGGGAATTCTTTTGCTGATGCAGTATAAATGGCTGCAATAAGAATTAATACCTTTGCTTTTTCATGGATATCTTTACCAAATACCTGTTTATATGTTGTACAGCCTGCATGATCACTTGGAAACTCCCAGGCTGATATTTTGAGTCCCAATCCAGGACTTGAATAAAAAGTCCTGAGAGATATGCCCCCTTCCATATTTTTATAGCAAAACACATTTTGTAAAGACTACCACTTCCCGTGGTGAGCCCATGGCAGGCATAGCCCATCATAGAACCCTTTCCTGCTGATCTATTTAAGATCAGAATTTTTCTAAAGACATTGCAATAGCACCATTACTAATTAGTGAGGATGAGCACCTGAGATAAAATGTATCCCTATAAGGCTGTCTCCTCATCATTAAAGTCAAAGATGGATGGACATATCACATCTAAAGCATTTGGAGGCTTTAAAACCCTGATTGGGAACTCCCAGACCAATTCAGATTTCCAGCTAACCAAAGAATATCTCAGACGTAACCCTCTTTCTCTCTGGGGTCACCACGCCTCCCGGGTCTTCTCTCATTTTGATCTAATGTCCTGGTTCTAAGTTAATGCATGTGGACTGAGACCCACCTTAACAACCCTGGAGAAGAGTAAAAATAAAAAGTCATCAACAATTTAACAAAAATGGGACACAGAGGAGAAAATATAAGTAAAGACAAAATACATATTATAAAACTCACATAGATTCTAAGACTTGCAATCCAAATTTTATAAGTGCCCCACAGACATTTTTTTGAAAAGAAGATGATGCTTTTAAATATTGTATGACAGGTTCTGCCTGAAGGAAAGAGAGAAAATTTGATTGAGGCAGGAACAAAAACCCACTATTCCCTTATTTCTTAACTACATGTCAACCACGTTTTCCAAAACAGAAAATCAATAGGATTTTTATCCTAATAAGTTCACATATCAAAAGAAATATGCATTTGTGCACATTAGAAAAGCTAGTCCATCTTCCTGATGACTGAATTACACTTGGTGGGAAGGTAAGTGGTGCAGTGTGCTGTGAGCTTGTCCATCTCTGTTGAGATGATTAAAACTTATGGGTAGCCAAAAGAGGGCATGCCCAGGATAGATGATAAAATGGCACCTTTACCCTAGATTTCACTCACTAGGTCTTCCTTCCAGTTTACGTGGAAGACAATGCCAGAAGAAAGGCCCTGGAAATAGGCAATTGTCTTTCAAGCGTCTCAGGTAGTAAGAAGTTTAAATCAGCAGCCAGTGGCCAAAGGGTTGAAAAGCCAGGGGAAGTGTCAAGAAGATGGCTGATAAATGGTGAACAACTGTTTGCTATAATTTATCTTTAAGCAAGGATCTGCAGTTTGGGGTCACCCCTGACCATATTAATGAAATAAATGCAATACTCACCTTTGTTCGAAAGCAGTTAGCTTTGTCTTGTTCCTCACAACATGTTTTAGTTATTTCCTCAAAACGAGCAGCCACAGTTAGAAGCGTAGGGGCAAAAACAAAGGGGTTCCTTCTGGAAACTTCATAGATATAACTATAAAAGAAAGGGGAAAACATAGGACAAAAATGAAAAAAAAATGGTAGACAAGGAATGAGAAGAAAGGGGAAGGAAAACGAAAGACAGGAAAAGACAAGAATATCAAGTTGTAAAACTGAAGGTAAGAAGGATTTCCTTTTTGAAGTCTTCAATATAAAGCAACATTATCTACTCGCCAATAAAAGTTTTATCAATTAAGTTGCAAACTTCAAAATCAGAGTGATGATTGATTTTCATCCTGAACACTGAACTGTGGCTGCTGTCCTTCCTTCCTTCCTTCCTGAGGCTGCCAGATGGCCAGTGGCCCTCCCTTCCACATTCAAAGAGTGGTTACCTGTGTATACGCTATCTGAGACTCAAAGATTTTACTTACTTATGTTCAAATAAACTTGTAATATAAGTTTCAATGAGCACACCAGCTTTCCAGAAAAAAGCCTCTGCTTCCGCAATTACTGCTCTATTGAAAACAGATTTTTGGTAAACATCCATCGATTTAATGTTTCCCCTCAGTAAAAGCTGCATCTTGCCTTTAGGAAAACCAGATTGTTCCCTCCAGTAGCAGATTGGCACCCTGCACACACTCTGTCCTAGGACTTACCACATTGGAAAATGTGTATCATTACCAAAAGGATCTTGAAAGTAGGCTGCATACCTTGTTCATATTTATATCCTGAACACTGGGCACAGAATCTGACACACAATGTATGTTGAATGACTTCATCCATCAACGAAAACAGCTATCTATGTTCCTTTGGAATAGGTATTGGACTTTGCCTAAGAATAATTCTTCAATTAGACAATTTCTTCTACTAGAAGTAAACTTACTTGTTTAGAAAAGATTCTCTGTTATTTTTATAAATCTGACATTGCTCTTCAGGATCCAGGGTAGGAAGAGGAGGCAGAAATCCTACATCAGCTTTCTTGTTATGGAAGAAACAAAGTTTTTTTTCCAAGTCAACCTTATTGCAGCAGTGTGAAAAATTATGCTTTTGTGGCAGTCCCTCCAAAGCACATATATTTTCCAGTAAAACATCATTCTGGACAAGAGAAAAGCAAAAGGCATCTTTCATTCATTGTAAAGTTTTTCAGCCTTCTGAGAGGACGCAATGAATACAGTGAGTGATGAGTGTCACCCTTTGAGAAGAAATTCCAATTTTCCCAATATTACAAGCAACGCATTGTTACCCACATCTGGAACAACCATCCCGCACTTTGGGAAACTTTCACTCTTATCCTGGGGTCTTTACCCTCTGACTCCTTTTTTGCTGCCTACATTTCCCTTATATAACACCTTTTTTCTTTTTCTCTCAAGGCGACAGGGTCGGAGAGTGAATGTATTGGTAGAGTATTAACAGTGGTGTTTAGTTATAATCTTCTAGAAATGCAGACCGTGAGTCTATTTGGCAGAGGCTAAGAAAAAAAGGGTGCGACGATAAATCATATATTGAGAGAGGCTGCTAAGGAGGGTACCTCGGAACCTCCGTGCACTTTGCCAGACTATTGACTGCCCCCCCCACTTATATGCATATGGCATGGCTACAATCTCATAGCCAATTGCATCATAATACAGAATTGGATTTCTCCGAGGAAAGTACCTTATCCTAAATTCCAAAGTCAGGCAAACTAAAAATATAAGGGAGCATAGAGCATCTCTTTTTTTATATTTCAAGCCAAAAATTGTTTGACAAATAGACTTATTTGTTTAAGAAATACAGACAATTTACTTACAGCTAATTTTGAACACTCTGGGAGTGTCGTGTCAGCCAAGCATTTGTCTCTATATTCTGTCATGGTTTTTACCAACATCTCTACTTCTTCAAAGGAGGCCTCCTGAATATACTGAGCAAATACGATGATGGTGCTGCAACAGGCCACAGAGTACACAATGATCACCTGAGGGATTTCCACTTCTGTCCAACAAAAACTTGTAGAAACATTAACTTGCTGAGTAGTCTCAGGAAATTATCAAAGTTTGAGGGCTATAAATTTCACAATCTCTTGACAATTCAATTGCCTCATCTGAATTTTGTGAGTAATACTATATTTACTTTTTAAATATGGATTCTATTTCACTGAATTACTTGTGAGAAACGTTAACATTTCTGAAATACGTCAGATAAGATCATGATAAACACTATCATCATCAAAAATAGTTTAATTTACCTATTTTTTAACGTTTATTTATTTTGACAGACATAGAGACAGAGTATGAGCAGGGGAAGGGCAGAGGGAGATACAGAATCTGAAGCAGGCTCCAGGCTCTGAGATGTCAGCACAGGGCCCGACGCGGGGCTCGAACTCACAGACCGTGAGAACATGACCTGAGCCAAAGTCGGCCGCTTAACCAACTGAGCCACCCAGGCACCCCCAAAAATAGTTTAGAGAGGGGCACCTGGGTGGCTCAGTCAGTTAAGCGTTGAACTCTTGGTTTAGGTTCAGGTCATGAGCTCAAAACTTACCAGTTTGCCTCATCAAAAACAACTTTAAAAGCATATTTTAATTCTTTAATAGTTCTCTCCTGCTAAAACTGTCCTGGTAAGGCTAGCTGCTGCTCTTCCATTTCTCCTAAATCTGAGTATTCTTCATGTTCCTAAGTGGAAATACTACAGATATATTTAAAAGACTGGACAATTTACCTATACTGTGTAGGAAATTACCTCCTTAACTGCCCAGTAGAATTAACTGTCAGCAGATATGTTCATCTGATTATAGTACTGCAGTTCTATATTAATAATTTGCAGACTTTTATCTAACCTGCACTCATGTACAAATTATTAAAAAGTTTTAAAATGTAACTGGTTAATCAGTATTTGATCAGTCATTGTCTTGATTTTTTTTATTAAACTGTATATTTCTAATCATATTTTATAAAGCCAAGAGAACTGGTTGAATGGATGTTTATTTTCCTGGAGATATTTTTAAGATAAAGTTTCATGATGACCTGTAACCTTTGTATATCTATGTAGTTTGATACATATTGTCGTTTGAAAATCTTGTGTATTGTAACTGGTTTTATACTAAATACTGAATACTGAAAATTGTATAATTATAATCATATCATTAATAGTATTAACCAAAAAAAAAAAACTTATAAGTTTGAGCCCTCATTGGGCTCTGTGCTGACAGTGCGGAGCCCACTTGGGATTCTCTGTCTCCCTCTCTGTCTGTCCCTCCTCACCCCCACCCCATTTCTCTCAAAAATAAATTAAAAAAAACTTTTTAAAAATAGTTTAGAGAAACTCACATATATCCAACATTCTCCTCTATAAATTTCTGGGTAATACTGACATCATCTGAAAAGCAACAATATTTAGGTTATTATGTACAGGGTATTTAAACATTTTCCCACCAAGTAACTACATGATATCTAAATTTACAAAGTATTAAATTGAAAAATCATTGTAGAAAATAATTTGGCATACTTAACAAGAAGAGGAAAAGTCGTATGAACCAAATAAGTGATCTTCATCACACCTTACTATGTACTCAAGAGATATCCATTAAGTTGGATTGTCTTGAATTAATTTCAGACTGACCAGACTTCAGATTTGCCATTGATGGCTCCTCAGCCACCAATGTCAAATCCAAGCACCATTTCCATGCTAATTATCTATCATGTATGACTAGAAAAGTAATATGAAGGTTATCTGATATATGATGTAATGCTACCACAGGGCCCAACAAAAGATATCATACTGTGCTAGTAGATAATATAGTTTACAGTGCTAGCCAGACACGGATATTTAGATCATCTCTGGACCAGTCTAAAATCATTGTTTCCCTCCCAAGGAATACCCTTATATTTGTTCACATAGCCTATTTTTATGGAGTCCTTACTTTTGCAAGGTATTGGGCTGGACACTATGAGGCAATCAGTGATAATTAAGACATCTCCCCTGGACCTCAGGTTTCCAAGTACCCTCACAGTGCAAGTGACTTATGAACATGACTATGATCCAATTTACAATGTACACGGCACCTAAAGTAATGTGGGTAAGTATATAACAGAAATGCTTTATGATCCCTGGGTGAGAAACCAGGAAAGGATTATAGGAAGAGTGGCATATGAGTTGAGTCTGAAAAAATGCACAAGATTTCAGCTAGAAAAGAATAAGAAGGCTCTTCTCTCTATGTGGAGAGAATTATGTGAGTAAAATTACAAAGGTAAAGGATTATGAGATATATGTGGGGAAAGTCAATTAATCTACTTTCATGAGAGAGTGAGTCATAAAGAACAAAAACTAGGAGCCATATTCTGGGGGTCTTGCATATAAAGCCTAGGAGTTTGGGCTTCAATTAGAAGCTTTGAAGATCCATTAAAAATGTTTATATAGAATAATACTATGATTATTCCTTTTTTAATTGAAGTCTAATTACCATACAGTGTTATATTTGTTTCGGTTGTACAGCATACTGATGAGACAATTCTATGTACTACTCAATGCTTACCACAATAAATGTAGTCACCAGCTGTCACCCATACAACATTATTGCAATATTATTGACTATATTTCCTATGCCATGCTTGTCATCAACATGGTGTATTTATTTATTTTATAACTGAAAGTTTGCACTTCTTAATCCCATTTATTTTTTTCACCCATTCCTTAACCCACCTTCCCTTTGGCAACCACCAGTTTGTTCTCTGTATTTAAGAGTCTGGGCTTTTTTGTTTGTTCTTTTGTTTTCTATTTTAGATTCCACATATAAGTGAAAAAATATGTACTTGTCTTTTTCAGTCTAATTTCACATAGCATAATACCCTCTAGGTCCATCCATTTTGTCACAAATGGCAAGATCTTTTTTTTTTTTAATGGCTGAGTGACATTCCATTGTTTGTATTTACATCACATTTTCTTCATCCATTCATTTATTGATGGACACTTGGGTTGCTTTTATATGTTGGCTACTGCAAGTAATGCTGAACTAAACATAGGGGTATATATATCTCTTCAAATAAGTGTTTTCATTTTCTTTGCGTAAATGCCCAGTAGTGGCATTACTGGTTCATGGCACTTCTCTTTTTAATTTTTTTTAATGTTTTTAATGTTTATTTATTTTTGAGAGACAGAGAGACAGAGCGTGAGTGGGGGAGGGGCAGAGAGAGAGGAATACACAGAATCCGAAGCAGGCTCCAGGCTCCGAGCCTTCAGCACAGAGCCCAATGCGGGGCTCAAACTCATGGACCATGAGATCATGACCTCAGGTGAAATCGGATGCTTAACCGACTGAGCCACCCAGGTGCCCCTCTTTTTAATTTTTTGAGGAACCCCCGTACTGTTTTCCACAGTGGCTGCACCAGTTTATATACCCAATAGCGTACAAGTGTTCATTTTTCTCCACATCCTCACCAACACTTGTTATTTTTTTGTCTAATTTATATGCAACCACAAAAGACCCTGAATAGCCAAAGCAATCTTGAGAAAGAAGAACAACTGGAGGTATCACAATTCCAGATTTCAAGATACAATACCAACTCGTGGTAATCAAAATAGTGTGATACTGGCACAAAAATAGACACATAGATCAATGGAATAGAATAGAGAGTCCCAAAATAAACCCTGTTTATATGGTCACAAATCATGTACAACAAAGAAGGCAAGAATAGACGATGGGGAAAAGACAGTCTCTTCAATAAATCGTGCTGGGAAAACTAGACAGCTACATGCAAAAGAATGAAACAGGATCACTTTCTCATACCACATACAAAAATAAATTCAAATTGAATTAAAGAACTAAATGTGACCTGAAACTATAAAATTCCTAGGAGAAAACATAGGCAGTAATCCTTTGACATCAGCCTTAACATCATTTTTGTAGATATCTCCTAAGGCAAGGGAAGCAAAAGCAAAAATAAACTGTTGAGACTATGTCAAAATAAAAAGCTTTTGCACAGAGACATAAGTCATGAATAAGATGAAAATCAACTTACTGAATGGGAGAAAATATCTGCAAATGTTATATTTGGTAAGGAGTTACTATCCAAAATATACAAAGAACTTATACAATTCAATACCAACAAACAAACAAATAAACCCCAAACGAGCCAAGTAAAAAAAGGGGCAGAGGATCTGAATAGACATTTTTCCAAAGAAGACATACAAATGGCCAACAACATGTGAAAAGAAGCTCAAAATCACTAATCATCAGGGAAATGCAAACCAAAACCACAATAAGGTATCGCCTAATATGATCATTTCTATATATTAAGACATACCAGCCATGTAGTAGTATATCTAATATGCAGGGAATGAGAGATAGACCCAGTACCTGACAAATAAAAAGTGACAAGAACTATTTGTAAAATAGATAGATGGAAGAATGAATGGATAGGCAAAAAAAGAAAAGAAAAGAAAAGAAAAAAGAAAAGAAAAGAAAAAAAGAAAAGAAAAGAAAAGAAAAAGCAAGAGCCCATGTCCTATTGAGAAATCAGCAAGACATGAATTTTGTTAGGAGTAATGGAAATGCAAAAGAACACATCGATGTGAAAGATATTGAAGAGACAAAAATCAATAGGATTTTTGAAGAAGTCTTTAAAAAGGGCAAAGGACAAGAATTCAAGAAGGACCATTCTTCGAGCCCTATGACTGGTCTCAAGAGCAGGCACTGTAGAGGGTAAGAAATTAAGTAAGACACAATCCACATTTTCAGGGCCACTGCAATGTTTATGGCACCTTTGTGCAAGTTACAAAAAAGTCCTTAATCCTTGCCCCAGAAAGGTGAGGTGTCTTTAAAAAAGACACGTTTTTAAAGAATGAAGTTCAAAATATTTCTCCTTTGGGGAGAAAAAATATGTGGCATCCTTCCCTGCAAATCGACACTGTGTTGGCCAGGTTTATGGGTTATACAGACTTGAGGATATTTATAAACTGCACAGTTGGAAAAAGCTGTGTTCTGCATACCCTAAAGATATTTACCACCTAGTTGGGAAATATGTTGGACACCCAAAGATAAAAATCCCAACTCATACTTAATATTCCACTCTTATCATACACTATATACATTTTCAAGAAATACTAATATTTTCAAATCCAAATCATATATTCCAGTAACACTTTCTATACTGCCATAAAACTGGTGTCCATTCGCTGGATGTGATAACTACTATCTCTATCTATAAATTAGGCAATATGACCACAGAAAATACAAAATCTGGGAAGATTAGTTCAGGATATCTGATCAGTATATATAAACTCATGAGGGGAGTGAGGAGGAAGTGAAGAATTAAATGGAAATAAAACAAGGTAAGAAAATAAGAAATTATCCCAACCTAGTTATTCTTTAGCTAATATACAAGTAAATTTCTTACCTACATCTTGAGGCTTTGTGGACAAGGTTAGGGATTCAGTCACAAAGAACAAGAAAATAACAAAACCTGTAAGTTTTAACTGTTTCATTTCTTTTTTTTTTTTTTAGAAATCACATTCACAAAAGAAAGTAACGTAACTGAGGAAGATCAAGTTTTTATATTATTCTTTGACACTATTAGTAAAAAAGTAACCTGTTTAACCTATTTCTCATATACCTCACGTTTGATTTTTATTTGATCACACTGCAGGTTTTTTTTTTGCTAATAATTAACTAGGAAAAAATTATCTCTGTGTTTTACTGGAAAAATCTATTGAGTTAGAAAAAAAGTCCACAGGTTAAGTATGCACAATACCTAATCAAATAGACAACCAGAAAAAAAAAATTTGAAACATTGCAAATGCTAAAGGAAAAAGGACTAGATTAAATAATTCACCAAAGAGAAAGCAAAACTAGAAAGATGCTATTTCGTTGGAAATCAGAGGAAGGTAAATTTTTAAAAGTATATTTATATTCTAATATATATTCTATGTCTAATATATATTCTAGAATATTTATATTCTAATATATATTTTAATATATTCCCGAAATAATTAGGAGAAAATAATTAAGAGGTCTAATTCTGGTAAATGTATAGTAAAACAAGTCTCATATAATCAAAGCTTTTGGAAAATCAGTGTATAATAAGGATCAATAGTCTTAAAAATATTTGTATTATTTGAGCCAATCACTCAAATCCTGGGAATCTATACTAAGAACATGGCCCCTAAGTATGGAAATATTTGTAAGTATATGATAACCATATTTTTAGTTGTGTCTGCTAAAAGGGACTGAAAGCAATAGCAACCAAATAGCAAGGGCACTTAGTGCCACATTTTGGGTTCTAAACATTCTTCTCTACTACAAGGATCCTGGGCTTCTTAGAGGAATGAATAATTTCAGAGCTGGACATGAAAAGTATAAGATGAGCTGAAAACATTGTGCCAGCAACTAAGGAAGTGCTCAGAAAATGATGGGATCAAGGGCAAAAAAGGTAGAGGACAATGGGGCGATTTGACGACATGAACAATGACAAGAATGCATTATAACCCATTACATTTTTGAATAAGAATTTGTGGATCTACACCAACACAAAATTAAAACAAATGTAAGGAAAGGAAAAACTCTTCTCTACAGAAGAATGCCAACTACTAAGTATAGTTAGAAACAAAGCATCACTGTAACACCATAGTAACAGTAAATGGTGAGCTAATCATTCTGCAGGTTACTATTATAACTAATGAATATAAAGAATATATAATAATGAGAAATACTTACTACAAAATAGTTGGAGAAAGAATAGAATCCAAAATTGTTTATGTGATGTATAGAAAGTGGTAATGTGAACAGACCTATTAAACAAAAAGAAAGGGAGAGAGAGAGAGAGAAAGAAGAGACTGGGAAGGAAGATGGGGGGTAGAGAGAGAGAGAGAGAGATGGAGAGACACAGGGAGAAAGAGAGAAGGAGTGTTATGGGCAATCAAGAGAGACAAAGATACATCAAATTCAATAGCTATCCATACACTAAGAGAATTCCAAATAGAGCAAATATCCAAAGGTAAAAAGGAAAAACAAACAAGTGAAGTGGGAACATTTTTTCTAACTACAGTGCAAAATCCAGAAACAGTTATAAGATCAACTACGTAGAGATGTGTTAAAGACTTTTCGTGGAAAAACACTCTAGGCAAAGTCAAAAATATGGAGGAAGACCTGATAAAAGATAACTGCAATCTATCTCGTACAAAGAACTCTGGAAATTTGAGTAGGAAAAAAAAGATCAATAATCTAATAGAAACAGAGTAACATGATCTAAGCAAAGAGTACATAAGAAGAAAAAAAAACTAATGGGTTCCAAACATAAAAAAAAAATTCTCCTAATAAGAGAAATGCACATCTAAACACCACAGCAATATTTCTCACTTACATGATTGGCAAAAATCTGTTAAGTCTGACAGCATACTGTGAGGACAAAACTGTGGGGGAAATAGTTCCTGTCATCCATGGTTGGCGGGAACGCAGAATGGTGGCACGATATTTCCAGAAGAGAATTTGGCAATATGTCTAAAAACATATGTATTTGTCCCGTGAGCCAACAAATATTCTAATAGGTACCTACCCTAAAAAATACACTGCCAATATTTCTAAGTGACTGAAGCACCAGGCTATTCATTGTGGTACTATTCGTAATAGCCGAAGACTGGAAATAATTCAAATGGCCATCAATAGAAGGTCAGTTAATAAACCATAGCATATCCACACAAAGAAATTCTATGCAATTGTTTAAAAACATTGAGGAAAAAACATGCATAATATGGAGTGATTGCCAAGACTCTGTTTTTAAGTGAAAAGGGTAAGATAGAGAACAGTATACGGAATGTGTAACCTCTTATAGAATAAAGATAGAATGGTATAACAGGAATATATTATACACATATTTGCTTAGATATTGAACATAAAGAACAGAATGATTAAACTGAGAATTAAGAGAAGCTATTATTTATAGGAGAAGGGGGAAAAGTGAGACTAGGGTAATATCTAAGTCAGTTTGGACTATTATTACAAAATACCATAAACTGGGTGGCTTACACACAACAGAATTTTCTTTCTCACAGTTCGGGAAGCTAGGGTCCGTGACAGGACACCAGTGGGGTCGGGTTCTGGTGACAGCTGCCTCTTGCAGGCCACAGACTGCTGATTTCTGCTGGTATATCCCCACATGGCAGGAAGAGGGTATCGGGGTGATGCTGGCCTCGTGGACTGAATTGAAAAATATTCTCTTTAATTTTCTGCAGCAGTTTGTATAGAATGAGTATTATTTCTTCCTTAAATATTTAGTAGACTTCAGTGAACTTCAGCCTGAAGTTTTCTTTGTGGGAATGACCTTAACTACATTTCCGTCACTTTAATTAATACAGCAATAATCAGATTATCTATTCTTTCTTGACTGAGATTTGGTAGTTTGTCTTTTAAGGTGTTTGCCCATTTCCTTTAAGTTGTTGAATTTACTGGCAAAATATTTTTCAAACAATCCCCTTATCATTTTAGTATCTAAGTACCTGATATTTGTAATTTGTCTTTTCTCTTTTTTTCCCCCCTGATAAATAAGGCAAGAAGTTTAATCAATATTATTGGTATCTCAAAGAACCAGCATGAGGTTTTATTTATTTTTATCTATTGGTTTTTATTTTTTACTGTTTTCTATTTTGTTGATTTCAACTTTGATCTCTATTATTTCCTTTCTTCAACCTACTTTGTTTTAATTTGCTCTTTCTTTTTTCCACCCAATGGAAGCTGGGTTCACTGTTTGAGATCTTCCTTTTTTCTAATATATGTTATCTGAAGATAATGGAGTGCTACAAATTATAAAACAGAGTACTTTTAGTACTATAAATTTCCTTTAAGCTCTGTTTTATTGGGATCCCACAAATTCTGATATGTTGTATATTTTCATTCAGTTCAAAATATTTTTTTTAATATTTATTTTCAGAGAGAGAGAGATTCGTGAGAAGGGGAGAGGAGCAGAAAAGAGAAAGAGAAAGAGAAAGAGAATCCACGCTCAGCACTGAGCCCAACGTGGGGCTCAATTCCACAACTCTGGGATCATGACCTGAGCTAAAATCAAGAGTTGGCCCTTCAACTGACTGAGCCACCCAAATGCCCTCAAAATACTTTTAAATTCCCTTTTAATTTCTTCTTTGATTTATGAGTTCTTTAGAAGAGTATTATTTAGCTCATCATGAGCATTTTGGGATTTCCAGAGATCTTATTATTATGCATCACCATAGTATAATTCCATACATCAAGTAATTTTCTGGACTCTCCCTTAACTCTTTGAAAGCAGCATCACATGGAGAAAACAAATTCCTTATATGGAAATCCTTTAGTGCTGGAGAGTTGGGGAGTGGCAGGAAAGAAGTTGGAAGAGCTAATTCAGGCTGGTGTATGCTCACGTGTTTTCAACAGGTTGTAGTCCCAGCAGGAATTAAGGTGTATCTTGATATTATGCTGTGGACACCAGGCAATCTGGTTCACTACTTTTGATTTATGGCAATGAGGTAAGAAAGAATTCTTTGTAATTTAGTGTATAGACAAAAGCACAAGTTAAAATTTACCCTCCCTGAATCTTCTTACACTGTTGGTGGGCATGCAAACTGGTGCAGCAATCCTAGAAAACAGTATGGAGGTTCCTCAAAAATTAAAAATAGAACAACCCTATGATACAGCAATTGTACTATTAGGTATTTACCCAAAGGATACAAAAATACTAATTCAAAAAAACACATGCACACTGAAATTTATAGTAGCATTATCAACAATTACCAAATTGTTGACATTTGGTAATGTCCTTCCTTATGGAAGAAGCCCAAATGTCCATTGTCTGATGAATGGATAAAGAAGATAGATATATCTTTATACATATTTATATGTACATATTACATACTATAAATACATATTTATACATATAAATGTTTATATGTACATATTATACATTATAAATACATATTTACACATATAAATATCCAGTATATCTATTACTCAGCCATAAAAAAGAATGAAATCTTTCCATTTGCAATGACATGGATGGAACTAAAGAGTATTATGCTAAGCAAAACAAATCAGTCAGAGAAAGACTAATACCTTATGATTTCACTCATATGTGGATTTAAGAAATAAAACAAATGAACATAAGGAGAAAGAAAGAGAGGTAAACCAAGAAATAGACTCTTAACTATAGAGAACAAACCGATAGATACCAGAGGGGAGGTGGATGGGGATGGGTTAAATAGGTGATGGGAATTAAGGAATGCACTTGCTGTGATAAGCATCAGGTGTTGTATGTAAGTGTTGAATCACTGAATTCCACACCTGAAACTAATATTACACTGTTTTAACTAACTGGAATTTAAATGAAAACATAAAGACTAAATAAGTAAGCAAGTAAATTAAAAAAAAATAAATAAATAGAATCTATCCCTCCCAACACCTATCCACCCTCATTAAAGATGCTGCCTTAGACTACCACTCACACCAGATCTTTTTTGGTTTGTGTGTGTGTGTGTGTGTGTGTGCGCGTGCGCGCGTGCGCGCGCATGTGTGTCTGTGTGTGTTTTGTTTCTTTTGTTTTTGGTTTTGTTTTTTTTTTTTTGAGAGAGAGAAAGGGAAAGAAAGTGTGTCCATGAGGGGCAAAGAGAGGAAAAGAGAGAATCCTAACCAGGCTCCACGCCCAGCATGGAGCCCAATGCAAAGCTCAATCATGACCTGGGCCAAAATCAAGAGTCAGATGCTCAACTGACTGAGCCACACAGGTGCTCCCCTCCCCACCAGATCTTAAGAGTCTTTAACTTCCTCAGTGGTTTCTCATGTTTTTATGTTGATTTCTCAGACCTATGTTCTTCCCTCATTCTGATGTGACTTTTAGAAGATGGAGCTAGCAACCTGTCTCGTTCACCACCTTATAAAAAAATTCAGCCTATGGCATGTGAGATTCACCCACATACCCAAAAATTATTTATAGAATGCTTATTATTTTCCAGGCACCGTTCCGTATGCTGAGGATAACAGAAGTGAACCAAACAGACAAAAATCCCTCTCCTTGGGGACTTACAAGAGGAGGATAGACAGAAAATAAACAAACAAGTAAAATCTAGTCTATATTAGATGATGATAAGTTGTGTGGAAAATAGATAAAGGGATACAACATAAAACAGGTCAGTCGAGGAAGACATCATCGAGCAGATGACGAGTAGAAGCATGAGGAGATGATGGAGTGAGGCCCACATTATGAGGTCAGTCTTCCAAGCAAGAAGAATCACAAGGGCAAAACTCTGGGCAGGAAATTAATTGGCGACTTAAAGAACAGCAAAGAGGCCATTGTGCCTAAGCAAAAAGACCCAATGGCAAAGAGGCAAGAGAAGAGGGCAGAAAGGTCTCATCATGTAGGGTCATTGCATAGACTTTGCATTTTACTCTGAGCAAGATGGGAAGCCATTAGAGGTTTTAGGTGGGAAAGTGGTGTAATGTACTTAGATGTAAAGGATGATTTCAATTATTATGTTGAAACTAGAGCTGGGGGTGGAGGTACTTGTAAAGAGACCAATTAGGAAGATACTGCAATAATCCATGTGTGGTATTATTGTGGCTTGTACGAAGGGTATGAAGAAAGAGTCAAATTCTGGATTTACTCTGAAGTAGAACCAACAGGTTTGCTCATTGGTTGAATGTAGGGGTGATATCAAGAGAGAAGCCATAGATGACTCTAAGGCTTCTGGTTTGAGCAATAAGAATAATGGACAAGACAGAGGGAGACAGAAGTTGGGGCAGGACAGAGCTCAGTTTGGAAGTGCTGTGTTTGAATTGTGTCTGCCTTATCAACATGAAGATGTCAGGGAGAAACCGACATATGAGCCTGGACCTTAAGGAAGAAATCCAAGGTAGGGATATAAATATGCGTTGTCAATTCCTAGATGGCATTAATGAGGTAACTCTAGATGAGATCACCTAGAGAGTTTAGATTCTGGAAGAGATGCTCTGAGACACTCCAACATTTAGAGGTTAAAGAGTTGCAGAACATGCAGTGAAGTCCAAGGAGATGCAGCTAGTAATATTGGAGGAAAATGTAAATGCCAAATGGGAAAATGTTTCAAGGAGAAAGGAGTGATCAATTGTGTCAACTGTGCTGAGTGAAACCAGGTAAGCTAAGGACTGAGAATTGACCGACGGAACGGATTTTCTAGTATGGAAGTCATCCATAAACTTGACTAGAGAAGTTTCCACTTTATTGTTTGCCTAACTTGTTTTTTCAAAGGAGTAGAAATGCTCTGAAATCTCCAATTTACTATTATATTTGTGATACTCTGTCCTTGTGTTTCCGATCATTTTTTTCTTTATATATCAGTGAAATGTCCTTTGATTCATAAATTTTCCTAACAGTTTTATCTTCATTAAGCTTTCCTCTTGATAATAAAAAAATATTTTCCCATTTAATTCTTTTATACTGAATTCTACTTTATCTTATTGTGATCTCTGAGTTACCTTTTAGAATTACACCAAAATCAGACAAGGTCCCTGATGTTACAACAGAATTAAAAGCGAAGTGTAAAGTACAAAACAACAGAGTTAGAACCGAAAGCTCACTTTGTGGCTCTGGGGCAACTGTTTTCTCCTGGAGCAGAGGCCAAGGCATAAATGTAATTTTCAGATTTCTATTCAAAGCTAATATGATAAACAGCCTCCCTACTGGTGGGCTGATCTTTTTGCACCACTTGCTGATCTTGCCTCTCTGCTTTCCCCTTCCCCTGAGCACACTCCCCATACTCCGTATCTCATGAGTTATCTTCCTAACAACTAATCATGATGACTCTCCTCTGCTCAGATCTCACTTTGGTCCCCTGTTATAAGGTATTGTCCAAACCCTTCATGAGGATCTGCTCAATCCTTCATAGTTTTTATATCTGGCTTCATCTTCTATATCTATATATACCTTCCTACCCCTGTATACCCCTGTTTTCCCCCTCAAATGATTCATCGTGTTTTGTCATAGGCTATGTTTTCCTCTTTAATGAATTAGACTTTTTTACTTGAACTGATGAAGGCCCACTCATCTTCTAAGGCTCTTCTTTAATGTCTGTCTCTTTCAGTATGAACTTTTCTCCCAGTCATCTACCATTGACTCACTCCCATTGGGCTTCATCTACCCATTGACTCACTCCATAATTTGTTGCCACCTCTATAGTGACCATAATCTTGTCACATTGCTATTAGTTGTGTCCTTCTCTACTGGAGGACAGTGACTGCACTCAGAACAGGACCTGGTACTCAGTGAGTGTTCAAAAAATACTTGTGAAATAAGGAAAAATCAACTGCTAAAATTATTAATTATATTCAATCTAAAAACTACAAACAAAACTTGCATTTTAAAATGTCTGTGAATAGAGAACTGAACAAGATTGAGGGAAGAAAAGTAAAAGTTAAATTTTGAGTAGCAGCATTCTGGATGGATCCCATAAAAATATAAGAATTTCTTTTCTCATCTCCAGTATATATGTTAGAATACTTAAGTGTTCATTTAGTGAACAATGTGCCTGGCAACATCACAGTGCTTAACCTGAACATTTTTTTTAGTGCACCAAGTAATCTAGCCTTTATTTTTTTTTAATGTTCATTTACTTATTTATTTTGAGAGAGAGAGAGAGAGAGAGGGAGGGAGGGAGGGAGGTGCAGAAAGAGAGGGAGGATGGGGAGTGCTGACAGCAGGAGCCTGATGTGGAACTCAAACCCATGAACCCATGAGATCACGACCTAAGCCAAGAGCAAGAGTCAGACGCTTAACGGACTGAGCCACCCAGACACCCCATTAATCTAGTCTTCAGCGTTCTAAATCCATCCTTGAGTTGTTTTAATCTCCTACAACAACCAAGACTCATTGCTTTTTTATCAGAATCTGCTTCAGACAAGGGTATCCATAATTATATTTTAAAATCATCTATAAGCTTTCATAAATAAGCAGGCTAGGAAAAGGGAAACATTTGAAGATACTTTATTTATATGCAGAGAAATCTCACATTAAAGTCTTCATCATTTCATTAATTCACAGAAAGCACTATCTCAGTTAGAATTAAAGGAAAAGATGCACACCAAACCATGAAGACTTATTTTGTCTTCTTCTTCCCCCTGTAATACAAACAAAAATATACTAAGTACTAATTAAGTGAATGATGCAGAAGGCAAACAGCTCTATTATTTTTGCATCAGGGAAATACTAAATAGAGGGGAAGTTCTTCTGATGGCATTCTCTGAAACCTTAGAAATAACCTAAGAGAATTTTGAGTTTGCTGATTCAACATTGTAGACACAATTTCGTCCCAGCATTGCTAAAATAGACTTTTAAATAGCATTTATTTTTTTTAAAAAGCATCTTAATGGTAGGTCTTAGAGTATGTTTCACTATGGATGAATATTTTGGGAAAATGATCATTATATTTATCCTTGTCTGAATTTTTTGTTACCTGCAGTAATTTAACCTCCCAAGGCAGTACGAGTTTTTGAAATCAGTTTTGGACCCTGAAAATTAAAAGCAAATAAGAATCATCAGATGAAGAGATGGATGACTGTGCCAGTTATGCAGTTAACTCTCCACTATCTAGGGGTGAACTCACGTGGGGCTCAAACTCACAAACCGTGAGATCATAACCTGAGCCCAGATCAAGTCAGACACTTAATTGTTTTTTAAAATTCAAGTGCATCTTCGATGCTAGCAATCTGGGAAAATGGAAGTCAGAGAACACAAAAATCCACTTACACCAATAGGAGAGATACCTTGTCCTTCCTACACCAATCTCCAAATTGTTACCAAGGCTCACCACACCCTTCACCTTCCTCCACAAATCAGTCACAGAAACTGGAAGGTTTGCAGAGAAAGTATTGCTGCTATGTGTTAATGCTCTCTAGATCTAAATGAATGTCTTCCCATATCAGGGGGCACTTACCTTTTTGTATCATGTTTATCAAAATTGGTTTACATCAAAACTATTTTATCAGTTTTGTTTTATCTGATTTGGTTATCTGGGTTCCACCCTCTCTACTAAAAGCACAGACATATTAATAAGTGTACACTTGGCAAAAAGGCTGAATTATAGAATATCTTTCAAAATTATAATGATGCTATATTCAAATATATTTAGTAACATAAACTAAAGGTTTATATATAAAATATAGCCAATTACAAATCCTTAAATAATAAGGTTAAGATAATTCCTAATTACTAGACTGTTAATATACAAAGACATGCTCCTAAATGAGTTCAAAAATATTTTTTAGAAATATTCCCCCAATATCTTGTTTGCACAATTAACTCGCTATTAAGTCCTTTTACTCCATTTAACTGAAGTGATCAGTTCTAGGTCAGAAACTGTCTAAATTATCATCAATTAATTACATATTCACTTTATAGTTTCCTCTATCAAGAAATAAATAGAACTTACTAATTTTCTTAACATATTCTAAAATTGTGCTTCTTCCTAATATTGGTGAGAAAACTGTGATTCGTTTATAAATATCATAAAATCCTTCATTCTATTTCTATTCTAAAATACCTTTCAATCTCTCTGGCATTATTTTAAAGTTTTAGATGAGTGAAATTTTCTTTCCATTATTCATTACAGAAAACTCCATCCCAAGTATTTTGAGTGTGAAAATGAGTTGCACATACCTCTTCTGCAAAGCATGCTTCCTGCTCTTGGCCTTGGCAGCACTTTTCCAATAGACCAGAGAAATCTGCAATGACAGCCTCGAGTTGTTCTTCTGTTATTTGTGGCTTTTGTTTCACAAGGTTAATGAGAAATCTATAATTTAAACAAAATAATAGAGAAATCTGTTATGCAAAGGTATTTTTCTAAAGCCTTCCTAGTAGAGAGTCTTGAGAGTCCCAGCAACCCTCCCTCCAAACCCTCACTCCATTAACCCATCACCAGACTTGCAACCTGTACTCTGTCCAATGCCTTCATCAGAAATACTGAGGCTGGAAATGGGCAGATATTCCCCTGGTCTGGATTTGTGCAGATGACTGATGAAACATGATTTTATAGTGCCACCATACTGATATGTAGTAAGATACAGTCTTTTTCTTACTTGCCTAGAATCTCCCTTCCAGTTCTCCAGCCTAACATATATCCTATCAATACTCAAAGACCCAGAATTCCAAGCTCCTGCCATTCCTAATTTTCACACCCTTACCTGAGCATTGGTCCCACCAATCACCTGCATTACTCAGTTAGCAGCACTTTCATATTGGAACCAATGTTGATTGGCGACTAGGGAAGACTTGCCAGAGGGGGCAGCATTCTTACTGTACTTTGAAGCACGACACAGACTGCGACAGCCAAGAAGGGAAGAAGAGTTTTCCCAAAATAAAGGAAGACCATTTACAAAGCAAGCAAGTAGGAGCACCTGGTGGCTCAGTTGATTAAACAACTGACTTTTCATTCTGGCTCAGGTCATGATCTCATAGTTCTGTTGGTGAGATCAAGCCCTGTGTCAGGCCATGTGCTAATAGTGCACAGCCTGCTTGGGATTTTCTCTCCCTCTCTCTCTGCCCCTGCTCCACTGGTTCTCTCTCTCTCTTTTCTTTCTCTCTCTCTCAAATAAATAAATAAACATTTAAAAAAAAAGGCAAGTGAGTACTACGATGCATGGGAATTTGGAGAACGTAAGTTCCACTGGTGTGTATTACCATCACCATTACAGAACGCCTCCCTCAGTGAATTGAAACATGCATTCCATCTCATAACACACATACTTCATGGTTGACACAAATATTATAGTTACTCTCTTCAAGAAGTAAACAGTGTTGAAAAAAGATTCAATGGTGTTTTCCCAGTGTTTTGGAATGGAGGTACCCAAACTTACTGCCAGATTATATCCTAATTCCCCAAAGTAGATTGCCATTTTCCTTAGTCCCAACATGTATCACAACAATAGTTACAGTGGAGACTGTTTTTACAAACAAAAATTGTCTGTCCCAGTGAATTTTTCCAGGCCTATGTTCCCATGAGGCTGTGAAGACACTGAGACAAAACTATTTTAGAAGCCATGCTAAGTACTTTGGGGCAATAATTGTTCTCCTAATGAACCCAAGATTGTTGGGTATATAAGGTAGAAATCTCAACTCCTATTTGGTGTTGTCGGTCTTCTCCATTTAGCAAAGAACCATTTCTTACTGCTGCTTCATTGTTTGCAGTGCTACACCCTGAGCTCGGCACAGATCCTTATGGAAGATGAATTTGTCAGCGGAGAATGGCGAAGGGACATATGTTTCATCCACCACTAAGCTGCTGAAACATGGCCTCCTGTTGGCATAGGAAGAAGTGCAGCACAGGCCAACACCAGGATTTACAGGAGTCTCTTCATGCCTGATGCATAATTGTCCAATAATAAGATCAGCCTGGTGAGGAGAACAGGAAAGAAGAAAGCAAGGAGATTCAGCGTGAGCCTCTATATTGTCAGGCTTCCAGAAGATGCTTGCGGTTTTTAAGGCAGTAATTTATAATTAATATGACCAAAAAAATCTGCTGTCTAGGATCATGTGTTGCCACACTGTGGATTCTTTTTTAACCTATTTTTGGGTATAAACATTACCACTTAGTGGCAGATATTTCACAGGTAATGTCGAAGATAGTCTCTTCAGCTATTTGAAATATGCTTCCAGCTACATACATACTTCCAAAGGGAAAAAATTATCTGCCCTGACCTAGGAAATCAACACATGGCTTAAATTTTTCATGTGTATCTATCTAGATGAGCTTTCCATTTTACTTTTGGGGTCCAGAGAATTGCTTTCTGAAGATATAAATCACACAAGGCTAGTCCTTTCACACACATACATACCTGCACACATCATACATGCATACGGGTATACATACACACACATACATATGTGCATATGGGTATACATACACACACACACACACACACACACACACATACATATGTGTGGGGGGGGTAGGTAGGTGGGTGTGTATAATCCTAATTGAAAAGAAATAAGGCCAGCGAGTGTATGTGTGCATGTGTGTGTGTGTCTTTTAAGGCCTTCCTTATGTAGAGTCCTCCTACCTTCCACTCTTCAAAGATGTTTCTTAAATACCTAGTAATAACTTGTAATAATGACCAATGTGTTTTGTGTTCGTATAATGTATCCTGCTAGTGCTGAATGAGTTACAAGGATTACCTCATCTAAGACAGCCATCCTATGTGGGTGGTACCATTCTTATTCCCAAATGTCAGATGAGAGAGCTCAAGCCAAGTGCTATAACTAGCTTTTCAGTGGTGAGAGCGGATAGGATGTAGGCAGGAGGCCTCCAGAACCGATACTCCCGATCTGTTACAACACCCTGTGTTCCTGCAGTCTCTCAGCATGTGGAATTCAATCAATAATAAAGGTGATGCTTAATCATGGGAATTCTCCTTTCACTCCTAATTTTTGTGGAAAATTCCAAGATATGAAGACTAGCTAGCAAATAAGTCCTCAGCATAAGAAAGAGGAAAGTATACAATTGATTCACAATTGTGATTTTAAGGGAAAAAATAACAAAAGAAATCAACCTGTAATCTTATGTATGACACTAGTGACATTAGAAAGTAAAGATGATTGGCATTACTAATTAGAAAGTCATTTTCTTATTCCAAAGGACTTACCTGACTGTTCTATACTCTTTATCCTGTTACAGGGGTGGGGAGAATGCCCCTAATATAATAAGAAGATTATACTACAAAAGGTAAAAATATAAGTATGCTAAAAATAAAATGACTTATAAGGGCAGCTGGGTGGCTCCGTCAGTTGAGCATCTGACTCTGGCATGGGTCATGATCTCACAGTTTGTGAGTTTGAGCCCCAAGTCGGGCTGTGCTGACAGCTCAGAGCCTGGAGCATGCTTCCAATTCTGTGTCTCCCTCTCTCTCTCTCTGCCCCTCCCCTGCTCACGCTTTGTCTCTCTCTCTCGCTCAAAAATAAACATTGAAAAAATTTTAATAAATAAAATAACTTATTTTCATCTGTCAAAAGTGAACCTTTTTATTTTTTTAACTCAATTCACATGTTTTACATTGTGTCCATTAGACCAAACTCAATGCTTCTGCATGCACAGTGGGGTAACTAGGATGTATGTGTGTATAGATGCAGTGGGATAACAGCACAGCAGCAGTAGAGGCATGTGCAACCAGAAAGGAAATTCTGAAGAAGGTATGGCATTGGGTGTTGGAGACTGGGCTCTGGGAAGCAGTGCATATGCATCCAAATATCAGCCCCACCATTTGCTACCTGGGACACGTTGGTCCTAACATGACTTCTTTGAGCCTCATTTTGCCATCAAATGAAGATGGTAATGGGGCATTTCAAAAGGGAGTATTATAATAATTAAATGAGATAACATATATATTTTTTAAGTGCAATGTGGGTCTTCAGCATAATCCTGATGAATTGCTATGTTATTATTAGGGTGAATGATGGCCTCCATCTTCAGTTTAGGAAAGGTGGGTGGTGAGATGCAGGGCCTCAATGTGCAGGTGAGTTTGAAGTCCAGTAGGATCACTCCTTGATTTTCTTTGTCTTCCTTTTTTAACATTAAAATATTTTGTGAACAAAAAGAGGAAGTCATTGAACTGAATGACGTGTTGGTTATTCTATCTTCCTGTGCATAAAGTTTGCTTAAACATCGTTGGATAAACTGCTTGCACTCCCCCAAGCCATTCTAGAAGGACGGAAGCCTGGCCACATGCCCAACTGTTCAGAGCTGAGTTCATGCCCTCTCCAGCTGTAACTAATCACACGAGTCTAGTAAAGCCACCTCCACAGTGGTTTTTACCATTTCCCCTAAATGGGAATTACGAGACAACTTCAAGTCAAACAGGGCAGAAATGCAATGGGACTAAACGAAACACTCACCGCTCCCTCACCACAGGCCAATTGTTTGTCTTCGCTGAGCTGGCAACAAGTGGCTGCTGCGGTTGCCATTTTCCTGGTGAAGGCCATCAGCTCAGGCGGGGTCAGCTGAGGGGCTTTCTTTGTGTAAGCAACAAGAAACCTGAAAGAAGCATTTTTTTTTTTTTCACCAAATCCTGCCAAGCCATTCATGAGTTTTTGACTCCTCACTCCTTCTCAAAGACTCTCTTTTGGTATCAGAAGTCATGAAGTCAGCTCACTCGTATTATCCACATGGTATTTGGACCACTTTCAAGGTGCATTTGCTCTAACAACTACTCCCTATACTTCTATTATATCGACACATCACAATGGGAAAACAAACTCTGGATGGTTGGTTGGCACCTAGTCCCAAGCTCAAAAGTTTTACTGATACTAACTTTGATCTGTTCAGTGTTTCAACTATGACAGACTGCAACAGAATAAATACCTTTTCTGCAAAAATCTGCATGATTTGGGGAATCCAGAGCCAGTACCAAAGATTAGACTTTTATAAGCCGTTCTTCTTGCTCTCTAAAAGAGGGGAATGGGGATGACTACCTTCTCCCAAGGGCAAGTGGGTGATCAGATTACACTGATTTCTAATCTGAAATAAGGGCTGAAATTAGAGTAGTGATGGGTGACTAATTTAGGTTTATATTTCCCTTGCCACTGCATAATTTGAAATCACTAAAAATACTGTTTAAAAAAAACATGCATTGGGGCATCTACGAGGCTCAGTCAGTTAAGTGTCTGACTTTGGCTTAGGTCATGATCTCGTAGTTCATGAGTTCAAGCCCCACGTTGGGCTCTGTGCTGACAACTCAAAGCCTGGAACCTGCTTTGGATCCTGTGTCTCCCTCGCTCTCTGCCCCTCCCTCATTCACACTCTGTCTTTCTGTCAACCATAAATAAACATTAAAAAAAATTTTTTTAAAAACATACGCATTTTGCAAGTAATATTCTCCTAGTTTCTGGAAGAGGCCACAGCTTCGCTTTGCCAATGCTTGACTTTCCTGGATGTATTTCTCTAATTCTTCTTCCTGAAAATACAAACATTATTATGTACATTTTCTTCTCTTCCTGGACACATGACTTTGTATGGAAAAATCGACCAATAATATATTCTGACACCAATATTAGAAAAATCTATTTTAGAGGGTTTTTTGTAATACTAAAGATAATGAAAGTGTGAATTGTGAGACTTAAAACAAATGAACTGGGGTGCCTGGTGGCTCAGTCGGTTAGGTGTCCGACTTTGGCTCAGGTCATGATCTCATGGTTCACGAGTTCAAGCCCCGCATCTGGCTCTGTGTTGACAGCTCAGAGCCTGGAGCCTGCTTTCAATTCTGTGTCTCCCTCTCTCTCTGTCCCTCCCTTGCTTGCACTCTGTCGCTCTTTCTCTCTCAAAAATAAGCATAAAAAAATAAAAAATAAAACAAATGGATTTTGGGAGATTAAGTTTAAAGCTTTGTGAATCACTAAGTTGTATGATGACAGAATTCAATGTTTGAATAAAGGATTACAGTTCTTTCTGTACAAATTCTTGCTTTTCTGGAGCTGTTCAAAAATGAATATTATTTGTATTCTGGGTATCAAAGAAGTTTTGGTTGCCATTTTTATTCCTAAAGTATGCTACTAGTTGTTGACTACTAATATCTAGATGACTATTTAATAGATATAACTAGCTAACTCCTAGTTAATAACTAGATGCTTTCACAGAAACAGCATTTTTAATGGATAATATCTATGCAGTTTTTCAGACTCTCCCTTAAAAGTAAGAGCAATTTACCCCTTTATCCTGGCATTCAAGAGGGTTTTCAGACTGGGAACACTTCTCCAATAACTCCTGGTATCCTTTAGCCACTCTTAGAATTACTGGGACAGCAAGTTTAGTATGTCTTCTGGAATATTCATAAGTAAATCTGAAATGTGTGTGAAAAAATATCATGTTAATGGAATTAAGAGAATTTATTCCTGTGTTATATGGCATGCAAACGTTAAAATTCAAATACGTCAACCTGGAAATCAAATATGACTTGAATTATATGCACAATAAAACTATTAACACAAATTATAATCCATCCAATTGTTCTAAAATGCTATTTTGGTGTGGGGGTTTTTTTGGCACTCTTCACTTGAGTTTTTCAATTATTAGCTTTACAGTCATTCATTCAACAAATATTTTTTCAGTGCTTACTCTATGCAAGCATTTCTTTCAGCAGTAAGCATTCAATAAGGTAGAAGATAAAATGCCTGGCCTCTCAAAAGCAAACATTATAGGGAGCAAACTAGGTCATCAAATTCAGGTGGTGATAAATCAATGAAGAGAAATAAAGGAAGATAGAATAGAGGCGGGGGAAGACTCTTAGAAAATTGGTCAAGAAATGTCTCTTTGAGCAGCTCTTTCGGAGAAGAAACCTAGGTGAAGGAAGATACACAAATATCTGGAGGAAGATCATTCTCAACTGAGAAAATTTCTACTGCAAAGAACCTTTCTAACTGAAGATGTGCTTCTATTAAATAAACAATTATTGTTGGGTGTGTGGGTGGGTAAGTTTAAAGATAATTCTTGAATTTGCTAATTGTATTTCCAAATCATAGAAATAAGTAATATCTAGTTCTGCCATCAATAAATTGTCAGCGTGTGTTTCTTCAATTTGGACTTTATTCTTGTGTGCATAATTTTATTTAGCAGTGCAAACGGTGCGTGAATGTCCAATCTGCATGCAAGTATAGAGTGATATCCTTAGGGAATATGAAAGAGAAAACTGGGCCATTATTTTCATTATTACATTAGAAGCAGGCTCTTAAATTTATAAAGACCCCTGGAAATCATTAAGCATAATATCCTAAGAGCCTCACAAATCCCTCCTTGAATAGTGTCCATAGATACACACCGTACAATAAAGGAAAATGTGTTAACTTCACTACTTCCTTCTCTTAAAGGCGAATAGAATGAGAACATGTCCTATCAATTATATTACAATAAATACTATACTGCAAGTATCTCTACACATTTTGATTTTCTTACAAAAATAAAACATATATTAAATAAATAGCAAATGAACTGTTCTAATAAAAGCCTTTGTATCTATTGAGTTATACTTTGGGAGAAAGTTTTGAAAACATGTACAGTGAAAAAGCACATTCATAACCGTGAGGCCTTTTTATCACAAAATATCCATATTATATTTGGAAGCTCAGTAGTAGTCGTCATATGAGTAATCCATACAAAGATGATGGTGCTTCTGACCCCAGAGAAATTGATACAAAATAAGATATAGCTTCAGTTAATAACAGGAATAGTGAAAGTCTCATCAGTATAAGATAGATCTCATTTCCTTATTCCCTACTTAGCTGCTTACATTTTGGTTCAGAACATTCTAGCATCACCTTCACATACTGAGCTCAAAAAACCATAGCCATCACTCCCCATTTCAGCAACACAAAGCTGTCAGCTACATACTAATCTTGACTCGTATGAACATACGTTTACAGAGTGTGTTACCTTGCCATGAAAAGATCTTTTTCCCTTGAAGAAAATTGGTTGAAATCTCTCTCTCCTAAAAATCTATTTAGATTTGGAGATAAGCCTTCAGGTTTGTCATCATTTTCTGCATGAATTATGCATTGACCAAGTTCAAGTATGGGCAATTTACAGCATTCTCCTATTTTGCTAGAGAGAATATCTTGCTGAGAACATATGTAGGACATAATTTTTTCCTGTAATAGGAAAAAAGAAGTATTAGTTTTAAAGGTTTATTCTTTAATGCAGGAACTCAGGGACAGTTCTAAGGAAGGAAGGAAGGAAGGGAGGAAGGAAGGAAGGAAGGGAGGGAGGGAGGGAGGGAAAAAGAAGAAAGGAAATAGAAAAAATACATTACCTTGTCTCTCATTTTAGTGCTTTCTGCCCACTTTGCCTTTCTTTACTCCTTTCTACCTACCCCTGTTTATTCAATTCTTCTTTTCATAGTTGTCAGCTAAAAATCTATTTTATTGTATTAGGAAGATTTTAAAAACAAGAGAGAGATACACTCTTCAAACCAAATGGCATGCATAGAGGTATTTATCTTTCTATTACTATTCCAATGGGCTACTGGACAACGTTTGCTGTTGATATCCTAATCACGAAGAGCAAATTTTCTACTCCATGTTAACCAACCAATCTGCAGTGACTCACTATGACCTCCAGAGGGCAGGCGACAGATAATGAAATGGCAGCACATCTAAGTCACCAGAATGAAGCAGAACTTCCATATCCCTGTCACGGGACCAAAAATTCTAAGCATTCCCAGTAAGGATAATTAGAACCCATCATTCAGCCATTAAAACCAATTGACATACCACATCAAAATTAGTTTTTCCACTTTAAAGGAAAAGGGTGGTGATGAGCTCCAAAAATGGAAAAATAATTTAAGTGCCTGTAGTAAAATTGTCAATTAAAACCTAGGCAAATAACTTCAAAGAAAAACAAAGTCATTTTTCTAATATGCAAGTAAAAACTTCTAAAAAGAAAAATCAACGAAATAGGAAATCCATCTTTGGGAATCTTCCCCAACTCCTCACACCAGGATCTCTGCCTTTGCTCAGAGATTGCCACCCTCAGGCTTTCTCTCGCAGCCTCACCTTCTGACTGACTTCCAGGACTCTTTCAGCCGAACTGCCATGGGACTGGCTTCAATGAGCACTTGATCTTCACATCCAACCTTTTGGAAACCATGTTTGAGGCCAGGCTTTCAAGTCTTTTGAATATCTAAGAGCAATGATTTGAAGCCTTCTTGGAGAAGAAGGTGTATCACCAGAGACCAGAGAGGAACTAATTTGTGGATAGAAAGGCCTCTTGTGCAGTACCCAGAAAGCCTAAGGTTGCCCCAAAATAGACAAATGCCACGCTGCTAAAATGGTGACTAACTATGGCACGTTCAAGGGGTGAGGGGAATTTGTGTTGGGGGGATTTGCTTTTGGCTTTTAATTCTCCTAGAGCCTAGAGCCTTTTATTCATGCCTCTCTCTGTAGCTTTGTACCTTGTGGAACAGTTTCTTGTATTGTTTTTGTCGTTTGTTATTTGTTGTATTCATATAATAGATATAATAGAGCCCCTTCCGTGGGCCAGGCATCGTGTGATAGGCCTGTGGAGGTGACAGTAAAAGAAGACTGTCCCTACATGCCTCACCTCTCCCTTCAGACTATAAATTCCCTGAGCGAAGTTTCTGCCTTAGAACAAGTGTCCTTCACAGCGTTTAGCATACAGAAAGTATACCATATGTATTTGTCAAATGAAATAATAAATGGCTAGGAAAACAAATTTGTTCAAAGTAAAGAGTCTGCCCCCCTATGATCCTAAGTGGAGTTTGCGATCACTTTCAGAAGAAAAATATGGGCGCTGGTGTGACGTCACGAGAGGGGAGCCTCTCTTAAGTGAAAGGTAGGGTCAACGAAAGACAGTTTCAGTTTTACTCTCAAGAAGTCTGTGACTTGACTCAGCCAGCTAGCCACCCTGCCCTGTGACCAACTCAGACAGCCTTCTCCCATGTAGAATGAGAGCCAAAGAAAGAAAAGGAAGTGGAATTATCTCTTTTTTAGGAAGCAAGACTCTTTACCCCATCCTGCAGACACTCCAGCACGTCTCCTCTGCAACATTCCTCGTGTGTGTGGGCCACATCCAGGACCAGTTTCTGAATTTCGGTAAAATTCGCTTTGGAAAACTTTTGACTCAATTTAGTGACCATTCTAAAGGAGGGCAAAGGAATTAGAAATCAATCCCGATTATCTACCAAAATTAAATAATACATAGAGAATATTAATATAGTTGCAGTTCTAAACAGAAAGAACTGAAATGCTCTTGCTGTTTAAAAAGAAAAGGGAGGGGCACCCCCCCTTGTTGAGCATCCATCTCTTGATTTAGGCTCAGGTCACGATCTCACAGTTCATGAGATGGAGCCCCATGTCAGGCTTGTGCAAGTAGCACAGAACCTGCTTGGGATTCCATGTCTGCCTCTCTCTCTGCCCCTCCCCTGCTTGCACTCTCTTTCTCTCTTTCAAAATAAATAAACAAAGAAAAAAAAAAAGAAGAAGAAAAGGGAAAGCATTATAAGTCTTGTCAATTTCAACCAATTCAAGGCAATGGCTCGGTAAATTGACCTGTCCCCACAAATACTTTGCACATGATTTTATTTGTCTTTAAAACCTTTCCTGTGAATTGGGATGAAGTCTATCTTCTTGCTGCTCATCTGTGATGCTGAGTGTTCATAGTCACCATAGTGAGTAGGTGGGAAAAAATTAAAAGGACAAACCATTAAGAAATGGAAAATTCCATGAGAATAATAATCGCTTTTATCAGGGGAGGAAAAAAAGACTCTGAGAATACAGGAAGGGGCATACATGTACAAATCAATGAAATGAGACAAGAACATATAGCAGTCTAAACATTCAGACACGTCAGCATACCAAGACATGGAATGTGGCCCAGAAGGGAAATAAGGGGTAAAAACATTTATTCCTTCTACATATTTCCTTAAGTGTTAAGCGATGTCTAGATGAAACCACAACTCCCTAGAGCAACTGGTGTTGCTGCTGCTTCTGATAAGGATAGATTTTCTTTATAAATTTATAACATTAAAGTTTAATCACTTACGGACAGCAAATACTAAATACAACCATTATAATAATAAATTAATTTCTATTTTATTAGTAAGAAAAAATTAAAGCAATTCATGAATCAGTCTAAGTTTCTAATAACTAGAGTTGGAAGGTAGTTAAAGCAAAAATCTGGCCTATTCTAAGAAAACATTTTAGAACTAACTCCATGACTAAAAACTTTAACCTAGGTCTTCACTGTGTCCAGTATTTTTAAATGTGTCATGTAACAAGCACACAAATAAATGAACTTTGCATGTGTGTATTTAAAGTTTGTCGGTTAGCATCTCAGATACTTTCTACACTAGAAATGTTTCACTGCAAAGGTTGAAGAGCAATTTAAACCAGTTACGTAGTTTAAAAGTTTCTAGTAGCCACAGTAAAAGGTAAAAAAGAAAAAGTTAAATTTACTTTAATAATATGTTTTTAACCCCATATATCAAAAATAATACCATTTCAACATAGGATTTCATTCATATATGGAATCTAAAAAAGAAAACAAATGAATCAATAAACAGAAAAGCAGAATGAGATCTATAAAAAGGGGGAACAGACGGATGGTTGCCAGAGAAAAAGGGGGTAGAGGTTGAGCAAAATGGGAGAAGGGGAGAGGGAAATACAGACTTCCAGTTATGGAATGAATAAGTCACAGAGAATAAAAGGCACAGCAGAGGGAGTATATAGCCAATGACATCGTAATAGCGTTGTGTGGTGATAGGTGGTAACTACATCTCTATAGGTGAGCACAGCGAAATGTATAGCAAAGTTGAATCACTCTGTTGTGCACCTGAAACTGGTGTTACATTGTGTGTCAATATATGCAAATTTAAAAATTCTGTAAAAAAAAATATGTCAATGTGCGGTTAACGTAAAAACCTATTAAGAGGATATTACACATTCTCTTTTTCATACTAAGTCTGTAAACTCTGGTGTGTATTTTCCATGTGGAGCACACTTCCTCATTCACATCAGCCAAATTTCAAATGGTCAGAAGCTACATGTGGCCAGTACCAGCCATGTCTCATAGCACAGCCTTAACACCTTGGTAATTCTGATTCTTACATCTGATGGCAAAGTCTCAACTGTCGGATATGGACAATTCGAGATCGCTGGCCTAGTAGACAAATAGGAATAAGGAAAACAAATCATGCTCAGGACCTAGAAAAAATGGGCTCTGAGGACTCATAGTGGGGTCCTGAGGAAATTGCTTTTCTCTGGATCTCAGTTTATTCCCATGTAAAAATGAAGAGGTTGGACCGTATTCCTCAGCATCCTAACAGCAAAGACAGAATATGAGACAGAGGTAAATTAAGTAGGCTTTACGAAGTGTTAAGCAGCAGACTATGGTCTAGCTTCCTTCCAATGCTGGGATTTCAGAATTCTAATCGCATCGGCTCTCATCGAAGGAAACGTCACTCTCAACAACAGCGACAACGAGAAAAATGAGCTCAATCTGCAAAATGGTGGTTTTGCACACCTCACCCTCTTCCCTAGATATAGAGCATAAACTTACATGGCTCGGAAGGTTCGGGGTCCAAAATTTCTCATTACTGCACATATGTGTTGATTTAACAAACTGCTTTCTCTTAATTCTTTTGTAATCAGTGCTGTCTAGACACACAAGAAACAAGTCGTCAGGAAAGGATGTATTTTCTTTTGCAGGTGCTAATAATTAGAAAACCAACAGTTTCAGGTAAAGCATGAGACCATAAGAAATGCTGCAAAAATTATAAACGTGATACGTTTTTACAGAACTTTATTTATTCAGTCTTTCCTTTAGGTTGGTTGATATACATCTATGCCAGACAGGTTTATTAAAAATATCTTAAAACAAAAACATTATAACTTTCATGCTTGGAATACTGAGTGCACAACTGTACTTTTAAACTAACTGAAACCTGATGATTTCTTAAATGTCTGTTCTGTTACACACACACACACACACAAAATAAGATCACACCACGGCCTGTTGTTCTGGGAATAATCACAGTTCTTACGAAATTTTTGTTGTATGACTTTGGTTGTGGCAAGTGATTAATTGTGGACATTATTCTCATTCTCTAAACCTAAGAAAGCTGCCCACGTCTTAAACCTACATTTCCTTTCATTAGATGGTAATGATGTTTACACCTCAAATTTACCCTAAGCATTAAAAGAAATAATGAACGTAAACTATTTGTCATAGTTTTCCTTCTCTTTTTTCTCTCTCTTTCTGTGCCTCCTTTTCTCCTCCTGCTCCTTCTACCCCATCTTCTCACCTCCCATTCCTCTCTCTTTCATTTATGTTATGGCCCGTACCTCTGTCTTCCTTTATCCCACCCCCAGACTCATGTCCTTAATCATATTATACTTGTTAACCAAAGGAATGAATACAAAACAGCAAATCCAGCTGTTTTAGTCCAAAGAATATTAGACTGCTAACATATGCTCTATTCTGAAAATGGTACTCTGAATACAAAGTATATTTCCATTTTTAACTTTGTTTGGTTTTAACGAGCCATCGCCAGATTGAATGATTGGTTCAGATATCTGTACAAATATAATACCTTCGTTTGGAAGCATTCGTCTGCATTTTCAGCTTTGCAGCAAGGTGGAATTATTTTGCCATAGTGGGTAGCCAAAGAAAGAATTGTGGGTGCATACAGAAAGGGGTGTCTTCTTGCTATCTCATAGATGTACCTGTGAAATGAAAAGGCACTGTAAGATTTACCAACACATAAAACTAGGACTACCATTAGAACTGGAATCCGGAATCATCCACCTTGACAGTCTCCATGGCAGAGATGGTCCAAAGGCAGGCTCTCTATTTCTCTGGCTTAGACATGCAAGACAACAGCATGCGAGGCAGAAGTGACTGAGCGTTAGATATAGGATTCCCTGACAGAGAACCTGAGTACAAATCCGTGCTTCGGAATGTACTAGCACTGTGCCCTCAGCCTAATATCTCAACCTTCTAAACTTCAGTTTCCTAGTCTGCCAAACGTGAAAAAGAATGAAGTGAAAAAAGAGAGAAGACTTCAAAGGCAGGTAGATTAATCTGATCATACGTTCCAAGCACACATGGTCCTACCACATCCTAAGCACTCGGTAGCTGCTATCTATGTTTATGTATCTTAAACATTCCTGAATCTCTAATTTTTTTTTAATTTCCAGGCAAGTCAGTGAACACAAAACACCAAATATATGGCTCCAGAAGGAATCATTTTTGTGGTACTAAAGTATTCCTGGGCAAGCTGAAATGGAGAGATTAGAAGGAAAAAAAATAATAACACGGTGTATCTCAAGATACAAGAAACAGCTGGTGGGGTTGGTGTGTGGTCCCTACTGCATCTACCTAGCATGCAGAAACAAAGTTGCACTTCAGATGATCCACCCGATTTCCTAGAGCAGGACCTCAGCAGGTGCATAATCATAGCCACTTCTCCGCCTTTTAGAGTACCTCTGTAAATTGCAGAAATACTAGACTCTGCTTGGTACTACTCTCCTTCTGCAGTTTTAATCTACCTTTAAATTGGATCCTTACCTGTTCAGGAACATGTCCCTGTTCTCTTCATATGCTTTACAACTGGTGACGGGTTCTGGAACTTGGAACGGTGGGATGGATGACGGAGTAGCCTTTTTGTGTGCCAGTAAACAGTTATGTCTATCCTCTTCACTTTGGCTACAACAATCTGAGAGTCCATACTTTTCAGAAATTTCCTTCTCATGGCAAATTTCGTCCAGAAAGGCAGATAGCTATAGGAAAGATTTGTTTTTAATGAAAGACAGCTAACCATGCTTTGAAATTCTGTGAAACACATGAGAAGTTTTCTAACATGGAAACTCAAAACTACAGATTAAAAAATAATTCCCAATACAAATTCCATTATACTGTGTTTAGTTTCAGCCAGATGAGAGCTTTCTCTCATGTCTTTTGGGAAATGAAATATTAGTGCCCAGCCTTGAGAAAAATACATGACTAATAGACAAAATTACTTTGTCTTAAAAGGGAAAAGAGCATGCAATATTCTATTCCCCGCTCCCAGAAAAAAATACTTGAAATATTTTCTTTTTCCCTTTTATTTTATCAGCAGTTTGACTCCATGATATCTATGAGCTTTTTAAAAAAATATATAAACCACTTTTTTTGCTGCCTTAATTTTACCAACACCAAATGATGACACCAGTCATCGCAAAAATGCCTCTGAGAAATATGTATGTTTCATTCATCTCAGGAAATTTTATTTACCTTCTATGACTGCTAAAATTTAGAGAATTCTAGAACTCTTAAGCAATACTTTCAATTCTCAATCCACATAAAAATCATGCCTTTAAGTTTACAATGATAAACCACCAATCTGTAACATTACCGTGAACCTCTCGTTGGGTGTAAAGTTACAATATGGAATGTATTTTGCTTAATGTTTACACGTATTTAGATCATCAGGACAAGCCAAAAACAGAGATGCAAAACAGAGAGTTTTATGAAATCATCAATTTCAGACCTGCAAAGTATTTTTTATCTTTAAAAGGGCATCTCCTCTAAAATAGTCCAAATATATTAACTTTTGGCCATTCATCAATCCCACCATGAGAGAAGATTCTTTGGGCATTTTGTCCCATAATTGGGTAGCTCTAATCATTATAAAGTTCCTAGGGTTTTTTTTTTCTATTGAAATAAAATAAGCAGTAATAACTATTATTTATTGATCTTCTACACTAGGGTATATTTTAAGTTTTTTTTACGTTTATTTATTTTTGAAAGACATAAAGACAGATTGTGAGCAGAGGAAGGGCAGAGAGAGAGGGAGACACAGAATCCGAAGCAGGCTTCAGGTTCTAATGAGCTGTCAGCACAGAGCCCGATGCGGGGCTCAAACTCACAGACCATGAGATCATGACCTGAGCCGAAGTTGGCTGCTCAACCAGCTGAGCCACTCAGGCGCCCATACTAAAGTATATTTTAAAAACTATTCATTGTTTAACTGGAATTCAATTATAAATGAGTTTCATATTTTGTTATTGTTTGCTAAATCTGGCAACTCTCAGTACATGCCTCGCTTTCACTGCAGTGTAGAGTATAGTGTAATGAAGCTACTAAGGGTGTTAATTTTAAAGCCTGATGGCCTTTAAATCCTGGTTCTGGACTCCCTTAAAAAAGTTACTGGACCTCTCTGTGCCTCAGCTTCCTCAACTGGAAGAATAGCATTTACCTGCTAGGATTATTATAAGGAATTATTAAATGAATATTTGTAAGCAAAGCTGATATTCTACCAGTAAGCCCAGCAAGGGTTTCTTGGGTCACTTGGACATCCATCTGATTCATCAGTGCTATGCCCCATGTCATAAAATATTTTTTCAATGAGTATGTAGCACTCCCTAGGATAATGCCTGTCACATTGTGTGATTAATAAAAAATAACTTCTGCTATTATTATATCAATCTTTATGACAACCTTGAAACAAAGGCTATTATTATTCCTTATTTTATAGCTAAGGAAACTAAATCTTAAAGAGGTTAAGTACCATGTTCATGGTCACCCAGATACTTGACTTTCAGAATCTTAACTCTTAGTCCCCATGCTTAGATCATCTCTTTACAACAGACCTGTTGTAAACACCAACGGTTTTCTCTTCAGCAATTCAGAATTAATCCAATTCTTCTTTTACAACAGGTCTTCAAATATTTAAGTGTATTTCTCATGGGATCCCTGAATCTGCTCTTTTTCTTGCTAAACTTTGGTCAACTATTATTAGTTATTACTACTACTACTACTACTATTATTATTATTATTAATTATTCACTCACCTGATTTTCTAAACACCCTACAGGCTGTTCACTGCCAGTGGATTTCTCAATTACAGTCAGTATATCTTTCACCATTTTGCTTACTTCTTTGTAAGTGGCTTCTTGAACGAACTGAGCAAAAAATATGGTAGCTCTGGAACAAAAATACATATGAATGTTTAAGGAATAGACATGTCAAGCTGCTTTTTCTCAAGTTGTTGTTTTCGTTTGTTTTTGTTTTCTGTTATGTGATTTGTTTAGGGGATGACTTTTGCTAAAAAAATTTATGTGAAATTAGATTCTAATGATCCAGAAAGAAATGTCAATCTTCTTGCCCCTTTCCCCCAAAGTATACGTATATCTATTAAGGAACTCAAAGTGGATTTCCCTTAAGAGTGGTTCCTGCTTTTGTGGTCACTCATCCACTGGAATGTACCTACAGCTGAGGGTATCTGCATTCTATACTTCTTTTCAAATTTAAGCAAAGAATTAGTCATTAGACCTCTGCCTGTATCTACTCCCAGCATGATCAAGATCTGATCCAAGATGGTGTTCATGGATTGACTCAAAGAATTGTCTTAACAGGTTTCTGGGTACAACCAGTAGCAATAACACACTATTTTAAATTCCTTATTAGATACGTCAGGAGTGTAGAATAGACAGCACTCAAAAGAAAAACATACTCTCTACAAATAACAGAAAGTAGAATATTTTACCTCTTATTATTTGCTATTAAGATTTATGTAGTATTCAGAATATGGAATATTGTAATATCGTCCTATTGCTTTTGATGTGAAAATTCCCTGCATTTATATATTGTGGTAACCACTGATCAGATATTAATCTTCAGTTTCCAAAATCTAATATGGTTTTTCCCATGGAATTTCAAGGACTCTAGAGATTAATTTAATCTGAATCATGGACCAATAGTTCAACCTCTTCAATATCATTCGATATCAATATAAACAACTTCTTCAACTTGCTTTTGTACTTTCCAAAACTTAGAGGGCTACCCAGCCTCATTTAATTACCTACTAACATTATCATTGCTTTGCATATTCGAAGTGCATTTATATGAGCAAAACTTACAGGTCAACTAAACTCATCTGTGCAGAACATTGGGAAGAATCCAATATGGAAGCTGGAAAGCAAAAGAAACTCCATGAGAAATGGCATTTTCAACTGCAACGAGGAAATTGATCATTGTCACACATAAATGTTTAACTTAGAACTGCACAATTGAGAAGAAATTGGGGAGCATCCATCCAAACACCTTAATTTTGTACTTGAGAAAGCTAGGAAACAAAGGAATAGCTAATATAACAATAATAATTTATAGTAGAGCTAGCACTAAAATTCAATTGTTTGGTTTCACCTTGTACTGTGATGTTCTAATTGCCTTGGAAATTAAAAGATTAAGAATACATTCAGTCCTCCTTTTGAATATGATTACACCACAGTCTGCTTGCCTATTTATAACCCTGTCACATTGTTTCTTCTTTAGTGAAATAATGATCCCTTTTCTGAAGTTTTAAAGATAAAGATGTTACTTATTTTACCAGTCTGAAGGGGTTTTGTATGTAAAGGAACCAGGATTATAGCCTCATATGTAGAGATAGATAGATAGAGATATAATATAAATATGTTTCAAAGTTAACATCTATGCCAGTTAAATAAATAATGTACAAAACATTAATTCAATGTGGAATGTGTAAGTCATTCATAGATAATCTTAAGCACTGCCATGATTTTGTAAACCTCTTGTAAAACAACAAATTTATCATTCATTTAAAGATATTCACCATTAAATATTTTTCTTCTGTATGGAACAGGAAATATAAATAAATCAGGACAAATGAATAAATTCAAATTTAAGAATTTCGATGTAGAGAAAAGACAAAAAAGAAAACACAAAATATCTTACCTATTCCATATGCATTTCTGTGCATTGTTCTGGGTTCAGAAAAATTTAGTAGGAAAATTAAAAAAATTGATACGACCCACTTCATGGTTGTTAGCTGTTTTGTCATTGGCAATGATCAGGGGAGAATATTGAAAATCATGCTGTAATTCTCTTATACCCTTCTCAAGAAGTGCCTGTTAATTAGTAATCTTCTGTTAGTATATCGGTATATCTGTTAGTTTATTTCCTTAGGTTGCAAATGGGACAACTCATCAATAATTAACAACACAGGGATTATTTGCATTTTATGTTCAAGGACACAGACCTTTTTGGGGAGGAAAAAAGGGGGAAAAACTTGCAAATTCATCCCATGTTGCAAATGTAACAAATACTCTTCTCAATCTACAGAGTATTCAAAGAAATCCTTTTTCCTAAATTGTGCAATAATGAATACCTTTCTAATTAAAAAGTTAATGGAGCCATAAAGACAAAGACTCAAGACTTTGTATGAAATTCAACTAAATGCATTAATTCCTTTTAAAAATATTAATTGAATGCCTATCATATGCCAGGTACTGGACACAGTATTTGACCAAGTCAAAGTTCATTGAAGAATACATTCATTGCTTGATTGTTATACGGATTAGCTCAAAAATCTTTTTCACTTGATTTCATGCCAATAAGGTCCATTTTTAAGTATTCAATATACTGTGTATGGCTTAACAGAAAACTTAGAGCACAAATTCTGATGAATTTGAATTTGAAGCCCTATAATTTTATTTGGTACAAAATGGTTTTGCATGTATGTCAAACTGAAGTGGACCAGTTGCAATGTTCATCCAGCAACCCAAAATGATTATGTTAATCTAACTAAGGAGCACTGACAAATGCCACTTGATTCTAGGAGTGGTTCACCTCGTTAAATCAGTAGAGGAACTTTTAAAATTCCTGTTGCTTTGACTGCACCCCACAACAATTAAATCAGAATCTTTGGGGGTGGGACCTAGGTATCACTATTTTCTAAAATCTTCACAGATTATTCACTATTCTAAAGTTAAGATTAAAAATAAATGAATTACAGTAGGATATAAATAAGTATGGTGCATTCATTAAGTGGAGTAATATTCAGCCGTCATAGAAATTTTGTGACAGAATACTTAATGATACAGAAATATGCCCATTGTATGTCACAAAGTAAAAAACAAGTGTAAAATCATCCAGTTTGTGTAATTGCTCAGTCCTCCTCCCTGCTCTGAAAAGAAAAAAAAAGTGGAAGACAGGAATAGTAAATCACAAAGTTTTAACACTGGATTTCTCTGGATGGTGGAATTACAAGTGAATTTCTCTCCCCCGCTCTCTCTCTCTCTTTCAAAACTTCTTCAATGAAAGTTTGATTATGTAATTTAAAAACAAAATCTAAAAAACTAATTGAGTGTATTTTTTAAAAATAAATTATACTGCATAAGTCAGAGAAAGACAAATACCATATGATTTCATTCATCTGTGGAATTTAAGAAACAAAACATGTGAGCAAAGGGAAAAGAAGATAGATAGAGGCAAACCAAGAAAAAGACTCTTACCTACAGAGAACCAATTGATGGTTACCAGAGGGGAGGTGGGTGGGAAGATGGGTTAAACAGGTGATGGGGATTAAGGAGTGCACTTGTCGTGATGAGCTCTGGATGAGGTATAGAAGTGATGAATCACTGTATCATACACCTGAAACTAATATTACACTGTAAGTTAACTACCTGGAATTTAAATAAAAACTTAAAAAAATAAATAAGTGAATTATAATGCAACTTACTAGGGAAAACATTTAGGCAAATGTTTATCAATTTAGGCAAAAGTTTAAAAATATCTCTTTACATAAACTTCTAGCACTTCTGGGAGATTTAGCATAGGAACGACGAGTTCTCCATTGCTGGTCAAGTAAAATTCCATTGGTTTGATAATTTTTGTTTCTTTTCTGCCATGTGTGGCTACCCTCGGTTTTGCCTCCCAAGGAACATGCTAATGGAAACAAACCTCGTTCCTCACTCCATAGTGAGAGGCATTGCTGACCTTGTCTGCCTATGTGAGTATGAGTGGGTGGCCACTCTCCTACTATCCCTGAAGAGGGATCTTTACTCAAATATATGAAAACAACAGCATTAATTATGAAGAACTAAACCCATTTTACGGAAAAAATTGTAAACAGTAGTGCTAGGCAGGGGCAAAATATCCCAAAGCCGTTCACAGTGTCAGATCCACAGTTAACCTTTAGTAACATTAACTGAATGAATGCTGAATGTATTTGTTCAAAGACAGGAATCTAAGGTGGAGGAAGACAGTGCGTTTGGAAAATCTCAGATTCTATAAGCTTTGGGATTGTTGTAACTTTACAAGCCATACTTCAAGGTTTATGCTGATGTGTGTGTGTGTGTGTGTGTGTACACATACATATATTTTGCATGGCTGAACAATCTAATGTCATTATTTCATCAAGAGGTTACAGGGGTCATATGCAAAATGCCTGGCAAATAGTAGGCATTGACTAAAGCGCGATTATTTCAATGCGATAAATAGACACATAGCTACAAATAACATGTGCACATCAGGCTGAAGCGTATGGTGTCAGCCACCAATTCATCAGGATGCTGACAAGCCTAAACCAGGAGTAACAATCTTATCATCAACCCAGGTCCTATTTGAATCTTTCCTCTGATAATAAACTGGCTTTGTGCCATCCTTCGATCTCCTTCCATATTCTCCATTAAGGAGCAGGTCTCTGATACTCCCTGCCGTAAAGGCAGTAAAGTGTCACCGTCAGACATGTGAGCTCAGGCACCAGGTTTGACTTTCTGCCCAACCACTTAAACCTACATGACTTTGAGTGAGTTATTTCATTTTTCCAAGCTTCATTTTCATCATCTATAAAATGAGGAAGTGATAATACCTCCTTCATGACTGAATGAGGATAAAACAAATTAATGAGTCTAAATGTTCCAGAATAGGGTCTTGGACAGAGTAGCACTTAATACACGAAAGTTTTGTTTATTCATTCAAAAAGTTGGAAGTCTGCATACCAGACACTGTGCTCTGATGGGAATAATGAGCAAAACCTCTCGCTCGGGAGTAAAGAGCCAGGACTGCTCCTGTTAGCATGCTCCTTAGGAGATGAAAACTAGGGTGGCCACACATAGCAGAAAATGAACAGAAACCATCAAGTGAATGAGAATTTTACTTGACAAGTAACAGGCCCCATCCCTACTCTCACTAAGCTTACATTTAATAGTAGAGAGGCAGTTATGTCCACAGTCACAACATGGCAGTGGTAAGTGAGGTCAGGAGGAACTCGTGGCATTTTTCAAGGGAGCTAAGAAAGCCTTCCTGGGATAAGTAACTTCTCAGTGGAAACCAGATGAAAAAGTGGAGGTGGGCCAAATAGAGGGAAGAGTGTGCTGGGCAAATGTACAGAACCCTGCAAAGGCCCAGAGGTAGGAGCACGGCATGTTTAAGGAACTGGAAGAAATGCAATTTCAACAAAATACAGAGTTGAAGATGAGGAAACTTACTCTGTAAAGGGAATTTCTGACACAGTTATCAGGGGGCATATCTCAAAGACTTTTTAAATCAAATTTACACCTCCTCCTAAGAGAATGGCCAACTAAAAAGGGAACTGATACAAATCACATTTGTGTTTTGAAACCATCTCTCTTATTATAAAAGGGAACATGATTGTGAAGACCACTTAGGAGATTTTTGCAATAAAGTGGTCCAGTGAGCAGCCTGGATAAGGATAGTGATAATGAGAAATGACAGTTGGAGATAGAGTCAAGTGATATGAATGAGATGAAAACACAGGGACTTTCTTACTGTTCAGTTTGGGATATATTGAGCTTAAGATAGAGTGGCCAGTTTACTCAAATAGTCCTGGTGTTACTCTGTTGACTTAGTGTAATTATTAAGCAGAACGCTTTGGTTTTGCATGTTGAACAATCTTTAAGACCTCCAAGTGGAGAAGTTGATGGGCAGTTGAATAGTGCACCTTGTCCTTTGGAACAAGATCAAGGCTGGAGATAGAGATTCAGGAATTCAATTTGTAGAGGGTCATTGTAGCCATGTGATTGGAGGAGAAAGAGAGATCGTAGTAAAAAGAAGTACCCTAAGGAATATCAAATTTCAAAGAAGAACTTTGAACCAGTTTGTCTACTAACTGCAAACAATCCTTGATCTATATATCATTGTTCAAAGTTTAGCCCTAAGTACACAGTTCCCATCAAACATGTTTTCATTGGTTTGATTCTGATTCTGTGTACTTTTTCATAAATCTGTGAAACTGCTCAGAATCAACATAGCATGGTAAACTGGATTTTGGTGTCAGATTCCAATCTTGTTGGTGCCAGTTATTAGCCGTATAACATTTGGCAAATAATTTGATTTCTCTGATTCTTAATTTTCTTACATATGAAAGGATAATATTTCCCCTGAATTTTATATATATGTGATATATATATACAATATATATAGAAGAAATAATGTGCTTAATGTATCTGATACCTAAAAGACATTTTTAAATGACAATGAATATCATCGTGATTATCATCGCTATTAATGTTAAATGTGAGAGGTACTCTTCTTCCAAGCAGTTGAGCTGTACATGTGGTTACTGAAATGCCTTCTCTTATTGTTCTGGGATAATTTTCATATTCGTTGGTTTGAGTGACTATTTGTTTGAAAGTTTGGCTTTTATCTTTTATGTCACTTCCCCTTCCTCATTGATGCTTGTAAAAACTTTATCCAACCTTTAAGACCTATATAAAATAATTTTCCATTACCCCAACTGGAAAAGAACCTTCTCACCTTTGAAGACTTATAACACCCTTTAGATTATTTTCACATGTACTTCATTTGATCTTTTATCATGTTGGTAAGTTTCTGTGATTCTTCGTGCATAGTTGATTTCTTGGATTCAAGAACTCATCTTTGTCACTCCCACAATGCTTAGCACAATGTCTGGCACAGAGAACAAGCTTTATAAGTATGAAATGAATGACAATGAATTAGACTGTCGTGGTCAGAATTTATGCACCAACTCCCTTCACTCATTCATTTGACTCAAATACCATTCTCATGTTTACATTTATATTCTCTCTGATATTTAGAGTCTAGAGGCCCTGGGACAGATCTTAGAAGATGATAATATTTATGGTTTTGGGAGGAAGCTGCTAAGTCTGGTTGCAAGTCCTGTAGCTTGAAACAAACTCCACAGAGCAGATATAACCCGCATTCCAGTAGGATAAATGTCTTCAAAGTCCTCCAGCCCAGTTGGGTCCTCTCGTCCCTTTAGACTTAATTGCATTTAGTCCTATGTTGATCCCACCTATAGAGAGTAACCAGAATTACCACTGCTGCCCTCCTCAGTTTTCTAAGACTCCAGGAGTCTTAGACTTGAGCCCCCCAGGGGACTACTGCTTGCATTTATCCTTGACATCTCTGGTTCTTATTTCCTGGTGCTGCTAAATTCTTTTTACCTGGGCTTTCTCTCCTCTCCTGTACATGCTGACTCTTCCCTATCCTGAGCCCCATGTTGCATATCCCCCAATCACTTTTTCAAAGAGCCCCCAACACAAGTTTGTATCAAAGAACTTGAAATCAAACATTTAAAGATCTTTTCAGCTCTATCAATACCACCTGATTCCTCGTTGAGCCCTGACTAACCTCCTCCTTTCTTATCTTTTCCAATCTAGTTCTGGCTCCTACACTCCCCTTCCTATTACTGTTTTCAGGCAGAGCATATCATCTCTCCCTTTTGTAATTTGAACCTGTCTAAATTACGCTTTGGAGGGAGGAGGCCATCTTTCACATTTTGCTTTCCCCCAAAGAAGCTATCAAAGTATTTTCCTTAATTCCTTTATCAAAGGGATTTTGCCTCTGGTTTTTAGGGGGGAAAGATTTTTTTCTTTCCTTCTATACGAAGAACAAAGCGAGAGGGGTTAGAATCAGAAAAGGCAGGCAATCTGCCTGTCAAACTTGAAAGGATGGCAGTGTCATGAGGTCAGTCAGCAAGGTGAAGTAAGACATCAGTATGAGTCAAGCAGAGATAGAGCAAAGTCAGTTAAGGTCATTTGGAAATACATTTCATAGAAACCTATGTTCCATTAACAGAATTTCTTCTTATATGGGGCGGCTGTTCCTGCTAGGTTAGGCATCGGTCCTTAAAACAGCTGAACTGGCCCACATACTAAATAGATGATACTACTTGAGAAAAACAATCATACTTTGAAAAAGTCCTAGAACAATAACTAGTATAGAAAAAACACTTTCTAAATACTTTTTTTGCAGTGACATACACTTTCTCTGATGAGGAAATACTTCTGACCCCTCTTTTCCTGCCTGCTGTAGCAACGAGGTTATGAGAAAAAAAAGGGGGGAGTCTTTAGCCTTATACCATCATGAGGGTCATTACTGGATACCCACTTTCCTTTGCAAGGTTGAGAGATGGCTCATTTTCACAGGAAATTTAGAAAAAATCCCCTACACAACCCAGAGATTTCATATAATTCTTATGGACTTATTTGTGCCCTCTCAAAATTTATGTGTTGAAGCCCTACACCCTGATGTGATGATATTTAGAGATGGGGCCTTTGGGCGGTAATTAGTTTAAACAAGGTTATGAGGGTAGGACATCCATCATGGGAATAGTGTCCTCATGAGAAAAGACACAGGACAACTTCATTCTCTCTCTCCCCTTTTTTTTTCTCTCTCTCTCTGCCATGTAAGGACATTGCAAGAAGGCGGCCATCTGCAAGCCAGGAGGTGAGCACTCACCTGAAATTGAATCTTGGACTTTCCAGCCTCCAGAACAATGGGAAAATAAATTTCTATTCAAGCCACCCAAGTTAAGTTTTGTATGGAATTTTGTATGTCAGCCAGGGTAGACTAAGACACACACACACACACACACACACACACACACACACACACACACATTCCTGTAAATATACATTCTTCTCATGGAAAATACATGGAAAAAAACTAGAATTATTATCTATTTTTCTTACGCAATTCGTACTGCTTCTCAGAATATAGACTTTATTTCTAAACAAGTCTTATTTATTTAGGAAAATGCTTCTTGCTGTTGATGTTCCTACAAAAGAATAAGAACATATGTGTTTCTAGTATTGTGTGGGAGATAAGAAGTTTGTGAGTAGATTGAACTGTGGCCCCACAATTTCTGTCATGAGAAAAGTAACAAAATGGGTCAGAGCATACTTCCATTTCCATCCTCAGTACTTCACAATCATTCTTGCTTGACTCAGTTTTGTCTCAAACAATGAATCTGTGGTCCATATCATCACAAAATTAGAAAGGCTAGCTCTCTCATGCAAGACTGTTCTGAATATAGAAGAGCCAATCTTTCAGTACTGAAAGAAAGCAGTGGATCAAATATCTGGATTTTTTTGTGGTGGTCTATGTATTGTTTTCTTATTGCAATTAAAAAAAAAAGAAATCAAGGGATGGTCTTTCTAATAATGCAGTCTTCTTAATTTTGGCACATACTCTGCTTGACAGCCACTGGAGCTAACTCTGCACTCTGCTCTCTCAGAGCCTCTGCTCTTGTGCCCAAGTGCCAAACCTAAAGTCATGGGCTAGCCATGTCTGAAACTTTAGAGTGTTCTTCTGCCTTGTTGATGTCTCCTTCCATCGCTGCAAGTGTTTGTGACTCCTGATACTCAGCTGTGTGGCTCCTCACATCACCAACCAATTCCTTTATCTGAGATGAGTCAGACCCTCATCCATTCAGATAGGATGGACTTCCTCTCTCCGCCACTTACTACACCCCCAGTGATACTGCCTCTTAGGTTCCAGTGACCCTGTCTTTAATTCAATTCTTCCCTGGAGATTCTTAAGACCAGCTTTGTAAGGAACCAGCCCTTAGGGTGCAGTTTTCAATGGATAATCAAATAAATGAAGAAATATGCAACAGACAGAACTGAGTAAGACCTAAGTGGAGACAAAAAGTAAATTTGGAAAATGATCTGTTCCTTTATTTGCAAGCAGTATTTTTCAGCTGTTGTCCTGGTAACTGCTTATAGTCTAGTTCTAAAGAAATTACAGGAGTTTCATATGAATTAAGTGGACAAAATGCTGTTAATCTATATGTCAACCATCATATGTAACATTTTATAAACAAAAATTTTTCATTAGTCAGAAAAAGAGTCCGCCTTTCCCAAAAGATGTATCACAAAATGTTAACACACTTTCTTTGCAGTCATACAAGTATTCATGTACTTATTTGTCAGTTACGCACATGATCTATAATTTGGGTAATTTTAGAGCAATTGAGCTGATGCAAAAGTGACACCATCAAATGGAACTGTGGCTGATCAGCTTTAAACATTCAGATCTTGAGGCATTTTAATTTGGGATAATTTCCATTATTTGACATTTTTAAACAAAATGTATCATTATTATTATCTTAAAGCCCAAATTTGCGTGATTCAAATTTGCATAAAATTCACTTTATTTACTATTTCTGAGTTCAAGAAATTATTGTAAGCCAGGATTCTGTGATTTATAGTTTAGGATTTTTATAGCCCATAGCATAAATCAGTTTATTCCTCTAATTTTTATTGAATATGCATTATGTACCAGGTTATATTAAATGCCAAGAGAGATACATAGACTTTTAATTCATGCCTTGTCTGGTGAGAAACACTATCTAGTTGAGGACAAAGATATATAAACGAACTGATACCATTAAATGGGCCTCCTCTCAAGAGTCAAATCCAGGCCTAAGACTCAGATTTTACATGTTTAAAATGGGTATAAAATCTACTATGTTTATAATAAAATGTGAATGCTGCAATATTTAAGTTCAAAGAGTGAAGGGACATCAGAGAAGGAAGTGACTAACTTAACACACGGAAGTTTCCTCAAAGAAGGTGACCTGTGAGTTGAATTAAGCAGATAAAGAAGAGAGAGAAAGACATCCCAGGTAGAAGGCAACAACATGCATAAAAAAGAATGGTGTATTAAGGAATAATATGAAGTACAAACTGATTAGAACCTTGAAGGGAGGAGCGAGTTGGTGGCTCAGTTGGTTAAACATCTGACTCTTGATCTCAGCTCAGGTCATGATCTCATGGTTCATGGAATTAAGCTCTGCATCTGGTTCAGTGCTTATAGTATGGAACCTGCTTAGGATTCTCTCTCTCCCTCTCTCTCTGCCCCTCCCTCACTCTTTCTAAATAAATAATTAAACTTATAAAAAAAGAATCTTGAAGGGAAGGTAAAAAAAAAAGAGATGCGAAAGATCATGACTTTATAAAGTGATTGAAGAGGAGCTAAGAAAGATTTAGGTGGGAAGGATGGGTAGAAATTGTTATGATTCCAGGTGTAATGTCCATATATGCCACACATCTGGTATAACACAGTAGTCATTACACTGTCAGCCATCCCTTCAGAAACCAAATTCCTAAAATGTTGACAATATTGATAAAAAAAATAACCTGGCCCATGTGGTTCAACTCCAGGTGAATGCCTTCATATTTTATTCCATATTCATGTTGTTCTCTGGGTCTATGCAACATCAGCATGGGTCCATATGAAGTATACTAATATATCACTTAAGATTTAGAATAATGAATAGAGAAGCAATACTTACATACTTGTTTATTGTCCAGTCAGTGCACATGAAGTTTCTTCCTAATGTCCAGACAGCCTGTCTTTCTGTTCAGATTCAGGTACCATCTCTTTGTTGGTACTATCTTCTTTATCATCAGATGCATCTCATTCATGCCTAATTTTATATCTGCCATCTCAAGAAAAAGGGAGTGATGTTGTTATTATTCAGGATGTGATGACTCCTTGGAGCCTATTTGTTTTGAAACAAATACATCTATTGCCTCTATAGTTCTTAATTGTCATTTATTTAATGTGATATTGGTTACATCATTATTCATGGTGATGCATCATTCATCATGTCACCGTGAATTCTGGCTTCCAATGATTCTCTTGAATGTTATTATTTGCTTCATTGATGATAACCACACAAATGCAAGTCTCTGGTCATCTTAAATTTATTATTACGAGTTTCTTAGCATAAACATAGATCAGCACATCTTCCACCCATGTTTTCTATGGAACTCTTAATGGATCATAATCACTGCATATCTAGAATGTGGTTTCTTCTAATGTTAACTGTACTCCTGGTTTCCACACACAGCCACCAACAGGGATGATAGGTGAGGGCCCTGTGGTAAAGTAAGAAGAGTGATTCCACTTCTGCAAGGGACATTTGGCAGGGTGTAAAACCAACCCCGGGGAGCATGATATAACCAAACTGACAGAGACAAGAGAGGACGCAACTGGAAGGGCCCAGTGGCATTGCAGAGCAATTCGTCTCCAAAGCCCTTGGAATAGATAGACATGTCCACCCCTGAAGATGACATGACTTGGTGTGGAGTGTTTGAAAGGATTGGAGTGACCACCCTGGGTGTGAGTGGAAGGGAATACATAAAGGACACCTGTCACCACCCACCACCTGTGTGTACTGCAGACAGAGCCTGTCCTGTTGGAACACAGATGGGAAAAAGCTACTGGATGGGCCCACACATGCAGCTCAAGCCAAAAGTCAGTCAACCTCCTGACTCTAAATTCATCTTGTGTCCAATGTGGATGAATCACGCAAAACTCACCAGTCACAACCTCACTGAAGAGGATAGGAGAAAAATGGAGCTGACTAAATAACTTTGAAAGCTAAGGTTTTGACTGGAAATTACAAATTATATATATACACTGTACTCTAGTTGGCAAATTTGTTTCATATGAAGATATGGGTCAATAAATTTGAAACTCCTTCATATGTATCCTGGGGTTGAGCAAATAAGTAAATGCATGGTAGATAATGGGAGCCAAGTTTCTCCCTATCAAAGAGGGAAGTAATAAATATGAAGAAGAGAAAGACTTGAATGAACTTTGTGGTTTTGAAGTAGTCAGAGACATATATATGAACTCATGTATACATAGATAGATGATAGATGATTAGATAGATGATGATGATAGATAGATAGATAGATAGATAGATAGATAGATAGATAGATAGATGATAGATAGATGACAGATGATACAGAAATAATTACAGGTATATGTGTATACATGGTTAGTATATACACCTATATTTCTTAGCTCTGTTCCCTGAAAGGGTCTAGAAGCAGTGATACCTCATTGACAACAATTGCAACCAGCACTCAGATCATTGTTTAAATATCATTATCTGTGAAATAGATCCAGGGCTCCTTGAAGAAATGGCTGTTTTCCAGGTTTGGGGAAGAGAAAATAATAAGATGGGCCTGGAGTGTCTCAGAGTGCCATAAAGTAAAGAAGTGTTCAAAAAACAAAGTATGGGAGCATGTCAAAGGGTCCCAGAAGCCAAGTTGAAAGAACTCACAAAGGCCAAAGCTGAAATAATTTGAACAACAAAATAAACAATGTAGCATTGAATTATAACCCAAAGTACAAAGTAAATATACATGAATTTATACTAATATAAAGTGAATAAACAAATTAGTAGAGTGAAGTGATAAATCTTTCTTACAGAAGAAGTCTAAATAATACATGTCAATACTCCCACTTCCAGCAGCTTCATCTTCTCCCTCCCTCATAAGTGTAGGCTAGATTTAGTGGCTGGCTTCCATAGAGAGAGTATGGAAAGGGAAAAATAACTTTACAGTGGAGAAACCTGGCAAACACTACCTCAACCAAGTGCTTGATCTTAACATCCCTGGCAATAAATCATATGAATATCATGTGTTCCCTGATATGATATGAAGAGCACTTCACACACACACACACACACACACACACACACACACACAAACCCACACATGCATACACATCACTGTGGTTGCACCATTCTGGTGGACAAATCTTCTGCACTGTGCAGCAAAGAGCATGCTGCAACAACTATCCAGCCTGAATGATGTGCTTGCCAGGTTGCCCTCTCAGAAGCAGAGCCGGCCTTGGGCTCCTGGACCACTCAGGTTCAAATGTCTGAGCTCCCCAGGGGAATCTGACTCCTTGGAAAGCAGGGAAGCCAAACTCTGGGAGTTCCACATTTTGTAGCATTTTTCTCCAAAAGTCTTAAGTCCCCCTTCAGTGTCCAGGTGGCGATTCCATCCAGACAGGGCACCCAGACCTTGTTCTGTGTGGGTCCAGGTCTGTGAAAACATCTTATTCAAAGTTTTCTAGATCTGCCTCCAGGGCCTTTGACGGGCCAGTGCCTACCATCCCCATTGCTCCCCTTCTGGGCTCTCTCCCGCCTTTGTGATGATTACACCAGTGTGGAAAAGAATTTGATATAGTCAGTGATGAGGCTAATGTAAGTGGTGGGTGGGAATGGGTAGGGATAGGGAAGTGGAGGACTGTGGAAGGAACACTCCAGAAATGGAAGAACCCTTTTTTAACTTGATGCCAAAATCTTTTGTAAGCATCACACTTATAATGAAACTATAAAGTACCATTATTAGAGATACAATAAGTAAGTTGTGGATGGCATGTACATATGAAACCAATTCTATAAAAATTTTTAAAGCACAATAAAACTAATAAGACTATAAATGACTTTAGGTATGTAAATTTATTTTTTAAAAGTATATAAATTCATAGATTATTTCTGATATCAGTGGTTGGCTCTGGGAACAGGGACAAGAGGCTTGGTATTGAGTATAACATCTTGATTTTTACAAGAACATTTTACCTTCCAATTCTTGCACTCCCTTAGTCCTATGTACCTGGCTCACTCTCTATTGCACCTTTGTCCAGATCTCCTGTCCCTTCCCCCAGCAGTGCTTATCCAAACTGGTTAAACTTCTTACACTGTTCATGTTTTGTTATCCTAAACTGCCTTAAATTTCTTTCTAGCCTGTTTTTTTTTTCCCAATTCAATTAGCCATCCTTACCATCACCTCTAACCCCCTTGTCCCTCACATTTCTTAGTCCTAGGTGTATGGAAAAGCCATGTTTTCAATGCTTTGCCTATACCAGTTTTCATTTTTTTAATTCAGAATTATCATAACATTAAAATATTGCTTTGGATGTTTATAATATGTAACTCAGAAGAATAGTCATGTTTCTTTTCATTGATTAGCCCCTAAATAACAAGACAGAAATGAAAAAAGAGAGGCCAGCGGGACTTTTACAGAACTTACAAAAATTTTCAAGGTGGCAATTCATCTGTGAAAAATAACAGTCTTGGACAATTCTGTTAGATTCTTTTCATTTTTTATTAATTATAGCACAGAGGAAAGAGGCAAAATGTTTTTAAAAATTTGTGTTTTTTAGACAGAGTGTTGGTTTTATACCAACAGAAAAGAAAAACAGATGAATAAGCTCTAGGTCTTCATTTCTCTTATTCTCAGGGCAGGCTGAAAAAACAAGAAGACAAATATAACTACTGTTAGTAAAATGGCATGTATTTTGCAAATCTATTCGAGTGAATGCTAAATTGCTCAGATTGTCTTCCTGCAATTTCTACCAATGAAAGTCCTTCAGCCTGTCCTGCACTCCAATTCTTCTGTTGGGAGAGGACACACTAATAAGTGTTGTAAAGTCCTTGCTTCATCACTGATGTCATCAGCTCCTCAGGCTTCAAAGTCCCAAGTTTCATCATCCCTCCTCAGGGTCACTTACTTAACTCCTACTTCTCCTACTTCTCATGTTAATGACCAACAACACAAGTGCCTTCTCAAAGTAAGACCTTTCAGAAGAAATTCTTGCCATTTAGCAATAAAACAAATCACGCTGTGAAAAGATCAAGTTACAGAGATACATAGTTGCTTCCTCACCTGAATGTACAATATGTAGGTATTATCAGGTGGGCAAAGAGTAAGCTGAAACAAAATAGTGGGGATAGACCTTATAGTCAGTTTGGAAAATATGAAAATAATTCATGTTAGAAAATAGTTGAACAATTTGTTTTAAAAAGAAGAGTTGAGGGGTGCCGGGGTGGCTCAGTGGTTGAGCATCCGACTCTTAATTTCAGCTCAGGTCATGATCCCAGGGTGGTGGGATCAAGCCCTGCATAAGACTCCATGATGAGCATGGAGACTGCTTAAGGTTCTCTCTCTCTTTCTCTCTCTCCTTTTGCCCCTACCCTATTTACTCTGTCTCTCTAAAATAAAACTAAACAAATAAATAAATAATTTAAAAATTAAAAGAGAGTTGAGTCTATTGTTTAATTTCCCCAAAAATATTATAACCAAAATCAGTGACACATGTTTATGTTTAAACATTTACATTCTGAAGTGGGTCTTAGTAGCAAATTAATCACTATAAAGAGCAAATTCACATACAGCAGATCTATATACTCTCCAATGAAATTAATTTGTTACTCGGCTATTAGTTTGCACCATGTGAAATCATTGCTATTCAACTGTTTTCTACCTTAAAAAAATGCATTTGCATATGGTCCAACCTACTACCTAAATACCCAACTGCTGAGCCATCATTTAGTTGAAAGAGTCTGTCTACTATGTCATAATAGGTCAGAACAGGACAGTGCTTAATTCTCAAGCTTTGGTTTGAATTTTGAATTGTGGCTCCACCTCTCACTAGCTGGGTGGTCCTTGGGTAAATTATGGAAACTATGCCTTGATCTGTGCCTTCATTTTCTCATTTGTGAAATGGGAAAAATAATGGCACTCAATTCAGACAACTATTTTGAGAATTAAGTAAGTTAATATATATAAAGGTCTTAGAACAGTGATTGGCACTGGTCTATATGGCTCTTGGTAAGTGGGCAGTCTTTGCTATTTTAATGATAACTATTATAATTACTTTTAAAAAAATAATGCAAAGTATAGTTACCTGAAATGCTTGTGATTGTGTTGTTTTAGGCTAAGGCAGCTTGAGCTTTAGCAACAAGTTTTGGACCCTAAATACAGAAAAATGACAGATTTGAGGAAAATATTAGCATCACTATTAGGATAAATAGTTAACATTTATACAGCCATTTGTGGTTACAAACTAAATTTACATGCATCACATTCTTTAATTCCAGTTTAGTACTAGAATCTCTACAGGGAAGCTTACTGACATCCACTGTTCCCAAAGGAATAAAAACATTACAGTCAAGTCATAGGAGGAAACAGTAAATATAAACTTCCCTCATTAATCTGTAAAATCAAACTCAGATTCAACCAAATCACAAACCAGTATTTTTCAAGAACATGTTTAAATAAATTAATGTTCATGCTCTCTCTACTAAAGACTTGAGCCTCACAAATATTTCTGTCTATATTCATAAATATCACAACTTTGGAAACGGAATAAATACTGTAAATACTTCCCACTGTGCTCCACTGCATCAGGAGATAAAACAAAAATAAGAGCCATTTAAGTAATTTCGTCAGGTAATTGTCTGTGGAATAAAATTCTCATCCTAAATCTACGGAGTGTCCCTAAGATAGATGAAGCCCTAAGCCCTCGCCTGATTAAATGCAACAACAAAGGAAATCAGTCATATGAAAAGGCAGAAAGTCCAGCACCTCCTCAGCAAAGCAGGCCTCCTTGTTTTCAGCTGCGCAGCACTTCTCTACAAAGGTTCCGAAATCTCCCAAGACTTCTTTCAGTTGTTCATCTGTTGCTTTGGGCTTGTGTTTCAACAGCTCAACAAGCGCGCTGCATTTGAATGGAAACAAAACAACGATAAAAATATGAAAAAAGTTTACTCACATAAAGAAAAATGGAGATGGAAGGATAGTGGGAGATCCAGGCTTCCGCTTATGGAATGGAGAAGTCACAGGAATAAAAGGCACAGCTTAGGGAATACAGTCACTGGTATTGTAACTGCATTGTGTGGTGACAGAGGGGAGATACACCTGTGGTGAGCACAGCAGAATGTATACCCCTGTCAAATCACTATGTTGTACACCTGACACTAATGTAATATTGCATGTCAACTACACTTCAGTTAAAAAAAAAAGGAAAAAGAAAAATGGAGATGATAAAGATGGTTGTATTATTGTTTATAAGTCTTAGAGTGAGGCAATTCTGAGCTTGAGGCCCAGGCTTACCACAATAAGTTTTAATATTCTCATTTCCATAATGAGAATAAAATCCTCCTTTATAGGGTTGGTGGAAGGATCAAATGAGATAATCAGTGTAAATTGCTCAGCATCTGTAGTGTCAACAAATCTCAGTAAATCAATAGATCTCTTTTCAAACAAATCTCTGGAAAGGATAGGTCATTGCATTTTTACAATATTCCCATTTTAGAAGTTATACCATATTTAATTGAATTTTATAGTGATTTAAGAGCTAATACTGATCCTTAAAAGTTTAATTATCTTGTTGGATTTCATGTAAAAAGTTTCTGAGAATCTTTATATTTGGTCTATGAAATTTACTTCATTCAGTTAAGGCTGAGGAGGCCATCAGTAATAAAATTATCCAAACTTCTGGGATCTGATGATTCTCTTTCTTTGACATCGGCTAGAGAGAGAGCCACATGGGTATGATAAGTTTTGCAATATCACTCGTTAGTCTATGACTATGATTGGAACCCCGAGAGATGATAGCCACTTTTATGATGCTAAATGTCAGGCTCTGCTAACTCCTGTGACAGTGATAGGGCATCAAGCCTCAGAACTCATTTTTCTAGATGTTTTCCACCCAAGTCCCATTTTCAAAGGTCATATCTTGGAGTTTGCCTTGCCTGTGGGCTCCCATAGAACAAACTTAAAATAACCATTCATGCCTAGAAACAAATTCACCAATGCTTTCTACTAACTAATTTGCTCTTTGTACAAATGTACTGGTTAGCTGTTCATCTTTTTCTACTGGACTCATCTTAAGACATTATTCCACCGTAGCTTTTATCCACAAGATTATTCTGAATGATTTGTAGGCAAGATTGTAACATAGATTTTTTTTGCTAGGAAAACAAAAAGCTATCCATTTTATTCTTGACATTTTAATCAGCTTACTAAGGCCGATACTTAATTAAATACTCTTTTCTAAGGAATACAGTCACTGCTGGAGAAAAAGTTACTCATTTCAATTTACACTTCTCACTCTCAAAACGATAAATGCTTACAGTAATGAAACACTACTCACGATTGTTTCTTGATTTGTTTCTCAGCCTCAGGAAGTGTGCATAAATCTGCATGGAAGGTGAATGTTTCAGCATTAAATTCTTTGGGAACATATGTTTCATCGACTTCCAGAGCAGAAAAGCATGGTCGTCTGTTCACCAGGGACTCTGTGCAGCATTTGGTAACTCTCTCACTCACTGGGGTCTTCTCATGCAACACACACAACCGGTTCAGGACCACGGACAGCTAAAGGACAGGTGGGAGAGCAGAAATTGACAAGAAGCATAATAAAAGTTTTCCATGAACCCCTACTTTCCAATGGACAAAAAGACGTGTTATATTTTAACTAGCACCATTGAATCCTAGGTTGATCTGAGGTAGTGATTTGCTTATCTTTAGAACTACAAGTAATAAGGGCCTTTTAAAAGTATTTTCTTCTTTAAATATGTCTACATTTTAAGAATAATTCACTTGAAAAAATAATTGCTTAAGATAATTTGATCTGAGTCCTGAGATATGTGTTGCAGTGGAAAGGACAGTCTTATACATCTTTTTAAAAAGACCCCAAAGAATACGAAAGATTTTGAAGTGCCAGGGGGAAACACTGAAAACTCATGGAATTTTTTTTCAAAACAATTTATCATTTTGGGGATCTTATACAAATTCTCATTGTGATGGTTGGGGTAATATAAGTGATCAAGTCCTGGCTGCCACTACCACAAAATACACACATGTGCATGCACGCACATGTAGTCTGCCCTGCTTCTGAAAGTTTGTCAATATCGAAAGGCAAAAATTCATCATTCTTAACTTATCGTATTTAAAAGACTCACATAGTCTTCAGCACAGGACAATCTTTCTGCTTCAGGATGTGTACAACACTTGCTGCCCACTTTTCCTAGGCTTCTCGAGACCTCCACGAGAGTTGGAGTTGACACTTGAGGTACTTTCTTGGTGTAACGAATTAAGAGCCTGTAACAAAATAATCTATGTGTTTTCAGCCAGCCAAGAGACTGTCTTTCTTGAAAACAGTAGGTCAAACAGAGAACACTTTTAGCCAATATCAACAAAATGACTTTCTGTTCATAAAATTATCTCCATCTCTGCATCAGTGGATAGTATGGGGGAAGACCTTGTCCTGAGTAACTAGGTAAGCCTATTGATTCCACCTGTGCTGTGTAATCTTAGGAAAGTGACTTACCTTATTATAACTTGGTGACACTAGTATATTTATTAACTGCTTCTTTCTTTCAATAAAACCTACTGACGACTTAATATATATCAGCACTGTGCTAAATTTGAAAGATATGTATAAATTTTCTCATCCATAAAATGGGAGAAACTGTACATGACTCAATAGGGATGGTACAAGTTTTAAATTAAAATAAAGCATGCAATCAACCTGGCATGGTATCTAGCATGTAGTAATCATTTACTAAGAATTCCAGTCACCACTAAAAGTCATATATGACTATAATTTACTCAAAGGAAGAGACTATACCTGGTTGATTGTTGTTATCCCTAATATCCATAGTTAGAAAAGTGCTAACACTTGTAAACTAACAATAAATATCTACTGAATGATGTATCTTTTCCTTGTCTTTACCTCCATAGATAAAGCTCTAGTAGATCAGGGCCTTAGTCCATCAGCTTATATACTTTTTGATCTACTGTTATTCAAAGCCTACCATTTCCTCCTTTGTAAAGTATCACTGTATTTTGTTTGCCCATAAGCTATTCCTTAACCTTCAAGGGGCATCCTCGGTTCCTATATCCCAAGATGTGGTATTTTCCTTTCCAACCTCCAGAGACCAATTTTTTAAACCATACTCAAACACAGGCTTCTCCATCCCATTAAACCAGTTTATGCCTCCTTCTACAGTTTTTCCTGATGGAGAAAGATGAGAAATATATACTGTTTTTCATGATTAAAATCTCTATGATAAATGATATCTATAGTAACTTTTAATTAATTACAAATTGATCAAGAAACAGCCAATAAACAAAAATACATACGCATTTTGGAAGCCATATTCTCCAAGTTTTTCAAAAAGTTCACAGTTTGTTTTGACTAAATTCTGAGGCTCATCCACAAGATGTTTAAATTCATCAAACTGAAAGATAAAAGAATTGTGTTGACAGAATTCTACCTAAGACCACATGAAAGTTGCTTTCCACCCATCTAGGCAGAATGAGATCCTTCCTCCCTTTGCCCAAAGTCATTAATTAGATCTTTGATGCCAAATCTATTACAATATGTCCAAACAATTTATTTTATTTGGTGAGACTGTATAGTAAAATGGATTAAGAATACTCAGGCTCTGGTGTACGACTGCTGGTTTTTGAGCCAGGCCACTCAACCCATTTTCTAACTATGTAACTTTACTTCCCATATCCAAGCTTCAGAACCCTCACCTCTACAATAGGGATGGAAAAAAAGAAGAAGAAGAAGAAGAAGAAGAAGAAGAAGAAGAAGAAGAAGAAGAAGAAGAAGAAGAAGAAGAAGAAGAAGAAGAAGAAGAAAAAAGAAAGAAAAATAAGAGGAAAAAAGAAAAATAAGTAAAGAAAATGGGGGTGAAGATGATATTCACCTCAGAGAATTGTTCTATAAACCACCTGAGTTAATACAATTAAAACAGTACCTGAAAGATAATAAAAACTCAATAAATGATGGCTACAGCTTAAATATCATTATTATTAAGCCATCTTTCCAGTTGGATTCTGAGCTCCCTGAGATAAGAGATTTTACCTTGGTCATCGGCTCCAGTATGTGCCTGGCATAGAGTAGGTTCTTGGTAGAGGAAAGAATAACTTTCCTTTGATTCTGAAGTTTGGAAACCACTCTATATGCCAGGAATGTAACAGAGTGTTACAATCTCTTTGGCATGGCTAAATATGGCAAAAATCCTCCAGAACAGGTTTTCTCTCTTTACTTAACTTCTTGTAAAACAACATCTAAACTTTTTCCAAAAATTTTGAAAATATTCTAGATGAATAGATCTCATAATCTTCCTTAAGATATCAATTCCTTTTTTAAGGAATATAAAACTATTTATTGACCACTGTTACCAGCATTTACAATAAACAACATACAATTAGATAACATTCTAAGACTCTACTTCTTGATGCTTGATCAATCTTGGAGTCTGGTTGACTATATATCTAAGTCTCTTAACTGACATTAATATTTATCTTATTTTGTTCTCAGAAGTGCAAAAAAGAAAAAAAAAAGCATGGTCATGATTTTGTGAAATTAGAGGTTGCTCCCTTTAGATCTTTCCCTCTTAGGCTATTCTAGGTTTTACTAGCCATCTATTTTTCCGATAATATTTAAGAGCACAGATTTAAAGCCATGTCAAGAAAAGATCTAAATTGCACTACTTAACAATTTATGTTCTTGCGTTATTTTTCCTTTTCATTATTAAGGATCATCAGCCAGAGAGCTCCATTTTTCTCCCTTGAGAAACCTACCACATGGGCATAGCAAGCAGGAGGATCATCGGTGGCACAGCACTTCTCTAGGGTGGCTTCATATTCCTTGGCAAGTCTCAACAGCAATGAGACAGAGTATTCAGGGTGCCTTCTTGAGTATTCATACAAAAACCTAATTCAGATTAAAATAAAATAGATTTAATTGGACAAACAAGTAAGACAAATCACATAACTAACCTCAAGAGTAACTCATATCCCAAAGATCTAAATCTGACTAGATCACATGCAGGATGGTTAATAACTAAGGGTCCGGGGTTCAGAACTAAAGCTATCTGCGTTCAAATCCTGGCTATGTCACATATTTTACTACATCGCCTTAAGCAATTTATTAAAACTATCACAGACTTAGTTGCCTTCTCTGTAGAATGCGGATAATAACAGTACCTATCTCAAAAGGTAGGTTGAGAGAAATGCATGACATAATCAATGCAAAGCACACACTGTCCGGCACATATTAAATGTTTGATGAGTGACTCCTGTTTTTATTATGTATATTTTTTTATATAATTTGAACTACATCTCAAAAATATTCTGATAGATAAATAGAAATATATTCTTAACTTTTTCTTTTTCCCCTCTGCATGAATGAAATCTTTAATCTTTATGTAAAATACACAGTGCACATTACATTACACTGTTATAATCCAACAATCAAAATGCAAAGTTTAACACCCCACTTACTGACAATATATAATCATTTATTTTGTCACATAATTTCATGCTGCCCTGCCATGCTACTGTTATTTCTGGTCTGCTCAACCAAATATAAAGCACCTAGTAGCAGACTCCAAACTCCTCTTTATATTTTTTATATAGATAGATAAACAGTAGAAAGATAGATACAGATATACAGAGATATAAAGATGTATCATGTATATTCACACATATATATTGTAGTAAGTTCAAGAAATATTCTTCGAATGAATAATATGTATATAATTTATGTATATACAGAATGTTCCTCGAGGTATTTGCAGAGTATCCCTGAGGAGAAAAGGAATGGGATGGGGGCAAAGATAGAAACGTTTACTACTTCTCCCCTCTTCCTTATTCTCTTCGCTATTGATTGAGCTTTTACTGTAAGTATGTATTAGTTTACAATAACTTTTTAAAACTAATTAACTTTTTTCCAAAAAAAATACTTAAAAACTAGGAGAGGGAAGGATTAAGAAGTATTGTAAACAACACAGAAATTGTACCAATGCCAAAGGAAAGCCTAGTATATCTCTCTGAATCTTAAGACCATAGAAAAGCTATGGAGGATTATCCTTTATCCACTTACGTGCCCAGGAACACATCTTTCGCCTCCTGATAGTTCTTGCAAACCTCCTTATCTTCAACAAAATCAGCAGCTAACGGGGTCAGGTCAGCAGGCAACTCATCTCTTTCCGCCTCGCTGATGCAATGGGATTTTTGCAACAAAGGCTTATCACAGCATTCCTTCAGCTTACTGGAGATTGAATCTTGATTTTCACATATATACTTGGCAAGATCCGCCTATAATCAAGTCGATAAAAATTTTTCAATGTAAATTGACATCTCTACACTTTCTCCCCAGACCTTTATTATGTTGGTAAAACATGTTTATTGTATTCTAAAACCATACACATACCAACGTACCTTCCACAAACACTTTCAATCTGTACTCCTAAGACTAAAGACTCAGGTAGAACTACTAAAATATTTCCAAATATTTTACAAATAAGACTGGTCAGTAGCAGGGGCACATATCAGTTATCATTAATTTTATATTTCTACTATTAAGGCATTTAAGTTTTTAAATTAAAACTCAGTACTATTTTTTCCAATATTCCCCTCAAGTATAGGCATTTTGAAACCAGATAACTAAATAAAATATGAGATATTTTTGAAAATTAGTCAAGACCATAGTCACAGTTTCTAATTACACATGTTAAATATTTGCCTTAAAATTTCCAGAAAGTATCCTGAGAGATTAGGATTCTGGTATTTGGTCAATTTTTAAGTTTGGGGAAAAGAGATCTCATGCTAAATATTTGTATAGTTAACAAAGATGGTTAACTAAGAGAGAATATAGAGAGGGGGAGAAAAACTACATAATTTCCAAAGATCCCTTTAGCAACTAGCCCTTTTCCAACTCCACCTACCTCCCAAAAAAGTTTTCTTAGAAATCTACCTTTTTACCAGCTGTCCTACTTCAGTGTAAGCATTTGTTTTCAGAATATGACTGAAAGGGTTAAAATTTAGTGAATGTGTTTACCAGATCATTTCACGAGTGAGATGGCCAGGTTTAAATAAACAACAAAAAAGTACCATAAAGCAGGGAAATAATTGAGCAGATTATGCATAGAAAACAATCTCAACCCACCCTTAGCTTCACCAATAATACTAAGCAAATCCATACTACCAACTGAAGCATGTATGTTACCAAAGAGCACACTTTACCCTGTCATCTGCACATTCAAGCAGGTCACCATGGCAGCATTCCTTGTGGACTTTGGCAAGATCTGTCACTAACTTGGAAATCTCTGCAAAGTCAGCCTTGGGAAATTTCTGGCTCAGACGGGCTACTGACCTAAGAAGAAAATCCCCCCAACAAAACATTAATAATATGCAATATTTTATGTGAAAGCATTAGGAAAATACTATTTATAACAAGAAAATTCAGGATAAAATAGCATATAAAAACAATTTATAAAGTTTGTTGGTTTTGATTTTAATCCTAGTTCTGAACCACGTGGTTATCTTGGGGCAAAATGTAAGCCATTGTAAGAGTGTGTGGTGGACTGAAGTCCAGCCATTCATAAAAACAAAAATCAAGAAGAGATTCTAAAAGAGGCAACACGAGGGGTGCCTGGCTGGCTCAGTCAGAAAACCTTGTGACTCTTGATGTCAGGGTTGTAAATTCAAGTCCCACGTTGGATGTAGAGATTACTTAAAAATAAAATCTTTAAAAAAATAAAGTGAAATAAAATAGGCAACATGTGGAGGAGCATCATGTTTGGAGCCCAGGACTGGCTTCTCGATCTGGCTTTATCATTTATTAGCAGTGGGACCCTAGGCAAGTTACTCAGCCTCTACCCAGTCACAACAGCATGTTAATTGCAGGACTGATGTGAGTATTAAATTAGTTAATCCATGCAAAAAAGCATTTTATTAACTGGAATATGTCATACAAGCCCCCATTATCTTTTTTTTTTAATCAAGCTTCCTGACTTCTAAAAGCCTCTGAAAAAAAAATTTCATAACTTCTACAAAATGAGAGAGTTTTGATTAAGCATACCTTTACCAAGAAATTGATCCAGCAGTGTCAACTCTATGACAACACGTAAAAGGCTAATATCCATATGCTTTCCCAAATCAAAGCACATCTCCTAAATCTGTTCAAAGCTGCTTCTTCCCCCAGACCACTCACAGCCTGTTTAATTGTGTATCATTTCATGTTGGGGTTGTTTTATTTACTGGGTTAGTTGATTTGGGTGGTGTGGATGGTAGACGGGGCAAGCAAAGATAGCTCAAGTGATGGTATCGAGAGAGCTTGCAGAATGTCTGCTATTTTCATTTCTCTCCTGTCGCTGTTGATTCATTGCTGGCTACCATGTGAGGGATGGGGGGAGGGGATTTCTCTTGGCTTAGAAACTGAAGAATGTTCCTCGAACCAGCTAAGTAATATAAAAACAGGCCCAGACAAAAACAAGAGATTCACAACAGAGCTGGAGCGATAAGAAAATGAAAACTAACCTTGATGGCTAAATTTAATTATCAGAACATAAAAGTACAAAGATTTCCACATAATTGATGGAGAGAGGTGGGTTAAATTAAGTAGAAGACCCTGACTACTGCTCTGTAAAAATAGTGAATCATTAGCATGAGATTTTTAGTTTAAATATCTGTCCTAGAAGGACAAAACAAGATACCCTCTAAATTCTTTGATTACTTAGAAAAAATATGATAAAAAATGATGAGGAATTGTCAGTGATGTTCTGATTTTCACCACTGTTAAATTTCTACCTTTTAAACAACCGAAAAGACACATGTGAAAGCATAACAAAAGATGCCAAATAAACATACATTTTTGTCAACCGAACCATAATCAATTTACATCATTATAAAGATTCAAATGAAGTTTAAAATACCATGCTTTGAAAGCTCTTTCTCCGAATTTTTGGAGGCTGGCACACTTGAGTCTCTCTTTGGCAGATGAAGCCAGTACTCTTTCCCTCAAAGCTTCAACCTGCAAAAAAGAAATGATTTGGGAAAAATTAGAAAGGAAATTTCTATGCAAAACACCTCTTCTTAAGTTCCGACGAGACTGTGCCACATGAAATTTTAAAGAGACCATTTACACCTAAATTCCCAAGTGCTCACTATTGGCAAATAATTATTTTGCTGTGGAGGAGGAGGACAACCAGTCTGGTCACAGTGTAAGCCTCTAGGTGGTTAAGAACCAGCATGGAGGGATCGCCAGGGAAAAGGGACCTGAAAGGGAATGTGGAGGGTTAGGGCACACTAATATCCCAGGGAATACAATTTCACTGACTTCTTAATTTCGCTTAATTTCGTTGATCACAACCCCTTCTCCACCGACTCTCACAACATCAATAAGCTCCCTAGAGAATGCAATACATAATAAATATTTATGGAATGGGTGAAGAAACCCAGCCTTCTAGAGGCAGATGAATTCTCCACTTTGAATTCCCTCCCCAATAAAAAAAGACTCACGAAAAGATTAACAAAACTGTGGCCACTTGCTGTGCAGCTGTACGGATAAGTTTCTGTATGTCACTGTAGTGACCAATGCCATAAAAGATGCAGGATATTTAGACACATACACAGTGATTTCCTCTATCAGATCCACTGTGGCAAATGCGAGAAGGAGGAATGAGGAGGTCAGAGGCCTTCAAAGAGGGTGAAAGATCTTTGGGGGAATGAAGAGCGAGGGAGGGCTTTTGTGTCATGTAAAGAAGTTTGTATCAGAGACGTGAGTTCCGTAAATCTAGCCATAAGATGTGCAAAGTCTAAGTTTGATTGTGAGTTGGCCCTCCTGTTCTGGGGAATACCTTTGGTGTCAGGCAGGCAGTTTTATCAGCAGCTTGGCAGCATTCTGTAAAAACTCCTTTATATTCTTCGGCATAATAAAGGAGTTCTGGGGCATAAAAGTAAGGATGTCTTCTGGCAATTTCATATAAGTAACTACATTTTTAAGAAGAAAAACAGGCAGTCATTTTTCTGTAGCAAACAATATCACAGGAACAACTGTCATCAACAATCTCATCTAATTTATCAGTTAATCTCAGTTTGCATGTGACGACCTTGACTTTGTCATTCTTTAAGTCAGTGACAAGGCTACACTTATACATATAAATTATATACATATTTATGTATGTATTAAGTTTTATATATATACACACATATACACACATATGTATAAAAAGGTTAAATTTTGGTGACACAACGTTTTTGGCTAAAATGAAATCAACTCTGAGAATAAATACATATCTTCATAATATTTTAACAGACGTCAATCTCAGTTTTTTTATACAGACGTGTCCTGTTTCAACGAACTCCAGAAGATCTTTGATCACATTTTTTGGAGAACGTAAGAATGGAGACTTTTGTAGTATCAAATGTTACTTCTTTAAAAATTGTCACTAGAATGAAAGCTTCTAAGCCTTAATACTGACATTGTTTTTTATGGTAGTAATTGTTATCACAGGCCTCGATCTATTTCCTAATGTTTCATTTTGTAGCATAAAAATCTTATTACTTACTTTCCCAGGAACTTCTGTTCATTTTCGTGAAAGGCGGTGCACAAGGCTTCAGCCTCTGGGACCACCAGCAGAGGGAAGCCGGGATTGTCATCTTTGTGTTGCAGGAAGCATTCGTTTCTCTCAGGTTCATGTTTGTCACAGCAATCAGCCAGTTCACCATACTTGTCGCGAAGAGAGGCAACTGTACACAGTTTATCTCCAAAGAGTTCGTGCTAAATGGAAGAGAGCAGGCTTCAGATCAGGGGGAGATATTTTATTTTCTTTGCACCCAAAGAGCAGTCTAAAAAATTTCATGTATCAGTAAACCTTGGTTAGGAAACCATGTAAACATCCACTTTTTTCCTCGGGTTTAGAGAGTCTCCCAGGATTTGACCATCTATGTAATTTTTGCAAGAATTAACCATCATGTGATTACTGATGATGGATAAAATGGAAAGGCAACAAGACAATCAATCACTTTAAGGAATGAACATTGCTCCTATTTCTACCAAAGGCTCCAGGCTGGAAGAGCTAATAAAAAAATCAAAGGAAAACAATCTTCTAAGTAGTAGGTGAATTTGCATTATGAAAGAAAGGGCTCAGAAATTGAGCTGCTCATTTCTGAGGGTCCAGTTTTTAAGTAGCTGCCATCAAAAACTGAAGAATAACACAATTTACTGTATATTCATTGTTATATTAAAATATAGATCTTTTTTATTCTAGAAACATTTGCCTCAAAACACATTCTATTAAATGTATTCTTTCTGTCCCCCTGAACTTTTATTATGAAAGTAATTAGAACTCCAGGGAAAATAAACTGCTAAAGACAGAATTAATTTTTAAAGCAAATATATTTTTAGAAGTCATATTTAGAGTCTTAAGATTGTGTTAAAAATATTAAGTTACAGTACTGATTCTACCTGGATGGGGAGATAAATGGAGAGAAATAAGTAAGAGAAGGGAAGCCTTCACTGATAAATAAAAACTGACCTTGCCCCCAGCAAGGCATATACAGATTGAGTGGGGAGAGAAACCTCTCCCTGTATTGAAGACCTCCCTAGAAATACCACAAGGTCCAAGTTCTTCAAAATGCATAAATGCCCTGATTGTTTACTGTATGTAAAAATACGACTATCCCTAAAATGAGGACTATATACCTGTACTATTATTTTACCTAATTAACAAAACTGACACAGAAATCAGATGCGTGCCTTCTGAAGATGAAAATCATGCTCTCACTATTAGCCTCTATGATAGAAAGCACATTTCAGATTTTAAAGAGATATTTACAAATAACAAACTTCCATTTAAATACACTATCACTGAAGAAGATATAGTACATATATTCAGTGGAATACTACTTGGCAGTGAAAAAGAATGAAATCTTGCCATTTGCAACAATGTGGATAGAACTGGAGGGTACTAGGCTAAGCGATATAAGTCAGTCAGAGAAAGCCAGGTATCAAATGATTTCATTCATATGTGGAATTTGAGAAACTCAACAGATGAACATAAGGGAAGGGAAGGTAAAAGAAGATAAAAACAGAAATGGAGGCAAACCGTAAGAGACTCTTAAATACAGAGAACAAAGTGAGGGTTGATGGAGGAGAGGGGAGTGGGAAGATAGGTTAATTAAGGAAGCCAGTTTTTGGAATGAGCACTGGGTATCATATGTAAGAGAGAAATCACTGGGTTCTACTCTTGAAGCCAAGAATACACTATATGTTAATTAATTTGAATATAAAAAAATGATAAACAAGCAAACAAACATAAATGAATGAACTATCACTATTGTGTGTGGTCTTAATAAAGAAATGTTTTTAAAACTGTGGCTGTAACTAGAACATCTCTATCATAGAAGAAACAAAAGCTAGCCTTGCTTTTGAGACTTGCTTACAAAGGAGTAACTGAGGAAACTAAATTTGGATTGTTTCCTTTGAAATTATCAGGATTACCTAAAAGAAGAAGAAACGATAGTCAAAATCAGAATGTACGTACAAGTGACTTGTCACAGTTGGGTGCTGCCTGGTCAGCCACACATCCTTTTGCGAACTCAGTTACTTCATTCACTAATTTTACATGATCTTCAAATGGACACTTCTGGAGATACTGAGAAAAGGCAACCAGTACCCTGAAACAAAGGACACAGAAACATGAAATATGATGAAATTTTAATATCGTTTGCTATGCTAGACAACAAATCACGTATCTGTACATGTTCTATATTTTATACAACTTGCTGTTAGCCAAAAAGTCTATCCACATCAGCTATTATCTGAAGCCTAACCAGGCATATGTGGCTGTCTAAGCAAAGAAGACATGTATTTATGCCACGTTTAAATAGATGTGCACCCTTGTTAGTAGATGCACAAACAGAGCAGGCAAGCAAGCTATATTCTAAATAAGTTTAATTATGAAGATTAGGGACATTACACAGTCTCTTTGTCTATTTAAAAAAAAAACAAACACCACACACAAGTCTCTCATTTAATCAGGCTGTAGCATAACATTGACCTTTAAAAAATAAACTATTTTCTCACTCTTTATTAGATTAAATAATATTAAAATGCTCTTAAGGGCCACAGACCTATTTGCTAGGTAAGGGAATTTAGTAAGTGAGCAGCAGCAGAAACCATATATTAAAGTCTTTCCCACCATGCAGGTTATAGAAGAGTTCCAGAGGCACACTTGTCCATATAGTGGCTGGTAGCCACATGTGACTGTATAGATTAAAATAAATTAAAATTAAATTCAACTTAGATTTTTTGGTCCTCAGTTGCACTTGCCACATTTAACGTATTCAATAACCTCATGTGGCCAGTGGCTACCATATTGAACAGCACTGATATAGAATATTTTCATCAATGCCCAAAATGGTATTGGATAGTATTGTTCTGGAGCCTGGACTCTGATGATAGGGGAATGAAAGACTTTCAGAATAATAACCAACTCTACTAGAAACTTTAAATCTGACTTTTCAATATCTTAACTTACAGGCCTCTGAAATGTTCTTCCCCCAAATCATTGTACCGATGAGCAATCTCACTCGGATCTGAAAAGGAGAAAAGACAAAAAAAGGATTTGTTTACATTCTGCAGAAGACAATTATGGTGTTACTTTTTGTGTTTCTCTCTGAGTCAAATATTCATTTGCTCCAAAATACTGGCCTCTGATCCCTAGAGAAATCTGAGGATGATGGTGAACAATTTGCTCTGAATTAAAATGGAAGAGTTACTCTATCACCAATGATACTATTTGAAAAATCACTAAAATTGTTAAATATTTATAGCTTTATATTCAAACTTGGATAAGATCTAATACTTCTGCAGTGTCCATTACCAGTTGCTGAGAGGTTAGTCTGAAATGAAAATGATAAATTCTACTTATAAGATTAACAACACAAGTTTGGGGTTTTGTTTCCGTTTTTGGTTTTTTTTTTTTTCCATATAAATCAACGTGCCGTAGCTAGGCCTTTGGAAATGTGGAGCTATGAATTCTAACATTAAACTATATTCTGTGAAGTAGAAGTCACTCTCAGTTCCTTCATGTGTGGAAGGAAATTACAGCTACTAAACAATTCCCACCATTTTTTTTCACCTAGGATGTTAGAAATATGTTAATTAGGTAACTTCCTACGGGATCACAAATATAAAATACCATCACAGTCTGGAAGTAAATGCTAAAGGAAAACACTTTTTTAAAGATGCAGGGTTTTCTAAAAACATCTTTTACTAGGAAAATAAAATAAAGGATGAATAATAGGAAAATAGAATTCTTACGTGCTTCTCGACGAATCAAGCCCCTGGAATAAGCAGAGCTAAAGAGAAGGAAGAGGGAAATAAAGGTTACCCACTTCATTGTGCCAAAGGCTTGTGGGGTTGATAGAAGAGAAAAGGTAGGACGAACAGAGAGAAATTAGCACTAATATACTTCTTTAACCAATAATTGTAGATTATTAACCAGACTCATCTTGGTATTTCATTGGCCCCCAACTGATTACAAAATTCATATTATTCTTGCCAAAAAAAAAAAATCGTTTGACTAAATCCATTGCGTATGTTTGCCATCTGGAACTGTTTTTTCCACAAGACCTTGTCAATTCATTAGTTATGTAAAACATCAAATTTTACATAAGAGTTTAAGTGATTTGCCCCTATTATTCATTACCATGTTCTTTATTTGTGGTTTATCATTTGAATATTTTAGCTTTTAATATGTGAAAAATCCTAACCAGACCAATGACTTAGCTTGAAAATAAGATTTACTAAAAGAGCTAAGCTTTGAACTATATCTATTACTAACTCCAACTACGCTTTTATCATTAAGTAATGAATGTACACACACACACACACGTACACACACACTAGAGGGCTTCCATGCCTTTCTCATTTCCCTCAAACATTCTGTCTAAAAAAAAAACTGATGTTACCTCAGATGCAAACTAAGAAAAAGCCACAGCCACAATAACTACTAAGATGGATGTTCAGAAGGTCTACATTCCCATCCTAGCTCTGGTCCACATGAGATTCAGGTCCTATGGCAGGATACTTAGATGCATTTTGGGCATACCTCATAGAATTTTCAGCTAAGGAGACATGGGGAAGAAAATGGACACAGTGACAGTAATGACAATCTTTGCCATAAAAAAATACATAAGACAGATCGAGCCTTTGATTACACCTTTAGAGGTGATAAGAATCCTAAACCTTCACCAGGTATCATATGCTTTCCATCCCTGCTTCACACTTTTCCTTTCTTCCTTTTAATAAAAAAAAAAAGTCACATGTTCTTCTTTAATGTTATTTTTTACTTCAAAATATATTTAACACTATGTCTGAAAACAAAGCAAGGGTGATTTCAAAAACATTTTTTCAAACTGCTTCCTCTACTCTCCCCACCCAAGATTCTGATCTCTACCTGAAGGGCTATTCTATCTCTGCCCTTTTGCTTTAAAGATAAAGAATCACAAATTGCAACCATTAGGAAAAATTGACTTTGTCTGATACTACAAAACAATAATTAGTGTCAAGCCAGTTATTTCACTTAATTAAATAACCAAGTCAGTCGAAATTGTTGGTCAAAGTGCTATATGGCACATAGAGGCATGGAGACTAACAAATACCAAAGAGAAGAATTACTCTTTTTATTCAGTCACATGATGAAAGGAATACACTTTCTATGATCATATTTTATTTTATGTCATTTTCAGGTATGGGCACTAATTAATCAAACACAGAAGAGGAGATCATAGATAGGGAACAAGAGATAAAAGATGATGATAGATGGATAGATAGATAGATAGATAGATAGATACATACATACATACATACATACATACATAGACAAATAGAGATGAAGTTTCCTTAAGTAGCACAAGGGAGTGCTGAATAGTGGAGCTACGCTTATCTTTCATGCCACAGACAAAAAGAAATAAAAGAATGTCTTCCTGCAGGATTATTCCCATTTGAATAGAAATGGAATAGAATAGAATAGAATGGAAAATCATTTTTGAAGTACAAAAACTTATATTAGAAAAAAAAAAGAATACTATCCTAATTCTAACTTTGTAAATAGAAAAAATAATTCCTTTTGGTAAATTATATTTATTTTTGTCTTCCAAGAGAGTAGGCATCTTTTATTTGAAGCCAGGGTCCAACTCTAGCTTTTCCTTTCTATCAATTCTTGGGGAAGGCTTGATCAAACAGGCAGTCCTCATCACTGGATATAATTGTATTGCTAAATCACAAAATCAGGCCTTTGTCATGCACACATATACTTTGTGCATGTTCTTTCATTTAACAAATGAAAATAATATTAGTCTCTCCATCTACTTTGCACTGCAATACTATATTGTAATCCGATGGTAAATATAGATCACGAAAGAAAAATCAAATTCATTATGGTTTTAGAAACTTAGAATTGATTTTCCCATATTTATGGAGATCTCATAGCTTTCAAATATAAAATTGAAAACACTTGAAAGAATTTTTCCTTATAGTACCAATACAGTGTTTCCATGGACATATCCTTATTAGGAATTAGTAGATGGCTGAGAAACTAAAATATTTAATTCTTAACAGGATCTGCATGTTTAAAATCCATCTTAATTAATAAGAAATACTTGAACATTTGTATTTTGTGGATTCCCAAATTAAGAATTCTTACATTTATCTTCTATGAGTTCTGTATGTACATTCTATACTGATAAGAATAAAACCACATAATTGTTAGTTTTTCTAAATTTTCTGTTCTTCAAGCTTTTAAGCTCTTATGCTTAGTTAGTCATCAAAGGACTCTGGCATGGGAGTAAATGTAAATGTTTAAACCAAGAGTTATAAATATGGCTTACAGAATCTAGTTTCTAAGTAAATAGGAAACTAGCTCCAATGATTTTTAGATGTTTTCCCATTTTTGTGGGAGAAGTTTAAAAAGAGAGAGTAGTTAAAATTACTTCATATGGAAAGAGTAACAGTATACTGATCATTTGGAAGAGAAAAAATAGCTTAGTTGAAATATAAATATACCTGGAAATTAAATCTAAGTCTTTATCACTTTTGTTCTTTGTTTTGCTTTTTTTTTTTCTTTTTGACAGGATAGAGATGGCAGTTTTGAAGCACATGAAACATCTCTTTGGACCAGTCCCTCTCTTCCTCGTCACCTTAATCATAACCTTAAACCTATACCTTTCTACTACCCTCTGGATTCCTGAAGCTTCTCATCAAGTCATTTGAACCAGGTTTCCCTCCCTTTGGCCATCTCTTTAGTTCAGCCCTTATGCTGTTTCTTTCTGTAATAGATGACTACTTCGGAATTACCCTTTCATAGAAATTAAGTGAAGCATGCATAACAATGTGGAAAACACCTCCAATAATAGCCTCGGTATTTTAACAGAAGCTTTCGAAGGACAACCACTTAACTCAAAGTCATTCCAAAATATGAGAAATTTGGATCCATTTGGAGAGAAAATTGGAGACAGGGAAATCTTTTCATAACCTTCTTCCTACGATCCTATGGACATATGCAGGTTCTAGCTGCCATGAAGGGCCTGGACTTCTACATAAGGAATACAGAAGAGTAGACAATGAAGACCATGAAGCATTGAACTAATCAGTTGAAACATTTAAGCCATTTAATTTCTTATTCACTTGTGAAGAATACATTTACCATTAAAAATTAAGAAAATTAACTTCCAAACTGTATAGACTCACACAGGCATTGCTAAAGGCAAATTAAAAACTTGTAATGTTATTCAAGTATCAATTGTCCCCTCATTTCCCTCCATAAGCCAATCTCCCCACTTACATTAATGAGAAATACAGAATTTGCTGGAGATGTCGTAGAAGACAAGGATAAGAACATTTATATTATAAACACCACACTAGATAACTATCTTTGGCTTGTTCCATCTCTTAAGTCCCTCTCTTTCCAAAGCTCCCATGACAGAAGGGTCCCTTTCTCTGCCTCTCCTCATGGTACACTGGTCCTGTGGAATTTACTGCAAATTTCATAACTCTTTACTATTCAGTTCAATTCAGCTCAATGTCAATTTCTAGCTCCAAACTTGAACACGCATATCCATATATATCTCCATGCCATATGGGTCAAGTTGGATTAAATTATCTTTAAGAACCCTTCATCTTGAACATTCTGTGATTCCATATTCCAAGATAGCAGTCTTAAAGAATGAGAAAAGGGCCTGACTAGTAGAAGGTAGAATGAATATATGAAGTTAAGGTTTTGGGATCCGAAACTGAGAATTTGTTCATTGCTGACCTGCCCAATGGCTCCTCAGGCATTACTCTATCTAGTTCAGGTTGACATTTTTAGGAAATAAAAAGATTCTTTAAACTTGCCTAAACTATATAAGTAAAATGAGACTTTCCTGTATCTTTTTATCATTTTTCCATTTCAAGAAAAATATAGCTAACGCCTGAAAGCCATGTTTATTCATTCTTCATATAAGTTAACAATCAATAGAATCTATAAACATTTACTTTGAAATTGATGCCAATAACTCTTCTTTTATAATAATAGCTAAAAATGGAAATCAAACAAATAAGCTGCTGAGAGTTTAATAGTGCTCAGAATTATAGAATATTCCTATATTAAACATTATAGAATACTCTATATTAAATATTATAGAATATTCCTATATTCCTATACTAAAACTTTAGTGGATCATACACCTGAAACTAATGTAACATTGTATTCCAGCTATACTCAGAATTTAAAAACTAACACAACAGTTGAATGGATAAAGAAGAAGATGTGACACACGCACACACACACAGAGCATATGATGGAATATTACTCAGCCATAAAAAAGAATGAAATCTTGCCATTTATGATGACGTGGACAAAACTTGAGAGTATCATACTAAGCAAAATAAGTCAGAGAAAGACAGATACCATATGATTTCAATCATATGTGGAATTTAAGAAACAAAACAAACGACCGAAGGGGGAAGAGAGAGAGAGAAACAAACCAAGAACAGACTCTAGAGAACAAACTGATGATTACCAAAAGTAGGGGGGAGATGGGTGAAATAGGTGATGGGGTTTAAGAGTACACTTATCTCAATGAGCACTGACTAGTGAATAGAATTGTTGAACCACTACATTATATACCTGAACCTAATAGAACACTGTATATTAACTATGCTGGAATTAAAATAAGAAACTTAATTTTAAAAACTAACAACAACAAAAAACTTTAGGGGATCAAGTTTAAGAAGTTTTCATTAAAGGATGATATTTTTTTCTTGATGTCTTCTAAAGCCTAGAATTTATTAGATGCTTTGTAATCTTCCAATACCAGACTCTAACTAAAACTCTGTCCCACCACCCAGCTGAGCCTTGGAAGTTAAGTCTTGAAATCCTCATCAAATTTTTAAGCATCTATGTATGGGCTGACATTAAGAAGTGAATTATTCGATCCAAAAAAAACTTGTAACTTTTAAGAAGTATATCAAATAAATAATTGGCCTAGTTCATTTTTTATTTTTTATTTATTTTTTTTTAATGTTTATTTATTTTTGAGAGACATAGAGGCACAGCATGAACAGGGGAAGGGCAGAGAGAGAAGGAGACACAGAATCGGAAGCAGGCTCCAGGCTCTGAGCCGTCAGCACAGAGCCCGACGCGGGGCTTGAACTCACAGACCGTGAGATCATGACCTGAGCTGAAGTCGGCCGCCCAACCGACTGAGCCACCCAGGCGCCCCATAGTTCATTTTTTAAAGAGAAATTCATTCGTAGCTTAATTATAATAAACTGTACAATGAAAATGTTTTCAAAATGATTTTTAAATATAATTATTGCACATAAAAGCATTGAAGTTTTCAGAATTAGTTTGTCATAATATAGACACAAATAAAAACCCTTTTATTAGAATAATATTTACAGGAATGAAGTTTTTATATATAAGTATATTTCATTTAATAATAATTTGTTGTAACAAAAAATATTCATTCAAGTAGAATAAAGAAATAATTTCAGTAACATATGATGTTGATAATGGCTCTCTTTTTCCAAAATGCTTCTGATTCAGTTATGAGACATCTAGTATATTTAACACCCATGGCTTAAATTGTTAGATAAAATCCATATAATTGCTATTTCAATTTAATTTTAATTTTATCTTCACATTATTTATTCACTCATTAAAATTATATGAATTAATCTCATAGCACTTAATGTCTTGAAGGCAAATGATGGTTATCGATGAGTCCAAATTTCTCTTTGTTGTTACATGGAAAATTGGCAAAAAAATGCACATCAAGAAAGATGGTATCTACAGCAAACATTGTGCTGGCATCAACAAATCCATTATTTATTTAAGAACACCAGTGTTCTTGCTGACAGGGCACAATCCAGAAAATCATGTTTTATACTTATTTTAAGTAGCACAATCTAGTCTTTCATTCATGCTAAAAATGTATTGACCACTGAATGTCAAGTATTTTCTGGGTTATGAGGATACAAAAGATTAATAAGATAGCTGCTGACTTCAAGAAGCCTACAGTCTAATAAGGGAGACAGACACATAGAAAGATAATTATAATGCGACATTGTAAATTACTGTGCATGTAAGATACAAGATACTTTCTCCTGGGGTGATAAAGAAGTCGCAGAGAAGCTCTAAACACAATAGCAATCTCATGTATAAATAAGATGTGTGGGCTCTTAATTTCTTAACTAACTGTATAATTCAACAGACTGTAAAGTTTCAAATTTCCATTCTCTGGTTCATTTTTGCTTGTGAAGTAACTCTGCCTGAAGAAATGAAATGAGTGGGCATAAGACTGAGGGAAGTAAGTACGGTATAAACATGTATGGTTTCTAAATATTTGATAAAAGACCAAAAGACAAAAAGCAAAGAGTTGGGTGCCAATTTAGAAGATAATGGAAATTCTATTAGGAGTGAGAAAGAAAGGAAAGGCAGACTGGGAGACAGAAAAGAAAGGCAGGATTTGCAATTATTCAGATTTCCAGGAAAACCTAAGGATGAAATTGGCCATTTTAATATTACAAGCATAAAAACAATTATTCTTAAAGTTACAAAATTTCCATGAGAAAATGCTTTATCTAAGATGATTGACAAAGCTGTGGACCACCCATATATTTAGTGATGAAAAACTGTTTCCGATTCAAGATCCATTTATTTCACCATGTGCCTAGAAGTCTGAGAGGGCTTTTTTAGGGATCTGACGTTTATGCTGAGAAGTTTTTAAATGAACACGAAGAATGAGGGAAGAAAATAGCTTTCTAGGCATAGGGGACAGCATGTGCAAATGCTTGAGGCAGGAGAGAGCATGAAAGAAACTGAGAAACGAGGCAGAATTGGAGAGAAGCACTGTGTGAGATATGAGAGTAGATGCCTTTTATGTCATCCTGGCTACAGTATTTTTGCTTTATTGAGAAGCAATGAGAAGTTGAATGATTTTATTAGCTCAATAATATAATCTTATTGATGCTGCAGAAAGATTACATTGGTGGCAGTGCAGGGAAAAGACTAGAGAGGGCAAGTGTATATATAGAAAGACTAATCAGGGGACTAATGCAGTAGTCCTCACAACCCATGGTGAGATTTTGAGTTATATCAGTGATGTAGAAACAGAGACAGGTGGACAGATGGAAGAGATATTTCGGGGCAGTACTAGCAAGTACTAGGATTTCCTCCTCTTTAAAATCCATGCCTTAGAAGGCCTCCACTGGCCTCTTTTGGCTATGCACTGCCTCAGAGGGCATAGAGTCCACAAAACCAAGAGAATGTAACCACCAAAACCCATCCTTCCTTCCTGAACCATGATTCAGGCACCCAGACCTTAGAACTCTAAACAGCCCTGAAACTTTTCAAGAGCCAGAGAGGACCTCTAACATGGGTATATCTTCCCAAGGGCAGACCATATCACTGACATATTCACTTCTAGGCCTAAGAAGTGGCCAAGAGACAATTATTTGGAGGAGATGTTGATAGAAGTGGAACATATATATATGTGCCACAACTTCTTTATCCATTCGTCAGTTGATGGGCACTTGGTCTCTTTCCAGATACCATATGTTCCCATGAATAGGTGGACTTTGTGAGACTAAGCAAAAACCAGGGGGAGGGGAAGAGGGGAAAGGAAGAAAAAGACACAGAGAGGGAGGGAGATAAAACATAAGAGACTCTCAAAGACTAAGAACAATCTGAGGGTGAGGAAGGTAAGAGAGGGGGGAGAGGGGGTGACGGGCATTAAAGAGGGCACATGTTGGGATGAACACTGGGTGTTATATGTAAACCAATTTGAAAATAAATTACTATAAAATTAAAAAAAAAGTGGAACATATGAGGAGGCATTCCACATGTACATACCTGAGGCCTTTTCATAATACAGAATGAAGCCAGGGATAGGCAGAAAAAAGGGATAGGCCAGAGGTTGGAGCTGGTTCTTCCCAGCACAAAACTTCAAGGAGATAAAATTAGCAGGACTTGATGGATTTCCCACACTCTCTATCTTTCTCTCAAAATAAATTAATTAATTAAAAAAAAAGAATTGAAAAAACATTTGTAGCAAGGGAGTTACTAATGTCCTAAATAGAGCTGTGCTTGATTAGAATGACGAGATCAAAAACCAGTTTGCAGTGGCTAGAGAAGTAAATAGGAAGTGAGAAATAAAATCTGCAGTATAGATAACTCTTCCAACAAATTTGGGTGTGAAGGAAGACAAAAGAAGAAGGTTGAGAGTCAGTGACTGTTATTACTTGTGATCATTTAGAAGACAGTGAGAAGGGTTCCACTGACTGTGACTTCATTTTCTCTGTAAAACAGTGATTGTTAAGAGCAAGAGGCTTGGGTGTCAACTATACTCAAAAAACAAAAAAAAATTTAAAAGGAATAAAGAGGTTGGAGTTGAGTATTTGAGGTAAATGGAGAAAACTAAAGTAGCCATTCAAAATGAGGGCATGCACTGAGCAGAGAGATTTATTGCCTTTGGCTAAATTGAAAAGTAAGAAAAGTTAGTCCATCGCACTCATCTCCCTCTCCAAGCCCTCACCGGGGCTCATGATAACCCTCTCTCCTTCCACTGCCCTCTGCAAACCTCAAATACATGGTTTGGACTCACCCCAGCACTACTCTTCCCTTAGGTGCCCAAAGGCCCGACTGGTACCCTGCGTCAAGTTCTATGTGCCACCTCTCTAATGGACACCCCATACCAAAACCGTCATTTCTGAACTTAAGGGCAAATTCAGGTAGGTGTTGAAGATCAACAATCACATAAAACTAAATCCACATAATCTAAGAACCTGTCCTTATCTCAGGCCTCTGCTCACAGTCTTCTCAATGCTGTATTTCCTCCACAAAACCACACCTAACCTTCCTAGAATTAGAGCCATCTTAGAAGGGATACCTCTGCTGTCAGTGACTTCCTAATGGATGGAATCTCAGAGAGCTAACAAATGAAGGAGAGAACCTGAGGAAGTGGTTCCATGGTTCTTCAAATCTCACCAGGTAGGTCCTAACCCACTAGGACAGATAGTTCACTAATCCTTATAAATAACCACTGGGTCCTGAACTTGGTGCTTGTACTTTGGAACCTCTATTTGATTGTTCAGAAACTTCTTTAGTCTTTCTTTTTCTTCCTTCCTTTTTCCTTCCTTCCTTCCTTCCTTCCTTCCTTCCTTCCTTCCTTCCTTCCTTCCTTCTTTCTTTCTTTCTTTCTTCCTTCCTTCCTTCCTTCCTTCTTTCCTTTCCTTTCCTCCTTCCTTCCTTCATTTTCCTCTCTCTATTTCTCTCATCATTGAAGTTGTTAGATCAATGTTTCCTTACAATTGAAATGCTGCAATTTATGTCCTACATCCTCAACATAAGGCTCTTGAAGGCGTAAACTATGTCTTATACTCACTATATCTAACACTAGATCCACAAATTCCTTGGTTTAAAACTTTCATTGAATGTCAGTTTAATTTGACTAATCAAGAGGCAACTGCACCCATATGGTAAGAGGCCTTGATTAATCTGATATACCTACTGTATGTCCTCCCACATTTTTCATTCTCATTGAATTTCGGTCTGGAAATTCATTTAGTTAGAAAGAAAAGGTAAACAAGTTAGCAGAAGTTGGCTTACTTTGGTCTTGACCACCTTAAGACACTAAAAACATTCTAGCCAGTACACTTACCAGGGTCTATTTAAATAAGCCAGTGATAAATCTTGTTGGTTCAGGAGTCACATTCATTGCCCAGAATATTGCTCAATTCTTAGCATGTACCATACAGCTGATATTTCCTTGCCTTCTCCATCCATATCCAACCAAGTTCAAAGCCAATACTAATTCACATTTATATTGTTTTATATTCAGTTTAGGTGAGAACACTGGAGTTCAAATGTGGAAATATTTCCAAGGACCCAACAACCCTGTGAAGAAAGGCCATTTGTAGAGAAACTTTGTCAAGGGCACTTACACATGAATGCTATTGCTTCTTCATTAGCCCGATTAAACTGACAGCTCGTAAACCTAAATCAGTCATTTAGGAGTTATTCTGTGGTTCATTCTAACTATACCTAAAAAATGTGAGCACGTTCCTGGGAAATATAAAATATGAAACGTGTCTACCAGGATGGGATTTTACTCACTAGGAAAAGTCTGGTGCATCAGATATTAACATATTCTTTTTAAACTTAAACATGTTTTTATAGGGAAAAATTATTATATTGCATATTACTTCTAATATTATTTGTTAGCTATACTCTGTGGTATGTCTAATTTCTTCGTATGTTAGAATCTATTTGTAGGCATGATCATCTAGGAAGAATTACTAGACGCTGTGAACTTTACCTTATTTCCTAATGCCCTATAACACAATCCAAAATCTGTATTAGCTTGCTCCTTATTGCCAAAAATCTCTACAATCCACCAACTGCAATAAGATACTGATTTTCAACTATCTTTAGAACAGTTTTTATAAACAATGTCATAAAATAAATTTAGAGTATCATGGCCAATAATTTTTAGTTAAATAAAATAAAGAGAACTGATCAGAGTGCATTACATATAGTAGGGTAAATGTTATTCTGTGGAATATTTGCTATATACATCCATATTAGGTCATCATGTGAAATGTATTTCTTACTATGGTCACTGTCAAAACACTTAAAGATCCTTTCTTCCCCTTAAAATCTATTTGAAATAAGCTCAGTACGTCAGTACGTTCAAAATCAACTTGGCATTTTTCCCACCATAACCATCAATCTAATTTTTTTCCAAATTTACCCATGTGGCTTATTATATCCATGTCACTCATTTGATAACCTTACAGTAATTTTAATACTATAAAATTCTCCTTCAAAATCTCACATGTATCCTTATCCCAGGACACTGAGACAACTCTGGTTCAGGCTCTCACCAAATCATGCCTGAGTTATAATAAACTCTTAACTAATAGTCTTACCTCGAGTCCCAATATACTCGGATTAATCCTAAAATTTTCCACTCCTTAAAATCCTTTAATGTTTATTTTAAATAAATTCCAGGATCCTTTCCCTAGTATTCAAAATATCCAGGAATCGAATTCCACTAGTTTATAATATACATAAAAGCAGAACCTCTATCCCCCTCACTGCGGTATTCCCAGTGGATAAAACATGACTGGCACATAACACATGCTCAATAATACTTGCTGAATGGGGGCACCTGGGTGGCTCAGTTGGTTAAGCATCCGACTTCGGCTCAGGTCATGATCTCGTGGTTAGCAAGCTCGAGCCCGCGTCAGGCTCTGCTGACAGCTCAGAGCCTGGAGCTTGTTTCAGATTCTGTCTGCCTTTCTTTCTGTCCCTCCCCACTCATACTCTCCCCCTCTCTCTCTCTTTCTCAAAAATAAATAAACATTAAAAGAAATGTTTTTAGGGGCACCGGGGTGGCTCAGTCGATTACGCATCCGACTTCGGCTCAGGTCATGATCTCGCGGTTTGTGAGTTTGTGAGTTTGAGCCCCGGGTCAGGCTCTGTGCTGACAGCTCAGAGCCTGGAGACTGCTTCAGATTCTATGTCTCTTTCTCTCTCTCTCTCTCTGCCCCTCTCCCAATCGAGATTTCTCTCTCTCTCTCTTTCAAAAATAAACAATTAAAAAAATTTTTAATGTTTTTAAATAATATTTGTTGAATAGATGAGGAAATGAATAAACAAATAAATGAAGAAATGGTCTCTGTAACATATCTTGTATTTCTCTCACCTGTCAGTTCCCCCACCAAGTCAGTGATATTCATCATAACATTTTTCACAAGTCTACAAAGTATCAAAGTATACAACACTGCACAGGTAAGAAAACTGCGTAAGTTCATTTCAGACCAAAGTGTCTGTTAGGCTATCTCCCACCATGATGACTGACCCCTGCTTTCTATTTATATAAGTCCTCCTCCTCTTCAGAGCCTCACATGTTTTCACTCTCTTCTGCTAATCTCTACTACTTTGTTTTAATTCTTAGTCATATATTTTGAATTTTTATCGTTTTATCAAAGTTTAATTATTTTATAAGAATAAGGCTTTTTCCAATTCATTATATTCTCCACAAATATCTCAGTCTAGTACTAGGCATTTAGTAGATACTTGTTAAACCCATGAATTAAATTAAATGAGTAAAAACTTGAAAAGTTACTATATTGTGAAAAAAAACTAAGAAAGTTATTGACTATATCTATCTCTAGCAAACTTAAGATTCATAGGAATAATCACATACACTTCTGGCATGCAGTCATCTCTCCATAAATATTTGTTGCACGAATGAACAAACAGACAGCTTCCAGTCTTGTGTCCATCAGCCCCTTGATATACATGAAAGAATAATAAAAGTTTATGAGCTTATTGTTAATACCACAAATAATAGTAATAGAAAGTTTGTGTTTATTCCTGGTAAGGATGCAAACACAAACATCTCAAGTGACTGTACATTAGGGTAAAACTGTATCAGCTCTGAGTATATGTTCCCACGTGCTGCTGAGTAGGTCAGAAGGAAAATGACAGTTGTTGATTTAACACGCATAATGTACCAGCGGTGCTCAGCATGAGCTCATTGGGTCCTCAGAACCACCTTAAGAGGGCAGCGTTGTTACTATCTCTATTTTACAGATGAGGAAACTGAGGAGGGTAAGGCAAAGTAGCTTAGATTAAGGAGTTTGCCCAAGGTCAAAAGTTAGTAAGCAACAAAGCAACCATTATAAACTCACACAGTCTTGGGACAGGAGAGTATAGATCTAATCCATGTATGGATTTAATCTAGGTATAGACCTAATCTATGATGTCTTTTAAAAAAATGTGGGCAGTTATTCTCTACTGATAGTCCCTAAAACGCTTCCATTACATTCACAAAGTTACATCCATTGGCATTGGTGGTTGAAATATTTCTCCTTGGGTATGAGTGGCAGGAGCTGGCATGAGGATATATCCCTTTTGTTTTCTTCTCTATTCTTTGCTCTCCTAAAATAAGGTCTCCAAGTGTCACACTGTCCTTGCTTTTTATAATGCCAGTGGCTACAGCAGCAAGACAGATTGTTGATAGAGGTGATGGTGCAAGCCAGAGGAAGACAGACACTGGTTATCATACTGGGAACTCAGCACTCAAGTATCCGTGAGTATTTTGAATTTTTGGTGATCTGACGATGTGTGAAAGCTGGAATTCACTATTTTTTATTTGATTCCACTATTTTTAAAACAGTCATACAAAGCCTTATTTTAAAATATTTTAACCAATAATCTTTTTGACTACTGTTTTGCCACTTCCACATATAGACATGTAGAAGGAACACTTTTTCATAACTCTAAAAGCAAAGTCCTCCAACCCACACAAAGACCTGCTCTTCTAGGAAGATTAGGTTTGAGCTTGTTTACAGTTTAGCCATACCGATGATTGCTTTTCAAGTTGAGTAGGTTAGATGAAACATCTGTGGAATTTGTTTGAAGACAGATGGGTGCTCAGATACAAAAATGCTGGCTTAAGCAGAGGCAGAGTGGACTGGAATGATAAATACAAATGCAAGCCATGCAGAGGCAGCAACCAGAAAAAAAACAGATTCATGGTAATAGCATCCTTTTCAGAATAATTACCTAGGAGTGTTCTGGGTGACATATACAGGCACTCCATAGAACTGCTATTGCACATTTTTCTCTCTCTTTCTCATTTCCATTCAGTTCATTTGAATTAATATCTAATGTCTATTCGATTTCTCATATATTTCTAGTATCTATGCTAGATACCATATGAAGTATTATCATGCTTTAGTTAAAAGCACAATGACTTCAACTTTCTGTGCCTTAATTTTCTGTCTTTCATATTGGGGATAATGTTAATCATGGGGTTACTATGATAATTAAATTAATTAATGCACATCAAGTGTACCCAGTACCTGGCACATATTGACGCTCAATGAATTTTAGCTACCATTCTCATTTTTACCATGAGAACAAACAGGCTGGGACCAGCAAAGTCTCTTACCTAAAGAGTGTTCAAATAAAACTGCACTTATAGAGATATATACAAGAGTACTTTAAGAAGACAAAACACCATGTGGCTAACTGCAGCCTGGCCTTTAGAGACTTGACAGTTGTTCATATAGCAAGAGCTGTAGAGAGCTCTGGAGGCGGCATGATAGATGTGACTTGATCTAGGTCTAAGAATATGAGGTCAACCTGGAAATTTTGCTATCTTCATTATTCAGATCAATACAGAGGAAAATCTTAGGACTGGCTTGGGGAAGGGTGGGGAGAGGAAGGTGGGAGAACATAGGCCAGGTTTAAGGAAGGTAATTGATAGCTCTGTTTGGCCGTGTTAAGTTTGAAATATCTGTTAGACATCTTGATAGAAATATCATATTGTTCAATATGTGAACCTAGAATTCAGGGGAGAAGTCCTGGCTAGAGATAAAAAATTGAAAAACTCGTGCAGAGATGTGTTCAAAGACCTGGGTTTAAATGAGATGATCTAATCACCCAGCAGGTTAGTGTAGACAGAGAAGAGATGGGTGCCGAGGACGGAACCCTCACTACTAGAAGATGGAGGGGTTTGAGGGTGGAGGAGGAACTCTCATTACTGCAAGATGGAGGGGTTTGAGGGTGGAGGAGGAACCCTCATTAGAGAGGCTAAAGAGAAGGAATGACTATGAAGTAAGAGGAAAATGCAAAAGTGTCTATGGTGTAAAAGTCTAGAAAAGAAGTCCCATACCTTATGCGAAGTAATGTTGCTGGTTACTGGCAGTTAGGATGCCTACTGCTACTTTATAGGTACCTTGAAGACATCAGAAGCCTTAAGTTTCTACTTCTCTTATTTCTGCATCACCAACAGCACTTAACACTTAACTGGGTGGCTCAATCAGTTGAGGTCCAACTTTAACTCAGGTCACGATCTCACGGTTTGTGAGTTCGAGCCCCACATGGGTCTCACTGCTGTCAGCACACAGCCTGCTTTGGATCCTGAGTCCCCTTCTCTCTCTATCCCTCCCCCCATTCACACACACACACACACACACACTCTCTCTCTCTTTCAAAAATAAAGAAACATTTTTAAAGAGCAGAGCAAAATATATGGTGAAATATACAGTGAGAACTCACTGAGTCATTGTTGATTGATTATACACACAGGTAACACAATCAAAACCAGATCTATCTTGATAGGAGAGGTAATAAATTTTGTTTTTACTGATCTGTAGTTACACTGAATTGCAAATGGGTATCTCTGTGTAGTCTCATTTGGCTAACTTCATGAACAATTACTAATGATTGACTAGTCGCATCACACTCTGATTTAGTGATGCAATATCTATCTTGGTGTCCATTCCCCAGATATCTTGACCCTAAGATTTAAGTAATCTAATGCAAAAAAAAATGAGATAGATTTATTGTTTTGTTTGATTTGGACAAATAGTTGATTCAAAATCTTTCTTGAGAATATACATTGTATTAAAATCAATTTGGGGCCTTTATGAAATACACAAAAATATGAATATGCTCAACAATTTCTCACCACAATTTTACAAATGGAAAAGCAAAGACAGGCCAAACAAAGTCAATAATACAAAACACTAGGCCATGAGTGCTAGACAGAGTTATAAGCAATATGCACTTCTATTCATTTATAGTACTTTAAAATTTTAATATATAGAAATATTCAACCCCTTAAAACTTTAGAATCACCTCTGAACTTTTTCCTAATTCCTTTTGCACACAACAAAGTATCCTGTAGAAATCCTTCAATATACTAAAGAATAAAGTCACTTAAAGAGTGTTAAAACTATAATAACAGACCATCCATTGCATTGAAGGTCAATGACCTGATGTTTACACTTTAATCCTTTACCACAGATAATTTGCAAAACCCAGGCGGACAGCAAATACTTTACAACTCTAATCAACAAAGAGTGAACTATGTTCATTGAAAAGTATACTCTGGGCAAATGAATTACAGAAAGTCCACACACAAAAAGTGACCCTCAGAGAGTAGCCTAGCTTCAGGGAGAAGGAGAAATGCTGAGTCTAGCATTTGTGCTTTCGGTTGGGGAGATCTCATGAGCAGAGATTCAACAAATGAGTCCCAACATTCTATAATGTGAGTAGCAGCAAATAGCTCTGAAAAGCTCCAGTGACAAATACAATAAAACAGTCACTAACTTAAATATGACAGAGATCTAATTTGAGAAAATACTAAAAAATATTTGTTGTGTCTCACATGTTCTGCTAAGACCATTTTAATGCACCAGTAGAGAGACATTTATAAGGAACAAGGTGCTGAAGGAAAACTAGGGATTATAATATTAGTTTTCTATACCTGGGAATGTCACTTTATCTTTTCCAATACGAAAATTTTTTGAATACTGCCATCAGTAGCTCCGGTATACCCAAATTAGAAAAATAATTCCAGATACATTAAACTTATTTTGTAGAAGTTCTTTCTCCCTCTAATCTGCTGTCAAAAACCCATGATGTACAAAAAGAACACGTAGCTCTTACATTGCCACTTCTATATTTGGAGAGAGAAGTGACTAAGCACACGGACTGTCTGGGTATGATCCTGCCTCAGCCACTTAGTAGCTTTTACCATTGGACAAGTTACTTAACTTCTTTATGCTTCAGTTTCCTCAGCTATAAATTGGGGATATGAATTATGTTTGAAAGGATTAAGTGATTTAATACATGCAAAGTGCCTAGAAAGTACCAGGGACATAGCAAGTAACTCAATACATTTTGACTATTATTATTACATCTTTATTATTGTTATACATTGTAAGCACACAAGTACATGTTATGTGGATATTATGGTATCTAAAAATAAAAACAAAAACAAGCAAATGGAAATGAAGCATCCAAGATGATTAGCAAACAGAATATACTTTAAATGGCAGGAGAGAGAAAGAGGAAAAAATACACAGGCCCACTCATATATATCCTGTTCTTCATTATCAATATGTGCACAGTAACTCTAAGAAATATTTGCAAGGTTAACCTACACACTCTTTGTAAGAACGTTTACATTTTACCTGTTTCGAAGTCTTAATTGATACCATTAAAAGCAGCCAGATAAACAAAAAAACGGACTCTTAAAAATGGAGAATGAACTGGGGTTTCCCATAGGGAATTTGGTGGAGGGATGACCAAAATAGATAAAGAAGATGAAGCGGTACAAGGTCCCAGTTATAAATAAATAAGTCACAGAGATGAAAAAGCACAGCATAGCTAATATAGTCAACAATATTGTGGTATCATTGCATGCTGACTACACTTATGGTGAGCATTGGGTAAGGTATAGAATTTTTGAATTAGTATGTTGCACATCTGAAACTTACATAACATTGTATGTCAACTATACTTCAATCTAAAAGAAGCAGCCAAGAGGTGGCTGGATGGTTCAGATGGTGAGCATCTCACTTCAGCTCAGGTCATGATCTCACAGTTCCTGGGTTTGAGCCCCACTTTAGGGTTCTGTGTTGACAGCTCGGAGCCTGGAGCCTGCTTCAGATTCTGTGTCTGCCTCTCTCTCTGCCTCTCCCCTGCTTGTGCTCGCTCTCTCTCGCTCTCTCTCTCTCTCTCTCTCAAAACATAAATAAACATTAAAAGAAAAAAAAAAAAAAAGAAGAAGCCAACGGAAGACAAGACCTTCCAGCCTTGGCAACCTTAAAGATTTAAAAGTCAAAATTGTTCAGGGAGGGGAACGATGTGGGACACAAAGGCAGAAGGAAATGTAGATAAAATTAAATTTCATTATAATCTGCATCTCATTGATATATACTTGAGTGCAGGCAGAGTATATCATTTCTCCAGGAACTCCCAACTGTCTTAATGTTAATGCTTTGCTAGAGGGAAAGACAACCTTAGCTTGACAATGGCTAGACCTCCAGGATCCTGTGAGTCTTCTTTAGCATATGAAAATCCCTTTGGAAATTTCGCCGGGCCTTTACCTCCCCCAACTCTCAAGTAAATAATCTGTCACTCTTCACAACCCTGGAGCTGTTCTTCCTGTCCATGGGTCCTGTCCCCATTCTTTAATAAAAATCACCTTTTTGCACTGAAAAAAATAAAGAAAAGAAAAGAAGCAGCAAAAACTAGCCTGGATCCTAAGGGGGAAGCATTAAAAAAAAATCTAGAAAATATTTTATTTTATTTTTATTTTATTATTTTATTTTATTTTATTTATTTCATTTCATTTCATTTCATTTCATTTCATTTCATTTTATTTTATTTTATTTTATTTTATTTTATTCTGTTTTATATATACATGCTAAGTGCCTAGAAAAGTGCCAGACACCTACCAAAATCCTGATATAAGACGAGTGTTAAAACAGGCTGTGCTTGCAGTGAATTACTTCTCTGACTCAGCATTACAGCAACCGATTCAAGAGATAATAGTTGCTCTGTATTATTTGTAAGTTCCCTTTGGTGTTCACCACTATTAAAAAATTTTTTTAATAAATTAAGGCTCACTGTTACACAGTCCTACTTTGTCATTCTCCCAGTCCTCACAGGAGAGCTCATTTCTCCAGATTTGTACCTTCTATCTTAATGTGACAGTAAAGAAAACCTCAGGATCATCTTGTTTTATATGAGGACTCCCAAAATCTTTGGCGTTGATGCTACTACAATCACTAGATACTTACCAAATATTCAGAAACTGAAGATGACCTGTCCCCGCAAAATGAAACAACAGTACCTATGCAATGGGATAACAGTTGATCTGCAAATTTTCTTCGTTTGTCCAGAAAGTGTTGATTTTTTTTAGTCGTAAGTAATTAGGCTATTCGGTTCTGAATGAGTTGGAGGAGGGATGTTATAGGATGAAAAGCATGGACAGAGTTCCTTTTGATGTTGGCTTCTAAGACTTAGGCACTTGGAGAAGCTGAAAGTATTCCCGAGGCAGACAAAATGTTTGGGACAAATACTTGAGGAAGAACAAAGGACATGGGAGGACACAGGAAATAACCTACCAGGTTGGGAAGAGGAGACATGGAGGGAAGTCCGAGAAAATGGTCCCTGGAGGCTGGAAAGGAAGTCTTCCCTGAGAGAGTCTTTTTCTTGTAAAGCAGAGGAAAAGTAAAGAAAAAATTAGTATTTTAGAGAGAGGGGGGCCCAGTGTTCTATCTCAGGAAGGGGTCTGGGAGAGTGCAAGACCCAAGAAGAAATGACTGCGCGTGTGTTTACGCAATTCTGAGCTGATAAAGTTAAAGCTTGCTCCACTGTAGCAGGTTCAAAACTAAAATGATTTTGGCTTACGAAAAATTAAGGAAAGTTACATTCTTACACAGCTACTTACTTTACTTACAAAACACACACATAGACACACACATGCACATATACACACACCAACAAGCATTTAAGTAAATTAAAACTAATTTTGCAGGGCACCTGGGTGGCTCAGTCGGTTAAACCTGTGACTCTTGATTTCAGCTCAGTTTATGATCTCTCAGTTGATGAGACTGAACCCTGAGTCAGGCTCTGGCTGGCAGTGTGGAGCCTGCTTGGGATTCTCTCTCCCTCTCTCTCTGCACCTCCCTCGCATGCATGCAAACATACATGTAAACATACATGTGTGCTCTCTCGCTCTTTCTTAATAAAAATATATTAAAAAAAATAACTTTGCTTTGCAAATTGATCTATGTCCCCCCCCTAATTTTTAGCAAACTCCAACATTTTCACAAATGCATGATACATATAAGAACCTAAGAATCATGTATAATGAAAAGAATTATTTAAATAATTATTCAGGTTTATTTTTTCCATTATTTATAAATTATGTATTTTTATGAAAATAAATAATATTCAAACATTTTCAGAAGAAACCAGATGTAAGCGCCATTTTCAAAAGCCCCTTCATTTTGATTATATTGTCAGTATCTTAAAATCAACACTTTCTGATATATAGTCATAAAATTACATATATTTACACATATTCAAAGACATCACATAAAATGTTTTAATAATTTCTACTAGTTATTATCTTTAAACAATGAGAGTCAGCTTACTAATTCAATCTGACAAACTGAATTTGCTACATCTTTCTGCTTTTATTTTACTAAGTATATTTATAGAATTTAATCATATACCCTAGTTAAGACTTGTAGAGAAATCTTTAGCTCATTTTGAAATATATTAAACATTCATTGTTTTAGTCAATTATTTCCCAAATATTTACCAATTGCCTGCAGAATGCCGGGAATTATGCCAAAGACATAAGCAAGGGGCACCTGGGTGGATCAGTTGCTTAAGCATCAGACTCTGGATTTATGTTCAGATCATGCTCTCATGGTTCTTGAGGTGGATACCCAAGTCAGGTTCTGTGCCCGTAGCATGGAGCCTGCTTGAGATTCTCTCTCTCTCTCTCTCTCTCTCTCTCTATCCCTCCTCCACTGCTTGCACACATCACACCCTCTCCTCTGTCTCAAAATAAATAAACTTAATAAAAAAAAGAAATAAGAAAAATGCTTCACTCCCAGCACACATTGTTGAGTAAATAAAGTTAAGAGTAATATTTTCAACATGAAGTTTTTATCATGTTTTCATAAAGTCCAGTATGTAAGGAAAGATTATAGTGACATGAGATTACTCTAGTAGACTTCTGTAATTGGCTAAAATTGTGAGAAATTGGAAATGCTAATGAAATACCATTAATTTGAAAAATCCAGAGGAATAGCTACTCAACTTCTCTTTTTAAATTACATATCTTTAATGAAATTCAAATGAAATGTATACTGATCATGTCATATTTCATTTGGTTTACATTATTTTTTCATGTTAATATGCCATCAGTTGTAGATATAATGTAATCGTCTAATAATAATTTAACACTAACTTTTGGGAGGGAGGGGAGGAAAGAAGATAAAAGAATGCATTAAAAAACACAAATCAAAATAAATAAAATGAAATAAAAACACAAGTCAATTGCAAGATACCTCCTAATTTTAGATATGTTACAACAATAAAACAATAGCACATCTTAGATTAGGGAACTATGGTATTTTAAAAGCCATCTTTGGAAGCTAGTATTCTATTTCAAAACTTCCAACAGAATTATCTGTACTTCAGATGAGTGTAGAGAATATAAATCTAAATGACCCTGTTCCTTCAAAATCAATAGACTTAACTTTCCTCAGGGAAAAATTTAGCAAAACAGGAAGGTTCACTGCTTCAAATAACAAATCTATTTGAACCTATCGATTGCCATCAGAACTGTTCAGCTGACTTTAATACCTAAGAGATTACTCATACCCTCTTGTACACTCTATCGATTTTCAATATGTGTCAAATTCATAGATCACTGTAGTATTTGATATTTTTGTCTCGATGTAAAAAAATTTTAGAATAAATTGTAGTAAACTTCATGTTTATAAGCACACCCCATAGCAGGTTTGCTACACCAACAGAGAAATTACAGAGCAAATAAGTTTAAGACATTTTAACAGAATTTAATTCGGTTTGATTCAAATTAACACAAAAAATGGTATTCTGGGAGCTGGGAAAAAAGTAAACCAAAAGATATGTGATACCGTTCAAATAATTAAAGAATCAAGTAATAGAAATAGTATAGGGGTGCCTGGGTCACTCGGTCGGTTAAGTATCTGACTCTCTTGATTTTGGCTCATGTCATGTTCTCACACTTCATGAGTTCGAGCCCCATGTGGGGCTCTGCACTGACAACATGGAGCCTCCTTGGAATTCTCTCTCTACCCTTCCACCCCCTCAAAATCAAACAATTAATTAAAAATAAAGAAAGAAATAGTGTATCAGATCGAATTCATCAGAGTTAGTCACAGTGGCCCTTTCCTATTAAATACCCTTTTAAAGATTGAAATATATGAGAGAATGTAGTAGATCTTAAAATTACCTTCCTATCTCTGAATCTGCTAATACCACGGTAATGAGTCACTAGACAGAGCCATGGAAAATAGAAACGCACAAAGCAATACTGAAATACGTGTGGGGCTGGCTAGACCTCTTAGGTGACTGGTTGGCACATAGTTAATGCACAACAAATACTTGTTCGGCTAATGAGAGAGTGAGTGACTCACTGCACATACCAACATCCTCAATTCAAACGTATGCCTCAGGGCAATTATAAACTTGTATTCACAAAGGACCTTTGGAGTTACTTGAAAATAGTTTAAACTGTGAATGTTAAATCTGCAATTTCTAGACATCTACCATCACAGATATGTATTGACCTAGGAGAGTGACATAAAAGATAAGCTCAACTACTCCAACGAAGAACTAACAGATAACAAAGTTTTAGTGAAAAAACACTCTCCTGGAAATGTTCCTTATAAGTAATAGTTGTCCTTTAAAACAACACAACTGTTATTGCCTATCTCTTCATGTGCGCTTTAGCTGGTGTGACACAGAAGATCTCATAGGGTAAATTGAATCAAATCGAATTTAGTTAACTCACACTTAAGTGTGAGTTGCTTCATGTGGAAGCAAGCACTGCAATAAAGTTACTTTTTCTAGTACCTTATCTAATACAGTGAGAATACTTTTTTATTATAGATTTTTTTTCTTGATCTTACTATAGACTGGCACATTGATTAAGTAAATTCCTTGTATAAAATGTTTTAGACTGCTACTGCTCTATGCTCAGTGTTCTGTGGTTTCCATAATCAACCAATCTCTCTCTTTTTTTTTATTTCACTTAATTGCTCTGTCTTCAGCATCTGTAGCTTTATGCTACTATCTCTAAACAAAGGTTCTCATCTGTGGGCTCACACACACCCCAGAAGAAGTACCAGAAAACAAAAGTCAGAGTCAGTTTTGCACCACAAAGCAGGGGGTTTGGAAATGTGAAATTTTGAAACAGCATATTAACAAGGCTCTCCATACACATAAAATTTAAATGTTTAAAAATAGAGCATCTCGAATCTGAGGAAAAAAATCAATATATATCAGGAAACTTGAGCGTTGCTTAGATTTTCTTATCTCCTCTTTAGCCTTGGGTGAATTGAAGCACTTAGATCTCAGTTCAGCTTGATGGGTTTTTGTAATCAAAGGGGGCTCAAGTAATTTAGATGTTTCATAACCCCAGCTAGATTGGGGTGACCATCAGTAACAAAGCTACATTGGGTTTACCTGCCTAATAGTAGTTTATTTAAAGTGATGTTGGACAAGTAATTCACTTCTTCGAGTCACAATTTCCTCAAATATGAAATATAGGGGTGGAGCCCAATGATTCAGAAGGTTCTTTCCACAAGATTGATTTCTCTGAAACTTCTAAAAAGTGAAGATTTTTCACTCTATCTAAAAACTAGTAAGTCCCTAAGAGTCAAGGCTGGGAAGCATCAGGCAGGGAAAATGAGTTTTTACTCCTAACAAGAAACACTTAAAGAGTACTTATGATGAGGTGCACCTGGGTGGCTCAGTAGGTTTAGCATCCAACTTCGGTTCAGGTCATGATCTCATGGCTAATGGGTTCGAGCCCCACATCGAGCTCTGTGCTAATGGCTCAGAGACTGCTTCGGATTCTCTGTCTCCCTTTCTCTCTCTGACTCTCCCTTGCCCACACACACTCTCTCTCAAAAAAATAAATAAATAAATAAATAAGCATTTTAAAAAGTACTCATGGGGGCACCTAGATGGCTCAGTCAGTTAAGTGTCCAACTTCGGCTCAGGTCATGATCTCACAGTTTGTGGGTTCAAGCCCCACTTCAGGCTCTACATTGACAGCTCAAAGCCTGGAGTCTGCTTCGGATTCCACGTCTCCCTCTCTCTGTGCCCCTCCCCCACTCACACTCTGTTTCACTCTCTCTCTCTCTCAAAAATGAATAAACATTTTAAAAAAAGTACTTATGATGAAACAAGAAAAATGAACATGGGGGGTGGGTGGGGAAAGAGACACAAACCAAGAAACAGACTCTCAACTATACAGAGAACTAATGGTTGCTGGAGGGAAAGAGTGGGTGGGGAAATGGGTTAAACAGTGATGGGCATTAAGGAGGGCATTTGTGATGAGCACCAGGTGTTGTATGTAACCACTAAATGTTAATGAATCACTAAATTCTGCACTTGAAACTAACATTGCACTGTATGGTAACTAGCTAGAATTTAAATAAAACCTTGGGGGAAAAAAAGTACTTATGATGGACCAGCCCCTATTCTAAGCACTGTACATATATGCATGAATTGAATCCTCACAACGGAGGCAGGTACTGTTATTATGTCCATTTATCAGATGAGGAACTGGAAGTATCCAGTTAAGTAGTCTAGCTTGTTCAAGGGTGTATGCCAGTAAGTTAGTGGGGTCAGGATGCAAACCCAGTTGGCTTCAGGAATCTGTTCTCTTAACCACTCCACTCTGCTATGTATCTAAGATTTACAGAGCCCACAGACTTGATCCATAGATGCTAGATGCATAGATTTCTTCCAGATTCTCTATATATTAACCAAGGTCACGGGGCAGGGTTGATTATATGTGCGTTGTTAGAGCTCTGGAAGGAAATGTGTCAAAATTCCTGATGTTTTAACTGGGGTTAAAAAAGCCACAGAGAGGAAGGAAGACATGACATGAGAGCCTCTCAAAGAATAAGAACAAACTGAGGGGAGAGGGGGTGTGTAGGGGGAGAGTGGGTAATGGGCACAGAGGAGGGCAAAACAAAAACAAAACTGTGAAGAAACAAAAGAAAAACAAAACTGTGGTTAAAAGTAACCGATCCTTGTAAAACTATTAGAACCCTGAAATTCCATTCAACATTATAATGATATTTGCTATTATATTTTGAAAATGGAAGCCCCATGAAGACTTCAGCTCTCTTGGCCATCCTTTTTATTACAGTCTGAATTTCATCTGAATTTCCACTCTGCCTTTTAAAGGCCTTCAGTGGGTCTGTCCTTACCCTTAATTATAAAACGATTCTCACTCTTTTTTATTTATTTATTTATTTATTTTTATTTTTAATGTTTATTTGAGAGAGAGATAGAGCATGAACAGGGGAGGAGCAGAGAGAGAGGGAGACCCAGAATCTGAAGCAGGCTCCAGGTTCTGAGCTGTCAGCACAGAGCCCAATGCTGAGCTCGAGCTCATGAGCCACGAGATCATGACCTGAGCTGAAGTCAATGCTTAACTGACTGAGCCACCCAGGCACCCCCAAAACAACTCTCACTCTTGACTGAAGGCTCCTTGAGAAATGACATTTTATCTGTCTTGATTGTCACTCTATCCCCAGTGTGTAGGACACTGGAAATTTAATAAGTATTTCTTAAATAAGTGTGTAGATATCTAACAAGTTTTTGTTGAATTAATAATATAAAACATGTAATATTTTTTAGACAAAAGTAGCCAATGTCTTCTGCTCCCTCTTCTTATGACAAAATAAATACATTTAAAGGGGAGCAGTATTACCTCTGATATTATATTGATCAATTAACTGTTTTCACAACCAAATTATTTGATCCATAAGTATGGCAAATTGTTACTTGAATTTTCTGAAACAAATTAATTTTTTATTTAATTTTATCCTGTTCAATATTGTCTTCACTTACAAGCATAACAGAATATGGTTTAATTTAATACATTTTAAAGCTTGCTATTTAAACTCATAAATAAAAATGATGGGGCACCTGGGTGGCTCAGTCGGTTAAGTGTCTGACTTCAGCGCAAGTCATGATCTCATGGTTCGTGGGTTCGAGCCCCACGATGGGCTCTGTGCTGACAGCTCAGAACCTGGAGCCTGCTTCGGATTCTGTATCTCCCTCTCTCTCTGCTCTTCCCCCACTCATGCTCTGTCTCTCTCTCAAAAATAAAATAAGAAAGTAAAAAAAATTTAAAAATTAAAAAATATAAACTCATGAATTAAAATGAAATTATTTGTTGGACCATGAGCATTTATTTTCAGTTCAAAATATGATCCATAGAATTTAATTAAATAGGCACTAGTCTTTTATTTCAGCACCTTATAATCATTATAATAATGCTACACATCAATACGATATAATTTCTTGTATAATTGTAAATATAATTCTTCCAAAAACACTGGGAAACAATGAGAATAGTCCAGAGGGAAGATCAAACTTGTCTAAAATTAAAATGCAAATAAATGGTAGAGCCAAGACAAAACACTGGTTCTACACTGCTTCTTCTAGTGGGGGTCTAGTAGTTTTCCATTATCCTAATTCTCATTTAAATACCTAAAACAGATAATCTATGAAAGGAATAATGTTGGGGAGGAAAATTTTTTCTCTATTTTTCAAAGATTGTTCTGGCTCATCTAAGAATTAATCTGACATGAGACCGAACTAACAAGAGAAAATAAAATTAATTTAATGTGTATGGAACCCAAAGTACATGAAAGGTTCAAAAACAAAAAGGTAAAATGAGATATACATGTATCCTGAACTAGAGAATGGAATACTGTCCTGGGCCTTTAAAGGAGAAGAAGGCAATTCACAGGGTAATAAGCAGAGATGTTTGGTAATTACATGTTTGTCCTCCCATACCCATGGGTCACTCAAATAAAATAACTCAGTAATAACTCTTATTCTTGGAAAGAGCTCCAATTTAAATTCTTCTAGGTAGTTAATGAATGGGCAAAAGTTTTTCTCGAGCCCACAGGGTCTCAACTGCATACGGCTCAAAATAGTTCACATGTTGGCATCATACATTTTGGAGATTCTTGATCTGAGCCCCTTCAATAGGAAGATTTACCAATGCTATTGGAATATCCAAGAAGTATATATGATAAATATATGTCTAATAAAATATTTTTAAGAGCAGCATTTGCCAAAAAAAATTATTTTTGTATCATGTGACAGAATAAAATCTGGTTTTGTTATGCATCGTAGAGTAGAAAGAGAACTTTGTTCTTTTAGAAACTGAGAACCTATCACATTAAAACTGGGAGAGGGGAAACCTGAATGAGCTTTAGGAGGTGCTCACTGAGTAAATAAATGTGCTTGCAAACTAAGCATCTATTAAATGAGTTTTGATGAAATTCAACCCAAACCAATTATTGTTGGTATGTCTTCATTGAAAGATCAGCCTTTGTTAACCAATGCACAAAGGAGCTCTTCAATTAAAAGTGAGATATCTGCTTTATAGACTAAAATCAAGTTCTATTTCTCTTTCAGCAACTAAGAAACTAAACCTGAGAAAGCCTAAACTTGAGTTCAGCAATTAAGTTGCAAGCCTAATCCTACTGTTTCCACACAAGCTGTTGAAGACCCCTATTGACTGTTTTAGGCCACCTGACATTGAGTTGAATAAATTGAATGAAAATTAAACTCTAAAAAGAACAATTTCTAATGGTGGGGCAAGGGAAAAAGCAAACACAAAATATAGTCACCCGGCTGTAAGAACCAAATAATCTATAGTGGAGTAGGATTACCTGAACCTTGAGGTAAACATTAACGATTACATTGTGGGATGGTAGATCTCAGATTAATAAATTTGTACTTTCACTGGAAGAGAGTCAAGGTTATCACTGGTTCTCTGAACAAATTCTAAAGCCCACGCATGGTAACCTTTGAAATTTTAACAGAACATCACCAGTCTTGCACTGATTGCTTCAGTTTACATGCCACTGGTCATAGAACTTTGAACTGGCCATTTTTGTTTGGAAAACTTGTAGATACTGTATCTCTTTAAGTTAAACAAACCCTTGGACATACACACATGCTGTTTAATGAGCGTTGTCCCCTACAAATGGAAAATTTCACGGGTAAAGAATCAAATGGAATAGTACAAACCAAACCTAATAGTCCCAAACTGAAAAAGTATTCAAACTTCCTGTCTTTTCTCTCACCTGCATTTTATATGAAAAGACATTTCTACCTTTGTGTTTTATTCTTCAAGGGAATGCTCCTGTATGATCTGGAGTTATGCCTACTTAAAATTAATGTTAAAATATCCTACTATGATACCATAAATGTCATAAAACTTGATTCTTTTTGCTTTACAATATCTTCTATTCAATACAGAGGAGATTCTAAGCAAATTTCTGATAGTGAAATTCTATTTTTCTACTGTTTCATAAAATATCATAGGCAAATTTTTATAGGGAAAAAAGAACTCCTTGATAAACTAAAGTCACATTTAATTCTATAGCAAATAGTGTCTGAATTATTTAATTAAATGAAAGAAATCGATTTCCCACAAACATTGCCAATAATGTTCAGAATATTAATAATATTATTGGCCTGTATTTACAACATTTTGAAACAAAAATACTAGAGAGAAAATATAGAGCCATGTTAAACTTTTAACAGTATTAATTTATATTTTGTTCTTTTATTTAAGTTTTAAATACATTTGCTTTTGCTTTTTGTGTAGGCTTTTGTACTGCTTTAGCCTAGGCTAGAAGAAAATGGAGGTTAGAATAAATTCAAGTAGTTACAATGCAAATTTTAACCTATTCCAAGCCCTAGCTTAATATTGTGGCTAGCCTTGGTGAAAATTCAATGAACTATTTTTATTGGCTTTTCATTTCTTAAACTTTTAACTCGATCATGAGCAAAGATATGCTATAAAAGCTAAGATCCAACCTCTACGTCCATTTGCCATGGGGCAAGTTGTATGACTAGCCTATAACGTAACAGTGCAGAAATTCAGTAGGAGTCCTTTCTTCTACACCTCAAACCACCATAAGCATTATTAAAACATGCATTCAAGGGGCACCTGGGTGGCTCATTTGGTTGAGCATCTGATTTCGGCTCAGGTCATGATCTCAGGGTTCATGGGTTCCAGCCGCACGTTGCTGTCAGCACCTGGCCTGGTTGGAACTGTCTGTCTCTCCCACCTCTCTGCCCCTCCCCTGCTTGCCTACATGCTGTCTCTCGCTCTCAAAAAATAAATATACATTTTTTCAAAAACCCACGTGTTCAAATGCATATATTTTCATGTTGTTTATAGTAAAGAGTATTTTTAAAGCATCTTAATTTGCACACCATGGGGTGAGGCTCCCCTTATCCAGTTTACTGGATAAGGATAGTCAGTCCCAAAAATCTTACATCTAGCCTAATTCATACATTTGTGTCACATCTCCCCGGTCTTGGTAGACAGTTGATTTTCTAACTCTGTTTAAACCTACTGGTATTCTATTAGAGCAAAGAAAACTTCAGGAAGATTCTCTTTTATCACGACAACCAAGAAGAAATTGATTGTTTAAAAATCTGGAAACATTTATAATATTTTAATTCTCCCAATTAAAAAATAAGTAGGGTGCCTGGGTGGCTCAGTTGGTTAAGGGTCCAACTCTTGGTTTCAGCTCAGGCCGTGATCTCAGGGTTGGGAGTTCAACCCTGTGATCGGACTCTGCATTGACAGCTCGGAGTCTGCTTGGGATGTCTCTCTCTCTCTTTCGCTCCTTCTCCCTCTCTCTGCCCTTCCCTGACTCTGCAGTCTTTGTCTCTCTCAAAAATAAATAAACTTGAAAAAAAAAACACTAAGAAAAAAAAAAAGTATAGCCACCACCAGTGAAGGGACTGTTAGGGAGCCTGGAGTTCTGCAAGCCTCTCTCTGCTCTGGAAAAGGAATCCTGGGAGTACAAGATGCCTGTGCAGCAGCAGAAGCAGTTTTCCTTACAAGTAACAGCAAACTGGGAAGTCCTGCCAGGCACACGAAACACATTGTGCTCGGTTCTTAAAAGGAATTTTCAGCTCAATGTGTAGTAAGGTCCTACCAAAAGAAAAGTGTGTCATAACCATGGTCCCTGCATGCACAATTACCTGTTAATGACAGCTGTATGACAACTAGTCACTCCTTCAATTCCCTCCAAGTGATTTCTATCTCCACCACTACTCCAGAACTGCATCTCACTGCAAGTGTTCAACTCCAATAGGAAATACTTGCTACCTATTTCATGCACATGAAAGAACTCAGTGGCGTTTGATTTGCCTCTTTCATATTGACCCCCAGGAAATAACATTATCTAGTTCCTCATTTTCTTCTTGGACCAATTGTTCTCCTTTGTAAACACTAACAGCTCTCCCTTTTCTTTTCCAACCAAGGGCTTTTTTGCCTTCTATTGAATCAGTCAGAAATCATTTAGTTCTTTCTTCTCTTGGTCTCTCATTCACTCATTTCTGTTTGGCTGTAGTAATATATGAATGGGTATACGTGCTTCAAACCACAAGCAATCCTGCCCATCCCCCTTCCCCTCAAATATCTTCCTAGAACATCATGTATTATCATTACTCTCCTTCTGCTCAAAAATTTGTATGGACTCTCCTTTGCCTATAAAATAAAATCCAAATTAATCATATGCTGGCTCCTGTGCTTGGTACACAAAGAAAAGCAGCATCTCTTCAGCGCAGAAATGAGAGTCTTTCAGAATCTGTTTCACTCAACCAACTTGGGATAAAAAATGCAGGGTCTTTTAAGGCAGTGAAAAGCCAATGGATTGGTGAAATACAACATTCCAAAAGGAGTATATTGTACACAATGAACTGGAGAGCCAGGTTTTAACCAGGGGAACAAAGTATTATAGAAGAGATAAGAAATGGGCTTGGGATTAAAACGTTAGGGATACAAATGTGCCTAATACATAAAAAGGGATAGATAAGAGGAAACAGTGAACTTAGAAATGGCATAAGATGAAAAAGGAAACAGGAAAAGAAATGGCATAAGCTAGATGAAGGTAAAAGAAGTAATATCTGTAAAGATCTGGATGTCAACAGTGACTCACAAGTAACTCACAGCGACAGGGAGAGAAACTTGAAATGAAAGCATACAATTATTTCTGAAGCAAATGTTAAGGAATAAAGCCAATTTACTGAAGACAAGAAGACAGAGACAAGATAAATAGACCTAAACATGAAATATATATACCTATTTAGCAAGGATGATATTTTTTGAAATATTTTCTTTTTGGCTTCCCTGTTCTTGGGGAGAATTAAAACTGTTATAGCAGGAATGCAAAAAGAAAGCAGTGTTAATATTCATCTATCATTATTAGATTTTCAAGTGACAAAATAATTGTGTTTAATAGTGTTCATCCACATATCAAAAACAAAACTTGAATGCTCTCCACTTATATTGTCTTTCTTTTTTCTTTTCTTTTACAGGCTTAGATAGAGAGAACTTTGAATGGGAATAAGGGACATTCCATGCTATTGAAGAATAAAATGGAGTTACTTTCCAGAGGAAGAATAGAAGGAGCAAAAGAGAAATTCAGAAGGAGTTAAATTGGGATGAATACATGGCTAAAGTCACTCTGAGACTCTTATCCCCAACAAGGGAAATAAGATGAAGATGGAAATTCGGATGAGTTGAGGAGGAAGCCCAAAGCAGTTTCCACCACTTCCCATTTGGAACTCTTAGAAAGAAGATGTCTTCTCAGGGTATTCGCCTGGGCCAACACGAGAAAGCCCTTGGAGAGCAGAAATTAACACAATAGCATAAAGACAGAGAGTTCCTTTTATGTGATTTAATACATTGTCTTGTTAATTTATAATTTACATTTTATATGAATAAATGAGGATGCATGGTAAGATCATATGCCTAGCTCATGGGTAGAACAACCTTATTTGGTGAACTCATCTGTTATTGTATCTGACTATAGCCAAATACAGTCTTCACAGGCCTTCATTTAAGTACGTAAGGCTGAATTTAGATTTTTTTGCCCTGTGTAGATAGCACACTGTAAAATCTTGTGGAATAGGACACCAAATTCAGGAATACTAGAGAAAAGACTAAAAAGTAGTCCACAGCAATAGATTTTAGGAAACTAAATCCTACTCATTCCTTTAAATTAGTTCCAAATCAAAAAAGAAATGAAGTACTGAACAGTGACCATCATTTTGATCATTAGTACTGACCTTCTTGAACTGCCTTATGACTAGAACATGTTGTTCTGGGCAGGCCTCAAGCAGAGTAGCCCAAACCATTAGGGAGTAACAGTCCCTTAGGCAACAGTTTAATCACTAAGTCCAATGTCACATGGAAAAATAATCTAGAACATTCACAATGTGTCTTATTCCAGAGAACTCACCCACACATGTTTGTCCACTATGTGCCCTACCACAAAATTTTACTACCTTTACAGATAGCCTATTGACTCTGGTCACTAAATAGTAACCATGGGGTTAGGGGTCACACACTACCTCCAGGTAGAGATCACTCACCTCCACCCTCCACCACCCTCCTCCCAACATCAAAAAAAAAAAAAAAAGAAAAAGAAAAAGAAAAAAGAAAGAAAGAAAAGAAAGAAAAAAAAGAAACTTGGGACTTACATCTCTTTTTTTCTACTTTTCCCACTCTTATTCTCAATATTTTCTCATCATTCTGAACTAAGTGCCATATCTCCTTTATTTCAAATAGATCTTTGGCATTTACTTCCACACGAGCTACAAGAATTCCTAACTTTCCTTTTTTTTTTTTTTAATTTGAGTTTCCTATTCTCACTTGCACAGAGAGAATTTCCTCTCTCTGACCCTTTATTTACTTCTAAGTTCAATATTCAATGGGATTTTAAGATATCTGGCCTTAATGGACAGTGTATAAATGAGATATAACCAGTAGCATTTGCCATTCTGAAACCACCAGATAAATATGAACTAAAGTAACACATGTGCGATCCCCACCATCATTTTAAGGAGTAGGTCTCCATCTTTCATTTGCCTAAAATCATCAGTGGGGTAAGAGGACATCTCTTAGCAAATCATATTTTTCCAACAATATTCCATACTAATAATGATTTATTCCTGATTTTAAAATGATTGCTCTTATCAAAAGGTAATAGTGCATCAATTCAAGGGAATATTTGCCCTGTAAAAAGAAAGAAGAAAAAAACCCTTATAAACACATAAGAAATGCTACCTAAAGTATATTGTTCAGAAAAAAAATAAGTATAATAAAGTAAAATAAGGGCAGCTATGTATAAAGTTAGAGCTGTGTAAAACATTCTACCACTTAGGTTAAAAGGCGGTGAGTATGTTGAGAGGGACATACTTGTAAATACGGACTAATTCATGATAAAACAATCTGTGGAAGGATTGCAACAAACATGGATGAAAGGCTATGCAACAAAATGGTAACACTGACTCCTTGGAGAGGAGCTGGATGGCTATGGAACAGCTACTTTTCATTGAATAGTCATTTATGACTTTCTAAAAACTTGAATCATTAATGCACTATCCATTCAAAAATAACTGAAATGAAATTGAAGAAATATTTAAAACAAACAAAAAAGATTGACGCTAAAATTAAATATTTAGAATGGGTAAATTTTTTCCACCATCACATTAATCCTAGGAAAGTATAGATGATGTCTGAAATCACATATTTCAGATACCCTCTCATATAGCTGACAGAAAACAATTCAGGTCTCCTACTTCAGAAATAAGTTGCTGGTGGACTTGGTCCACGCATTGTCCTTTTTGTTATACTGGTTATAGCAACTGGGGAGAAAGAGAAATTTCAGGAGCAGCGTTCAGAAATGACTTCTGGTCTCTGAAGTTTTAAAACTTAACATTAGATCTCGGCCATTGCATGTGGTTTTGTTTTTTTACTTTATAAACACTAAAGGATGGTACAAATGATGTGAAAGAGAGTAAGGAAAAATAAAACAGAAACAGAAAATTTACCCTTCATTCTAGTTGGAAAGCAGCCACGAAGCTATGTTAATGAGCACTTTACTGAGAGGCTCTCTAGGATTGTGTGGTTTTCTCAGGAGACACCATCTCTTATTCATCCCTGTATACTCAGTACCTGGAACAGTAATGTTCAAGTTATGCTCTCTGGAACCCTGGGGTGCTTTAGACATTTTGCAATTACTTGATTTGGCTTATTTCTTTTAAAATATATATAGTTTACCACATACAAAAATTCATCTATATTTATATATGGCAGAAAGGAAAATATCCTATGTTATGAGGGAAAAAATTTTGTGAGCCTCGGTTGAGAGATTTGGGAGGAAGGAAGATACAAATTAATACTTAGAAATGTGTGTGCCATGCTCGAGTAAAATTCAATCAATGTTTAGGTATATCTGCCTATTGCATACTTTTCTCAAATCATAATAATCACGTGTGCAAAGAAAAGTGAATTTCTAGCAGGTATCATCTAAAGAGTATCATAGTATTTTTTGTTTTTTTTTAATAATTTTTTTAAATCTTTATTTATTTTTGAGAGAGAGAGACAGAGCATGAGCAGGGAAGGGGCAGAGAGAGAGGGAGACACAGAATCTGAAACAGGCTCCAGGCTCTGAGCTGTCAACACAGCCTGACGGCGGGGCTCAAACTCAGGGACCGGGGAGATCATGACCTGAGCCGAAGTTGGATGCTTAACCGACTGAGCCACCCAGGCGCCCCAAGAGTATCATAGTTTTATCACTCACAGTAAATTTGGTTGATTCTTGTCTGACATTTATGGTAAATAATGTAAATTGTGTTAAATATTGTCGGTGATATAGCTATGAAATAAAATTATTCTGTTACTCCTATTAACTGTAGTTATTTTGAGATTGAAAACTATTTTATTTTTCCTTTGATTTACTTTCTTAACCATTACCATTTGCAACTATTTTTCTTTTTTATCGAGGTATAATCAGTAAAATGGTAATATATTTTAAATGTATAATGTGATGATTTTATACACATACACACACACAAACATTGTGAAAGATTCCCACAAAGAGTTAATTAATACATTCATCACCTCACAGAGTTACCTTGTTTTTATGAGAATGCCTTAAATTTACTCTCTTAGTAAATTTAAATTATACAATACAATGTTATCAACTATTATCAGTATTATAGTCAACATGCTATACAGTAATAGTTTCTCAAAACTTATTCAACTGAAAATTTATACCCTTTACCAACCCCTCCTCATTTTCCCACACATACTCCCACCAGCCACTCATAACCACCATTCTACTCTTTCTGTTCCTATGAATTCAACTTTTTTTTTTTTTTTTAAGATTCCACTTATAAGTGTTACCAGGCAGTGTTTGTGTTTCTCTGTCTGGCTTATTTCACTTAACATAATGTCCTCCAGGTTTATCCATTTTACTATAAATGGCAGGAATTCCTTATTTTTTAAGGCTGAATAATAGTACATTATATGTACTTATTATTATATATGTATATATCATATTTTCATTATCCATTTATCCATCAGTGGATACTTTTCTATGTCCTGGCTATTGTAAATAATGCTGCAATGAATATAGAAATACAGATATCTCTTCAAGATGATGATTTCATTGCCTTTGGATATATACCCAGAAGTGGGACTGATAGATCATATGGTAGTTCTATCTCTAACTTCTGGAGAAACGTCCACATTTTAGTGGTTGCACCAGTTTACATTTCCACCCACAGCATACAAGGGTTCCTTTTTTGCCACATCCTTTCCTGTATTTATCTCTTTTTTTAAAAAAAATGTTTATTAATTTTGAGAGAAATAGAAAGAGAGAGAGAGAGAGAAAGAGTGTGTGCGTGTGTGTGTGTGTGTGTGTGTGAGCAGTGCAAGGGCAGAGAGAAAGAGGGAGAGAGGGAATCCCAAGCAGGCTCAATGCTGTCAGTGCGGAGCCCAATTTGGGGCTCAAACTCATGAACTGTGAGCTCATGACCTGAACCGAAATCAAGAGTCAGACACTTAATCGACGGAACCACCTAGGTGCCCCGTCTTATCTTTTTTTTAATAATCGATATCTTAACATGTGAAGTCATATCTCACTGTGGTTTTTACTTGCTTTTCCCCCATGATTAGTGATTTCGAATGACTTTTCATATACTTGTCGATCACTATGTTTTCTTGGAAAAATGTATATCCAGGTCCTTTGCCCTTTGCCCATTTTAAACTGAGTTATCTGGGGTGTTTTTTGTTTGCATTTGTTTTGGTTTTGTTTGGTTTTTGTTAATTAGTTGTATGGGTTCCTTGTATATTTTGGATATTAACCTTTTATAGGATATGTGCTTTGCAAATGTTTCCTCTCATTCCATATGTTCCCTTCTCTTTTCGTTGATAGTTTCCTTTGCTACAAAGCTTTTTAGTTTGGTGCAGTCTCACTTGTTTGTTTTTGCTTTTGTTGCCTTTGCTTTTGTTGTCAAATCCAAAAAATCATCGCCAAGACAAATGTCAAGAGACTTAACCCCTATGTTTTCTTTCAGGAGTTTTATAGCTTCAGCCTTATATTCAAGTCTTTATTCTGACTTGATTTTGTGTACAATGTAAGACAACGGTCTAATCTGTGTTCTGTGTGTGGCTATCCAATTTTCCTAGCATCATTTATTGAAGAAACTGTCTTTTCCCCATTGTATATCCTTAACTCCTTTTTTGTAAATTAATTGACCATACATATGTGGGCTTATTTCTGGGCTGTCTATTCTGTTCCATTGATCCATGTGTTAGTTTTTATGCTAATATCATACTGTTTTGATTACAACAGCTTTGTAATACAGTTTAAAATCAGAAAGTGTGATGCCTCCAGCTTTATTCTTCTTATTCAAGGTTGCTTTAGCTGTTCAGGGTCTTTCGTGGTTCCATACAAGTTCTAAGATTGTTTTTCTATTTCTGTGAAAAATGCCATTGAAATTTAGATAGGAACTGCACTGAATCTGCAGGTCACTTTAGGGAGCGTGGACATTTTAACAATACTAATTCCTCCCATGCATGAACACACTCCTACAGAAGCAGTCCCCCTGTGCGTTCTGCCAACTCCTTCCCTCTGTGTGCATCTGCCTCTGTGTCCAAATTTCCCCTTTTTATGGGGACACCTACCATGTTGGATTCAGGCCTATATAAATGACTTCATTCATCTTAATTTGGTTAAATCTGCAAAGACACTATTTCCTACTAGGATCACTGTCTGAGGTGATAGAAGTTGGACTCCAATATGTCTTCTTTTGGAGGATACAATTCAGCCTATAACAGCTTCTCTCCCCAAGACTCTTAGGTTTCTGTTTTCTCCATTTTAATGTTAAATCCTTTCCATCCACTTTCCAGATCTCAGATTTTTGTTACATATTTCAGTGTTGTTACTTATTTTCCAGTTCTCTTTGTCCTTGTAAGTTTATGTTTTTGTTATATTTTTACTATTTTGATAGAGAGTAGAGATAACTGTGTGTGCTCAATGCCACATATAACAAGAATATCCAAAATAATCTTCTTGAAATTTGCATCATATTACATCATTACCCAGTTCACACCATCCAAAGACTTCCCCTTAACACTTATAATAAAATCCTAACCTTATCACAGTCCACCAAAGATCAGTACCAACTTGGGGTGCCTGGGTGGCTCGTCGGTTAAAGCATCTGACTTCAGCTCAGGTCATGATCTCACGGTTCGTGGGTTTGAGCCCCACGTCAGGCTCTGTGCTGACAGCTCAGAGCCTGGAGTTTGCTTCAGATTCTGTGTCTCCCTCTCTCTCTGTTCCTCCCCCACTTACATTCTGTCTCTCTCCCTCACAAAGATAAATAAAGATTAAAAAAATTTCTTAAAGATCAGCACCAACTTAACTCTTCAAAGGCATCTTCTACCACTCTCCCCTCACATACTCCACTCCAGCCAGATAGTCTTCTTGCTATTCTTCAAAATTTCCATGCATATTCTCACCTCTGGCCCTTTAGATCTGCTCTTTTGTCTTCCTTAGGGTACTTTCTGAGCAGTGAGGCTTCTATTCGAAAGTCTCCTCCTCAGAAAGAAACTCTCTTGGACCGCTGTCTGACTTTGATTTATCCCAAAACAGATTCAGAGACCAGGAATGGATATAAAGAGTTTATCTGGGAGGTGATCTGTGAAGGCAGAGTGAGGAAATCGGAAAGTAAGACAAGAAAGAGAGGAAAGCTAATGACGGATGTGAATGGGTAGGTTGCTACCACGGGGACCTGGGACTCAATCTCACTGGAGACTTCTTGTGAGAATGAATGGAACACACTTCAGAATTGTCACCATCTCTACTGAATGAAGATTGTTTCTGGGGACATCAATACCTAGACTGCACTCATATGCTGTCACAGCAAGTACTTAAGGATGCAATGCATAATAGGTTCCAAAAAAACACTTATCATATGAATAAATGGGATGTGTAGAATTTTCTGTAGACAATGGATAGAATAATAATAGAAAAGAAATATGAAAAGATTATTAAAGTATATTAATGATTTTAAAAATTAAAACAAGATCTAGAATAGCATTAGAGTGTGCTTCCGCTTTTCTTTTTTTTTTAAGATATATGTATGTAAATAATATATAAAGTATTATTTAGAGAATTAATCTTCTATATAACAAAAAGACCTCAAAAGACAGTGACTTAAATAAGATACTAACTTTATTTACCTGTAAATAAAGTTCAGATATAAGCAGTCTGGGACTGACAGGGTAGCCATCCTTGACATGATGCTAGCCATCTCTGAACTCAAGATATTGTTCCCACTCTCTCCATCCTCCAGCTGTGGGAAGAGGGAAAAGAGCTAAAAGGAAGTAGCCTCTTTCTTTTTAAACGCATACCCAGAAAAGGTATACATCATATTTTACTTACCTCCCATTGGCTGGAATGTAGTCACATGGGTAAACCCAGTCCCAAGATTGGGTGGAAATGCAGTTGTTATCTAGGGAACCCAGCTATATTTGAGAGTCCATTATAAAAGGAAGGCGGTATCGGTGGACAACCGGCAGTATCACTCCCATAGATTATTTATCTTGCATATGAAATAGAATTCCAGAAGCTAGGTTAGAGACTGGTTTACTTGTTTGGAAAACCATTTTGCATGGCTTAGAATAATTGCCATATATGTATATAACTGTAGTGGTATTAAAATTTATTCTCACTAAACTCAGATCTGTGATAAAAAATATAGCTTTTTTGTTTTCCATAAATAATCATGAATCCTTTCCCCACTGAGTAGTAGGGAAATGGATAAATTTTTATTTTTGAAGTATAACATCTGTATTAGTTTAGGTTGCTATAACAAAATACCATAGATTGGGTGGCTTAAAGAACATAAATCTATTTTATCACAGTTCTGGAGGCTGAAGATCCTACATCAGGGTTCCAGCATGGCCAGGTTCTGGTGAGAGTTATCTTTCTGGCTTCAGATGCCACCTTCTTGCTGTGTTTTCACATAGCAGAAAGAAAAAGAGAGCAAGCTCTGGCCCCACCTTCATGACGTCATCTAAAGCCCATTACCTCTCAAATGTCCCATTTACAAATACAAGCACATTGAGGATTAGGGTCTCAATATATGAATGTTGGTGGGGGACACAATTCAATCCATAGTAGTATCTTCATCCCTTCTACTTTAAATAGTCTGTTTCACAACTCAGTCTCAGTAGGTAGTTGCCCCTACCTCCATCATTTTCTCCTCCATGGCATCAAGCTGTACGAATACACAGGATTCAGAGCATTGGGGAAAGTGCAAGGTCTGCGTCTGTCATTTAGATGTGCTCTGCTCCTGAGGTTCAGTTGGTAAGAACTCATCTCTGGACACTTTGCTATCTGTTCCCAAGTCTACAGCCTACGAAGGTAGAGGGTAGAGTGTGAGGAGGGGTCAGGAGTGCGAAGCATACCCTGTCTCTACCCATCCTTACTGCTCTACCCGTGTACTCCCTTAGTGCTGCCCGGTGGAGCAGCGCCTCCCTGCAGAATGGTGGACACCCAGCAGACCAGAGGGGTGGATCATAATCCCCTCTGCTGTCAACACCCATTCACCAGAATAAACAAACCCATGCCCTTACTGATCCAGATTTCAGCCCGGAGAGAGAGATCAGGGCATGTGAACCTCATGGCTCTCTTGTCCTCTCTCCTTCTCACAATCTCCTGGGGACAGGATATGCAGATTCTGGCTTTCCTCTTTCCTCAAATCCTTCTGCCCTGGCATAGCAAGCCTCCTGGCCTAACCATCATCATCAGAGGCAGTCAAAGTGGGAAGAAACTACGATCCAAGTCCCTCTGATCTGGTTCTTGACATTAATAGGAAATAAGCAATTTTGAAAACTCCTTTTTCTTCTACCACAAAACCTAGATTTCAAAATTTTTCTAAGAATTTTTCTTAGTGGGCAAAAGCTGCACCATTATATTTTGTTTTCACTGCTTATTTAAAATTTGCAAAATTACAAAATAGCAGAGAGAATAATAAAATGTATGCATTGCCCACCCAGGTTCAGAAATTATCAACATTTGTGGTGATGTTTCATCTATAACTGACCTTTTTCTTCTGGACTATTTTAAAACAAATTCCAAATATCCTATTGCTTTTCTTTTCTTTTACATTCCTTCCATGAGTCCAAATTCTACTAAGTCCCAAAAAATAACAGTTGGGTGCCTTAGGCTAACTGGAAAGAAAACTTTGAGCTGGAAATGCAAGAGAAAAAAACTTTGCTGGAAAATTGGAGAATTATCAAGACTCATGGTTTTCTTTGTTAAGTGCTTTACATAAAAAATGCTTTTTATTTCATTTTTACTGGTAAACAAACACTATTTTGTAATTATTGTCAGACTTTGGCCTAATAAGTTTCACTTAAAAGTCTTACATATTTAAAACTTTATCATCTTTTCAGTGACTAACTTGCAATTGACTCACAGTTAAACAAAAAAGTACTTGGCAATTGAACTTTCCCTTTTGAATTTTCTGATTTGAAAGTATAAGGCTCATTAGATTATGATATTAAGTAAAGGAAATTCAGAATGGAAATTATGTGCGTACTCTGAGTGTAATTATATTTTTAAAAAATAGATATATAGGAGAAGAGAGTGCATAAATTAGTAAACAAAATAGTCATGTGATTACATATCTTGAATTGAAGCAGAATTTTTCTCCCATTGAAGTTCTATATATTCTATAATGTAGCTATAGCACTTCTATAGAGAAATATTATTTTTAAAATAGAAAAAATATAGAGTCTAAGGACTTTTTTGAGGTAATTCCCTAATCCCTTTGTTTCTCATTGCATCTGGTGTCTTGCCAAATCACAAATTATTTCCAATGTTTACCCAGTTATGCAATGTATACCAAGAGTTCCAGGTGGCTTTTTACAACAAAGTTAAGGCAATCTTGTTTCTATTAAACACACTCCATGAAAGTTTTCAAAAGATAAATGATGCAAATATATTTTGACAGGGAGACCAACCACTTTAGAATACTTAAATCTCGTATGTGCACTCCAAGGTGCATAGGAAGACTCTGCACTACCATTCGTAGAGCGTAGAGCGAGACTTCTGCTGAGGACATAGTGCCTTCTGTGGTAGTTAGGAAACCTGAGCTCTGACCTGTGATCCGCTCCAATTGCTCTACAATTTGAGGAGTTTTTCTAACCCATCTTGCCTCCATCAGCATCTGCCAAACTAAAAGATTATCAGTCTCTCTTATATCAGAGTGCTGGTGGGCTGACAAAGGTAGAGAGAGTTACTGTTATTTTAACATTATAGGTTGTGAATCACAATCCAAAGGCAACTGAAGATAATCAGGGAATGTGTCTGATTAGCAACAATACTGAAGAGCCATAATTCAATTCTACAAGCTGAAAGTAAATCAGAGTTTGAGAGAAAAACAGCAAGTTCAGTAATGAAAGGATAAGAAAAAAATAAGTTGTAAAATACCACAGAGCACTCAAAAGAAAAGCATGGAATTTTTCAGAAACATCAGCTTTAATTAACCAAAAATATGTATATTAATTAACTACTCCTAAATTATGTTTGCTTAGAATGCTCCCTGATGGTAGTTTAAATTGGTGTGCTCTGCTATCTTTTGTTAATCAGTAAATGCACGTGGACGCCAGGCCTGTTTGCAAAGTTCTTTGGCCTCTTTGAGGTGCTCAGATCATGTTTGTGGAAAAAAACTGAACTGATTACACAGGTTTTTGACTGCCACTTAGCATATAGTCTAGTGCAAAGAAATCTACCCAGTTCCAATAGGGGCAAAGGGTCCAGGAGAATTGCTGCTGCTTCTTAAAGACAATTATTTAAATATCTACTAGAGGAACCCCTGGGTAGCTCAGTCGGTTAAACATCAGAGCTTCATTTGGGCTCAGGTCATGATTTCACAGTTGGTGGGAGGGAGCCCTGCATCGGACTTTATACTGACAGCGTGGAGCCTGCTTGGGATTATCTCTCCCTCTTTCTCTCTCTCTCTCTCTCTCTCTCTCTGCCCTCCCCAACATGCTCTCTCCTTCTTTCTCTCAAAATAAATAAACATTTAAAAAAATTAATGTCTAATACATTTTAAGTAGTACATAAATCATAAGGCAAGAAATTTACAAGTAATATAATTCATATAAAAGAAACAACACTGCAAAAAAGAATCTGTCTCTTGGACTTCCAGGAATCAAAAATCTCTGAAGGTAAGCATAACCCATACACTTACAATATAAAAATATCTTATTTCCCTAAATCTTACGTACTTTAGAAAGAACTTAAAGGTAAAAATGGCACACATCTAAAAGAATGTTTGGCATTGCCTTTGTGTATCATTAAGCAACTCGAATTATGTTGTCAGCCAACTAATATTTCAACCACCTCTGGCTTTCTTGGTATTTATCCAAATATTTGTTTTTTCACATAAAGTCCACTCTGCGGCCGTGATAGCTTTTAAACATTAAGTTCCTCTACCTTTGGACTTCAGGGGATTAACAGATGATAGGTATTTCTATAATGTTTTATATGAAAGTAAAAATATCCTATAGTGCTTGAATATGTATAATTATAATAAAACCTAGCATTTACTGAGAAGTCATCATGTACCAAGCACTGACTTTTACAGATACTCTTTCATTTAAGCCCTCACAGCAAATAAAGAAATTGAGGCTTGGAGAAGAGAGGTGATTTACCCAAGGCCATAGACCTAATTAGTAACTAAGTCAGGATTCAAATACAGATCTGACTTAAGCACTTGGCTCTTAGCTCTCACCATACCATTAGTGCAAGAGCAGTTTGTTAAATCTTACAGCAAATGCTATGTTTCAGGAATGCAATGCATATACTGGGAAAGACTTGGATAGTATAGTCTTTCCAATTCTTCCATATGTAACTATGATTTTACCTCTGCTATAACAAAGGAAGGAGAGGGTGGGGGAAGACAAGGGGGAGGAAGACGAAAAGAGGAGGAGGGCATTTTGTATTTTTCTCCCCTGGAAAATAAAAGTTAAATTCCAAAAGTATATCATTTGGATCATATTAGTTGGTTCTTAAGGGATTGTCTCTCAGAACCAAACCCATTTTTCTTTTCTCTATTTTGTAAGGCTGAGACTCTGACTCTGAAAATTTTGTTTTCCCTTTGTAAGCGAATTCCTGTTAAAATCTGTCAAAAGGAGTGGCAGAAGGAGATTAAAAGCAGGAAGAGGACCAATATATATAAGAAAGAAACAACACGGATAAAAGCAGAAGCTAATGGAATAAGAAACAAAGATGAAACAAATTCACTAAACACAAAAATTGTTCTTTAAAAATATAAATAAAATTTTCCAACCTCTGGCACAACCGATCAAGAAAAAAGAGAGAAAACACACCAAAAAATTGAACTGAAGAGAGAACACATATCAGGAGTTACAATGGAGACGAAATGATAATAATAATAATAATAATGGGGGTTTCCATCTCCAGGCTTGATGGACCAGGTGATTTAACTCTTACAAATCAACAAAATTCCAACAGCCAATGGAAAATGTCCTAGGAATAAAGGGAAAACGTGAGATGATCCAATTATCAGAACATATGATAGGAAACTACAAATATATACAAAATAGAATAGTATAATGAATCATGGTGGAAGCTGGGACCCAGACATCTAAACAGAGAGCACAACTACAGTTGCTTGTATTTTGGTAGCAGCACAATAAAGCTAGTTCTGGAAATACATAAAGAAAATGGAAACTAGGGGCACCTGGGTGGCTCAGTCAGTTATGACTTCCACTCGGGTTCTCACGATTCATGGGTTCAAGCCCCACATGGGACTCTGCACAAACGGTGTGGAGCCTGCTTGGGATTCTCTCTCTCTCTCTTTCTGTCCCTCCCCCACTTGTGCTTCTCTCCCTCTCTCTCTCTCTCTCTTCCTCTCTCTCTCAAAATAAAAAAAGGTGGAAACTGGAACCAATTACTGTTGTCAGGGTAAAATTGCTATAGTAAGAATGGCCTGAACAGCCATCCTAACAAGAGGGAGCAAACAAAAATTAGAAAATATCAAAAAGATATTATTCACAGCAATAGTGAAAGTGTGGGACGTTTGTGTACAACAATGTACAGTCTTTCTGAAGGTAATATGGCAATATGTATCAGGAACCATAAAAATGTTCATACCATTTGACGCAGTAATCCATATTGTATTTTATCCAAAGACAGATTCAGAAATGTGCCCACATATATACAATGGACTACTACATGAAATGAGAAAAAAATGAAATATGGCCATGTGTAGCAACATGGATGGAACTGGAGGGTATTATGTTAAGTGAAATAAGTCAGTCAGAAAAAGACAGATACCATATGTTTCCACGAATAGGTGGACTTTGTGAGACTAAGCAAAAACCAGGGGGAGGGGAAGAGGGGAAAGGAAAAAAAGACACAGAGAGGGAGGGAGATAAAACATAAGAGACTCTCAAAGACTAAGAACAATCTGAGGGTGAGGGAGGGGAGGGAGGTTAGGGAGGGGGGAGAAGGGGGTGACGGACATTAAAGAGGGCAGGTGTTGGGATGAACACTGGGTGTTATATGTAAACCAATTTGAAAATAAACTATTATAATAAAAAAAAAGAAATGTGCCCAAAATTATATGTTCACAGTGGTTCATGACAGTATTAAAATTTAACTACACACACAAACATGTTCTATGAAGATAGGGGCCTTCCTTTTACTCTAGTTCCTTCATTACTTGCATAATTTCATTACACCCACGTAGAATGTCTTTAGCCCAGCTCCCAATTAAGCAATTCTAAAAACATTAAAATTTTCCCTAATAAAGTCAAATAAAATAAGATTGCAATGGTCATTTTTTTATATTTTTTTAATGTTTATTTATTTTTGAGAGACAAAGAGACAGAGTATGAGCAGGAGAAGGGCAGAGAGAGAGAGACAGAGAATCTGAAGCAGGCTCTAGGCTCTGAGCTGTCAGCACAGAGCCCGACGCAGGGCTCGAACTCACAGACCGTGAGATTGTGACCTGAGCCGAAGTTGGCCCCTCAACCAACTGAGCCACACAGGTGCCCCTGCAATGGTCATTCTAAGTGCAAGATGATAAAAATAGTACCAGAGATTTGAATTGGACAAATTGCTGATCTCCGTTTCAAGCAAACTGATAAAGCATAATTAAGAATTAAAAGGATAAAATTGGGAAAGAAGCAAGAAAAAAAACCCCAAAACCTCATAGTCACATGACTGACTATAAATCTTTGAAGGGTTAAATTAATATGGGGAAGAAAAAGAAACTAAATAACTTAGCTTGACCAAGGAATTTGCCCAAATCACCTCCTCTAGGAAGCCTTCACAAACAACCGGTGATCTGGGGTTACATCCTGTCTCTGAGCTCCTATTACCCCTCTGCATTCTCCTAATTGATTATTGCATACAGTACTGTATAAGGTGAAGCTTTGTTTATTTCTCTTATCCCCCACTTGACGATGACCCATGAGACTCAACAATTTATGCCCCTGAAACCTGCGCAGAGAAGGACTTGATAAATGTTGATTGGATGAACTATGGATGGAAAAAGTAGGGAGGAGAGGATATTCTCTGATGAAAAGGGGACAGACCTGTAGAAAAGACAACAAAGTTTAGGGATAAATTCTTATTTCTTCTAATTTAAAAAATATAAATTGCTACATTTCTCAGTTTATGAACAAGAACCCGTGCTGAGTTCCCTTCACTTGCTTCTCCAGATGCATGCTACATCCTCCTGCACCCTGGTATATGTCACAAGAGGCTAACTGGGTGATCCGCATCAACCGAATCTCTTGCCCTCCAGGTGCCAGGGGCTCTGTCCCTGGGAATCCCTGGCAGCAGACTGGGATTGGTCGGAGAATGAGGTGAGGATGTTAATTCCCCAGGCTCCATTGGGGCTGCTCACCACCGATTGGCTGCATCTCTCTGTGGAAGGCTTCAGCTCTGGTAAGGCAGCCCTCTCCCTACAGCTACCCTTCCTGGGTCCCACACGTGCTCCTTTCCTTTGCTTCTTGAGGCCTTGGGGAGTACGGTCCCTCCATTTTGCTAACCCTGGAATAGCTTACTTTTCTAAACTCTGCCCACACTTTTAAAGCAGTCCTCCTTTCAAATTGCCTACTTTGACATGCTCTCTGATTCTTGCCAGGATCCTGATCATTCAAAGGCCTTAGTACACAATTCTGCATAAGCTCTTGAAAAGGGACAAATTTCACGGTGGACATTAGGGTCCTCTAATGGATTTGGGAGGTTTTTAAATCAAAGATATAATAATGAATATGAAGAGCATATATTGAGGCAGTGTTAATTAGCAGAAAAGTGTTAAGAGAATTACTGTGGGCAAGGGTTAATGCTTTTCTAATTACTAACATAAACTATTAGAAACTGTAACTGTAGTTAGAAAATAGTGAAAACAACCTATCAGTTATAATCCATGAAAAGCATTATTATTACCAATATACCACCATAACGATGATGCAACTTAATCCTGAAATTTTAAACAACAATAAAATATTAAGAATCAGTATACGGGCGCCTGGGTGGCTCAGTCGGTTAAGCGGCCGACTTCAGCTCAGGTCATGATCTCACGGTCTGTGAGTTCGAGGCCCACATCAGGCTCTGTGCTGATGGCTCATCAGAGCCTGGAGCCTGCTTCAGACTCTGTGTCTCCCTCTCTCTCTGCCCTTCCCCTGCTCATGCTCTATCTCTATGTCTCTCAAAAATAAATAAACGTTAAAAAAATTAAAAAAAAAAAAGAATCAGTATACAATAAGTTTCTCCATCATGCTATCCATTTTTAAATCCTCAGTGTTTACAACAGTACCTGTACATAGGAACTGAGGAAGTATTTATTGGATGAAACAATCAAGAAGAACACAGAAAACAAAACAGAAAATGTCATCTTACACTTGTATATTGCATTCTGGTCATTACCGAACAATAAAACCATGACAGACCTGAAAACAAACCCAGAAAACAATAAATACTCATGAATAAATAAATGGAAATTATTGGTATGTAAATCAAATAAAATTATTGGACCTGTAACATGACAACACATACCATTTATTAGGTTTCTATGCTGTGTTAGGTACTTTAGATATGTTAGATATGTTAACTTCAATCCTCACATTCCTGCCTAGTGGAGGCAGTCAAGGAAGGCAACTAAGAGGAGGTGATATTTGTGTGAACTCAGAAAGGAGGAGCAGGAATCATCCACGAAGATGAAAGGACAAAAAAAGTTTTACGTAGAATAAGATCATGCACAAAATCACAGAGACAAGAAAGCAGGTTGCATTTCAGGAACTTTAGACATTTCAATAATGAGGAAAGAAAGAATAAAGATTGAAAACAATGAGGAATTTTATCCCAAATGCCACGAGGAGCCATTATTTCTACTAGAAATGTCATTGTCTAATATTTGCTTTAAGCATGTGTGTGGAGCAGCAGTGAAAAGATGATTGTTATAAAGATTAAAATGGATAATAAAGTTAAATAATGAGTGTACTATAAAGCCCTGTCCAGACATTAGGTCTTACTTTACCTAGGTTGCCACCATATTAAGTAACCCCCTGCCCTTCTGTACCAGTCTACTTTCACAAGCGCACCTATGGCTTTGTGCCTGGTTAACTGTTCAGTCTGTCAGACAGACTCCCAATGGCATTCAGACCAACCACATCTTTTGAAGTTGTGTGTCCTTTGTCTAATGTACTGCTCTGTACAGAACTCAATGGGACAAGGGTGCCACCTCGTGTTGCATCACTGACTGTTCACAATCTCCAACCTGCTTTTTTTTCACTTGAGCTACTTGGGGACACAGTCATTGAAGCTCCACCCCTCCTTTTTGGAAAAGAAAATTGTTAACAAATGTTCTCATAAATGCAACAGAAAGGGAGTCCAGGACCTTTTCAATACAGTGAAAATGCTAATGCCTGAGCTTTAGTAGATTCGTTGTTACATGCTGGAAAATGCTTAGCCTGTTTCCTTTAAACTCCTGCTATAATTATTTTTAACAGATTTTTGGTTTTAAAAAAAACTTATATTTAAAACTACAATGGGAGTTAGAATCTAGGAACTGAAATAGGTTAAATAAAAACCTGCCCTGCTCTGTCTCATAAAGGCCCATACTCAATAATAAGTTCTGAGAAGGGATTCCAAGAGGCTTTTTGAAAGCACATTCCTTGATGTCTGCAAAAGAGGCTGCAAGCCTTTGCAGGCAGACCAACTATTTAAACTATTTTAAAAGAATTATTGGAGAAAGAAGTTTCCTTAAATTCCTGGAGAAGGATCATGTGTGGATTTCTTTTCGCCTCCTCCTCCCCTCACTTCTCCACAGGCAGCTTTGCTTTCTTTTTCTACTCTTCTAGTTTCATTTCCTCTCATATTTATTGGAAACAAAATGCATTCCCAATATCTGGGAGCTTCTCGCTATTTCTTAATTGAAGTATAAGCCAATACATTGCTACTGTACACACATGATGAACATGTAATACAAATTAGCATCTGTCCAAGAAAATAAAACCTAACTTTACTGAACACTTTCCATATATTAACTCATTTAATCCTCACTAAAGTCAACTAATGTATTATTGTTCCCATTTTAAAATGGGAAATTGAAGTTAAGAGAGGATTATGTAAGTGGACACATCTAGGAAGTGGTGCAGTCAGTTCAACTTCATAACCATTATGATTTATTGACTTTAACTATAAAACCTCAAATCACAAGGATATACCAGTACCAGTGACCTCATAAGTATAACCAAAAGATGATTAAATTAGGGGCAACTGGGTGGCTCAGTCAGTTAAGTGTCTGACTCTTGGTTTCAGCTCAGGTCATGATCTCATGATTCATGAGATCGAGCCTCCCTGTGTGTCTCTGCACTGACAGTGCAGAGCCTGCATGGGATTCTCTCTCTCCCTCTCTCTCTGCCCCTCTTCTGTTCTCTCTCTCAAAATAAATAAACTTTAAAAAGAAGATAATCAAATTATGTGTAAATGTCAACACTTATCTAAATTTGGACCTTAGATGATCATTCAAAACTTACTGCAAAGCTGCAGTAATCAAGATAATGTGGTACTGGCATTAGGATAGACATTAAAAAGTAATTCAATAGAATTGAAAATTCAGAAATAAACCCATATATCTATGATCAACAGATTTTAGGCAAGAGTGCCACAACTACTCAGTGGAGAATAGTCTTATCAACACATGGTGCCATGACAACTAAATAGCAACATGCAAAACAATAGAGTTGGACCCTTACCTCAAACCATATACAAAAATTAACTCAAAACGTATCAAAGACCTAAATGTAAGAGCAAAAACTATTAAACTTTTAGAAGAAAGAGTAAGGAAAAAATCTCTGTGATCTTGTATTAAGCACTGATTCTTAACTATGACACCAAAAGCACAAGCAACAGGAGAAAAAAATTAATTAACTGGATTTCATCAAAATTAAAAACATTTTTGGCTTCAAAGGGCACCATCAAGAAAGTAAAAAGTTGGGGGGATGCCTGGGTGGCTCAGTCATTAAGCATCCAACTTCGTCTCAGGTCACGATCTCACGATCTGTGATTCGAAACTCACATCGGGCTCTGCGCTGACAGCTCAGAGCCTGGAGCCTGCTTCAGATTCTGTGTCTTCCTCTCTCTCTGCTCCTCCCCTGCTCACACTCTGTCTCTCTCTCTCAAAAATAAATAAACATTAAAAAATTAAAAAAGAAAGTAAAAAGTGGGGCATCTGGATGACTCGGTTTGTTAAGTGTCCGACTCACTTTCAGCTCGGGTCATGATCTTGTGGTTCATGAGTTTGAACCCTGCATCAGGCTTTTTACTGACATTGCAGAGCCTGCTTGGGATTCTGCCTCTTTCCCTCTCTCTCTGACACTCCCCCACTCATGCTGTCTCTGTCTTTCTCAAAATAAATAACTAAACTTTAAGGAAAAAACAAAACAAAACAAAACCAAGAAAAAAAAAATGAAAAGTCAACCCACAGAATAGGAGAAAATTTCTGTAAATCTTGTATCTGATTTATATCTAGAACATGAAAAAGGCTATTATAACTCAAGAATAAAGTTAAATAATGCCAGTTATAAAATGAGCAAAGGATCTTAATAGACAGTTCTCCAAAAATATATGTAAGTGATCAGTAAATACATGAAAGCCTGCACATCATTAGTCATCAGGGAAAATGCAAATCCAAACCATAATGAGACACCATTTCACACCTGGTAGGATGATTATAATAAAAAGATAGATAATAAAGTATTCTGAGTGATGGAGAGAAATTAGAACCTTCTTACATTCCTTGTAGAACCGTAAAATATTGCAGTCACTTCAGAAAAGTATGGAAGTTTCTCAAATGGTTAAATATAGAATTACTACATGGTATACTAGTTCCATTCCTGGTGTATTTATGCCCAAGAGAAATGAAAATATATTTGCACACAAGAATGTGTGCACAAATGACCATAGCAACATTGTACGAAATAGCCAAAAAGTGGAAACACCCAAATTTCATCAACTGGTGAATAAATAAACAAAATGTGGTATATTCATAGAATAGCATATTTTTCAGTAGTAAAAGGAAATGAAGTGATGATACATGCCGCAACATGAATGAACCTTGAAAATATCACGTGGGTGAAAAAAAATAGTCACAAAGGAACACATACTGCAGATTGTCTTATAAGAATTGTCAGGAATGGATAAATTGATAGACAGTAGTTTAACAGTGGCCTAGTCTGGGGAAAGAGGAGAAGATCAAGGGGTGACAGCTAAGGGGATGCAGATGTTTTCTCGGGGTAATGAAAATGTTCCAAAATCAATTGCAGTAATGAATTCATCACTCTGTGAATGTACTAAATGCTCTTGAGGAGTATAGTTTAAATGGGCGAATTGTACAGCATGTGAATTTATCTCAATAAAACCATAAAAAACAAGTTAGTTGTATGTGATGGTCATTTAGAAGTATTTTGCCTTGAACACAGAAGCAGAGAATCACATGCTGATTTGGAGAGAATATCCTGAGTCAAATGTGAATGTAAAATATTGCAAGTCTCTAAGCCTCATGGAGCTGCCATTCAGATATGTATTAGAGACATTATTGGTTTCCAAAAACAAGAGAGTTAATGAGCAAACAAAGGAAACGTACATAAAGTGGTGAAACTGCTGCAAAACATTACCTTGATGGCATTGAAGATACAAGTTCATGCAGGTAAGTCATTGCCAGAGACAATTAGAGTTTACTTTCAGGTTCCCTTTGCTATGGAAACAAAGAGGAAAATGATTCTATATTCCTGAGCCACAAATAAAGCATTGGTAAGCTTGGAGACTTTTCAACTTCTTTAATTGATTTTAAAATTACAACAAATAGCGAGTCAAGAAGTCGTATTACTTCAGTACAAATTCTTGCTCTGGACTTAATATTTGAAAATCATAAACTGCTAAGGAACACTGTCATTTTGGGTAGACGTGTAATACCTTAATGATGAAGAATTGCTTTTGAAAAATATTCAGTTTTACTTGGAAGAACCATTCAAGAATCCAAGGGAGAAATTATAAGGAATATTCAGAGTAGAAATATAGAATATTTATATATATTAGTAAGTATAGTAATATAGTACATATAGTGGAATTTAAGGTAAATTCCATACTTATGTTATTTGTATATACATATACATATATGTATATGTATATATTTATGAATACATATATATATTTAATGAAGGTAAGAGATCCAGAAGGGAAGACAAGGGCTGGTAGAGATGAGGTTGAATGGGTGATGGCTGGGAATGCATATATGTATTAAGATATATACATGCATATATATATTACCTTTATTCATTTTGTATTAAATTTTAATTGGAAGTTATTACTTTTTAAATTTTAAGTATGAACTGATAGTCAATTATTAAAGATCTTATAATCTAATAACCTTTTGCTAAATAATCCCAGTCTCTCGGGGGCTCACAACAACAAAGACGTTATTTCACTTGTCAGTTGGGAGTTAGCTGTGTACTCCACATTCTCTCTCCAAGATCCAGGTAGAGAAGGGGCCTCTGTGTGAAGTTTTGTCATTGTTATGGCAGAAGGAGAAGGGAGAGGGCGGGACCTAGGATGTTAGAGCTGCTGATTAGCAATGGCACTCATAACTTCTGCTTATGTCCCATTGACCAATACATGTTGCCCGGTGATACCTAATGTCACTGAGCTGAGTATAATCTTTCCACAGGAAGGGCACTGCTGGTCACATGGCTGAGCTTGACGTCACAGGATGGGGAATCATCAACTTTTCACAGAAAGACACAGCAAATATGTGAAAACAATAGTCTACCACCATGAATCATAGAACCTGAAGGAAATCTTAGAGATCATCTGTTTCATCTCATTCAACCTCATCCGTGGATGAAGAGTGGGGGGACCAGAAAGGGAAGAGTGATTCCCTTAGTTATGTAGTTAGTTAAGGCCAAATCTCTGATAATCTCTCCCCATAGTAGGAATTGCCTTTTTGTTTACATGAACAATCTATAAATGAAAAAGGAATAGTTGGGTAGACCAACTATGAACCTGCACAATAGAAAAAGAGACGCCAAGAGTAACTACTTCCAACCAGCAAATTCAAATTTATGTTACTACTGATAAGTATCTTTTATATACAACAGGATACTTAAATCTAAGAAGAGAAATCACTTCTATTTATTTTTAGAAACACTATAAAAATTATGGAGAAAATGTTATTAATGCAGATTAAACTTTAAAGTGCGTTGTGTCACACCATGTTGTGAATAGCACAAAAAAGTGGAGAAATAGTCTTTCAGTATTTGTAAATTATTATCTGATTCAGTAAACAAGTCTCACATGACTGAAAAACAAGTGAAGTTCTGACATCAGTCTTTGGGTTTGTTTTTTTTTAATCTTACTTGCTACCGTATAGGAACGTATCAACTGACATCATGTGGCAACCACACCTGTTCATCAATTGCAACCACAGAGCAGCTATGGATATAAGAGTTTGGTAAAGGTCAATGAAAGAATTTTGAGAATCAATTGGCTATATAAAATTCACGATAAAGAACATTATATATTTTATTATTATTTATAAATCAGGTGCTATACACCCTTTCTGTCAGTAAACTTTACAATTAACTTATGAATATGTATGCATACTTTTTTCAGAGAGCTCAGCAAGCACTAGGAATACAGAAAGCTTCTGATATTCATCACATTCTTTTTATGTTCATACATATAAGCACCTACAAAGTGTTAAAGATCTGCTTCTAATTTTTATGGCAAGTGCAAAAATATAGTCTCCTTAATGAATTAAAAACCCAACAAGGACGGGATGCCTGAGTGGCCCAGTCAGTTAAGCATCAGACTCTTGGTCTCAGCTCAGGTCATGATTTCACAGTTCCAGGGTTAGGGCCCATGTGGAGCCCCGAGTGGGGCACTAATACTGCGGAGCCTGCTTAGGATTCTCCTTTTCCCTCTCTCTGCCCCTCTCCCGCTCATGTGAGTATGTGAGGGCTCTCTCTCTCTCTTTCTCTCTCTCAAAATAAATAAATAAACATAAAAAATCCAACAGAGGAAATAATTAGCATAAATATAACTATAATGCAAAGTAGTATGAACAGCCAAAAAGAGTAGCAGAAGTAGTAATGAAGCAATGTTCTTTTGTAAAAAGCAATGTTACTTTTACCAGAAACTTTAATCTAGAATTAGAAATTAGAATTATACACATTCCTAGTCAAGAGAAAAGTCTAATAATTAGAGTTAGTGCCTATCACAGTGGTTTATGCACAGTTAATGATCAACATATGTCTGTTGAATTGTGCTAAAGGTAAATGTGCCAGAGAAAAATGAAATGAAATAAAATAAAATAAAATAAAATAAATCTGCAAAGTGAGAGAGATTGGCAAAGATTGGGTTTTAGAAGAGGTCTACTAATGGGCACCTGGGTGGCTCAGTCAGTTAAGTATCCAACTCTTGATTTCATCTCAGGTTATGATTTCACGGTTTGGTGAGTTCAAGTCCACATGGGGAGTCTGCACTGACAGCACGGAGCCTATTTGGGATTCTCCCTCTTTTTCTGCTCCTCCCTCTACTTGCACCTTCTCCCTCTCTCTCAAAATAAATAAATAAACTTAAAAAAGAAGAAGAGGCCTACTGATAATTAGGCAGTATAGCAGCAAGAGGCATGGAGGGGAGATGATACTTTAATAGGCACACCCATGGTAAGACAGATGGCAGAACCAACTAATCTGGAAAGGCATAGGTATTTGGCATCCTCAGATAGTCTAGGAACTGGGTTCTGATCTTGAACAGTTTCCTCAAAGGAGCAGGCTTGAGGAGAGATAAAGAGAGATAAATTAATTTGTCTGTCCCCCCCCATTTCGAGCTACACTGAAAAAGAAACTTCAGGCTTCTCTTCAGGGCTTCCAGTTCTATATGCTTCATGATATTTCAGGGGTCTCCCAGACTCTCTCCTTAAAATAGTCTCACCTCAGGGCACCTGAGTGGCTCAGCTAGTTAAGCGTCTGACTCTTGATTTTGGTTCAGGTCATGATTGCAGGGTTGTGAGACTGAGCCCCACATGGGACTCCATGCTCAGCATGGAGCCTGCTATCTCTCTCCCTCACTCTACCTCTCCCTCTCTTGCTTTTTTAAAAAAAAGGTATATATATATATATATGTGTGTGTGTGTGTGTGTGTGTGTGTGTGTGTGTGTGTGTGTGAGTGTGTGTGCGCGCGTGTGTATAGTCTCATCTCTTTAAGATACTCTTAAAATTCACAGATAAAGAACAGGGTTTAAAGGCAGATAAATGGTTGAAATTCAAATTAGCTTCAGATTGAACATACGGCAGACAGCAGATTAAGTGTCAATGATAGATTCTAAGATTTGTCCTGGTTTTGAAGGGATGAGTGGATAAGGAGAAGAAATCTTGAATAACCTGAAGAAGAGAAAGACTGCAAAAAGAGAAATTTAGGAACAAGACAAAACTCTAAGCCTTTACATTTTGGCCTCAAGAAAAAAAATTGTGCGCATTAGGTGTTGTGTGTAACTGATGAATAACTAAATTCTATATCTGAAGCTAATACTGCACTGTATGTTAATTAGCTGGAATTTAAATAAAAACTTGGGAAAAACTATAAGTGAACCAACAGAAATTGTAGACTGTTATTTTACAACATAATTGCAATATTAGTATAATATAGGTTTCATAAAGATTTTTTGGTTTTTATCATTTTTAAGCTGAGAAGGCTCCCTGGGAATTTAATTGAGGTATCAAAATGAGTAGATTGATTGTTTCCTTGATTCCCAGAACAGAATGACATATTTATTGTTCTATTTTATAATGTGATACATGGAAATAAGATGCCATAATAGGTAGAGTCTACTGCATTTAAAAAATTAACATACAGGGGAATCTGGGTGGCTCAGTTTGTTGGACTCAGGTCATGATCTCCTAGTTCATGAGATTGAGCCCAATGTCCAGCTTGGTGCTGACAGCTCAGGGCCTGCTTGGGATTCTCTTTCACCTCTCCTCTGCCCCTCCCCTACTTGTGCTCTCTCTCTTTGTCTCAAAATAAATAAATAAATATACATTTAAAAATAAATAAAAGATTAACTTGCACAAACAACAGAATGTGTTAAAATGAATAATAAAATGGCCTTGACTGTTTAAAAAAAAGTAAAGTACTATATGTTAAAATGCATAGGGTAAACTCAGTGCATCTGGAGGGAAATTTAAAACTTTAAATGTATTCATGGGGGTTGGGAAAAGAGGAGAAGGGGAATTAAATTATTTAAGTAAGTATTCAAATTAGAAGAGAGAGAAAACCCAACAAAATAGCTCCATGAAGGAGCTATGCGTCCACACTAAAGGAATACCAAAGAAACAATTAAAAAGGAATAGAAAATCTGAAAGCTAGTTTTGAAAAAGCTAACAAAATAAATGTTTTTAGCAATCAAGGGGGAAAGATAAAAGAAAGAAGTCACGAAAGCCATATATTAGAAATAAGTGAAGAGGGAATCCTTAAAATCATAAAGTAACAGTATTTCATTACTTTTTATATATTTTGTATTTCAATAGATATTATTTGCTTGATTCTACACTCAAAATACTCTAAGTATATATGGTAAAAATTCTCCCTCCCACCATGTCCTCCAACTACCCTGTATCTTTCCCAAAAGCATCTTAACATTTGTCATTTATTCGTGAATGCTTCCAAAGACATTTTACTCATTTATAAATTAATATAAGTATGATTTCTCTTACCTCTTTTCTCACACACAAAATAAAGTGGTGTGGTTTAAAAGATTCTTCAGGACCAAATTTACAGATATGTTCCACAAAACCTTAGAGAAACAGATCTTCCTGTTCTATACAAGTTGTTTTAGATCATAGAAAATAGGGAGAATTACACACTGACCCTAATGTGGATTGGCTCATTCAATACCTATTCCACCTCCTCAGAAACCATAGAAAACATTGCACTTCCCAGAATCTCTCTCGCTTAAATTCCAGATGTGATTCAGTTTCTGCTATGTAACTTACCCTATATGAAATTTCGATTTGGAAGAGAATCAAATGGGGAGGGAAGCGGGGTCATGGCATCTATTAGGTTGCAAGTGGATCGTGACAAACTCAGAGCTGGTTCCTGAGCCAGTAGCTAGTAGCAGTGTCCTAAGCGCAGATGACTTTATGACTAGCATGAAGTACTGTGATTCTGGAGCTGGCAGTAGAGAAGTCTCTGTCTCCCAACTAGCAGGTAACTTCCTAATCAGCGGCTTGCTGATTTTGGCAGAGAAGGCAGCTTCTTAATTTTTTAATTCTTGATTGCATCACTGCCATTATCAATCTTGATGACCCAGTTCTACAACATGGATTTGCGTATAATTCCTGGAAATGCAGGTGAAAGTCCCTTTCAGCCCTAGTGATATATCTCTAAGTAAGCCATGTAACATCCTACAGGATAAATCCCTTTTTGTGTAGCAGAGAATCTGTTGTCTTAAACTGAACCCTAACTAATATACTACCCAATTTACCTTATTTTTATTTTTTTAATGTTTAGTTTGAAAGAGAGAGAGAGAGAGAGAGAGAGAGAGAGAGAGAGAGAGAGAGAGAAAGCAGGGGAAGGGCAGGGAAAGAGAAAGAGAGAGAATCCCAAGCAGGCTCTGTACTGTCAGCACTGAGCCTGACATGGGGTTCGAACCCATGAACAATGAGATCATGACCTGCGCCAAAACCAAGAGTCAGACACTTAACTGACTGAGCTACCCAGGTGCTCTGCCAATTTACCTTAAAACTAAAACTAGACCAGGACAATACAAGAATGGAATACTGTATGTAAATGCCATTTATAAATACAGGTGCAAAATCCTAAATAAAAAATTAACAAATCACATTCAGCACTGAACAAACAGAGATAGAGGTGGCCAAGTGGGGTTTATTCCAGGAACTCGAAAATGACTCAGCTCAGAAAACCAATTAATGTGACTCACCACATTAATAGATTAAAAGAATAACTTATGATTATTTCAATTAATGAAAAAATGCATTAGAAAAAGTCAATACACATTCATGATTTTTAAAGGTAACAAACCAAAAATAGAAGAAAATGTGCTTAACTAAAAGTCATGTTTTTAAAACCTTGTACAAACATCATACTTAGTGACGAAAAATGAGAAATATTATTTTTAGAATCATAATACACAGATGCCAACTAAGTCCCTGCGTTTCAAAAATGCAATGCTCTCAGAAAATGAAATTAGAAAAGAAAAACAAAGAAAAATTATAAAAGTTATAAATAAAGAATTTTATCCGTATTCTTCTTTGTCCTCACTGTGTAGCAATAAGTCTATTACCCATCATAAAAGGCATAATCACCTCTGCCAACACCCAAACTTCCTTTTTATTTTTCCAGTGGCATGAATTGCCCAAATGGCCAGTTAGCTCTGTGCACCTTTTTTAAGTTCATTTATTTATTTTGAGAGAGAGAAAGAGAGAGAACATGCACAAGCTGAGGAGAGGCAGAAAGAGTGGGGGAGAGAGAATCCCAAGCAGTCTCCATGCTGTCAGCTTGCCGACACAGGACTCGATCTCCTGAACCACAAGATCATGACCTGAGTCAATATCGATAGTTGGATGCTAAACCAACTGAGCCACCCAGGCGCCTGGGCTCTGTGCACTTTCAATCCAGTTAAACTTTATTTATGTTCCCCGATGGAACCATTTATTTTAGATATTAAGATTTCTAAACTATAAAAACTAGTATTCTGAAGACAAGATGCAAAAAAATTTATAAGTGGGGACGCCTGGGTGGCTCAGTCGGTTAAGTGGCCGACTTCGGCTCAGGTCATGGTCTCGCGGTGTGTGAGTTCGAGCCCCGCCTCGGGCTCTGTGCTGACAGCTCAGAGCTTGGAGCCTGCTTTGGATTCTATGTCTCCCTCTCTCTCTGCCTCTCTCCCATTTGTGCTCTCTTTCTCTCTCTCTCTCAAAAATAAATAAAATACTTAAAAAATTTTTATAAGTGGGGCATTGGGTATAATTTTGTGAACCACTACTTAAAAAACATTGCTTCTCAAATTCGTGCATTCTGGCTGTGAGAAAAACTGTACCACATACTGGTTGCAGGTTCCAAGCACATAATGTATCATACAAGACAACATCCTGACCGCTCAAGGTATTGCATTCCCACTTAGCACTATACATTGGTGTTTAGAAGTACATTTTGACAACATAGAAGGTGAATGGCAAGAGATAAATTATTAACTATAAAATAAATTCCTTGGCATCAATGCCGTGTGGGATACAGTGACTGTAAATAAGACAGAAACTTCATGCAATAATGGGGCTAACAAAAGCACGGCAGGCAGAGAAATCTGATCTATGTTCTTTTAGAGACCCGCCCTCACCTATTTTATTCCAGCTTATGGTATTGTAGCATAAAGTTGCTGGTGGTGGCCCTCAAGATCGCCACCTCCTTGTATTCATGCCCTTCTATAATTCCCTCTTCTGAGTGTGGGCAGGATTTGTAACATAGTTCTAAGCAACATACTATAGCAAAGGTAATGGGATATCATTCCTGTGATTACATTATATGGTAGAAGTTGATGGATCTCATTTTTGTGATTACATCATGTTATTAAAGACTCCATCTTAACACCAAAGCTAGAGATTCTCCTTGCAGGTAGGACTGGCTACATATTTGTGAGGCTCAGTGCATAAGCAAAATGTGGAACTCCTTATTCAAAAATTGTTATGAATTTCAAAATCGCTACAGAAGAATATTAAACAAAGTGTGGGGCATTTTAACCACAGGGCATCTGTGACAGCATAGAATACATGCTCATAAAGCCAGCTCTGCTTGTGGTGTGATGAAATAAGTGCCCATGTTCATGAAGACTGTATATCAAGGAAATATCCAGATAAGAGTCAGCAAAAAACCAGGGCCCTCAGTCATATAGCCAGCAAACTGAATGTGCTTAGAATTGGAGTCTTCCTCAGTCAAGCTTCCCAATGAGAATGCAATCTGTTCAACACTTTGCTTGCAGCATTGTGAGATCCTGAGCAAAGGACCCAGCTATGTCATATGTAAATTTATCACCCATGGAAACTGTGAAATAATAAATATATGTTGCTACAAGCTGCTAATTTTGTGATAATTTTTATGAAGCAATAGAAAGCTAGTGGATTTATGACATAAAAGGTTGAGGATACGTTGCTCTGCTGCCACTGGTAAATTAGGCATTGAGTAAAGGTGACCACATCACCCTGCAGAAGTAAACATTGATGTTGTTAAGTCCATATATAGTCTCTATTCCTACAGGGTAGCCATTTTATTCATGAGCCTGTTAAAAAAAGTAATAACGTGTCTATGGAAAGAGGCGGACCCACAGTTAAAGGAATCGTCATTTTGTCCATCTGATTAAGGTACTCCTCTATGGTCAGGGCTTTGATGAGCATTCATTCATAGTCTTATGTCTTAGGTCCATTAAAAAGAATCTATCCATGTATTTTACTTCTCAAACCTCCTTGTTCCTAAGATTATAATTTTCTTTCTTCCAGTTCCATTAGCCAATGACCATGAGTAAGTATAGATTTGTGACTGATACCACACCTTTTCATAAAAATTGGAAAATTATCTGAAATACTAAAAATTCCACCCAATGGTCCTTAAGGGCCAACCCTGAATGAGGTTGTAAGGCAGGAACAGTTCATTTCTACTTAGCACCAACAAATCATTTAGACGAATCTGTTAATCAGAGTCAGGTATGTAGGTAATAAAGAATTTCCTGCTAGTCCCTAAATGAGGCTGAGGGAGAAATTACAGTGTTGTAGAAGTAGCATAGTCAGAATGTGGGTCATCTGCAACTTACTTGTGCCTCTAGACACTCTTGGTGTGGTTCCATACATATTACTTCCATTAGATGATGGAATACTGCTGGACATGACCAACTTTTTGGTTATTTTGATTTGACAATATGTTGTTCACCAGCAGCAGCTCTGATCAAATAGTTACTTGGTCTCATGGTCAATGATTTACTGTCTACCATTGTTATAGTCATTCCAATTTGCCTCTATTCATTGAGTGCTTCTAATTAGCTTCTGCTAATCTACAATCTCCTCATTCTCACTGAAATGAGGAGAGTACATAATATGCTGGAATTTTCCTCTCCAATGTATTTCTCAAGGCCTTGGTGAAGGAGTTGTCTTCTAGATCCATTTGAGGAATATAGCTAGGAATGAGGAAAGCAGAATGTATATAACAAATTAATCCAATAATGTATGTGACAAATTAATCCAACATTTCCACCTCCTAAATCTTTTAATTCTTTTCTCTATTCTTCTTTGTGGTATGTCAATTTCCCTTAATATGAGATATTATCTAGATTTAAGTCGACCAAAAAATAAAACAACTAAAACTGCTCTCAGATGTTTAAGCTTGTATATTGGGAGTCAAATTCCTCATAAGAGTACCTGTATGGGTAAATTCAGTTAAATCTGAAACTATATTCTTCCTTTTTATTGATCTAGCATGCTCAGATTTCATGATGGTATGCATTGGTCATTTTCTTTTAGCTTATTTTAAACTTATGTCATAAGTTAAAAATTTTGAAAATGTCATTTCTCTTTTTTTTTAACTAGCATATTTAGAAACACTCCCAGCCTACTACTGGTGCTCATCTATATCAATCAGCATTTTTGGTTGGAAACAAAAAATAACCAAGCTCAACTGATTTAAGCAAAATAGGAAATTATTAAAAGGATTTTGGGTAGCTCATTGAATTATTAGGAGTCCTAAACGGTTAGAGTCAAGACTTCATCAAACAGCAGTTGTTGCTGCCCACAGTCACAGTTGGCTTGGATACTAATTGCCATTAGTATCATGGGTCTTAGCACTGCTACGAAACTTAATCTTGCTGCACTGACCTAAACGGCTGTCCAGAGTTCCTCTCATCTGATGTATTGATCCCCCAGTTCCAAGTACAAAACCAAGATCACACGTCCACACCCTAGGTACAAGCAAAGTTGAGAAATTACTTGACATTTCAGTGTTTATGGTGGAAAGTATGCTCTGTCTCCCATCATATTCATAAATGGGAAGTTCCCAAAGCACAAGAAGGCACATTACTTGATGAGCAGCCAAAATGAATGATAAATGTCAACTATGATTAAAATCATGTGTAGTATATGTACTCTATGATCCCCAAATTCTGCTGCTAGAGTTTCTAAATGCCCAAGACAGAAACAAGGATGGTTTTTTGAAAAAGTGTATATAATAACAAAAATGTGAAAAGAACTCAAAGGCCATTAGAATTAGATCAACAAGTTGTGACATGTTAATTTCATGACTTTTTTTCTTTGTTCAGGTATTGAGAAACTGCTGTGTCAGACACAGTGCTAAACACTGTGGACAGACACTGGTGTAGATGAGGAGATGTTTACAAATATGAATTTTTAACAAGACTGCCTTTGGGACTGTCCCAATGGAGTGGGAAGACAGACACATAAGTATATCACCAGGACATATGTAACATATCAAAGACTCAAATGGTTCATGTACATGGTACGGTAATGATACAGTGAGAAAAATATAACTGACTGCATAAGTGGGAGAAGTATCACAGAGACAAAAATACATATGTAAATGAGGTCTCAAAATGTCTATAAGAGTGTGAAATAATCAAGGAGAGATCCTTTCCAGGCAGTACAAATTTTATTATAAATCACTAAAGTTTGTTATATATAGCACAGTTCAACATACACGAATCAATCAACGTGATACACCACATTCACAAAATGGAGGATAAAAACTGTGTGATCATCTCTTTAGATAAAGAAAAAGCAATTGACAAAATTCAACATCCATTCCTGATTTAAATAAATGAAGTAGGTATAGAGGGAATATACCGCAGCATAATAAAGGCCATAAATGACATGCCATAGCTAAAATCATATTTAACGGTGAAAAACTGAAAGCTTTACCTCTAAGATCAGAATAAGATAAATATGCCCATTTTCACCATTCTTATTCAACATAGTACTAGAAGTCCTAGCCAGAGCAGTGAGGCACAAAAACAAACAAAGAAAGAAACAAACAAAAAACAAAACATGAGATAAAAGACATCCATTTTGAAATTAAAGAAGTAAAACTGTCTCTATTTGCAGATGACATGTTATTATACATCAAACCCTTAGGACTTTAACAAAAACTATTAAAACTAATAAACAAATTCGAGAGAGTTGAAGGATACTTAATCAGCATGCAAAAATCAGTCACTTTTCTATACACTAACAATGAACTATCAGAAAGAGAAAGTGAGAAAATTCTATTTACATATGTGTCAAAAAGAATACAGTACTTATGAATAAATTTAATAAGTAAAAGACCTGTATACTGAAAGCTATAAGATATTAATAAAACAAATTGAACAAGACTCAAATAAAAAGATATTACATGTTCAGGATTGAAAGAATTAATATTTTTTAAACATCTATACTACCAAAGAAATCTGTAGATTCAATCTAATCCCTATCAAACTTCCAATGGCATTTTAGACAGAAATGGAAAAAAACAATCCCAAGTACTTTGTACAGAACCACAAAATACCCTGAATAGCCAAAGCAATCTTGAACAAGAAGAACAAAGCTGGAGGCATCACACTTCCTGATTTTAAACTATATTACAAAACTATAGCAATCAACATAGGGTATTGGCATAAAAACAGACACACAGATTAATTAAACAGAATAGAGAGCTGAAAAATAAACCCACACATGTATAGTCAATTAATTTACAACAAAGGGGTTAAGGATACACAATAGAGAAAGGATAAACTCTTCAATAAATAGTGTTGGGAAAACTGAAGAGACATATGCAAAAGAAACTGTTTCATCTTATGCTGTACATAAAAATGAAGACAAAGTAGATTAAAGACTTGAAATAAGACCTGAAACCTTTAAACTCCTAGATGAAAATACAAAGGGTAAACTCCCTGACATGGTTCTTAGCAATGATTTTTTTAATGTAACACCAAAAGTGAAGACAACAATAGCAAAAATTAATAAATAGGACTATATCAAACTAAAAAGACTTCTGCAGAGCAAATGAAACCACCAACAAAATGAAAAGAATCTACAGAAAGGAAAAAAAAATGTTTATAAATCATATATCTGATAAGGGGTTAATATCCAAAATATATAAAGAACTTATAAACTAAACAGCAAAAAGCAAAAACTCCAATTTAAAAATGGGCAGAGGAATTGAACAGACATTTTTTCAAAGAAGGCATACAGATGGCCAATAGGCACAAACATGAAAAGATGTTCAACATCACTAACCATCAGGGAAATGCAAATCAAAACCACAATGAGATATCACCTCACACCTATTAGAATGGTTATCATCAAAAAGCCAAGAAACAACAAATGTGGGAAAGGACAGGAAAAAAGAGAACACTTAATCAATGTTGGTGGAAATGTAAATTGGTGCAGCAAAAACGGTATGAAGTTCCTCAAGAAATCAAAGACGGAACTACCATATGATCCAGCAATTTCACTTCTGGGCGTATATCCAAAAGAAATAAAAACAGGTTATTCAAGAGATATCTACACTCCCATGTTCATCGTGGCATTATTCACATAGCTGAGAAATGGAAACTTAAACTGTCTATCAATAAATGATAAAGAAAGAAAAACATGTTGTGTCTGTCTATGTATTATATTTATGTATATATACAAACACACATGTATACATACATGCCAAAAAATACACACACAATGTATACAATTGTGTATATATATAAATGATATATATGTATATATGTGTATGTATATGCATAATGTGTATATATGTGTATATGTATATATGCTATGGAATATCATTTGGCCATGAGAAAGAAAGAAATCCCACCGTTGGTGATAACACAGATGGACTTTGAGAACATCACACTAAGTGAGATAAGCCTGACAGAGCAAAACAAATACTGCATGGAATTGCTTATAAAAAAAAATCCCCAAAGAACATCAAACTCATATAAACAAAGTAGAAAAGTGGTTGCTTGTGGCTGGTGGGTGAGGCAAATGGGGAGAAGTTGGTACACGCTTCCAGCAGTAACATGAATAAGGTCTGAGGATCCAATGTAAAACATGGTGACTCTAGCTGATTACACCGTATTGTTTAATTGAAATTTGGCACGAGAGTAGAACTTAAATGTTCTAAAAATAAATAAATAAGATGATGGATATGATAATTAACTAGATAAAAAGAATCTTTTCACAATCTATACATTTATCAAATCACTATGATAAACATTTTAAATACCTTACTATTTTATTCTTTAGCTATGCTTCAATAAAGCTGATATTTTTTTATTTTATAATAGTTTATTTTCAAATTGGTTTACATATAGCACCCAGTGTTCATCCCAACATGTGCCCTTTTTTAATGCCCGTCACCCCCTGTCACCCCCTCTCCCCCCCTCCCCCCCTCCCCCTCTCCCCCCCCCCCTCCCCCCCCCCTCCCCCCTCTGTTTGTTCTTAGTCTTTTTTTTTTAACGTTTTTATTTATTTTTGAGAGACCTAGAGACAGAGTGTGAGCAGGGGAAGGGCAGAGAGAGAGGGAGATACAGAATCTGAAGCAGGCTCCAAGCCATCAGCACAGAGCCCATGCTGGGCTCGAACTCACACTGTGAGATCATGACCTGAACTGAAGTCGGCCGCTTAACCAACTGAGCCACCCAGGTGCCCCTGTTCTTAGTCTTTGAGAGTCACTTATGTTTTATCTCCCTCCCTCTCTGTGTCTTTTTTTTCTTTCCCCTCTTCCCCTCCCCCTGGTTTTTGCTTAGTCTCACAAAGTCCACCTATTTGTGGAAACATATGGTATCTGTCTTTTTCTGACTGACTTACTTCAAAAGCTGATATTTTTAAAAATAAAAAATGAAATAATAAGTTGAATTACTTTTCTACCTTAAACTTTTAAAAGTTTTTTTAAAGCTTTTGAAAATGTTGCCCTCTAGTGGTGTCAAACTTTTCTAAAAAGTTAGTAATTAGTAAATCATTCAACTATGCTTCCTAGGAAAAGTTTCCTTAGCATTTTTCAAAGAAATGTTATACTTGGGCCTCTGCTTTAAGAGAAAGTACTCTGGATTTAGGCTACTGGGTTTTAGAATTTGGCTTCTGAGTGATCACAGGCAAGCTACTTAATCTCTCTGCAAATGCACATACTAATAGTACCTACCTCCCAGGATTGTTAAAGAGAATTAATGAGAAAATCCTTATGAAGATGTTGAGCACCGCATTTGGCTCACAGTGCACACTTGATAAGTATTAATTGTTATATTGCTTGATGGGGAAAGAGTTGCGATCTTTCAGTGGCATCGAAGTTTGGGTGATACGGCACTTAAAACTCAGGGACTTTATATTGTCACTTCTGATCAGAGTACCGTATTTCTTTCTTGGAGTAGTGGAAACATTGTATTGGTGTGTGGTTGCTCTGTAGATGGCAGGTATTAATGACTAGTATTATCTAATTTCGAAAGATCCCTGAATCTGCTCTGATTGTGATTTACTGTTAAAATGTTTAGAATTTACCCCTGATTTGGTCTGTTAGCTATTCTATTCTACAAGAAAATATAAATCTTTGTAGGAGAACATGAATGGAAGTAAAAGAAAGACAGCTTCACTAGTCGGTTAAAAAAATTGAAGCTCATAGAAGATGCAGTCAGCCCTAAAACTGCCTGTCAAGAAGGCAAGGCAGATGGAAACGGTCCTCTCTGTTTATGACATCTGTTGAGCTTCACTATCGCGATGATTTATTTTATTCTTCAAGATAGTCCTTGAATCTTATTTTAACTTGATTTCACCTGTCCAGTGAAGCATAAATAGTACGATTTTTAAAAATACATTTGACAGAAATGTCTCCTGAGATCAAAGATATGATGACAAACTGTTAGTCAGATGACACTACTATTGAGAATTCATAGTTAGGCATCTAGCAAATTCATAATTTTAGTTAGTGGACTGGAGTCAGTCTGGAGGGGAAAATATGCCACAAGACTCTGTCATGAACACCCTCTCTGACATTTTTTCAAAACCTTGGATGAATAAAGCATGCTTTGTTTAAGTTGCAGAAAATTCTGGATGGACCAATGTGGTAGAAGGCCTGTAAGATGGCCTCAAGGATTCCTACCTCTTGGTAATCACACCTTCCTGCAATCTCCTCTCCTTGTGTGTGAACTGGCCCTAAAGACTCATTTCTAATAAATGTAATAGAGCAAAAGTGAAAACAGGAGTCACTTCTAAAATGAGATTACAGAAAGGTTATGGCTTCCATTTTGCATGTTTTCTCTTGTTCTCTCTTGCTAACTTGCTGTGATGAAATCTACCTGCCTTATGGAAAGATCCATGTGGCCAGGAACTGAGAGAGGCCTCTGGCCAGCAGCTAGGGAGGCACTAAAACACCAAGTCCAATAGCTCATGAGGAACTGAATTCTGCCAATACCCACATGAGTGAGCTCAGAACCAGGTCCTCTCTAAGTCGAGGCTTCAGATGGGACTGTAGTCCCAGACAACACCTGCATCCTGGTGAGAGACATTCAGGCAGAGGTACCCGGATAAGTTAAGCCCTGGATTCCTGACCCACAGAAACAGTGACATAGTAATGTTTCATATTTTTAGCCACTAAGCGAGCCGATTTGTAATACAGCAATATAACCAAGACAATTGATCAGGGGTCAGCAAACTACAGCCTGTGGTCAAAGCTGGTTTGAGGTCTGCCATTGTATGGCCTTGAGCTAAGAATGTGCTTTACATTCAAAAGATTCCTAACTTCCTTTCTCTTTCTTCCTTTCTTTCTTTCTTTCTTTCTTTCTTTCTTTCTTTCTTTCTTTCTTTCTTTCTTCTTTCTCTCTTTCTTTCTCTCTCTTTCCTTCCTTCCTTCCTTCCTTCCTTCCTTCCTTCCTTCCTTCCTTCCTTCCTTCCTTCCTTCCTTCCTTCCTTCCTTCCTTTTTCTCTTTCTTTCTTTCAACATGTAACCAAGACCCCTGGCCCACAAAACCTAAAACATCAACAATCTAGATTTTACAGATATAGATAAAGCTTGACAACCCCCACAGTATAAATAATATGACTTATAACAGAATCAAGATTCAGAAGGATTACCTTCACTGACCAGAATAAAGAAGTGAGGTAAATGAGACAAAATTTGGCAGTATTTCACACAAAGTTCTGCCCTTAAATTAAAAAATTCAATCTCAGAAACATAGGATAATGACCATGTGAAAAGAATTAGAGGATTTTAGTAGACCCTGCACTCACAAAGAGCTAAAATATAAATTGGATGCTTAAAAATGGTTAACATAGGGGTGCCTGCTTGGCTCAGTCAGTTAAGCACCTGACTTCAGCTCGGGTCACCATCTCATGGTATGTGGGCTCAAGCCCCGCTGTGGGAATTCTGTGTCTCCCTCTCTGCCCCTCCCCCATTTGCTCTCTGTCTCTCAAAAAAATAAATACACATTAAAAAATTTTTTAAATGGTTAATATAATGCAATATTGCATTAACATAAATATAAATCCAGTTCATAGAGAAATATAACCTTAAGACTAGTCTACATTAGTAAGAACACATGTAGAGTATTTCAATAGAGATCATTTAAAAACTATTTAGAGATAATGGAAAAGGCTTTTGTATTTATTTTTATAGAAAAGGCTTTTAAAATTATTTCTTTAAATAATTTCAAGATACAACTTTTTAAACCAATCTGATAGTGGGATCACTAGTATCTAAAATGATGTATTTTATCTATATTAATCTCTTTCCATATTTTTTACTCGATTCTTCCTTTGATGTCTACTTTTTTGTATAACATATTTATATTGGACTTCCTGCTTTCTTTCCGTCTATTCCAAAAGGAGTAGAGGGGAAGGGAAAGACATCGAAGAATATACCTGTGTTTGTGTGAGATGGTTGGTGTATTTAAGAGTATTGTAAATTATGGTGAGGATGTGGGAAAAAAAGGAAACCTCATGCACTGTTGGTGGGCATGTAAGTTGGTACAGCCACTGTGGAAAACAGTATGGAGGTTCCTCAAAAAATTTAAAATAGAAATACTATATGATCCAGTAATTCTACTATTAGGTATTTACCCAAAGAGAACAAAAAAACTATTTCAAAAAGATATATGCACCCTTATGTTTACTGCAGCATTATTTAGAAGAGCTAAAATATGGAAGCAACCTAAGTGTCTATCAATAGACTAATGGATAAGGAAAATGTGGTGTACGCACACACACACGCGCGCACACACACACACGCACACACAGAGGAATATTATACAGCCATTAAAAAGGATGAGACCATGCCATTGAGACAACATGGATGAATTTGGAGGCCATTATGCTAAGAGAAATAAGTCAGATTGAGAAAGACAAATACTATATGATTCCACTCATAGGTGGAATCTAAAAAACAAACAAACTAATTAAACAAGAAAAAAGCAGAACCAGACCTATAAATGCAGAAAATAAGCTGACAGTTGCCAAAGGGAAGAGGAGTGGGCGGTTGGGCAAAATGGGTGAACGGGAGAGGGAAATACAGCCTTCTTATTATGAAATGAGTAAGTCTCAAGAATAAAAAGCACAGCATAAGGAATACAATTAATGACATTGTAACAGTAATATAATGAGACAGATGCTAGCTTCACTTCTGGTGAGCTAGCATAATGTATAAACTTGTCAAGTTGTATACCTGAAACTAATATAACATTGTGTGTCAACTATATTCACATTTTTGAAAAAAGAATTATATCTTACAACCTCTGTGTTTGCATATGCTGTACACATCTGTGCTTAGAAAACTATCCCAGAGTTTTGACATAAGTCATCGTAGAATCAAACTGTACCCAGAAACCAGCAAACGAAAAGATAATTTTAAACTAACTCTAAATTCACATTTATACTTGCCATGAATGAGAAGTATAGAGACTAACCAAACAGGTTTCAACTTACTTGAATACAAAGTGTTTTAAGTCTGACTGGAGATATAACGTATGGGAAAGACTCAATCCTTCTTTCCTTATTTACAATAAAATCTACTCTCTCCTTGCTTTTCTATAAAGCTACCGCAGTTTATTTTAACTTTATAGTCCATGATTCCTTGTTGTTTACTCTTACCCGTGAGAAATTCTTCTGAATGTGGTAAGCAGTGACTGACTCACATCTAGTCAGCTTCCACAGCAGCCAGGCGGGAGGGTAGTCAGGAGAACCGGTGATAAAAATAGCCTTTGATGCTGAACCCTGGAAAGCAAACTGTGGAGGCACTAACGAAGTTCCTCTTTGGAAGATTATTTCTCCCTTAGAACTGTGAAAAGCGACTGCTATTTTCATACTCTAGAGGGAGGTGCAGACTTGCACTAAGCTGACTCAGTGGTGAAAAGAGAAAAGAAAGATTAAAAGAAAAGAATAAACACACAAAGGAAAGGAAAGAATTGGAGTGATAACATTTCTGCTTATTTTGAATCACTATTTGAATGAAATTACTTAAATACGTAAGGTTAAAATTTTAATTTCAAGCCTACATTTGGGTAATGCTTACATTTGACTTTATTTTGTTCAACTAGCCCAATACTGGTAGCCTTTAACAATAAACTTTATTTAATTTTTAAATCCGAGATCACGATACTCAAAAAAGAAAAAAAAACTTTAACTGCTAAGGGTATAGATGGAAATCACCATATGATATGCTTCTTAATTTTGAGTCCATAACAAAATGATTTCTTATAAATTTTAATTTGACTGTGAAAAACTAGGAGACCCAAATATATATTCTTTTATACATATGTCCATGAAATACTCTTTTTGATATGAGGTATATAATTATGTCACTATTGAATCTTCATTTTAAATTTGAATTTTCTCTGTTATCGTATATTGGCCTTAACAGATTCATTGGTAAATTAGAAATGAAAATGCCTCTAAATTTAGCATTGCTTAATATATATTTTATCATTTGATTGTTATTAAATATGCTATGATTTATATTATTAAATATATTGTTATAAATTGTATATCCATACAATGCAGAAATTTTATGCATTTTCTTGTTTTTATGATGTAAAGAACACAGCAGTAAAGAAAATGAAATATTGGCATGCCCTTCTAATACAGTACTTTGTTCCCTTATTATTGTGCCCATATTCATGCATCATTTAAGTTGCTGCTTTCATAATAGACAAAATGTTATGCCTTACTTTTCTCACTTAAAATTATGTTAAAACTGGTTTTCTGTTTGCTGCATGGATTCCTAATTATCATCTTAATGTGTAGATAATCAAAGATTTTGTAAAATGAGGTAAGGTATCACCTGTGGAAGGCTAGCTAACTGGTCCTGTCCACAACATGCCACTTACCTTGGGAAATTTCTCACTGTCCTCTCATTTCACAAGCTGGGACACCCAATTTGCTCCCTGTCCCAGAATTAATTGAATACAGGGATATCAATTCATTCTATCAAGTCTCGGAGACATATGTGATGCTAAAATAGCAATTTATTCCTTTACAATGAGAATTCAGAAGTAAAGGTACAAGGCCACTTCCTTGTGTTTGCTTTAACCTATCACACTCTCTCCCTCCAGGCAAGCTACACAGGAGGCTGCTTGATTAGAATGGACTAAAAACAGAGTCCCTAATGCAATTAAATGCCTGTCCCCACAATAGCTTTAAGCACTTCTAAGCAGTGTAATAAAGTCCTAACAGTACTGTATGGGAAGACCTGTTGTGTCTTTAAGACTTCTCCCTTTTTGTTGTTTCCATTGGGAAGCAATCCTATCTTCAACCAACACATTCATTAGAAGTGTCAATAAATCCATTCTGGTTACAGTTATACTTTTTAAAATATTTTTAATGCTTATTTTTGAGAGAGAGAGAGAGAGCACAAACAGGAGGGGCAGAGAGAGAAGGAGACACAGAATCCAAAGCAGGCTCCAGGCTCTGAGCTGTCAGGACAGAGCCTTATGTGGGGCTTGAACTCATGAACCATGAGATCATGACCTGAGCTGAAGTTGGACACTCAATCGACTGAGCCACCCAGGCGCTCCTGGTTACAGTTATATTTTTAAACCTGGGAGCCATTCTCCTTCTTCTACCTTGATCCATTATGCTTTGATTTTTTTTTTTGCCTCCTTCTTGCAAAAATATTAATTTTCTTTAATATTAGTTATTGAGAAGCATCTCACTTAGTATACCCATGTACCTCAAATATCCCTTCCAAATGGCAGTCCAGTATTCCATCGAGTTTCTCTATCATTAGCCATTTGCAGTTTTCCCTTCCCCATCCTATGAAATTATAATATATGTCATTTTTTTCTTCAGAATTTTTCAAAAGAATAAATTCCTAGGAGTATTAGAAAATCAAAAGGAGAAGACTATGTAACTTTTTATATTACTGCCTAATTACTTCACAAAATGGTTTGAGCAATTTATCCTGATATCAGCAAAATACAGCAATTTCAAAATAATCTCGCCATTAGTCATTTAAATTTCTCTGAAATTCTGGTATGTTAATAGGAATAAAACTATAATATGTTGTTCTTTATATTGAATTTTTAATTTCTACTGAAACCGGTCACTTTTGCATGAATCACTGTTAATTTTTCCTTGTTAAATCAAATTACATTCTTTTTTTATTTTTTATTTTTGAGAACTTGATATTTAGGTTATTACTCTCTAAGAACTGTTTATATGATACAGATATTGTTTCTGTCAAAAATAGATGCTAAAATTTCTCAATTTGTTGTTTTAATTTAAAATATCCAGGGACACCTAGGTGGCTCAGTCAGTTGAGTGTCTGACTTTGGCTCAGGTCGTGATCTCACAGTCTGTGAGTTCGAGCCCCACGTCGGGCTCTGTGCTGACAGCATGGAGCCTGGAGCCTGGAGCCCATTTCGAGTTCTGTGTCTCCCTCTCTCTCTGCCCCTCTCCTGCTCATGCTCTGTCTGTCTGTCTGTCTCTCTCTCAAAAATAAATAAACATTAAAAAAAATTTTTTAATAAAATAAAACATCCAGGTATGCTCTTCTATGTTTTATAAGCCTCTTCAAATTGTATTCTGTCACTCATTATATTTTAACCTTTACTTTTTTGATAAAATCTTCCTCATTCACTTCCCCACTGTTCAAAAATACCTGATTTGTCGTGTTAAATTTTTTTTAGTGTTTATTTATTTTTGAGAGAGAGAGAGAGAGAGAGAGACAGAACGTGAGTGGGGGAGGGGTAAGAGAGAGAGTGGGAGACACAGAATCTGAAGCAGCTCCAGGCTCTGAGCTGTCAGCACAGAGCCCGATGTGGGGCTCAAACTCACAAACCCCAAGATCATGACCTGAGTGGAAGCTGGATGCTCAACAGACTAAGCCACCCAGGCGCCCTGTTGTATGTTAAAATAAATCATTACAGATAGCTAGTTTTCCTTCCTAGTATTGCTTGGGAAATTTATCGACCATCCTTAGTAAAGAATAAATTCCTACAGCCTCCCGTTGCACCTTATGCTACAGAGAGTTGTCCCTGAAAGAAGCAGCGTCATTGCAAATCAATGCCAAAAATCAAAACTTTCTTTGTGAATTTTGATTGAAGCTCATATTAAAATCTCTTATCTGTTCTCTTTGTTCATTATGTTTTGATATGTATGACCTGTCTCTCACGATTGAAGTAGTACAGGCCTGGATTTCAGTTGTTTCAGAGAATTACTGCCTATCTTTTTGAAGTGCTCTCCACAAAACTCTCAAAAGTGACTTATTTAGACTGGGTCTTCCTGGGTTTCTTTTTTGAAAGCATATCATATCACAGTATACCTATTATATCACATTACATTATATATTACATAATATGTTTAGTCACTTAAATTCTTTTGCATTTTGGCTTGCATCTCAGTATTCTAAAGGAAACTTAAAACTAATATTTTTATATATTAAAATATGCTAAAGATAATATTCTTCAAAGTATAGTAAATTCTCTCTGTTATTTTTATCACCTAATCACCTCTACAGATAAAAAATGAATGGAAGGAGAGAAAAAGGAGGGAGCAAGAGAGAATGAAAATAGAATTTATAATTATAGTCATATAACTTTTCGCAGTATATAAATGAAACATAAATTATATTTCTTATATTATTTGTAAATGACTGCTGCTTGCACTTCCAAGATGCAAAGCTCTCTACCATTCCTGGTAATAAATATCACATGTAGACACCCTGCAAGTGTAAGGCATTATTTTGTATATCTTCCCACCATTGTATTCCCAAATTCTAAAAACAGGAATGTATAGGTTTAGATATATATTGCCTAGGGCAACAAAAATGGCCTTTCAGCTATGCAAAGACAAGTCTTTTCCTGTTAGTCTGGTCTTGTCTGTTTCACTAAAACTCATGTCTATATCTCTAGATTCCCACAATGTTCATCAGTAACATAGTAGTGTATAGGGAAACAGAAAGCGAAAAAAAATTTAGAACAGAAGGCTCTGGATTATTGGTTCTGAAATAATTAAGGCACCTAATATATTATTAAAATAGGGAGATATGATTACAATTTCTCACTCTTGTGTAATATGTGTAAAAAAGGGGCTTGGTGGTGGGAGCAGGGTAGAGAAAGCAGTGGAATGTTATGCTGCTTACACTACCCCTGGGTAAGCCCCAAGACCATGTTTAAAGTTCCTGGTATTCACCTAATGTAGTCAAATTACTTTGAAGGAAAATGATTTTTAAGTCTTTCCCACCCTCAACAAACATACTTGAAGGTGAAATTTCACACTTAGAGATTACAGCAAAGTTTTCCAGTTAAGACACTTGGGCCAATACATGGCTTTGTTTGCAACAACAACAAAAAAGTTACCTACCTTATGAACATTGAACCAACAGAGTACTGAAAGTTACAGAAAGAGGTGCCGGGGTGGCTCATTAGATTAAGCATCTGACTTTTGATTTCGGCTCAAGTCATGAGCTCACAGTTCATGGGTTCCAGCCCTGCAGTATGTTCTGCACTGACTGTGTAATCCTTGGGATTATCTCTCTCTCTCTCCCTCTCTCTCTTTGTCCCTCCCTGACATCCATGTACAGTACTCTCTCTGTGTGTGTGTCTCTCAAAATAAATAAATAAACTCGAAAGAAAAATTATAGTTACAGCTGATTTTATTATTTTGGATTTAACATCCATCCTAAAACCCTAATTGAAAAAAAAATGTTTTAGGGGCGCCTGGGTGGCTCAGTCGGTTAAGCGGCCGACTTCGGTTCAGGTCATGATCTCACGGTCTGTGAGTTTGAGCCCCGCATCGGGCTCTGTGCTGATGGCTCAGAGCCTAGAGCCTGCTTCAGATTCTGTGTCTCCCTCTCTCTCTGCCCTTCTCCTGCTCACACTCTGTTTCTATGTCTCAAAAATAAAAATAAACGTTAAAAAAATTTTTAAAAATGTTTTAATAAGGGAAATCTGTCAAAAATACATACATATAAAGAGCTTTGGTAAGAGCATGTAACTTAAATTCTCAAAAGGATCTGACTTGCCCCTAAACACCCTACAGGAAGTGATTTTTTAAATCTCTTTCTGTTTTTAAAATACAAAATATAAATAGTCACACCATAAACTATCTGAAAAAGGTACTTTGTTAAATGTATATGATCTTCACTTAAAGGAAACAAAATGTCAGCCTTCAGATTTTATGCAGTATTGCATAATTTTTCCATTAATGTTTTCATCCTGCCTTTTTCTTTCTTTTTTTAAATGTTTTTAATTTTATTTTTGAGACAGAGAGAGAGCAGAGGAGGAATAGAGAGAGAGGAAGACACAGAATCCAAAGCAGACTCCAGGCTCTGAGCTGTCAGCATGGAGCCCGACGTGGGGCTTGAACTCACAAACCGCGAGATCATGACCTGAACCAAAGTCAGACGCTCAACCGACTGAGCCACCCATAAACCTAATGTTTATTGAGGGCTTATTATGTGTCAAGAACTGTTCTATACACTTGACATGTATTATTTCCTTTAGTCTTTACAATAAACTACAGTACCCTCTTTTGACAGATAAGGAAACAGAGGCAAATGGAGGTTAAAAATCTCATAGTAGATGGCATTTTAGTTTGTATTTTAATGTGGTCTGTCTGATTCTGGAGTTCATGCCACTACTACATTGTGGTTTGGTGCCTGTCACATGATAAATGCTCAACAAATATTTATTGAATGAATGAATTTAATAGACCCAACTGGAAGAAAAGAAGAGCACTGAGGATTATTGGGAATAAAGTAGAAAAGTTAGGTCCAGATTTTGGAAACTCTAGGATCCTGAGAAGTAGTTTGGACTGGAGGCGATTGTAAATAGGGATTCATTGTTGAAAACACTTATTAAAAGGATATTAGATTGGTAACAGTTTGTGCAACTTCTACTTTGTGCCTCCTACCTCAATCTTCAACTTGAAGTTAGAACATTTAGAAAAAGGCAGGAAAGGGACACCTAGGTGGCTCAGTTGGCTGAGTGTCCGACATTAGCTCAGGTCACGATCTCACGGTTCATGAGTTTGGGCTCCGCATTGGGCTCTGTGCTGACAGCTCAGAGCCTGGAGCCTGCTTTGGATTCTGTGTCTCCCTCTCTCTCTGCCCCTCCGCTGCTCACACACACACACACAGACACACACACACACACACACACTCACACACACACATTCTCTCTCTCTCAAAAATAAATATTTAAAAAATTTTTTTAAATTAGGTGTTATTAGAGAGTGCATAGCATTTAAGAAAAATAAAAAATTACAACAAAATTGAATAACTGCTATTCCAAGGGAAGTAAGTATAGGATGTTATGGCAGGTCCAAACACAAAGCAACTACATGGTCAGGAAAGGTTTCCCAGAAGAAGTGTCATCAAAGGTGAGTTCTGAAATATAAGTTGGAGTAAGCAGAAAGGAGTGGTCTAGGCAAGCAGAGCTATATTGTGAAAAGGCCTAGGAGTGCATTAACATGGCACTTTAGAGACACTGAGATTCAGGAGTGGGTAGGGTGACAGGATCCAGGTCCAGAGTCTTTAAGACAATTTCAACTTTATACCAGGAATAATGAGAAGCAATTTGGGGACTTTAGGAAGAAAGGCAATATGACCATATATGGGTTTGAAAATAAACGTCTGCAGCATCGAGAATGGATTGGAGGAGAAAAGGGAGAACAGGATCAAAGACCAGATAAAAAGCGTAGTCTTCACAAAGTCTTCCTTTACTGTTTGAGCTCTCATTGGTCACCACTGATCACTTTCTTCTAAACTCCAATTGCATTTTTTTTAACTGTGGCAATATGTCTTTAATCCATAGCCTTACCACAGCATTAGTATCTGAGAGGAGACAGAATCAGAGAAGAAACAGCCATCTGCCCTTCCAAGCACAGCTCCAAGAAAGGCTCAAAACACCAAGAAAAGTGTTGCAAGTTAGATTCTCAGAAAGTAGTCCCTGAGATAGAGTGTAGTGTATGGGGAATATTCATAGGACAAAGGAGTACCCATGGGATCAACATTTTTGGAAGAGAGGAAAAGGAAGCAGGAGTGAGGAGAGGAAGAAGTCAGTCAAGCAACAGCCTCAGCCTTTGGAGCTAGAATGGCCTTTCAGATGTCAAGGCCTTTATACCCCACATCAATCAACTATTGGCTATAGAACTTCCCGTGTGGCTCTCTGAAACTGAGGCAATCCCTGAAAGCTATTTATAGATAGTCCCTTCAGCAGCTGAGTCTCAGTCCTTCACTGAAAAGGGATCCAGGTGGTTTATCAGAGTGTCACCCACATTGGGATAAGATAGCCTGGACTGCTTATTCAAGAAACCTGACCAAGCCTATCAAAATCTTCATCAGACTTTATCCATGGCCATCTTATCATACCCCCTAATAGCTATCACATCCTTCTCAGAATAAAGATGAATTTCAAGTGTAGAGAGAGAAGTGAAGAGGACTGTGGAAGAGAGGAAAAAGAAGAAACTGTGTTTGTACTGAGCTCCAAATTTAGCTAGAATACTTTGGGAAAATATGTCCAAGTATACACATTAGATAGGCATTTGCTGTTGGAGGACTATTGTCACCAACTAGCTAGAGATACACAATGCTGTGAACTCCTGGAGTACTTAGACACTGAACTTCAGCTAAATTGAATCTAGCATTCTCCCAGGCTATGCGTGGGACAACTATTTTACTACCTGATGCTCTCATTCTTGAGGAGATAGAGACAATTGGCAGATAGATACATAGATGATAGATAAATAGATAGACACACACACACACACACACACACACACACACGACCTATTTAATGGTGTTCTTGAAATGGGAAGCAGATATTAATTGTGAATGAAGACTTGACTGCATGATCCAAATTGCATCTGTGGCTCAAATTCAAAAGTGAAAAAGGAATGTAATCCACTCTTAGAAGATGTCTATGTCCCTTAGAATTCCATACATGAAATATCTGTGACAATCTCTCAACCTTCTTTGATTCTTTTGCTGGGGCCCTTGTACTCTTTAAGAGAAGAGTGAGAAACCCCAATTCTTTTTTTTTTTAGAGATAGAGAACATAACTGGGGGAGAGGGGCAGAACAGAGGGGTGGGGGGGGGGAGAAGAATCTCAAGTAGCATGGAGCCCAAAGCAGAGACCCAATCCCACAACACTGGGATCCATGACCTGACCAAAATCAAGAGTAGGATGCTCAACTGACTGAGCCACCCAGGCACCCCCAAGAAGCCCCAATTTCTGCCAGAAACTATTGCAACAGTAAATCTGTGCTATGAGAATATCAATCCCCAAGACCTTAGAGCAATTCAGGAGTATGAAATCTAATCCACATTCAAGAGAACATTATCAGGAAAATGGTCTTCCAGATCTACTTGGAGCAATTTAAGTATTTGATAATACTCTTTAACCATTGAGACATATGGGTAGCTTTTTGATTCTCTGTGACCCAGATATGTCAAGAAATGTAGACTTGTATGACAGCCTTGGTTTTGTGGCTCTAGCACTACTATACCATCTCATCTCTGAGGAAACTCCAATAAACGTACCTTTGAGAACTTTGGGTTTGAATGTCTATGATAGATTTTGTTATGTGAATTTAGCTAATGCTGAAAACTACAATTGTCAAAATTCTTTTCTCTCTATAGTAGAAAGTTAGAGTTCACCAAAAGAGGAACTGTATGAGAAGCTTGGAAGGCAACAGAAGTCACTACCCTTAGAAGACATGGTGACAAAAAAGACACAAGTATTAGCAGGTCCCAGCTTGTCCTCCCCTGCATTTGACTCATCTGCCCAGCTGCTTGTTCTGCTAGTCAACTGTGACTCCATGCCCTCTACTAGGTGATTGACTGTAGACCCATGGAGGCTGAGCTACATGAGGAAATAAATTCCCTGAAGCTGCAGTTCCCATAGACCTTACCTTCACTTTGGCATCCTGAAGGACTTGGCTTCTTGATTTTTCCTGCAAGCTTCAACTTGTCCACCAGGTAGGTATTGTACTGGTGTGATGAAAGTACTGACTAGTGATGACCTTTCTGAGTTTCTAACTCCTTTCTTCCAGACTTTCATTTCCACAGCTCCTTTCACATTTAATAAATCCCTTACTTTTATAAATTTTATAGTGGCTTTATTATCCTGAAAGAATCTTGAATGATATCTTTGCCAGCCAAGTAAGTTAGAGAAATTGGTAGGGTCTACAAATGATAATTATCTTTCAAGAGTGGAAGAGCTTCTACACCTCAATCTCAACCATACCCTGCCTTCCATCTCCTTCTCTCATCATAAAGAGAGCCCTCCATCATCTCCCTGTCGTGAGGGTCCTTCAGACTGAGGTGTACTCTGCCTGTGCACATATTTCTAGAGAAAGCTATCAATGGCAATAATTAATTACACAACATACAAGACTGGATATGTTTCCTATAAACACTGCCTCTAAGGCCTGGATACACTTACTTGAGAGGTCTTAAAACTCTTCCATGACCTGATGTCCTTAACAAGAATACCACAAATGACAAGAGAGCTAGGCATATATCAGGTGCAGTGTGTCATATTCTTCTTAGGAAATCAAACTCCATATTATGTATATAGCACGCTCATATAAGGCAAGAGGAATCTATAAATTTATTGATATACAAGGTTATTCATGCCTGAGAGTCTTTGTTCAAGGACTTACATGGCCCTACAACCACAGCTAGAAGTGAAAAACTTCATCAGTGGGTGAGAAGAGGCAAACACTTGAACCGAGCAGCATCTGAAGGAGCTCCAGAATTACTGGAAACAGGCCTGAAGAATCAAGGTGTTGCTTGCACTAACATGAAGCCCAAACAATGTACCCTGGCTAGATCAACTCACAATCCTGAATATGATCCATGAGGATGTCTGATAATCCTTTTTCTGACAAAACTTTCTGATGCAAACCATTATTTATAAGGTTTGCATCTAGAAGCAAAGAAGTCTCAGGATGCCGTGGGAAAAACTATATCTTAATCCCTCAAGTTCATTAAAAAGGGTTTGACCTAGCCCTTCCCCTTCATATAGTTTATCCCCTTCATATAGTTTAGCGCTTCCACCACAATGGGGCACAAAGTTTTCTTTACATTGGATCGTAGTCTGCTTCAGAGCCTGCTGGCTTGCCAATTAAAAAGGTATTTCCTTTTGGGGCACCTGGGTGACTCAGTCAGTTAAGCATCTGACTGTTGATTTGGCTCAGGTAATGATCTTGAAATTTGTGAGTTTGAGCCCTGCATCTGGCTCTGTGCTGATGCTTGGGATTCTCTCTCCCTGTCTTCCTGCTTCTCCCCCAACTCAAAAGTAAATACATAAACATTGAAAAAAAAGGTGTTTCTTCTCTATAAACTACCTGACAATATACAGTGAGACCAAAGACAGTGACTAGTCTCGTGTTTCTATAATACTTTCCTCAAATTTTTCAATGTCTTAGTTCATCCCTTCCTACTGATTATCCACACAGATGGAGGTTTAAAAGAGTGATCAACCAGACACAGAAAGAAAACTTCCATGGCTACATATCAAATAAATAATATGACTATGTCATCCATCTTACAACAGAGAAACTGGCCTTTAATAATTTTTACATATCTATTCTTCAATAAATATGGATTTCATGTCCATTGTTTTCCTTTATGCCTAGCATTACCATAACCTTTGTCTTGGTCAATTCCTGGAAGAGATCCAAACAACCCAAAGGAGTCATGGCCATCTCCTGGTGCAAAGCTTCTGTGGTTTTCATATCCACTATTAGGCCATGTAGTGCATGAGTCTTCAGTTTCTGCAATCAGCTTTGTCCTGACCTTCCAACAAACGGATTGCTGATTTCTATGTCTATGACTACATAAGTCAAATCCTCCAACTACTTCCCATCATCTGTCCCCCTCAAAGAATTTCATCAGACCTTTCACGCAGGCTTCCATTATACGGCAAATGGAATTGCTTCAGTTCATCGTCTACTTTACCATCATCACCATAACACCTTCCATCTCCTTCTTCAGATAAGTTCCTGCCCTTTAACTGAAACCTGGATGCCCCTTAAAGATATCAGTTCCCCAAGCCCCTCTCAAGTGCATTTTGGCAGGTAAATGAGAGAGTTTTTCCCTAATGGCTTCTATCCTCCTAGTAAAATAGGAGATAAGGCCATCTTCTAAAGGTGATCAGGGAAGGGAAGGCAAAGATTGGAGCTTAAGTTGACAGTCTTGAACACTAAGAAAGACAATCCAAAGAGCAGACTCTGTGGCTCTTCATAATAGATATGTACTACTCATCACCACTTTCTAGATTTCTGACCATAAAGTAGGGGCCTTCTACTTCCAGTTTTATCATTCTTGCATCCAAAATTCATTTTCACTCATCTATATATGGTTGACACTAGAACTCCACTCTGAATCCAGTGCTTTGCAACTTACCCCAACTGCCAGAGACGAAGAGCCAAAATACACAGGCGGGAATGATCTGGACTTTGCCATTATTATAGCTAGCCCTGGCACTTCATCTGTTGGAGACAGTACTTAGTAAAGGAAAACACATATGAAGAACCACTGATGTGAATCTCTTACATAAGGTGCAGTGATTTTTGTTAAGGCACTGCTCCATTACCAGAAATGGTGCTTATGTTTCCTACAGAAACAGGGGTTGAGTCCCTACAGAATAATGAAAGCAATGTCGTTTGAAGTGGGCATGATCATTAGAACACTTTTGAGAGCAAGCCAAGAACCAGAAAGAGGAAACCAAATACCCAAAGTCCAGTTCAAAGGACAGAAGCAGAACTGTAATCTGGGAATGGAGCCACAGTCAGAGGCTAGATGGACTATGGAATGAATGGATGCAGATCAGGAACCAGAGGGTTGTGTACAAAATAATCATGGTGAACAGATCAGAGTAAGAATAGACAAATACCTGGGGCCATGGCCACAAATGACTGATTTAAGGCACAGAGGTGGAACAGAGCATCCTACCAAAGAGAATTGATACATTCTAGGGAAAACTCTGGGAAAGTCTTCCCTTCCTTGAGAAGGAAAGCCTGGGCGTTTATGCAGGGGTCAGAAGAAAAATCTCTCCAACCAGTTTCCTTTAATTCAGGCCCCTCATATATTTAGCATGTGATCCACACCCAATAACAATTAAGCTTTAGTGACGGGGAAGCTTCTTTGGGAACTAATAGAGAGCATCAGGCAATACAGCCCTTCTCACAACTGGAGTGCTAAGTCCTCCAGCTCCATTGCCATCTTGCTTCTTTCTCCCACTGTATTCTTGTGCTGACACAATTTATGACCTCTGATTTGTCTTCTAGCTTTTGACCGAACATGCATTCCTTGTATTTGACAACAGATTCAGTTTTATCAAATTTTTTTCTTGGGTGATGCTTTATTCTTATTTTTGGCCTCCTTTTTCTTTTAGATATTACAGATAATGAACTAATTTACTTGGTACTTACTGCCTCTGGAGTCCCTTCTCTAGCTTAAATTTGAGCAGCTGATGTCTCTACCTAATCTGTTCTAAACTTTCCCACTCTTAGAGTAGCATGGGCAGGACTTATAGAATATACAACTTAATATGCACTTAATTATTATCTTATAATTATTTGGCCAATTCCTTGCTGTTTTCTGCATATGAGCCTTGTTTTATTAAATAAATCTTAACTTTCTTTAGGAATGAGATTGATTTCATACTACCTCTCTAATGCTGATAATCCTGAGTACCTAATCAATATATTGAGTTTGAAATAATAACAAATTGTAGGTGAGGTACAATGAGTATGGCAGTGTTTATCCTCATTCAGAGAAGCCTTCCTGAGAAGTTAAGTGCTACCAGATCCCATTCAACACTTCTACAATCAATTTTAGTAAAATACTATAACCTTAATAAGTAAGATAGTTTTCAAAATTATGTATTTGTTTTTAAAGAATGTATATTTTATCAAATCTTGGAAATTTACAACTGGAAACACACTCAGAAATTATTTAACATAATTTCCTGATATATTACAGAGTACCTCCTGAATGTTGATCTCTAAGCTTATGAGGACAATCATTAAAACATAACTTATTGAGAGAAGCCAAAGACAGTTTTCCTGAAAAAAAAATGGCATTCAATACAAACTTATTTGTAAGTATGAGTGAGCTAGGTGAAGGAGGCACACAAAGCATGTGGTAAAGACCATGGGAGGAGACGCAGAGTGTCCATTGAGTTTGAGCAACTGAAACAAAGAGTAAGGGCAGACTAAGGGCACAAGATAACAGATAACGTAGAAGCAGCCAGAATTTGAAAACTTTGTTGACGATTATGGACTTTATCCTAAGAACAGTGAGAAGTCATTGACAAGTTTTGTGAGTAACATAATATGAAAAGATCTGCACTTTTTAAAAAAGTCACTGTGGAGGTGCCTATGTGGCTCAGTTGGTTAAGTGTCCAACTTCAGCTCAGGTCATGATCTCACAGATTGTGGGTTCAAGCCCATGTCAGGCGCTCTGTTACCAACTTGGAGCATGGAGCCTGTTTTGAATTCTGTGTCTCCTTCTCTCTGCCCCTCCCCTGCTCACATGTGCTTTCTCTCTCTCTCTCTCAAAAATAAATAAACATTTAAAAAAAATTTAAAAAGTCACTGTAGACTTTTGCTTCTAGTCAAGATGAGTAACCAGGTTTAGATTTACCCTTCTGCTTGAAATAACTAGAAAAAATAGATAACATCTGTAAAACAGTGGCTTTGAAGATATTGGCTATGAGTCAATAAAAGACATTTGTCCCCTGTCAAATGAGAACAAATAAGGTAAGCTATACCATCCATCCCCAGCTTATTGCCTAGAGAAAGTTTTCAGGCTGCAGTGCAGGAGGAATAACCCTGAGTTGAGGAGAAGGAGCTGGGAGTCTGAGGAAGTCAAGTAGGCTAGACGTGGCAGGAATAGTATGGGAAAGAAGAGAAAGCATGGAGAAAGAATTCTAGGGATCTGCAGAGAGTGCCTCTTGAATATTCAGTTAAGTATTCATGAGCACATGAATGTGAAGAAACTATCTGAAGCTGGGAGAAGAAGACCCAAAAGGATTAGAGAAAGCAGTATTCATAGCTCACATATGGACTAAGATAGTGCATGTTCCCAAGAGCCAGAGTGGAAAGCTTTATATTTTAAAATACATCAGATAGGATACTGAGAAGATTCTTGCCTTGGTGATTGGTAAGATTTCATCGTATACTAAATGTTGTCTGGTTCTACCTAATAGAGCTTAGCAGCAAACTTTCTTAGACCTAGTGATAATAAGAAAATCTTAAAAGCTGCCAGAGGAAAAAGACATATGATACAAAGGGGACTAAAGATAAAGATGAGAATAAATTTCTTATCAGAAGCAATTCAAGCCAGAAGATAGTGGTACAACATCCTAAAGGTATTGAAGGGAAAAAAAATCAAACTGGAATTCTCTATCCTGTGAAAATATTTTTCAAAAACAAGAATGAAATAATGACTTTTTCAGACATAAAAGAAAGCTGAAAGAATTAATCATCAGTAGACCTGCACTATAAGAAATGGTAAAGAAAATCCTTCAAGGAAAAGGAAAAAAATACCAAATGGAATCTAAATCCAAATAAAGGCATGAAGAGCACCAGAAATGGTAACCACATGGGTAAATATAAAGACTTTTTTCTGGGAGAGTGATGTTAGCAAGATGATGAAGTAGAAGACACCAGTCTTCATCTCCCTATATAAAACAAAAATTAGATAGGAATCCAGGAATGAAAATAGCCCTGGGAGAGCTTGGAATCAAATAAAAAAGCCTATAGCAACTAAGTGGAGATAAAAAAAAAAAAGAAAAGAAGGAATAACTGCACAAGAGGATCACTAGTGATACTGGCACAGCTGAGACATCTAGAGGTGGCTAGGAACAAAGAAGGAGCATGGGGACTATCAGTATCAACCCTACACTGGCAGGTGCCACTGTGGTCCCTAATGGCCAGCTCCATGGAGAACCCTGGGAGCCTTTGCTGCTGATTATTTCAATAGCCCTTGCAACAACTGTGGACTCTGCAGATTTCATAGTAGAGGACCCCTTAGTGTTCACCAGCAGACTCCAATATCCTGGTCCACATAGAATACCCAAATCTTTTCCATTGGAGTGACCAACAGCCATAGCAGCCAGGAAACCCCAGAAAGAGAGATGCTGCTGTACCTCCCTCCCACAAAGAAACCTCTGTTATAATTCTCCAGAGCTGGGGCTGCCATCCTCCCTCCAACATTGGACTTGCCCTGTACCCAACATTGGAGCACCTAAATATATAGAGCAAACATTAATAGACATGAAGGGAGAAACAGACTGCAATACAAAATAGTAGTGGACTCAATCCCCCAGTTTCAACAATGGAGGGACCATTTTGACAGAAAATCAACAAAGAGACATTAGACTTGAGCTACACTTTAGACATTAGACATTAGACATTAGAGACATTAGACTTGAGCTACACTAATAGGCCTAACAGACATACAGAACATTGTATCCAATAGCAGCAGAATACACATTTTTCTCATGCATACATGGAACATTTTCCAGGCCACAATTGTTAGGCCACAAAACAAGTCTTAACGAACTTAAGAAGACTGAAATCATATCAAGCCTCTTTTTTGACCACAATGTTATGAAACAAAAAATCAATAACAGGAGAAAACTGGAAAATTAACAAATGTGGGAAGTAAACAATACACTCCTGAACAACTAAAGGTTCAAAAATGAAATCAAAAGAGAAATTTAAAAATATCTTAAAACAAGTGAAAATGGAAATACAGCATAACAAAACTTTCAGTCTGTAGGTAAAACACTTGTAAGAGGGAATTCTACATTAAGACAAAAAAGAAAGATCATTAATAACCTAACTCAAGGAACTAGACAAATAAGAACTAAGCCCAGTGTTAGCCAAAAGAAGGAAATAACAAAGATCAGAGCAGAAATAAATAAAATATAGACCAGTAAAACAATACAAAATATCAACAAAAAAGTAAGAGCTGGTTTTTGGAAAGATAAACAAAATTGACAATCCTCTAGCTAGACTAAGATAAAGAGAAAAGACTCAAATAAGTAAAATCATATATGGAAGAGGAAACATTACAACTGATAATCTAGAAATACTAAGGATCATAAGAAACAATTATTAATAATTATGTATCATTAATAGTTAATAATTACACACCAACAAATTGGGTAACCTGGAAAAAATGGATAAATTCCTGGAAACAAACAACCTATGAAGGCTGATTCATGAAGAAATAGAACATCTTAACAGGCAAATTACTAGTGAGGAGATTAAATGAATAATCAAAAATTACCCAGCAAATAAAAGCCCGGGACCAGATGGCTTTACCAGTGATTTCTACCAAACTCGAAGAGCAGGTGACACGCACAGACTCATTTTACAAGGTCAACATTACTCTGATACCAGAGCCAGATAAGAACACCACAAGAAAAGAAAACTAAAGGTCGATAATTCTGATGAATATAGATACAAAAATGCTAGCAAATGAATTAAACAAAATATTAGAGGATCATACACCATGATCAAGCGAGATTAGGTGTAGAATGAACATTCCTGAACACAACTAACATCATAGTCAGAGCTGAAAAGCTGAAATCCTTTCCTCTAAGATCAGGAACCCAGAAATAAACCCACACATAGATGGTCAACTAATCTACAGAGTCATCAAGAATACACAATAGGGAAAGAATAGTCTCTTCAATAAGTGGAGTTGGGAAAACTGGGTATCTATATTCAAAGAACAAAATTGAACCCTTACACCACACAAAACAAAACAAAACAAACAAAAAACTGAGGGGCATCTGGGTGACTCTGTCAGTTAAGCATCTGACTCTTGATTTCGCTCAGGTCAGGATCTCTCAGTTCCTGGGTTCAAGCTCCACGTTGGGCTCTGTGCTGACAGCACCAGCCTGCTTGGAATTCTCTCTCTCCCTCTCTCTCTGCTCCTCCCTCACTTGTGTGCACATTCTCACCCTCTCAAAATAAATAAATAAACTTAAAAAAAACTCAAAATGTATTAAAGTCTTCAATGTAAGATCTGAAACTATAAAATTTTAAAATAAAAGTGAGAGAAAGCTCCTTGACATTGGTGTTGGCTATTTTTTTTTTAATCAGACACCAAAAGTAAGTGCAAGAGAAGCAGAAATAAACATATAGGACTGTATCAAACCAAAAGGTTTCTGCACAACAAGAAAATCAACAAAATGAAAAGGTAACCTATGAACTGGGAGAAAATATTTGTAAACCATATTTTTGATAAGAGGTTGATGTCTAAAATATATAAGGAACTCACACAATTTGATAGCAAAAACCGCAAATAACCCAATTAAAAAATGGGCAGAGGACCTGAACATTTTTCCAAAAGGAAATACATAAATGGTCAGCAAGTATATGTGAAAGTGCTCATTATCGCTAGCCATTGGGGAAACAGAAATTAAAATCACAATAATCATCTCATTCTTGTTAAGATGGCTATTATCAAAAAGTAGAAAGATACCTAATTTTAGAGAGGATGTGGCAGAAAAAAAATCCTTGTATACTGTTGGTCAGAATGCAAACTGATATAGCCATTATCGAAAACAGGATGGAGACTCCACATAAATAGAACTACTATATGATCTAGCAATCCCACTTCTGGTTATATATTGAAATAAAATCATTATCTTGGAGATATTTGCACTCTCATATTCATTGCAACATTAATCCTCACAATCAAGATATGTGAGGATTAATGTCCCATATTCATTGCAACATTAATCTTCACAATCAAGATATGGAAATAGCCTGAGTGACTACCACACACATGCACAGACACACAGACACACAGACACAGACACACACACACACCCCACATACACAATGAAACATTATTTAGCCTTAACAAAGAAGGAAATCCTGCACTGCAACATGGATGAACCTGGAGCACACTATGCTAAGTGAAATAGCCAAACACAGAAAGGTAAATACTATATGATCTCACTTATGTAAGGAATCAAAAAAATGTGAATTCATAATAACAGAGAGTAGAATAGTGGTTACCAGAGGCTGGGGGTTGAGGGAAAATGGAGATGTTTGTCAGAGGGTACAAACTTTCATATAAGATGAATAAATTCTGGAGACCTAATGTTCAGCATGGCGACCAGAGCTAATAATAATAATGTATTACATGCTTGAAATTTGCTAATAGAGTTATTCTTAAGTGTTCTCACCACACATAAAAGATAATTATGTGAAGTAATGAATATGTTAATTAGCTTGATTGTGGTAATCATCTTACAATGTAAGCATATCAAAACATATTGCCTCTTTTCCTTCCTGGCTGCTTGAAGCTCTGCCACCATCATGAATAACACAGTAACCATTCCAACCAGGAAGTTTGTGACCACCAGCTGATTACTTCAGCGGAAACAAATGGTCATTAATGTTCTTCACCATGGAAAGGCAACTGTCAAAGACCTAAGACAGAAATTCAGGAAAAACTAGCCAAAATGTACAAGATTGTACCAGATGTTATCTTTGTATTTGGATCCAGAGCCTATTTCAGTGGTGGCAAGACAACTGGCTTTGGTATGATTTATGATTCCATGGATTATATGGATTATATAAAGAAAAATGAACTCAAATATAGACTTGCAAGGCATAGCCTTATGAGAAGAAAAAAGACCTCAAGAAAACAGCAAAAGGGACACAAGAACAGAATGAGGACGCTCAGGGAGATTGCAAAAGCCAATGCTGGAGCTGGCAGAAAGAGAGCTGCAGACTGGAAAACGAGAGTAAAGATTCTTCAGTAGCTTTATCTGTGGTGACTGCACAGATTTTTCATGAGAGGATTAATAAACCGAGAACTTTAAAAAATTAATGGTACACCTTAAATATATTGAATTTTTGTTAATCATGTCTCAATAAAGCTGGGAAAAAGAAAATAAAAGACTTTTTCTTATTTAAATATCTTCAAAATTTAACTAACTCCTTAAAGAAACAAACAAAAAATAATGTATTGTGGGATTTGTAAAATATGTAGAAATAAAATATAAGGCAAAAATAGTAAGAAGGCCAGGAAGGGAAAATAGAATTATGGTGTTGTAAGGGCTTTACACTACACAATATCATTTGGAGGTAGAATGTGATAAGTTAAAGGTGTGTAATATAAACCTTAAATAAACAACTAAATCTCTAGATTTCTTTATTGTGAATAATAAGGAGTTCTAGCAAATAAGCCAATGAAGTTAATAAAATGGAGTAAAGATTGCACAATTGCTCTAAAAGAAAGTAGAAAAATAAGAAAATAGGAACAAAGAACAGATGAGACAAATAGAAAAAAATAGTAAGACAATATCAATCCAAAGATGTCAATAATCACATTATATGTAAATGGCCTAAACACTCTCATTTTAAAATAAGAGATTGTCGAAGCATCTGGGTGGCTCAGTCAGTTAAGCGTCTGACTTCAGCTCAGGTCATGATCTCACGGTTCGTGAGTTTGAGTTCCACATCAGGCTCTGTGCTGACAGCTCAGAGCCTGGAGCCTGCTTTAGATTCTGTGTTTCCCCCACTCGCTGCCCCTCCCCCACTCTCTCTCTCTCTCTTTCTCTCTCTCTCTCTCTCTCTCAAATTAATAAACATTAAAGAAGAAAAGAAAAGAAAAACAAAACTCTTTAAAAAAAAAAAGTCTCCTAATCCAACTTACCTGGGGCTCCTGGGTGGTTCAGTGAGTTAGTTGTGTCCGACTTCAGCTCAAGTCATGATCTGACAGTTTGTGAGTTCAAGCCCCAAATCGGGCTGTGTGCTGACAGTTCAGAGCCTGGATCCTGCTCTAAATTCTGTGTCTCCCTCTCTTTCTGCACTTCCCTACTCATGCTCTGTCTCTCTCTGTATGAACATTAAAAAAAAATCTTTTCAATAAAAATAAGGGATTGTAAAATTTGATAAAACACAAGACCCAACCATGTTAACATATAGGTTAAAAGTAAAAGCATGGAAAAAAAAAAAAGCCCACCATGCTAACACTAACCAAATGAAAGCTGGGATGGTCATATAAATACCACATAAAATAGATTTCATAACAAATAATATTACCAGAGTTAAAGAATGACAGAAAATGGACAAATTCCTTAAAATACACAAACAAACTACACACAACTCATTCAAGAAGAAATAGATAACCTAAATAATTACGTAGCTATTAAAGAAATCAAATTTCTAGCTAAAAATCTTCTCATAAAGAAAACACTAAGCCCATATAGCTTCATTGGAAAATTCTGCCAAACATTTAAGCAAGAAATAATACCAACTCTACACAAACTCAGAAAATTGATGAAGAGGAAATAATTTCCAAATCATGGTGTGAGGACCACATTACTTATACCAAAACCAGAAAATGACATTATAGAAAAAGAAAACCTCAAACAAATAGATCTCATGAATATACATGCAAAACGTCTTAACAAAATGCTATCAAATCAAATCAAATACAATAAGGGGCATCTGAGTGGCTCAGTTGGTTAAGCATTCCACCCTTGGTTTCGGCTCAGGCTCAGGTCATGATCTCACAGTTATCTAGTTGGGCCTAGTCAGGCTCAGCCTGTTTAGGAGTCTCTCTCTGCCCCTCCCCAATCATGTACATGTGCATATGCTCTTCCTCTCTCAGAATAAATAAATAAACTTAAAAAAATCAAACACAGTAATATACAAAATGGATAATACATCAAGACCAAGTGGCGTTTATCCCAGGAACGTAGAGTTATTTTAATATTCAAAGCCAATTAATACGTTTTAATAACAGACTGAGAGAAAAAAAACACACAATCATCTCAATAAACAAAGAAAAAGCATTTAAGAAATACAAAATCCGGGTTTAATAAAAACTCTCTTGAAACTAGGAACACAAAGGATCTTCCCTCAACCTGATAAACAGTATACATGAAACGTATGAAAACCCGACGGTTAACATTATACTTACAGTGAAAAACTGAATGTTTTCTTCTTAAAATCAGGAACAAGGAAAGGATGTCTATCCTACCACTTCTAATCAATTTTGCACTCTTGGTTCCAGCCAGCGAAATCAGGCAAAAGTAAAAAAAAAAAAAAAAAAAAAAAAGGAGGAGGAGAAGGAGAAGGAAGAAGGAAAGAAGGAAGAAAGGAATTAAAACATCCATACATCCGTACTGGAAAAGAAGTGTAACTCCCTTTATTCACAGACAACATGATTTCTGTGAAGACAGTCACGTGAAGTATATAAATACGTTACTAGAAATAGTATGGGAGTTTAGCAAGGTTGCAGGATATCAGATTTATATATGAAAATCAATTATATTTCTGTATAGAGTAGAACATCATTTCGTGTGCTTATTTGCCACCTATATCTCTTAGTGAATTATCTAGTCAAGCATTTTGCCCATTTTTAGAAGGTAAACATACATCTACCATATGACCTAGATATTTGAAAACATTCCTAGTCACATTCTAATCTCAGGACCCTATGGATGTGTAATCTTACATGGCAAAGAAGACTGGACAGATGTGATTAATTTAAGGTTCTTGGGATGTGGAGCCTATCTTACATTATCCACATAAGTCGGGTGTAAGAATCCAAGGGTACTTAAAAGACAGAAGAAAAAGAGAGTCAGAGAAGATATGATAATGGAAACAAAGGTTGGAAGGATATCCCTTAAAATGAAGAGGCCACAAGCCAAAGAATTCAAGCAACCTCTAGAAGTTCAAAAAACCAAGTAGACAAAATTCCCACAAAACATGAAGAAGGGATGCAATTCTGCCAATATGCTGGTATTTTAGCTCAAAGAAACCCATTTCAGACTTCTGATCTCCAGAATTGTAAGACGATAAATTTGTGTTGTTTTCAGCCACAGGGTTTGTTGTAATTTAGTGCAATGGCAATAGGAAACAAGTACCCCTGACTTCTGGATTCTTTTGTGGCACCTTTATTTTTACTTGGATAAATTTATATGTACAATAATAGAATGAAATTAAGACATTGCATATTATAGTATAACATCTAAATTTGATATAACATTCAAAGAATGATAAAATAGAGAAAATGTATTTGATAAGTTTTGTCTTACAAAATATTGGTCGAAGATACCATGAATGAAAGCAAAAAAAAAGACAGTAACTGAAAACATTTGGGTTGAAATGTTTACATATTTAATAAAACAAAATCTAACTTGAGAATATACTCCATTTGGAATAATTTGCTCTGAGTTTGCCAGGTACTTATATTAACCTATAGAGAGAGTACGTTCCCAAATAAAAAGATTGAGGTCAACAGAGGACAGTCAATTAAGAGCATCAAGAATTTTAAATTTATTAACTACGGTATTAGAATATTAAAATACAATGCTAAAGAAGTTTAGAGATATTTTTATTAAAAATTACATATATAATACCATATTAAAATATATTCTTCATAGGGGCTAGGGGTGGTGGAAAATGCGGAGATGTTGGTCAAAGGATACAATTTTCCAATGTAAGATGAGTAAGTTTTGATGATCTGATGTACAGCATGTGACTATAATTAACAATAATGTATTATATAATTGAAAGTTACTAAAGGGATCAGATTTTTATTTTTTAAGTAGGCTTCACACCCAAGGCAGGGTCTGTTATTCTTTTGTCTTAGTTCATTTACAGTAAAATTAGTTCTTTGGTCAGATTCAGTGTTATATGAGGTTCCCTAATGCTGAATAAAGCATTCTGACATTTTTAATTTTTTTAATATTTATTTTTTTTCCAAAGAGAGAGAGAGAGAGACTACTAGCAGGGGAGGACAGAGAGAGAAGGAAACACAGAATTAGAAGCAGGCTCCAGGCTCTGAACTGTTCACACAGAGCCCGATGTGGGGCTTGAACTCATGAACCGTGAGATCATGACCTGACCTGAAGTTGGATTAACCAACTGAGCCACCCAAGCACCCCAAGGCATTCTGACATTTTATAAGTAATATTGCTAGAAAAAGTATGGCAGACAAGAAAGACAAATATAGCCGCACAATAGTGATCCATTCTATGAAAATAAATTACTGCTATCCCCATGATGGAAGAAGTCTAAAAAAAAATCAACCTGCCATCAGATGGTTGATTGGTCCCCCTGGTATATGATGTTTTAAGTGTTCAGCATTGGCTTTCTACTGCTGGAAGACTGGGCTCTCAATTATAGCAATACACAGGTCAGCATTGCAGTATAGAAGTCCACGTTTGTTTGAGATCATGAACAAATTCAGTCTCTGCCATCATGACACTTTTTGTTCAGGAAACCATTGAACAAGCACTGCCTAACTGGAGAAAGAAGCTAACTAACTGATAGCCACAAAGAGGTCATACTGGCTACTTAATTGATAAACCTCCCCTGAAGAGGTGGCCTCTTTTGTTTTTATTGTTGTTGTTGGCATTTACCTGAGAGAAGTATCCCCACATTGTTACCATAGGAGTTCAACCTGTATATCACTTCTCCAAATCTACCTATCCCTCAATCTTTCGGTCTTGTTTTTCCTATGTCTCTGTCTGTCCAGTCCTACTAACCATTGCCCATAAACAGGCCTAGGACATTGCTTGGACAAAGCAAGCAAATCGGAAAATGAGATACACTGATCAAAGTTCTTCCCCTTGGAGAATTTTCCCTTCTATGTGTATTTCAGTCACTTCTGAGTGACTGTAATGTTACAGCATTCTGCTTCTGGCAGGGGCCGGCTCATTTCTCAGAACTGTCTGCAAACCAGGCTTGAAATTTTTCTTCCTAAATCAACTGGTAATAGAGAATTCTCCATGTAGTCACAAGTGTGGGTTGATAAAACGGTAGCAATATAGAAAAAGTAGGTACCTGGTAATGTGAACCACCTACTTGGTCATGAAACTTACTAGTAGCTTCGGGACTAGTTTTGTTCCAATCTTCCGTATGTCAGTTCCAGTTGATTTTGGAGTGATTCTGGATGTATTCAGCTTTATGGCTTATTAGGTTACATAAAATCCAATTTGTGATCATCCAAGACCTCAAGGCCTTAAATTCTCATGGTAAGTTGTTAAGTCTCTACCAAGGCTCACAAAGCAACTCAGGGTTTATTTCTCAAATAGGTAATTATGTGGCATTGATTCAAAGCCCTGTGAGTCTAAATTGTAATTCTGCCACTGGGGCTTGCCACAGGCGCCAAATAGCATCTCGATCTGTTTTAGACTCTTAATCACTGGTCATGATCCAGCCTAGACCAGCTAGAAGGTTCTCATGCTTCTGACAACCTTTCAAAGTTGGTAACTTTCATTAAAGAGATTGAAGTAGCACATCCAAATGTAGTATGCTACTTTAAAAAATCCAGAGGCTGATCAAGTGTTGTATCTCTCTCCTACTGATATGGGTAAAAGGTGCAGAACTTTTCCTATCGTACTGGAGAGGATGTTCAAGACTGCCTAATCCCCCAAAAGTTTCAGTGAGGCCATAGTTATCAGTATTTTCATTGGAGTTCATCTCATAGTCCCTGAAATCTAGTCACTAAGTCCAATGAGCACATCATCACATCAAAATAGTTGGCCAGTGTGATGTTATGCAGGTTTATAAGATGGTGAAATGGTAAAGGTGTCTGCAGAATAGATAGTAAACCAGAGCTGGAGAGCTAAAATAGATCAACAAAAATATATTTGTATTCCTAAAAGGTAAAAAACAAGCATCTGCTGGAGATCTCTTCTTATTGAGATAGAAAAAAAAAAAAGTGCCCAATTAGTAGCCATATTCTAACTGCTAGAGGTTTATTGATTTGCTTTATTCAAGAAAATATATCAGGGATAACAGCTGTTACTTAAGTCACTGCCTGATTATATTTATCATAATCCACTGTTATTCTTCAAGATTTATCTGTTTCTACCTAGGCTAAAGGGGATAGATAAATATGAATAGAAATGAATCATTGGCACCACATCTTTCAAATCTTTTATGGTAGCACTAATCCTGCAATTTCCCCAGGAATGCGGATTTACTAATTTTCTTGGGAAGAGTAGTTCCATAGGCTTCCATTTGGCCTTCCTGCCATAAATGTCCTTATTCTACAGATTAGGGAGGCAATATTGGTTATTCTTACAATGTCAAATATGTCTATAAAAGAACTGGGGAAATAACAAGAGGGTTGGTATGTGGGCCATAATGAGGCAAACTCAAGCCCAAACTCTTATTTATTACCTGACTTCCATAAGCAACCATTCTGATTGGTAGATCATAGTGGCATTTCAAGTCTTGGGGATTCAAATATGCTAAAAGTCAGTATCCAGTAAATTCCTGAGCAGTTCTGCCCAGATACAGTATTGATCCACTATTGCTGCATAACAAATTGCCCCCCAATTCAGTGGTTTATATAATTATTTATTCTTGCTCACATCTGTGGGTCAGCTGCTCTAGGCTTGCTTTAATAGATTGGCCAGCACACACAAATGCCATATGTATCTTCAAAAATCCAAAGAGGTCTATTGTGTTGTTCTTCTATTTTAGTATTTAAGTGTGAGACTTGCTTGGGTAGTTCTGCTAATCTCATCTGGGCTTATTCACATATCTGTGGTTTAGTTGAAGTTAGTTCTGCTCTATGATGCAGGTTTGCTGGTGTGGGTTTGCTCCATTGTCTTTTTTCCTTGGATCAGTGAACTAGCTGGGATCTATTCTCACAACAGTGATAGAGGGGCAAGAAGTCAAGTAGACGTGTGCCACTACTCCCCTGGGCCCAGAATTGGCACACTGTTACTTTCATCTATACGACATTGGCCAAGTAAGTCCATATTGCTGAGAGGGTAGGAAAAAGCACTTTGGCTATGGACACAGCAAGAATATGGAAGGAATTGGTGACAAAGAAATGGGGTGAAGCATTAGCAAATGTCCATAGGTCCCTTATATAAAGTAAGGAGAAAGATTTGTACCATGTACCTGTGATACACATTTCTTCTCATGTACTTGGGATTTTTAGGACTAGGAATTAGGTAAGAAGTTGCAATTTTTAATGTTTTAAGTTATATCAGGACTACCATTTCTTAAACAATTCTTACAAGGCAGGTCTACTGGTAACAAATTCTCTCAAGTTTTTTCTAAGAAATTTTTTTTCTCCTTCACTTCTGAAGGGTAATTTTGCAGGGTATAGAATTCTAGATTGGTGGGGGCTTTTTTTCTCAATGTTTAAATATTTTGCTCCACTCTTCTTTTTTTAAAAACAATTTTTTTAATTTTGTTTTTTAATGTTTATTTTTGAGAGAGAGATAGAGTGTGAGCAAGGGAGGGGCAGAGAGAGAGATACACACAGAATCTGACGCAGGCTACGGGCTCTCAGCTGTCAGCACAGAGTGTGATGCAGGCCTTGAATTCACAAACCACAAGATCATGACCTGAGCTTAAGCCGGACACTTAACAAAATGAGCCACCCAGGTGCCCCTAAATGATTTTATTTTTCAGTAATAAAATAAACCAATATGTGGGCTCAAACCCATAATCCTGAGGTAAAGAGCTGCAAGCTCCATCAACTGAGTCAACCAGGCCTCCCCCACTCTCTTCCTGCTTACATGATTTCTAAGGAGAAAGTGAACATAATTCATATCTTTGTTCCCCTATAGGTAAGATATTTATTTCATTTGCTTCTTTTAAGACTTTTTCTTCATTTTTATTTTGTTAGGTTTGAATATGATATGCCTAGGTACAGGTTTTTTGTTTTGTTTTGTTTTTTGCATTTATCCTGCTTAGTGTTATCTGAGCTTCCTGGATCTGTAGCTTAGTGTCTGACATTAATTTGGGGAACTTTCTCAGTCATTATTGCTTCAAATACTACTTCTGTTGCTTTTCTCTCTTTTTTCTCCTGCTATTTCCATTATACACATTTTCCACCTTTTGTAATTGTCCCAAAGTTCTTAGAAACGATATTCTGTTACAAGTTTTTTCTTTTTTTTTTTGGTCTTTTTTCTCTCTGTTTTTCAGGTTTGGAAGTTTCTATTGTCATTTCCTTAGGCTCAACAATTCTTTCTTCAGCTGAATCTGGCTCACTCATGAATCCAACAAAGGCATTCTTCATTTCTGTTAGCATTTCTTTTTTATTCCTTCTTAGAACTTTCATCTTTCTGCTTATATTATCTATCTGTTGTTGCACATTATCTACTTTTGCCATTAAATCATTTAGCATATTAATTATACATTTTTATTAAAATTGTTGGCCTAATAATTCCAACATTCCTGCTATATCTGACTCTGGTTTTGATGACTGTTTAGTCTCTTCAAACTGTTTTTGGCTTTTAGTATGTCTTGCAGGTTTTCATTGAAAGGTGGACATGATGTACTGCATAAAGGGAACTGTAATAAATAGGCCCTTAGTAAAGCAGGATAGGATGTAGGGGAAGGGATAGTGTTCTATAATCCCATGATTGGGTCTCAATCTTTGATGAGTTTGTGCCACTGTGAATTTCAATAGTGTTTCTTAGCCTCTCCCCTTCTCACTCCACCGCAAGTGGAACATGATGGCCAGAGTAAGCTGGCATTAGGTTAGGCTCTGATAAAACCCCAGAGGGTTAGGGTTTGGTAAAATACTTTCTTCTGAGGACAGGCCTTGTTAAAAAGAACATAATGATGTGGAGTATTTCAAAACTGATACTTTGGAAAGTAATCAGTAATATCAACTTTTCCTCTAACATTCACTGTGAGGACTTAGTAGGGCTCCTGGAGATAAAGCTCAGCAAAGCATGGGGGCCCCCTATCATTGGATCCCCCTGGAGTTTTACACTCTCAGCCTTGTCCACACTAAGCTTTTAGCAATTTGTCAGATTTTCCTACCCCAATACTGTTACAGTGAAGATTTCTGCTCCTGTCAGTTGTGATTCTCTGCCCATCTGTCTGTCTCTCCAATTTGGGGGCAGTGATATGCCTCGTGACCTCACTTCTATGACAGATCTAAGAAAGTTGTAGCTTTGAAAAGTTTGTTCAGCTTTTTATTTGTTGTTAGGATGGAGTGGCCATTTCGACGCTACTTACATGCCATACTGGAACCTCTGCCTATTTTTAAAACTTACATGTGAAAACATGAAAGATTAGTTATAGTTTACCATATTTTCTGGGTTAAGTTATATGATATAAAATATTTGCATATTTGAGGATTCAAGGTCATTGAGAGAATCCCTTATATGTCAAAGGTTTATTATACTATTTCCTGCATATAATACATTAATAAACTATGCACTTTTTAATGAGCTATACCCAGTGCTCTAAATAGTATATATCACATAGTAGTTAATAAATGTCTGTAGAGTAATTAATAAATGAATGAAAGAAAAGTTCCTTTAGATACTTTCTAGTATTATCAGCTCAAACTTTCTAATGAGCCCAGTTTGTCCTGAGAAAGATACAAGCCAGGAATTGTTCTAACTTTTAATATTTCTGCTAGTTATTAATATACTTGCTTGCTCTAAATCTGAACTCTGAAAATGTTTCTTCTGATGTTCAATTTGAAAGTAAAAACTCAGAAACTCAATGAATCTCTGTGTAAGAGATGTTTTATGCAACAACTACTTTAAGTTCTCCAAAGCAACAAGGACAAAAATTATCAAACTAACAAACATAAAACGGAGAACAAAAATTATATGTGTGTAGCTTATTTGTTTAATAACCAATAGTTAGTGCACATTATTTAGTTGGCATATTTTAAGTCTTAGAACTGGCTTTCTCTTGCTATATAGGAATCTTTACATTTTTCCATTCCTATATTTCCTTCTTTAGCCAACCTAGAACTACATATAAAAAGCAATATGATTTTAATTTTAGCCTAAATAAACTTTAAGATATGATACATATATATTTTTACATTTTTTAATGTTTTTTTTTTTTGAGAGAGAGAGAGAGAGGAGTAGAGAGAGAGGCAGACACAGAATACTAAGCAGGGTTCAGACTCTGAGCTGTCAGCCCAGAGCCAGATGCGGGGCTTGAACCCATGAACCATGAGATCATGACCTGAGCCAAAGTCAGATGCTTAAGCAACTGAGCCACCCAAGCACCCCTATATAAGACACAGCTTCAAAAGAAAATCTAGTGTGAAATACATATTTATTACCCAATAACATTTAAATAATTTGAATTGTGTAGCAACTGTGTTCTATTAAAGTGACCGGTAGTTAATTACTATTTCTGCTAGACTGTCATCCTTCTAGCCCTCAGCTTGATTATTTCTTACCTGGCTCTGCTTCTGGAGCAGTAGACTAAGAAAATTAGAAGTTCCAAAAAAAGAGTGATCAAAGGGTAAAAGAGATCTCAAAATCATGTCATATGAGGAGTAAACGAAAAGGAAAGAGAAAACCAGGGTCATTGGATGAAAAGCAATTAAAGGGAGGCAGATTTCATCTCAACATCTATCTTAGATGTCTTAGCATGGTCCACAAGGCCCTGAATGATTTGGCTTCTGCTAACTTCTCCAGCTTCATCTGGAAAAAACTGTTCCATTCACTTTTTGTGTTTCGGCTCTTTTGACACCTCTTTTTTGATACCTCCCTTTTCAGGACTTTTGTACACACATTATGTTGGCCAGCCATATTCTCTAATTTTTTGCCCAAGTTGTTTTATTTATAGATATCAGCTCAAGCATTATTTTCTCAAGAAAACCCTACACTCAAACAAAAGTCCCTAGGTCAGTTTTCCTGTTAGCGGTTATTTCATTTGTATGTCTCTCACACTAGACTATATATGTCAAGGGATAAAGGACCATATTTGTGTTGTTCACCATTTTCTTGCCATCACAGTGACCGTGCATAGTAGGTAGGCAACAGATACCAGGTGAATGAATGATAACTCATTCTTAGGTTGGATAAATTGTCCACTTTCAACTTAAATTCCAAAATATATATATATATATATATATATATATATATATATATTTTTTTTTTTTAAAAACCTACCATAAAATAGCAACAACATAATGAAAACAGGTAGGCGACAATGACGAAGGAGTAACATTGGATATTAGGAATTTGTGGAGACTGTGGGGGAATTGAAGAAAGCACATGTTGTGTAAAGGCATTCAAAATTCAAACAACTTTGAAATGCTGTGATGACAAAATATAGCATGTCCATGTAACAGTTTTGTTTACAGATCGCCATTTTGCAGTCCTTATATTTAAATGATATATCCAGGGGCACCTGGGTGGCTTAGTCAGTTAAACATCTGACTCTTGATCTTAGCTCACTTAGGTCTTAATCTCAGGGCCGTGAGTTCAAGCCCCTTGTTGGGGTCCACATGGGGCGTGGAGTCTACTGAAAAGTAAATAAAATAAAATAAAATAAAATAAAAAATAAGATAAAATAAAATGAAGAAAATTATATATCCATTTTATATTCAATATAAATAATATTATAGAGAATACTTAATGTCATGAAAATACACTCATATATTAAGTTTTAAAAAGCATGCTTTTTTTAATGTTCTACAATGAACATGTATTGCTTTTGTATTCAGAAATAAATTGTTTTTATAAGGTAAAGAAGTAACTCAGGTGGCAATATGGAGGATAAAATGGAATAGACTAGGACCAGAGGCACAGTCTATGAAATAGACTTGAAATAGTATGGGTGAAAGATGGTAGAAGCCAAATTAAGGCAGTGGCTGTGAGGACAAAGAAAGTAATTAGATATGAGGACATAGGATGAATAGGATTTGGTAATCTTAGATCTCTTTAGGTTGGAGATAAAGGTTAAGAAAACATTAGCTTAAACACAGTAATTCCACTAGTAACCTTGAATCCATATGGGTTGGAGATAAGGATTATGAATTCATTAGCCTTAAACAAGGTAATTGAAATGAGATTCCTTCCAGAGAAAATATAATATAGAAATAGAGCAATGGGGAATCATGGGGAAACTCTTAACATCTAAAAGCCAGATGGAGGAAGTAAGGCCTATAAATAAGATTAAGTAGGATTGGTTAGAGAGAGAAAGCAACTAGGAAGTTGTCATGAAAATTAAAGCAACTAGGAAGTTGTCATGAAAATTAAAGGAAGTGGTTTTCAAGTAGGGATTGGTTAATGATGCTAGTAGAGAAAGCATCTTGCATGCTTCTGATATTTGCTTCCTGTGATAGGACCTCAACTAGGTTCAACGTCTTTATACTTGGGGAGATTGAGTGACATATAGGATTAGTGAACTTGTGAAGAATGTCTGATTTAGCTTTGTCCTCCAACCTACAAGAACAAGGCTGTCTGTCCACAGAAACCAAACTGTCATTTGATCCTCCATGCCATCCTTGTGAAGTGTTGCTAGGAACTGAAGGCATAAATTGGCCTAATTCTGGGGATAAGTTGGCAGGCCTATTTGGTTTTCATACTAAGCAACATCAGCCAACTTAATCTTATCAGTAATAAAGTGATATTTTGGCTCCCATTTCTATCATTTGCTTTATTTCTCAAATTGTTCAGAACCTACGTGAGAAGGGAATTATTTTCTTGAGACTCCTTAGAAAATGCGACAGCTGATGTCGAAGTCCACAAGAGTCTGCTAAAGTAGGGGTTGAAACAAGGCTAACGACTTTGGCAAGTAATCATAAATCATTCCTTCTTTAATGAAGTCAGTTTCTCCAAGGAAGACAACTGAGGTGTCCACGATGGTGTTGGTGGTGCAACTATAACTACTGCTCCAAACCTTGTTCTGTAAGTTTCTGTAAGAATGAGATTGTACCAGCAGGGGACTACATTAGTCAGGGCTATTTTAGTTGCAAATGAATAAAAGCTACCTTAAAATAGCTTAAATGAGGGTGGCAAGGGTGGGTGAGAGAAAAGGCAGAACTTAGTGGCCACTTAATTAATGGACAATAGACCTAACCCTGGATTTCAAATATCATTTGGACTCTACTTTCTATTGCTCACATCTGCCTTCTTCTGTCTTTGCTGTATGGCAAGGTAGGCTCCATGTTATGTCAGCATCTCTAGCCTCAGTAAAATTTTTATAGATAACTGGAAAGATTGGCTTGGTTCATGTGCCTATCTTTATGACAGGGGAAAAGAAGAGTCATATAATTGACAGCTTTATCATGTAGATAAAAGGCACTTCCTGAAAAGATGGACATACAAAAAGTCAGCAATGAAGTATTCTCCACATTCCCCCTCTTGGTTACCTAGCATCTATGCTTGTGCTTCTTTCAGTACATATAATCTCAAAAATGTCCTAGCCTAAGACGACTTTATTATTCTATGGACAGCTGAAATACTTTTCTTGGGAAACATGCCATAGTCTCATCCAATTATCGCATCTTGCTTGAAAACCTAGAGTTCTGAGGTGCATTTCTTTTGGTCAGGTCTGCATGTAGCTCTTCGTGGTACTTAGTAGATACTGGTATAAACTTCACAAGGTAAGCTAAGGGCACCCTTAATTAGCTAGTGGATGAGGTCCTTGGTCAGATAGGATAGTAGTCTTGAGTTTGCTCTCTGAAAGGTGCTCCCTTTTCCTTTACACAAAAGAGGGTATCAGATTTATTGGAATGAAGCCTAAAACTCCAAAACAACAGGTTGTTGCTTGCTACAACATATTAAGTATTGCCAAACCTCCTAGCCAGGGTTAAGGAAACTTATTGTGCACCTCTACTAGACTCATCGGTTTCAGATTTTAGATTGTGTCGCTTATTGACATTGGTACTATTACTAATCAGGAATAAAAAACACAAACCTTGCCATTTTGAGATATTTTACTCTCTTCCAGTTTAACAATCTGTTTTGAATTTCACATTAATTTTTTTATTCAAGTTCAGGGGATTCAGTTTAAGGTATTATTATGAGACTGTTCTCATCGCTCCTCTAAGATTTTAACTGCTTCCTAGAGGGAAGTTCTTTACCATCATGGCTTTGGCAGAGGGGAATCTGGTTTGCTTGGTGTCTAAATTTGTTGCTGAAAGGTCCATCGTTGATACAAATTGTAATCTGCTCTCTCAAAGTGTTTGTTTTCCTCTGCCCTTACCTCTAAATGTATGGGTGTCTTTTCAGTAGGATCCTCTATCCAATCCATGGATTCATACCATAGCTTCTGCCATGAGTTTCCATCACCCTGCCCTGCAAGTGGTTAGGCTCTCTGTGAACCAAGTTTACATACCTCATAAGAAATGCTGTATCTCCTTTCCAGTCTACTGTCATCAAGAAAGATGCACGAGGTGGGGCAGTTATCAATGCTGCCTGGTCCACTCTGCTTAAACAGATCATGCTGCACTTCTACTTGATTGTAGCTGCCTATGTTAGGCAAACTTCCTGGTGGGAAGCAGGGCAGAAGCCACAAGCTCTGTTTTTGAATTCTGAAATCTTCTTGGCAGTATCTAGCCCTTACCATTTGGTGTTTTAACCCTGAGGAGAGAGCCAGGAAATCCATGTCTCAAATCATGGGCTCTTTTATCCACTTGTACACCACTGAGGCTGTCTGTATTTCCTTCTCAGGCAAGCTCACCTCACATGGTGACCAAAGGTCATAGGTAGCTAAGTTTTTGCTTAATTCCACTGTGAGGTGCTTCTTTCTTAATAGTAGCTAGCCAAAACGGTGAGACTGTTTCTGACTGGCTTCATTTTGTTAATCTACCCATTCCTGAATCAATCATTATGACTGAGTAACAAGAGTACTTTTGCTGGCCTGATTCATGGGTCCACCCCTGTGGTATGAGAACTAGGTCTAGGTGATGGACAACTACGCCAGGGGGAAACAACAGGTCTATATTAGTTAGGATAACTTCCAACCACAATTCTGTGGTTTAACTCAAAAGAATATATATAAATTCTAATACAAGCGAGTCTTTTCACCTTGTGGCTTGGCCATCTTCAACACATGGCTTCTAATACAAATGTGTTCATCTGCCTCAAGTTGGTGGGGAGCGGGAGATCTTGGACTTCTCATGTGCTGTTTTTATGGACCAGAGTTGCGACAGGAGCACATCACTGCTACTCACATCCCACTGGTTAGAACCTAATTGGCACACTTAACTGGTAAGCCTACTTGCAAGGGAGGCTGGGAAATATACTATGTGTGTCCAGAAAAAGAATCTAGTGTCTACAAGAGTCCACTCTTCTGGTCAGTAAATATCTATTTTATCTTTCTTCCCACACAGAGAACACATCCTACCCCAATGAGACAACTTAAAATTCTGTTCAGTTACTAGAGCAGGCCCAAGGTTTCTAGGTAATGTGCAGGGCTCTTCATTAGGCTCAGGTGTAACCTATGAACTAAAAGGGTAAGTTATCTCTAATATTACTCCATGTTCCAGCAAACCCAATGTACAGTGGTAGATCAGAGACAGGTAACTAAACTGTGCTCACATTAGGAAAAGAGAAAGATGTGGGGTGCCTGGGCGGCTCAGTCAGTTAAGCATCTGACTTTGGCTCAGGTCATGATCTCATGGTTGATGAGTTCGAACCCTGTATTGGGCTTTGTGCTAATAGTATGGAGACTTCTTTTTCAGATTGTGTCTCTTTTTGTCTCTGTCCCTCCCTTCCTTGCTTGTGCTCTCTCTCAAAAATGGACATTAACAAAAATAAACTAAAATAAAAAAAAAATAAAAAAAAAAGGAAAAGAGAAAGATGTGAGAGACTAGGAAATGTGGATACATACAATGATGAAATACTGTGCAGGCATTTTGTGATCCACCTTCCCTGAGAGTACAGGAAATCTTGATGAGACCTCAGTCTTTGGGAGGCACTCCCTTGCCCTTTGTCTTTTGTATAGCCCCTTATACCAGACTCTGATATATTGTCCATTATTCTCCATGGCCACATCCTATGTGGGTACTGGATGCTGTAAGGTGTTTATGCCTTATGTGAGCTTGGGCTTAAAGAGTTGCCTCACTGTTTTAACATGTGAACATTTGAACCAGGTTAATGATATGATGATATGATTGGTAATAAAATTCCTTCAAAAATTTAGTCTTGTGATCTACTTGCTTCTAGTGACTACATCCAAAGTTTTGCTTCTTGTTTGTTTGTTTGCTTGTTTGATAAAGAGCATGAGCAGGGGAGAGGGGCAGAGAGAGAGAATCTTAAGCAGGCTCCACACCCAGCATGGAGCCCAACCCAGGACTTTACCTCATAGCCATGAGATCATGACCTTAGCCAAAATCAAGAGTTGCATGCTTAATCGACTGAGCCATGCAGGTGCCCTTCCTTTTTTTTTTTTTTTTTTTAAGTTTATTTACTTAAGTAATCTCTACAGCCAACTTGGGGCTTGAACTCATGACCCTGAGATCAAGAATCACATTTTCTTCTGAGCCAGCCAGGCACCCTGACCCAAAATTCTTTTTTTTAAAAAAGTTTATATATTTAAGTAATCTCTACACCCAGCTTGGGGCTTGAACTCATGACCCCAAGATCAAGAGTCACATTTTCTTCTGAGTCAGTAAGGCACCCCGACCCAAAATTCTTTCTTACATAATTCTCAAGCCTGATTTACTTCTTTCCTTCCTTGCCCCCATGTCTGTTTTTCTAGAACTTCATCCCAGCCACCTTCAGGTCATCTAAAATAATGGCCTTTGATGGAAACACCAAAGCCTCAATATGATCTCTGTTCCTGTACTGTACTTAAGGCCTCCTTCGTTTCATTTTTTACCATTCGAGGTCTAGAAAGTCAGCTTTTCCAATCCTTTCGAGTATTCTTATGCATTTTCATTTCGGCAATTCTTTCCTTGAGCTTATCTTTTTGGTAAAATCTTGCTAAAAGCAAAATGTAAAATTAAAAATATACCATTACTTTTATTCTTTGAACTATTTCCTCTGGAACCAGTCTCAGTAGATAGGTGATATGCTTTTCAATTATGTTGCCATTATAAAACCTGGGTCTCCTTCTTCCAGCCTCCTAACTCAGTTTCTCCAACTGATCACTAAACTGATGCAACATATTTTAGATTACTGTCCCAGCAGGACCCCACTTCTGGCACCAATTTCTGGACTAGTTATGGTCATTCTAGCTCCTATAACATAAATTCTCAAATCTCAATTTTCTCTCATAAGAAGTCCAAGAGTTTTTCTAATTTGGAAGTAGCAGTCTTCCAAGTAGTGATTTAACTACTCATGTTCTTTCTCTTCTGGCACTGGCATCTCCGACATGTCATTTTCAGGGTTATGATACACACCCTCTACAAGCTGATGGAAAAAGAGTAAGGGAGGATGAGAGGAAATTTATTAAGCCTAGAAATGTGTGCATCACTTCCATTCACATTTCATTGGCTAAAAGTCAACTACATGACCCCAACTAACTTGAAAGGAAATTGGGAAATTCAGTCTAGCTGTACGTCCAGGAGAAGAAATGTTTTATGAATCGCTAGTCAAGTCTCTGCCACAAGGTTCTAAAAAAAAAAAAAAAATGCTAGATAAAAATAACAGAAAGTCACCCTAGGAGCTCAATTCTAATAGGTTTGACTGCATCCTAGTCCCAATAAGATATTCGTTTCACTACTATAAAAAAGCAAGAATTTATTTTCTTCTAAGTAATGGGATTAAAGACAGTATTTTTGATAGCGTGATAGGTATAGAAGTTAGATTGCAAAGAGTTAATGAGTTCAAGTCAGATAACAGACATTGAACATAGAATCCTCTTTAAAGCTTAATTGTGAAGGAGAGAAAACAGAGTGGAACTAGAAGTGTGCAGGTTTGAAGACAGAAAAGATAATAAGTGGAAGACAATGAGGAGATTGAAACTAGAATGCGGATGGATAATTCATCCTGTATAAGAGCTGGAAATGTCTCATTCCTCTGCTACCGGAGAAAAGGGAAGTTCTGGAAGTATCTAAGTTTATGGCATTTAGAAAATTGAAGGAGATGACCCTAACAGCATCAATCTTTCGACGTTGGAAGTAGAGTCATGTAACGAAATGTGGCTGGAACTTAAATACTGCAAAAAGTATTCTGGTGGGAAGGGAAAAGAATGTGCGGATGGATACACAGCGTTGGAGGGAGTAATGCAGCTGAGGTTCTAGAACCTAAACCTGTAAGTAGTAAGATACACAATGTAGTATAATGTTCTGCACAGGACCTCAGCAACCACTGCAGGAGAGGAACAGGCAGATAGTTAGCTTAGTATGTACTTTTACTATAGCACCTATCACACTATAAAGCCCCTGGAAGCAGAGACCTTGATTTCAAAAACTCTGCACACAGTAGGAACATGATGAATTTTTGTTTGAATGAATTGATTCAGTCATTGCCAATTCTGCCATAGTACTCTGTAGAGTACTGGCAACTGCCCACATTTCATATGGTATGCCAATGCTAAAAAGAAAAAAAAAATGCTAAAAAAAAATTCGGGCACACTCAATTAAACTCAGAGTCTTAAAATGGCAACTATGTCAGCTGAGACATAATTTTTATCCTGTGCCAGTACATCTGCCTTTGACGTGTGCTTCATTTTCCTTATGCCACTGTGCTCTTATTGGACCAGAAGGGATAATTCTGAGTTCAATAAGCCACGCTATTATTTCAAAAGTACTGGAAATTCTTCATACACCTACGAATGGACTCGAAACCCCCTTCACAACATCCCAAGAGATGCATAGACAAGGATGATTATTTATGATGCTCACTTCACAGATAAAAGCTGAAGCGGTGAGGGGTGGAAGAACTCAGTCAGGGTCATTCAGTGAATCGTGTGCAAAGTCCGGCACAGATCGTGCTTGCTTCTCCCGTCTTTTCCCCTTTGGAAACTTTAAAGTCGTCGTAATCTCAGACATCACCTAGTCCAACTCCTTCATATCACACGGCTGTAAAAGACTCAGGAAGTTTCTTCCTCAAGACTCAGGCAAAGAGGGCTCTTTCCTTTATACGACGCCATCTCTCAAAACTCCAAAGCCCTAATCACGATTTGGCGGTGGAAAAGGCGGCCAGGAATAAAATTACGTACGAAAGTCCAGAAAGAGGCCCCACCTCCCGGATCTGGCAGTCCCGGCCTCCAGCTAACAAAGTGTGTCGAGCGCGCTTCCGCACCGGCTTCCCACCCGGCCCGGGGCCGCTCCTCTCCAGCCAGCCCGCCTGCCCCACGCGTTGCAACACGGCCAGCCCGCCGGGGCCCGGAATCTGGCCCTCGAATTCTCACTTTCGTCTTTGGGCCACCCGCGCGCCACTGCTCAGGCGACGGCTGATGGCGTCACCTGCACTTCCGCCTGCGGCTGCGTTCTAGTCACAAGCGAGGAAGGAAGAAGGGAGGTCTGAAGGGCTGTATGTGTGGGGGAAATAGCGAGGGAAGAGAAGAAATCCAGGCGCTCGCAGGCGCTACGACTGTAACCGCGGGCCTCTTCTGTCCCGCCGTCCCTCCATCGGCAGTCGCCCTAGGCACACTTCCCTCGCTTCCTCCTTGTCTCCCCTCCTCTGGGTCTCCCGACACCCGAGTCTCTCCTTACGCCTCACCACCCCCCCCTCCCTTTGCTCCCTCACACTCCCTCCCTCTCCCTCCCTCCCATCGTCAGGCTCCCCGCCCTTAGTATCGCGAGACGAGGTGAGAGCTGGCGGAGCGGCGGCGGCGGCGGCGGCAGTAGAGGTGACCGAGGCGGTGGCGGCGGAGGCGGCACCGAGCGCTGTGTCGGCCCCGGTGCGGCCGAAGTCGCGGTAGAGCGTAGCCCCCACGCCCCTCCCCCGTCCGCGCCCTCCCTCTTTCCCCGGGGATGGAGAAGGCGACGGTTCCGGTGGCGGCGGCGGCGGCGGCGGCAGCGGCTGAGGGAGAAGGGAGCCCCCCGGTGGTGGCGGCCGTGGCGGGCCCCCCCGCGGCGGCGGCGGCGGCGGCGGCGGAGGTCGGCAGCGGCGTTGGCGGCAGCAGCGGGGCTCGCTCGGCCTCCTCTCCTCGTGGGATGGTGCGAGTCTGCGACCTACTCCTGAAGAAGAAGCCGCCGCAGCAGCAACACCACAAGGCCAAGCGTAACCGGACTTGCCGACCCCCCAGCAGCAGCGAAAGCAGCAGCGACAGCGACAACAGCGGCGGCGGTGGAGGTGGCGGCGGCGGCGGAGGAGGCGGCGGCGGCACCAGCAGTAACAACAGCGAAGAAGAAGAGGACGACGACGACGAGGAAGAAGAGGTTTCTGAGGCAAGGGCCTGCTTTCAAAGGAAGGAGGGAGGATGGGGCAGTAAAGGGTAGGGGCCGAAGGTGGGAGGGGACTTGCGGTGGGACAGATTCTTGTGGGTCGATCTATCTCAGCGGCCAGGCTTTCCACTGCCCTCTTTCTTTCCCCGGCCTAAATCGTGAGGTGTGGGGATGTGGGGGAGGGTAGCTGACACGTGGGGGTGGGAGGACCACAGAGCCCGCAGAGTTGGTGAACAGCAGGTTATCCCGGGATGGTTCACATGGTTAAGGATGGAGGGAATTGGTTAGATTCCCTTTTTGCGCACCCGGAGGGGTCCGCCTGGGGTCAGCAGGGCCCTGTTATTCCTGGGGCGGGGGCGGGACCAAAGCGGGAGGGGTAAGATAATAGATAGCTGAGTCTCTTGGGGAATGACTAGGAGGTTGGTAGATTTCTCCCAATTGTGAGGTGGAAGAGAGAGCGGTTTTGAGGGGAGGGAAGGTTGTAAGGGACTCCGAGTTTAGGATTTGTGTATGTGAGAGACACGTGAGAAGCTGTACTTTTCCATACTGTTCTGCTGCAGGTTTTTTTTTCCTTTCCCCACAACTATTGTGGCTGTTGAAATAGCTTTTAGTTCTTTGCTCTCAAGGATTTTGGATGAACCGATCTTATATCCCTATACATTTATATATAACTGGGTGGCTGAAAAATATGTTTGACTCTTGCACGTACATACATACACATCTTTAGACGCTTCCTTAGCGAGGAGGAAATAAGCTAGGCTCTGTCGTTTTCCAGATACTATGGGGCAGCTAAAGAGTGCTTTGAAAAGCCAGTCTTGGTTGTGGTGAGTTGGAATAGGAAGGCCTCTTGGTTTGTCCTAGTGATCTGGTTTCATAACTGTTTTATAATTTTTCCTGGGTCCACAGACAGGCGGCGTTGCAGGACCTTATTCTTCAAAGGCCATATAAACCCAAAAGCTCAATAAAACATGCCATACTGACAACAAACTAAGAGTTAGCCTTACTAGTTATCAGCTCTTTTGTAACTCTCTTGTCCACTCCCTGAAATGGAAGCTGGAAAATCTTGATTCAGAAAAAGAAGTCGTAACTTAAGGCGGCAGAAGGAAAACCGCTTTAAAGGCTGATTTTAAATCCAGTTGTTAAGAGAACAACTGAATTATCCAGAAGTAGCACTTGTCATTTGTTTTCTTCCACAAACAGAGCTTATCTTGGAGCAAGGCTTGGGTTTTGAAAATTGCATTATTGAATCTTGAGTTCTGTTCAAATAGAGAAATACCTTTTAAAGAGTTTGAGACTTACGTGTTGGAAGACCAGATTCTCTTTTACCGCAAGACTAGATGAAGTTATATAGGTAGAGATGTAATAGTTCAAGTATGTACGCCAAAAGGATGAACACTCCCTGCCTGCTATTCTCTACCTTATTGAATTCTAAGAATAGGTTTGTATTGATAGATTTTGTATTGATTCTAGTTGGAACCTCTCAATATAGTGTCTTGCTTGGGCTGCATTTAAAACAATGGAGAGAAGGGTGTGACAGGATTCTTATTTTCAATAAAATCTATTATGGTAGTTAGCATCATTTCCTTGTATAATTCTTTGCAGAGATGAGAAACATTTTAGAGATAATCTAGTTTAGCCCTTTTATTTTAAAAATGAGGAAAACAAGGGTTAGAGGAAACTGATTGTGGTGGATAGTAGCAAAAGTAGAAAATCAAAGTTTTCTAATCGTTCAGAACAGTACACTTTTTATGACAGGTTATTTCCTTGCATCCCCCTCTTGACATTTTTCAAAAAATAGGCAGTGATTAATTGCAAGGTGACACAAACATACAGCTGTGGTCAGAATGCCAATACTTTATTAAGATTTTAAATTTTCGCACAAAATATCAAGCGCTGGTTAGAACTCAGTATCAAGTTGAGTGTCGTACTTATAGGAATATCCTGCTGTAAACTTCACATACCTAGGTAGTTTTCATTGGAATTTAGCCTCGTAAGCAAAACTTTTAGTAAGTTCATCGGTGTGTTAAATTTGTGAGGCAAGTTTATTTTCCTCAGAAAATACACGGTGGTGTAAACAACAGGTTTGTCATTCGTTGTCATTCCTGACTCAGGAAGATGAGTCAGGAGAAAAAAGTGTAAGAAAGTGCAGCCATTGAAAAAACAATCTGTATAGGTACATGATGAGGGATGAGCAGACAGAAAGGAGTACAGTATGTCTTTGCACCTGCGTCCATCCTTGACCAGAATAAAGACATAAATAAACCTCGTAGTCACTGTACACTATCAGCTAATTGGATGAGTTGTGCAATGTTTTTCATTTCATTGTCATTTTATTGACATGTCAGCAGAATTTTAACTTTCTAGAGCTAGGAAATTTTGTGGCTAATACTCATTGTATTTAAGTCCATTTTCTAATTTATTCTGTTACTGGCTACACAAAATAAAATGTGGATAACATGGTCCTTGAGGTTATCTTTCTAATAAAAATTATCAAAGGGTTAAAAAGAAATATGGAAGGTTATAGTTTTTGTATATAGTTTTGGTTTCAGGTATGTAACCTGAAAAAGTGAATAATAATTTAACAAAAAATATATATTTGCTATGAAGAAATGTTAGCCAGATATTTTCTATATCTGCTGAAAGAGAAGTTTGAAAGAAAGGAGATTCAATTTAAAGAGTAAAGAGCTTTACTTGAGTGTTGAAGAACAAGAATCTAATTTTTTTTTTAATTTTTTAATGTTTATTCATTTTGTGAGAGAGAGACACACACACAGTGTGAGTGGGGGAGGGGCAGAGAGCCTGGGAGACAGAATCTGAAGCAGACTCCAGGCTCTGAACTGTCAGCACAGAGCCCAACATGGGGCTCGAACCCACAGACCATGAGATCCTGACCTGAGCCGAAGTCGGATGCTTAACCGACTGAGCCACCCGGGTGCCCCACAAGAATCTAATTCTTATTAAATGTTACATTATTGAGAATTGGATTTTTTGTTCAGTATTTCAGCATACGATAATCATGTTTTAGATTTGTGTAACTGAATCTATACTTGAAAACAAACCATAAGACCCAAGAGCTCTCCTCTTCCCTCTCCTCTCCCCCACCATTTGACTCAAAATCTTAGATCAAAAATTGAAAAATGCATAATATCCTTGGCTTTCAGTGGATGACTGACTAATACGGACAATACACAGAAGTATATTACCTAGCGTTAAAGTCTTGATGCACTTCTTTTCAAACTAGTGGACTAAATTAAATTGCTTACTCGAATATTAGAGGAAAATATTACAGGAAAAAAATGTTGAAATTGCAAGAGTTGATACTCCAGAGATTTCAGAAATAACATTGCATTCTATTGAATGCATTTTTAAGTGTAATTGAATGGTATCAGTATTTGCTAATGCAGAATTCAAAGGGGAAAAAACTTGTTAAAGGTAGGATTCGTGTTCAAAAATAACTTTTATTAAAGAGGCATAAAATGTAGATACAGTAGGAGTTGATCAGAATTCCAGCTATTTTTGGTAGGTAACTTGAGGCTTTAAATTTAAGAGACAAACCTAGTGAAGAAATTTTAGACAAGGGGAACCAGGGAATAAATTAGAACTAACTTACTCACTTTTGAAAGGATTTACAAGGCTAGGGAGAATTTGTTCTCAGATATGGAGGAGGTAGGTATGATAATGAGAGAAGAAAAATTACTTCAGTAGATTGTGTTCCTTCAAGTTCACTTCCAGATCTTTTCTTGTTGTTTTTTAATGGAAAAATGCCATCCCACTTCCTTTGTTGTAATGGTAGAATCCCAGATGATTCCAGAGAAGCTTACTTGTTACCCATTTCATCTCTTAATGATGAAGCAGTATTGGTAAACTAGATGTTAAGATCTTTGAAGAAATAGTTATGTCATAATTATCTTGTTCTCTAGTCTGCCTAAGCACAGTAATGGATAAAAAACAGAGGAAACTAAGAGAAGGAGGTTCGTCTTGGGTCCAGGGCTGCCGAAGAGCTTTAGTTTGGATTTCAACATCTTTCAGTTGCTAATTTACTTCTCTTACTGATGGTGCTGTTCCATAGGTGTTAGGAGGAAAGCCATTTAAGCCAATTTACTTTGATTGTCGAATGCCTGATAACTACCTTTAGAGCCTCCTAGATATATTTACATTTTAAAAACAAAGTAAGAAGCTATTACTTATTCAGCACCTACTGTGTGTCAAGTCTAACATAAAGGTTAAGAGCACGGACTGGAGCTTAGAGTCAAATATGATCCATCACTCAATAGCTTTGTGATCTTGGGCAAGTTACTTAAACTCTCTGCACCTCAGTTTCTTCCTGTGTAAATGGTGATAATGTAGATCCTGCTTTATATCATTGTTATGAGAATTAAATGAGATAATACAGGTATCATGTATTCTCATTTTATTTTCACCATATCCCTATGGAGTAGGGGTCCTCATATTTCTTTTATTATTCATTAAATGCTTAGAGTTCCTGCTATGTGCTGGGCGTTTTACTGCACTGGGTAAGTAATGTTGAGCAAGAGTGTTTTAAGACACATTGATTTTAAAATGCATCAGTGATTAATGGTTAAATGTATATGCTGAATCTAGTGTGTGAGTTTCAGAAGTATACACATGTTGGGAGGGGATATAATAATTTTAGAAGCAAAGATACTGGCTTAGAAGGGTTTTTGGTAACTTCATCAGGGTCACACAGCTAATAAGTAGCAGAGCAGGACTTAACCTGTCTGTTGGATTCAAAGCCTGCTCACTCATTCACTCACTCATTCACTCACTCACTCACTCACTCATTCATTCATTCATTCATTCATTCATTTATTCATTCATTCATATGTTCTGTTATGCTGTATGATGTTGAGTGCAGCATCTTGAAATTTGGCATTTCAGATAAATTGAGGTTGTATAGGGGAAGATCATTTTAGGCAGTAGGGCAATCACCGAAGACAAGTTGATTCTTCCAAGTATTTCTTTCCTTTTCTTGTTCTTATTGTTTCCTTTTCCTTTTCTTATTCGACTCATTGAAAAAGAAGAAATATAGAAAACTACAGATAAGTGTATCCATATTCCCACCATCTAGAATTAAGTATTAACAAAATGAAACTTTATAGTGAAAACTACCTTCTCTAGAGGCAATCCGTTGCTTCTTCCTCCCTCTCAAGATTTTTACTTTTCCAGGTTATTTCCAAAAGCTAAAAAAATATTTTAAATAGGAGTTATTAACTTGGGATCTGAATAGGGTGTGAATACCTGAAATTGAACCCAAGACTTTGTTGAAGGCGCTTGTGTTTTATTCTTTCTCCCCTCCCTTCATCATGTGTGCATAAAACTTTTATTAGATAACTCAGAGAGGTCTGTGACTGCCTTCTCCCTTCCTCTCACCTTGTTAGTTTGAAACATTCTCACTGCAAAAGTAGTGGGGAATTCGGCAGGCATTTATGTGCCTCCTTATGACCAAGGTAATGTGGTAACGCAGACGACCGATTTGTGTTGTGAAATCTGAGACTTATTTGTTCTTTCTCGTAAACTAGCCCGATGCTTATTCTTATCTTAAATACTCATATTTTGCCTTTTAATTGTTTAATCGATGAAGTAGTTTTCATCTAGTCTGCTCTGGACTGTCAGATTTGAAGGTGGAAATCTTGGGTTACACATCTTTGTATCTCTTGGTGCATTGTACCATGCGCGTTGTAGAAGTCTTAGCGTCTTGTCTCTGCTAGGCTTTCATCAAGTCAGATCTTTGAAGTAAAAATAAATAAGTAAGTAATAAATGAATAAATATTTCTTCTTTAGCCACTTACTCTGGAAATATTTGGGATCATTAGAGTAGCACATTTTGACTTCCCAAAATTTGCTAGACTTCACTAGATTGCTTCTACTGGCATCCAATTATACCATCCAGTTGACAAGGAAATAAATTTTTAGGCAGTGTATTTACATTTATGTCAGTTGTTTATTCTGTATTCTTATCAAGATGATTTAATGGGTTAGGAAATGTACATGTAATGAATTTCCATGTGATTTTTTTTCCATACTTGACCATAGATGAAAAAAATTTTACTTCATAGGAGCATGTGGTGTAGCACCTGCTAATACTACTTATGTTTTTATTAGGACCAACAGAGGGCACCAACATCCATGGTAATCTATGCCAAATCTGACTAACTTCCTTTCACTTTCACCTTTTGGAAAAAAAAAAAAATTCGGGAATTGAAGGTGAAGAGTGGATATGAATACCCTTCTAGTCCCTGGAACCTTACCTGTCTGATAATTATGCCTATCCACTTGCCACCGTTCCTGACTTAGGGTGTTTAATTTCTTAATATATATATTTTTGTCTTTAAAAACTTTTCTTATCCAGTCAAGAGGGGAAGTGGAATTGTGGAATGACATTGGTATTATTTTATCATGATTTATAATTTAGGTTTTAATTATTGAAAAGGGACATGTTGGATTTTATTTTTCCCCAAAATGCTTTGAAACTCAAAATTAATATAGATCTAATTATTGAAAGCATTGGTGAAAGTTGTCTTCTATTATCTTATAAAACTCTACAAACATTGCCTTAATCTTTAAAAAGTTGACTTAAAGGGTGCCTGGGGGGCTCAGTTGATTGAATGTCCAACTCCTGATTTCAGCTCAGGTCATGATCCCGGGATCGGGTCGAGTCCCATGTCTGGCTCTGCACTAAGCATGGAGCCTGCTTGGGATTCTCTTTCTTCCTCTTGCTCCCTCTCTCTCTCTCTCCGTTCTTCCCCTGCGTGTGTGTGCTCTCTGTCTCTCCCCCAAATTAAAAAAAAAAGAGTTAAGCTTACTTTTGGGTGAGACTAGGTCAGTTACAAAAATTTGTAAAGGTCACAGTACTTTTAAGAATTCCTCTTGGAGCCAATATTATTTACTATGTTTATAAATTTTGATAATATGATGAAATCCCTCTCAAGTTATGTAGATAGATCATAGTGAATTGTGGGTAATGGACAATAAGATTATTGATAATGGGTTAAAATGTTAAGTAAGTTTTTATGAGTCATGGGTAAAAAATATGCTCCTTTTGGGTAAATGATCTGAAACAAAGCATGCTTTTTCAGTAAAAATTCAGCATAGTATTGAATAAGATGAGTCAAAGTATTAGAGAATCATAACTTATTTTAAATAATTCTATGATACATCTGCACAAAACAGATTATGTGTATTTCTGCTGGCTGTACCATGAAAATGTTGTCTAAAACTAGGGAATTTCCTGAGAGGAATAGTTTAAAAATGATTGGAAGGTTAGGGATGGAATCCATGATAAAAGAGGACTGCAGATTATACTTAATTATATTCTTATTACTTGTTACTTAGCGTTCAGATTAATCAGTTATAAAACTTGATTTCTGGAGAAAAATGTGAGGTGCATTAGATAATATTATTTTAATTTTGCAAATAAGGAAACAACTCATTTCTTATTTCTTGAGCTTATTCAAAAGTACAGACTAGACATGACAAATTTATGAAACTAGCATACCTATGCATCTCCAGCAGGGCATATTCCCCTCCTGAGCTACCACTGGATCTCATTTAATCTTTCGTTCTTTTTTTTTTTTCTCCCGTTCCCTCTGCACTCCCCAAAAAGAAAGGAACAGATAACAACATAAAAGGGAAGAAATAACCTGTCCTAAAATTAATTTGCGATCTGGGGTTTTCCTCTTGAATTGTCTTTTTTTTTTTTAACATTTTTTTTGAGAGAGAGAGAGAGAGAAAACAAGTGGGGGAGGAGTAGAAAGGGGGGATAGAGGATCCTGTGCTGACAGTAAGAGAGCCTGATGTGGGGCTTGAACCCACGAACTGTGATATAACCTTAGCCGAAGTTGGATGCTCAACCATCTGAGCCACCCAGATTCCCCTTGAATTGTATTTTAATTAAAGAACTTTTGAGAAATATCTCAGAGAGATCTGTAGAAAAATTAGTTTCATCAGTTTTGAATTTAGAATAAACATTAGTGTATAGTTCTTTTTTCCTTTCCCTCTTTCCTATCACTATAAATTTGAAACCTGAGAAGAAAGGGAAGTCTTCTTGTTTGTGTTATACCAGGTGTATTTCCAGTTAAGTCTTTGACCTCATGGTCTCTTAAGTTCTCTGTGCAGTATTTGCCTCTTATTTTTTTTATTTGAAATTAATAACAGAAATAGTCCTGTTACAGAACCTCTAGTTTAGTTCTTAGTAGTTCAAGATGCAGTATAGGAGTTAATTCTTTTACCTGACAAACATTTATTATCTTCCAAATGTGGCTGTTTTCAGTATACAATAATCTCAACCATTTCCCTCTCAATGAATGTTAAAAAGTTAACTATAATAGCTGTATATGTTGAGCAAGTTGATTTTATTCATGTTGTAGGTTAATAAAACTTAAATTTACATACACGAAAACTTGGCAAAGTGATGGAATTTTTTAAAGATTTTTTAGGAAATATCACTATTATTATACTCTTATAAGTAAGTTTTTTTAGGAAACATTATTGGGACCCAGCAAAATCAGGGATTATGAGGAATTTGAAGAAACTGAGACATTATTCCTAGCTTCATAATATTTAAATCATTTTGAGATAAAATTAATAATAATTTAAAACTGTGAAGATTTTAATCCTGTATAATTATTTGGGAATCTGTTAGTTTTCAGTGCAACTGTGTGCCTTTAGAATTGGTCTCATTATAGGGATTGTTTTATTTCTGTTTTGAATACAAGTTGGGTAGACTTGGGGTGCCTGGGTGGCTCAGTCAGTTAAGTGTCTGACTTCAGCTCAGGTTATAATCTCACGGTTGATGAGTTCAGGCCCCACATTAGCTCTCTGCTGTCAGCCCAGAGCCCATTTCAGATCCTCCGTTACCCCTGCCTTCCCCACTCACTCTTTCTCTCAAAAATAAATAAACATTAAAAAAAAAGTTGGGTAGACTTTACATCTTTTATTAGTGCCTCTTGGAATAGTCACTAATTTTTGGTATTAGGTTCTGATTTTTTTTTAAGATGAGGTCTGTATGTGCTATTTTCCTAGAATGTCCTTGACAATTAAATTACCCCAAATTTACCCTGAAGATTTTGTAGTAAGAAAAGAGGTTATAAAGATATACTTGTGGTTAATGGAGGTATAAGTATGTTAAAATATGAGAAATTGAGTTATAGAACAGGATAGACTACAATGTTAAATATCTTCTGAATTAAATTTTAAATATGGTGTTTCTGTAGTTAAACATTATTAATTAATTATACACACGTGTAGAAACATATACATATATATTTGTAGAAAATTTGACAAAATCAAAAAGATCTAAAGAAGAATACAAAAATCACCTACAATTCTACTTGCCAGATTAATCATTATTTAAAATTTTTCCCTTTTTTTCCCCTTGGTGTATGTTAATCAAATTATCTGTCACACAGAGCAAAACTGTCACTTAGAAATTTTGTCTGCTAAAAGTTTCATTTATGAGCGTACTTAAAATACATCAGTCGAAGAGATAAATCTTCAGATAATTGTTACATACTTATTTAACTATAAAAACTAATGAGTGCATTCATACTTTTAAAAAGTGTTCTAATACATGAAGGTTTTTATCTCATTCTTTCTTAGAGTAAATGCTGCTAACAGCTTGGTGTATATCAAATGTTCTAGCTTCTTTCTTGGTGAGAGTGAATGAATGAGTGTGAGGTGGGGAAGAGTGTATGTGTGTCTAACAGAGTACCTTAGGATTTGCCTCATTGTTCTCATTGACTCATGACTGTTCTGTAGTATGAACGTTTATGACTGATTTGCTCCTTTATATTGGTAGACATTTTGATTGTTTTCAGTATGTTGCTATTACATGTATAATGCTGAAGTGACCATCCTTTTACAGTTATTTTTAAATACAAAAATATTTGTTTAGAATGGATACCTGCAAAGAATTACTAGGCCAGAGGTTATGCACATGTTGAATTTAATAAATACTCCCAAGTTTTACTTCCATCAATGGGATATCAAGAATATTACCGGAGGGGTGCCTAGGTGGCAGTTGGTTAAGTGTCTGACTTTGTCTTAAGTCATGATGTTGCCATTCAAAAGTTTGAGCCCTGTGTCAGGCTCTGTGCTGACAGTTCAGAGCCTGGAGCCTGCTTCGAATTCTGTCTCCCTCTCTTCTTTCTGCCCCTCTCCAGCTCATGCTCTGTCTCTCTCTCTCAAAAACAAATAAACATTAAAAAAAAAGAATATTACTGGAAATGAGCAATTTTGGTTTTTAAAATCTTTTAAACAAAAAAAATAATGTTATTTTCCTGATTACTGTTGACATCAATTAAATTTGTATATTTACTTTTCATTTGTATTTCTTTTGAAAGTTTGCTATTTTATCCTTTATTTAGAATTGTCTTTTTCTAAGCGATTTATTGGTGCTATTTATATTTATGCATATTAATCCTTCACAGTGTTATGTTATACCATCCTCTTCTGTTTCTAATATTACTAACCGCTTTTTTGGTTGGTCTTCTTACTTCCTCCTACTTCCCTTTGATTATTTAGAACCTTATTGCTCAGTTCTGGGTGCTTATTGGTCTTGTACCTAATCTCATTTATTAGGTGATTTTTATCTAGTCTTGTGTGTTTATATATGCATTAAGTTAGGGACTGTCATGTTATTCCCAATTTAAATTTTTCTTCTTGAGGCCTAGTTTGAACCTTTTGGTCACCCAGCATCTGTACAAACCTTTCTTTTAATACATACTTTCCATCCTCAAGAGAATCGATCCTAAGTCCCATCCAGTTACTGTATATAACTCAGTGCGACAGATATCTACATAATGCTTTTACTTTTAATTCAGTCTTCAGTCAGTAATCTGAATAAATAATGTATCTCTCTTTCTGCCCAACCCATTATATAGTAGTTGATAAGAATAAGGTGATTATTAAGGATAATCATAATAATGCTTCTTTGGAGAGGGAAAGAATAGAAGTAGATAGCAGTTGTCGCTCCATATTAATACTGAAATTCTTCTGAACAGAAGACTTGGCAACTCTGTCAGTTCCTTGGTTAAACTCTGATTTTTGCTCTATGAGAGGAATGCACTTTGATTATTGCATGTGTCCTTGGCTTTATTCTTAGGTGATTCTTCCTTGTTATCTTTCTTTGACACGTCTGAAGTAGAAGGCATTCAAGAGTATCACATCCCTAGGAATTACACAACTTTTGTAGACTTAGGAGTTGCATGATTATTTAAGGTTCATTCTTAGGTTTTTATAGGCCACTAATATAGTTTGGTGGTAAAACTCTTTCAAAAACTTAGTAGATTTCTATTCAGCTTTTTTTTTATGTTTATTCATTTTTTGAGAGAGACAGAGTGTGAGCAGGGGAGGGGCAGAGAGTGGGGGAGACACAGAATCTGAAGCAGCCTCCAGGGTCCAAGTTGTCAGCATAGAGCCTGATGCAGTGCTCGAACCCACAAACCATGAGATCATGACCTGTGCTGAAGTCAGATGCTTCACTGACTGAGCCACCTAGGTGCCCCTTTTCCATTTTCTGTAATTCAGTACCATATGACATATCTTCAGCAAAAGGTTTCTTTTAGTCATAATTTTTCGAAATCTACTTATTCTCTTACTGGTCTCTGTTCTAGGCCTATTCCTTTCTCTGTTACTAGACTACCTTGAGGGCATTTGAATGGTGTATCAGAGTTTAACCAGAGAAGCAGAACAAATAGATTTATATTTGATAGACATATATTAAAAGATTTATTACAGGGAATTGGATTACACAATTGCGGGTGCTGGCTAAGTCTGAAATTTGTAAGGTAGGCATTTAGGAAGCGAAGATCTCAAGCAGGCTAGAACCTATGGTCATATGCTGACACTGCTCTCCCAAGGCAGTTAGGAAACAAAGGTCCAGGGAAGGGAGAGCAATTATAGACTCAGCTGCTATTCGGAGTCTCATTTACCTAGAAGAACCTAGTCTCTCTCTCTTTTTTTTTTTTATAAAGAGTCTCTCTTTTTTTTTAATGTTTATTTATCTTTGAGAGAGAGAGACAGACAGAGCATGAGCAGGGGAGGGCCACAGAGAGAGAGGGAGACACAGAATCTAAAACAGGCTCCGGCTCTGAGCTGTCAGCACAGAGCCCGACGCGGGGCTTGAACTCGGGAACGGTGAGATCATGACCTGAGCCGAAGTCGGACGCTCAACCGACTGAGCCACCCAGGCGCCCTGAACCTAGTCTCTTTTAACATGTTACCTACTAGGTCATGCTCAGGAAGGATGATCACCCTAGTTTAAAGTCGCCTGATTAGGGACTTTAATTACATCTACAAATCCCTCCACGGCAACTCCGAGATTAGTGTTTGAATACTTGAGAGAAAGTATTTACAAAATGGCTGCTGCCTTCCCTTGGTTAGTTTAGCCTAACCAAGTTGACACATCACAAAACCATCACATATCGCTTCTTGGCATTTTGGCTAAGATCAAGTGCAAAAAACCATCACAGATGGGAAAGCAACACTCTTCACCTGTTCTTTGCTACTATGTGGCAAAGAACCTTTGAGGTCACAAAGTTCTCTCCTTTTATTTGGAGCACAAAAAGTAGCTGCCTTTCCTGCTCTGAGAGGCCTGGATTTACTGGACTTAGAGCATCACTCAGTGGCACTGTTTTTTTTATCTCTGCTCATAGACTCCCTCATTCATGGTTGAGCTGATCTTGCCTGTTTTAAACAGCCAACACCCACCAGTATTCTGAGTTTTTCTAACTGCTTTTCTTCGAGTTATACACACTCGGTAGTCGTGTAATGTGCCTCCGCCCCATTCTTACAGGCAAGAGTTTTACTAAATGATTTGTCACTTCATAACAGAAGTTGTTAGTTTTCCAGCCGAACATGTTTCCTTGCTATCCTCTTACTCTTAATCAGATTTTAAGAATTTGTTATGGCGGCACTCTACTTCTAATATACTGTATTGATTAAAATATAAGATATGTTGCTGGAACAAAGAGGCTCCAAAACACGTGTGGTTCAAGCAAGATAGATTATGTGATACTCTAGGGAAGTCCTTCAGGTTGTGCATAGGTCTAAGTGTCTCCTGTTTTCTTACACCATCCCTTAACCTATGTTGTCTAATGTGGTAGCTACTACCAATATGGCTAATCAGTGCTTGAAATATGGCTAGTACAACAGGGGCTGGATTTTTAGTTTTTTGTTGTTGTTTGTTTTGTTTTGTTTTAATTAACTTCAATAGTCACCTGTGGCTAATGGCTACCATATTGGAGAGTGCAGATATGGAATATTTCCATCATTATAGAAAGTTTTGTTGGATAGCTCTGCCTTAGGATGTTGACTTCATCTACAAATTCTAACCTGATGAATTTGTATTTATGTTGCAGCCTGTTATGGGCTGAATTGTGTCCTTCCAAAATTCGTGTTGAAACCCTGACACTCATTGTTGTTGAGAATGCTAACTGGTACAGCCGTTGTTACCAGTATGGAGGTTCCTGAAAAATTAAAAATACAACTACCCTACAATCTAATAATTGTACTATTGAGTGTTTACTCCCGAAATACAAAAACACCAATCCAAAGGAATGTATGCATCCGTATGTTTATTGAAGTATTATTTACAATAGCCAAACTATGGAAGCAGCCCAGGTGTCCATCAATAGATGAGTGGATAAAGAAGATGTGTGTGTGTGTATGTGTGTGAGAGGGAGAGAGATAGAATATTATGCAGCCATAAAAAAGAATGAAATCCTGCTGTTTACAACAACATGGATAGAACTAGAGAGTATAATGCTAAGCGATAATAGAGAAAGACAAATACCATATGATCTCACTCATACATGGAATTTAAAAAACAAAACAAGCAAGCAATGGAAAAAAGAGAGAGACAAATGAAGAAACAGACTCTTAATAACTATAGAGAACAAACTGATGGTTACCAGAAGGGAAGTGAATGGGGGAATGGGTGCAATAGGAAATGGGGATTAAAAAGTACACTTACCATGATGAAAAAAAAAATACCATAAAATGATAAAAAAAAAAAAAAGGAAGCCCTAATCCCTAGTATCTCACAGTGTGACTGTATATAGAGGTAATGCCTTAAAAAAGAGAATTAAAGTTAAATCAGGTCATGTGGGTGAGCCCTAATCCAATCTGGCAGGTGTCCTTATAAGAAGAGGAAGTTTGGACACAAAGAGACACCAGAAATGTGTGCACATAGAAAAAAGGTCATGTGAGGATACAGTGAAAAGGTAGCTATTTACAAGCCAAGGAGAGAGACCTCTAAAGAAGCCAAACCTGCTAACACCTCAGTCTTGGACTTCTAGCCTAAAGAGCTGGGAGAAAATAAATTTTTGTTGTTTAAGCCATTTAGTCTGTGGTATTTTGTAAAACAGCCCTGGAAAACTAATGCATATAGCACATGATAAGTAAGAAACAGGCAAACACAAATAGCGTTCTTTTAATGAATTGGCCTAGAAATTGCAAAATTACTTTCTGACCAGAATTTAGTTGTATGTCCATACCTAAGACCTAGGTCTTGCTATATGGCCATCATACCCAGATATAACCTGTGGAGAAGTGTTTTACTAAAAGAAGAGGAGTGTGGATATTGGAAGATAATTAGTGTCTTACACCAATATAATTCTAGAATTACATATTCTTATGTCTAGCAGTACAAGAAAAAAAGTCACTCCTGGCTCCTGAAATAATCTTGTTGGCCTAGCTTGGGTCATGTGTCTATTTCTGAACCAGTCATTGATAATGAAAAAGATGCTTTGTTCAGGCCTAGGTCATGTCTTTCTGCTCTTTCTAGGAGATAAACTAGGAGGGGTCATTTTCCCCTGAGTCCCATGGAATGGTTTCCCAAAAAGTGTTCCTGTTGTCAAATTGGTGCGATGGCAAAGTGGGAAGGGAAAGGATACTGGACATAAGACTTCCAAGGTATAAGCCAAGGCTTATAAGTCTCCATATGGCTGATTCTTCTTACTGTTCTAGCCTCATTTTATATCCTTGTCGGTTCATTTACTATTGTCTTTTTATTTATTTATTTTTTTTAATTTTAGAGAGAGCTCTCATGAATGGGGGGAAAGGGCAGGGGAGAGAGAGAGACAAAGAGAAAGAGAGAATCTCAAGCAGACTCCATGCTCAGCATGTAGCCCCACAAGGGTGCTCCATCCCACGACCCTGGGATCATGATCTGAGCTGAACTCGAGTCGGAAGCTAAACTAAGCCTGAGAGCCACCCAGGCACCCCATGGTTCATTCACGATCTTCTAGTCCCACTAGGCTGTTAGAGCATGGAGACTTTCTCACTTAGGGTCTTTTTTACTTTTTCTAGGATATTCTTCCCTTGGTTCTTTGTCTCTTCTCTTTTAGGTTTTAGCTTAGATGTACTTTCCTGTTCAGGGTTATCAGAAGAAACTTTTCCTCCCTATATCTCTCCTCTTCATCCTCCTTTTCAGTTTTCTACCTGTAACTGTTACTGGGGTAAGAAATTGGAGGCTTGGCCAGGGTTATTAGTATTAAATACTTGAGTGGACTACTCTGTTTCTTACCACTTGGAAAGGGATTTGTGGGTGGAGGGAGTGGGAGATTTTCAGTGTTTAACATTCCCAGATTAATAATAGCTGTTTTTTTTTTTTTTTTTATAAGGGGGGAAGGTGCAAATGGGGGATGGGTAGAGGGAGGGAGAGAGAGAGAGAAAGAGAATCTCAAGCAGGCTCCACCCTTAGCATGGAGCCCTATGTGGGGCTTGATCTCATGATCCTGAGATCATGACCTGAGCTGAAATCAAGAGTCAGATGCTTAATGACTTGAGCCACTCAGGCACTACAGTAATAGCTGTTTTTTATTCCTGAGTGCATATCAATTTTAGTTATTTGGTTGGATCTTTCGAAATTGTTCTTTTTATTCACTGAAAGTCATCAAATATCTGTGATTTTGTATTGCTCAACCTAATATGTTAGAGTGCTTTGATGTCATAGAAGGCAGTTCTCACTCATTGATCTGTCAGGAGTTCTAGATAGTGTGCATTTAACTTGTCAGATGACTTTTGTAAACTGCCATAAAATATGCCCATTGAGATTTTAATTGAAATTACATTGAAATATGAATTAATTTGAGGAGAAATAGATGTATAATACTGAGCATTTCCATCCAGAAACATGGCATGCTTGTATTTTCTTCAGGCTATCTTTAATAAAATTTTATAGTTTTCATATAGATTTTGCACATTTTGAGGGGATTTATTCCAGATCATTTTATAGTTCTCGTTACCATTATGAATGGTATTTTTTCTTCCATTACACTTTGTAATTACTTATTGTTAGAGTATAGGAACCTGTTGATTTTCATATTTTGATCTTGTGTCTATGGCCACTAAAGTGAATTCTTCTATTAAGTCACGTTATCTGTTTTCTGACTAAATTGTTATATTGACCTTAATAAATGATTGTGTTTCTTCTTTTTCAGTACTTATACTTCTTGTTTATTTTTCTTATTGCATCAGTTTTGAACATTCCCAAAATGTTGAATGAAAGTGGTAATAGAGGCAGTCATTATCTAGGGAGTGCTAATGGGAGTGCTGCTGTGTCACTGTTAACTATAATGCAAATATTCTTTATTAATTTAATATACTAAACTAAAGTAACTCTCCTAGCTCACAAAGTTTTATCAGAAATGTATACTAAATTTTATCAAATGCATTTTTGGCATCTTTTGAAACAAGTATTTCTTCTCCCTCTCCTCCAATCTATTCATATAATATATCGCAATAAAAATTTCCTAATATTAAACTATTTGGAATATTTAGTATGATGTATTTTTTAACACATGGTTGTACTTGATGTCATTAACATTTCAATTTGTATTTTATGAGATTTTTCCATTTCATATTAGATTTTCAGATTTCTTGGGAGAAACTGTATATTCCTTTCCTAAGTCTTGTAAAGACAGATTTGTACTTGATAGAAGCAGTTTTACGTTTCCTTTTTCTTTTTAACCTTAGATGTTGTGGCTTTTTTCCAATGCTGTTCTAAATGTTTGTCTAGAGAGAGAGAGTTGTGTAAGTCAGGGAAGGGCGGGGGGGGAGGGGAGAATGAGAATCCCAAGCAGGCTCCACGCTCAATATAGAGCCTGATGTGGGGTTGCCTGTCATGACCACGAGATCATGACATGAGCTGATATCAATCAGACCCTTACCTGACTGAGCCACCCAGACGGCCCTAGATATTGTGTTTTTTAACAGTATTTGCCACTTAGATATCAGAAAGGAGTTCGATAAAGTGCTTCATTTGATCTCTTTATAGCTTGTTCATTTTCAGAAGTGGCTTAAATAATTTAATACATACCTCTTAATTTTTTCGTAATTGTGAAAACTTTAATTGTGGTAAACAACTCAACAAAATTTTGCCATTTTAACCATTTAAGTGTACAGTTCAGTAGTGCTAAGTATATTCACATTGTTGAGCAATGTTTTCATCTTGTAAAACTGAAACTCTATACCCATTAAACAACAACTCCCCATTCCCCTCTTGCCCCGTCTGGTAACTACTGTTCTACTTTCTGTTTCTGTGAAATTGAGTACTTTAGATCCATTTTAGATAAATGGAATCACATAGTATTATTTTTTGTGACTGACTTAAATTTCATATAGCATAATGTCCTTAAGATTCTTCCATATTATAGCATATGACAGATTTCCTTCCTTTTTAGTAAAGACTGAGTAATTCATTACGTGTTTATGCCACATTTTGTTTTTCCATTCAACCGTTGGTGAACATTTGGGTTGATTCCACCTTTTGCCGATTGTACCTTTTGATTTTTGCAGTTAATTCATATATTTTAAATTTAAATTGACTTATGGAGGGAGATAAGAACTTAATCTTATATTTCTAAATATTCGGTTGAATTAACTGTTTTAATCTATCCTTCCCACTATTTGAAGTATTAACTTTATTTCATGTATTTGGATAATAGAATTATAGACTGGATTATATCTACTCAGTATATACATCTTTATGCACTGCATTTGTATAACCTGAAGGCCCACTTACTAAAATTAGTTGTTTGTACTAAACAGTTTCCTGTGTTATTTGACACATAGCTAACATATGCAGGGTTTTATGGTTAACAAAATAATTTCCATTTTTTTCATTTAATGTAGTTTGTGGTCTTTTGAAACAATTTTTTTTCTCCTAACCTCTAAGGCTTTAAGCAGGCTTGGCTTTTTTCTTTCCTTTCTTTCCTCCCTCCTTTACAAATTTCTACCTAAGAAGTTAAGGTACTTTTATGAAGAAGACAAGAGCAGTGCCAGGATCTATGTAGTGTTCTTTATTGATTCATGGTATCATTAGTCTTAACTAGACTGTCTTTGTTTATAATACTTTTTTAAGTTTATTTATTTCTGAGAGAGACAGAGACAGTGTGAGCAGGGGAGGGGCAGAGAGACAGGGAGAAAGAGAATTCTAAGAGATGCGGGGCTCAAACCTACAAAACTGTGAGATCATGACCTTAGCCAAAACTGAGTTGACATTTAACCAACCGAGCCACTCAGGCGCCCCTACTAGGCTGTCTCTGAACTTGAACATCTCTATACATTTTTAGGGCAGGACCTACAAATTCTATAATGTGTTTTAGTTATTTTGTATTATCATTCCAGTGTTCTTTAGTTTTATTCCAGTGTTTTTGAAGTATATTTCAAATAAACTAGGAATAATTTATAACTTATACGGTTGGTAATTAAGCAATGCCAGAATAGAAGAGCTGCTTATAAGACTCAAAGTAGGTAAAAATTTAAATTCCATTGGTGGGATGACACATGTTTGAATTAAACCTGTGATAAAGTATGCAGCCATGACACTAAACTGTGACTGGTCTTTTCAGTCTTTCTAATTTTTTTATGTTGGAGGAATCTTAAGGGAAATTGCATTCTGTTTTTTTCTATTTTTGTTAAGTCATGTAGTAAAAAGTAAACTAAAAATTTAAATAGTAGAGGAAGATAAGGTAGAGTATTTGAAAATCTCCCTTTTATAACACAAGGTGTAAATTTAGGTGAATGTAATTTCATGCTTTTTTTCTCTGCATTTATTTGCACACATATATTTACGTGTGTATTTAAACAGCTTTTTGTTTTGTATAAATGTGGCCATCATAAAAATATTTTGAATTTTTTTTAAATTAATAGTTCATCGTAGTCTTCCTATATAAATACACTTATAGTTTATCTTACTTCTGTTAATGGTTGGGGAGTATTCTCTTGTTAGGGATCATGACTTACCTGGTTTTATACAGTGTTTATCGCCAGTGTTTTGGTTGTGCCTAGGGTTCTGCTTTTACATATAATACTGCAGTGGACTGTTTGATATATTTATTTTTGTGTATATGTTTCTGTATTTTGGTACGATATATTACATTGGTGAAAGTGACAGACTAAAGGTGTATGAGTCTGCTTTTATAATTCCTATTTTGTGTGTCAACACCGTATTTTTTTAAGCTTTAGTGGTTTTATAGTGGTTTAGTATGTTTTGGGATGTGCTAGGTCAAATGTTAGCTTTCAAGCCCTATTTATATCTTTCTCTCTGGGTGTTGCTCTTTGTTGACTGCTTTATCCATAGAGTCAGATAAAATATTCTGTCTTCCCTGAAGTTGTTCATAACACTTAGCCCATTGAGTAATTATAATCTCAAGAACTAATATTTTAATAACTAATATTTTAATGAGTGCTTACTATATCCAGGTAGTTTGAATTGCTTTATGTCTCATTTAATCCTCACGACAACTCTAAGAGGTAGATAGTATGTGTATCCACATTTTATAGTTTAAAAAACCAAGATAAAGAATAACTTGCTCAAGGTCACAGCAAATGATGGAAATAGAATATAAACAAGGGCAGTCTAGTGAAAGTCTGCTTTCTTAACTCCTGTAAGCCACTTCCTTTTTTACTTTTCTTCTATGGCCTCCTCAGTAGTTAACTCTCAAGAAATAGGTTTTGTATAAATTTTTAGAGATCACTAGCTCATTTCATCTTTCATCTAGGTCTCTTTACGGATCTGTGTGAATGACATCTTATTCTAATTATGTAAGTAGTAATAATCCTGGTATATTTAAGAGTTGGTTAGAACACCAGACTATAAAGTTGTTCTCATCTCTGTCTTCCACTCCCAACAGACTTTGTCAAAGTGTAGCTAATTAATGTTGCTCTGTTACATCTTGTTTACCTAACACCATTTTGGGAAAAAAATCATGTGATTGATTTTGGGATGGATTTTCATAGATTACAAGTTAATGGTATACTATTCTTAACCTTTTCTGGAACATCAAATCAAAATTCATACCTTGTAGATGATGTCTTTTATAGTAAGTTCTCAGAATGTAAAGTAAGACGAAAGTTGTTTTAGACCCTGTTACATCTCTTAATTTATGTTGTCAAGTAAGTATGATATGCAAACTGAACCTCTCAGAGTCTCACATAAAAAGGGACTTAGTAAAACCTTTTGGTGGGGGTCAGATGAGATAATGTATGTGAAAACATTTGTAAACTATTAAGGGTCTCCATAAATATTAGTTGTTAAAAGTGAAGGATTAGGAAGGATGAAAATCTTTGTGAAAATAGAGTTACTGACCAGTAAGATGTTTGGCTATTAAAAAAAAATACAATTTAAAATCTGTAATTTAGAAAAATCTCACTCTTTCATTTTCCTTCCTAATTCTTATCATTTTATTGAGTTCATAGATTGCCAGTAAAACTCTTCAGGGGGTAATTGTGCATGTGGGTTAATTTATTTTAGATGGAGCCAATGTTAGGATAAGGAATGAGATTCTGTAATGAAGATTCTACAAATGATAGCTGCATGGGTTAGATGCCCTTTTAGGATTATATTCTGGATTAATTAGGTATTTAGTATTTAAATAGAATATGTCCTTAAATTCTCCCAGAATTAAAAAAAATTGTAGTATTTTATCTTACTGTTGTTAGTAAAGAGGGAGTGATAAAAGTAATGCAAAATTCAACATCCTTTTCTTACTCTTATATCTCCTTTTCTGGGAATGGTGAAGCAACCATATTTCTGTGATTTCTCTACTGTAGGCTTAGCAGATGATTCTATGATTCTAGATAAAATGGCAAAGTATCAAAGCAAAGATTTGACCACACTGTTTTTCTAAACTTGGAACCTTTAAAACACATCTCTAACTTGCTTCGTGGATTGTTTTTACATTTGTACATTTTCTTAATTCATTTTCTTATTCTGTCCCCATTGTAACAATTACCTCTCAGTCCAACATCCTCTCCCTCATTTGACCCAATTTTCTGCTCCAACACAAACTCCAGTACCTGAGTTCCCTTGTTCAGATCCAAACTGTAATGTTTTAAGTTGTGAATGTGCCTTAGTATTTGGGAGGTCTTTTCATATATGAAAGTTTCTTACTTACTTTACCCTTATCAGCAGATCTTCTTGTCTTTTATGCCAAAATATAAAAAAACAGGGACTTGGTGTTTCAACTTTTTGTCCTCTATGCATGAGCAGCTTTGTCATGTATCCCATGGAGCCCAGCCGAGCAGCTTTGCTTGGCTAGAGAACCCATTCGTTGGCTTAGGCAGCCTTGAATGTTAAGGTTCACACATCTTAATCAAATAGTAAGGTCTTCCTGACTTCACTACCAGAAGCTGAAGTTTTCCTGAATATCTTAATGAAAAGGCAATTAGGAATAAGGGTCAGGTTCTAATTTCATTACACTCCAGGCATGTGAGTACTTGACAGTTTCTGTGCCTGACATAGAATTACATTCCATTATGAAATAACCCATTCATTGCCTTTGTGTTTCTTTTTTTATGAATATTTCTCCTGGAAAAAAGCATTTATGGAAAGAGTTTGAAATCAAGTTGGGAAACTGTTTTTGAACCCTGCCTTAATACCATGACTTTGGGAAAGTTACTGCTTACCCTCAATATTTTCATCCGTATTAGGGCTAATGATTTGTTTTCCTAACAGAGTTTTTCTAAAGAATGAAAATTGTATATCTAGCACACTGTCTCACATGTTGGAGATATTTATTAGATACTTTTCTGGATTTAATTAAAATCTTGAATGAAGTTGTCATTGTTCTTTTTCAATCAGGAGCAGTTTTCTTTACCGTTTTAGGTCAGGAATTTTAGTTATTAGATTATGGTGAAAACTGTGGACCTGTCCCCCAAAATTTACTTAAACACATACAAGTAGCATTTTGTATATTGTTTTGGAAGGGATTCTTAAGGCGTAAGTTTATAAACCATGAATTATGAACCTTAGGTGAAGAGTACTGAATTTTGTCTTTTATCCATTGAGGAGTTCAGTGACCTTCTGTATTTTTTATCACCTCTAAAATTAAAAAGTAAATGATACTTTTCCCTACCTCTGCCCTGATAGTCACACCAATAGCTACAGAATTTTTCTTTCAGAGGTCACCACTATATAACCATTCAGAGAGGATTTTTTGGACAATAATAAATTACAAATTTTAAATTACTGTCACCGAGGTCTTCCTTTGTTCTCTTTCTCCTTGAAACCATTGGAATCTTGACTCAGAGAAAAAAACTCTTAGATAATTGGTTTTTATGTCTGCTTTTTTATTCCTAGAGGTATGAAGGAGGTCTTATGGAACGATAAGATGTACTTAATAAAGTTTACAGCTATTTCCTCAGTATGTGTTTAACAACAAACTATAAAGCATTAATTTTATTCTTTCAGGCTTATTTTATACTTATTGTTCTAACTTTTAAATGCGGTGCTTTGAGCACATTTCTTTAACTTCCTTTTTTCCCAGTGTCCCGCTGATATTTTTTTAAAGATCGAATTAAACTACAGTTCTGAAAAGCAGGAACAGATGTTATTATATTAGTCAAACTACCTTAAAGAGGAGCAAAAGGACCTCATTAGCTCTGTGATTTTAATGTATGTTAGCATGTGTGTGGGGAAGGAAGGGAGAAAATCCAACCTAAATGTGGATAAATCCAGATTTGAATGATGTCATCAGTACTGTTTCTCCCAACATTTTTAGTCTCTCTTTTCTTCTGTTTTAGCTTTGTTTTCAGCCAGGCAATGATGGCTGCACAAGGAAAGGGGGTGGGATATTCTAGCCAGACCTGAGTCGTGTGGCCACCCCTGTTGCGGTTGGGAAGAATCACCTCCTAAATCACATGGAATGTTTTCCCCACAGACAAGAGGGATTATGTTACTAGAAAAAGGGGGTGGGGAGAAAGCATGTTGAGCAGTAAAATTACAGTTCACAGTCCACTACAGGTACCATCAGAGGACCAGAAATTTTGAAGAAGATAGAAAGTTCACCGGATCGGATTGACAGCAAAATCTCAGAAGGAACGGAACCCAAGATACCAGAGGTAAGCTCAGGTTTTCCTAGGGGAACCTCGGAAAGGCTCCAAGCTTGGAGTCAACAAATACAAAGAACAGTAGTGGGTAATTGGGTAATAATCAAGAATTTTTAAAAGAATTATTTTCCAAAATGCTGTTTAGTTGGGCCTCCTTCCCGCCCTTTCTTCAGCCTAAACAGCTCTGGTGTCAGTGATGCCGGCCTTCAGGCCTGAAGTCTAAGAACTATGCTCTTAGGAAAGTAGACCAACAATTCAGTAGGGCAACTACTGAGATGTTGGAACCTGAGAGAGAAGCAGAGCCACTAAAGCATGCTATTCCAGAGGAAAACAGTTTTGACGGTTACCAGTGAGCTTGACTTCTGATGCAGGTTCCTACCTTTCTTGGATGCCTTGTTTATATGCCCTCACTTGCTTAAATCATACTTACTATTCTCCCTTTTAAGAGAGAAGCCACTTGGGTAAACAAACCTGAACAACCTCAGAGAGAGTGCACTTTGGCTTCCCATAGTCTCTAAAGTAATCTTTTCATTTGCCAATATAAACAGACAGGGATAATCAGACAATTGAGGAGAATCAAGATGGAAGAGGATTAAGATGAATAAAAGGACAACTGATGTCAGATATAATTCAAAGAAAACTTCAAAGAAAAACCGTAATTGGTGTTTCAGATATAAGAACATGTTGTAATCATTGATCTTAATTTCACTGAAAAAAGGGGCAGAGAACCAGAAGAGATTTTGAGAATTATAAAAGAAAAATTTTAATGGATTGGCTAAATAACAATGTAGCATGAATCAAGACCGAGTTGGTGATTTGGAACTAAAGAGCAACTCTCTGCGTATATGAAGCAAAAACAAAAACAAAAACAAAAACACAACGAGAAAAATAAAGAGATCTGGAAAATACATCACAAACTTTTCACATCTGTAAAATCGAAAATATGAGTTCTAGAAGCAGAGAACAGGAACGGTGGGAAAGAGAAAAATAATGAAAGAAACAATTGAAGAAAATGTCATGCGCTGGAGAAACATAATGAATTTCAGATTGAAAGAGCCCAAGCAGGATGAATGGAAAGAGCTACATACCTCTAGACACATCTGGTAAAATTTCAGAACTCTAAGGATAAAAAGAAAATCCCCGATTACTGTCAGAGAGGGAATAAAAAATGGAAAATGAAATGACTGAGTTCTTAGCAGCCTTGATGAATGCTTGAAGACGGAGGAACAGTATCTTCACATTTGGGGGATAAGAGATTTGGACCTAAATTTTCTATACTCAACCACACTATTTATCATAGGAGGACAAGTGCATTTTTTATACTTGGAAAAACTTTGCACCTTATATGAAACATTTGTGATACTATAGTACAATGAAAAATATAGTCCAAGAGAGAGGATGTATATGGTAGTAGGGCAGTGTAGGTAGGAGGAAACTTGGTAGAGTGGCAATTGTGGGCCTTCAGAAAGAACTGAAGTAACCTAAAAGAAAATTCAAGACTGTCATCTGTCTGAGATACATGTTCAATTCTCTTTCAACTGGTAATGTCTAAATAATACAAAATTATATTTCCTTCGGTAATTAGTATTTACCTAGGCACATTATAAGTGTACTTAATTGATTTTTAGTTTTTAGAATCAACTTAGAAAATATATAAAATAGGTTTAGTTATGGTTTTAGAGTAGAATGCATTATAAAATTTATAATATAAAAAAGAATAACATGCAATTAGTAGGAAATTGAGGGCAAAAGAGAAAGGGTCAGTGCTCATTTCTTCAATGGACAGTCACTAGATAACCTACAAAAATGGTGTATTAGGAAACAGAAGTAAAATAGTATTAAAGTTAAGCTGGTAACCACACTAGAAGTCTATTAACAGTATAACAGTGTAGTGCCATGTTGATGCAGACAGGTATGAAAAAGACCTGTTGTTCATTTTGTGCCTTTGTGGCCTTTGAATTGTGAAAAAAAATCTCACTTGCATATATCATATTTATATCATTAAAAAGATTGCAGAAGTTTCATCTACCTAGTTAAATAATGCTTTTATTTATCAAGTGACATTCCAGGGTCACATGGTTTTTAGAAACTAAGGTAGAAATAGACACATGGGGATTAATTCCAGGAAATTGGAAAGTTGCATAGAATACCATTGTGGCTATTTTTATGTAGAATGCATAAGTATTTCTTGGCTGGCATATACTCTTGATTTTATATGTCAATTCCTGAATCCTTTCTATGATTCTTTAAGAAAAATGTTTATTAAAAATTTAGATATATGGGAAAATTTGGAGCCCTTTTTCTCACCAGTGACTCATTGAGTGAGGAGTCATCTCACCAGTGACTCTTAATAAGATGACATTTTCTTTGATGTATTAAAGACCAGGATTAGAAGCATAGTTTGTCTATAAAGAGGAAATCCTGTGATCAAGGAGAGCCACAGCTACTAGACACAGGGTGTGTCTTCTGGAAGAACTAGGAGAAGGAAGATGGCAGTAGAAATGACCTTTTTTATCTTTCTAGAGATGGCACTGATATTATGTCCCTAGGTAGATACTTGGTGCATGAAAGGATTAATTTTGTTTATTTTAGAATTAATCTTACTTTGATACCACTTCAGTATAAGATGGGTTAGCATGCTGCTTATGCTGTATCTAGGTAAAATGGTTTTTTAAAAATTATTTATTTATTTATCTATCTATCTATCTATTTATTTATTTATTTTGAGAGAGAGACAGTAGAGGAGGGGCAGAGAAAGAGGGAGAGAGAGAAACAGCACAGAGCCCAACACAGAGCTTGATCTCACGAACTGTGAGATCATGACCTTAGCTGAAATTAAAGAGTCGGACTCATAACTGACTGAGCCACCCAGGAGCCCCAGTAAAATGTTTTTTTTAAGCTTAGTTTTCTGAGTCTTGCATCAGAAACTTGATCTTTTGGGAAGCAGAGTTCTACTTGTATGATTTGCAGATTTGATTTTAAAAAAATGCGAAATTTTATGGTATCATATGCCTTTAGGTATTGAAAGTGTAAACTGCATAAGACCCTAAGACCTAGGTGCACTATATTAAGTTGTACATATTCTAAGTAAGTTGGAATGCTAAAAAAAATTAAGTTATACAAATGTATATCCTTAAAATAATTATGAGAAATACTTTAAAAACTAAATGTTTTACTGGAAATTGTAGAATTTGTGTAAGAGGGCAGTAGTTTCCTGAAACATACAAAACATACTAAGTATAAAATTATGTTTGGCAGTTCAATTATGTCATGGTCCACCCTTTAAAAAATATCAACTGTCTTCCCTGGGAGACATTGGCATATATGTTCCTGAAGAGAATGGGAGTTGATAGATTTCTAAAAATACTTGACTCTGATAAGAAATTGATGATGGATGAGTCGAAAGAAATGAATGTGGGTTAAATTTGATTTTCATAAAGCATGCTAGTGAGATATCTATCGCACACATGAAGGTTGTTAAATAATGACTTCTGTTTTCTTATATTGTGATATATTTTGTTGGAGATTTGGTAGTAAAACTGGATATTTGAAATTTGTCGGGAGAAAGTTGAAATAATGGTAACAGGTAGCTGTGGTGTGAGATAGCCTCATAATGACCAAAGAGATAGTTTACAGTTACATAGAATAAAATCAGTATTTCCTTATATACATATATGTGAGGGTTGTGTTGGAATCCTGTCTCTATATCCACCTTGGGACTTTGGAAAGTCACTTATGCTCTGAGATTCTCTTTATGTGAAGATCCTTAAAGATTCTTTATCTGTGGTCAGGATTAGGTTAGTGAAATAGGGAATGGTGCCCTATTTTGTAATTTTTGGCCTAACCTTTGGTGGATAGAGACAATTTAATGTAATACATTTCTTAGGAGATGGAGTTATGAATCTGAAAGAGTAGTCAGTTTTTTGATATTTTCAGTAATTGCAAACTATTCAAGATTTGTTATGAATATATTAGGCTAGAAATAGAGTGGTAACAGGCATCATGAGAGACCAGACTGATGGGAGCTTGTTGCCAGTGACCTCCAACCATCCAGGAACCAAAGGAGGAGAGCCAGTGACAGTATTGGAATTCCAAGGTTACACGGATAGTTTTTGCACCCTAATTATTTTCCATGTCTTTGATACTATCTTAAGCATGTTACCTGGAACTGTTTCTTCAGTCTCCTAGAGTAGGACAGTTGTCCTTCAGAAGTGTAGTAGAAGTTGGTCTCTAAAAAGTCGACTCTAAAAAGTCGGTTTTGGACTTAAGTCTTTTCTTTCAATTTGTATTTTTATTCTCAGCCTCTTTTCTTTCTCTACTCTTCTGCCTATGTGGGTAGTGTATGTGTCGGGGGGTTTGGGGCTATGGATGTGTTTGTATTTTTTTTCATTGGTAGCTACTTGTTGCTTTGGAAAAGAAGACAGCTAATGTTTTGCTGACCAAATTGAGAGTGCTGTACTGTCAGTAGATTTAGTTAGTTTAAAACAAAAATAAACCAAAAACAAAACAAAACAAAAAGACCATTGAAATAAGTAATTTCTTTTATATATTTACTTTAAAATTTTTATTCGAAAATGTATATTATACACCAATTTGAGAGGAGAGTGAGTATGACCTAAAAACAATAAATATTTAACAATTTTGTATACATAGAACCTATTGTGAAATACTGGAAAAAGAATGAATTCATGGTGTGACCCATCCTGAGTAGAGACAACAAATGCAAGTGTCCAACAGGCACACTGTTACTGGAGATGTGAAAAGAGGGACAAGCCGCTTTGTTTCACTTTGCTTACTATGTTACTTATATTTGGACAAGACTGTTTGTATTCCACTTTGTACATAGGACACATCTAGATGAAATATCTTACTTAAATATATTGATATTTCCTCTCCTTTTCGAAGAGGAGTTTTGGGTTTTATTTATTCGTTGTATTAAAGAAAAATGGAAAGGGACTGTAAATCAGAGAAGAGGAAAGAACTCGTTGAAGATTTTGTTGTTAAACTTTGTGGAGATTGAGGTTCAAGTTTTTCTAGATTATGGACTCTAGGAGGTGGACTGACTTTGTCATTCTGTATCCATTATGCAGTATAAACCCTGTCACCTGGTAAGCACAAACATATTTGTATTAATGCATGATGAAAATGGTAATGATGATCTTTCCAAGAAAAAAGTTTGCTAGGGCTTTTTATAGTATTAGTTTTGAGAAAACTTTTATGTAAGCAATAAAATAGGTTATTATAAAATACCTTCAGTTTAGAATATACTACTGGATGGCCTTTGCATTATTCTATTTATGAAGTTACAATTTTAAGTATCCGTACCTAATCCTTCATAACTTAAACCTTTTAGGTGTTCCTGTACATATTCACAAGAATGTCCAATTGTTTACATTTAGTATGGAGATTCTAGCGAAGGTTTAATCATTCTTATTTTTAAATATTTTCATCAAAATTAGACCTGGAATGTATGACAAGAAACTAAGATAAATTGTTTAGTGTTCTTTATGTTGTTAAAAATTGCTTATGTGTGCCTCTGTCTTCTTACTGTGTATTTGATTTTTTTTTTATAACGATGGAAGGATTTCTTTAGAATTTTATGTTTTTTTTTTAACGTTTATTTATTTTTTATATTTGAGAGTGAGAGAGAGTTCTTTAGTGGGGCAGGGGCCGAGAAAGAGAGGGACAGAATCTGCAGGCTCCAGACTCTGAGGTGTCATCACAGAGTCCTACTCAGAGCTCAAACTCATGAACCGTGAGATCACGACCCAAGCTGAAGTCAGATGCTTAACTGACTGAGCCACCCAGGCACCCCATAGAATTTTCTGCTTAAAAATGAACAGTTTGAAATAAACGTGGAAGGGAAACAAATATATCCACCAGTATTTAATTAATTTACTTTAGTTAAAATATACTAAAGAATTCTGTATCGTTAGAGTACTAAATTCTGGCAGAAACTTCAGTTTAGTCCTTAGTTAAAGAACCAATTAAACCTGGATAGAATTTGTAATTTAGCGGAAGTAGATGTAAAAAAATTGTTTTCAATTTTTAAAACGATTTCTTAACTCCCCATTTTTTTCCTCTTCTCCCATCTGCATCGCTGACTTTTTTTTTTTTTTTTTTTTCTAAATAGCAATTGAAGTTCCTAATCTGTCAGGGAATGAATTTATGTGATTTATTTTGGTAAGGGGCAGAAATTAAATGAGAGGAAGTGTAACTTTCATTTGCAGTTCTGTGAAAAATTGAAATGATGAACTAAGAATAAATCTAGATATGTTTTTAAAACTGATGCTGAATTTTGACCTGGGTTTTTAAATAGATTTGTATCATTAATACTTAATATTTCTAGGGAAACAGTCTCATTTACTGTCAAATATAAATTAGTTCAGGTTGTTTAGAGTGTGGTAACATAAAAAATTTAAATACATATATCAAGAAATATACCATACAGTTATATTTAGGCATGTGTAGTAGGTATGCCCTTTTATTGGGCATGCTCATTTCAGCATTATGAAACATTAGAGACAATAGAAATACCATCAATAGGGATGGGTTAAACAAATTACAGTACAGGTTTTCAGTGAAAATTTTAGCAGTTATCAAAATGGATAGACCTGCATGTGCTAACCTGAAACAATTATCATGGAGTTTTTAATTACAAAAATTGGGATGCATTCCATTTGTACAAAAACTAATCTTACATTAAGATGTACATATTGTATATAGGTTATTTCTGGAGGAATACACTAGCTAGTTGTGCCTTGTAGGAGTTGCTAAGAGGTAGGTTAACTTTTCTATTTTCTTTTATATGTGAATGCTTTCCACGAACATCTATTACTTTATAGATAAAAACCATAGTTAATAAAAAAGTAAATTATGGTGGTAATGAAAAGAGTATTACTGTGCTATTAGTAGATAGACATCTAGAATCCTCAATTATATTATGGCATGACTGGTTTAGGAGAAATAATAGGTAAAATCATGGAGATTGTGTTGTCCTAAGAATGTTTGTTTGGGCTTTCAGAAATTTTACCGGATTTATTAGTCTTTTAAGTTACTTTTAACTCTTATATGTATCTCATTTATGCTTGGTCCATTCTATTTCACACTTGGGTTTCAAATTTCTGCTTAAGTATAACTTACAGGTAGAAAAGGGAAAAAGATGTTATAAAGTGATGATTTCATTTCATATATTTTGAGAGGTAAAGTTGGTTTAGATTTTATTTTTCTAGTAGTTTACTTTTATGTAGGACAATGAAATTGTTACATTTGTCCTGCCACCAATGATTGTCCTTGTTTTGCTCGAAAATGTGGATTTTGAAAAGAAACAAAAAAAATATTTGATGGGAATAAAACTCCCTTAACAAGGAATTTTTTATTAAAGATAGTTTTATATGGGTGAATAAACAAAATGTTGAATCGTACAAAATAATGTTGCTTGCTTGTCATCGACACATTTATGTGTATGTGTGTGTTATGTGTATTTTGTTTTCTTGTTCCTTATTTAAAGAAACCAGTGCTGATTTTAACATATTAGAAGATTTCCTTTATGTAATCTTGGTATTTATTGAGCTTCTTCTGTTCTTTTTGCCTTTTTTTTTTGTGAGAGGCTTTTCTCTTCACTTTGGATATTTGAATCTTACTTTACTAAGAATTTTCTTTTATAATTTGTTATTTACATATGTTGGTTTGAATTTGCATAAGTGTTCATATGTTAACTACTATTTGCACTTTAATGCTTTTGCTGCTGGCAAAAAATAAAAGACCTTGTGCCATTGAAATCAGTTTTAGGCATATGGTAAACAGGTATATTTTTTTTTGCCAGGAGATGAGGTTGAACTAGAAGGAAGATGGCTCACTTTAGGGTGTAGGATTTTAAGGCTGGTGTAGATGAATCTCTTTCCATACCCTTTGCCCAGAGTATTTAATACTGTGGCATAGGTTATTGTATTAACAAAAAGGACCAGAAAATGAAATTAACAGTAAATAATTATTTTGCTTATATAATAAAAATATTACAGAAATTCTGAAATATATATTCTGCTTATAGCATCAAATATTTCTAAAACTTATTTCAGTGACCTAAATAGTGATTTTGTCATCAGAAGTTATTCCTAATGGTAGCAGTAATTTAAAAGAGGTTATGATGCGTTACTGGATATCCAACAATTTCTTTATTCATGCATTTGTTGTTTAAGCAACAAATGCTTAAGTGCCTGCTCTATGCCAGAGACTGTGCTGTCCTGGGTATATATTGGCAACAAAATGTTGCCTCCTTTGATCAAGTTTCTGATATGTAAGAGAGAGAGAGAGGATAAATGCTTTGTAAGCATCCATAATTCTGTAGGAAAGTGGTAATCACATTATTTTATTGGTAAAAATTTAATAGTAAATATCTAAAAAGATAAGAGAAACACCCTGTAATTCTAGAACAGAAGAGAAGGAGATAGTAAATGGTTTGATTGATTTAAATCAGGCATAGAGGGCCTGATTCCTTGTCAAATAAAGTTGGAAAGCCTTTTTTTGGCTTATGGGGAAAAAAAAGTGCCGTAACATAAGGGTTCTTTGAACTCAAACCTGTCTTTGCTTGCTTATGTTGGAGGAAGATTTGAAAAAGAGAAACCTTGTTGACTTCTCTTAATCCAAGGGTGAAGCAATTTATTTGATGCATAGAAAGAATTGACTTGGAAGAAAGGAAATCGTAAAAGCCACTTTGCTAGCTAGTGTCTCTCAAGCTAGGTCTTAACAATGGAAATTATTTTGTTTGAGAAGCCTCCAAATGCCAGGCATACCCATACTTAGATGTAAGTACTATATATGGCTTGAGGGAAAACATTTTTAATATCATTTGTTTCCCATTCCACACAAGCCTTTGGAGTCAGACCTTTCTGGATTTGAATTCCAACTCTGCTAGTTAACTGTGTATACTGTCTGAGACTTGATTTCCTTATTTGTAAAATAAATAAAATAATATCACCTGGAGGAAGTATAGTAGATAGAGGACAGACTCTGGAGCCAACTGCTTGGGTTTAAATCTTAGCTTTCAGTTTAATTAGTTTAGTTGGGAATAAGTTGGGCAAATTTCTTAACCCTCTGTGCCTTAGTTTCTATATATATAGAATGGAGATAATAGTTACTCTTTTTCTTTTAGGATTATTGTGAGAATTAAATGAGTTAATATATACAAAGGACTTAAAATGGCATGTGGCATGTAGTAAGCATAATGTAATTGTCAATAATATTTTAAATTTTTATGATCAGGGTTATTGTGAGGTTTAAATAACATGTTTATTAGGAAAAACCCTTCTATATTTCCTGAAATATTAAGGGTACCCCCTAAATATCAGATATTAAGTAGTAGATAATTTTTCTCATTTAATATTCATATAAACTTGTTAAGAAATTTTATGCCACATTGACTATACCTGGAACAGTTTCTGATATATAGTAGATATTCCATGTTGAATGAATGTATGCTGTTTTACAGGTTAGTAATCTGAGGCCCAAGAGAACTACAAAAATCTCTTTTCATTTTGAGGAGACATTACTGACAATGTCATTCATATCATGACTTTTCCCAGCTTAGATTTGGCCAAGTTAATAATAACTCCTTCATCTAATTTCTTCCTGTTTTTTTCCTTTCCTTTAAAAATTCATTTTCTTTAGTTAGGAAAATTTAGACTAGAAGACTGTTTACCTTAGACTTAGAATTTGATTGATTAATTAGCACATTGAGGAATCACACCAAGTTTAGTTTGTGTGGCACTCCTACATGTGCACAGTTATTTTATTAATGCTACAGAGCATAAAACATTGTTCCTTTCCCGTTTCATTTTTCATATTCCAAGATTGCATAAGGAAGAAATTTGACAAGGTAACAAATTTTACTAAATAGAGGATCAATTACAGTAATGAATATAATATAATTTGGCTCTGCTGTCATCACCAACTTTTTTTGCCATTTAATGATTTAGATACAGTTTTTTGAATTGCATTTATCTGAAATATTTAATCTCTTATAGTATTTGTGATAAGAAGGGAAAGGACCATTTCTTTGGTTAGTATATGAAGTTAAAGACGTTCTTAGAAAATGCATATAACCATGATGAGTTATGTCTTGCCTCAGAACTGATAAATCAGTTGAATGTTAATCTCATTCTCTGAGGTATTTCCAAAATTAGTTTCTAGAATACCAGTTTACTATTTACAAAATCTACATTAAGAGTTATTTTTGACACCCGTAAGTCAGCAACTATAATGTATATGTTATGTAATACATTTGCCTGATGTAGCAAATTTCTAATTTGGTATTACCTTGCCTTTTTCTTTGCGTATTTAGTACAGCCATTAATCTCACTACAAGGCTTTACTAAGGATAAATTGCTACGTAACCCACTTCAACCTCTTTTGTTCAACCAGGAAGCCAGACGTGTTTAAATAGCTTTTTAAAAAATGTGTGATTCTTTCTTTTTTTGAAATTTTAGGATTTTAAATTTTGGAATGGTAAAATAAGAGACTTTATTTATTTTGTCTGTTAAAATTACTTGACAGAAGTTTGCTTTGGAATAGAGCTTCTGTATCTTTAAAAAATACACAGTGAGTCACCCCCTGCTCTTTTGGTAGATGCCTGGCTAGTGAACAGCTAAGCTGCTTTAGGCATGTAATAGAACATTCCATTTCCTGTTCCCTTGCTGACACAGAGGAGTGTTCCTGCTGGCAATGATCTAATCATAGTGCAGTAAGAAACATGGCAGTTTGATAAAACATGGTGGAGACAGCGGCTGAAATGGAAGCATATGTTCTAGAAGACATTCTTGAGGTAGGGCTAGATTTGTAAATGAAATGAAAGTTGAAATCTGAACAAAGAAATCTTATCTGCCGGAATTATTTTACAGATGAATAGATTAGAGGAGAGAGCACAGAGAGACAGAGCATAAAAGCAAGATATGGTCAGACCTTATTCCTTGTGAAAATGTGCCAGTCTGGCTCACATGATTACTGAACAAGTCTAGAATTATTTTGTTTAAACTTCATGTTTTATAAATTGTAGATCTATGCTTAATAGGAAATAAAAAAAAAAAAAGGGCCTCGGACTTAGTAAAAAACGTTGGCTGGTGGTGGTGACCTTTAGATTAACTCATTAGAAGGTGGGGTCTACAAAGCAGCTTTTAGCAGGTTTAGTGTCATATGTCTTAGAATTCATTTACATATTTAAGCCCAAAGCTCTACTTGCTGTTAACTATTAAAAACAGCTGGTTATCTTAGTTTCTATGGTAAAATTAAGCATATATATCAATCTGATTGCTTAATTTAGCTGGTATGTTCTGGTTCTGGATTTTTCATGTGACTTTGACATTATAAAATAAATTATTAGGTTAAAAAATAAAAGGCCCTAAAAATTAAGGCACTAATAATTGAGAGCCTGCAATAAAAATCTGCATTTTGAGTCATGAAGATTTTAAATTAATTTTCTTTTTATTCCTGGTTGTGTCAATTTTATAAGAACCTATTTGAGTATAAATCAGTTCAAGGAAATACATGTAAAAGTGGAAGTACAGTGGACTTTGGTCTTGGATATCGTAGAACTATCAAACATTTGTATTTGTGGGTATAGAAGTTTAAAATCCATTTTTAAACCTATGGATGTGTAGAGTTTTTTCCTCCCTCATTAACAAAAAACTGACAAGTTAAGATAAAGAGACTTATGATTGTGAGTGGTATTCCTAATATTTATACTGTTAAGACAATTTATGAAATATTTCACTGTCTTCAGGAAAAGATTGTATTAGGAGGAGAGGGCTTGGGAAAATAAGCTGCAAAGGGAAGCTAGGCGGGGTTAGCAGGAGAAAAAAGCCTATGCGCATTATAAAGTGCTGCATGATCAATGAGCATTTTCTGGAGTCCCTCAGTGTGTGCTTGGAGCTGACATTGCAGCAAGTCTCATGGCTGTTCTGCAGAATGAAAACTGATTCCATTGTATTATCTAGCTCCTTGCAGACACCTGCCAACATACTCTTTACCCCCTCTCCTAAGAGCTTGTTGTCTGAGTTGAATTCTCTGGTTAATTTCCATTCTTTCTGTCTCTCTCTTTTTTAAACTCTGATACTATTGGGTTTTCTTAGAGATGGTATGAATTACCTACTTAGAAATATCGGTATGTACTTTCATCAAGGAACTTCAGTAATTAGGAGTGGTCACATGACTTAAGGGTTCAGTTTAAATAAGTCTGATTAGATTATAAAGTTCTAGGCATATATTTTAATGTGTTTTTAAAACATTTTTTTGGCTTGGATTTTAAAGAGTTATAGTTTACAGATTACAATAAATCTATTTGATGTTTTCTTTAGCCATTTAAGATTTAGGTATGTAACAGATCTTAGAAGTCCAAATTATTTTCTGGGAAAAACCCACTTGAGCATAGTTTTGTGCCTTATGTATATGTTTTTCTAATGCTGTCTTAAAAATTGGCTTTTCATTATTTCCACTAAAATTGTTTAATGTTATGTATCTCAGTTTGTTTCCTATATACCTGTTGCATTAAACCATACTGAGTGGTTTTCTCTTCATTTAATATTATTTGATTTAACTGCATATTTGTCAGTAGGCAGACTAAATGTGAAAAATTACCAAACAGCAATAAAATATGCTTCTTTTCCAAAATTGTAAGTAGTCATAATGATGTAAGAAAATAAACTTATTAACTCTCTGCAACTAAATGTACCATTTTTAAAGTACCTCATATTGCAAGTCAATAGATAACATTTTATACTATAAGCTTTCCAGGAAATTATTTTTGCTTTTTTAAAAAAGAATTAATTCTTTGTATAAATGTCCAATAATGAATAATGAAGTTCATCTATATACTACAGTGAATATTTTATTATTTTACCTATAATGGAGCTTTTTTAACTTTGTCACCATAATTTTCATCTTTGTGACTTTTTTTTGAACATCTGGAATTTTATGCAGAGTTCTGCTTATTTATACTAAACATTGGACCTCTTCTGTTTTTCTCTGTTTTCAAGTATAACCTGGTCTTTAGAATCATAAATTTCTTAAAGGTGCTCTTTTTAAATCTTAGGAAAAAGAAAACTAAAACCAGTATTAGTGAATATAGTGCAGATTAATTCTCATAGTGCTGTATAGTTTACCTTTTAAGTTGTGATTGTTTATTATATATACTCATGTATTTAACTGCAGTTTTAAATGATCTTCAAAATCTTAAGTAAAATATTGTAAATATCTAAAACTTACAATCAAACTGGAAAAGATTGATTTCAACTTAATGTCATTGCTTCCTAGCTCACCTTACAAATAACTTGGGAAAATAGCCAAAGACAGGTGATAGAAAGGGCTTTGGGGGCCAAATATATATATCTCTTTTTTAAAAATTATGTTATTTTTGCTGAGACATGATTATAATTTTAGAATTTTGATGCTTTTCCTATAGGTCATACGTAATAATGGATCTTAGTACTTAGATCAGTAAGAAAAAATAGTCCTCTAAACTTTTTTTTATATAGCCCAAATTTGTGTGGCTGAATGCTGTGTATATATCTGAGAGGTTTATATGTAAGCTTTTTATGTGACAAGATGAATCATATGGAGGTCAATTTAGAAACTTGATTACTATATATTCTAGTTTTATTACTTATAATTGAACCAGGTTTAGTAGTGGTCTTTAAGAATTGTCTTACAGACAAGAGAAAATTTCACAAATATTTTATCTTTTAATTTAATTAAATTCAGAATGCTTTTTTTGGGGATATAGCATTTGATATATTTTTGTTTTAAAAAATAGCTATTTTATGAAAATAAGACTATTTACAGTGTGAAGTGTAATAACTCTCATGCCAGTCTTGTTTCTTTGTTAACCAAAGCCATGGTTTCTAGCTTCATCTCTACCTGATTTTACAGGTTGTTATATGTAAGCTAAAAGCCCCAACTTTGTTTCTTCCTTAAAGAAAGATCCAGTAGGCTAAACCCTTTAGGGTAGAACTAAATTAAGGGTCAGATTTGAACATAGGAAGTAGATTTGTTATAGAACCATTTGTATGATTGTGACATTCAAGTGTTTTCTTGCATTTGTTTTTGTTTTTTAAATAAGATCTAAAGAGTCACAGGGAAGTCGTTGTTTCCTTTTGTCAACATGATGGACAAATAGTAAATAATGTATTTTAGTTCAAATGAGAAATCCACTTTCTATTTACCATTAAATTATTGTTAGTAATATATAAAATCTCCATGAAGTAGACTCTGACCAGGTACTTGCCATATCTTTTTATTCTATAGAATATATTGCTTTATAAAATGTATATTATTTATATATTTATCAGCAAGTCTTCTGTGGATTTTTAAAGTATTATATTTAGTATAACCATGGTGACATTTTTCACAAGGAAGAATTAGAATAACCTAATCTTAGGACATAAGTATAAGTTGATCTAGAGACAGAAAAATTTAGCTAAATATGTAAATTATTTGAACTGATGTAAATAACATTTTCCATTTATTAAGAGGTTTTGGAAAGATTAGATATGTTGGGTAGATCGAATATAAAATTTCACTCCAGTATTTATTGAGTACCTTCACTGTGCTAGGCACTTGAAGTTCAATGAGATCTGTCCAGCTAATTTTGCTTCACAAACTAAAAGTTCAGAAGACAAAATATCTGCCATTGGTATTTAAGAATTCTTGCATTCAGGATGCATTCAAGTGTATATTTGAATACTAGTATTTTACTTCATTTGTTTGTTTGAATAGTTTGAAACCCATGTTTTCAGTATTCTGAATTTTCAGTAAGCGTATATTTTCTTTTATCTAAACACATATTTTCCTTTATTTAAGCACCTTAAATTATCTTTTTTATGCTTATGTGTGTAATTGTTAGGAATATTTATAAACGTTGGGCAGTCTAGAAATTCTGCTGGATCCTGGTTTCTACTTTTTGTCCTTTAAGATTTTTCTGTTACCATTTAAATCAGCATATTGTGTATGTGTGTATGTGTATGTATACATATATCACACATATGTATGCTTGCATATACTCTACATACACACATTCATGTTCCTGCCATATTCTGTATTATGAATACTTTTATTTGAAAATTGAATCTATCTTGGAGGGAGAGGTAGAAGTTGTAACATTGCTTTCATACACCAACTTTGGGGGAGTAGTGGAAGATAGCTAAAAGACACACTTATTAGTTTATAATATAAAGAAGATTTATTGTTTTAGTAGAGTATGAAGACTCCAAACAGCTTGCGAAAACATAGTGTAACTAGAAGTGTGTGAATTAATCTATTACTTTTTATGAGAGGGCAGGGTTGTCCAGATGCCACTAGTTCCATGGGAATCCATCATAGTCCAGTGGTTAATACATGCTGTGGTGTATGAATTAGGAAAGGTCTGTGGGTCTGTGTTACGTATTATCTGCATATACGTACAAGACCATTGACACCTTCCTGGTTCTGCATTGTTAGGGGTCCTTGTTCCAACACTTAACTAAAGAGCTCATTCTGATATAAATTAATCACTACAAAGTTAGCATTAAAGTTCTGCTTAACCATTGGTGTTTGGTTTAATATATAGCTTCCAGATTTGCCAATAAAGGCCTTTCAGGAGGTGTTCGTAAATGTTTAATGTCTGTGACATAACTTTTGGTTTAATGAGTGTTTAGATTAGTATTGGTCATTAATAATTTGGTCTTGGTTGGAATCAGGCTTCTGACTAGCTGGTTAAATACGGATATATGTTGTGGTTTGGATGCCCACATAGTTTTATGGTGGCAGTAGTAATTGAGCACATTAGTTACCATTCATTGAAAATTTATTATACAGAGGGACTGTGCCAAATACTTCACAAGCATTGTTTTATTTAGTCTTCTAAATGACTCTCTGAAGAGGTAGGTATCCATTTCCTAGAATGATTATAAGGAATAAATGAGATAATGCCCATAAACATTCAGCGCAGTACTTGGCACACAGTTAATACTTAACTGTTAACTATTTTTTAAAGTGATGATAACCCTCATTCTGTTTTATGTTAGTATCATTCTCCCATTTGACAGACCAAGAAAACTGTAGACTTAGAGATGATTATACTCGTAGTTCTCATTTTTTCGATCTCAGGGCTCTTTTACATTCTTAAAAATTACTAGGAACTCATTAGGATTTTTGTTTATGAGAGTTGCATTTATCAATAATTTGGTTGGAAATTAAATTCATAAAATTAAAAAACATTTATGTATTTATTCATTAAAAATAATGAATGTAACGCATTACATGTTAACATACTTTTATAAAAAATGACTTTTCCAAAAGAAAATTATAAGAGTGGCATTGTTTTACATTTTTTCAACTGTCTTTGAAATCTACACATCTGCTTTTATATTCGGTCTGTTGTACTACATTAATTTGTGGGAAGTCTAAGAAGAAAATCTGATCTTACACTTATATGAGGATTAAAAAAAGGAATATTTTAATAGTCTTTCAGATAATTATGGATATTCTTTGATACTACTCTTAAAACTACACAAATTGTAGTTTCCTAGAGGTTAGTTACAGTTTGGAACCTAAAAAAACATTATCAGGGAATTGTTTGAACTTCGTTAGGTTAAAATCCACTGGTTTAGTGCACATTTTGAATGTATCTTGTACTCATGCATGAGTTTACAACATATATTGGTCATTTGGAATATGATTTCTAACATACTTATGGACTTCCAAATATTGCCAGATTTCATTCTGCAGTGTTAAAAAACACAATTGTTCATATCACCATTTACCTTATGAAAGTCAAAAACTAGGAAGCTGTACTAAATGTCTGATACGAGTTTTCTAAAATTCTAATTTTCGCTTGAAGGCTTGAATTTGTTACCGATGACAAAGAAAATGAGTTGTTTTTCTTGAAATGATATGCTCACTTCATTCATTTTGAGAAGATGTCTGCCAAATAAGTATCTGTCTCAAGTGAAAATGGTATTCCATGAAAAAAAGCTACTGGTTTAGGTCACATTTATACAAATGTTTGTCTTGAGATAACCATCAAACTTAAGTATGTAGCAGAAATGTTTTTCATTTTGTCACACAGAATATTAAAAAGTCATATATTCAGGGTTGGAAATTTAAAACTCAGTACTTTTTTACTGTTTCATAATGGAAACAGGCTTTCTCCTTTGCCCCCCTTTTTAAAAATTACGAGTGCATGGCAGAAAAGAATATGATGATTGGTACCATGGCCTTGATTTGTGTTGAGGGGCCAGCTGTTTTATCCACCATTACTTTTATATCATCAGTACAAATGTCAACGCAGTGAAACAGGCAAATATCATCTTAGTTATTATAAGAATAGTTTTGACCTCAAGATTCTCTGGAAAAGTTGGGGATCCTCATGGATGCTGTGGACCACACTTGAGTAAATGACTGGTTTACTGCATATTGCGTGAGTTCACAATCAGTAAAGACATAAAACTAAGATTTAGATTTAAGTCTGTTTGATTCAGATGTTTTCTTTCACCGTTTTATCAAATTTCTTAATTCATTACATAGTCCCAACTTCTTTAATCTCTTTTGGAACTCTTTCTAGAACTTCTCCACCCTTCAACTACAATATAGCAGATTTAAGAAGTGGGAAATACTGGGGCACCTCGTACTGGGGCACCTGGGTGGCTCAGTCGATTAAGCGTCTTGACTTCAGCTCAGGTCATGATCTCACAGTTCGTGGATTCCAGCCCCACGTTGGGCTCTGTGCTGACAGCTCAGAGCCTGGAGCCTACTTCAGATTCTGTGTCTCCCTCTCTCTCTGCCCCTCGGTGACTCATACTCTGTCTCTCTCCATCTCTCAAAAGTAAATAAACGTTGTAAGAAAAAAAAGAGTAGAAAAAACTTTGGAAATTTAAATTGCTTAAAATTTTAAGTCCTAGGTTAATTATTCAGAATTTATGAAAAAGGAGTTTCAGGACTCCTTAAGTGAAGTAGTGAGTGAATGGAGAAGCTAGAAATAAGTAGAAAATGGTTCTGCTTACAGAATCACATTAAATAGTAACACTTTTGATTTTGATAGAGACCATTATTAAAAACTGAAATTGATTTGTAAATTCTGTCAAATGTCTTATGTTATAATTCTGCTGAATGATTAGAAGTTCATAAATTTGAATACTCATTTTGCAAGTGAAACAAATATATGAAGTTGTTGTCAAATTTTAACATTTTTCAGTTTAAAGGCTATTGGCTTCTCTTCTATGTCCTATGACAGGTGCCAGCTGGTTTTCATCCAGTCAAGAGAAGTTTTTTATATGGGACTGGCTCTTTTTTATATTGTCTATGAAAATGAAAAATAAGATTCAAATCAAGTATATCTTGATTATTGACAGACTAAGCTGTTAGTTTCAAATTCTTTTGTGTACTAGCAATGTTATAGTATTTAAAATCTAATTTATACCTTTCTTTTGTATTTATATAAACATGTATATTTATATGCCCTACATTTTTGCCAGTTTCATTTTGAAATTGGCATTGAAATCGTGTGTTCCCATAGGAATCAGGGAATGTCAGTAACATCTGTATATCTCTTGTCTTTTCTGCTTCTCAAATGCTAATAACTCTTCTCCCTGTTTGCAAATTCCAAAAGATTGTTGAGATGAGGAAAAGTGTTGAGCCAGTGTTAAGCAGCTTGTTGGTTTTCTCTGCTATCTTCATTTTTTGTTTAGTTTCAGACCTTTTACCATTTAACTTCTTTCTTTGAGTTTGGAAACCTGTTCCCCACTTCATTTGATTTCTTTTTTCTCCTGTGAATTGTCTACATTCTGATCCTCTACCTAACGTTTGGTTATTTGTGGTCAGCCTGACTCCTTGATTTCACACAGATGTCCTCCAACAGACGAATGACCTTCTCATTCATCTAGCTAGTGTTTATCCTTAGCAAGTTCTATCCTTGAGTTTGTCCTGATGCCACTTCTCCAGCTCTTGTCACATGTTCTGCATTTTTAACTTATGCCCTGTTATCATAACAAAGACCAATATATATTTGTGTGACCTGTTGAAGCAAGTTTGAGAAACACAGTTTCTAAACTCTTATGTATCATTAGGAAATACTGGTTAAGATTTTCCAAAAACATGCTTGTGTTTAAGTGTTCACACATACTGGAAAGTTTTCCTTAATATTTTTTCACATTTGTGTAATGATTTGTTACCTCCTCAAAATAATCTTTCTCAGTTTCTCTTTCCTGTTTTTAGTTTTCTCTGTGAAATAAAATAAATGGAGAAGAAAGAAAGTTGCCCTCCCATAAAACTCTATCTGTTTAAAGAACCAAAATAATAAGATTAAGCTCCATTTATGTCATTTAAAAATATCTTGGCAGGTGAATCATTATTATATAAATATGTGAATTACAGAGATTTATCTTTTATAAAAAGAGTGCTGAATTATATTGACACTGATTTTTAGGTATTTTTAGATTGTATTTAATGGGCTTTTCCATTGTCTTGAGCTTAGTGTTATATGATTTTCTGTGAATAGTTTTCTTCTTCTTGGTGTCTTTAGTGACTTAGCATTATATATTGAACACAGTAAATGCTTGTTTTTCATTTTAATTTGAGATATTGTATAGTAGAAGAGCCACCTATCTTTTTTCCTTGAGAAGTTCTTTGAACTCTTAGCTTTGCTTTATGTATACTGTACATACATGGAATGAGAAAGAAGAAAAATTCATTCATATAGGTTATATTTTATGGCTTATAATCTTTGTATGCTATTTGAAATAAATATTTTTTTCTTGATTTTCTTAATCTCTAAAGTTGTACCATATAGTTTCTCTATGATCCCTCGTAGATGTTAAAGTCTGTAACTAGTCCTCTTAAGGTATTGGCTTTAATAACTTCCAAACAGAAAGTTTGAGATAATGGTCCAATATATTTCAAAAGCTTTATAACCCATTTTTCTGCTTTATTTCTCATTAAAGAATCAAATCCAAATTCAGTTTTGCACCTGATCTATTATTTGACTTCCTCTGCCCACCCATCTATCTTTATCTTTACCATATTTATTCTGAACTGCTTCCCTTTACATTGTATTCTAATATTCTGTTACTGCTCATCTTGTCTACCAGCTACCCTCCTCACTATTCATTCTTCAGAGTCCTACTCCTTCCCTAGAGTTTTCTCTTCCTTAGTCCCTTTCAGGTTCATTATGTCTGACCCTTTTCTGCTTTTAACAAGTTACTTGAGACTGTAAATTTAAAATATTACATGGTCTCTATTATATCCTTGATTAAATGGAAATTCTCTAATATGGCTACCTTGGCATTCTTTAAATTTTTAAAAATTACTCATGTGTTTATGTAAAAGATATTTCATCCTGCAGAAGAATTTGAAGTAGTTTATAAGAATATATACTCTAAAAGTACAAAAGACAAAATTAAGACTATACAGCAATGTATAAACAGTATGTGATTGCTAAACTTAGATCAGATTAACTAGCAGCCAAAGCCACACTGATGAGTTTTGAGGTTTGCATTGTCCACAAGTTTCACAGGCATACATTTTGTGCAATTTAGGTCTCAGAAGTAATTTCTGTTTAGGCCCCCATAAGGGATGTACTACGTAGTAAATGATGTCTTCAGCATTCCAAAAATAAGCTTCATATTATTTCTATAGAATGTAATCTAGTAAGTAATGATAAGATGCAATTTGGTTAAAAAAAAAAATTGTGGTCTGAGTACTCAGTTTTCTGATGGTCTGGTTTGTTCCAGGGATAAAATTTAGAACCTCCAGAGCAGAGGTTGCAGACTGGTGGATTCTTGGCCATATCAGACTTTGAAATGTGCTTTGGATAGCTGACACAACACGTTGGCCATTTATTTACATTTTCTTTAATTTTCTTAGCAGCGTTGTATTTTGTTTTTGTTTTGATTCTCATATCTGGTTGAGATGTTCCCTTCTATTACTAATTTGCTAAGAATTTTTATCATCAAAGGGTGTTGTCAGGTACTTTTATCCGTATCTTTTGAGGTGATCTTATTATTCTCTTCCATTATTTTGTTAATTATGTGAATTATATAAATTAACTTTTGGATTTTAAGCCAGCTTTGTATTCTTGGGATAAATTCCATTTTGGTCATGATATATGACACCTTTTGGGATATTGCCAGGTTTGATTTACTTATATAGTGTTGAGGATTATTATTCTTTACAAGGCAAGGCAATTGTTCTTTAGTTTCCTTTTTATATAAAACCTTTGACCATTTTTTTGTATCAGAAAGATGTTAGCCTCATAAAGTGATTGGGAGTATATCTTTTCTAAAGTGCGTGTTTTCTAAAAGCTTGTGTATAATTGAATGTTTGATTGAATTGACCAGTGAAGTCATCTGCAACTAGTATTTTGTTTGTAAGAAAAGTGTTAATTAAAAATTCACTTTCTTTGATAGAGGGCTATTTAGCTTTTCTTTTTATAAGTTTTGATAATTTGTAAATCTTGTAAGGAATCTATTTTAATCTAAGTTATTGAATTGTAATAGTCTTGTACTCTTTAAATGATGGTAGGAGCTATAATAGTGTTTTCCCTTTGAATCTTGCCTCTGGCAATTTATATATTTTTTTTTCTTGGATAGTCTAATATGAAATTTGTCGATTTTATTTTTGATAAACTTTAAGTTTTTCATTTCTTGTAATCAGTTTTTCTGTTCATTTTCTATTTCATTAATTTCTACTCTTGGATTTCCTCCTTTATATTTTCTTTGTATTTAATTTGTTCTTCATATCTAGTGACTTTAAGTAGAAGCCTAGATTACTGTTTATAACTTTTATTCTTTTTAACTATGAATATTAAAAGCTATAAATGCCCTTTATGCACTGTTTTAGTTATAGATATATATTACAAATTTTGATATGTTATATTTTCATTTAGTTCTAAATGTTAACTATTTTCCCTTGTGATTTCCTCTGACTCATTCTGCTTTTCTCAACTGGGGTTCCATGAGACAATTAAGCTCTGATTTTTAGAGCATCTGTCTTTCCTGTGCATGTAGAATAGTACTGATTATGTATCATCCTTGAGAGAATTGAGAAAATAGTCACTCAAGTCATTTTTGGTCATTAGTGATTCAAATGAGAAATTCTTTTTGAGAAAGCTTCTATGAGTTATTAAAAAATGGTGTTTTTCATTTTTCATATGTTGGGATGGTACAGGTTTTCAACCTAATTAAGTGTGGTCAGAGAATATACTATGCTCTCAGGTTTTTTTTTTTTTTTTTTTTTAAGTTTTTTTTTACTTATTTTGAAAGAGAGAGAAGGGAGACAGGAGCAGAGAGAGAGAGAATCCCAAGCAGGCTCCCATTGTCAGTGCAGAGCCTGACATGGGGCTGGGTCTCATGAACCATGAGACCATGACCTGAGCTGATACCAAGAGTCTGATGCTTAACGAACTGAACCACCCAGGTGCCCCTGTTTTCAATTTTTAAAAATGTATTGCATCATCATTTGTATGATGAAACATTTAAAAATGTTTCAAAATGTGGTCTCTTTTGGTAAATGTTCCATACACACTAAAAAAGAGCATGTTTTCCACAGTTGTTAGATGAGTATTCCATAAATGTCAATTAGATTATATTAGTTAATAATGTTCAAGTTTCTTATATCCTTAACTGAGATTCTATTTGTTCTATCAATTACTGAGAAATGAGTTTACAAATCTTTATTTGCATTTATGGAGTGACTCGTTTTTTCTTTGTGGTCCATCAGTTTTTGCTTTCTGTATTTTGGAGTTTTGTTATGAGGCATATAAACATTTAGGATTATTCTATTTTGTTGCTAAATTGATCCTCTTATGTAATTAAATGTCCCTCTTTACCTTTGTTAGTATTTCTGGTTTTATCTGGATTCTACTTTGATATTAATAATAGCTCTACCAACTTTGAAATAATAATTTTTTTAAATGTTTATTTATTTATTTTGAGAGAGAGCAAGCATGCATGAGTGGGTATAGGGCAGAGAGAGAGGGAGATACAGTTCCAAGCAGGCTTTGTGGTAGCAGCACAGAACCCAATGCAGGGCTTGATACCATGAATCGGGAGATCACAACCTGATCTGAAGTCAAGAGTCAGATGCTTAACTGACTGAGCTACCCAGGCATACCACAACTAATGTTTCCATAGTATATTTTTCTCCATGATTTTAACCTTTCTCTGTTTTTATATTTGAAGTATGTTTTTTATAGCTAGCATATAGTCAGCTCTTGCCTTTTTATCCAGATTGTCAATCTCTGCCTTTTAATTGGTATATTTAGTTCATTTTTACTTAATGCAATTATCAATATTTTATGTTTGAAACTACCATCTTGCTAATTGTTTTGTTCGTCCCATTTGTTGTTTTGCTCCTTTTTTCCTTTGTCCATTTCTCCTATTTGATTATTTTTAGTATTTTATCTTAATCACCTCTCTTGCCTTATTACCTCTTTTTATTATTTTTTTGAGTGATTGTTTGGGGTTTGTAATATACATGTTTTAATTATAGATACCCTCACATGATAATATACCACTTCACATACAATGTTAGGAACTTTACAGCGGTTTATTTCTCCTTTTATGTCTCTTGTGGGATTACTGTCATATATATTGTTTCTGTATACATTGTCAATCTCCAGAATAGATTACTGTTACTTAAAAGTATTTTTTAATAAGGAAGACACCTATTTTATATCATTTCTGATGTTCTTTATTACTTTGTGTGAATCCATTTTCATCAGGTATCTACTTAATAATTTGCATTCACCTGAATGATTTCCCATAATGTTTTTTTATAGTATAGATATGCTGGCAACAACTTCTCTCAGATTTTGTCTGCAAATGTCTATTTCCTCTTATGTTTGAAGTATATTTTCGCTGTCTATAGTATTCTTGATTGAAAGACTTTTTTCTTTAACACTTTAAATGTGTCTTTTGTCTTCTGACTTCCATTCTTTTTTTTTTTTTTTTTGGGTACATGAAAGAGTACTGAAAACATGGTTACTGACAGGAAGCTCTTGGCGCACAACTGGAAGTGTTTTGTTTTGTTTTGTTTTCCTTAGGGGGAGCCTCCAATTTTATTTTCCCTTCAACATTCCATCCTAAGATAGGTACATCTTATTGGCTTCCATTATTTCTTGTAAGAAGTTAACAGTCACTCTTATCTTTCTTCCTTTAGACATAATGTTTTCTCTGGCTGTTTAAAATTTTTTTTTTCTTTACTATTGATTTTCAGTAGGTTTTTTTTTAATGTTTATTTATTTTTGAAAGAGAGAGGGAGAGAGAGGAAGGGGCAGAAAGAGAGGGGGACAGAGGATCCAAAGCAGGCTTTGTGCTGACAGCAGAGAGTTTGATGTGGGGCTTGAACTCACTGAGATCATGACCTGAGCTGAAGTTGGATGCTTAACTGCTGAGTCACCCAGGCACCCTTGGTTTTCAGTAGTTTTATTGTGACGTGCTTTCGTTCAGTTTTCTTTGCATTTATCCTGCTTGAAGTTTGTTGAGGTTATTAGATTTGCGAATTGATGTTTTTGTGTTTAAACTTTGAGAATTTCTAGGCATTATTTCTTCAAATATTTTTTCTACCTTCTTTTTTCCTTGGATTTCAGTTACACACTATACTGTATTCTGTCTCTTTTTTAAAAAATAAATGTTTATTTATTTTTGAAAAAAATGGTTATGAGCAGAAGAGGGGCAGAGAGAAAGGGGAACATGGATCCGAAGTGGGCTCCGCATTGACAGCAGTGAGCCCCGTGTGGGGCTTGAACTCATGAACTGTGAGATCATGATTTGAGCTCAAGTCAGATGCTCAACTGACTAAGCCACTCAGGTGACCCTATATTGTATTCTCTTAAAGGTAATGTTGCCTCTTTATATTTTTTTCAACCTTATTCCTCTTCATGCCTGAGTTTGGATAATTTCTGTTGCTCTGTCTCAGGTTCACTGGTCCTTTTTTCTGCATTGTCATCCATTGAAATTTAATAAAAAACACTATTTTTCAGCAATGGAAATTCTATTTGATCCCTTATTTTTATAAATTTCATTTCATGTTCACGTTTTTCTTTGAATTGTTGAGCACTACATTGTTGAATGTCTGAATGTTACTGTCCTTCTTTAAAGAGTATTGAATTTATTTTGGGCTAACAGGTTACTTGTGAATCAACTTTACCCCGTCTTTTTTTTTTTTTTTAATTTAAATTTAAATTTTTGTTGATTTGTTTTCATTAAATTTATGCTTTTAATCAATATAGTTAACAGTGTTTTATTAGTTTTAGGTATATAATATAGTGACTCAATAATCCTCTACACTACTAGGTGCTCATCATGATAAGTGTACTCTTTAATCCACATCACCTGTTTCACCCTTCCTCCCAACCACTTCTTCTCTGGTAACCATCAGTTTGTTCTTTATAAAGTTAAGAGTCTGTTTTTTGGTTTCTCTCTCTCTCTCTCTCTCTCTCTCTCATTTTCTCTCTCTTTCTTCTTGTTTATTTTATTTCTTAAATTCCACATATGAGTGAAATCATATGGTACTGTCTTTCAACTATATACTTTTGAGATTTCGAAGCATTGTTATGACATTTTTCTAGTAGCCTGTACTTTAGAGTAGCCCCACTTTATATATGGCCTTTCTGGTTTCTCTACCAGATATCTCATGTTTTCAATGAAATCCCTGGCTGGCTGGTTGGATATGGATGTATCTCAATGCTGTAGGAGCTGCTATAGTTGTTTCACTTATAGCTCCCTAGTAGTTATTATCTTAATTCTCTTCAGGTTTTTTGCCTCACACATGCTAGCTTTTCTTAGCTTCTACAGTCTCTGATCTCTGTCTCCTGAGCTAAGTAGGACTTTAGTAGTTCTCTGCTTTGTTTTCCTCAAATAGTGCTGGATATGGCAAAAAGATGGGAAGGTAGTAGAGTTCCCTTCTTTGTTTCTTTTTAGTTATCATACCCCTTTTGCTTGTTGTCCATCATTTGAGAAAAGATGGGAAGCCTAGTTGGGTACCTCGTTTTAATGGTAAACTGTATAGCCACTGTTTTTAAATTTCGGGGTTGTAGAAAGAATTACATTAAATTGACTAAGCTGTGGCAAATTTACAATGGAATGTCTTTTATTCCTAACACAGTGCCACATCTTACAGTCTTTCTGTCCCTCATCTAGTTAGTTGTAATGTCATTTACTCAATAAATGTAAGCAGTATGAACTCAGTAGAGACAGTGTCATTGCAGTTCCATTGCAAATGCTCCTGCAACAGATGACCGCCAATGTACCATGTTTGTATAGCACATCTAATATGCTTATGTTTCATATTTTATGGTACATTTTAAGAAGGCCTAAACATTTTTCTTTAAAAATTCCAAAAATTGCTCTTAATTGACTATGTTTAGAAAGTGAATACATTTTGAAGTAATTTAAAATTAATTGTTTCAGATTATTACTAATGGCAAACACTCTATTATCAGAGTGTTCTTTAGAAATGGGATGGAAAACTTCATAAATTATAATAAAATACAGATATGCACATTTTTGACAAGTTGGGATCATATTGTTTAAAAATATTGTGTATCTTGATTTTTTTTCCCTCACATATTATTTATATTTTTCTGTGTCTTTTTTATTTGTGCTGGAAGTATCAATTTAGAAAATACGTCAAATTTATTTTTATGGGGTTTTTTTGTTATTATAAATAATACTACAGTATTTTTCTTTTTTCTTCTAGATTTAAGAAAACTTCTAGTAGACTTCTAGATCAAGGGATATGGACTTTGAAACCTTTCTGTTAATTATATTAATGCATATTCATTGTAAAGATTTTTTGAAGTTAAAAGAGAAACACAAATATTTTATTATTTGTATTCTAGCCTGTATGTTCACATCTGAATTATTTTTACTAGATTTGAAAATTTTATGTCTTGAGCTTTTTACTGTTTTATTAATTTTTTTAATATAATCCCAATATTCTGGCTTGAGAATATAACTAACTTTGTGTGTGTGTGTGTGTGTGTGTATGTGTGTGTGCGCGCGCGCGCGCGTGCGCGCATATGCGCACTATTAAGCAGTAGTTTAACCTTGGTCTTGCATTAGTATTATCTAGGGTGCTTAAAAAAATATTTATGCCCAAAAATTGTATTTTCTTTTCTAAGAAAAAGTGAGTGGAGGAGAGGGGCAGAGAGAGTGAGAGAATCGAGAGAAAGAGAGAGAGAGAGAGAGAGGGAGGGAGGGAGAGAGAGAGAGAGAGAGAGAGAGAGAGAGAATCCCAAGCAGGCTCAATACTCAGCGTGGAGCCCGATGTGAAGCTTGATCTCACAACCCTCGGATCATAACCTGAGCTGAAATCAAGAGTCAGACTCTAAACCTACTGAGCCACCTGGGTACCCTTTACTGTGTGTTTATATTGTTGGATAGCTGGATTATTTCCAAAAGTGTTTTTTTGCAAAATTTTTATATACATGTGTCTTTTTTGTGATTAATTTCTCTTATACTTAGAAAAATCTTCCTTTCGGAGATAAGATGATATTCATCTGTATCAACTCTTGCTAGAATTTATTTTGAATTATATATATGATGTGATAAGAATCTTAACTTTTTTCCCTAGGACCATTTAAATAAATGATTCTTCAGTGAGATCATGCCTTTTATATTCCAGGATATTTATTCCTTTCAGAATGAATTTGTTTTCTTTAACTAGGATGGACTAAATTCTGTGAATAATCCTTGAGTAAAAACAGAACTTGACATCCAGCAAACCTGTAGTTAAACTTGAGCACTAGTCCCCAAAAGGTATACATTTGGCATTGAGTTGTACTCCAAATATAGTCTATCCCTTGATGGAAAGGAGAGAATGATCATAGTGGTAGTTGAGATGGGGACATCTGAAATGTAGAGACTGACGCCTGATTGAAATAGCACAGGAATCTAGTTTCTTCATTGATACCGAGCAGAGTGCTGAGTGCATCATAGGTATTTTGAAGAGTTTGTGTAATATCTGAGAGAAGGCATGATAAAGAAAGGTTCTGGCGTTTTTATGTAACTTCTAAAATGTTTGGCTATTTTTGAATATAAAAAAAAGATGATGACAAGAAGAATCATTAAATGCCTTTCAATTAAGAGAAATTATTTTTATCTTCATGTAATAAGACTATTTTCATGATGTAGCTATTAATTCTTATCTGTTAAGCAGTAGTTTAACCTTGGTCTTGTATTAGTATCATCTAGGGTGCTTAAAAAAATACTTATGCCCAAGCCATACCCTGAATGATTAAGTCACAGGCATACATATCTATGCCTCCTATAAATTTGGTCTTCTTAAAAAAGTTTTTGACAACACAGCAAAGTGTATCTTTTGCATTTAGAGGAGTACTATTGCAATGAAAATTTATATTGGTTTTGTATATATCCTTTTTAAAGCTAGAAAAACATCAAACACTAAAATGTTCTCATGCTAACAGAGATTTACGTATGTTTTTTAATCCATCATGAGGTTTAGAATCCAAAACAAGAACCACAGAAGAACTTTTGTCTCTATCTGCATTAATCATGCAATAGAATAGTTTGGATTACAAAATAAAATAAAGAGAGAAGGAACCCTTGTGTCCAGATTATCTAAATATTGAAAAAGTCTACCGTGACAGACTATGAGATTTTTTAGAAAGTACAGGACAGTTGAAAGGTCTGTTTCCATCCAGCGTTTAATAAAGAAGCAATTTTACTTCCTTGGCATTATGCACTAAATTGTCTTTGTCCCCTTGGGGGACATTACTACTCTTTTTTTGTTGTTCTTGTTCATTCTAGTATACAGCTAAAGTTGAGAATCATTGCTCTAAGACTAAAGAATTTGAAGCAGTGTGCCCCTGAACTCTCCAAGTGTCTTAGTCAATTTGAGCTGTTTATAACAAAGTAACAGACTGAGTACCTTATTAAACAACAGAAATTTCTTCGTTTTTTTTTTTTTTTTTTTTAAAGAATATGCTCACTTTTAAAATATTTATTTTGAGAGAGAGAGCGAGCAATCAGGGAAGGAGCATAGAGAGAGTCCCAATCAGGCTCCATGCTGTCAACGCAGAACCCATTGCGTGGCATGATCTTGAACCTTGAGAACATGACTTGAGCCAAAATCAGGTGTTGGACACTTACCTAACTGAGCTACCTTGGCTCCCCTAAACAGAAGACATTATTATTAACTCCTAGTTCTGGAGGTCGGAAGTCTGAGATCTCAGGGTGCCAGCATCATGTTGGGTTGTGATGAAGACCATCTTCCAGGTTGCAGACTGCCAACTTTTTTTTTTTTTAAGTTTGTTTGTTTGTGTATTTATTTATTTAGAGAACCAGAGGGGGAGGAATAAGGAGGGGGATAGAGCAGCCAAAGCAGGCTCTGTACTGACAGCAGGGACCCCGATGTAGGGCTCAAACTCACAAACTGGGAGATCATGACCTAAGCTATTGTTGGAAGCTTAACCGACTGAGCCACCCAGGTGCCCTGCAGACTGCCAACTTGTTGTACTCTCATGTGTTAAAGAACAAATGGATGTAGCAAGCTCTCTCATGACGGTTATAAAGCCACTAATCTCATTCATGAGGTCTCCATCCTCATGATTGTAATTTTAATTACTTCCCAAAGGCCCCACCTCCTAATACCATCATCTTGGGGGGTAGGATTTCAATATAGGAAGTTTTGAGGGGACACAGACAATTTAGTCTGAAATACCAAGGAGGTAAAATTGCTTTATTTGAATGCTGGGTGGAAACAGATCTTTGAATGGCTGGTACTTTCTAAAAAATCTCAGATGGGAAGAATCCATAGTCTGTCCTTCTCTCTCTATTTTATTTTGTGATCCAAACTGTTCTATTCCATGGTTAATGCAGATAGAGACACAAGTTCTTTTGTGGTTCTTGTTTTGGATTCTGAAATTCATGGTGGGTTAAAAATATATGTAGATTTCTGTTAGCATGAGAACATTTTGGTGTTTGATATTTTTCTAGCTTTAAAAAGGATATATACTAAACCAATATAAATTTTCATTGCACTAGTACTCCTCTAAATGCAAAAGATACACTTTATAGATAGGCTGTGTTATCAAAAACTTAAGGAGATGGAAAATATAAGAAGCATAGATATGTATTTCTGAGTCCCCAAATAAAGGACTTGTCAAAGTTAAATATCTTTGGTGATATATAGTCATTCAGCAAATATTTATTGACTGTTGTGCACCGTTCTTGGCTTAGACTACAATAGTGAAAAAGATGAAGTTCCTACTTTCATGGAACTTACATTGTTATTTCCAGTTGGAAAGACTGACAATGTACAATTTGACTAGAAAATAAATAATGCAATTTATAGTCATCAGTAGTATTAAAGCATAAGGCCAAAGTTATCGAGTAGACTATAACAGAGAGGAGGAGATACTCATATAAACAGAAAATACCACTCTGAGAATTGATGGTTTTAGGTAGAAACCTGAATGTTGAGAAGAAAGAAGCTAGCCACTTGAAAATCTTGGTGAATTCCAGACAGAGGACACCATAATTTTGAATTCCTAGGCTATGCCTCTAGTTAATGTTCTGAAGGCATTAGAAGAGGTGAACTTAATGAGGGTATTTTGTGCAAGATAATGGGAAATTGAGACAGTGTTTTCTTCAGTTAACTATAAGACTTCTTCCTAGGAGGTGTCTGGGAGCCTGACTTCTCTTTGTCCTTCTGGGTTTCTTTTTCTGTTTTCTTTTATTTTCCTTGTCTCCTTTATCCTCTCCCTCCCCCACTCCCCAACACACAGACTACATTATTTATTTTACAGTCTGTGGGAAAAGGCCTGGGGCAGGCATGGAGATGACTTCTGTAATAATCTCGAGGCATAATTTGAGGCAAATGGAGCCAAGACTAGAATGAGAAATGTTGGAAGAGACTGGGGAGTCTGAATGTGCTGTAGCCACTTTCTCTTGAATTTGATCCTAAGGAATAGGAGTTACATGTTAAGTTTTTTAATGATGAAGTCTTCAAATTCTTGCGTATCTTTTTATATGGTACAAGTTTTAGGTTACCTTCCGTAACCAGGATGTTTAATCTTCACAATTCCTAATATTTATAGAATGTTTTGTTTGTGATTCATCTAATTTATTATGTAATTCATGGAGAACATGTGTTTAGTATTATTTTGAAAGTAAAGGATGGCTTTGATTTTGTTGGGAGATATGTGGTGGGGGTCAGATATCCAACAAAACGAATTTTATAATTTTGTGACTTGAGGTGAAAGTGTAGAATACTTAAGTAAACTATCTTTTTCTCTGATATTAGACTTTTTATACTAAAAGATTATTCTTGAGGTATAATGTTTAATTATGTGACTGTCAGCATCCCAGTCTTTTTCTTTTACAAAAATATGGATATTTGATGAAATTATGTACATATTTTAAAGCTATTTTGTCAGTATGCCATGTAGACAACTTAGCTGCCACATTTCATAGGAATTCTTGAGTTTTGTTTGTCAGACAGACCTATCCTTAAATAATCCTACTCTTAATGAAATAAAACATTCCTGATGGCTATTTAGTTAATTTGGTATTCATTTGCAGTGTACCAAATAAGATTTTTCATTTGCAGTGAGAAACTAAATAATACGTTTGGATAATTTAAGGGTTTCGGTATATAGACTTAATGTATTTTTATTGCTAATTAAATAATAGTTCATGTTATGTTATTATTATGACACTAAGTAGTAGACAAAATTGATGATATTTTAGTAAAACTATTCTCTGTTGAAAGTTGTATTTTATTTTTTTTAATATAATTTATTGTCAAATTGGCTTACATACAATACCCAGTGCTCATCGCAAGTGTCCTCAATGCTTATCACCCATTTTCTCCTCTCCCCCACCCCCACATCCACCATCAGTTTGTTCTCTGTATTTAAGAGTCTCTTGTGGTTTCCCTTCCTCTCTCTCTGTTTGTAACTATTTTTTTCCCTTTCCCTTCCCCTCATGGCCTTTTGTTGAGATTCTCAAGATTCACATATGAGGGAAAACATGGTATCTGTCCTTCTCTGACTGACTTATTTCACTCAGCGTAATACCTTCCAGTTCCATCCACGTTGCTGCAAATGGCATGATTTCATTCTTCCTCATTGCTAAGTTGTATTGTATTGAATCTATAAACCATATCTCTTTAACCATTCATCAGTTAAAGGACATTTAGGCACTTACCATGATTGGGCTTTTGTTGAAAGTGCTGCTATAAACATTGAGGTACATGTGCCCCTATGAGTCAGCACTCCTGTATCCCTTGGATAAATTCCTAGTAGTGCTATTGCTGGGTCACAGGGTAGTTCTATTTTTAATTTTTTAAGGAATCTCCACACTGTTTTCCAGAGCGGGTGTACCAGTTTGCATTCCCACCAACAGTGCAAGAGGGTTCCTGTTTCTCCACATCCTCACCAGCATCTGTAGTCTCCTGATTTGTTCATTTTAGCCACTCTGACCAGTGTGAGGTGGTATTTCAGTATGGCTTTGATTTCTATTTTTCTGATAATGAGTGATATTGAGCATCTTTTCATGTGTCTATTGGCCATCTGGATGTTTTTCTTGGAAAAGTGTCTATTCATGTCTTCTGCCCATTTCTTCATTGGATTACTTGTTTTAATGTTTATTTATTTATTTTGAGAGAGAATTCCGAACCAGCTGTGCAGAGTCCGACATAGGGCTCATTCCCAGGAACCGTGAGATCATGACCTGAGCCAAAATCAGGAGCCGGACACTTAACTCACTGAGCCATTCAGGCACCCCTCTGTTGAAGGTTTCTATAAAGCAAATGCTTATATACAATTAGTAGGTATATGGAGTACCCATATGTTTTATTCACTTAGGATTCTTCTAGTTTATACTTGTTTCCCTGGGATAGTTTAAAAAATGTTTTGATTTAGATTATATATATATGGATACTCTGATGTTAGGGTAATGATGGCAGTAGAACTCTGAAATTACATTGGTTCATACAGTTTTTCCCAATATTTTTAGGTTTTGTGTCACTAGATAACAGGAGCTGAATGCCAAGTTTACTAACACAGTTGAGCACATCAAGTCAAAGAGTAAATAATACATTTAATGAGATGCTCATTCACCTGAATTTCTGTGTGTTGACTCAGTTTGGCTAATTGTTCTGTCTTGAAAGTGATTGTTACAGAGATCTCTTCTTTTAAATGTTATGACATATTTACTGTATTAGTTCCTTATTTGTGAGAACTTAATATATCTTTTCAAGCATGCTAGTGTTTTTATTACAGTTGTTACTTGTTTTTCTTAATGTTTTGATTACAGCTGCATAAGTTTTGAATGCCCCCAGTCTCTTTTTCCCTGAACCATGTTATTTTAATGTGCTGTTTGCAGAATGTGAGATTTGTCAGGATGCATTTATTGCATTACAGCACAATTATCTGTATTCTATAAGCATTACATTATATAAAACGGTATTCACTATATCACCATAGGAGTATAAGACTTGAATAGTATTTGTATAGTATCTTCTTTTCCACCTTTACCACTAGGAATCTTAATGTAGATCGGAGATGTTGGCAGCACATGATCTAACAACTTTTCCAGAGCTGCTTAATTTAGAGTGATTGGTGGGGAGTTGGTGGCTCAAATGGTGCTACTCAGGATACATCCTGGGGCGCCCGGCTGGCTCAGTCGGTTGAGCGTCCGACTTCAACTCAAGTCATGATCTCGCAGTCTGTGAGTTCGAGCCCCGCGTCAGACTCTGTGCCAACAGCTCAGAGCCTGGAGCCTGCTTCACATTCTATGTCTCCCTCTCTCTCTGCCCTTCCCCCACTTATGCTCTGTCTCTCTGTCTCAAAAATAAATAAACATTAAAAGAAAAAAAAGAATACATCCTGAGTTCTAAATAACCAGTAGACAAACAACATTTGAGTCAGAGAATGTTTATAGATCTCCTTCTGAAAATTAAATATTAATTTATTTCAAACATTTTAAATGCAGAAATAAACCATGCTTTTATGTTAAATTTAACCAGCATTTATGTATGACCTTTGATATATAAAGTGCTTAGTGGAAATCGAGATGACTTAGACATATACCCACACATAGACCCTACCAACCAGGAGTTACTGATCTTATTGAGACTCATGTCCAAATTAAGTAACTTAACAGTGTCTATTAATTTCCCTGTGAGATTCTTTTAATAATGCAAATGATAATTAATTTTTAATCTTTTAATATCATACTTAAACCAGCTACAAAATAACCCTTTCCTTAGGATGAAGACGAGTCTTTTGTGGAAACACTATGGGACTCAGACTTCGTGCCCACTGCTTGTTGTCTGCCAGCAGACAACAAAAATCCGTGAATTAAAAAGTAAGACTTCAGTGGAGAAACCAAGCCAGGGGAAATTATGATGAATTCCCTTGGGTGTGTATTTTCATGATTGTGATTTTATTTATGTCTAGTAAAATTATTCCAAAATAAGAATTACTTACTGATAGCTTGATTTTTCAAGGGCCATTTGAATAATTTTGTGAGCATTTTATCTGGCTATGCCGAAAAAAAAAAAAAAAAACAAAAACCCACAAACTTAGTTCTAGAAAGTTCTTAATAGACTTCAGTCTTTGGAAATGGTTCTTGAGGTCAGGGGCTAAATAAACAGGGAATCTAGTATAATAGGCACTTAAATATAAACTTTAGGATATAGAGGAACTACTTAAATATCTACTTATAATTTTGAAAAATACTGGTTCTTGTCGAGACTAATGTTTTATAAAATAGTTTTATTATGATTCTTCACATATACCTTTGACATTAATGTCTTTATCACTAAATCAGTGTTTTGGGTCAATACAGTTTTCCAAAGGACCTCTTCCCCTTCAATTTAACATATGTGAGATAAAGTACCGTCACAGCTATATATGATGGTTGTATCTCACGCCATAGACATCTATACCTTTAAGACACTTGGGGTTTTCAGTTTTCCTCTACTATTTTTGACTCCACAATGAAATCATTTACTGCAGGAGTTTTAAAAGGCTTCTTTATAGTAACATCAACATTTAGAATTGAAGACCAAGAATACATTTCTAATCTTGTTACTTTTCTTTGGCTTGAAAAGATTGGCATGTGAATTTTATATTTACTTTACTTCTATCCTAGATATAGATACTGTAGACTCGGATAAAATAAAATTGATGGGTAGAGAACAGTATTTTTTGTAGTAACAATGATCTGTTTTGGTAATTACTAAAATGTATCAAATATGGTATGTATATACTTACATCAGTTTGAGTGAGCAAGTATCTAGTGTTTTAATGTTACTTGTGCTCATTATTGTTTGGTGTGTCAAGAATATTATTTTCTGGGGCACATGGATAGCTCAGTCCGTTAAACATCTGATTCTTGATTTCAGCTCAGGTCATGATCTCATGGTTCATGAGTTCAAGCTCCACGTTGGACTCTGCGCTGACAGCGTGGAGCCTGTTTGGGACTGTTTGGGATTCTATCTTTCCCTCTCTCTGCCCCTCCCTTCTGTTCTCTCAAAATAAATAAACTTAAAAAACAAGATTGAAAACAAAAATATTTCTTCTCTTAGATTTCACCCAGGCATGGAAATTATTCATTGAGCAAATATTTTATTGAGTACCTATCCTGTCGTTTGGAGTTTGGGTTATGTAAGTGACTGAAACAATAATCTGTGCCACTGTGGCACAGATTTAAATGAAATGGGAACCATTGGACAGTTTCGAACAAAAGAATAGTAAGATCTGACTTATATTTTAAAAGGAATTGGAATGCTTGGAAATGTAACTCTTATTATTTGAGCTTTGTTAAGTTTTGAATATTATATATATGAAATGTATATATATTATACATAATATATATGAAGTTTAAGAAAGGTTCAGTCATTTATATGGGTAATAAGCGTTTATTAGAAATCTCCTGTTTTGCTGCCCCTTCTAGGATATTTTATTGATCAGTGGAGCCAATGAGAAGATGAAGATAGTAAAGGCAACACTCTATAATTTCCTCTGAGGAAAAAATGCTGGGGGAAGAAGAGCTCTCTTTCCTTGGAGATGGGGAAGGGAAACAAAAGATAATAGTTTAAGATAATGTTAGTTGAGATATCTGTGTCACATCCAGAAAAAAATATCTAGCAATTTAGATAATATAGAACTGAAGCTCAGCAGAGAAATCTGTTTGAGAGAGAGAAATATTTCAAAGTTATCAGTAGAATAGGTCATTGTTAAAACTTGTGTTTATAGATGACGTTACCTTGTTTGTATAAGTTAGTTAAAAAGGCTGAAGATTGAATGGAGAGGACGAATCAGTATTTAATAATTTGGACAAGAAAGAGAAACTCAAAAGGGCCTGATTAGAAAATACTCGGAAGGCAAAAAAAAAAAAAAAAAAGAAGAGAAAATAGTTGAGATGATGAGCACATTTAATTGTAAACTGGACAGGGAAAAATGCCCTTTTGTCTATTATCTCTACATTAACTTTATTTCTGTAAACTTCAAAAATGTTTTTATTTTGGTTAATAAGGTTCTTTGACCATAAGGGATTAAACTAAAATAAAAAGTAGATCTCTAGAAAATCCCCAAATACATGGAAATTAAACAACATATCTTAAAAATAATGCATGGGTCAAAGGAGAAGTCATGTGAGAAATTAGAAAATATTTTGAATTGGATGAAGTATACCCACGTTTGTGGTATACAGTTAAAGCAGTTCTTAGAGGGAAATTTATAACATTAAATGCTTATTCATTAAAAAAGTTTTGAGTCAGTAATTGAAAGTTCTGTGTTAAGAACTACATTAAAGAGAACAAATTAGATAAAAGCAAGCAGTATAGAGATAATAAAGATAAAAACGGTAATCAGTGAAATTAAAAGCAAAAACAATGAAGAAAGTAAAACTGAAAGTTTGGTTCTTTGAAAGAATCATTGTGATAAAGCTTTAATCAAATCCATGGGGAAGGAAAGCAAGACAGACAGATAGACACATAGGTTACCCATCTCAGCAGCTAAAAAAAAAGGGATATTATCACAAATCCCACCCTTATATATTAAAAAGTTAAGGGACTATTATGAATAACTTTGCCAACAAATTTAACTCAGGTGAAATGGACAAAATCTGTGGAAAATAGAGTATCAGATTTCACTCAAGAATGAATAATCTGAATGATATTATCTAAGAGAGAAAGATTTCTAATTAAAAACTTTCAGCAAAGAAAATTACATGTCCAAATGGCTTCATCTGTGAATTTTTTGAAACATTAAAGAAAGAATTCCAATTCTGTACTAGCTTTTCCAGAAAATAGATGATGAATGGTTAGTTCCCAATACCCTGATAAGCAAAGACATTATTAAAAAAAGAAAATTATAGACCAATATATATTATGAACCTAGATGCAAAATCCTAATAAAATATTAGCAAATAGAATCTAACAATATCTAAACAAGTTTATACAACATGAACAGATGGTGTGTATATGCAAAATTCTTTTAGCATTTGCTAACCAATCAATGTAATTCACTCTATTAATACATTCAAGAAGAAAAATCATTTTACAATCTCAATACAGAAAAAGAATTTGATAAAATTTAACATGCACTAACAAAAAAAAAAACATTCTCAGTAAGCTTGGAATATTAAGAGAACTTTCTTAGTTCTGATAAAGTGCATTTATAAAAATTCTACAGCTTGTATCATCATACTTTAATGGTGAGATTAAATACTTTTCCTAAAACATTTTTCACCTAGCATAATTTGGATATCTTTCTAGATCGATACCATAAATTCATTCAGTAAGTGTTTTTAAGTATTTAATGTTAAGGCTAGAAAGGAAAAAAGTAGGGTCATTGCCTAAGGAACTGATATTCAAAAGATAAACAAATTGGGGGAAAATGTCACTATTGATAAGTTGCGTGAAGGTAATTAGTGAAGGGTAGAAAGATGAAAAGTGAAGGGGCAGTGAGCAGGAAAAGTGCATTAGATAGTTGTGTATAGATAGGACTTTATATCTACATCTGTATTTTGCAGCTATATATTTACTATTTCATAGTTGAATTTATTTAACCTTTATTCTGTTGATAGGCATGTGGATTACTTATAGTTGTTTTCTGGTATAGTCAATACTGTGATGAACATCCTTGTACATATTTTTGTTTGTTTACATGCACAAGTATGCCTGTTAACTAAATTCTTAAAAGGAAAATCACATTTTTAAATGTTGATTATACATTCTGCCAAATTACACTCCAAGACACTAGACATTATCTATCAGTAGATGAATAATGCCTCATTTTTATTTGCATTTACTTGAATCCCAGTGAAATTTTGCATATTTACTGGTCATTTGTTATTTCTCACGTAAATTGCCTACTCATACCATTTTGCCCATCGTGAGGTTTGTCTTTTTCTTACTGAGATTTTAGGATTTCTTTGTAATTCTGTTTATAATATATACATCATATTTTATATAATATTTTCTCAGTCTGTCACATGTCTTTATGGAATCTTTAGATTTTTCATTTTATGGTATCAAAATCTATTGCTCTTTTCTTTCCTAGCTTCTAGGTTTTGTGTCTTCCAGAAAAGCCTTCTTATATTAGTTTAGCCTCCTATATTTTTTTCTGTGACTTCTTTATTTTTATTTATGTTTCTAGTAGATTTTAATTCATCTGGAATAATATGTATATTATCTGGAATTATATATATATATAATAAAATCTGATATATAAATAAAATCTGGAATTATATATATATATAATATAATCTGATATATATTTTGTGGTAGGGACCTAACTTTTTCCAGTTTCCTAACCATTTTCCCCAGATAATTTATTGAACAATATATCTTTTTTCCCCCAATGCCTTGAAATACCACATATCATATTTTAAAAGTCCAAAATATGTGTGTTCTGGATTTAACACTCCATTGTTTTAATTAATTTCATTTTACACTTAACATCTGATAAGGAATCCCCTCCCCATTGTCTTTTTGAAAAATTTTTTGGCAATTTCTGTGTATTTTCTCTTCCAGATGAACTTTAGAATCAACATGTCAAGTTCCATTAAAAATCCCTTTGGGATTTTGATTGGAAGTGCATTGAATTTACAGATTAATTTGGGGAGAATTGACATCTTTACACTATTGAATCTTCCCATCCAGGAACATGGTATGCCTCTCCATTTCTTCAGGTGTTCTTTTATGTCCTTTAGTAAAGTTTTATGGTTTTTTTGACGTAGGTCTTAGACTTTTCTTGTTAGGTTTATTCCTAGGTATTTTTGTTGTTATTGTGAATTACATCTTTTCTTCTAGTTTATGTGTTGTTTTTCAGTTGGTTATTGCTAATATATAGGTAATCTATTGATTTTTTGTGTTCGTCTTACCAAGTATTTAGTTTTCAATGGAGTCTCTTGAAATTTCCAGAAGGATGATTATGTTTTCTGCAAATGACGGCATTTTGTAGTTTCCCTTTTTCAGTATTGTATGTGTTTAGGGGATTTTTTTTGCTTATTTTGTTTTTTTCTGGTCATATTGCATTGGTTAGGTTTCCAGATCTGTTTACTACTAGCTCTGATTTGGACATCTTTCCTGATGGAATCCTTTCCAATTTTTAAACTTTTACATTTCTATGTGGCTTAGATTTCTGGTAGAACACGTTATCAGGAACAAAAGTTTCCTTCTTGACTTAAGTATTTTCATGATAATGAATATTGTATGTTATTATGTGTTCTTGTTGAGATGATACATATTCTTTTCACTTCTAAATTTTAATGTAGTGCATTACATTAGTACATCTCCCTACTGATGGTTATAATGCTTTTCATTTTTAACAATTATTCAGCAAGTATTTATTTGAATATTGCATCATGCCAGGAACTTTGGTACACACTGGTTATAGTGCCAAATCTTAATGGTTCTTGTCTTTTTTTAATTGGAGAAGAGAGCTAATTAACAGATATCCAAGAATAATATAATTTTAGGCTGTGATGGTACTGTGCAGAAAATAGTGGTATGGTAGAGAGATGAGGCGAATACTTTCTTTAGTAGTACAGTCTGAGAAGGTAAAATATGAATCAAGACCTGAAGAAAATGCAGTCTAGGCAGGGGAAGATAACTATTTCTGTACTTAAAATGAATTGTATTTCTTAGTATTTTCTTTATCCTCTTTCTGGTATGTGTTATATGACAGAACTGACGAATTTAATTTTCTAATGATGTGTTTTCATGAAGTTTTTGTTTAGTTATATAGCTATTCCTGTTCAGGTTTGCTACTAGAGTTATTTATGCTTATGAGCTAGGCAGTTTTCCCATTTCTCTCCCGGGCTTTGTAAATCATAATGCTCTGTTCCATCTAAAGGGTAGTTCTGTGATTACCCTTAAGATTTCTTCTATTGATGTATTCTATTACATTTCTGCTGTATCTTGAGTTAATTTTGATTATTCCTTTTCCTAGAAAACCATCCCTTTTGTTTAGATTTTCATATTTCTTGATTTATAGTTTTTCTTAGTTTCCTGATTTTAATGACTCACGGTTTTCCTATTATTTTCTATAATCAGAATTGCCAAAGGCTTGTCTCTTTTATGCCAGACCTACGCAAGAAGCAGTTAATTACTTTATTAATTACTTCCTTATCTCTTCTCAATTTCTTCATTTCTGTTATCATCATAAATTATACGGATACATTTTGACTTGGATTTTATTTTTGATGATTTTTATTTTATGTATTTGAAATGTAAGACTCTACACTTTTTCTTTAAGGACAGTTATGGCCAAATCCCGTAGGAAATAATATGCTTACAATTTTTATTTTTATTTTGTCTGTATTCCGAGAGATTTCTCTTTTTTCTTTTTAATTTTTAAGTGTTCTTTTATTGTTAAATTTTAGTTTATGTTAGCTTTATGGACCAAGAATGTAACCTGTATTTGTTTTTTAATCCATGGAGATTTTCATTTGTTTAAGGTATAGTCAGGCTTTTGTTTGCTTTCAAAGACTGTATTCTTTCTTCATAATATACTAACTTATATATTCACTATGATATATAAGTATAATTCATTAATTTTATTTCTGAATCTTCCATATCCTTGCATAATCTTGCTCTCCTCATGTTCTTACATAGATACGTGGAAAGATTCCCACTAAGTTGTGTGAATTTTCCCATTGCTTTTATTTCTAGTATTTTTACTTTATTTCACTGTTATATTGTTAGATATAAAGAAGTTTCGCTATTAAACAGTCTGGTATATTAAATCTATTATCATTATAAAATATCTTTTTTCTATTTAATATTTTTGCCCTCGAGTTCTTTGATATTAATAGCACCTTTGACCAGGTTTATTTTTTCATACTTCTGTGTTTTAGCCTTATGACTAAAAATTTTAGCTCTTTTATGATAGTTGAAGTTTTTTTGTTTTGTTTTAAATCCTATCCTGTTTGTCATTTTTTCAATAAGAGAAACTTTCCCACTTGCTTTTATATTAACTTGGTTTTTTGGTCTTTGATCTTTTTCCGACCATTGACGGTTATTATAAAGATGTCTTCCTCTTATCACTCCCCATTCCACCCCCACCTGGTGTCCTTGGTCTTTAGATGAATTCATGGCGTTTTCTTTATTTTGTTTCCTTCCCACTTTGAAAACTGTGTTTCATTTCTCTTTTTCAGCAGGCATTGAATTAAATTAAACCATATTTTTAATTGCTTTCTTTGCTGAACATAGGCTTTTGGCATTATATTATTGAATCTTGGCTTTCCTATTTTTTTAAACTGATATTTTAGTATACGTTTATGTTATAATACGTTTTTTACTTTTGTGACTTTAAGGAATCATTTGTTAACAGCTAACCTGAGATTTATCAGATAGGTTGTATTATGCTAGTTTCTTTTTCAGCTGCTTAGCGTTAATGATTCCCAAGACTATCTTTTTCATGGATTAATTTTGGTTGTTGAAGGGATACATTCTCTAAATTCAGAAATATTTGTCATTTTAAAGTTTTCAGTTTGCTTGCATATCTAAAAAATTATCCTACAGTTTAGAATTTTACTTTCAAAATAATTGTGCTTTAGAACTTTAAAAAAATTTTTTTTAGTGTTTATTCATTTTTGAGAGAGAGAGGGAGATAGAGTATGTACAGGGGAGGGGCAAAATGAGAGAGGGCAACACAGAATCCGAAGTAGGATCCAGGCTCTGAGCTGTCAGCAGAGAGTTTGATGTGGGGCCCAAACCCATGGGCCGTGACATCATGACCTGAGCCGAAGTCAGACTCTTAACCGACTGAGCTACCCAGGTGTCCCTGTGCTTTAAAACTTTAAATTGCACAATTGTCTTCTAGCATCTTATATTTGGGAAGTCTGATATCAGTCTGATTTTTAATTCTCTTACTAACCACTCTCCTTACAAAGTTTCTGTACTTCACATCCTTGGAATGTTCAGATTTTACCAGATTATGACTGTGTGTGTTTGTATCTGAGAATGAGTATGTATATCTCATATGCATTTTAAAGCCATTGCATAAGGATAATTTTATTCTGAGGCTGTTTTTATGATAATTGATGGATAATGACAGATACCAGAGACAGGTTATAATAATTTATAGTCAAAATGCATTGTACTATTGATATTTTGAGTTTGGGTAAAGTTTTAAAAAATCTGTTAACTTTAATTCTGTTTTAGAAAAACCACTTATAAACTCTAGATTTGAGAAGTCCATATAATTTTACTTATTTTAAACATTCATATAATTTGTTCAGTTTATAAAGTTTACAATTAATATTATTAAAAATCTCATATTGGATTGTAATTTCATACCTAGTTATTGTAGGCAGATAAGTACTTTGAAGCTTAAGAAAAGAAAGTCAGGTTTTATATTAGTTCTGTGAGACCAGTGCCATGCTAATTGTATCAACAATTCTTAGCGTATTCCTAGATCTTAACTAAAATTTATTAGATGGATAGATGAATATGAATGAAAGAGTGTAGGAATAAATCAATATTTTTTAATAAATAGATTTTTTGAAAGCTAAATTTATTTTTAGTTAGGTTCACTTTAGTTTATTTACTTGAATCTCAGGATACTGATACCATAATGAGTCATATTATTAATTGATATTCTTTTTACAAGAGGACTTTAAGTGAGTTTTTATTTGTGTTATTTTATTTCAACATATGCATAGATCAGTATTCAGTGATTGTATTGAAGATTTTATCTTAATGCTACAGAAAAACTATATCCAAATGTATTAATTTTGGAATACTTTAGTGTTTTAAGAATTGTATTTTAGCTGAAGTTTACCGTATTTAAGACTACAAAAAGTAGGGGCGCCTGGGTGGCTCAGTTGGTAAAGTGTCCGACTTTGGCTCAGGTCATGATCTCATGGCTTGTGAGTTCAAGCTCCGTGTCGGGCTCTGTGCTGACAGCTCAGAGCCTGGAACCTGCTTCCGATCTGTGTCTCCCTCTCTCGCTCTGCCCCTCCCCAACTCATGCTCTGTCTGTCTCTTTCTCGAGAATAAATAAAACATTAAAAAAAGAAAAAAAGACTACAAAAAGTATAGATCAAAGAAATTTTTATTAGGCTTTAGGGTCAGGTGTAAAAGAGAAGAAATTATGATGAATGTAATCACGAGTATTTCTTATTTTACCTATAATTAATCTGTTTTTGTCTATATGCAAAAACTAGGAAGAGCAAATGTATTTTACTGGTCGCGTTTTAAAGACATGTTTTAGAGACACAAATCTGTTAAGAATTTATTTGTTGTAAAATTATATAGATTGAAATTAGTTTCTTAACTTTTTTATATATACCTTATTATATGCAGCTTTTTAGTATCTTTTCATAGGCAACAGATATTTTCATAATGGTGAATAATACCAAGATTCAGAAACTATTATGTCTTTGAATTAAGCTTACTTAGCTTGTTCTGAATATCACTTGAGTAAGTGACAACGCTTGAGTTATTCTGTAATTCAGTATATGATGATGGTCTCAAGTCAAGTTGTTCTAATGAACATTTATTTTTGGTAGATGAAATGGTATCAGTTATGATCTATGTCTGTAAACCCAGTCTATGTCATTGAAATGATAAAATTGGTCAAAAATCAAATAGTGACATTTACTAAAAGTAAAAACCATACAAAATGTAAAAAGTTTATCATAAACATTGTTTTGGAGGGATTTTTCTGCATTGACTGGATTAAGAGATCTTTAGATTTTAAGCATGGTGAGTTTTGGTTTGAAGATACCCTGTTTTCCTGGAGCAAGCATAAGAATTCTTTTTATTCTAAAACCATTTGTAATATAATCAAGATCTAGATTATCTTTCTTGAAATGTAGATTATCATTTTAAAATTCAGATTACCAGGTATAAATTGAATGATTAATGGGCAGGGTAGTTTCCAGAACAGCAAAAGTAATAATTGGTGGATAAGGGTGAGATAGAAGGATGGGGAGTGTTAAAGGTCAAGAAGTTCAAATTCTGGAGTTGCTATCATTTTCATTTTTAAAGTATATTTATCCTCAGAGTGACTTTTTTCCCATCCCCACCTCACATAATCTTTCATTTGATATATTTAAGTAAGTTCCTAATTGATTTCTTTGTCTTTGTTGTCACATCTGTCCAAAACCGTCTTTTTAAAAACTGACTTAAAAACTTAAATTCTTCAGTAACCTCTCATATGAATTCTGAACTTCTCCACACACTATTGAAAGGCCTCATCTTCCTTAAGCATTATTTTTTTTTACCATTCTCATTCAGAATTATTTTTTCCTTTCTCTATATAATGATGCATTAGCACCTATTTAGTACTGTTTTTCAATCTTATTTGGTATAGTTAGTTCTTTGCACATAGAATTGCCTTTCTATGTTGTATATTTGTGAAAGGGATCTATTATAATAAAATCATTTTTGTATTTCCTTTCTCCCTTGGCTACCCTACTGCTTTTTGCACATTGTATATAATTGGTGGTGAATAGTTGTTAAATAGAATGGAACTGGTATATCTGATATCTAGTTTATCTGAATATATATCTTGATCCTGTGGAATAAGTATCTATTTATTACAAGATGGACTCTTTTAATATAGCAGTGATAATTTATCTGTTTTGATGAGGAGTTAGTTTGAAATGTAATGCTAATGTTCACAGTTGGGCCAGATGGCCTTTCTTTTCCAGATTTTTATATGACATTGTGTTTTAGTATAAAAGGATTGGGAGTACCATTAATGGCATAAACAAATTCCTTCAGTGCTGACCTTTCTTTGATTTTTTTTTTTTTAATTCTTAATTTTAGAGAGTGAGAGAGTGAGCATGAGCCAGGGAGACGAGTAAAGAGAGAGAGAATCCTAAGCAGGCTCTCAGCGTGGAGCCTGAGATGGGGCTCGATCCCAGAACCCTGGGATCGTGACCTGAGCCAAAATAAAGAGTCAGATACTCAACCCACTGAGCCACCCAGGCGCCCCCAAGCCCTGGCCTATATTAAAAGACCTTGGTTTCATTGTTAAGTGTTTGCATTTGAGAAAGTAAAAAACAATTTTAATTACCTTGTTTTAACCTAAATAAACAGTAGGACTGTTAAATAATGATTTTTTTAAACAAAAGCAACCTCTTTTGATTAAAGCATCATCTTTAATCTTTCAAAACTAAAAGACTTTAACTTGCACAAAAGCAGAGAGACAAGTATGATAAAGACACTATAAATCTTTTTCGCAGATTCAACATTATCAAGAATTTGCCACACACAACTTTGTTTTCCTGAAATATTGTATGGCACATTTCTAGAACTATTCCTATATATGGCTACTGTAGTATGCATCTGTAAAAGATAAGAGTGTTTTCTTACTTAACCAGCATAATTTCTTTGTACTATCTAATGTCCAGTTCACATTCAGATTTCTTCACTTACGAATATTTCATAAGATCTGTACTATTTTGCTGGTTGTGTCTTTGGAGTCTCTTTAATTTAGAGCAATTATTCCCTTTCACTTTCTCTGCCTTTTTTTAATCAACATTTTCCACGTTATAGTTTTGTCTTTATGGATGTATGTATTTATGTCTACTTAACTTTGTGGCTCTCAACTTCTCACCTCCCAAGGTCTTTTTGTTTGTTTGTTTTTGTTTTTCCTATAAGGGGACATTTGGCAACATCTGGAGGTTTGTTGGTGTCACAGCCTGTGATAGAGTTGCTACTGGCTTCTAGTGGGGTAGAGGCCAGAGATACTGCTAAACATTCAGAAATACATAGGGCAGCCTGCAACAATAGAAATTATCCAGCCCAAAATGTCGGTAGTGCCAAGATTGAGAAACATTGATTTAACTTGTTCCTAATATTTGCCTTAGTTTTTATAAACTAGAAATTATTTCTGAGGGCTGTATTAGCTTATTGCTTTCAGAGGGGCAAGAATGTTTAGTTGTCTTATTTATTATTAATGTTTAGTTGTCTTATTTCAGTAATTAGACAGTGTGTTCAAGTACTGACAGCTTCGTCCCTATATATAGAATTTGAAGTCAGTGTTTTGAGAGCAGAGTGAAAAAAACCCAGCATGGAATTTTCAAGTGGAAAGAATATTGAACTAGTTAATTGGATAACAGGTCTCTTCGCGCTAGATATGTAGAAACCTGCTATTTAGATCAGAGTCCTCTACTTCTGTTTTCTCATCTGTAACAGTGAGTAGAACCTGATGATTTCTGAGGCCCTTGCATTTTGATGAATCTTTGTATTAGACAAGAACTTGATGCACAAGCACCATTTCATGAAACATCCAGCTAGTGAAAACAATATATCCAAAATAGTTTGAATATAATTTAAATAGTCATGCTTCGAATATTAATAATTTTGACAAGTTATTTCCTTTAGGGAATAAATTTAATAAGGACCTACCTTTATATCTGCCCTCTTTATGGAAGTTATTTTATCATTTCATTTAAAAAAATTTTCAAAATATTTACGTGAATTTTTTATTTTTTAATTTTTTAAAATTTATTTATTTATTTTGAAAGAGAGAGAGAGAGAGTGTGTGTGTGTGTGTAAGCAGGGAAGGGGCAGAGAGAGAGATACAGAATCCCAAGCAGGCTCCTTGCTGCCAGCACAGAGGCCAGCATGGGACTGGAACCCACAAGACATTAGATCTTGACTTGAGCTCAAGAGTCGGACACTTAACTGACTAGGCCACCCAGGCTCACCTATCTGAATTTCTTATTCAGACAATTTTTAATGTTCTAGAACTTGACTGTCTATGGTTAAAAATGAATTTTTTTTCTATAGAAATAATGTAATAAAAATGAGTAAGGTTTTAATGGGAAAACACAATTTAGTTTTTAATCTGAATTTTCTCAGCTCAGGACATGGTAGAGCTGGATATTGTCATAACTTAGCTGACCTTTGAATAAAGGATTATTTATTTTTCTGTTTTTATGACTGCATCCCATTATGTCAGTCTCTCTCCAGTTGTTCTATAATGTAGTACAAGAATGTTTCCAGTTGAGGAAAGAGGAATTGGAGTTAAAGGAGGAAGTTCTCTTCTACTTCCTCTTCTAAATTCCTACAGCTTTTTCAACCCTCCCATTCCTTTCTGTACTTTTTACCCTGTAATAGTGTTCATTTGTGCACTTTGGCTCTCTCATTAAAGAAAGAAGTTCCTAGATAGTAGAGTTGATTTTGTACATTTCTGCATCTCCTCTGCTACTAAACAGTAGTATCTCCTGCCCAGGACTATTTGCCAATGATGAGCATTTTGCCCTACCTGCTACTTAATGTTGCCCTACCTGTTACTTAAAGTATGATTTTTCAATATCTGTAAGATACACCTTTAAATTTATTTTTTGTAATGATCCCTTTTCCAAATAAACTACAGCCTTTTGAAATCTGAAAGTGAAGAATCCCCAAACCATCTTTTATTTACTCAAGAATTATTTGAGTCCTGATGGGCATAGTTCTAGTAGGTGGATATGTATCAGTGAGCCAAACAAAGTTCCTGGAGTTTAGAAAGGCAATAAATATTATAGTAAGTCATATGTAATAAATTTATGAAAAAAAATATATTATGAATAAGGATCTAGAGATGGCTAAGAGACTTGCTTAGGTGACACAGGTACCAAGGTCTTTAGATCCTAACAGTATCCTTTGAATTAATTTCTTCTTCATTATTCTTAAACTGGGTGTAGGGGGAGATAGATAACCATTCCTGCTCTTTCCTTTTGCTCCAGTGCCTTAAAAAAAAAAAAATCTATATATAGTGGGACACCTGGGTGGCTTAGCTGGTTGAACATCTGATTCTTTGTTTTGGATCAGATTATGATCTCACCATTTGTGTGTTTGAGCCCGGCATCAGGCTCTGTGCTGACGGTGCAGACCCTGCTGGAGATTTCTCTCTCCCTCTCTCTCTGCTGCTCCTGGGCTTGCTTTCTGTCCCTCTGTCTCTCTCTCTCTCAAAATAATAATAATAATCATAATCATAATCATACATTTTTTAAAAAATCTAGGTATTAATGGGCACCTGGGTTGCTCAGTCTAGAGTGAGGTCAGTTAAGTGTCCAACTTTGGCTCAGGTCATGATCTCATAGTTCATGAGTTTGAGCCCCATGTGAGTGAAGCCTGCTTGCATTCTGTGTCTCCCTCTCTCTCTGCCCCTCCCCTGCTCACGCTCTGTCTCTCTCAAAAATGAATAAATGTTAAAAAAAATTAAAATACCTTTAAAAAAACAATCAACAACTTTTGTGGAGAAGTTTGAGATCAAGAAGAAAACATTTCTTATTTAAAAAATTGTTTTCAAAACTTGTTTTAGAGAATGTGCAAGCAGGGGAAAGGGGCAGAGGGAGAACCCCAAGCTTGATCCCAAGACCCTGGGATCATGACCTGAGCCAAATCAAGAGTTGGTCACTCAACCAACTGAGTCACCCAGGTGCCCTGAAAACATATTTCTATACTTAATATCTCTCATGAAGAAATTGAAATGCATTTTTCTTAATACATTTTCACCAGGCTTAGTTAGGACATAGTGTGACATAGGGGACTTACGTCAGAAAATCACTTTTGATTAAAATTTAATACCTTCTATGATCTAACTTCTGACCTTCCCTACAGTAAAATACACTGTTCTAGCATATAGAAGTTTATGCCTGTCTACCGGTGCCACATTCCTTCTTTTCCTATTGTCTTAGATTAATTCGTTATTTTGGTCAAAATCTTTTCATATTTATCTTTCTGCAAGCAGTATCTCTTTGAACAGTTTTAAATACCTCTGATCTATAGTTTTGATTTGGCACTTAATCATGCACTGCTCTTTGGGATATTTTGTTTTCTAAAACTCTAGTCTGAAATATTATTAATTTTTCATTTGTTTATTTTACCTATGTTCATTTTTCCATGTTTATTTCCTTTGTTTTCTTTCTTTTGTTTTTTCCCATTGGATTGGAAAGTTGTGAATATTTTAACAGAGAAAATTTCACAGGGTGGCAACTTTTTCTGGGAGGGAGTGCCTGGGTGGCTCAGTTGGTTGGGTGTCCAACTTCAGTTTAGGTCATGATCTCATGGTCCATGAGTTTGAGCCGCGCGTCGGGCTCTGTGCTGACAGCTCAGAGCCTAGAGCCTGGAGCCTGTGTCAGATTCTGTCTCCCTCTCTCTCTGCTCCTCCCCCTCTCACACACACTCTCTTTCAAAAATAAACATAAATTTAAAAAAAATTTAAAAAGACTCTCTGGACCCTCATTGAAGATACGATGACATAGTTTTTATTATGCTATAATTTTGAATCACACCTTGCTATGGCCAAATCGTGTCCAAAAGGCTACTTTTTAAAGTATTACACTTATGCTAATGCCACTGCCTTAAAGGATAACTTGAAACCAAAAAGAATATAATCTTGCTTTTTTTCCTAACTCCCTGTCATTTTAACAGTTGCTATTGATTGACTAAAGTTAATATACTGCAAACTTTTGTGAAAATTTTCAAATATTTAGAGGTTATTTTCAGAGTATTCAGTGTCTATTTGTATTTGAAACATTAGAAATCTGAAATCATGTTGAACTATGTTAGTCTAATGGAAATTTGGAGAGAAACATTTTATTTCCTCAGATTACTATTCAGTATTAAATATGTGTTGGTTAAATATAGCAGTTATTCTTGTTTATTTCGTGATTTTCAAATGTAAATTCAGTGATTCCTGGTTATTAGGTGATTTTCAAATGTAAATTCTTTACATTAAAAAAAATTAGTATATGTTAGTATATTACTGGTTCTCAGTGTATGGTCCATAGTGCCTCAGGGTCCCAGAGACCATTTTAGGATATCCAAGAGGTCAAAACTATTTCATGACAGTACTGAGATGTTATTTGATTCTTTTACTGTGTTGACATTTGCACTGATGGAGCAAAAGCAGTGGTAGGTAAAACCGCTAGCCTCTAGTCAAGGCTATGCCATCAAATTGTACTAGTGTCATTTATTCTTCACTTCTGTGTACTCAATAGTCAAAAAAAGAAAACCAATTTCACCTTAGGAATAATCTGGGTAAAGCAATAAATATTAATTTTGTGAAATTTGCACTTTTAAATACATGTCCTTTTAATATAATTGTAACAAAATGGGAGGTACACATAAAGCACTTCTGTGTTTTTCTGGTGGTTTTTTTTTTTTTTTTTTTTTTTTTTTTTTTGAGTTGTGAGGTGAAGTAGCCATTCTTATTTTCATGAAAGGCCATTTTTACTAGAGAATATAACTGACTGACATACTACGTGTATCAAACTTGGGTATTTGGCAAATGTTCTCATCAGAAATGATGGAAATGAGCTTCTCACTTTAAGAAAAACTTCTGGCATTATTCGTTACCAATGATAAAACTAAGCTTTCAAGCACAACTTAGAATTTTAAATTGTATTTGCCTAGGCTTATTACTTAAAAACTTTTCTTTTTCTTTTCTTTTTTTTAATTTTTTAAAAAAACTTTTCTGATGAAACCAGTGGCAATATTAACAAATGTGATTTTTTTTTTTTGATATTGTAGGTGAATATTTATTAGTATATTCAATCTTCTCTGAAGTTCTTGGGAGCACAGTACTTTATAAGTGTATAAAGGGGTCCTGAGAGCAAAACATTTAAGAACAGGTGATTTAGGTCCTCTCCTAAAGTCAGATTTCACAGTCTAAGCCATCATAGTTCCCTGTATCTCACCCTTACCCCATTAAATTAAAATAGAAAAGAATACATAATTTTAGTAAAAAAAAAAAAAGACTGACATATGAGTAGCACATTCTTAAATTCTTCTATAAATGTAATTTCTTCTTTAAACAGTGGGCTTATCTATTGCTTGAGTTTATTTAGTATCGCATTGTATTTATCATGATATTTACATTAAAATACTTTTTCTCTCTTCTTCCTTTTTCTTCTATTTCTCTTACCATTTTCCCTTTCTCCTTTCATTTCTCCCTTCCTTCCTTTTTTTTTTTTTTTGTATTTGTTTTTTAGGTGGAGTCTTTCATTTTGGATCAGGATGATTTGGAAAATCCAATGCTGGAAACGGCTTCCAAGTTGCTCTTGTCAGGTACTGCTGATGGTGCAGACCTCAGGACAGTAGATCCAGAAACACAAGCTAGACTGGAAGCTTTACTAGAAGCTGCAGGTAGGTCTGCAGACCTTACATATGTAATTAGTCTGTCTAATTTTACAAACTTATGTATAAATCTAATAAAAACTACTATGATTAGGAACACCTGGCTGGCTCAGTCATTAGAACATGCAACTCTTGATCACGAGATCATTTTCATTACCCGAATAAAATTCACATGTCAATCTTTTGAGGACAGTTTTCGTATATAGTTGATTTTCTTTAGTCCCAAATTCTATATTTGTGAATTTGCCTATTTTATAACATGTATTCATACCCTAAAATTAGTACTCTGGGCACTTTCTCAGTCATTGAGATGCACCATTAGAATGGTGAAAATTTTGAGTTGTCCTATACCCATGTTCCCTGCTAAGATAAAATAAGGCGATGCTCTACCTTTTTGTTTCAGCTCTCATACTGCAAACAAATACCCTTTTCACAACCTGCTTAGAGCCATGTTTTTCACATTTTTTGTGCCTTTTGTCGGTGATTTCACTGTTTTTAATGGCCTCCAAATATAATGCTAAAGTGCTAGTTCCTGAATGTGAGAAAGTGGCAATGTGCTTAATGGAGAAAGTACATGTGTTAGATAAGCTTCTTCAGCATGGATTATAGTACTGTTAACCCTGAGTTCAGTGTTAATCAACTTTATATTAAATAAGGTCATCTTTAAATGAAAATATACATGAGCTAATGTTTGGCTAGTGTAAATGCTATGTGATCAGAGGCTCCCAGGAGCTTAGACCTGTGTTTTTCCTATGAGCAGTGCTTCATTAATTCAGTGTTCTCCATGACGTTATAGGATATAACTACCATGAATTATAAGAAGTGACTGTATATAATTTCCCCTCTTTTTTGTCATAAACTCTCTCTTGAACCTTGTAAAGTAAATCATCATATTTTTGTAAAGAGGATGATTATTATATTGTCCCCATGAGAACAGTGTTTTAGAGATTATATACATAGTCAAAGATTTGGTACCATATATATAAAATATAAGAGAAAAGAAACTCTAAATCTCTATGATCTTAAAAAAATTTTTTTTGACATTTATTCATTTTTGAGAGACAGAGAGAGACAGCAGAAGCAGAGGAGGGGCAGAGAGAGAGGGAGATACAGAATCTGAAGCAGGCTCCAGGCTCTGAGCTGTCAGCACAGAGCCGGACGTGAGGCTCGAACCCATGAACCGCAAGGTCATGACCTGAGCCAAAGTCAGGTGCTTAAGCGACTGGCCACCCAGGCACCTGTCTATAATCATTTTAAATAACCGTAAATAACCATATTTATGTCCACTTTAATTTTTCTGAAGCGGACCTAAATATATTGTAAACATCAGTTGATCAGTTTTTAGCACCCTGATTTGCTATATAGTGTACATGAAGTGCATGCAAACTGCTACTTTCTTATATAGCATAAAACCAACCTACTACTATTTGGTAATCCTTTCCATAAAGGATTATTAAAGGGATTTTGACCAAATACGAATGAAAACATAGTAGGGGCACATGCAAGGTTCTGTCCTTGAGGATAGAAAACTATTTGTACAGAATAGTTGATACAGAATTTTAGCGTTTGCCAGAAATTTAGCGTTGCTATAGAAGTTTATGCAAGAGAAGTGAGGATTGTAAAATTATTTGAAAATGTGTTGTAAGAGGAAAAGAAAATGTAAGTCCTGGGGCACCTGGGTGGCTCAGTCGGTTGGGTGGCCGACTTCGGCTCAGGTCATGATCTTGCGGTCTGTGGGTTCGAGCCCCGCGTCGGGCTCTGTGCTGATGGCTCAGAGCCTGGAGCCTGCTTCCGATTCTGTGTCTCCTTCTCTCTCTGCCCTTCCCCTGTTCATGCTGTGCCTCTATGTCTCTCAAAAATAAATAAACATTAAAAAAAAAAAAGAAAGAAAGAAAATGTAAGTCCTGAAGATGGGAAGCCTCAGGTTGAATATAAGAGGGATATTTGTTTTTGTGCCCCCAAGAGGCAGAACCAGGTTGAAAAATGCTACATGAAAGTAGATTTCAGCTGAAAGGAGTTACTTATGGAGGTAGAGTTCCTTTTCATAGGATACTAATAGTTGCCTCATTTTCTCATTTCTGTATTTAGTACCATTTTTTCCCTGTTTTCTCTCCAGTAGCTAGCCTCCCCTCTCCCTCCCTCCCTTTCTTCCTCCTCCTCTTACTTCTTTTTTCCCTTTCTCCTTTATTTCCTTTTTTAAATGAAGTATTTTACATACAAACCCAGAGGGAATACCTGTCATCCAGCTTAAACAGCCATCAGTGTGTGGACAGTCTTGTTTCATTTTAATTTGTTATCACCCTACTGAGATCTCCTACCTTCCCCTCTTGTTAATTTAAAGCAAAGTAAGCATTATATAATTTCATATATAAATACTTCAGCATATACTGCAAATTAAGACCTTAAAAAAAATAACCAGAATACCATTGCATAGCTAAAGAAAAAAATAATACTAATTCCTCAGTATTGCCAAATATCCTGTCAGTGCCTTGACTTCCCCAATTGTTTCATAATGGTCTTTTTTAGTTGGTTTATTTAAGTTAGGATCCAAACAAATTTTTTATTTTTTTTATAAGTTTTTTAATACAGTATAGGTAACAAATAGTGTTAGTTTCAGGTGTACAGTACAGTGATTCAACAATTGTATACATACTCAGTGATCATCATAAGTGTATTCTTAATCTCCTTCACCTATTTCATATTTACATATTTTTATATGTAAAATTTTATGTATTTTTAATGTTAATTAAAGTTTGAAGTTAATTTAAGTTCTTTAAATCGTAACAGGTTCCTTCTTTCTCTTTTTTCCCCCTACTTATTTGTTGAATGAATAGATTTCATTTAACTCATTTTTATGGATTTTGCCAGTTGCACTTGTGCATGTTTATTTCCTGTAAATCAGAATTTAGATCCAGATATTTGACCACATTCAGATTCATTTTGTTTTTGGCATGAACAGTCATTCATGGTGTTTGTATTTCCTGTGCACTACAGAACCACTCTTGTGGTTTCGCTTTTCATGGTGTAGAGATTGATCATGGTTTAAGTATCCTGAGAAAGGATGCTTGAAAAAAAAGTTTTTGATTCTGTCTGAAAATGCTTTTGATGCTGTTCTCATACTTGATGGTTTGACTAGGTATAGAATTCTAGTATAAAAATAACTTTCTTTCAGACTATTGTAATTATTACTCCTTTGTCTCCTATTTCTGGTGTTGCAGTTCAGAAAGCTAATGCTACATTTACTTATAGTAGTCTGCTGACTCTGCAACTTTTCCTGTCTCTTTCTCCATAGCATTAGAAGTTTTGACATTTTAAAAGTTTGCTCACATTTTGAATATTTTTGTCCTTGACATTTCAGATTTTCTTCAGATGTCTGGTGAATCCTGTTTTTGTTTTTGTTTTTGTTTGTTTTTGTTTTTAGTCAGTAACAATGCCATAAAAAGCTAAACTGGAAGGTATATATCCATGTTTTGTCAACTGGTGGGTTTCACTATGAAGTATTTGTTATATATTATATAATTAGTTTTCTACAGCAGCATAACAGTTTATTATAAACATAGTGGGATGACATTTACTCTTCCTTAGTTTCTGTAAATAAGAATTAGGCACAGATTGTGGCTAGATTTTCTTGCCCAGGGTCTCATGAGCTGAAATCAAGGTATCTGCTGATGAGTAGAGTTCTCATCTATAGGCTGTAGGAGAAAATCTGCTTTCAGGTTTGTTGTTGTTGGTAGCAGAATTCAGTTCCTTGGAGTTACAGAACTGAGATCCTGATTTCCTATGGACTCTCAGCTGGGGCTGCTCTTACCTTCTTGAGGCTGCCCTCATTCTTTAAACTAGCCAAGAAAATCTTTGTTTTTCATGGGCTCATGTAATAAGGTCAGTCCCACTCAGATAATATTCATGTCTTCAGGTCAGGTCAACTGTACCACATTATGTAGCCTAATCATGGGATAAAAGCTATCAAATCCACAGTCCCAAGAATTACACAGAGAGAGTTCACAAGAGCTGGGTGATCTTGGGAACATTTTAGAATTTCTCGTACACAGTAACTGGATAGAGACCCTTTCATTTCTTTGAGAACTCCCCAAATGTCAGTATCTTTATGTCTTTTCCCTGGGGTTTTTCATTTTCTTGGGAGACACATTTACCAGTTTTTGTCCGGTGAATGATAAGCCTGGCTACCTGAATTTTGGGAGCTTAGAGTGGGAAGAGGCTGAGGATCTCACTGTTTGTCCTGCATACATTCATTTGTTTATTTCCATTTAGTATAACATCGCTTTCTCTTCTGTATCTAATGACTACTAATTCTGGGCCTTTCTGGTTTGGTTTCTATAGAGAACAATCATCTGGCTGTGCAGTTTGGGAATGGAGTCTTCAAGTGTCTGACTGCTCCTCACAGGTGTTCAGCTAGTCTCTCTGTATAATGACCCAAGCCTTACCCCTGTATCTGGGACCTATGATTCCTGAGTCCTGTTGGGCGATCATCTTATTTCTCTTTTGATATCTATGTTTCTGTTTATTCTGTTCTGCTAAGTCCATTACGTCTCCTCTTCATTTTGTCTTCATAAGTAGGAATTAAGTTGAGTAAGCCCTAGGGGGAAAAAAAAATAATTATCTTAAAATCAGAAATCTAGGCAATTTTTCAATGCATTTTTTTCTCCTCTATATTTTATGTAGCTTATAATGTCTTATTAGGACAGTTTTGATCACAAGTTACATGGTTCTGCTGTTCAGTTGATTAAATGTTAGAATTGGGAAAGAATAATTTGACCACATCTTTTCTGATTTTTTATCTTAATTGATTAATATCTAATAACTGGATAAGACCAGTAAAATAAAGGATCATCATAATCCAGAGTAGCTACAATAAATTCATTTTCAATCAATGTTTATTCATTTGAAGGGTTACCATTTATATATTAGGTTCCTTTCTTCCTAGTTACCTTTACTAAAATAATTATCTTTACTTATGAAGATATGAGAAGTTGATAAAAATTTAATATGGAATATTTTGTTTTCAGTGTTCTTTCTTTTTAGGGCAGTGATTACTTTTTGCTAATCCAGATACATCGTTTTGCCTAGTTCTCTTGCTGTTATTGGCAAATAATTGCTTTATAGCTGACCTTGAATAGGCTAAAAAAATTGGAGCTATTCTGTCATGTGAAAATGCATCTGTGACTTTGGTTTCCATAGTGTTAGGATACATAACTAACCATAAATATCTAATTCAATAAATACTATAGCAGCTTCAGACTATGGTTGTTTTTTAATTTTAGTGACACAAATTGTATAGTAGATATCAGTTCTATCAGACTGAGACTGTCTTTATTCCTTGCATGTCTTGATTGTAACAGATACCAAATTTGACTGCTTTGAACATTTGTTATATCTAAAATCATAAAGGCTTCCTGCCAGAATTATTTTTGGTTCCATAAGATGTAGTATTTGATATCTTGGATTTTTCAGAAAGGAAAGGAGATAAGTATAAACTTTTATAAATTTCCTTTTTTTAAAATTTTTTTGATGTTTATTTATTTTCATTTTTGTGAGAGAGACACTGTGAGCAGGGGAGGGGCAATGTGAGAGGGAGACACAGAATGCGAAGCAGGCGTCAGGCTTCGAGCTGTCATCAGAGAGCCCGGTGCAGAGCTCGAACTCATGAACTGTGAGATTATGAGCTGAACTGAAGTCAGATGCTTAACTGATTAAGCCACACAGGCGCCCCAACTTCTATGAACTTTAAACACAAACTTATATGATGTTATTAAGCCCTTCCAGTGTGAAAGGATATTTTTATTATTACCATTTGAGTGAGTTTTTTTGGAGTGATATCTTAGTTAATTAGTTTGCTTTAAAACCTGTGATAGTGCTTCTTGAACTTTACTGTGCCTCTGAATCATTTGGGGATCTTTTAAAAATGCAGGTTTTGGATCAGTAAATTTTGGGGCCGAAAATTCTGCAGTTTTGACATGCTCTCAAATGACAGCGATGCTTCTTGTCCATATACCATGTGTTGAGTAGCAGCGATTTAGAGTATCTGTCATAACGTTAGGTGTTTATCTTCAAGTTGGAGCAGACGTTTGTAATCCTGACTGTGCATTAGAATCTTCTTAGCACTTTAAAAATATGTAGATGCCTAGGCCCCCACCTCTTACTTACTGAATTACATCCTTAGATGTAGGAGAACTTCGCATCTGATTTTTGAAAAGCTCCTCTGTGGAAGGAGGCAAACCATAAGAGACTCTTAAATACAGAGAACAAACTGAAGGTTGATAGGGTGGTGGGGGGGAAGGGAAGTGGGTGATGGGCATTAAGGAGGGCACTTGTTGGGATGAGCAATGGGTGTTGTATGGAAACCAATTTGACAATAAGTTATATTTAGAAAAATAAAAAAAACGAAAAAAGAAAGGCTCTGCTGAGATGGGCAGCCTGGATTAAGCACCACTGAGTTTGAATAATAAAGGTTAAAGATAAATTTGCTTTGTAGTGATATCTAGAAAAGTAATAAATTATATTTCATGCAGATAGTTACTAACCAGGTCTTTTGAATTTTTTTTCTTTTGCTTTTCTGAATGATTTTTAGATATGATTTTGAATACATGTAGTAAGTTACAGACATAATTTGAAATAAATAGGTGATCATATATAGGTTATCTTTCGTATGGCTTATAATGTCTTGTTAGGCCATTTTTGGCCACAAGTGGTAGTAAGCCACCTAAACAGTCTTAAGCAAATTGGAGATCTACCAGAAGTATAGGGATGGTTCTGATACCTGCCACTATGGGTCTCAGTGAGTCAAAAATAACTTTATCAGATCTCTGTTTTCTTTATATTTCTCTGCTCTGCTCTCTATATTGACTATTTTGTATAGTCTTTTTCTCTCTGTAGTCATGATGGTGGCCAAATAGTTCATCACTCACATCTTAGTAATTTAGTTACCTTTGAACATATAGGTCCTTCCAAACCTATGGCAAAAGTCTGAGTAAGGACTCCTAGTTGTCCCAGCATAGTTCAGAGACCCATCTAGAGAGTCACAGGGTCAAGCACTTTCACATGGGGCACATGGAAGGAATAAGATTATTAGAGAATTGGAGAACAATGATTTCCCAAAAGATTCCAGGCAGACTATATCTATGTCAAGTGTAACATTTGAAGGTTGTTTGGTAACATATATAGAGTTAAGTAACTTGACTTTTGCTTTGTTTCTCCTTTTGGATGTATCCATATTGGTGTGAAAATAATATAATAGGAATAGGCAAATTATCTACGGCTGATGGTAAAGCCTTTGCAGATCCTGAAGTGCTTCGGAGGTTGACGTCGTCTGTTAGTTGTGCGTTGGATGAAGCTGCTGCTGCACTTACCCGGATGAGAGCTGAAAGCACAGCGAATGCAGGGCAGTCGGACAAGTAAGAACATTTTCTCTGCGATTGATATGAAAACGTTTTCTTAGAAATAGCTAATGTCCACTGAGCCTTTATTTTGTGCATGGCATGGAATTATATGTAATTTACTGTATGTGATATTTTGCCGTAAGGCAATGGATTTTGTTTTTACTCTGATTTTACTCATGAAAAGCTCAAGAGAAGCAAATAACTTAATCAAGATCAAATAGCTGACAAGTGGCAGAGCTGGGACACTGGTGACTGCAAGGCTGACTTCTTAGCCAATATATTATAAAAGGCCTTTTGCTTATGTAATAGATTTTGCTTTCTTTTAATGTTTTGGTGATAAAGAAATAAATGCCATTTTCTAGTTCATGTGCATTGTTCTGACCATTTTAAAGAGCAAGGTTTTAATTTATTTGTTTTATGAATGTTCAAAAAATGTAATAGATCTAGTTCCCATAATATGAATGTGAGTGAGTCCCAGGGACTTTATTTTTGTATGCCCTCCAATTTCTTTTATATAGTACTTTACAGTTAGTAATGGCTCCATGAATATTTTGTGACTTTGCTTTTTTAAGTTTTTCTGATGATCTTACTCAATAAAAATCATACCATCTCATACATAAAACCAATTATGGATAATATATGAAAAATAGATATAACCTCTGAGGAAGCAAATGGAAGAGAATTATTAATATAAGTTACTTTTTTGATTCCTCAGAGGCTTGTTTTCCTGTAATTGAAATGAATCCATTTTATTTATTTTAGCAGTTGCCTTTAAACAGTTGAGAAAATGGCAGTGTTCTTTTGTATATGGGTTTAGAGGGAAAGAAATAGAATTTAAAGATTGTCTTTTGGGGCACCTGGGTGGCTCATTCCTTAAGCATCCGACTTTGGCTCAGGTCATGATCTCATGGTTCATGAGTTTGAGTCCCACGTTGGGTGAGCTGAGGCCCCACTTTGGGTGAGCCCCACTTGTCTCTGCCCTTCCCCCCGCCCCCATTCTTCCCCTCCTGGGATTCATTTTATCTCTCTGCCCCTTGCTCACTTGTGCCCACTCTCTCTCTTAAAAAAAAAAAAAGGATCATCTTTTGTGTAATAGTGTTTTTATGTAACATCTTTTAAGAGCATGAAAAAGAGGTTGTATAGTATGAACAAGAGTATGAATTTGCTTTCTCTTGGCTCTGTATTCATCTTCATTGGTCTAGATTTTTGTGTTTTTATTAATTTAGTGGTCTTTTCACAGATTGACCCTCCTTTTGTTAATGTCAGTTTCTGTTTCTTAATTAACAGTCAGTTTTACTACCCTGTAATATTATTGATATTATCTTAAATGTGGTGCCTGCTTAGACTGTCAAGACAGAAAGTTAAAAGCACCTTGAAGAGTATATTAAAGCTGGTTCAAGTAGGAAATAGAACAGAAAAATAAAGTCACAGAATCTTTGGCATTGAATATACTAGGACAACAGAGCATGTTTGTAACAATCATTTATTCAGCAAAACTTGAGAAATATATTGGAGTGCAGTGATTAGTGTGGTGCCGTGTGCCAGATCTCATAACTTCGAAATTTCAACTATTGCTACAGTAATTCCTATAAGCTTGTTTTAAAGCTAGCATGCACTTATGGAAATGCTGAGTGCTAATCTGAATGGGATAGTAGAGTAGGGTATGTGTGTGCCCGAGGAAGAGAGAAAGAATAAGAGTCCCTGTGAAAGAGAGAAAAGATATGTTCTTACACGGAAATGTCTTGTGGGAAAGATTTGTCTTACATTTGTTTAAAGGTAATATAGAAAACAGGGTCTGGGGACTGTTATGTCCTATAAAGTGGGAAATTAAGAGACAAGTGCTGTTCAAGACTTTGACTTAGGTAAGGGGACAATACAGTTAACAAGTAAGGAAAATATATAACAGGGCACACGATGGTAAGAACTATGGAGAAAAATTGAATGGGGAAGTACCAAGGCAGTGTTTGGGGCTGGAGGTCATGGAGCATTTTTAAGAGTAGTCAAGGAGATCCTCACCAAAAAAGTGGCTTTTTTTAGCAAAGACCTGAAATTGGTAAGGGTGTGAGCTGGGTCTGAGGGAGGAACAGTAAATACAAATATCTTAGAGTTGGAGCTTAATTAGCATTTTTTTGTGAAAAGCAGGAAAGCCAATTCATGTGCTAAAGTGGAAAGAGTAAGAGTGAGAATAGGAGGTGATGAAACCAGAGAGGTAAAAAGTAGGAGTGTGAGACCTTACCACTGGAGAGATCTTGTAAGTACTTTGGCTTTTAGTGTGAGACTAGAAGCCAAATGGAGGATTTTGAGCAGAGAAATGACATGATCTACTTTCTTTTAAACAAGATCTCTCTGGCTGCCTTGTTGAAAGAGTCTGAAGGAGAACAAAGGTAATAGCAGGGAGACTGTTTAGGAGACTTTGCCATAATCCAGGCTAAGCATGGTGTTCTTGAATCTGGGTGGGAGTAACAATAGAGGTATAGAAAAGAGGTTATCCATGGATGACTTCAGTACCAGAAGTGATAGGACCTTGAAGAGGATGATACAAGAATTGACTTATATTTGAAATAAAGAGAATATTAAGAGCACTGGATTTAGTGGTTTTCTTCAGATAGATTTTATCCAAAAATGGATAGAATCTTTAGAAATGTCCATAGTTGGAATTATTTTGGGAGTTTTATGGGACAAACACTTTGCTCTCAGTCTAATTTTTTGTTGCTCCATGTTTTCTACCCTCCTTTTGCTTGAATTTAGCCTTTACCTCGCCTGGATATTTTTCAGACTTCACCAAAATATTATAAACAAGTAAATACTTCAGAAAAAATTTCCTTACCATTTATTCATATTTTCTTCAAAATTACTTGCTTGCAACTTTCCTATCTGATTTCCCTTTAATTGATGGAGGGATTCAAATAGACCTTTATAATTAGTATAAGTTTTACCTGTTTTATTAAATACATTTTTATTAATTTTTATATAAATTTTCTCATGACCAAGCAAAAAGGAAGTATAATTATTAACTGTATTTCGTTCATGTGATTTTTCCATTAAATTGTATGTTTTAGAATTTTGGTTTTTTCCAGTGATAGTAAAGTGGACTTTATCCTTCAGTTGCATAGCCGTAAACACCTTGTAGTGTTGATAATTCTGATTCAGTGACTTTTATAAGTAGATTTTAGTTAACTGAATCATTTTCAGTTTTCTGTTTTTTATGGATCATGTTGAAGTGATCATTCTTGTTTAGCACTACTGTCCACATTAACCTCAAAAACCAATACTTACGGTGTGTAATTTTTAACATCTTTATATGCTGATATTATAATATTCTTCCCTAATAGCCGCAGTTTGGCAGAAGCCTGTTCAGAAGGAGATGTAAATGCTGTGCGAAAGTTACTCATTGAAGGGCGAAGCGTAAATGAGCACACTGAGGAAGGGGAGAGCCTCCTTTGTTTAGCTTGTTCTGCTGGATACTATGAGCTTGCACAGGTTTGTAGTATCAAATTAAAGCATATGGGCTATTTTTTTTTTTTTTTTTAATCTGGCCTACTTAGACAAGAAATAATAAACTCAGTCATTAGGCTCATTGTAAGATACACTTTGTGGTGATGGGCTTTTTTACTATAACTAACTAGGAACGTGTTAATGTATATATGTTCCAAATGTTATGATGAATATATCATTTTCTAATATCATTTAAACTTTTTCTTTCATAAGGTTTTGTTGGCAATGCATGCAAATGTGGAAGATAGGGGAATCAAAGGTGACATTACACCTTTAATGGCTGCTGCTAATGGAGGACATGTCAAAATTGTGAAGTTGCTGCTAGCTCATAAAGCTGATGTCAATGCACAGTCTTCAACAGGTTACTCATGTTTCTTTTTTCAGTTTTATTAAATATTCGCACCCTTTGGTAATAACTATTTCACGTAAAAAATCATCATTAGTAAAGCTTTTGCAGTGCTCTAATTATGAAGTGCTGCACATTTTCCTAAGTCTATACTTTAGATTTAAAGTATGGAATATATTTTGAATACAATTTCTTTTGTGTATAAGAGCTATTACATAGCCTCTTAAGGTTCTTTTAGATTAAATTAAACACTGGCCCAGTTAGAAGAACTACCCTCTTGGAAATGGGCTACAGTTCTCCAATCCAGGTTTCCTATTTTTCAGGGAAGAAGGAAAGGGAAGATAGGGAAAACAAGAAGGATATGGAACAAAAGAAAGGTCTTTCACGGTCTACCGTTATTAAATTGTGGCATATAGAAAAAAAAAGCATTGTGTCCTACAAGGGACATGACTTTAGTTTAAACTAACTTATTTTTTTTTCAAACTTGGGCATGGATAGATTTATGTAAAACTCCTAAATTAAATGAAAATTTATTAAATACTTTAAATATTAATAAATATTTAGATTTTCAAATTTATTAAATACTTTAAATAATTTTTATGATCTTACAAGTTCTGGTTAGAAAGAGTTTTAGAAATGCTTATTTTACCCAGAAGGTTTATTTTTTTTTCCCTTGTTGCATGGGAGATTTTTATCATCAAAAAGGAATGATTTTGAAATTACTATAGCTTTTATCAGTTAACTAATATTTGAATTTGTAGTGAAATCAAATACTTATGATTAAAAGGAACAGTATGAGATGTACCTATATATGATGAATAATTACAGTCCTCCGAAAATAAAGCTTGTGAAACATTTCTCTAATTAAAGTTACAATGAACATACTTTTTTCTTATATGAAAAGTTAAAGTTTTCAGAATTGCTCAGTTCTTGGATGACTTGACTGTCATGGTAAGGGTATCTGTTTTCCACATGTATTTGACCCTGATGTTAAAGGGAAAGAATTGGGAATTGATTTCAGTAACATAAGAGGCAATGGGAAAGGAATGATATATATTGTCTAAATTTATTAAATTTATAGTCTCCATTTCAGTTTTCTTCTTGATGCTTAATGAGGATCTTTTTATTTTGGTATTTTATGTTAATGTCTTTTTGTTTTTCTTTATTAAAATAGGCAATACAGCACTTACATATGCTTGTGCTGGAGGCTATGTAGATGTTGTAAAGGTGCTCTTGGAATCCGGTGCTAGTATCGAGGACCATAATGAAAATGGTCATACTCCTCTTATGGAAGCTGGAAGTGCTGGACATGTGGAAGTAGCCAGATTGCTGCTAGAAAATGGGGCTGGCATTAATACGCATTCCAATGAATTTAAAGAGAGTGCCCTTACATTAGCTTGTTACAAAGGTACAGTATAAAATATTTTTTTAAAACAAAATATTTAAACACATGAAATGACAGCTATTTTATATAATATAGTGTTTGAATTAAAAAGCAAATTAAGAGGTGGTAATAGAATAGAGTATGTAATAACTTAAAAGGTTTAAAGTGTTTCAGAGTATAATATGTAAAATTTTAAAATACAGACTTAATATTATAAATATTATATATCAATGAAAAATGACTGTTAAATGATTCAGTTGTTTTATCAGGAACGGTTATTTAATTTTAACTATGCGCTGTACTTTTTAATGGTTTTTGTGTCAATATTTTTCATGGTTCACACAAAAGAATCCTATTGACTTCAGAAGTATTTAGCCTGTAAATTTAAAAGTACATACAATAAAAGTAGGTAGAATGATCTATTAACGGGAAGTTGCTTAAGTTATTTCTCATGATACTAAGAAGAAAGGAGAAAAATTAAAGAGACAGGAGATTTGGGAAATGAAAAGTGGTGTGACGGGAGTTTGAATTCTAAAGAACAATTCTAGAGTATTGTCAACACATTTCATAAAGTTAGAAGGAAGAGCTGGTTGAAAGTGAGAAAAACACCTATGTATATTGTATATGTGTATATGTATATAAAAGGGGAATATGGTATTTTAAATGATGTTAGTCAACCTGAAAATATTGGTAATACTGAAAAATACCCTCCTTTGAGTCAGCAAGACAATTGTCTGGAAAGTGGCTTGGTCTTCAGCTAGTTAATGCTCTAGATTCTAGATTCTAAAAAGATAACCACAGAGCCACATACTTCTCAAACTTTACCTTTTCGACAGATAAAATGGTTATTAACTAAAGAACTTTAAAAAAGCAAATATTGTCTGCTTTTATATCATCTGCAGCTGTCTCATCTTTGTATCATAATGTAAGTGATGAATCTTGACCATTAGGTATCAAGAAACAGCTCTTACAAGGCAAGGTACAAAGTTTAAGGAGGCACTTAACTCTCAGTGGCTGAATCACTTCACCCATCAAGCTTGTGAGAGAGGGAACACTTCCTTAAATTTTGCACGTAGGCCCTTGATTGCCCTACCCTAGTACTGGCCCTGGTGTTGTTTTGTTTCATTCTGTTTTAGAGTGGCCAAGGTTGTGTGAGGTCTTCTGGAAAAATTTCCTTTAAGAACAATGGTTACAATAATCCTTAAATATATATGACTAAAAAAAAGTTAAATGTGAAAATATGCTCTATCTAAAGTGCTTTTGATTGATGTTAACAGAGCTTCAGGTAAGGGTGGTTAGGAAACAGCTGAGATCTCTTCCCTACTACTGTTTGGTAATTAGGCGGACGCTTATGTTCATTGGGAGAAGAGGAATCAAGCCTTGGGACAGCCTCTCCTCTCCAGGGCAGGCTGATTGATTGGGTGGCTCTCTCCGCTTTTCACAAATACTTTTAAACCGGGAACTGGCTGTTATTACTACTTAGTCCCAGCTGGCCTGAAGAGCTTTGAGATGGGGCTACATATAACTACTCTCTCCTTTGCTTGTAGCCCCACCCTGCTTTCCAAGGGACGTCTGAGGTTGGGGCTTGCAGGCTTTAATTAGAAGCTGGTTATAGAACTGAGCTGGTGGAGAACATCTCTGCTACTTACAAGGATCCATGGACCCTCTCCCTTTCCTCTTATTTTGGGTGAGGTCTTCTAGGACATAGATTAACAAGGAGGAGATGGGGAAGGGATAGAACTCAGGCTGAGACTGAACATTGATGTGGATCTTTGGGAAGGGAGAATGACAGAGGAGAGAGTGGGAGGGAGGGAGGTAGCAAAAACGAGATCTGGCAGATGCTACGGTTACTCACTGAAGTTAGTTTTAATTGTTTCTGATTTTACCATCTGCGCCTTCCCTTTAGTCCTAATCAATTGAGAATTGACTGCAATTCTTTCCAAACAAAGTTGGAAAAAAATTAAGTCATTTTTCTACCGTTACTTGCATAGTGTCTGAAGTCCTTGAGTTTTTAACTATTCATGTCTTTATTTGAACTGAAGCATATGGTTTATTTGAAGCTACATAAATATAAATACAAGGATATGAGTATGTGTGTATATGTGTGTGTTCATATGATTATATCTAAATAAATGAGTAAGTGTAAACTAAACGGTGTGGTTTCAAAAATATTTTTTTATATATGCAGTTCCCAACTTACAAGTAGATTGTTCTTAAAACGTTTGAGTTCGTAATTGAAACTTGAAACACATTTCCTCATAGAAATAACTTCAGTTATTACTATCGCAGGCAACTAATTCACAAAAGATAATTTGTTCCATAACATAAATAAATATAGCAGGCTCAGCTCTTAAAAGGTTATAGAAGGGATTTTCTGGGTTTTAGATTTCAATATATCTTTACTCACTTGCAGTGGCAATTGTAGTAACAGCAACAGGGTAAGGAGTAGAAGAACAAGAATCCTTTGTATAATTTATGTGTGACAGTTGAGGGTGACTTGTAGCTATATTATGCTTATAAATTTATTACTATAAATGTAACTTTTTAAAATATTATAATTTTTTCCTATATTTTTTTGAATAATTAAATATCTTATAATAATCTTACACATTTTTGGTTTAGGACACCTAGAAATGGTGCGATTTCTTTTGGAAGCAGGCGCAGATCAAGAGCATAAAACAGATGAAATGCACACTGCTCTGATGGAGGCTTGCATGGTAAGACTGGTGAAATACATGAAATATAACCGTATATTTCATAAAGACAGTGCTAGCATATGATGGGCACCTTATCCTTCAGTTCAAAAATTTGTTTTTTATAGATCTACTGTAGAGCAGAACCTCGGATATCTGAATTAAGACTAGTGTTCAGAGCCAGTTGTGCAACATTAACTTCTATTAAAGATGCTTTCTGGAGCTTTATAGCACTTTTATTTTTTTAGTCTCCCATAACTGTGCTGGTTTTACACAGTTGATACAAAAAGCAACTATTTAAAAAGTTGGTGCAAGGATATTACGAAGAATAGAAACCAAGTATGCATATAATACTAAGGATAGCAGATACATCAGACCAAAAATTGAACTGAAAAATTTGAAATTAGAGTATTATTTGTGTAAATAATTCCCCCCTATATGAATGGTGTTTCCTGAGCTTTTAATTCCTTTTGTAAGAACTCTCCTTTTAGAGTTTGCACTTAGGTACAGGTACTAATAGTACTCTTAAACTTGTGGATCTCAGTATATGATTTGTGGCACAGAAATGGGTCAGAATAATATTATTGACAGATTTATGAGAAAAACATGCCAAAGACGGAAAAAGACATCAAATGAATTTAACTTTCTTATCTCAACTTCCCTTCAGAGATGATTATTGAAAGGATGCTAAATTTTAATTACTAATTTTTAAAAATATTAATTAAAACCTGAGTTATCTTTGTTTTCTTTATTGCCATGCTAACACCTCCTTCAGTAAATTATCTTTTGAAGAAACATGAGTTTTCTTTGAAGGTCTTAAATTTCCATCTGTTAAAATTAGGATAATATCCTTCTCTCAGGTTGTTGTGAGGATTAAATAATATAATGTATCTAAAACACATCAATAATATCCCCATGATAAGGAACTTAAAACATCTTGTGACCACCACTAGATTAGAAAGTATGTAGATAAAGAAATTAAAAAAAATAGAGCATTCTGTAGACCTAATCTTGGTACGTACTAGGAGTGTTGTAAGTAGATGAAATATATTAGTAGTGGCCATTTTGAAGCTTGCTAAGAGATTGGGGTTTTAAACTGGACTTTAAAAGAAATGTAGGAGTTGACTATATATGGAGGCAGAAAATTCAAAGGAATGCAAAGTAACCATTTGTAATGGGGCACTAAAGTTGTATAACATGGCAAGCACAGAGGTAAAAATGGATGTGACGTGTACAAAAGAAGATGAAATGTTTGTGAGGTAATATATAGAAGGAAAATTTATATTAGAGGCAAAAAAAAAAAAAAAAAGAGAGCGAGCCTTGGAGTTGCTGATAGGAAAGGGAGACCAGCAGAGGAGACAGAAGATAGTGAGAGAGAACTCCTTTCTCTTAATTTTCACTGGCATTTGAATGTTGAACAACAAAAGGAAGTACCATGTACATATGGTGTTCCCATTCCCCTGACACATTACCTACAGTTCTCTGCCTTCTCCAAAAAGGCTGCATTTTTTTCTACCCAATCAAAAGTTTGCTTCTCTTTAAGGTTTTGATGAAAATTGTACTTTCTCTTTCTAAACTTTATCCATTTAACATTTAAGTATATACCATAAAGTGCTCATCTTATTTCATAGCAGTCTTTTGTTTCATGTACTTAATACCTTTTTTTCCCTAATGGTTAATAAGCTTCTTGATTGAAGGAAGGTATTATTTTTCTACATGTTTCATAGCTTCAATCTCTGTTTCTTCATCTGTGCCACAGAAATAAAGATAGGTCTTAATTAATGCTTGATTTCTCAACTGTAGATTGTTAAATGTAGATTTATTATTCTTTGACTAATCAGTAAACCTTCATTGTACAGTAATTGAGAAGTCTTCATATTTTTAACAATTGTTTTTAATGGTGCTGATTTAATTTTTTTAATTGCATTGTAATTAGGATGGCCATGTTGAAGTAGCTAGGTTACTTCTTGACAGTGGTGCCCAAGTGAACATGCCTGCTGATTCCTTTGAGTCACCATTGACTTTGGCCGCGTGCGGTGGGCATGTGGAACTTGCGGCTTTACTTATTGAAAGAGGAGCTAGCCTGGAAGAAGTCAATGATGAAGGTTATACACCACTGATGGAGGCAGCTCGTGAAGGACATGAAGAAATGGTGGCATTACTTCTAGGCCAAGGTAACCATTTCAGTTAAAGCAGGAAAGCATAAATGTGTAAAATGTAAGATTATAATATTATAAAACTGAGTTTCTGTATTTCATCGTTCTAGTAGAGGTGTAATAAGATGTTGTCACAAAAACAAATAATAAGGTATTTGCTTTGAAAATTGTTTCCATACTGTGCTAAACAAAATCATATAGACTTCTTTAATATACAACTTTCAGATATCATGTACTTTGTGAATAAAAACAGAGAACTGGGAGTGAGGTGTAGTAGGAGTGTAGATTATGTGGGGGCATATATGATATTTGACGTTTCTCAAAGTGGTATATTGAGAGAATTCCTCTTGGGGCAGAATACCTATCAATAAATATTTGATATATCTAACGTTTTATGGAACACAGTATGGGAAATCCTACCATAAGGATGAACTTAGGAGAACTTAAGAATGTATTTATAAGAAGCTGTCAAAGAATCTGCACACAGTGGACTTTTCTTTTGGGAAAGGTGAAACAGTTACTTTGCAGTATTAAGATACCTTTAGTTTAGAAGTAATCTCCTATCTCTATATATTTGTAGCCAAGTTTTTTTTTTTTTTTATCTCTTTTAGTAGTAAGGTTTTTGTTTGGATAAATTTACGAGGAGTGGCATATTAAAAAAAACATATTGGCTATAACTTTAAAAGCAGAGATATTGTAGCACACTTCTTAGTTTAAATCACAAGTTTCTAACCTTCTGTGCCTGAATTGTCATCTGTAGGGTGCTGTGAAAGTTTATATGTATATATATATATATGTGTGTGTATATATATGCGTATGTGTATGCACATATGTATATATATGCGTATATAAAGCTCTTGAAACACTGTTTGTGTTCATATAGTGCCTATTATGTGAAAGCTATGGTGATGGTGGTAGTAGCGATACTGGTTAATGTTGTCCTGATCTTGGGCAATTTAATGAACCTCAATTTCCTGAGCTATAGAGTGGAGCTAATAAAAGCATATAAAATGCTTTCAAATATTACCTGGTAAAGAGTAATAGTGTATTAAATATTAGCTATCATCATGATCACGATGATCATTATCATCATGATCATCATCATCATCATCATCATCTTGAATCTTTATAACACGGGAATGTACTTTATTATTTTCCTAAGTCCTTTTATCACCTGGCACACTTACGTACCTTCTGGCTAAATAAATCTTATTCCAGCTGTGTGCATCAAATGTAGACTCATGGGTGTATTTTTAATAAATTTTTCTTTATTCATACTGTCTCTCAGTAGGGGAGAAACACTCTATTATTTAGTAAAATAATACAAATGTTCATTTTTGAAGTATAGTTTATTAGGAAGCAATCATGTTTTGAGACTTCCTTAAAATAATTAGAATTTTCATTCTAGGAGCAAATATCAATGCACAGACAGAAGAAACTCAAGAAACTGCCTTGACTCTGGCTTGCTGTGGAGGCTTTCTGGAAGTGGCAGACTTTCTAATAAAGGCAGGAGCTGATATAGAACTAGGGTGTTCTACCCCTTTAATGGAAGCTGCTCAAGAGGGTCATTTGGAGTTAGTTAAATACTTATTAGCTGCAGGTAGGCATTTTTGCATTTGGAAAGAGTTACATAATTTAGCCAGGTAAAAATGTTATAATGCAAGTACCTTTTTTCTGATGTTACAATACACTGAATGTGTATTTAAAAATGTAGTAAAAATTTGTGGTAAACTGTTGTGTATATCTTTATAAAAAATATACCTTATTACTGTTTTAAGTATCTGTAGCTTTAGTTTCAAGTAATAATCTATTTCAAAATTTTTTATTTTTTGCTTTTAAAGAGGCTGACAATTATTCTTTATTTCTAGAAATAGGTAAGGCTATTTTATCTAATTTCAAGAGATATGGCTTATGTAGAAGAAGTTTCTAAGTCTATCATTTATGTCTTATGATTCTTTTATTAAGTCTCTGTATTATTTAATACTCCTACAGGAGCTAATGTTCATGCAACAACAGCAACAGGAGATACAGCACTAACATATGCCTGTGAAAATGGTCATACCGATGTAGCAGATGTCCTACTTCAAGCAGGAGCAGATCTGGTAAGCTATGTCACTTTTTAAATCCTAATACTTAAAACCAAGACAAATTAAAAGTTCAGTGGAGATTACAGATAAAAGGCATTTCTTCTAATTTTATGTTGTCCTTTTTGCCACTTTTTGTCTCATTTAGTCATGTATTTTTTTCTACCCTATTTGGTGGCCATTATTTTTCTTGTTAGCAGGGTTATACAATCTATCTCCCCTTGTCGCCCATAGAAGAGAAATTTTGTGTTAGATATATTAACATAAACTTTTTCTTAGATACTTAGCTATTTTCAGAAGATAAGTATTTAATAAGTAAGTAGTCTTTTCCCTCAATTTACAACTTAGTAAGAAGAATGAAATACTGAGTTTGTTGTAAGATAGAGTATGAAGAGATGTCACAGCAAAAATGCAGACAATAAAGAAGCTCAGAAGAGGTAAAGACATCATCCAAGAAATTATATTTTGTGCTGATCAAGGTTTAGAAAGGTAGATATGGTAATGTGACAAAAGACATACTCCTTTTGGAAGAAAGTGTGAGGACAGCCTGAGAGAGAAGGAAAAGCAAACGTGTGTGGAAAAAATAGTCTTCTAGTTGAATGTGTGAGGAAGTAGAAGTGAGACATGAAAAGGTAGTTCAAACTTAAGCACCCACATGTTCATGGAGCTGAGATTAACAAGCAAATGTATATTCTTATTGAAGTCATAGTTTATGACAAAAATTCACAGGCAAGCAGAAACAGACTCTTCCATTAACTAGTTTTGCAAACTTTAACTTCTCTTTCCTCATTTATAGGAAAGAGTGGAACCGGATTACTATTGTTGTCTCTTTCAATTCTTTATGTGTTAGTACAGCTCTTGAAGCCCTTATTACACATGATATACTCTAGTTAGTTGTGTGCCTATTTCTTCAATATTAGATTTTGAGCTTCTTCAGCTTAAGAACTGTGTTTCCAGTGTTTATGACAGTGACTCTGAAACATAGCAATGTATCTTGCTTAGTTAATCGCAATTCATACAACTTAATGTGTGGCTTAAGAGAAGACTCAAAAGTTGCCCTTCAGATGTGAGTGTACATATATATACACATATATATATGTAATGTATATATATTATATATTGTATGTATTATATATGTAATATATATATTATATGTATTATACCTCAAATCTTTATATTTGAAGATCTGAAAATTTTTCCATTATGTTCTCAGTTACCCAGCAATCAGAAGAATACAATAGATTCTCCATCCTTTTGAGACCCAGAAGGACCTCTAGTAATACCTTAAAATTGGTGGGTTTTGAGATACTAAATCACTAGCCTTGTTGTTTTCATATAAGGTAACATGGGTTTAATAGGAGGTCCATAAAAAAGGGAATGATGTACTTGCAGAAATTCATACTGGTAAGATGCAAGATTACAAAAGGAAAATCGCTTGGAGTGGATGAGGATAATGTGAATTGCTGATTGGAGAAGGCTGTGCTAGCGTGCCATTCACTGATCAAGTTCCACAGTCCTTTAGGTAGAGAGAGAAGGAAAAATTACCCAGATGGATTTAGATGCGGGCGTCACAATCACATGAATTTAACTTCAGTTCTTAAATTATATCTGTAGAACATGTTTCTAATTTGAGATTTTTAAAATTTAAAAATATATTCCTTAATTTATTTCATGTCAAAGCACGGTTTTTAATATATTTAGATTTAGAAATTAGTCCAGTTCTTTTCCTTTTAATTTTCATGAAGAAGAATAACTGTTCGCTAACAACTAAATATCAATTAAGTCAATTAAGTCTGTGTTTTTTAAATAGGAACATGAATCTGAAGGTGGAAGGACTCCTTTAATGAAAGCTGCAAGAGCTGGTCATGTTTGTACTGTTCAGTTCTTAATTAGTAAAGGTAGGTTTGGGTAAGCAGTTGTATTTTTTTCCCCAAAGGTGTCTATTTCCTGCCCTTGGATATTTAGAGATTGAGAGGTAAAGGACAAACTTTGCGTATGACTGGTGGATATTTTTGTGCGTGGGTGGTCGATAATCATCCTGCAATGCATAGAGCATGTCCAAACAGTTCCATGGTTCCAGACTATGAAGGATCATCATACTGTGTCCCACCCTTGTTGAGAAACACTCGTATAAAGAAAAGTTTCTCTATGTAAAACTTTGAGGGTTTAGATAACTTAGACTTTGTTATGTTTATGTAATAATATATCTTGAAACCTGGATTTTTGTGATGTTTATGCCACTGAGTTACTTAAGGGCAAGTCACTTTTCTACTTTACATATCCTTGGGCCTAAGCTTCCTTCTTTGTAGAATTTAGAGAAATGGTCATAAATACAGCAAAAAGTATTCAAAATTGAAATATGACAGATAAACCAAAATGCATGGAAGATTTTCATCTCTGGTCAGTAATTCTACTTAGAATATCCAAAACTATTTTAAATGACCAAAGTATCATATTATTACTTCCTTTAAATTATTTGTAAGGTGTTTACTATATAAGTTCAATTTGAAATAGTTTTGTATGCAGAATTCTCATACTTTTTTTTTTTTTTTAATGTTTATTTACTTTTGAGAGAGAACGTGTGCACACTTGTGTGAGAGGGGCAGGGGCAGAGAGAGAGGGAGACAGAGAATCCCAAGCAGGCTTCATGCTGTCAGCACAGAACCCCATGCAGGGGTTGATCCCACAAAACCCGAGATCATGACCTGACCCAAAATGAAGAGTCAGATGCTCAACTGACTGAGCCACCCCAGGCGCACCACAGATTCCATCATTTTCTTAAGTATAGGATATGAATGATTTTACTTTTGATTCAACATTGATAAAAGAAAGACTATACAAGCCATATACAATTAAAAAGGCAATGTATACCATTTCCTTCTTAGCGAAAATACTAAAGAAAACCTCAATATTGTTAATAATAGCAAAAGAAACTAAGAAATAACTTACTGGTCAAATTATTTTAGGCAATTTGGATACTTATTTGTGATGTATGTTTATACCATAGCATTCTCAAGAATGGAGTTATTTACACAATCATTATCTACTCTTTTTGATAAATTTTAATTAATCTGATTCTATTTTCTTTCTGCTGTTTTATTTCCATTTCCGTATTGTGTAGCACTCTACTCCAAATCAGAGATGAATTCGTATTGGAGGGACAGTTTTTATGCTCAGATATTTCCCAGTGAAAGAAGTCAATAGTACTATTACTTTCTATTCCCTGTTAATTCTCTACATAGGTAGCCCGTAAAGGACAGTGTGAATTATTTTTATTGGCTTTTAGTCATTTTTTTTTTATGGAAGAGCTTAAAATGTAGATAAAATTGTTTTACTTTTTTAAAAGAGTAATTACATTAAGGGGTGCCTCGGTGGCCGACTTTGGCTCAGGTCATGATCTCGAGGTCTGTGAGTTGGAGCCCCGTGTCGGGCTCTGTGTTGACAGCTCAGAGCCTGGAGCCTGCTTCGGATTCTGTGTCTCCCTCTCTCTCTGCCCTTCTCCTGCTCATGCTTTGTCTCTATGTCGCAAAAATAAAGAAACGTTAAAAGAAAATTAAAAAATAAAAGAGTAATATATACATTTATTCTTACCCTCTACCAGTGCATACTAAAATATTCATGGATGAAATTATGTCATGTTTGTCTGGGATTTGCTTTAGAGTAATTTAAGATGAGAGGAGAATCGATAATGGGTATATGTGAAATGAGATTGGCTGTTTGTTTATAATCATTGAAGCTGGGTAATGGGTATATGGATATTCATTATGCTCTTCTCTTTATTCTTTATGATTTTGAAATTTACCATAATTTAAGAAACAGCAATCTCCTAATATGATTTCCTATGTCTTGTCTGTTTTAGGAGCTAATGTGAATAGAACCACAGCTAATAATGACCATACTGTACTGTCCCTGGCTTGTGCAGGGGGTCATCTGGCAGTGGTGGAACTACTTTTGGCTCATGGGGCAGATCCTACTCATCGTTTAAAAGTATGTAACTCAAATGTTTTGGGTAGCATTGTGAATTAATTCTTCACTCTTGAACATTACAGAATATCATCTACCAGTTCCATTTGTAATGACATTCTAAGCATATTCATTTTCTTTTGTTTTTATTAGAGGAAAATGTTCTTTACTAAACTTAAGGTTTGAATGTGCTAGGGCCTGGTGGCTTTATCATTCTTAATAGTTGTGTAAATTAACTTATTTTTTTTATTTTTCCCCTTCCGTGTCCACTCTTAGGATGGCTCGACTATGTTGATAGAAGCAGCAAAAGGTGGCCATACAAGTGTTGTTTGCTATCTTTTGGACTATCCTAATAATTTGCTTTCAGCCCCTCCACCAGATGTCACTCAGTTAACCCCCCCATCCCACGATTTAAATAGGGTAAGATTCAAAACAAAAGCATTTTATTTCTTCTTTATCCTCCTTTAGCTCACAGTTTCAGTTCAAACAGATTTGACTACACTTTGTTATAATATGTAGTTCTCTTTATAGGTATGCAGTTGAAATAGTTAATGATATAATCTGGTTTAATATTCCAATTAGAAGTTGATGTGATTTGGCTTTACTTTTTTACTATGGCAAGAATAACCATTTGAATTCAAAGTGCATTAAAAAAATGTTCTGGAAAATAATTCGGTACCAACATATTTTAAGTAAATATGTCAGTGTCAAGATTGATACCATATTACAAATACTTTGAAGAAGTCTTTGTAACTTATTCTTAACTTAAAGCCTGTTATTTAATGGAGTGTATAGGAAAAGCAGAGATATAATCAGTTTCCTTTGTATTAGGCTCCTCGCGTACCAGTTCAAGCACTGCCCATGGTTGTCCCACCTCAGGAGCCTGACAAACCACCTGCCAATGTTGCCACTACTCTTCCCATCAGGAATAAAGGTCAGTTATACTTCTGAAGACTGTTTTGTACGTGTTATCCAGGTAAAAATGATAAGATTACCAAAAAAACCTAGTCATTTATAATTATTTTTCCACAAAAAGTGAATTTTGCTAAGTTGACATAATCAAAAATTTTTTTACTAGTGAAAAAGACATGTTATTGTGAGAGAAGATAGTTAATAGCACTGATTTATGCTAGAATTATCAACATTAGCAGGAGAAATTCAGATGCTCATCTCTGATGCAGTTCTGATTATTCACAATTTCTTGTAATAACTGGTCATTTCTATTCGTGTAAAATGTTAGGCTGGGTCTAGTTGGGTGACATTTTTGTAAATTATTTAAATTTCTTTAGTGATGTAAGGCATAAAATTAACATGTTAGATCAAAATTAAAATATATTTTAGAGTAACTGGTTTAATATAGATTTTATATCTGGGCTGCCTTTCTCAGTCAATAATTGAAAGTTACTTCAGATATGTTGTTTGTTTCTCTAGAACTCTGAGGTCCATATTTGACTTGTGGATGTTATACCATGCATGTTTTAAGTCATGTCCCCAAACATTACAGCTACCAGTTTGAATCAGTTTTTCTTTTTAAAAAGTTTCACCTGAAGAACCAATGCGGTTTTAATTTTTTGGTTTTTGGCTACCTATATTATTTTACCAACAAGAATACTAAGTATTTCTACCAGCTCTTTACAGTCACTACTACCAGTCTAGAGCCTTGGCACCTTTTTCAGCTGGTGTAGCAAACAACTGATTGCTATGCCCATAGCCAGATCTGTTTATTCACCTGGCTTTCAGAAGATAACAGTGGATGGCGTAGTCCAGCATCTTTTCTTCCAGGGAAACTGAATCCCAGTTCTCTACTGGCCAGGTAGCTGTGTGAATATGTGAATTTATATCTTGCCTTTATCAGTCTTGAAGATGGTAGGCCCCCAACAAAGACAAATTTTAGTTGGATTTAAATTTCCTGGTACTTCTCAGTGGTTTGGGTACTCTTTGCGTGTATGTGTGTGTGTTTAAAAGGCATAGACTATCAAATGTGGAAAATCCTTGACTTAGAGGTCTAAGTTTTCCCTACATCTTAATAATCTAGCATTATTTTTCTGTTCTTATGATAGTTTTTACATCTCTATGACCAGATGAAGTATCTACACATAGCCTTAGATTTTGCTTTAATTGCACCACTTAAATCTCACAGACCTGCATCCCTCTATTGTCTGATTTTAGCCATGTGATATTTTTAAAATTAATTTCCCAAAGATTCTCTATGCACATAAAATACATACATTTTATATTTATGATAAAGAAGGTGGATTTGTTTTTAAACTCTTAACGGTGCATTTTCACCTTCTATGAATATGATAACTTGGTGCATAACTGTTGGCACTAAACCTCCCAACAGTAACTCTGTAATGAGGATGCCATTCATGTGCACTTCTGAGGGGGTTTCTTTTTCACACAGCTGCTTCTAAACAAAAGTCCAGCAGCCATTTGCCAGCAAACAGCCAGGATGTACAGGGTTACATCACCAATCAGTCTCCAGAGAGCATTGTAGAAGAGGCTCAGGGAAAGTTAACAGAACTGGAACAGAGGATAAAAGAAGCCATAGAAAAGAATGCACAGCTGCAGTCCTTGGAACTGGCTCACGCTGACCAACTTACCAAGGAGAAGATCGAGGAGCTGAACAAAACAAGGGAGGAACAAATTCAGAAGAAGCAAAAGATTTTGGAGGAGCTACAGAAAGTAGAACGAGAGTTACAACTGAAAACTCAGCAGCAGCTAAAAAAGCAGTATCTAGAGGTTAAAGCTCAAAGAATTCAACTTCAGCAGCAGCAGCAACAGTCTTGCCAACATCTGGGACTACTAACTCCCGTTGGGGTTGGAGAACAGCTTTCCGAGGGAGACTATGCACGGTTACAGCAAGTGGATCCCGTTTTGCTTAAAGATGAACCCCAGCAGACTGCTGCTCAGATGGGTTTTGCACCAATCCAGCCTCTGGCCATGCCTCAAGCTTTGCCTCTGGCGGCAGGTCCCTTGCCTCCAGGGTCCATCGCAAATCTTACAGAACTGCAAGGAGTGATAGTTGGACAGCCAGTACTGGGCCAAGCACAGTTGGCAGGGCTGGGGCAAGGAATTCTGACAGAAACACAACAAGGGTTAATGGTAGCCAGCCCTGCTCAGACCCTCAATGACACGCTGGATGACATCATGGCAGGTGGGTTTATATTGTTACGAGCAGGTATCAAATATGATTTGCTTAAGGCGAGTAAGAGTGTGCCAGAATTTTTTTGCCGTTACCCAACTTGAGAACTATTTTTGGACTCTTGACCCAGGTATATCCTTAGAAGTATTAGTTCAATCTCAGAAGTTCTCAGACGGATACAGGTCGAATTAAAGATTAGCTCATGCAATACAAGTGACTGAAACTTTTTGGCTTAGGTAGGTAGGCTGGGGATCTAGGTTTTTTCAGCAGTGGGTGGGGTTGATGTTTGAGTTTTTGTTTTTGATTTTGTTTTTTTCTTTAAGTTCAGAATACTAAGATTGAATTTTGGCTTTTGTGCTTCTGTATTCACACCAATAAACTGGGAAATTGATAGAAGTTGAAGTGTAAAACTAGTAGGACACATCAGGAAGCTTATTTGTGAACAGAAATACTTTATATCCTAGTGGATCAAACTTCAAACCTGATGGATATTTAAAAAAAAATTTAAACACCTTTACAACGATAACAAAGTACCAAACCAAATAGGGTTTGATTGTCTGTCAGTGATTTTATCCCCTATGAATGTTAATGTGTAGTCTCTTTCTAATTGTATTATGGGACAGTGTGGTCCCCTGACAGTATCATAAATGATATATCTTTCATTGTGTAGCCAGAGAAATTATATTCCATTATAATTAGTTTCATTGCAAGAAGAAATACTTTAGAAGGTTGTTTTAATGATTCTAGTTTTTGGTACTTACTTTCTGTGAGTTCTGTAACAAAGTAGTAGAATGCGATTCTATAGGATTATCAGCCATAAGAATGCTATACTGTGAAGTATAATTTTCTTCATTTAAGTAAAGGATAAAAAAAGAAAATTTGAAAAGGAAGGAAAAAGGAAAAACAAAGACAGCAAATAGTTGAAATTTGATAGTATTTATCTGTTCTCTTCCCCTTTTTTTATTCTTTGGTCTATACTTAAAATATATGTGATTGAGTTTTTCTAGTTTTGAAACTGTTTTGGCAGCATTATATAGTATGATGAGATTATATATAATTTGTCTTTCATCTTTTAAAAGAATAAAAGAAAATTAAATTGTATAGTGTTGAGATATTTAGCGAACGTTCAGAACTAAGACACCAGCTAATGAGACAGATTTTATTCTTATAAATTGCTCTAAAGTTTCCAGTTCTCTTTTAGTGTCACCCCAGCAATAATATGTGGAATGGAGTTCTCTGCTAATCTTAGAGGGTGCAATAGCCACCTTGGAAAAAAATGTTATTAGTCATTAGAAAGAACTGTAAAGGTTCTTATAGTGATAAATATAATTTTTTTTCTATAGATATGGAAATTACTATTAATCACCATTAGCTGGTTATAATAATTGGGAAATACAATTACTAAAGAATTGCTAAAGAAATACTAAACAAATGTTAGTATCTTATGAAAATTGTAAGTACAATTTTTCTATAGATTTAAAAATTACTATTAATCACCATTAACTGGTTATAACAATTGGGAATACAATTAAAAAACGTTGGGGGGCGCCTGGGTGGCTCAGTCGGTTGAGCATCCGACTTCGGCTCATGTCATGATCTCCCCGTCTGTGAGTTCGAGCCCCGCGTCGGGCTCTGTGCTGACAGCTCAGAGCCTGGAGCCTGCTTCACATTCTGTGTCTCCCTCTCTCTCTGCCTCTCCCCCACTCATGCTCTGTCTCTCTCTGTCTCAAAAATAAATAAACATTAAAAAAAAAATTGATATCTTATGAAAATTGGAGCACAGTAGCCAGAAGTCCCAAATTTGGTATTATATGACCATTAATCTAGGTCATAATGGTCTTTCTATTATGTTGGTTGAACTCCCAAAAAATGTATCAAGTTAAGAGTTCTTTATCCAATTAAATGAAGAATGGACATTTCTACCAGTGAATATTTAGAAAAAATTTTGATATGCTATTAGATATTACATGATGTTCTTGGGCATAGTTATCAACCTCAGTTTGCCAGTTGTACAGTTTTTATGCTGATCAGAATTATCAGAGGTTTGTAAAGTAGTTTTTCTGTTAATTGGTTTACCAAACAAAAACAATTAAATTCTGCCTTTGTGTTCCAGGTGTTTTCATATAAAAAAATTTCAAAAGCACATAACTTTTTAGGAAATAGGACAAATACTTCCCATTATAAAAATACTTTACCTCTTTTTATGCCCATTTATATGGAGAGAGGAGAAATGACCAGAAGGAGGAACAGGATTAAAAACATCCAACCACTTACCTGCCTACAGTCCATCTCTGTCATCATGCATGTGTACATGCATAAGCATACACATACACTAATGCACTACTTCCACGACTTTTCTGTAGACAGCTTCTATGGTAGTATTTGTTCTTTCAGTTGAATAATGATCATTTCTGTTTCTTTCTTTGGGTTTCTATATTTTATAACCTCATCAGGTGCAGTCTTCCTTCCCCACTTCAGCATAACCTGTTCTTTATTCTCTAAAGAACCTAAATAAGCCTGTTCTTTATTCCCATTTATTAGACTCCTCTTGTAAGATTCAGTCTCTTTTTCTCTAGTACTTGGCTGGCCCAAACCTTCTGTCTTCCCTGTTCTCTGTACTTGTCAAAGCAAAATCAGTTCTCTGTTTAACCTGTCTTAACACCTTGCCTTTGTTGTGCATTCAAGTTCTTTCTTTCCTTACCTAATGTTAAAACTTATCTAGAGCATCTGGTTCTCCTCTAAAATCACACCCTAAAATGAAGTACCACACATAAAGATCTGTGCCAGAGTTCATTCAGGTACCTGCATATTTACAAGTTGTTACTTTTAACCATAGGGAATGAATGAGTGACAGGCAGGTATTTAGTTCTGATAAACCAATTTTGTAAGTATCCCAAATGAAATGACATGAAGGAATCAGTTTTTCCTATGTCTTTTTATATGAGGTGATAAGGACAATTCAACCCAAAATAAGAAAAGTTATTTTAGTGTGCTCTTTAAAAGAACTTATTCCAATTAAAATGTAAATAACAATATAGTCATTTAATAATAAAAGCTTAGCCTTTTTTTAGTATCGTGAAATAAAAATCAGTTCTTTGGACAGATTGGTGTGTTCATTCTGTTTAAGCTGATTTTTGTATTTAGCATTTTCATTTGCGAAAATCAGTCCAATCAGTGGAGACTATGGAATCTATTTTAAGAGCCATAGATTTTATATGGTTTGAGATTTTATATCTAGAATATGTACAGTTAAATTAACTTGATTTTTTTTTTCTTAACATAAAAAACTATCAATATGGGATAACAATATCCAGGTCATTAGATGATCAACTTAATATATATTAGTACATGCCCTTTTCTATTTATCTGGACCCCTAAGGATTCAAACAATGTTTTGTTTTGTTTCCTTCTTTGTTTTTTCTTTAGCTTTTAAGTGGACTTAAAAATGTATAACTATAGAATGTGTGTTGCTATAATGTATAGTGTATGTTTGTGCCTGAACTAAGGATTTCATGTAAAATAGATTTCTTAATTGACAATCATGTTTATAATTGTTATAACAAGGTCAATTTCAGTTTTATTCTTGGCGAGACATAACCTCTTTTACCTGGTTTCAGATCCAGTTGTGAATCATGATTGTTTTCTGTCTGTTGTAGTTGATAAGTATGTTGGTAACACACATCCACACTACTGTTGACCATTCAAAGATTTATGCCCACACTTCAGTGCTATAGTATTTTTAAAGGGCGGGGGGAGGGGAGGATTGATGTTCACATATCAGCTCCAGAAGTGAATTCATGAGGGAATATAAATACCCTCAATTGCCACCACCTTTGGAGTCCTCCCATCAAGTACTGACCTAATTAGCCCCTTCTTAATTTGCATATTTTGGTGAAAATAGTATCATGGGAAAATTATACTTAGAACTAACAATAATCTATTTTTGAAGGATGATTGTGTGCATACATTTATTTCTACCTTAATCTTTTAATTTTGTCCTCGTCAGTGTGATTGCTGGATTGATTGATGGGCATTTTAACCCCCTCAGAATAATTCTACATGTGGGAAACTATATTTCTATGTGAGGATCAAATTTTTATATTTTACAATATGGTCTTACTGAGGGCTACCATTCAGAATATTATCATCTCCCAGTCTGCAGTTAGTAAAAGAGTAGGTTTAAATGATTCGATAGTGAGGTTCTCTCCAGTGATACTACTTTCATTGGAATATAAGGTGTGACAATGGCAGGTTAAAACTCACACTTTTCTCCGTCTGAACTTGACTATTTTACCTTTTATTCATTTTCTGATTAAGGAGTTATAATGGACAAGTATCCATTTGCATTTAATCAATTTTAATTCATAAGAATATTTTTGTTTTCAAGGTTATTTTGAATTGAGGTTTTATGATTCCATACTGTAAGAGGGGAATTTGGTTTTCACATGGATTATTATTTAGAAAATGGGTTATTCTCAATATACTTTTTATTTTTAGACTGTTGTCCAAAGTCAGAATAAACAGAAAAACGAGTTATTAGTGCTGTGACAGTCTACCTTTAGACATTTTGTTTTAAGAAGTCTTTAAATATTTTCTAATAATTATTTTTACTGTTACCTAACAGTGTGTCATCCTTATTAAGTGCAGTTATTTTGTTCAACAGCAGTCAGTGGAAGAGCATCTGCAATGTCAAACACTCCTACCCACAGTATCGCTGCTTCCATTTCCCAACCTCAGACTCCAACTCCGAGTCCTATCATCTCTCCTTCAGCCATGCTTCCTATCTACCCTGCCATTGATATTGATGCACAGGTAAGCTCCAAATTCAGAATGGATGGTTTTTAACTAAAATTATATCATCAGTAAAAACATTAATTATCTTAGACTTAAGTCATCTTAGACTACTTTGTCTCCAGGCAGAGACCTGAGCCACAGTTATGAATGAGAATCCACATTTAAAAAAAATAAAATACCAAATACATATTATTAGTGATAAATATGTGATAGTCTGGTTTTCAAGGTCATCAGGTAACTTTTTTTTTAACTTTAGAAGAGGATATGAAAAGCAGTAACTTAGATTAATGTGTGTTTTCTTCTAATCTTAAATTAGAAGCATATAATGGATTACATGTAAAAGATTTTTCCATTTATGTGTCATATATACTTAATTGCATTTATATTGTCTTTGAAAGTTCTGATCTCGCCGACTAAAACATGTAGTGACTCTGTTTGTCTGTGTCTTAGCACTAAGTCAAAACAAAACAAAACATCCAATTAAGAAATTTGTTTACCATGTAATCTCAAGTCAGAGTGAAGTTGGAGAGGGGAGGATAGCTTGTGTGTTTTGTCCTGGAAAAGTCCTTAAGAAAAGGTCTAGCTTAGAAGACTGCTGAACAAGGTGAAGGATATATGGCCGTATTCAGTACTGACAAATATTTATTTTGTTTTGTATTTTGATTTTTACCTGGGGTTGGGGGGGCACCTGGCTAGCTCAGCTGGTAGAGCACGTGACTCTTAATCTCAGGGTCGTGAGTTCAGGCCCCACTTGGACATGGAGCCTACTTAAAATAAAAATTAAAAAAACTTTTTTTTTTATTCAAAAAAATTCGTTTAAATATATCTGGGGTGGGGAAGGGGTGACATGGGTGAGGGTGGCAGTATACATGATAAACCTTTTTATTTTGTAAATGATCAGTTCTTTGTAGTCCTGAATTTACTAAAGTGTGTGCGCGCAGACGCGCGCGCACGTGCTACCTTTAAGGCCCTGTACTCTGAACCTATTGAAGATAAAGCCTCCAGGGCTTCATGGTGGCTTAGTCGGTTGAGCATCGACTCTTGATTTCGGCTCAGGTAATGATCTCATGGTTATTGAGTTCGGCCCTGCTTCAGGCTCCAGGCTGACAGTGCAGAGCCTGCTTGGGATTCCTGCTTGCTCGCTCTCTCTCAAAATAAATAAATTTTTTTAAAAAGTTTAAGAAATTAAAGCTTCCTTTTTATTAAAATGTTTCTTGGTAATGCTGTGAAAAAGGAATTTCACTTCTATTCTTACGTGCTTTCCAAATGTTATGTTATATGTGCTAACTTTTTTTTTTAAGCACTTAAGATTGTCAGGGCTATTTTAAGGAATTGTCTGATTTTCAGACCACGTATATGAAGTAACTACTTTTAAATACCCATTTCCCTGATGAAGAAGCCAAGGCTATAAGAGAGATTACACATATCACTGAAGATCAGTTCATTTAGCTAAGAAGTGATGGGGTTGAAAGTCAAACTTAGGTGGGTGTGACTTCAAAGACACACTCGCTAGCTACCATACTATATAGAGTGTTTTTCTTTTAAGAAAAAAAATTATGAAGTATTCATTCAATGAACCACATGGTTTATATTTAATAATAAATAGCAATGAAGAACAGGGTTGAACTTGGTGTTGAATTTGTATTATTTTCCTCCAGACTTTTTCCCTCTGAGGCTATTATGTTGTAAACCATGGCTGTTATGTTTTAACCAGATATATAATTATTAGTTTTTATGAATCAAGAATTAATCCCATAAGTAAAACTAAAAACTTCACCAAAATATAAAAGGATTTTTTTAAATGCTTTTAAATCATTAGTCACAGAAAAAACTTCTCCAAGAATGATCATGATTTTATTGAGTTTGAAATTGTTATAGTGGTGGTGATATTTTACTTGACTATACTACACAATCGTCTATTGCTCTATTATAAATTAATTTCTAAGAAGTTTCATATAAATATTTTTTAATTTTTTTTAATTTAACAAACCTTTTACAGACTTGCTCATGTAAAAAGATTTGACTGTGTTCTCCTTAAATATCTGGTCTCTATATTGAGGTTTTTCAGTTGGGTTAGTCTGTCATGAGTTACACTAGTTGTCATAGGGTTTTACAAAGTTTCTGCTTAGAGATATTAACTATTCGTCCTACAGCCAATTTATGGTGGAGGCATCTTTCAGACCACCCCAGCAATCTATCTGTAGAATCTATGCTCTTAACCACTGCATTATGCTACCTGCTTTTCAATTTCTTTATCTGAAGTATGAACACTGATTTTAATTATATCATTATATCATGGCAAATTAGATTATAGAAAATAGGTCCACCACCTAGATGGTATCTTTTGTTTCTTTCATCTTTGCAACATTGTTTCCTTGGCCATAGGGCATATTTACATCAAATCTTAAAGAAAAAAGAAATGTTAATTTTTTTTAACCCTCAGTGCACAAGTCTCTTTAAAAATGCTAATGATTCTTAAAATGGTCATACTTGAAACTCTTTTAATTGATCATTTTATGCAGAAACTAATATTTTTAACAAGGATGATCAGGAACTTGAAAAATGCTGAAGATGGGAGTTTGCACTCTTTAAAGTTCCTCAAATCTTATGTCGTATAACTAGAAATTACCTTTGGTGTGTAGATATGTGCCACAGGCTCTCTACCTCTCACATAATGGTTTCACTGAATCAAGTTTGTCCGGATAGATTTGTTTTTATCCATTTTCTTTTGTTTTGTTGTGTTTTGTTTTGTTTTAAGTAAGTTCTATGCCTAACATGAGGCTCGAACTCACGACCCCAAGATCAGAAGTTGCATGCCCTAGTAACTAAGCCAGCCATGTGCCCCTTTCCTGGATATTTTAAATACATTTATATTAAATTATGTATATATAATAACATTTAATACATTTTAATACCATATACTGTGCTGTTATCAACATTTATTTAGAAAACATCAATAAATGATAGTTTGAAGGAATTATTTGGGACTTTTACTATATCTTTTAATAACATAGTTCTAACCTATTTTGCTGGAATGGTATAACAAAAAACTTGAATCTAGGTACTTTTAGATACAGAAATTAGTAATCATGTAGAGATTTTTCAGAACTGTTGGTTTTATATGAAACAGTACATCTGGTTGAAGGTTAGAGTTGAATACTGGTAAATTAAATATTTTCTGTATTTATTGTGTGAAATTTTTATTATTCCTAACAGCCACTAAAAGTAAGAAAGTACCAGTTGTTCTGTTCACGGGTTGTAAAACTTGTGTTCCAGTCTCCCTCCCTTTTTCTTATCTCATGTGTTTCATATATTTTTGAACTGCTTGTCATTTTTATTCAAACTTCTAAAGGCTTTCCTTGAAGTTGGAATAACAAATCCTAGTACATTTCAAAAATGAGAAAAATAAATTCTGCCTTATGCAATTTTGCCTTTTCTCCAGTTTTTAGTAAATAACATAAATCCATGATTATCTTTTAAAGAGGGTAGACATTAAATTTATATGTCAAGACTGAAATTCTTAAGTATGTAAAATTATGTTTTACCTTTAATGGATAAATGTCATTTGGATATTTTTTCTTTTCTTGTTGGTTTTGCAGTATAGAGAACAGTTTCATCACAATGATTTGATTAGAAAAGTTAAAGAGACCAGGAAAAATGAGTTAATAGTGATATGCAGTATGCTGCCATTAAAGCATTCTCCTTTAAAATGCATGCATTCTACTTGTTTATGTGAAGTTTTAAGCAAGTTATTTACTATTTTACTGATATTGTCCTTATTCCCTGATCATTCTCATTCTCCCTAAATGGTATCCTTTTTTTTTTTAAATCTTTTTTTGTATTTTATGTGCAATCTCTGACATGTTTAGAGAATGATATATTTGGGATTATGAAGGTTATGGAAGTCTAAAAAATAGTTTAACCCCGGAAGTCCTAATAATTTTCAAAGTAATTTAATTACTTAGGTATAGTTAATAGATATACTTTCTTTTTTTTTTTCTTTTTTTTTTTTTTTTTTTACAGACTGCTCAGGTATATTTTTCACCTGCATTCTAACTCATTAAAAGTTGCTTTTTCCATTATATTGCATCTGTCTTATGATTCCTTCTTGTTTTTCATTCCTACATAATTGAATAGTCATGTTGATAAATTACAGAATGTTTTTACATTGAATATAATTTTAGTTTTTTTTTATAAGAATATAGTCATCATAACAGCATCTGTTATGTGCAGAATTGTATATTTTAACATATCATGGGCTAAAAGGAAATTTTCTTTAGAATGTAGACCTGAATGAGCTTTTAACAAAGCTCTGGGCATCTCTCTCCCTTTCAGGTTTCTCTTAGATACAGATCCATGACAATGTATTTGACTTCTTAACCAGTGTAACAGGACTTTAGTGATGCATTGCCTTTCAGAAAGTCCTCAACCTATATTGTTATCATTATTTCCTTGATTAGTAATCTTGAAAACCCCTTTTTTTTTCTGTACCTTATCAAATCATTGTTAATTTTAACCCAGACTTTTGCTTCAGTTAATTTGTTTCTTGATATATAGCAAATTAGGATAGTGTTTCTTACCATTCGGAGATTGTGTAGATGTGTATTAGGAAGGTGGAAACCTCACTTCAGACTCTTTAAATTCTTTCATATTGTCTTTTGAAGATTATCATAAGATATTAATGAAGTTAATGAAGTTGCCCACTCTTAAGTTCCCCCAAGGAATTTGACAAACCCTCTTTTCTTAGCTTTAAATATTTTTTCCTTCAACTCTCATAATACCTTTTTTATATTTCTCTCATAGTTTGAACTTAAATTTGCCCTTTGCTGTAATCATTAAGCTCCTAGTGAGCAGGCACTGTATTTATCTTTGTCAACCCTGAAGTACCTAACAGAGTACTTTGAACATAAAAGGTGCTTCATCAATGTCAGTTGAGCTGACGTTTTATAATGTGGAAGAAAACCAATATTTTACTAATCCACTAAAATTTCCCGTGCTGATCTTTTTCAAATATTGTTTGTTTCTTCATTCTCTGTTTATAATTGGCACTGCTTTCCTAAATTACTCTTTTAACCCCCAGAAACTCTTTAGAAACCTAATAAACTTCATCATAAAGTGGACTCTTCATAAAGTTGACTCTTCTAATTGTCTGTACACTAACATAGAGAGCACATAAGGCAGATAGACTTAACATTATACTGACCTCACTTGGCCGTGTAGTAGGACTGCTTTAGGATGGGGAAAACAAGATTGCGATATCCAGGATCTCCTTGGTTTTTCAAGCCGATCCTTATCAGTTATTAGCTCGTATGACCATTGGAAGGTTATTTCTCTGAGCCTTTGTCTCTTTTTCTGAAATCAAACATAATAATTCCTTCCTTATAAACCTGAAATGAAGATCAAATACTATTACACAGTCAGAGCTGTCACTCATTTAAGTATTCATGTCCTTCTTCATTGTTGTAGTTGGTGCATCTCTCCCTTGTGGCCATCCCTGATCTCTGCAGTCAGTAGCTCTGCTCTCTGCCAGCCTCTTCTGCAGAGCAGCTTTTGCGGTCTCCCTCTTCATCACTGACTAGTAGGCTTTTCTTATTTCTTGACTCTATCGATTTTGCCTTTTGTCTCTTGTTATTCATTTTTTTATAACAGAGTTTGGTTTTTAGAGTTATTGACCTTCTGGGAGAAAATGCCTTTTTGTATTTATTGCATAAATATAATAAATATTATATAAATATGTAAACAAAATAAATTATATTTCATATATGTAGTTGTTTGTTTTATTAGTAATAGTCTTTGAATCTGTAACCCTGTGTAGCTTTTGTCATTCATTTAACTTAACTATCATTATTGTTTCCTAGGCAAAGTACCACTTAGTGATGCTAATCTAGACTACTCTGTAGTACTTTCCTCTCCAGTAGTCTGCCCCATGAATTCTAGCTATCCTGACCTCTCCAAACTCTGCCTTCTCAACTCAGGGAGATTGCCACGCTGTGTTTGGGTACCCAGTCTGCACTGCAGCCTTGAAACTCTCTAGACAATAAGTTCAATTAATCATTTCTATCCTCTGAGATCACTGCCATGCACTGCCTGTCTAAACACCATTATTTCAAATAGTTTGCCCTTTTTCTTTTCTTTTCTTTTCTTTCTTTTCTTTTCTTTTCTTTTCTTTGCTTTGCTTTTCTTTTCTTTCCTTTTGGTTCTTTGAGATAGGAAAACATATCTTGTCTACGCTACTCCATTAATGAATAGAAGTAAAAGTGAGTCCAGCAGTGTTTAATTTAATCATGTAGTTGTAAAAAGCATATGGTTGAAAATCATACTTTTTTTCCCTTCATGCCTGCATTAAGAATGGCCTATAAAGTTCAAATGTTATTTTGTAGCCTTTACAAAAATCACAAGTTAGCCACTGATGGAAAAAGAACAACTAAATATCCAAATGTTTGATATAGTAGAATGGTACAGCTGTATCTGTATTTGGTAGAAGTTTATATTATATAATTGATGGAATCATTTGAAAAATTATCTAATAAGCTAATCAAAAAATATTTTTTTATAGACTGAAAGTAATCATGATACGGCACTAACACTTGCCTGTGCTGGTGGTCATGAGGAACTGGTACAAACACTGCTGGAGAGAGGAGCTAGTATTGAGCACCGAGACAAGAAAGGTAAGGTTTACTTTTGTAAATTTTTTTTTTCTGGAATATTTGTATTCTGTGAGGAAATACTACTTCTAGTCCTATTGTGATAGCTAGTTATAATGGAAAACAGTACTGTCTTTTGCTTAGCCTGTAGTGAGAAGATCATTATTTTTCTCTAGGTTTTACTCCACTTATCTTGGCTGCTACAGCTGGTCATGTTGGTGTTGTGGAAATATTACTGGACAATGGTGCAGACATTGAAGCCCAGTCAGAAAGAACCAAGGACACACCGCTATCTTTGGCTTGTTCTGGGGGAAGGCAGGAGGTACCGTTTTCCCCAGTGTTAATTGTCCATCTGTTTACCAACTATGTGTCTTAACTTTTATGATTTGATAGTAGTAATGGATTGACATCCGAATTTTTCACAGTAACTGTCCTTTTGCTAAGAGATAATAATTTCAAGTGTCGGTGTTAGCATAAGCTATTATGGCAGAAAAATCATGTTTTTAATTCTGTTCATCCAAAAGTAGTACCTGCTGTAAGAATCCCTGTGTGTTGCATTCTGGCTAAGGGAATGATTAAGGCATTCCAAATCATATCTGTAAACTCCTGATAAGCAGCGCCTAAAATCATTCATCTTTTCCTGTCCTAGAGTACCTAGTATGAAAGGTACTTAAGCTCAGCTTCTATTGCTTTCTATGTATAAGATTAGTAGGGAAATAAGAGGAATTAGTTTTTCGTTGTTCTCTTCATTTTCCCCACTCTTTCTCAAACCTGGAAGAAAGGTTCTCAGATAAGATTGTATGATCTTTTCATTTTTTTAAAGGAAGGTAGAACAGTTGGTGTGATCAGGTATAGGCCCAAGAAGTTATAGCTTTACACCCATGTGTGTCTTCTGGTGTTTAATGATCAGCTGGATAACCTAATGTTTTAAATTTGTTTTTTAAATCCACTTGTAAGGATTTTGATTAGCCAGTTGTGCTGTCTCTATGGACTGACAAGTTTGTAATTAGGTTCTTGTTGATTCTTATATTTAGGAAGTACCCTGGGTCGACCAGGTCAGTTCCTACTCAGTTTAAAAATCTTTTACTTTTTTTTTTTTTTTTTGCCATCCTATTGTAAAGTTCTCCTTATTATCAAGCCTCAATTATGCCTTCCCTAAATTTCCCCACTATTGTTAATTCTATTCGTTGAATTAATTGAAAGAGATTTATACTCTCTTGTATCTACAGATATTTAGGCTGTATTTGCCACTTAACTGTTTTCTATTTGAAGTGTGTCCTGTTCTTTTGATTGTTAGTTTGAGGATACTTTTCCAAATCCTTCAACTGGCTATTCTATCCATGATGTCAGTGTACCTCCTGAAATACTCTATCTAAAATTACTCTGGCCAGTGAAGTGGTAGATTCTTACCTGCCTATTTGTGCAAAACCTAAACTGCTTCCCACCTTTTGCCTATCATAACACATCAGGTTATACTGAATTCTAATCAGCTAAACCAGTGAAGTGGTAGATTCTTACCTCCCTATTTGTGCAAAACCTAAACTGCTTCCCACCTTTTGCCTATCATAACACATCAGGTTATACTGAATTCTAATCAGCTAAACCCACTAGAGTTTTTAGTTAACTAGAAGATAAAGATTTTTTTAAGAGATAGAATAATTCTTGTGCAGAAAGAATGGGAAATCTAATAAAATGGTACATGTCTAGAGAGATAGGAATTGTTTTGTGCATTAAATGGCATAATGGACAGAAGATGCCAATAAGTACTTATATAAATGGTAAATATTTTTTAGCTATCAGGAAATGTCAATCAAGACCCCAGTGGGTTACCACCACATACCCAACTAGAATGAATAAAATTATAAGGACTGACAATACCAATTTTGCCAAGGATGTGGAGCAACCAGGACTCACTTATTATTGCTGGGAGTATAAATGGTACAACCACTTTAGGAAAAGGTCTGGCAATTTCTTATAAAACTGAACCTACACCCAGAAATTCTGCTAGGTGGAACCCATTAGCAATGAAAATGTATTTCTGCAAGAATGTTCATAGCAGCTTTATTCAAATTTGCCAAAGACTAGAGACAGCAAAGCTGTTCATCAGTAGGAGAATAGAGAAACTATAGTATATTCACATCATGGAATGCTATGCAATACACACATATGACTCTCAAACACTGATTTCATCTATATTAAGCTTTAAGATAGATGAAACTAGTCTATAGGTGAGGTCGACTGGGAAAGTGGCATGAATAAAAAACAGGGATTTAAATTACATTAGTTTTGGGGTGCCTAGGTGGCTCAGTCAGATAAGTGTCCAACTCTTGATTTTGCCTCAGGTGATGATCTCATGGTTGTGAGATTGAGTCCCATGTAGGACTTCATGCTGGGCATGGAGCCTGCTTAAGATTCTCTCTCCCTGTCTCTGCCCCTCCCCTACTCACACCCTTTCTCTCTCTCAAAAAAAGAAAAAAAAATTATCAGGGGTGCCCAGGTGGCTCAGTCTGTTGAGCATCTAACTTTGTCTCAGGTCATGATCTCAGAGTTTATGAGCTGAGCCCAGCATTGGGCTTGCTATTGTCCATGCAGAGTCCACTTAGGATGCTCTGTTCCTCCATTTTCTCCCCCACCCTAGTTCACACCTTCTCTCTCAAAAGTAAACTTTTAAAAAAAGTATTACAATTTAAAAAAATAAATTAGTTGTATGCATTTGTGAGTACTCAGTGAATATACACTTAAGGTTTATGCATTTGTTGTAAGTTACAAATTTAAACCCCCCCAAAATTTAAAACAAGTAATATTCTAGATAATGATACACATACTGATGTACTTAAGGGAAATCACAGGTGTCTACAGTTTACTTTGAAATGAAATGAAATGCATCAAAAAATGGACAGATGAAAGATGTAATTAAGTAAGTATAGTAGAATATTAATGGTAGAATCTAGGTAGCAAGTATATGTAAATTTCTTAAAGTTTTCCATATGTTTAAAATTTTTCATAATAAAATGTTGGGAAGAAATAAGTGTTTTATCCCAAGTTTTTAAACATTTAGTTATTGATTATAAGTTCAAAAAATTTTAAAGACATTATAAATGAAGAAATCTTATCTTTTTTACCATTACGTGATGAAATAACACAGAAGTGCTAATTTCTAAAATAGCATTGCACAACAACAGACTGAGATCCAGCATATCTGAGATCCAGGTCTTTCATGAATGCTGGATTTTAATTGAAAAGATGGCTTTCTGTTGGCTTGTAAATGCTCTTGCCGTCATTTGAAGCTGATTTTGTGCAAAGGATTAAAAAAAGGACTTTCCTCTTTTTTCTTATACGATATACAGAAAACTAGATCAGAAATATACCTTTGCAAATTATTTCACCGTAAGAAGAAAACACAACTTTTCCTCTTTTCTTTTCAGGTGGTGGAGCTGTTGTTAGCTCGAGGGGCAAATAAAGAGCACAGGAATGTTTCTGATTACACACCTCTAAGCCTGGCTGCTTCTGGTGGCTATGTGAACATTATCAAAATATTACTAAATGCAGGAGCTGAGATTAATTCTAGGCAAGTTTTATTCTCTCTCTATAAGCCCCTTAAGAATGTTATGATAAAGCTGTTTGTAGAACACTTATATTTTTGATGCCATATTTAGAAAATGCCTTCATTACAAATTTAGAATCCAAATCTAAATTAGAGATTTTTAAGATTAATTTTATTCAAATATTTAAAACTATTGGTACAGAACTTGAAAACCATAACTTACTCTATTTCTTATGGTACTAAAAGTAAACACAGTTTTTATGCTTTAGGATGAAAAGTTCATCTTAATAATAATAATTTCATAGTCACTTTTCAGCCCAAGTCATTATGTTGGATGAGCTACAGAAAGTAGTCTAGGTCTAGGTGATAAAAGATTTCGAATGGAGTCTTGGTAGTATCTCATAGACTTACTGGGGCTGAAAAAAATTATTTAAATAATCCAGCAAAATAAAGAATCAAATCCTGAAATAGAATTCTATAAAACTCATCCAGTTTTTCTGGGACATTTAAATTTTATATCTTTTCCTTTTGTTCTCCCCATACCTCCACCCCCAGAACTGGTAGCAAATTGGGCATTTCTCCTCTGATGTTAGCAGCTATGAATGGGCACACAGCTGCTGTTAAGCTCCTGTTAGACATGGGCTCTGACATAAATGCTCAAATAGAAACCAATCGGAACACTGCCCTTACCTTAGCCTGCTTCCAAGGAAGAACTGAAGTGGTTAGTCTTCTGCTTGATAGAAAAGCAAATGTGGAACACAGAGCTAAGGTAAGAAAAAATCTGAGATTTACACATGGATTTATTTACTGCTTCGATATTTAAGGTGTACAGTAACATTACGCTAATTATAATTTTAGTATTTTCTAGTAACATATATCTTACATATGTATTTAATCAGAAATCATTCTGTGTACTCAGTCAAGCATTAACTCTTGAAAATACTTCAACAAATTTGTATAGGTAATAATGATATATTAGGGTTATCAGCTATAAAATATGTACTTTATGAAAGAGAAGAGAGGAAACATTTATTAGTGCCATTTATATGCCAAGTGCTTGCATCTTACACAGATTTTTTTCACAATAAATTGACATTAAGTAGAATCATCTTTCAGTAGATCACACTGTAACCCAGGCTTGTAGTGTCAGTGCTGAAATTTAGTTGTGAATCTTTGTAAACAGCTATATCATGTTGCTCCCCAGGTGGTTCTTTAAACATTTTAGCCCTTTTCAGTCCCTTATGTGTTGTTTTTTATTTTTCATTAAACCTAGACTGGCCTCACACCACTAATGGAAGCTGCCTCTGGTGGATATGCAGAGGTGGGCCGAGTTCTTTTGGATAAAGGTGCTGATGTTAATGCCCCTCCAGTTCCCTCTTCGAGAGATACAGCTTTAACCATAGCAGCAGATAAAGGGCATTATAAATTCTGTGAGCTTCTCATTGGCAGGTATGATGTTGTCATGCCCTTCATACATGACTATGACGTTACTGGTGGTTACTCTTCTCTCTGGGCAAATTGTACTATTAAAATATCAAATGTAGTTACTTCTTCTGTTAACTACAATTGCATGTCTTGTTTTATTTTTTACACCTACTTCTGTTATTTCCCACCTACCTAGAGCTAGGTACAATTACATTGTCTGATTTATTTCAGCGCAACCTAGAAATACTTCTCTTCTTTCTTGGGTGTGTATACACTTTTAAAGTACTATAATACACTATCTGAACATCCAGCTGTTGTTATGCATATTCACATCTCCCACACAGTTTGAGTTTTCCAAAGAGTAATCACTGGAAATCCTAAAAGTCTAGCAGCAATCTAAGATTTGTTGTTGATTTTCTTGTTGTTTTTTTTAATTTGTTTATATTGTTTTTATTTTTGTTCTTAATAGCAATTAGACCTTTTAAGTGACAGTTAAGGAATTATTCAAGGTATCAGACAGGATCCAGGGAAATTCCTGCTTTCAGTCATTTAGAAGTTACCTGCCAGTCTTCCAAAGATGCTTGTCTGCTTAATTGGATTTCTTGCTTTAACAGTCTTAAAGACGTTTATCTGGTGTCCTAAACAGAAGTATTTAGTAGTGGCTGCTATCACCTGTTATGCACCATGAGTCTTACCACGATGGCTACTGAGTGCTAAATCTGCATGTTATTTTTAGAAGCCACATAATAAAAAATACATGAATACAAATCATCTGAAATAGATACAGTTGCCTTGTAGGGTACTGTTTATGTCTCTTGCATACTGTTTATTTAATATATTGATTATGCTATTAATCAATGTACTTTTTTTTTTTCACTAAATAAGATTTCACATTTTCTCAGGATTGAAACCCAGAATTATGCAGTCATTAGAATAAGAAAAGCAGTTATTAGTGTATGATTGTTTTTTAATTTGAAGACTTTTAAATTCAATGGTTAGAAATTCTTTGTAATTTTGAGAGAAAAATGTATTTAAGTCCTTGAATATTATATATAATATTTCACTTTTACTGAATATGTTTTGTAAGTTAATAGTTGACTTTTATTGTCATCTGTGTCATTCCATTTCATTTTAAACAATATCTGTCTCATTCATTCAGGGGAGCTCACATCGATGTACGTAATAAGAAGGGGAACACTCCATTGTGGCTAGCGGCAAATGGCGGACACCTCGATGTAGTCCAGTTACTAGTACAGGCGGGTGCAGATGTGGATGCAGCAGACAACCGCAAGATTACTCCTCTGATGGCAGCATTTAGGAAGGTAGAAGTGTTTCATCCTCCTCCACTTGGATGTTTTTCACCTTTTCTGGATGTGTATCGCTTAGTGACTACTAAAGACCCCCATTTTAGGATTTAACGGTAGTGATGAAAGCAGTAAAATAATAAGCAAATAATCACTCTGATGGCAACACTGAAAGGTAGACACAGGTACCCAGAAAAACCATTAATATTACCCATATTGATAAGTTAAGCTAATTAAACTTTTTAAAAGTTGTTCTAAGTAATATTTCCAAAATCTAATTGCAATCTTAACCTTTCACACAAAGTGTAAGCCCAATTAAAAGTACTAATTACATATGGATGAATGTTTTCTTGTATTAGTGCAGCAGGGAAAAAATTTCAATTGATTTTCTTTTTAATCATTTGCTTTAATTACTAGGAACAAGAGAATTATATGATGAAAACCCAGCTACCAATATTTTGAATGACTGAAAATCAAATGAACTACCTTCAGAAGTAGAAATAAATTTTGCGAAAGAGAGAGAAATTTTGTTTCTCTTCCTGTAATGCATAGCGCAGAGCTGTATATAAATAATTGGATTTAATAATTTGGTTGGTCTCTTAAATGCAGCTTTAATTTGTTACTGGGAAAACTGGATTACTGTTCAGTGTTTAAAATTTGAGTTTTGTCATTTTGAGACAGGTAGGTAAAATCCTTTGGTAGATTTCAAATTATTTTGTTGTATTGAAAATTTTAATACATAAATTGCAAGAAATCATCTGTCTCCTTTTTTGTCTTATTATTCTCTCTGACTGTGCTTTATACCATACCTCTTCCCTAAGTATTCTAGACTACCTAGACACTGACTCTGTATGTTGCTTCCTCAACAAACGTATTCTTTCTCACTACCTCTCCAAGCAAGCTAACATATCATTCATCTTCCTAACCACCCCACTATGTTGGTATCCTCTTCTGGAACCTTTTCCTCCCCTCAGTCTCTGTCATCCTTTGAAATCCAATCTTAGTTTGTCAGTCAAGCTAACATGATCTGGAGACCTTAGAGCTCATCCCCCATTTTGAGTTTCTGATGTGGAGGGTCTTCTCCTTGTTTGGTCTTTTCTTTTTTACTGTTTCTCACATCACCTTTGTCCTCATCTCAGGAATACTCATATCCTTCCTCTTTTCTCTAGGGTTATTTATTCTTTGGGTATCGTTTAAATCTCCCCTTCTACAAAACCTCTTCCAATCTATTTGAGCTTACGGCAGGATATTTAATCTCCTAAACATTGTAGAAGTTCTAAAATCTGTTATTTTTATCACTCATTTTGACAAAAATTATTGTTACTACTCTAACATGCATATGTCCTACCTTTCCAAATAGACTTAATTCCTTAAGAACAGTGTTTATCTTTTATATTCTTTTGTATTCATTCCATTATTTATTTATTTATTTTTAGTATCTACCATGTGCAACTGTAATGGTTGGGCTATTACATTGTACAGAGTACAGCAGTTGCACTTTTTTTTTGGTTCGTTTTTTTTGGTAAAGAAATACTAATTTAATCAGGGTAAGACCCACGCACAAAGTCAGGTAACTGTGTGAAGTGTCCCATAAAATTTAAATACTATAGAAGTGTTGGCAAGTTGTCAAGAAATAACGTAAATGGCATTGAACTATTCATTAAAAGATAAGAATAGTTTAAGAAGATGTAGGTGAAAACGGTAAGAGATAGGAAATATACTAAATATAAACAGTCGGTTAATCAAAACTAGCTAATTTAGGTGTTGTGTTCAGAGAGCAATTGTGTAGATTGGAGAAAGTTAGTCTCTTGAGTCCTGGTCTAAAGGTTTTGAACTTAGTGAACTGTGTTACAGTGAATAATATAATCATAGCTCATGCTTTAGAAAGGTGTATCTTATTTCTTTTGTACTACTGGTACAGTGTTAATGCATTTAGTTTTTATCTGAAAGAAAAAACAAAATTGTTATTTCTACCCTTTCAGTGCTTAGATTGAAATAGGATGCTCACTTATGAATTAGCTAGAAAGGAATTTATTTTTTCTTTCAGACATATCCCTGTTTCTTCATGCTGATTTTTGGCTTGCTGGTTTTTTATTCAGTGTTGTTTAGAATTTTAGATCAGGTTATTCTGTACTGTTTTGGAGGGTGGGATGAGAATGAACAGGGTAGATTTAACTTACAAGAACCAAAGTTTGTCTGTTTTTCATTTATAGTGCAAATGGTATCTAAGTAAGAGTTTATTTTGTGGCACTGATGTCAAAGTAATCTTAGTTAAGACAAGACTATAGATTTACTGAATCCTGTTAAAAGTCTGTTTTCAGTCTGATATTGGTATCTGTCTTTTAGGGTCATGTGAAGGTGGTGCGCTACTTAGTCAAAGAAGTCAATCAGTTTCCATCAGACTCTGAATGTATGAGATACATAGCAACCATCACTGATAAGGTAATGATACTGATTAAATTAATCCCACTATATGAGATAGAGATCTCATGTGGCTTTTTATATGTGTATGTGTGTGTCTGTGTGTGTATCATGCTAAGAAAAAGTCTTAGTGTAAGCAATAATGTGTGGTATATAACTTTTATTTATCATTTATCTAGTATTTGGGAATGCAGTATTCTATTTAAAAGGTGCTTCAGATTATTTACTTACCTAATGAGGCAATAAAGTATTCTCTAAGACCTAAACAAAACGGAGCATAGTATTTTTTATAGTAATGGGCAAGGAAACTTTAATGTTTTCAATATAATATAAAAGTTGGCGTAATTATCAGCTTAAGAATGAATTGGCTAGGATTTTTGCAGGGAAAGTAGAGAAGGTAAAATAAATCCTATTAGAGATCTAGTTGAGATGTTCCCCTGGAGATGTTTTGATTGGGGTTTATACTAACATTTGACTAAAATCCTAAGACATGCGTCTGAAAATGCAAAGAAGTCAGTAAATCTAAAATTGTCTTTCTTAGCAGTCATTACATAATAGCAAGCACTTTTTTTTCATGAGTTTTATTTAACATAGCTAATTCGTGGTCTTGCCTGCCTGTACATTCTTCTATGATAATTAACATTCCTGGATACCACTGTTTTTTTGTTTTGTTTTGTTTTGTTTTGTTTTTGGAGGGGTGGGGAGATTAAAAAATTAGGCTTTTGTCCTAATAGGGAAATAGCTCTTTCCTGTTAAATAGTGTGTCCTGGAATGAACTCACTGAGAAAAGTATGTAAGTACCCATGTCTACAATTTTCTTTTAAGTGTAATTCTTACACAGAAAGTTGTAGCAGCAGAGCTTAAATATTTGAAATAATTCCTGTCAGTTAAGTTCTTTAATTTTTTAAACACATTTTCTTTGTTGACATTGACCTTTCCCTATAGCCCATTAACCAGCTGGCATAAATTATTGAAGCTCTGTTTGTTATATGATTTCTTACACTGAAATTTTACGAGTACATAATTTTAATTTTCACAATACCAGTCAAATGGATATTATTTCGAAGGACAGTAGAGGCTCTTTGTGTATCTTAAAAAACATACACCATTTAGATTATGATTTTATTTGTACCCTTTTTTGCCCTACCACTGATGTTTATTGCTTATGTTCATTCAAGTACCTTAATTATCTTTGTGTTTTAAGGAGTCTCTCTAAATGTGAATTGTTTTTTGAGGCTGCAGACATCTTAATTTTTTATTTTAGGAGATGCTGAAGAAGTGTCATCTTTGTATGGAATCAATAGTACAAGCCAAAGATAGACAGGCTGCTGAAGCAAACAAAAATGCCAGCATTTTATTAGAAGAGTTAGACTTGGAAAAGGTAATGATAACCTTTACATATGAAAATAACCAACTTTTTCCCTTTTCCTTCTCCCTAATTTGTAATCTATTGTCTTTTGTTTTCACTTTAAATTATGTACATGTTTTCCGCCCTAGTTTCATTCAGATAGAATTATGACTATTTTAAATATCATCAGAAGAATTTTCTTTGTAATCAAATTAACAAAATTTTATTTTAGAGATTGCATTCCTCTGGAAGTCAGAAAACCTAGCCTCTAATAATCAAGTTGAGTCTTATCTGAATGAATGATCTCTTAATCCCCCTCCAAATTGATCTTTCACTGCTCCTAGACCTTGTAATTTGTTGCCAGCAGATTTATCAGAAGTACCAAATGCATTACCAGCACATAACCAGCCAGTGAGTTACAGCCACTTGGTGGAGTGTTTAATGAGTACATTTTTTAAATAGATAGTTTCTCTTGTACTTTTCTCTTTCAGGCAGAACATCAGTCTCACCTATTCTCACGGGGAGTAAAAAAGTCCAAACAGCATTTGGTTTTGACAGTCCCATATAGCTCCTTCTTTCTCCCCCTTCATATCAATAACTGTGTATTCTGGAATGTAATACGAATAGTAATCAAAACAGGAAAAGAGTTGGTTGACATTGAATCTAAAAATGAATGCATATTCTGCCATATTTCATCTTTTATAAAAAGGTTAAAAATGCTTTAGATTTAATATTACTATTTAAATTTATAAGGGATATACAGGGATACTATTAATCTTTTTGATTTGAGTTAGTTCCATTCTTTTTTATTATACTTGCTGACTTTGTTAAGCTATGTATTTCAACTTACATAAACAAAATATGAATTATTCTCACAATTTTATTCTATTTTTTTAAATTTTATTTATTTTATGAGAGAGAGAGAGACCATGTGCACACGAGCGTGGGAGGTGGGGCGGGACAGAGAGAGTGAGCAGGAGAGAGAGAGAATCCTAAACAGTCTCTGTGCTGTCAGCCCAGAGCTGGACTCGGGGCTCAATCTCACAAGCTGTGAGACCATGACCTGAGCTGAAACCAAGAGCCAGATGCTTAACTGACTGAGCCAGCCAGCCACCCCCATTTTATTCTAATTTAAATGTGAAAAAACACTGTTATTTTTCAGAAAATATATTTAATACTGGAGATTCCTCATTTTTTAAAAATCTCTTTTATTTTCTGTACAAACAAATTAGCTTTTTTGGTTATTTTGAAATTTTAATTTTTTTTTTAATGTTTACTTATATTTGAGGGAGAGAGAGAGATACACAGAGTGTGAACAGAGGAGGGCTAGAGAGAGGGACACAGAATCACAGCCCAGAGCCCACGCGGACCTCAACTCAAGAACCGCGAGATCATGACCTGAGCCGAAGTCAGACTGAGCCACCCAGGCACCCCCCATCCATTTTAAATTTTAAAAGAACATGAGCACATTGAGAGGTAGATAGTTATTATAATACTTGACCTGTTTTCGTATTCAGTTTTATCTAATATTTAATGCCTGCTAAATACCAATCAATGTAATAAGGCCCATTTGTATGATAAAATGTATTATTTTGGTCTTCCCACTAAAAAATATTACTCCCTTTCTCTTACAGATGGAGAAACTCAAACTGTGGGAAGTTAAGTAACTTGATTAAACTAGGGTAGGATTCGAACCCAATTTTTTCATTCCAAATTCCCAGGGTTCCACTCTTTCCTTAACTGACCATAACATACATCTTAGTTCTTTTTAATTTTTTCTTCTCAAAGTATTATAATATCCTATTTTTGCATTACTCTCCTAGGTTTGCATAGAATTCTCTAATGCAAGTTAGAGAGTAAGTTATTTTATAATATTGCTTCTTTTTGCATTTTTATCAAATCTAGAAAGCATCCTTTCTACAGCTGAGACATAGAAATCTGTTTTTAAATAAAATCTTTAATTTTTCATGCCTTTGATATTTACACATTACGTTAAATACATTTAGGGATTTAGTGCATACCTGTAGATTATAGAGACAGGAGGCAATTTATAGGAGCTATCTTTTTAAAGATATCTGTTCTCAATCAACTTCATTTTTTTCATTATTACAATAATGTGTTCAATTTAAACTGAAATATGCATAAAGAAAAACATGTCACCATTGCAAGATAACTAAAGTTAAAAACCTGGCATGGTAACTAAAGTCTGCACTCTGCAATTACTTACAAAGCCTTTTAAGACTGTATGTGATATGCCCACCCATAATACTCCTTACAACTCTCTAATCTTTTTTTTTTTTTTTTTTTTACTTTCTTTCGTCACTTTGCTCTTTTTGTGCTGACAATCCTCTTCTGCTCTTGCTGTGCCTTCTGCCTTGAATGTCCCTTCAGTTGCCTCTTATTTTAGTCTCCTTTCCATAAACTCTTGCTAGTTTTCATCCCTTCTGTCACTCTGTAACATTTGAAATACTGTATTTTATTTAGTTATCTTGTTTGACTCTCTCTACCTCTACAATGCATGTATCACAAAATGGTGCCCGGCATGTTGTAGGCACTCAATTAAGTATTTCTTGAGCGAATGAGTATTCATACATATGGAGATGGTGTACTTTTTATTTAAAAAGGTCATGTGAACACATTGCTCTAATACTTGCTTTTTCCTCTCTCAGTAATTGATGAATATTGTCAGTTGCTAGTGATTTAAATAACTATAGAACTCCATAGTAAGTTTGCTTCCAGTTTTTTGTCACTACAGATAATGTTCCAATAAAAGTCCTTTTACATATTTCCTTATATTTTGGTGCTTTTATTTTTATAGAGTAAGTTTCTTCACTTGGGTTGATGTATTTTAAATTTGATACTTCCAAAATATTTTCCTACTATTATCAGCAATACAGGTGTCATTTTCTTGAATTCATTCCAATATTTCTTAACTTTGATGTTCCAAGAGCCTCAGATTTAAAGTAAGTCGAAAGGAACTACTTTCAAATGTCATTGCATATTTTTCCATAATATTAAAACTCAGAGTGATAAATAATTCTGATCATAAGTTAATTAGATGTAAATTGATTCTGCTGCATGCACTAATACTTCATAAACAATTTCGAATGGGGGCAGTGTAGAGATAAAATTCTAGATCACAGAGGGGCGCTTCTCTCCTAAACTCTACCCCAGTATTTCTGTTTGAAAAATCATCAGATTGGGATCTGATAGGATTTGGTTCACTTTTTTTTACTTATTATTTATATCTAGGAAGATACTTTTTTCTTTGTTTTTTCTTTTGCCTTTTGAGATACAGTATATTCTGGCCCCACCATTGCTGATTTAAGAACATCATTGGAGTTGGTCTTGTCTGGTCTAAGTTGAATGTTCTGTGTAGGTAATTTATTGCTTGTATGAAAGTGCTTATCTGATCAGCCTTTGTAATTTGAAAATTTTGGTAAATAGGTTGTAAAAACTGCTGAAAATGCTGCCCATTATATTTACCAGATTCCCTTGTCCTTCTTCAGTGAACATATATTTACTGAGCATTTATTTTGTGGAAGAGTCCCTGCTTTGGAGCAGTTTATCTGGTCAAGCTGTGGACTTCTCTTGCAGTTCATTGCTTGTTCTCTGAAGCTTTTAATATGCCCATCCTGTAATCTTAATTTTATACATTTCATTCTCTGATTATCTTTTCAGCTTTACTCCCTCTAGAATTCAACCTCCAACAATCTTGACAACACTATCCTTTGACCCTTATCCTATGACTTCTCACTGTTCCTTACTCTCTTTCATTTTACTCCCACCTGCAGCCTAGTAACTAAGTGTGTAGAAAAAAACATTCACTTAATGACAAGTTTTACTTTAAATGGGTGACAATGAATCCTTTAATGCTACCTAGTTGTTGTACTGTGTTTCCCTAATTTCATTCATTCTCCCACACATCATCATCTCTTTTTACCCTCTCACTTTCAGTACATATGCTCCTTTAGCCTCAAGTAATGGGCTTGCATTTTACAATGAGAAAACTGAAGCATCAGAAGGAAACTTTCAGACTTTCCTCAACCCGTCTACCCACCCACCAGTTTCTACCCATATTCTTCTTCCCAGTTACTAAATAAAATTTTTCGTAATCAGTCCATCTATTGAACTAGATCTGGTCACCTTTACTCAAAAACATTGTGGCAAATCTTTTCTCTTTGTCTTCTATCATTTTTCCCCTTCTTGTGGATCATTCTTATCCTCATACAAGCTTATTTCTCCAATCCTTAAAATCTTTTGGTTCCTCCCCTTCCTCTCTCCAGTTTTCAGCTACAAGCATCTCTTTGCTTCCCTTTGCAGCCTAACAGTAACAGCAAACTCATCTATTTATCTGTTTCCAGTTCTTCTTCTTTTTGAATATATTCCTGTCAGGCTCTCACTCTCATCTCTACCACAACTATGCTTTTATGGTCTCCAGTGACTTTCATGTAGCCAAACCCAGTGCTCAGTGCTCTATCCTTATCTCATGGAGCCTAATAATACCTGACCTATTTCTTCACTTGACTTCCATTGCACTACGCACTCTTAGTTTTTCTCTTACCTCCTGGATGTTCCTTCTGTGTCTCCTTTGCTACTTCCTCGTCTTCTCCTCTCTTAGTTGGCAAACCCCTTGACTCATTACATGATCATCATGTTTTTCCACTGGTTATCTCATCGTGCTTCTTAAATTTAAAAAAATACCAGCTGATCCCCAAAATATATCTTTAGCACAGATATCTTACCTAAACTCATCTCTTATTCTGCTAGTTACTCAAAATGTCCATTTGGATACCAATTAGACATCTCATACTTGTTTCCAAATGTCAAATCCTGATCTTTGCCCACCCGAAAGCCACAACTCTGTCTTGTAATTGCCTATGCTAAAAGATTTGAGGTCATCTGATTCCTGTCTATCTTCCACTGTGTTGGAAACTTTTGTTACCTTTGCCTTACAACTATATTTAGAATCCTAGTCACTTTTCATCACTTCTCACCTGGTTCAAGTCTTTAATATCATCTCTTACCTGTATTACCCAGTAGTTTTTTAACTGACCTCCCTGACATCCCTGATTCCATCATCACTCAGTAGTCTGTTCTCTATCCTCTTAAGTCATTTAAATCAAATCAAATCTGTCACTTTTTTGCTCAAAACCCTACAGCACTATTTCAGACTAAAGGATAAAGTCTTTAAGACACCAAGGTGATCAGACAGACCCTCTGATACTCTGTCGCAAAGTCATTTTCTACTATTTTCAGCCACGATGGCCTACTTGAACATACAGCTTATGTACCGGCTGTTTTCTTTGCCTGAAATATTTCAAATCTCTTAGATGTTCACTTAAACTTTATCTGCGTGAAAGTTACACTGATCACCCTATTTAAAATCAAAACCCTGTACCTGTCCCCATATACATACTTCTCTTCCCCATCTCTAGTATTTTACATTGTACTTAACACCTTTTTGAAAACTAACATATTGTCATCTGTGTGCCTCCCCCCAACTAAATGTTAAGTTTTATAAGCTTCATGAGGGTAGGGATATTTTATCTAGTTTACTGACTAGTCCTAAAAGATTAGACCTATGCTTAGTATTATAGCAAATTATTAATAGATACTCCTTGGATCCTTCCCTTCCCTTCCGTTCTCTTGATACTCCTTGATCTCTTTTTCTGTTATTGTTACTCATGAGTCAGTAATGATATCTTGCTATCACTTTCAGCTGCTCACTTACCCTTCCTTCCCATTCCCTACATCCATTAAATGAATTCATATAGTAAATTAACTTAATCCAGCACCTGGCACATTTAAACCCTCTACATACCACCATCACCTTTAACAGAGCTTTGGCCTTCTCTGTTCCATCTGTTGTCACTCCTCACCTGAAGTACCATAGTAGGCTTAACCTATATAAATAAATAGCTTGGCCTCCATCACCTTTTGCCTTCATTTTAGTCTTTCTCCAATCCAATGTAACTTTTCCACAGTTCCCTTAGTTTTCTAATACACAGGTGGAATTGCATCACACCCTCCTCAAAAACTTTCAGTCTCTCTTTGTTGCCTGCGTGGGAAAATCCAAACGTTCAGGTCCTCCTAGCTTAACTCCTCCAGGCTCATTACTCGCTGTGGTTTTCTACGGCTCAGATAACTTGTTCACTGTCATATATCCAAATTTGCAGATGGCATTTCTTTAGTCTGGGCTACTTTTCTCAAATTCTTAAATTTTTATCTTAAAAAGCTTAACTCTCAAATGTCACTGGTTCCTAAACCTCAATTAGAAATCACCAGTTAGCACTGCGCTTTTGTTTTCTACAATAAGGTTATTCTACAACTTGACTCTTTTCTTCAAAGCCTTCTCCCACATATACTGAAAAGCATAGAGCAGTTCCCCAGTAAGTAAAGTGAGGTGTAGGTTTGTACTTGTGAGAAAATAGATGATGTAGAGTGAATTTGTAATCCTGTTTTCTGTACCTCCAGACTTTCTTGAATCTTCATTGTTTTTTCTGTTTTCATCTGTTCTCTTTGGCCCTTGTATCAATTGTTACCACCTCCCCCATACTTTTTTATCTTTAATGTCTGCCGTTTCATTAATTCCTACCCTCTGCCTGCAACTTAAAGGTAACTATTATAGTGAAACTTTACTTCAAATTTAGTATTTTGTTTTCCAGATATTTTAAGAGAATAATCTGTCTTGTTGACTCTACTTACTAAATTTTTAATCCTCAGAACCTTTCACCTGCTCCCTCACTACTGCAGTGAACTAACTACAGCAGGGTTACCAGTGGCATCTTAACTGCCGAATGTTATTACTTATTTTCAGTTCTTACTGATACTTGTGCTGCTTATGTACGTGTGTTGATTACCTTCCTTCATAAAACTCTTCTCACTGAAGCCATTTTCTCTTGATTGTCCTCCTCTGCCTGATTATGCCTTCCTAAAGTCTCATTTGCTCTTCCTTTTAAATATTAGATATCCCCCTCATATGTACATATACACATTCACATAAATACATATTCATATAGTTAATAATTTTTCCCTTTCCTGATCCATTAGTTTCATATACCACCTGCAAACTTACGATACCTCTTGATAAATATGTATCTTATCTAATTCTGCTTAATATTTTATTTTTTCAAAGAACCAGCTCTTGGTTTCATTGATCTGTTCCACTACTTTTTCTATTTCCATATGATTAATTTCTGCCCTGATCTTCGTTACTTTTTTCTGCTGGGTTTGGGTTGTCTTAGCTGTTCTGCTTCTAGTTCCTTTAGGCATGCTGTTAGAATTTGTGTTAGTGATTTTTCTTCTTTCTTGAGATAAGCGAGGATTGCAATATATTTCCCTCTCAGGACTGCCTTTGCTGCATCCCAAAGCGATTGGATTGTTGTATTTTCATTTTCATTTGTTTCCATGTATTTTTTAATTTCTTTTCTGATTGCTTGGTTGACCCATTCGTCTTTTAGTAGGTTGTTCTTTAGCCTCCGTATTTGCAGGGGTTTTCCAGACTTTTTCCTGTGGTTGATTTCAAGTTTCAAAGCATTGTGGTCTGAAAGTGTGCATGGTATGACCTCAATTTTTTTATATTTATTCAGTGCTTCCTTGTGCCCCAAAATATGGTCTGTCTTGGAAAATGTACTGTGTGCATTTGAGAAGAATGTAAATTCCTTTGCTTCTCGATGAAGGGCCCTGAAAATATCTGTCAGGCCCATCTGTTCCAATGTGTCGTTCAGGTCCATTGTTTCTATGGTGATTCTCTGTTTAGTGGATCTATCCAGCGCTGTGAGTGGGGTATTAAGGTCCCCTGCAATTAGCACATTTTCATCGATAAGATTGCTTACATTTGTAATTAGTAGCTTTACAAATTTGGGTGCCCCAGAATTCGGCGCATAGATATTTATAATTGTTAGCTCTTCCTGCTTGATAGTCCCTGTGATTATTATATAATGCCTTTCTTCATCTCTTATTAAATCTTTTACTTTAAAGTCTAGTTTGTCCGATATAAGTGTGGCTACTCCAGCTTTCTTCTGAGTTCCTGTATCATGGTAGATAGTTCTCCATCCCCTCACTTTCAGTCTGAAGGTGTCCTCAGGTTTAAAATGGGTCTCTTGAAGACAGCAGATAGATGAGTCTTGTTTTTTAATCCATTCTGTTACCCTGTGTCTTTTAATTGGAGCATTTAGTCCATTTACATTCAGCGTTAATATTGAAAAATACGGGTTTAGAGTCACTGTGTTATCTGTAGGTTTCGTGCTTGTAAGGATGTCTCTGGTGCTGTCTGTTCCTTGTGATCTTTCCTTCATAGAGTCCCCCTCAGGATCTCTTGTAAGACTGGTTTATTTGTGATGTATTCCTTCAGTTTTTGTTTGTTTGGGAAGACCTTTATCTCTCCATCCATTCTGAATGACAGGCTGGCCTGGTAAAGGATTTTTGGCTGCATGTCCTTTCTGTTCATCACATTGAAGATTTCCTGCCATTCCTTTCTCGCTTGCCAAGTTTCTGTAGATAAGTCTGCTACTACCCTAATGTGTCTGCCTTTGTATGTCAAGGCCCGTTTATCCCTACCTGCTTTCAGAATTCTCTCTTTATCTTCGTATTTTCCCAGCTTCACTAAGATGTGTCATGCTGAGGGTCTATTCAGGTTACATCTGAGGGGAGTTCTCTGTGCCTCTTGAATTTCAGTGCCCATTTCCTTCTTCATGTTGGGGAAGTTCTTAGCGGTGATTTGTTCAAGTACCCCTTTGACTCCTTTCTCTCTCTCTTTTTCCTCTGGAATTCCTATAATACAGATATTATTCCATTTGATTGCATCGCTCAGCTCTCAAATTCTCCTTTCCTGTTCCTGAGTCACTTCTCTCTCTTTTTCTCTGCTTCCTCCTTTTCCATAATTTTATCTTCTAATTCACCTATTCTCTCTTCTGCCTCTTCAATCCGTGCTGTGGCCTCCTCCAATTTGTTTTGCACCTCATTTAAAGCATTTTTAAATTCCTCCAGACCATTTTTTAGACCTTGATCTCTGCCTTGAGGGTCTCCCTGCTTTCTTCTATGCTTTTTTCAAGCCCAGCGAGTATTTTTATGTTTATCATTCTATATTCTTGCTCTGTTAAGTTGCTTATGTCTGCTTTCATCATTTCTTGCACTGTCACTATTTCCTGTACATTCTTTTGAGGGGAGTTCTTCTGTTTTGTCATTTTGGCTAGGCGTGTATTGGTTTATTTCCTAGATCTCTCTGGAAAGGAAAAGGGTCAGACCGACAAACAGGAAACACAAACTCACAACAGTGCTGACCAATAATACAAACAAATCACAGCATAAAAAATAATAACGAACGACACTCCGGAGGCATGCAACCTGACGTACTAGCTATACGTTAAGGATAGGGTGTGCGCTTTGCTGGTGGCAGAGCATACATAGTGAGAGTAGTGACAGGTGTGGGGAGATGAAGAAATTGGACTTTGACCAGGTAGAGAGATTAGAAGACTTGATCCAGAAAGAGAGAAATCAGAGTAAGGAAGGATGTGAGGAAAGAGAAATGAAGTTAGATGTTACCCAGATGCACTATGTGGTCTAACTGTTCCATAGAGAGAGAAAGGAAATTAAAGAGGGAGGGAGGTGTAGAACATGCGTTGTGAGAATGGATTAAGTGTCTGTTTAAGCATAATTCTGCTTAATATTTTAGAGCTTCATCCCTTTGTTGATTCTTTTACAGCCGTAGTTTGAGGTCTGTCCTTCAGAAAGAAATAGTTTCCCTAGGACCACTGAATTTGTGCCCCACTTTTTAGTGAATCCAAAGGATCTATGAGATTATCAAAGTACTAGATAATACTTAGAACTTACAAGATTTAGAAATGAGTGACTACCTTGCCTTTAGGGCTATACTCTGAGTCTGAAAATCTAGACTTACTCTTGTCAAAGGGCCAGTCTCCACTGACTGAATTCTGTGAGGCCTAAGGGCACTTGCATACTCAAGACCCAGCTACATCTACAAACTAATCTACCTCAGCCCATCACCCTGGGCTACCTACCCACATCTAGGCCAAATGGGTTTAGATGACTGCTTTCTGATTTAAATTTTTCTATTCTTAAGGTACTAGTCACAATGACCTCCTACCACCAAACAAATTAAAAAATCCAGCAAAACCAAAAAATCCATCCTTGGCTTAACCAGTTAAACTTCACTTCTTATTTTGATCACTCATAAGCCTTTCTCAAGGCTTTTCTGTACACACAGACATGATACAGATAATTCTGAATTGGAGAGGCTTAATATATTTTTTTAATATTTTTTAATGTTTGCTTTTTTGTGAGAGTGAGTCAGACAGCACAGAAGAGACTTAATATATATTTATTGGAACTGTTGCTTTGAAAATGTTTTTCTGGCACATCCTTCATACCACTTTCTACTCCTCCTTTTTCCCTTTCACCTAAGCTCTTCTGTCAAAGTCAGAGCTAGGCAGGCCAACCTCACTAGAGTTCAGGGGAAGAAGGCACTTTTTCCCAAGGGCAGGTAGCTAGCTCCATTAAAGCAAGGAATCAGTGAGCAGAGTCAAACATGCTTACTTCCTTCTTTCAAACTCTCCAGTCAGATATTATTCCTCCTCCCACATAATGAACTAGGGAGTGAAGGTCAGCAGCGTTTTCTTTCCAATCCTTCTGCAACGTCAAAAGTTCCTTTTACTTGTCTTCATACTGGAGTTTGTGTACTTCTGGAGGACTAGCAAAACTTTCTAGGCCTCCATGAAGACAATTTTTATATCTTTAACTTCCATTTGCATTCTTTCCGGAAATCTCTCTACCTGAAAAAGTATCATTGTTCTACAGATTCTCCTTAATTATTTGCCTTTTCAGGAACAAAAGATTTCTCTTCACCAGAGGGAATGTAATTATGGTGCACTGCCCCAGGTTGTAAAAACTTTCAAGGTGGGCAGAAGAACCTTTCAGGTACCTAACAGGCATAATTTGAAAAGACTGGAATGTCCAGCAAACGCAAAATACTTTGAGAACTTAACAAAAATAAAATGATTTGCCTGTTGGGCTTATATTTGAGCTCTGGTTTCGTTAGTTAGCATATTGTGACATTTTCCATAAACTGTCATTGTTTTGACACATATATTTAAAATATACACATAAAACACAGAACACTAGATTATGGATAGGGAGCACATAGTTTGAAAACATCTTTTAGAGAATATGGAAACAAAACAGTTTGAAGATGATTTTCTCACTGTATGAAACAAAGAGGAAATTTTAATAGTTAACGTCACTTATTAAGAGATGTTATTATACTTTTATTCTTATTCATAATTTTTTGACTATGAAAGTAACATATATGTACCCATTTTCACAAATAGAAATAAGAGTATAGTTATATAAAATAAAATTGAAAGCCACCATCTTTCTGCTACCTCTCTTCCAGGCCCAGTCTAGAGGTAGTAGCTTTGATTTGTGTCCTCTTCGCCTTTTTTCTCTATTTCTTCAAATAGAGTCACATAACAGGTTCCCTTCATAATAAGTGGGATCATGGGTCTGCAGTGTGCATTCTTTTCTTCTAACCATTTGGGAGCATTTTACCAAGTATAAAACACTTAAAATTTTGCACTTTTTGATATTTATTTATTTTGAGAGAGCGTGCAAGCAGGGAAAGGGCCTAGAGAGGGGGAGAGAGATTCCCAAGCAGGCTCCGTGCTGATATAGCATAGAGCCCTATGCAGGGCTTTAACCCATGAACCATGAGACCATGACCTGAGGCAAAATCAGGAGTCTAACACCTGACTGACTTAGCTACCAAGCTGCCCTGTTAATGACTGTCTAATATTTTATGAAGGTATACTGTTGTTAATTTATTCCCCCATCCTTGGCATTGATGGATTTACCTTGTTTCCATTTATTGCCATTATCATCAGTTTTGCAGTGGGAATTATTTTTTCACTGTGGTCATTTTATAGAATAAATTCTTTGGATAAGCAGTTTGTAATAATGGGAGGCTTTTGAATCACCTTCTAAAATATAAATATTTATACCCACAGCAGTATAGGAAGGAACTCATTTTCCCAAACTTGTGCTGATCCATGGTATCTTTTTTAATTTTGCAAAATTAATGAATAAAACATGGTAACTTATTATTCTAATTTACATTTTTTAGTGATTATGAAAGCTATGTGTCTGTCATTTATCCATTTTAAAATTAGATGGTCTTATATCATTATCTTATATCATTATCTAGATTTAAAAATATTATTTTCTCTTTACGGTGATTCGACTATGATCTTGATCAAACAATAAATTGAACTAGATGACTTTGAATTTTATGGTATTCTAGTTCCCTTATGATAAAATGACATTATATAACAACTTTTTTTACAAGGTAAATCTGTTTTATTGATCCTTTAACAGTTAAGAGAAGAAAGCCGAAGGCTGGCTTTGGCTGCCAAAAGAGAAAAGAGAAAGGAGAAGAGACGGAAGAAAAAGGAAGAACAAAGAAGAAAACTAGAAGAAATCGAAGCCAAAAATAAAGAGAACTTTGAACTCCAAGCTGCTCAAGAAAAAGAAAAGCATAAAGTTGAAGGTATTTTCTGTAAATTACCATCTAATTTGATTTATGTAATACATTGTATTCAAAATGATGTTTCCTTAAATAGTCAATAACTTAAGGTAAAAGTAGATTTCTATCATTAAGTCAAGTATTGTGTGTTGTTTTCATGTATTACTTCTCCCTAGATTTTAATTTTGAAGAATTTCAAAGCTACGAATTGAAAGAATGATAAAATGAACACCCGAGTACCTTCCACCTAGTTTTTAAAAATAAACATTTTACCATATTTGCTTTATTTTTTTCTCTCTAAACCTAGTGCATATTTTTTCTAAACTATCTGAAAGGAAGTTGTAGACATTGTGACATTGTATCTATAAAACTTCAACACTTATCCTAGGGATGACATTTGCTTTCATAATCAAAATACTATTTATTATACCTACAAAATTAAGAGTAATCCCAGAATATCATTTATAATCTTAAATATATTTAGATTTTTCTCAAAATAAGGGAATTATTTTAATTAGGTTCTAACTAAAAGATTATTTGATATTGAAGATATTGTTAGGAGAAACCATTGTCATTAAACCACCAACTATGTATGCATTGTGTGTGTGTGTAATTTCCCTCTCTTCCAGTCTTTTATTTTGAAAAATTTCAAACTACAGAAAGGTATTTGGATTAGTATGATGAACACATGTATGTCATCCAGATTTTTATAATATTTTGGTCCATTAGTTTAGTTTATCTTTTTTCCTTTCTTTTTGAACAGATTACTTATAAGCCGGACACCCGATGCAGATTCACCACTAATACTTGAATATGTATTCTCAGAAAAAGAACATTATTTTATGTAACCACAGTAACATTATTATACCCAAGAAATTTAATAATTAGATGATAATATGTAATATACAGTACTTATTCATATTTCCCAAATTGTCACCCAATATTTTTTATAACTGCCTACTATGCATTGTTTAGGACTTAGCATGGAGAGATCAGTCATACCTATTTCATTAATAATGAATGCTGAAATGATTGATGACTTTACATCTAATTATCATCTAATAGTCACAAAGTAATTCCTGACTTTATTCTTCAAGTGCTTAAAGCTAAATATATTCTATGGGGTACCTGGGTGGCTCAGTCGGTTAAGCGTCCCACTTTGGCTCAAGTCATGATCTGGAGGTTTGTGGGTTCAAACCCTGCATCAGGCTCTGTGCTGACAGATTTGGATTTTGTGTCTCCCTTTCTGCCCCTCCCAGGCTCGCACTCTGTCTCTCTCCCAAAAATAAATAAACCTTAAAAAAAAAAAAAAAAAAAAAGCTAAATATATTCTGAAAACCTTTAGAACTGTCTAATTTGGTATTGCTACTTTTACAGATGAGCCTGAAGTCTTGACAGAGCCTCCAAGTGCCACAACCACTACTACCATAGGTATATCTGCAACCTGGACAACTTTGGCAGGTTCCCATGGTAAAAGAAATAATACCATAACTACAACCAGTTCAAAGAGGAAAAACAGGAAAAATAAAATTACTCCAGAAAACGTTCAGATTATATTTGATGATCCACTACCAATCTCATATAGTCAGCCAGAGAAGGTAAATGGGGAATCCAAGAGCAGCAGTACCAGCGAGAGTGGGGACAGTGATAACATGAGGATTTCCAGCTGCAGTGATGAAAGTAGTAACAGCAACAGCAGCCGAAAGAGTGACAATCATTCACCTGCTGTGGTGACTACCACGATGACCAGCAAGAAGCAGCCATCAGTTCTGGTTACATTTCCAAAGGAAGAGAGAAAATCTGTTTCTGGCAAGGCTTCAATAAAGTAAGTTCCAATTTTCATTTTTATTTTTTATAGTATCATCATGAAATGGCTTTGTTGCTGAATTTTTTAGTAAAGCAAGCAAATTAACAATTGGCAAAATAAGGGTTTATCTTTGTGCTAAAGAAGTCACAGTTACATTTTAATTGAAGAATAAGCTATTTTTTAAGTTTTGTATTAATGAAATATAAAATTATTTTTACTATGTAACTTCTTTATTTTAGTTGTTAAATTTAACCCATGAAAAGTATTGATTATGTGTTGGGAGCCGTTTTGGGCTCGCAGGTTGAGACCCCTCCCTGTGTGGAAAAGGTTGAAGCAAAGCTCCTGCCAGCCAAACTGGCCGCTAGTCTTACCTCCTTCTAAATCTTTCAGACCTTGATTTCTTGAACTGCTCTCGTTGGCCCAAGGGATATAATGCTCTTTGGTTTTATGGCATATGGAAAAGGGGACCAGGAGTGCAATGTCTTGATGGATAAAATCTGAATGACAGTAACCTGGCCAGAAGTAACCTCAAAGTTGCCTCTTCGGGATAGGTTACACAAATTGGTTATATAGAATAGCAGTTATGAGTTGGCTGGAAATTAGTAGGCGTTAGGCCCCAAGACTCCTTGAACCAAACTAGATTTTCCCTGCAGGTATCACATTGTGTTAATCATCCCCTCAGCCCCACCATAAAACCTCAAGGCACATCTCTGTAAAGCTTCTCTCAGTATTTGATTAACAGACCTATAGGAAAGACTATAAAGAAACTTAGGACCTTCCCCGGAGATTAGCCTAGCCCAAAAGTTAGAAGCACTGTTTATAGATAAGGTACAAACTAAAGTAGCTACACATATCTTCATTGATCAGCAGCAAATATTGAGCAGCTCCCTGAGGTTAACATTTTACAAATCCTTTTGTAGTTCTCATCTCTACACTCCCTTATAATAAAAAGGCAATAACAAAATCCTCTTACAAAAGCTACCATAAAGAATAGATAGACGTGAACCCTTACGATTATGGATAGAATGATTTCTAATCTACCTATAGATGACTAACATAGGTCTTGCGACAACAATGTATGTTGTTAAGAATGCCTTGTCACTGATGTAATGTCACTCGCTACCTTTAAAAATAAAGATACTGAGACCAGCAAAGCAGAGATGCCAGAATTGCCAGGGTTGCCTGCTTGGTCATCAGACTACATCTCTCATGGCTCTCTCACTTCCTTTCCCCTGACCGTCCGTCCTTCGTGGACCCCTAGATTCGCCGGAACAAGGACCCCGGCAAGTGGTGCCCAACGTGGGGCATGAACCCATGACCCTGGGATTAAGAGTCCCATGCTCTACTGACTGAGGACCAGGCAATTATGGTTTCTCAGGGGTTATTATTGTAATTCATCTCTGCTAATTTTGACCTCTCGATAGTATCTTTTTTAAAAATTGGCTGTTCATATTATGCTACTTACTGAAAACTGAAAAATAACTTCATTTGTTTACTATATTATTCCAAAATAAAGAACAAAATTATGCAATAGATTGCCTCTATCATTTAAAATTCTGTATTCTGTATTTATTTTTCTCCCTCTGTTAAAGATTGTCAGAGACTATCAATGAAGTGACCAGTAATTCACTGTCTACTTGCACAAAATCTGGTCCATCTCCCCTCTCCTCTCCAAATGGAAAGTTAACAGTAGCAAGTCCTAAGCGTGGACAAAAGAGGGAAGAAGGATGGAAGGAAGTTGTAAGAAGGTGAGTGACTGTTCCTTGTTTTTCACATTCTTTTTATGTGAGATGTTGTTTACCCTACAGTTAGAGTCCTCTGACTATTCCAAAGGTTGCAAACGAATTGGTGGCCCTAGGCTGAATCTGAATCTAGCTAACAGAAATAGCCTACATGGTATTGTAGATGAAAAAAAAAAATTAGATATAAGTGCTTTTAAAATTAGAAGATTTTACATAAAATGTTACATAATTGTGGTATCTGCTTGACCCCAGGTATTTGTTGTTTGGTAGAAAACTAATTTAAGTACTTTAAGGTGATAGATTGTGTCTTAATCAACTTTGTAATCTCAGAGCCCAGTATGTAGTATCTTTTACATACTTGTAAGTGTTTGAAGAATAAATAAGTATTGGTTTTAAACTATTCTAGTCTGTAAACCACAGAATACCTTTATTTTAAGGATTTTAGGACTAAAATATTTGATTACATTTTGCTTGAGAATTTTAATTTAAAAACTATACTTAGTATTTAATTTTAAAAATATTATTAATATTTTAATATTAGTAAACAATATCCCAGAAACTAAAAGGTGGTAAGATACAACAGAGGATCTATTGTAAATCTTCGATAACCTATTTTAAGGAACTGTCCACAAATTCCAACAAAAAATTATTTTGATTATTTGAAATAAGAGCTGTAATGAAACAAACTTAATCCTGTTAATCCCAAAATGCACTGTATAGTTTTTTTTTTTTTTTCATATTTTTGACCAGAGCTTCCCCACACCACCATCTCTATCTTCATCTCTGCCTCTGTCTCTCTCTCACATTCATTCGTGTATAACACACACCCATTCGCCTATACACACTCTTGTACTAACTGAAATCAGTCACAACATTAGAGTACTATCTATACAAAAGTATGGTGACTCAGTTTTTCTCTGTGTATTTTATAAGGTGGTATACTAAGAAATTCTTAACTAATTTGAAAATAATAATCACTGATTTATTATTATGCCCTAAATTACTAAGTAACTTAGTTATGTATATAAAAGTGCAGGGGGGTCATACCTTTCCTTTTAAAAACTATAACATTTTAATTTAATATCTAATCTACCATTCAAAATAAATAATTTGATTGTCCAATAAAGCATAGTTGGCTCTTTTTCTAACGCCTCTAAAAGAATATAAGGTAACAATGCATTTTTAATATCATCCTTTCAGTTTTATATTAGAGAATAAAAAGAATGTGAGTCAAACACCCAGAAGTGCCCACAAGAACTCTTTCTTGTTTCTTCAGGCGGGATTAGTGCCCCGACCAGTATATCTTTGTGATACCTTATTAGAGCACTTGTAGCATGATGTTATTTTCCTACTTGGTATCTACATAGTCAGCATATGTGGGTGGAAACCTATGTCTGTCTTACTTACCATTAGTATTTGCACTAACACAGTGCATGTCTACATAGTATATACTTCATAGACATTAACGAAGGGTGAAAGTCAAAAAACCAAACCATCTTTGGTAATGAGATGAAAAGCTATGATAAAAGCACTTGCTTATGTGCTCTCTCTCACTTTTTCTCTCTCCTGTCACTTAGTTGCTTTTTATCCCCTAGAGTAAGAATAGATAGAAGAGGTCAACTCAACAATAATCTATTCTGTATTTACAGAAATTTATTTTAGTAATCCTCTCTCCTCAGTATTTTAATCATAACCACCGATATTAATGGTATTTTACCTTTGTAACTTTTAAACAGGTCAAAGAAAGTATCTGTCCCATCAACTGTGATATCCAGAGTGATTGGAAGAGGAGGCTGTAATATTAATGCCATTCGGGAGTTCACTGGTGCACACATAGATATCGATAAGCAGAAAGACAAGACTGGAGACCGGATAATAACTATAAGGCAAAACTTTGTCTCTTTTGTTTCTCCCTTTGTGTTTTACTGCACCTTAATGAAATACAAACATTTGAATTTTCAATGGAACTTTGTGTTTAATAACATACTTTTTTAAAATGGGAATTTGATTAATGTTTGAGAAGAAAACCTTTACAATTTTTTCTCTAATTCATATGCTCTTGTGAAATATTTCAAAGGGTTTTAAAGGAATTTTTCTTTTGTGAGTATGTGACAAAGGTTTAGATAATCTTTTCCTTACATCAACTGTTCATACAACATTCTTAAAATTTTATTCTGAGACTTTTAAGAAGGAATAGGTTTCTTACTCATTTTAAGCAGTAGGTTTCCCTTTTACCTTTAAATTAGTTTTTGAGATTTATTATTCTGACGTTGTATTCTTAGAATATGAGGTCATTAGATTTAAATCTGAAATGGGTATTTGTCTTATATTGAAGATGTCTGTACCTTAATCCCCTTTAAATGAAGATGTGATATTCTAAGAAGTCATAAGTTTGGTTATGAAAGGCAGGTGCCCCTTGGTAGAGGCTGATAGTTATATAGTCTGCCTAAAAGAAAGCAGTTAGCCTTCTCTGATTTGTATTTATCTTCCTCTCCTATCTTGTTTTTCCCTCTCCTGAGATAGGTGGGTAGTTCCAACCTGCTTCATGTAGACAAGAGGGAAGCAGATATCTTCTATGAGTAATTTCCCCCTTAGGGTTCCCATAAGGCTTTCCTTGCCATCAAATATTTTCCTGAAGATTTAACACTAGGGTTTGACCTGATGGCCATTGTTGGCATTGTCGCGATTCCTCTCTCATTCTGAGACCTCTTTTCTAGAGGAAGTATGAGAATCATTGTACTGACAGAGATTAGTCAGAGGTGGGGGTCATAGATGGGGTCATCTTAGGTACCAGGACTTAAAATAAAATACTATTTTCTTACCCAGTTTTTTGTTGTTGTTCTTTGTTTACTTATATTACTGTTAACATTGATCAACTATTTAATTATAGTGTCATTATGGATTACATAGGCTTTTAAATGCAGTCGTTTTTCTCACTGTAATGTACTTTTACAATGGGAAAATGGTTTCTTAGTCTAAGGAAACAATAGTAAAATGCATTTTTGAAAAGTCATTTACTATTCCTTTGAAAAATATAGTAGCATGCCAGGGCAGTTTATTGCTCTGTTTGCAAAATTCCTCAAGAACAGTCAGAAAATTGCTGCTTAACTTTTGTTATTTGTTCTCTGTGTGTATGTGTATACTCACACGAATGAATTTAGGCTATATGTATTAAAACGTAGGGGAAATTGGACCTAAATTCTTCTTTTTGGTCAACTTACAGGGGTGGCACTGAATCAACAAGACAGGCAACTCAGTTGATCAATGCTCTGATCAAGGATCCAGACAAAGAAATTGATGAACTTATTCCAAAGAATCGTTTGAAAAGCTCCTCAGCAAATTCCAAAATAGGGTCATCAGCACCTACCACCACTGCTGCTAACAGTTCCTTAATGGGAATTAAAATGACGACTGTAGCTCTGTCATCAACATCTCAAACTGCCACAGCACTCACGGTGCCTGCAATTTCTTCTGCATCTACTCATAAAACCATTAAGAACCCAGTGAATAATGTCAGGCCTGGTTTTCCAGTTTCTCTTCCATTAGCATATCCTCCTCCACAGTTTGCACATGCTTTGCTTGCTGCTCAGACTTTCCAGCAGATCCGTCCACCAAGGTTGCCCATGACCCACTTTGGAGGTACTTTTCCACCAGCTCAATCCACTTGGGGTCCTTTTCCTGTCAGGCCTTTGAGCCCTGCCAGAGCTACTAACTCGCCTAAGCCTCACATGGTGCCTCGCCATAGCAATCAGAATAGCAGTGGTTCTCAGGTGAATTCAGCAGGTTCTTTAACTTCAAGTCCAACAACTACAACCAGTTCATCAGCTTCAACGGTGCCTGGTACATCTACAAATGGCAGTCCAAGTTCACCTTCTGTCAGAAGGCAGCTTTTTGTCACAGTTGTGAAGACATCCAATGCCACCACCACAACAGTCACAACCACAGCAAGCAACAACAGCACTGCACCCACAAATGCCACATATCCTATGCCTACTGCCAAAGAACACTACCCAGTATCATCCCCATCTTCCCCATCACCACCAGCCCAGTCAGGAGGGGTTTCTAGAAACAGCCCTTTGGATTGTGGAACAGCATCTCCAAATAAAGGGGCATCTTCCTCTGAACAGGAAGCAGGTAGTCCACCAGTAGTAGAAACAGCAAACAGCAGACTTTCAAACAGCAGCAGTTCTTCTGGGAGTTCATCAGTTCATTCTACTCAGCAACAACCTCCGGGTTCTGTTTCTCAGGAGCCAAGACCACCTCTTCAGCAGTCTCAGGTTCCTCCCCCGGAAGTTAGAATGACTGTTCCTCCTTTAGCAACAACAAGTTCTGCTCCAGTGGCGGTGCCTTCTACTGCCCCAGTGACTTACCCTATGCCTCAGACACAAATGGGATGCTCCCAGCCTGCTCCTAAAATGGAAACCCCTGCTATTAGACCACCCTCTCATGGCACAACGGCCCCTCACAAGAATCCAGCTCCAGTGCAGAGTTCATCTGTTGCAGTCCTAAGTGTCAATCACATTAAAAGACCTCACAGTGTTCCCTCTTCTGTCCAGCTACCTTCAACCTTAAGTACACAAAGTGCTTGTCAAAATTCAGTACATCCAGCAAATAAGCCTATTGCTCCCAATTTCAGTGCTCCCTTACCATTTGGGCCCTTTAGCACATTGTTCGAAAACAGCCCTACTTCTGCTCATGCCTTCTGGGGAGGATCTGTTGTTTCATCTCAGTCAACGCCAGAATCTATGCTATCAGGAAAATCCTCATATTTGCCAAATTCAGATCCTTTACATCAGTCTGATACTTCCAAAGCTCCAGGTTTTAGACCACCATTACAGAGACCCGCTCCAAGTCCCTCAGGTGAGTTTGTATTTTCTGACATTCTGCAGCTGTTCATTTATACAAGTGATAGGAAAACTCTTGGTCATTTTATAATATTTTTATTCTGTGAACAGGCCAGATAGAGATTGTTGTATTCAGTTAACTCAAATGCTGTTTTGAGTATTGGATGTGTTGAGTACGGCATTTTTATTTTTTATTATTATTATTAAAAATAAAAAATATAAATAAAAATTTTAAAGAAGTTTATTTTGAGAGAGACAGAGATAGTGTGATTAGGGGAGGGACAGAGAGAGAGAGAGAGAGAGAGAGAGAGAGAGAAAGAATCCCAAGCAGGCTCTGCAGTGCCAGCACAGAGCCGGATGCAGGGCTCGAACCCACAAAACCTTGAGATCATGACCTGAGCCAAACCAAGAGTAGGACACTCAACCGACTGAGCTACCCAGGTGCCCTGAGTATGGAGCCACAATGGATTTTATCTTGAATTTCCCATAGCTAAATTTCTTCATCACGTATATTTTTCTCTCTCAAAATAAAGCAGTATCTTTTGTTTTAATAAGTTAAAATTTAAAAAGTTTTATTTCCAAAAGAAATAATAAAGCTTTTTAAATTTGATTTCATTTCCATCTTTTTTTGTTTTTAAAATAATGAGAAAAACAGGGGCAACCTGGATGGCTCTGTCAGTAAAGCATCTGACTTTGGCTCAGGTCATGATCTCACCGTCTGTGAGTTCGAGCCCCGCGTTGGACTCTGTGCTGACAGCTCAGAGCCTGGAGCCTGCTTTAGATTCTGTGGCTCCCTCTCTTCTCTGCCCCTCCCCCACTCATGCTCTGTTACTCTCTCAAAAATAAATAAACGTTAAAAAAAAAAAAAAGAAAAAAATGAGAAAAATATAGAACCACATAGTTTTAATACTAATCATATGTGCTCTTTAAATTAAAATTGAAAAAAAAATTAGAAGTTCCTCTTGGTCAAATTAGCCATATTTTTTTAAATTTATTTTTCAGTTTTATTGAGATAAAACAGACATGCGTCATTGCATAGGTTTAAGGTGTAAGGCATAATGATTTTACTTATATTGCAAAATGATTACCATAATAAGTTTAATTAGCATCCATCATCATATAGATATAATAAAAAAAGGAAAAAATTATTTTTCCTTGTGATTTCTTTTCCTTTTGGGAATCTTACTAACAACTTTGATATATATCATGCAGCAGTGTTAACTATAGTCATCATGTTGTATATTACATCCTTTGTACGTATTTATCCTGTAACTAGAAGTTAATACCTATTGGTCACCTTCCTCCAATTCCCCTTCGTTCCACCTTTGGTAACCACAAATCTGATCTCTTTTCCTATGCATTTGTTTGTTTTTAGATTCCACATACTGAGATTATACAGTATTTGCCTGTCTCTGTCTGACTTACTTCGCTTACTGTAATTCCCTCCAGGTCCATCCCTGTTGTTGCAAATGGCAGGATTTTCTTCGTTTTTATGGCTGAATAATATTCCTGTGTGTGTGTGTGTGTGCACGTGCACACAAACGCATGCACAACATCTTTATTCATCTGTTGATGGAAACCTTGGTTGTTTCCATGTCTTGGCTATTGTAATGATGCTGCTGTGAACATGGGAATGCAGATATCTTTTTGAGCTAATGTTTTTGTTTCCTTCGATATATTTCCAGAAGTGGAATTGCTGGTTCATATATAACAGCTCTATTTTTAATTTTTTGTGGAATCTGCATACTGTTTTTCATCGTAGCTCTAATCTGGCCATATTTCAAGTGTTTAATAAGCATGTATGGCTAGTGGCCACCATAATGGAAAGTACAAATATCAAATATATCTGCATAGAAAGCTCTATTGAACAATGCTGATATTTATAGAGAACTTAAAGATCTCCTAGTTGTGAGTGATTGCTTTTTTTTTTACTTTTTACTTAGAAATGTTTTTAAATTTATAGAAGAGTTCTGTAATCACCCCATAATATAAATATTTTATATAATCCTTTATTTTTTAAAATTTAGACGTTAATGTTGGTATGGTGTAATTAACTAGACCACAGACTTTATTCAGATTTCTCCAGTTTTTCCAGTAATGTTCTTTTTCTGTTGCAGTGTCCAATCCAGGATACCAAGTTGCCTCTAGAGCTATATGTATTTTAATATGAACATTTCAAGTAAAGATAAGCCATATCAGAGATAGACAAACTATTGTCCATAGGTCAAATATGGCCTGCTGCCTATTTTTACATTTGTAACTTTTTAAAACTGAGATTCAATAATAGTGTAAATTTTTTTAATGATTAAAAATATTTTTTAAATAATATTATGTGACACAAAAAAATAGGAAATTGAAATTTCAGTGTTCGTAAGTAAAGTTTTATTGGAACACAGCCATGCCCATTAATTTATATATTGTGTTATAGCTACTTTCATGATTTAATGATAGCCTGAAAATATTTACTATTCAGCCTTTTGCAGAAATGTTGCCAACCCGATCTGTGTTATTGAAGAGATGACATTCTGGGACTAAAAATTTCTAAGTTTAATGGGAACTGGATGTAAATTTTTACCTATTCCTATGACATGTGAATACAATGTAATGAACATGGTCAGTAAATATTTCTTTGCTGGGGGGCTGATTGAAGTATTTATGTGTAATTACAAAATAACACAATTTCTCTTGAGTACTAAAATGTTAGAATAAATATAATCTAATTTTAAAAGATCATCATATGCCAGTGCATTGGAAATGTTTTTATATTTCATATTTATGATAGTTGGAATTTATTGAAAATACTTCACTTTTCAAACAATGTGAATTCTAGTGTGTTGAAAAAGACTAAAATTAAGATTTAGAGAAAAAGGAAATAAATTCTTATTTTGTGAAAAGGTATGGATAAAAGGCCAGCTCTATAAGGGAAGTGAGGTTTTGGGGGGTGTATACTTGATTAGAGCTAAAGTTAGCATTGAAATTTAATTTGAGAGTCTGTTGGGGAACACTGCTCAATTCAGGTCAGCAAAACAGGCATGTTTGCCTTCACAGTTCTACCACTATTACTACACTCAAGAAAATTAACAGTAATTTGACAATACCAACCAATATGCAGTAACATCCTCCCAAATATATCCATTTTGCCTGTGTGTTTCTTTTTTTTTCCTTTTCATCCAAAGATTCAATCAAGGTTCACACATTGCTTTTGGCTGTTCTATTTCTGTGGTCTCCCCCAGTCTAAAAGCTCACTATCTTCCTTTGTTTTTCTTGACGTGAATCCTTAGAAGAGTCTAGTTGTTGTGAAGAATATCTCACATTTTAGATTAGACTCATCTGTTTCCTTAGTCCATGATTACATTCAAGTCAAAATGTTACATTGGAACATCAAATGGGTGATGTTTTGAACCTCATGCTGCACTACATCAGGAGGCATTCAGTGAAGATTGTTTCACTATTAGCTATGGAAAGGATGGCTACTTAGTTCAGATGCTAATCATCAGATCTGTCCATTGTAGAATTATAGCTATGTTTTTTCCCCCTTAGAGTTTTGTTTAGACTTTTGTGTGTGTGTGTGTGTGTGTGTGTGTATTTTGATTTTTTGTTGTTGTTGTTTTGGCATATACATGATTGAGTTTATTATGAAAAAGGTAAGAAAAAAGGGTTTGGAGCGCCTGGGTGGCTCAGTTGGTTGAGCATCCGATTTCAGCGCAGGTCATCATCTCACGGTTCATGGGTTCGAGCCCCACGTCATGCTCTGTGCTGACAGGTCAGAGCCCGAGCCTGCTTCAGATTCTGTGCCTCCCTCGCTCTCTGCCCCTCCCCCACTCCTGCTCTATCTCTCTCTCAAAAATAGATAAACATTAAAAAAAAAAAGAAAGTAAAAATGGGTTTGACATAGGAAGGATACAGCTGGATAGGGATTTTCATGCTGGGCCTCCTATCCACAGGCCTCAGCAGCCCTGCCATTGGTCTGTTGATTCTTTCACATCAAGGAGTTGATCTTGCAAGTCATTTCCATGTTGTACACCCACTGGCAGGTTTCATAGCTTCCCCGATGTTGTTGGTGACAAGGCTTTTCATAGTACCACCATCGCTAATGTCCTCAGTGAGCCCCATCCATGGTGAGGATTCTGTTTAGTCCTGTATGCACTTTGCACATTTCTTTTCCGTACCATCACAGTCCTGGCAATGAACTTCAGATGTTTTGCCATGATCTTGGGGTTTAAATCTTCACTCTACAGGACCCATGCCCTCCAGAGCCAGCTGCTGAGAACTTAGCTCCTAGACTTTATTTTTTAAACAGCACTTTTGGATTCACAGAGCAGTATAGAGAAAATTAAGAGAAAAGTACAGAATTTCCCACATACCTCCTGCCCCCAACAGGCATAGCCTCTTCCATTATCAGTATCCCCAACTAGAGTTGTATATTTGTTAGAATTGATGAACCTCTATCAACACATCCTTATCAGAGTCTTTGGTTTTCATTAGGGTTCACTTTTGGTGTTCTACATTCTGTGGGTTTGAACAAATGTGTAATGACATGTATCCACTAGTGTAGTATCATACAGAGTATTTTCAGTGTCATAAAAATAGTCTGTGCTTTGCCTAATCATCCCTCTTTCCCTCCTGAGTTTTTTTAAAGATAAGCTTTTATGTAATTCCTTGGCTGCTTGACCAGTTGAAATTCCAGTGCTGATATTAAATCTACATGTATTCTATAATTAATTAAAGTATCATATATTAAAATTAAATATAAAAGTAATTTTCCTTGATAATTGTTCCTTTTTTATAGTTATCTTTATACAGGGGGAAATGATGAGTCAATGGACTGGAATAAGCAAGGAGAAATCAAGGATATTCGGAGGTCTTTTAGGGGCCTCTTGGAATTTTAGTTTAGTTTAGTTTTTTTTTTTAATTTTTTTCTCCTACAGGTAACTATTATAAATTATCTTCTGTATTATAGGTATTGTCAATATGGACTCGCCATATGGTTCTGTAACACCTTCTTCTACACATTTGGGAAACTTTGCCTCAAACCTTTCAGGAGGTCAAATGTATGGACCTGGGGCACCCCTTGGAGGAGCACCCGCAGCTGCTAACTTTAACAGACAACATTTTTCCCCACTTAGTTTGTTGACTCCATGTTCATCAGCATCGAATGGTGAGTATTATACATTGTAATTCTGTAAGAAGAGTTTGTATATATGTTTTCTTAAGAGCAATAGGTTTTAAGTGGGAAAAGACAAAAGATGACTTCAGAGCTATGAACAAGTCTTGAATATATCAAGACTAATGAAATAGGAATAGAAGAGGAAACACTTTTATAAATAGCAAATGATTAAAACGTCTGAAATAGGGGCGCCTGGGTGGCTCAATGATTAAAAAGTCTGAAATAGGGGCGCCTGAGTGGCTCAGTCGGTTAAGCGGCCGACTTCGGCTCAGGTCATGATCTCACGGTCTGTGAGTTCGAGCCCTGCGTCAGGCTCTGTGCTGACGGCTCATCAGAGCCTGGAGCCTGCTTCAGATTCTGTGTCTCCCTTCTCTCTCTGCCCTTCCCCTGCTCACACTCTGTCTCTATGTCCCTCAAAAATAAATAAACGTTTAAAAAAGTAAAAATAAAAAGTCTGAAATATAATTTTTGAGTAACTTTACCTGCTTAGTTTTTACTTAGTCTCCTCTTAACATTTTTATCCCTAAATATGTAACAGATCTGGATCAGTGTCTTCCATGTTGAGCTGAAACTAAACCATCATAGGAATAAACATATTCCTATGTATCATAAGATATCAACATATAAGTGATTCATATTCACCTATATATATATATATGTGTATATATATATACACATATACATATATATATGTACTATATATTCACCTCTGTATATGCATATATAGATGAATATGATCCACATATATTTATTTTATATGCTCCATGTATATTTCTATTTATCCATATATATATGGATAATTTTTAATTTTCACGTTCATGAAAAAAATAGGAATTGGGAGAAAAGGAGTTAAAATTGCAACATGACTGCTCATTGAAAAGGGTCAACCTGAAGAGTGGGTGCTCTGGGTGGGTCAGTCAGTTAATTGATTTTTGCTCAGGTCATGATCTCACAGTTTGTGGGATCGAGCCTCACGTTGGGCTCTGTGCTGTCAGCTTGGGATGGATTTGGGATCCTCTCTCTCTGTCTCTCTTTCTCTCTCTTTTTCTCTCTCTGCCCCTCCCTTCTTCATGTGCGCACATGCTCCCTCCTAATAAATAAATAAACTGAACAGAAAAAAGTATTAACCTCAAAGTTTTGGTAGTAAATCTTTAAAACAGAATGGATTGTCAGAAGCAGAGAATGTTTTTATGCATAATTAAAACATACTTATTGATATTAATGTTTATTTAGGAAATAAATTCAGAAATTTTGGGATGAAATATACAAAGTATGATAGGTTGTTTTGCCCTATAGTTTCGCTGTGTGGGCTTTTCATTGTGTTTTTTATTTTTTGTTATTTGGTTTGGTTTTATGTTCATTTGAGTTTTGGTTTTATTTAAAAACATTGTGCTTTTTTAACAGTGCAACCAGTATAGGTTAAGTTTTCTAATACATTGCTGATTGATACAGAATATCATTGAAGCCTTTAAAATTGTTTTCATTGATGCATTCCAACAGCTTTTTTTTTTTTTTTTAATTATTTTAACGTTTATTTATTTTTGAGACATAGAGACAGAGTGTGAGCAGGAGAAGGGCAGAGAGAGAGGGAGACACAGAATCCAAAGTAGGCTCCAGGCTCTGAGCTGTCAGCACAGAGCCCGATGCGGGGCTTCAACTCACGGACCGCGAGATCATGACCTGAGCCGAAATTGGCCGCTTAACCGACTGAGCCACCCAGGCGCCCCTCCAACAGCTTTTTTAAAATTCTCAAAAAGTTTCAGAATTTTCAAACCTATAGAAAAATTGAAAGAGTACCTTAAGAAGCATCTATATCCTTTCAATTGGTAATGCCTTAAAATTACCAATTTTTTAAACATTTTGCTCCATTTTATTTTATCTCTGGTTTGAAAGGTTCAAATATGACACTTAAGACCTAAAAACTTTAGTTGGGCATCTTAAAAATAAAGACATTTTCTTATACAGCCACAATGTCATTATCAAATACAAATATATATTAACATTAACTTAGTAATATCACGTCTAATGCACTTTCTATTCAGATCTCCCAATTGCCCTAAAACATTTTTATACACTTTTTTCCCCTTCGAACCATGAATCACTCAAGGTAAACATATTACATTAGACTATGTCTCTCAGATCTACCTTTAAAAAAATAATTTTGAATTTGTAAGAATAGTACAAAGAACCCTTATGTATTTTTCTCAGATTCATCAATTGTTAACATGTTGCCACATTTTTCTCTCGTTTTCTGGGTGTGTGGGTATATAGAATTTTTTTTTCCGGAACCATTTTAGAGTTAGTTGCAGACATCGAGCTATTTTCCCCTGAATACTCTAGATGATAATATTTCTTAAAAATAAGAATATTCTCTGCCACAGTTAGAATTTAGAAAATTCAGCAAATTTTACGTTGGACAATATTATCTAATAAATAGTCCATATTTACATTTTACCAAGTGTCCCAGTAACTCATTTATTATTTCCTCTCATCTAAGATTCAAATCAAGATCACAAATTACATTGAATTCCATGTCCTTTTAGTGTCAAATATTCTGGAACCGTTCCCTCAGCCTTTCTTTGTCTTTCAAAGAAAGACATTTTGAAGAGTACAGGTCACTTGTTTGGTAAAATTCCCCTTAATTTGTTTTTCTGATATTTCTTCATGATTGAATTTAGACTAACTGTTTTTGACAGGAATATTAGTATATAGTCAGTGTTGTGTCCTTCTCTCAGTACATTACATTAGAAAGTATACAATGTTAAGTTTGTGTCATTATTGGAGCTGTTAACTTTGAAATTTCTTTTATGTTTTATTTATTTATTTATTTTAAATTTTTTAAACATTTATTTATTTTTGAGACATGGAGACAGAGCGTGAGCAGGAGAAGGGCAGAGAGAGAGGGAGACACAGAATCCGAAGCAGGCTCCAGACTCTGAGCTGTCAGCACAGAGCCCGATGCGGGGCTCGAACTCACAGACCGTGAGATCATGACCTGAGCCGAAGTCGGCCGCTTAACCGACTGAGCCACCCAGGCGCCCCTGTTTTATTTATTTTTGAGAGCAGGAGAGACAAAGCATGAGCGGAGGAGAGGCAGAGAGAGAGAGGGAGACACAGAATTCGAAGCAGGCTTCAGGCTCTGAGCCGTCAGCACAGAGCCTGACGTGGGGCTCGAACTCACAGACTGTGAGATCATGACCTGAGCCGAAGTTGGACACTTAACCGACTGAGCCACCCAGGCACCCCTGGTGCTGTTAATTTTGAATCATTTCATTAAGGACACATATACTAGGTTTCTATACTATCAAATTATAATTTTTCCCTTTGTAATAAATAAGTAATCTGTGGAGAGTTTCTCCGAGACTGTGTTCTTATTACTCATCATCCTTTCAGGCAGATTTTAAGGGAATTGGGGAAGAAGTAGCACTTGTCTCAGTAATATAAAAATTTTGCTTTTGAAATGATGTTAATGTTTATAAATTCCAAAAAAAAACCCCTAACTTTGTTGAAGGGAAAATGCTAAAATTGAACGTAAATAGAAACAAACTTATCTGTATTTCAAATTATTAACATAAACCTACTAAAAGTAAATAATCCATGAGAGCCTGGGTGGCTCAGTCATTTGGGTGTCTAGTTTGGCTCAGGTCAAGATTTCGCGGTTCATAGAATCAAGCCCTGTATTGAGCTCTGCACTGTCAGTGCAGAGCCTGCTTGAGATTTTCTGTCTTCCTCTTTCTCTGTCCCTTCCCTGCTCATGCTCTGTCTTTCTCTCAAAAATGAATAAATAAACATTAAAAAAAATTTAAAAACATAACACAGTCCAAAAAACTCTTGAACAAAGTACTCTTTATATACCCTTCACTCTAAAGACAAATAGATTTCAGATAAATCTTCAATTCTGCTTAGGACATGGGATTTGTATAATGTTATGGATAAGCATTTCTTAGATTATGGGTTTTTTTAATAGGATTGGGTTAGTAAGTATATTGATGTTATGATGTATGGTCCTCACTGTAAGAAAAGAGAAGTATAAAATGGGATAAGGCAAGGAAGAACCCTATGGAATTGGATTAGAATTAGAGAATCACTGTGAACTCATGATTTTTCAACTATCTATATATTGGAGTGAGTTATATAAAACTGCAATTTTCCCTCCAGCGCTATCTACGGAAAGGGCCTAGAAGCAATTAATCTTTAATAGCAGTGAGCACATCCAGTGCCCAGATCTATCTGTTAAATATTTTTGTCCACTGAAAGAAACTATGCTTGCTTTTTTTTTTTTTTTTTTTTTTTAAGAAAGAGAGCACATGAGCACAATTGAGGGTGGGGGGGAAAGGAAGGAAGAGAATCTCGAGTAGACTCCACGCTCATTGCTGACCCCGACATGCAGCTTGATCCAACGACTTTGGGATCATGACCTGAGTTGAAACCAAGAGTCGGATGCTCAGAGGACTGAACCACTCTAGTGCCCCAGAAACTAGGCTTTCTTAGCTAATTCTAGAGTTGAGGGAGGGAAAGCACAGGGGGAGCCTGCAAAGTCTTATGGTGTTAGTAATTATTTAAAATGATGGGGACATGGCAGCACACAGGAGGCAGCCCTTAAAGGGACTCCCCCTGGCCAAATTAAGGAAATTTGACACCAAAATGAATAATGGCAGATCGTGGGATAAAATAAGAATCCTTAAGTCCATAATGATTTCATATGAAAAAGATTTTAGAATTTAATTTTTATTTTTTTATAACTTTTTTAAGAAAATAAAATTTTAGAAGGGCACTCTTTTCCTTACAGTATAAGGATAAATCATACATGTAGGAGTTACAATTTGAGTCATTGTTTTATAGCCATTTAAGTGATTCAGGCAAGACTCACTTTACCTTTAATACTAAATTTTTAACCAGTCTGCACTTTCTTCACTTAATATAATCTTTTTTTTTTTTTAATTTTTTTTAACGTTTATTTATTTTTGAGAGACATAGAGACAGAACGTGAGCAGGGGAAGGGCAGAGAGAGAGGGAGATACAGAAACTGAAGCAGGCTCCAGGCTCTGATGAGCCATCAGCACAGAGCCTGACGTGGGGCTCTAACTCACAGACCGTGAGATCATGACCTGAGCTGAAGTCGGCCACTTAACCAACTGAGCCACCCAGGCGCCCCCACTTAATATAAATCTTAATACTGTTATTTTTTAATGACCCATTTAGATTGCTTTGTCAAATTTTCAACTCTTTTTAGGTAATCTGTTCATAGGAATGTAATTTTGTATTTTCATTTCTTGTAGTTTTCAAAATTTTGTTTTCAGTATTTATCTAGATACTTTTAAAAGTTAACCATTCTGGATGCTGTTGTAGAACTAACCACAGAAGCATGTGACTTACTTTTCATAATATATTTGTCTGGTTTTATGTACTTGAACAGCTTCTGTCATATCTCTCTATATAGTCAGTTCTTCTTCTCACTCTGTCTCCTTTAGGACACCAGATATTAGGACCCTGGCAAATTAAGTTGGGATGTGGGGGATACAAGACCCATCCTTTAAAATTTTTTTTAGGGGCACCTGGGTGGCTCAGTCAGTTAAGTGGCCAACTTCGGCTCAGGTCATGATCTTACAGTCTGTGAGTTTGAGCCCCGTGTCGAGCTCTGTGCTGACAGCTCAGAGCCTGGAGCCTGCTTCGGATTCTGTGTCTCCCTCTCTCTCTTTCTCTGCCCTCCTCCTGCTCACGCTCTGTCTCTATGTCTCAAAAATAAATGAACGTTAAAAAAATTTTTTTTTAATTTTTTTTAGAAAGCAACGAACCCTTTCTTGAGGCCCCAGAAAAATAGATTAGTGATACCCAAGAACCTTGTGCATATAAAGGCTGGGCAGAGATCACCCGAGTCCTTATTGCACTCAAACTCCTAAGATCTTTTTTACCAACACTCAGTCAGCTCATGCATTGATTACTGATCACTGGCTCTGGTCTGTGCATTTCAGTCCTTGGCAGATTTAGTCAATGGACCTTTTTGACATTATCTTATAAAACTTATAAAACTGTTGTTAGATCAAAAAGCAGTAAAACATGATTTTGAAAGGAAGAAACTAATTTTACGTTGTGACCCAATATGTGTGTGTGTGTGTGTGTGTGTGTGTGTGTGTAATTGAAATAATATATTTACAAAAACGTCCTTATCCTTACAATATATGTTGTGTGCTGGTATTTTCTACTCTGTTTTCGTTCTCCTTTAAAAAAATTTTTGTAAGCTAGTCATGACCAACTACATTCATCTCATGATCAGTGGTAGTTTAATAAACACCGAACAGAAGCACGAAGAAAGTACAGTGTAGTTTTCTTGCAGGAGCATTTTTTTTTTTTTTAATTTGTAAGTCACTTTGCTCTTTCAATTTGAATTCAGGACCTGTTGTCCATACAGTACCAAAATGGATTTACCATGAAGACAATGAAGCTTAAGCTTCAGGGTACCTTATTTGCAAGGGGCCCTGCCAAAGTCCTATACTGAGTTTTGTGTTTGCAATATTACATTCTTTTTCTGAAGAAGGTTCCCCAAATTGTAGAAGATCCCACAAAACTTTCAAGTCCATTTTTTTCTTCAATATATAAGCCAGAATATATTATTTTGTTGTATTTTATTTCACTTTATTTTACTTTATTTTATGTTATTTTATTTTATATTTTTATTAGTTTATTTTTTGAGAGAGAGAGAGAGAGAGAGAGAGAGAGCGAGCAGGGGAAGGGCAGAGAGAGAGAGGGATAGAGAGAATCCCAAGCAGGCTCTGCCATCAGTACACAGAACCTGATGTGGGGCTCAAACTCACAAACTGTGAGATCATGACCTGAGCCAAAGTCAGATGCTCAACCAACTGAACCACCCAGGTGCCCCCACAGGAGATACATTTTAATTTTTCATTAAAGGGTAATCGTCCTCTTGGTTTATTTTTACAGATAAGCTCAGAAATTTTGTGTTTTTGTTTCCCAATATCTGTATCTTTGTAATAAATTATAATTTATAAGGTACTTTCACATTCATTTTTTTAGTTAATAATATCACCACAACTCACTGAGAATGGTGGTACTATCAATTTAGCCAAAGTGGAACTCTGCAAGCACTAGTAAGACAAAATTGATCTTTTGACAAGACAGTACAGAACTTTCCAAGTCTTTATGATTGTAAAGTATGTATAGCAAGTCTTTTTTAAGCATATTCAGGTTAATAATATTACTGAATTTTCTTTGTCCTCCAGATTCCGATAGCTTGGGAAGTAGAAGCAGTATGCTTTTGTGTATGTGTACTTGTATGTAGATAGATAGATAGATGGATTGATTTTGCAAATTTATTAGCTACCTGAATCCCTTTGGAAGAATACACACACACACTCAGAAAACGTAAATGTAAAAAAATAAAAAAGATGATTAAATGAAAAAGTAGTATTAAATGACTATCTCTAGGGCATACAGTCAGGCAGTTATGAGTCAATTGTAGATAGGCAGGCAGGTAACTGTTTTGACTTTCAAGCTTCAAGGTCCACCATTTACACCCTATTTAAATTTAAGGGTGCTTAATATTTAAACTTTTCACAAGAAATACAAGTTTGGTTCTTGTGTTTTCTTCTTCTCTGTAGTACCTGAAGAGATGGAATCACTAAAGAATACTCCCACATTGACTATATTAAGAACTCACTTTGTTTTGATACATAAAGCTTAAATTGTCATTTCAGAAAGCTTGCCTATGGAATACCATGTGATACAGTAACACAAAGTTGGGCAAGGAGGCATAGCTTTCTGTTGGTATTTTATTAGTATATTAAGGTTTCTTGAAATCCTCATTTAAAAAAAACTAATTTTTTTCTTATGTTAGATTTTCTAAATTTGTTGGATACCTGAATCTCTTTGTTTTCATCATAGTATACCAGTGGACACATGTTTTCAAGGAATACAGTTCAGAAGTTGCCAATACAGGCATGATTTTCCTTACCTGTATTTTGGTGGTGGTGTTTAGCTTTTTCACTTTTAACATTGTCTTCTCATTGCTCTGTGTCATTTACTTAGTGTCAAATGTTAATTTATTTAAATATTAATTTGTTTAATGGGTTATATATCATATGTGTAGTTGGACATCTTTACGTTGTGTCATGTAACTAAATGGAAAAGTTGTGAATCAAATTTAAAAAAATTACTGCAAAGTCCTGGAGCTTAACCAAATTTCAGTATGTATAATTTTCTAGCATTATTCTCATATTTCATTTTCCTCAGAGAACACATATTTATGGTGTTTTCAAGATTTAAGATTTGATTTTACAGAATTACATCCACTATAGATGACATGTGTACTATTTCAAAATATCTTTTCTCTAGATTCTTCTGCACAGTCAGTATCCTCTGGAGTTCGTGCACCTTCGCCTGCCCCATCATCAGTACCTTTAGGGTCAGAGAAGCCCAGCAATGTCTCTCAGGACAGAAAAGTTCCAGTCCCTATTGGGACTGAACGTTCTGCACGTATCAGGCAAACTGGAACTTCAGCTCCATCTGTTATTGGGAGTAATTTATCCACATCAGTAGGGCATAGTGGAATCTGGTCCTTTGAAGGGATTGGTGGCAATCAAGGTAAGACCTGAAATCCTGCCTACTAGAAATTAAATTTGTGCATTTAACTAAAATATCGTAAGTAATATGTAACTTTTACAGTCATTCTTAAAAGATCTGTGTTCATATCTCTTGGTTTTGACTAATCAGTTTTAAGAGTTCAGGCCATATTTTTATTCCCATGTGATCTCCCATTGAAATTTTCATTGCATTCTGGAAATTGTCTAATACAAGCATATTGTTTTCTCCATTTCACTGTATTAAGGAGAAGCTAGTATTTTCTTGGGACTCTTTAGCTCTTACCTTACCTTAGTTTTTTTCTTTTGTAACAACCAGTGTTTAGGTTATTTTATTAGGCTATTATATCACTATCTAGTGACATGGAAATACTGTAGTAAATATATAAAAAGTAGGTCATTATTCTAAAGGGAAGCAGAATTTAATATGGAAACTTCTAGAAAAAATACAGAAAAGACTTTATTTTGCTGTCTTTTGATATTAAATATCACCAACTATTTTTTTCTGCCTCTTTGTTTCCCTCAGACAAAGTAGACTGGTGTAACCCTGGGATGGGAAATCCCATGATTCATAGGCCAATGTCCGATCCAGGAGTGTTTTCGCAGCATCAAGCAATGGAGCGAGAGAATACAGGAATTGTAACTCCTTCTGGTACATTCCATCAGCATGTTCCTGCAGGATACATGGACTTTCCTAAAGTTGGGGTAATGGTGACTTCAATAAGCATTTTTAGGGGCGCCTGGGTGGCTCAGTTGGTTAAGTGGCCGACTTCAGCTCAGGTCATGATCTCGCGGTCTGTGAGTTCGAGCCCCACGTCAGGCTCTGTGCTGACAGCTCAGAGCATAGAGCCCGCTTCAGATTCTGTATCTCTCTCTCTCTCTGCCCTCCTCCTCCTCACGCTCTGTCTCTATGTCTCCTAAGAATAAATAAACGTTAAAAAAAAATTAAAAAAAAAATAAGCTTTTTTATATTTCTAAATGTTTTTCTTCTCATTAGCCTTATTTTACTCCCAAGTGGATAAGTATTTGTGAGATGATGTATGGGCTTCAGCCTGTAGTTATATGTCAAAATCTAGCTAAAATACAAATATTTATATCCTGATATTGTCTCAGTTGTTTAGAGAAATGTGTTTTGACAAAATAGTTTCGCTGTATTAGGCTTACATATAATCTAATACTAGAAGAAATCATATAATGGAAAATAATTTTTGGGTTACCTAGATAATGTATACATTTTCAAAATAAGATGAAGTTTCCAATACCAATTTTAAGGCCGTTGGTTATATTGGGGAAAGTAAGCAGTGACTTGAAGATATGACTATGTGCATAATTTTTGTTTTCTTTTTTAAGGGTATGCCTTTTTCTGTGTATGGGAATGCAATGATTCCTCCAGTAGCACCTATTCCTGATGGTGCTGGAGGACCCATATTTAATGGCCCTCATGCTGCAGACCCCTCTTGGAACTCCCTGATAAAGATGGTTTCGAGCTCCACGGAAAATAATGGCCCTCAAACGGTAAGGCTGATCATTCAGTGAACATTTAGTTAGTGTTTATGAGATGCCAAGACAAACAGGATACGGGTAAATCATGATAGGGAGTATGGTGAATATGGGTAGTTGAGGAAGTTGAGGGAAATTTAATATAGCTGAAAAACAGTAGAGAGATGTGGAAAATGGTACCAAAGCATAATTTAGTTCATTGGGTTGCAGATGGTAAACAAAAGGTTTTAAGTTGCAAAGTTTTGTAATTTTATACATCAAAATTTACTAATGGTGTGGAAAAGGCAAAGTGATAAATTTCTTCTATATGTGCCCTGCTGTGAACAAACTCAAAAGAGAGCAAGATGGGTATTTTGGAGGTTACTTACAAAGCAATGTATAAATTTGAAAATTCACAGAAATGATTAGTATATTTTAGTTTACTTTGGTGTATGTTTAATATCTTTGTCTCATTTTCCTTCTTTAATCATCAGTCTATATGCATTCAGGTAATGGTTTTTGAAAAATGATGATAAATAAGATCCTGTTTGAGAATTAAGGGGAGAGGTAGGAAAACAACAGAAGTGGCTTATCATTGCTTTTCTTCGTTGTTTCTAAGTGTGTTGCATATTGAGTGAGATTTAGCTTTTTTAGCTTATAGATATTAAGAGCACTTAACTTTTGTTTTTGTTTTAGTTTTAACCAAATATGAGTTATAGATGTAATACATAATAAAATGTATGCTCTACATTCATAGGTGTGGACTGGACCCTGGGCACCTCACATGAACAGTGTGCATATGAACCAGCTTGGCTGATGAGGATTGGCTTGTTAGCCTGCAGATTCCTTTTCATTCAGAGGAAATCACAAGTGGCCGAAAAAAATTTATGCTCCCAAATCATTCTACTGATGTGCTTGACTGAAGTGTGTAGGCTTTTTGCAGAAGAAGTTACTAACTGACCTATTTTCTGTGAACATTTGTGACTGCCCATTCCCCACCATCATCCGGTTTACCTTAGTTAGCATTTTTCTTACCATTTTTCTTTTTTTTCTTTCCCTCCTCCCCTTTGGACATAACTTTCTGTTGAAGCTGTTCTTTGGCTGGTTGGTTTTAGTACTGTAAACTGCTTCTGAGCAAACACGGAAATTTAGCAAAATTATGTAAACTTGATCCTGAAGTTTTAGAATGGCAAATAAATGTACAATTGTTTACATAACAGAAAAGGCTAAGCAGAAAGTAAATTTCAATATGTCAGTATAGAGGCTCTACTTTATGTAGACTTAAATTAATGTGAGATATGTACCTTCATATTCAGAAATCTGGATGTTTCCTTCATACATTAAACTATTAATAAGCATAATTTTTCTGCTTGTGTAATTTAAGTATAAAGTAAAACAATGGGCATTATCAGTGGATGTTTCCCGATGTTGGCTTTTAAAATACCCATCTTGCTCTCTTTTGAGTTTGTTTGCAGCAGGGCACATATAGAAGAAATTTATCACTTTGCCATGTCTTTTTATTACCTTCTCACACTTTGAAAACTAATACACACTTTTCTCTTCACTCCTCTCTCTTCACTTTTACTGCTAATAACAGGAAAATTCTCTTGCTGATCATGAAATAATTTTGTAAAAATTTTTATTGTAATGGCTGCTACAGAGAAATGGAACATCTTTATCATCACCTGTGGTTTCTTCTAACCATAAAATGTTTAGTCTTTCTGAGAATTTAAAAAGCCACCACTGGTTCCCAGTCAGCATATATAGGCTCTTACTATATTGTTTATTATTAAACAATTCAATGTACTATTTTATATTGGAAAATATTGATTCTTAACATTGGCTTTCCAGTCAGTCATCAAGAGTCAACATAAAAATTCCAATTTTCAGTAATTTAGTGGAAAGTATCCCCCCTCCCCCAATTTTAAAGGCTTCTTATTCTCTACACTTGTATATTATCAGTGAAACAGGAATCAACAGCTAACTTGGGGCAAGTAATAAAGGAAATTGCATTTGTCATTAGGACAATTTATGGTATACATGACTACACAGAATACAAAATAACGTCGTCATTTTACCTGTTTATGTAAGATACAGGGCCACACTAAACTACTCAGTGGGATTTATCTATTCCATTCACTTAAAACAATAAACAGTAACGTATTCAAGAAGAATATGTGTCCTACCCTGTCTCATATGGAAAAATAAATTATATGGTTGAAATATAAAAGAAAGTAAGCATAAAAGTGAAGAATGAATGCATCAATCTGTCTTTTTTTTTTTTTAATTAAGCAAATTCCAGTGTGGTGAAACTAAAATTTAGACAAATGACTCAGAGTTGACAATATTAATATGATTTCTTGGCTGTAAAGTAAATGAATGATTTCTTTACGCTGGTAGCTTGAATAAAGAGTAAAAAGATTTCTCAGAAATATCTAGAGGTTTGTAAACAACACATTTAAATCTTTTAATTTAGGAAGTGGTCTTAAAATATATAAATTTATGATTGATATGACCAAATTTAAGGGAAAAGCTAAACGATATCCTGCAAACATAGCTATGAAATAAAACTAACTATAGCACTTTACTAAGAAAGGTGTATAATGCTATCTATTTAACAGAACATTTTATATGACATTTGCCACTATTGTATAATTTTTTTGCTTTTTTTCCTGTGTTGACTAGGATTATTTTAATCCTATTTTAATTATAAAATAATCCTACTAGAATAGATACTACCCAATATTTATTACAACACATGAGTTGTGTTCATTCACAAAACAATTTGTTAAGACGGGGAGTGTCTTACTAAGAAAGAACCTATATTTTCTTGACTTTAAACCTATGGGACAGGGGACCATAGCTTGTATTCTCCATATTTAGTTTTAGAGATCAGTCTTGAGTACAATAACATGATTTTAGAAGTCTGTACTAGGAACATTTTTCAAATACATTTTTTATATTCCAGATGTAATGCACTGCATTTTTATTTGAACAATAAAAAAGAACCCATACTCTTTTGAGACCATACAGGTCTTTTTTCCCCCCTTTTTGAAAGCATATGGTATGTGTAATTGCAGACTCCATAATGTATTTCTTTCATTCTTTTAAGAAGTGACTTAACTCTTGGAAATAATATTTGGGTTAGATCACACCTCAAATACCAAAATAATTAATATCCCAATTGTGCAATCTTTTTATACCAAACATTCCATTTTAGAGATGATTTTGTTTGCCAGTGCCAACAGAATCCCCTTTTCACAAGTTTTCAACATATATCAACATATTCAGAAAAACTGATTTTAGTATTCATGTGAAAGATATTTTCCCCTTTTGTTTACTGTTTTTGTAAAACTAAGTCATTTTATTAGTAGTTGGAAATTAACTTTTTGTTAAGTTACTATGCTTACTGTCATTTTTCTTAGGAAAAAAATAGAGGTGGGGGCTGTAGTTACTGACTGATTCTGTCTTGTTCTTCATGAAAAAATTACACCATCTTTCTTTTGATTCAAAGGACTTAAATATACATTTGATAAAATTATTTTGCACACTGTTATTCACTTCATCTTTTAAGCAATACAAAGTGATAGACTAAAGCTGGAAATTCAAAATCACAAAGGCTCTTCAGAGCTTCTGTTTTATTTCATCTATTTTTCAGCTGAGTTTTTCAGAAACAGTCTCATTCCTGCAGATCTGGCAGTACAGAACTTTTGCAATGTCAAGTAGTGTAGCGCACACTTTCGGAAAGCAGAGGCTACTTCTGCTATCCACCATTCTGGCCTATGAAAGATCTGGTAGGAGATAGTGGAGAAACCTGTGTACATCCCACTGATCAATGCCTCAGCAAGTCCTGACACTCAATTAACTGGTGTTATTAACAGGTGATGAATTTAGGATGAGAGCTTCATTAGTGCTTTAATATGACTTAACTGTCTTATATACCTTGACTGCAAAAACACTGTCACTCGTATTTTGGGTGAGTGAAGAGTGTGCAAGTATGTCTTGACATAAATAAGAGTTCTTCTGTAGTGTGACAATTGGAATACATGACTAATAGATGTGTTATAAGAGGTTTCATATTAGACTTCTACCTTTAAATGCATTCACACTTTTGAAAGGTAAAAGCCAATTTTGCATACTCAGTACTTAAGAACCATAAGAAAGATATGAGGATGTTTTTCTTTAAAAAAAAAATTGTTTAATGTTTGTTTATTTTTGACCAAGAGAAAGAGAGAGAGAAAGCAAGCATGAGTGGGGGAGGAGCAGAGAGAGAGGGAGACGCAGAATCCAAGGCAGGCTCCAGGCTTTGAGTTGCCAGCTCAGAGCCCAACACAGGGCTTGAACTCACAAGCTGTGAGATCATGAACTGAGCCAAAGTCGGATGCTTAACTGATTGAACCACCCAGGTGCCCCAAAGATGTTTTTCGACAAAGAGTGATGAAAAGCTAATTTTACATTATTTGTTTTTTGTTTTTTTTTTTTAAAAGGTTTTTATTATTGAGAGACAGAGGATGAGCACGGGAGGGGCAGAGAGAGAGAGGGAGACACAGAATCCGAAGCAGGCTCCAGGCTCTGAGCTGTCAGCACAGAGCGCAACGCGGGGCTCGAACTCACGGACCGTGAGATCATGACCTGAGCCGAAGTCGGACGCTCAACCGACTGAGCCACCCAGGCGCCCCTGGCTTTGGTTTTAAAAAGCAATGCATTATAAATAAGTATGGGGAAAAAAAATTCAACCTATATGTTTTCAAGAGATCACTTTAACAATTGTTCATGAAAATAGTTTATCTTTTAAAGGTTCTTTTGTCAAATATTTCAATAGACATTTTTGGAAAATGAGAAATTAAAAGTACATACAGAGTTTATACGTGTAAATAGTCTATATTCAAATTTTGAGCCCACTCCTCACCAGTATCCAGCACTGATGGGTAAGAATTTCAGAAACTGCAGAAAGAAAATGAAACTTTTTTTTATGGAGCTTAAAGTTAAAAAAAAATTAGTGTGTGACATAATAAAGACAAGAATAGGCCAATTATAAGTGCTGAACTCTGAAAAAATGTTCTGGTATGTTGCATAAATTCATTTGCAGTGTTAAAAGTTGACAAGATTTCAGTTGGTTTGCTAGGTGTTTGTATGGTCATTTCATACTGTGCTCTGCAACTCAAAAGATACGAGTTACCACAATGTTGGATAACCAGTACATACATATACATTAGTGCTAACACTCTTATTTTCTTTTAAAAAAGAAATTTATTAAAAATAAGAAAATAAATTTATTACTTAAAAAGTGAGTTGGTTTTAAGAAAAAAACATATTACTCCATTTCATAGATTCTAAAGATTCACATTTTCTGCCAATATTTTAATGACTCTAAATTCATGGTGCATCATGCAATTCGTGTCATCTTATGAACCCCATGGCCTAGTGGTATAAACTGTCAACACTCTACTTTTGTATTGGGCTTTTATTAATTTTTTTTAAAGATTTTATTTTTTAAGCAATCTCTACACCCGATGTGGGGCTTGAACTTGCAACCCTGAGGTCAAGAGTCGCACACTCCACTGACTGAGCCAGCCAGGTACTCCTGTACTGGGCTCTTTAATTGACAAATACTTCCCCCACCCCAACATTCTTTACCAAGTAGACAAGTTTCAATCATCCCAATAAGAAATGAATGTTAATATATATAAAACTAGTAGAAAAATATTAATTTATTTTATTTAGATCACAATATTGAAATAGTAACAAAACACTTTAAAATGAGAATATATGTGACTAATATGTATCAGAAAAGGTGGACCTGTTCCAGCTCCTTGTCTCCTGGATATTAAAAGGTCAGCATCCCTAGGCTTAAGTGCTCATGTGGAAGGAACAATTTCCAAGGACATCAGTTCTCTGGAAGGAGAGGAATGCAGCAGAATAGAATTTGCTTCTTTATTCCCATCATCTTTAGGTGAAGATATTTCCATTTAAAATTCACTTCCATTTAAAATTGGTAGTGACTGGCAACTAGTTGTTTCTTCTTTAACTTAACAGATAGATTTTTTTTTTTTCTTTTAAAAAGGAACATCTAGGGGTGCCCTGGTGGCTCAGGTCATGATCTTGCAGTTTGTGAGTTTGAGCCCTGCATCGGCTGTGCTGACAGTGTGGAGACTGCTTGGGATTCTCTCTCTTCTCCCTCTCTTTGCCCCATCCACACTCTCTCTGTCAAAATAAATCATTTAAGCTTTAAAAAAAGATTTTAAAAGGCACATGTACGCATAGCATAAATTGATATTTGTGTGTTGAAACATTTCACAATTCATGTAGGTGCAGAATTTTTAACTGCAGTTTGACATTACCCCAACATTTGTTGGAGACCTTTTTTAACCAACATTTTACACTGCACAACACAATATGGGCTTTAGGTCTAGGTGTAACCTCTCTGTGAGTAAACCCTTTTGCACATCATTCCAGTTTGTGTATATACCTTTGCCAGGAACACAAAACTAAAAACTATTCCGTGTGGATTTGGCTTATTACTTTTAACGCGAAGACACAACGGAACTATTCAGCCTCTTGAACGTTTATATAGGATACATGTAAACTCAAGTAAAGAATACACTGCGCTGCCAGTGATAACCCCTCTAAGTAATGAGATTGTCTTAATAAAGTTGGGCTCTTTATAATGGAAGATAAAACACAGAAGGACACTCGGTTTGCAGTTGGGCTTGAAAATGTTAACTGGAACAGATAAACCAATTAAATCTATACCACATATAGAACTATGCCTAGTACGTAATGGATACTCATTAAAACTCAGGGTCAGCCAGAAACACACGCGTTTCTCCAAGCAGTCATTGAATTCAACAACGTGTTGACTCTTTGGCAGTATAATCTATCTTAATCTGTAGCAGAAGCAATCAGGTTGCACATAAAGCGGTGGGGGACCACCCTCTCTGGTCACAAAAACCACCCACCCAGTTTTTCCACTACAAATCACACAATCCAATTTAAAGTAAAAAAGAAACGGAAAGGCACACGCGTCAGACCGAGTTAAAAGGCGAGGGCTTGGAGAGACCGCCCTGTCCCGTACACGGCAGCTGACCACACCCCTGACTCTGCAATTCCGGTCCAGCCTCTGAGGAGCTCCAAGCCAGCAGCGGGAAAGTTTTGTGTCTGCGCAGTAGGCCTGCCCAGTGCCGCGTGGGAAAGGCGGGACTTTCCTACCTCTTACGTCATCGCCAGTGCGACGAAAGATGTCATGGCTTGAATGGGAAGGTCGATAGTAGTGGAGTTGTGGGCGCGCGCCGTTTTTCGCGCTGGGTTTCCGGCGCATGCGCGCAGCTGTTTAGGCGCAGTGGAGCGTAGCCCGACTCTTGCCTGTGATGCCAGTGTTTTAGCTCGGCCCCGGCGCAGACATGCTGTGCCGGCTTGGCGGTAGGTGGCTGCGGCCGCTGCCTGCACTGCAGCTCCGAGCCCGGGTTCCGCCGCTTGCGCCAACCTCAGCGGGCGGCATTAAGCACTCTGCTCTGCCCGCTTGGGCGGTGGCGTCAGTCTCTGCAGTTGGTCCCGGCGGCCCTGGCACCTGGTACGAGGCCCTGGCCTCGTCGGCGCCGGTGCAGGGCGCGGAGGAGGTGCTCCTCGGAGTGCACACCGCCACAGGTCTGCCCTGGTGGGCCTGCATCGCCCTCACCACCGTGGCTCTGCGCGGCGCCGTCACACTACCCCTGGCCGCCTATCAGCACTACATCCTGGCCAAGGTGAGGGGCACCTGCACCCTGCGCAGCCGCTTCGTCGGTGAAGGGTAGTAGACGTCCACCCTGGGGTTTAAATCCCCCGGCTGCTTCCGGAGTGCTTAATGTAAATCATCGTGACCACTTTCTTGCTAAGAAATTTAACTAGCATTGGATATGGAATTAAGAGATGTCTGGTGACGCGACGCGTGCACTTGTGGTTTCGTTTACTTTACTGGGTTTGTGCTCCAAGCCCAAGGGGTTGCAGCTGCTCGCTGCTAGAGAATGAGAGAAGTAATTGGTAGCAAGAAGAAGTTGTGTGGAGAAACCTGTAAAATTGCCGTCTTAAAGGTCGTGATAGCCTGTGTGCCTTTAGCATCTTTTTTACCCTAGTATTCCAATTTACCTTATTAGAAAAAAAACTGCTAAGCTAGCCTTTGCAAACTTGATTCCTTATTTAGGCCGTGCTACCTACAACTCTGGTTAGTCGCAGCCACTTGACCTTCAGTGCTTCGTTATTTTTTCTGTGGCATCAGGACAGTAATACCTTCCTGGCCCACTTCACAATGTTATGATATAAAATCATAAACTGTGGGTTAAAGTGCTTTGAAAGCAAAATATTATTCAAATGTGAGACTTCAAAAATAATGGCTTACATGTTTTCAAATAATTATTGGGTATGGGAGGACCGGGAAACAAAGGGAATCATCAGCACCATTAAGACAGTGACTATTTTACAGAAAGAATTAACACAGAGCAGAAATAAATACAAACTTCTTGTTGCTCTGTGGCTGTCACAGAGCATATTAAAGACTCTTGATTAATAGATTTCTGTTTTCTCAGTTTACATTACTGGGAAATCCGAGGATTAAACATTGAAGTGTAGGATTCAGTTCTTATTTGATCCTTATAATCATTCTGTGAAGCAGGTGCTGTTAAACATTTTATATATGAGGGAACAGGGTTTTAGAGCTTAAGTAACTTGCCCAAAATCACAGAGCTAAGAGTATGAGCTAGAATTTGAATTTGGTCGTAACTGAAGATATCTTAAGCAAGCTAACATCTTATGCTTAGACTTAAGTTTTCTTGAGATGATCAGTAAACCACATTCTCAGTGAGTTAGAGGAATATTATGAGTGGTTATGAATAAGATCCTTTATGTGCTCATAACAAATTCTACCTTTTCTTTAGCTAGGTGGAAAATTTGCAGCCAGAGATAAAAAACATTGCAAGGCATCTTAACCAAGAAATTGCAGTTCGTGCAAATCAGTTGAAATGGTCCAAAAGAGCTGCCAGGTGAGCTAATTCTGTGCATATAGACCATATGTATATATGTATGTATGTACGTATATGTGTGTTTATATACATATGTGCATGCGTACAGTGTGTCTGTGGTTATATTAAAGGTTTGGGTATTCTGTAGCTTTAGCAGCATAGTAGTTCTTTCACTCGTTAATATTTTAATATCTTGGTGTGGTATGATAGTTTTATATAGTGGACTAGAAGCAGGAAGTAGAGAAACAAAGAGCAAGTTCCTTCTCGAGGGACTCCAGCCTCCTGAAAAAGACCTGTAATCAAATGATGACTGAACAATTAAGTACTATAAAAAGTTATGTACAAAGAGTTCGGTCTTCATGGAAAGTTAGGGAAGGCTTCACAGGATGAAGGTACTGTGCCAGTCTGTTGTGATTTTAGCAAATGATGCAGATTATTTACACACTTGACCGTTTTGGAAGAAAGGTACAGCAGACAATAGCCCACAAGAAGTGGGAGGTAGAAAATGTGAATGCCATGGTAGGAGAAATTAGATTAGCCAAGGTGCTGTCTGTCCACTGTGGATACCTGTGTAGTTGCCTGAATTCTTAGCCCTTAGAAACTGTTCGACCGTGCTGCAGTTCTGTGCCTGCACTCAGCCACTGGGAACTTCTAAGTCCTGCTTCAGTCAGCCTAAGTTACTACTTAGTCAAATTATGGTCCTTACTAGACTAAGTGTTCACCAGTTCACAGCAGTGAGAAAAATAAGGGCTTTAATTATATGATGTATTTATGGTTGTCCGTATATTTTTACCTATATAGGTATATATTTGCCTACAGTCTTCAATATGAAATTGCTTCCCACCTCACTTAGTGTTGAAAATTTGAAAAGACCTGGTATTTATTTTTATTTGAGAGAGAGAGAGAGAGCAAGCAGGGGAAAGGGCAGAGGGAGAGAGAATGTCAAGCAGGCTCCACACTCAGCTCAGAGTCTGACCCGGGGCTCGATCCCACAACCCTGGAGTCGTGACTTGAGATGAAATCAAGAGTCAGATGTTCAACAGACTGAGCCACCCAGGGGCCGCAGAAAGACCTGACATTTGAAAAAATCACTGTGGTAGCTTAATATCTTTACTTGATAAACTTAACAGTGTTTAAGTTTTATTGATCAGAGAAATCTAAGAACGACAGGTCTAGGCTAGAATAACAGACTCATAGCTGCTCATCTGAGTTATAAATGCAGCCTAGACAAGACTTCTCCTTGCTTGTGTGGCACTGGCAGAATGATTGTCCAGATACATCCTTACACAGATAGATGACTTTCTAGAAAGACACATCTGAGGGCTTCCTGCATTTTCAGTGGAACTGAGTCTTGAATGGTAAAAGAGTTTGTTAGTTGTAGCCAGGTGAGTGGACCGTCCCCAAAAATGGATTTAATGACTTCCAAAAGCTTGCTGATGTAGAAGTCTGATTTATTGGATAGCCTATGTCATTTAGGCACCAGAATATATAGGTGTCTATAGAAGAGTAACAAAAGATAAAGTTGGAAGAGTAGGCAGAGTCTAAATTACAAAGCCTGGAATGTCTGTGTACTGTCTTAATGCAATAATACACTATAATTCTATTATCTTCAAGCCTATTAAATGTCTACTTTGTACAAAACATGCTACAAGAGACTTAGAGATGAATAATACCCAACAGTTGACCTTCAAGAAGACCATAATCTAGAAAGTGGGACTTATTTAGACAAGAAGAGGAATAACTAATAGGGTTAACAGAGAAACATTAAGGAAATCTTCATGAAAGAATTGATTGAAGAATGGAGACCATTTTATTAGGTCAAGAGCATACATATTACAGAACCACATTGCTATATAAGGTATATTCAGGGATCAAGTAATTGAGCATGCCTGGAATGGAGGGATTTGAGTTAAATGTGCTTTCATCTTTAGAATTTCTGGTACAGACTGTGGTCATACCATGTCAGTAGTGAAATTTCACTTGTTAAAATCTAATTGGCCAAAGACCATTAGAGACAAAGTTTATAATCTGACAACGTCAGATTATTGGATTTTTATATAATTTGTGTACATTGCTAGAGAATTTTCAGTAAAAGGCTTTATTTCTCTTTTGTTAGGCAACCCCTTAATATAGCTTATGAGAACTAAAAATCCTGCACAAAATTTTAGCTAATATCCACAACATGGGTGTGTTTGTGCTATGAGTATGAAGCACTATTACTCAAATGACAATTTTTTCTTCCCCTTTTTTCCCTCTTCCCTGAAACTAGGCTCACTTATCTAAAGAATATGCGGAGGCTTGTTTCAGAGCTCTATGTTCGAGACAACTGCCACCCTTTCAAAGCCACTGTGTTGGTCTGGATTCAGTTTCCAATGTGGATCTTCATGTCTGTTGCCCTCCGGAATTTTAGCACAGGGGCAACACATTCAGAAGGTAGTTATTATAGAAGTCTCTTTCCCCCAAATAACAAATAACATTGGTTTTGTACTCAAAAGAAAAAAAAAAAACACGAAAAATCACTATACTTTTTATAATTAGGATATTGTTAGCATCTTTCTTACAAGCGTATAGGTTGTAAAATATCAAGTATAAGCAAATTAGCCATGTTGAGAAAACAAATGAATCTAGGAAAGACAATAGTAATAGAGTTGACCCTTGAAGAACACAGGTTTGCACTGGGCAGATCCAAGTATAAGTGGGTTTTTTACAGTATGGCACTGTAGATGTATTTTCTCTTCATAATGATTTTCTTAATAACATTTTCTTTTCTCTAGCTTTATTGTAAGAATTCAGTAAATGATGCTTGGGTTATCGGTAAGGCTACCAGACCACAGTAGGCTTTGGTAGTTAAGTTCTGGGAGAATCAAAAGTTATACACACATTTTTAACTGCTTAGAGCGTCAGTACCCCTAAGCCCAGAGTTGTTTTAAGAGTCAACTGTACTTCCTCATGGAAGTCATAATAAATTTAATGTTACAATTCCATGATTAAGTTTTCTGGCCAAGAATTTTTTCTGTTTATAAATTTTTTTTTAATTTTTTTTTAATGTTTATTTACTTTTGAGAGACAGAGCGTGAGCAGCGAAAGGGCAGAGAGAGAGAGAGGCAGACGCAGAATCTGAAGCAGGCTTCAGGTTCTGAGCCATCAGCACAGAGCCCGACGCGGGGCTCGAACTCCCAGACCGTGAGATCATGACCTGAGATGAAGTCAGCCGCTTAACCGACTGAGCCACCCAGGCGTCCCATCTGTTTATAAAATTAAGAGACCAGAAAAGTTTTCATAGTTATTAATGTAAACATTAATTAAGAAACAGTATAAACTAAAGCATGTGTTTTTTACTTTCATTTAAAGGCATTTCTAACCAGAAAGTAACCCGAACAGAAAGAAAGTAGCCTATGGACAAATAATTATACAAATACAAGTCTGAAAAGAGTACTGCTACTATCTTTATGCTCCTACAGCTGTTTGCTACAGAGAGCCTCTTGCCTCTTTCTCAGCACAGGGAAGACTAGTTTATATTGTGGAACAAAAACAAATGAAAGCAATACACGTCTTCAGTGGGAAAGACCCCTTATTTGAATTAGACTACTTATGTCTTGTGTATTTCCTCCTGGTATGTTTTATTTATAAAACTGTTTTAGCAGGTTTTTCTGTTCAGGAACAGTTGGCTAGTGATGGAGTCCTTTGGTTTCGTGACCTCACTGCACTGGATTCCACTTGGATTCTGCCTATCTCTGTTGGTGTCGTCAATTTATTAATAGTGGAGGTCAGTGGTTTTAAGTGAGATTTATTTGCCATTTAAATCGTTGAGATTTTTGTTGCTGTTGCAGCATTTGAATTGGTGGTGATAGCTCCGAGCTAGAATTGAGATTCTTTGGTTTCTGGTCATAGATCAGACATTAGCAAACTCTGTCTTAAGCCAGTTCCTTAATCTCTCTGGGGGCCAGAATGCTTATAATTAAAATGGAGGAGCTGAATTAGAACACTTCCAAAGTCTCTCTTACCTTTACAATGATATGAATCTAATACATACAATTTTGTGATTTGTTTAAAGAGAGTAATTAAGATGGTTATCAATCTAGTTTTATTCTTAAAGTAGGTTGGCGTTTTGTGTATATATTTAAAATGTAAATTTGTTAGCAGGAAACACAATATCGGATTGTCATTTTTCACCTGTATGACCCTAGAAAAGTCACAACTGAACTTTATATGATGGAGTGGAAAAATACAGACATAAAATATGAACTGTCAACTATGTCTTACCATTATTTCCTGCTGTGTTACTAGGGAAAGCAAGCTTTTAATTGTATGAGGAGCTGTTCTCAGACTTTGACTAGAACATAGATTCTTTGAACTGGAAGAAACCTTACAAAAGATCCTTAGAACCTCAGCTGAGATCTTACAGACCTATCACTGGTCTCTGGGGAATCTAAAATTACCATCCTAAAATGAGAATGATACTCTAATGTCTTTTCTCGAGAAAAGACTCCATGTGTAGTCTAAGTGTATTTTCCTTAAATCACGTAGCACAATCCCATGAATGTGGTTGGTACTTAGCAAATATTTGTTAGAACGAAGGAAGTGGTAAGCACAAGGTCACAGTGAATTAATGTCCAACTGTAGTCTTTCCTTTTAGCAACTAATGACCCAGTATATATAAGTTTAAAAAAAATTTTTATTTTTTACTTTTTTAATGAGAGAGGGAGAGCATGAACTGGGGAGAGGGGCAGAGGGAGAAAGAGAGAGTCTTATGCAGCAGGTTCAACGCTCCATGCAGAGCCCAACGCAGGTTTGATCCGACTACCCTGGATCGTGACCTGAGCTGAAATCAAGAGTTGGACGCTCAACCAACTGAGACACCCAGGCACCCCTAAAAATTTATTCTTACTTAATATACACCATGTGGCAGGCACGGTTGTAAGCAATTTACATGAATTAACTCATTTAATTCTTAGAATAATCATGTGATGTAGCTACTACTATTACCCGCATTTTAAGTTAGAGAAAGTGAGGCACAGAAAGGTTAAGTAACTTATTCAAAGTCACATAACCACTAAATGCAGGGCTGTTATGTGAATCTAGATAGTTTAGATGTAGATTCTGTGCTCATAGTCATTACATTTATGCTGCCTCTTAAATAAGTAATTCATAAATCATAACTGCTTTTCCTAGCCTGGTTCTTTCCCTAATTCCATGTAGCCAGATCATAAACCTCTGAGGTACCTATTAAGTTCCTTCTTTATGCCAGGCACTGTAATGTAGGTGCCCAAAGAAGGGTAGTGATTCATACATTGTACACATCTTGAAAGGACTTGCAGTCTTACAGTCTTTAATTTAAAAAACATTGACTTGTAAAAATTATGCTGTGATTCATTTTAACATTGCTGAATCTTCTTTATTGCTGTTAATTAAAGGTCCATTTAATGATTCTGCATAATTGTGTTTTTTTTAAAAACACAGATGATCAACCATATACATTTATCAGTGTTTTATTTTTAATTTTTTTGCTTCTATTAAAATGTATGTAGACGGAGGTCAGTCAAAAACCAGGTTGTATTTTAAAGCTTGTCTAATTTAATATGCTTAATAATCATTGTGTGTTTATATTCTACTCAGATTTTTGCTCTGCAAAAAATTGGAATGTCTCGTTTTCAGACGTATATTACCTACTTTGTTCGTGCGGTATCAGTGCTGATGATTCCAATTGCTGCGACCGTACCTTCAGTGAGTAAGCACCAGCATTGTGTGTAGTGTGTAAACCCTCTCTGTGCGAAGCTTACACTCTGCCTCTTCTTTTTTTTTTCTTGAAACTTTTTTTTTTTAATGTTTGTTTATTTTTGAGAGAGAGTGAGAAAATGCAGGAGTGGGGCAGAGAGAGAGGGGGACAGAGGATCTGAAACAGGCTCTGCTCTGACAGCAGAGAGCTCCACGTAGGGCTGGAACTCACGAACCGTGAGATCATGACCTGAGCCGAAGTCCGACGCTTAACTGATTGAGCCACCCAGGCGTCCCAGGATTCTGCCTCTTCTGTTGAGCTTCCTTTGACTACTAAGTCCCTTACTGGTTTCCAGATTTCTGTAGTAATTAATGTATCACCAAGTGACCTTGAATATTTCTCGGGATTGGTTAATCTTCCTTTGTATGAAAGTGAGTTAGCTGTCAACTCTCTTTCTTTCTTTTTCTTTCTTTTTCTTCAGTCTTACACAGTGCTATGAACATAGTATTTGCTCTGTTTAATTAGTTGAAATAATTGAATTCCTTCTGTCCACATAAACTAGGCCAAGGAATTTAGCTCTTAAAAAAGAAATAAAACTTCATGCCAAGTCCATATTGGTTCATATGTAATATTGCTTAACCTCATAGCAATTCAGTGGAATAGGTACACTGTCTCCATTTATATGTTATTACACTCTGATAGAAATAGAAAAAATAGTTATGTTTGCAGTTATTTCATATTTTCAGCCTTTGCTTATTTCCCAACGATACTTTAGTGTACAGAGGGCGAAAGCTGTATAAGGCATTAACTCTTTCTTTGCTCAGGGCCAACACATAGCCCACGGAGTAGAAGTCATTTGTTGGTGGTATTTAGAGTTATATCTGCATATATCAAAGTACTTCATTATCCTAAGAATCTGAAACAGTATGTTTTCAGCATCAAAAATGTATTTTTTAAAGCTGTTCCTTGGACATAATACTGTAACTAATTCTATGTAAAATAAGCAAGTCTCCATATTTCTAAAATAAACATCATAATGTCTGTGAGAACTAATGAAATAGCAACAAGTGCTTATTATGGTACTTTTCACGTAATAGTAATATTGTTGTAAAATACCCTGTGAAAATAGAAGTCACTGCATTTCTGGGGAAAAATAATACCAGTTATAACTGAGGAAACTCCCTGATCAAATAAGATAGGAGCAGTGAATCTTCAGTGAGGGATTGGGTTTGAAATGAGTGACAGAGATCTACAAAGCAGTGTTTTTAATACCGGAAGTTTATCCTCTCAAATATAGGAACTTCAGGGGTGCCTGGGTGACTCAGTCGGTTGAGCGTCTGACTTCAGCTCAGGTCATGATCTCACGGTTTGTGAGTTTGAGCCCTGCGTCGGGCTCTGTGCTGACAGCTCAGAGCCTGGAGCCTGCTTCGGATTCTGTCTCCCTCTCTCTCTGCCCCTCCCCTGCTCACACTCTGTCTCTCTGTCAAAAGTAAATAAACATTAAAAAAAATTTTTTTAAATATATAGGAAATTCAGAGTTAGGCAGTTTGGTGTAGAGCTGACGTGGCAGCTCCACGAAAACAGGAGAAACCCATCCGACTTCTCCCTCTGCGTTCCATCATCCACAGCCTGGGATTTCTGTCTGCAAGGCCGCAGGATAGTCATGATGGCTGCTGGAGCTGGTCTTGCAGGAGTGGTAAAAGGGTGCTTCGAGTGCAGTTCCAAACACCTGTGCTCATGTCTGAGTTACGTGGGCCACCCTAATTGCAGAAGAGGCTGGGAAGTGGTCCTTTTTATTTGTTTTTTTGGATGGCAGTATACCCAGCTGAAAAAGAGAAGTTTATCACTAAGGAAGAAGAATTATTCTTAGTAGGCAGTTTGTTGTCTACCTTTGTTGGTTTCAGGGTAGTTTTTGTGTCCTGGATAAGTGAGATGATGATGATGGCCAGTATTTATTCGATATTGACCTTGTACCAGGCACTGTTTTAAATGGCTTACATATTTTAGCTCATAAAATTCATCTAGTGTGCACTGAAGTGGGTGCTATTATAATCTCCACTTTAGTGATGAGGAAACGGGCACAGAGAGGTTAAGTAAATCATCCAAGGTCACTCATCTATTAAGTGATACTAAACATCACTTAAGTATCTCAGGCACTTCCAGGCAGTTTGGCTCCTACTTTAAACTACTATGCTAATCGGCTTTGAGGATTAAACTGCTGTGCTAATCAGCTGTGCTACTTTCTGCCCCTAAACAGATGCAGGTGGGTCACCTACTGTGCTTACCAATCTCTAAGTTATCTCATTTTTTCCTCCCAGCAACCTTCTGGGGTAGGTATAGTTCAATTCCCATTTTATAGGTGAAGAAACTGAAACAGAAGAAAAATAACTTTCCCAAAGTCAAATAAATGGGATTCAAATTCAGGCAGCTCCACTCTAAGACCTGGACTCAATCAACCATGGGGTCATGCCCCTGGGGCCTGATCACATTCTGATGCCAAAGAAAAGTTTGGAACAGATACATGTATGGGAATATTTTGAGAGGCTACAGAACTTAGTCACTGACCTAAATAAATCACCCTGGATGGAAGTACAAAAGAAAGTGGAAGAGAAGACTGTCTCTGACAAAGGATAAGATACTGCATTCCTGACTAAGAAACTGGTTACTGGGAGAATTTTGGATGATAGATCACTGTGTGGAGGAAAATGGGATCCCGCGAGCCTGAATGACTGTGCCTACCAGTACCCTACCTCCAGTACAGCAGCTTGTCAGGACTGTCACCGGGGAAAAGCATGCTTAATTGTCAAAGAAGGGAGGTGACATCTCTCTCGAGTCTCTGCCTGGGCGCTGCTCTCTATCATCTACTTTCATCATGAATACCTCTCCTTTTGCTTTCTTTTCACTTTTAGGTCCTTTCGGCCTCCTTTCTTAACTTACTTATTAGATTCATTACAGGTATCTAATAGCTGCTACAGGTCTTGCTCAATCCTAGTACACTGCTGTTTGCAGAGATGATAATTTTCCTTTTTTATTGCCTGCCTGTCTCTGGACGTTGGTGTCCTTGGAGAATGGAGGAGCACTAACATTCATGTCCTTTCTTCTCTTCACAGTCGATTGTCCTCTACTGGTTGTGCTCCAGCCTCATGGGCCTTTCACAGAACTTGCTGCTGCGTTCTCCTGGGTTTCGCCGACTTTGCCGATACCACTGACCAAGTCAGATTCAGACACTCCTTATAAGGACCTCTTTGCTGCCTTTTATGCCAAGTTCATTTTAAGAAAATGATAGGCTTTCCAGTAATTTTGAAACAATTGGCAGTGTAACTATTACAGTACATTATGATTTAGAAATTCAGATGTGATTTAATTTGTCTTTATTTAAAATTTTGAACTGTGTGAAGTACTATGGGTTAAAATATAATGCAAAAGTAGAATCCACGTGTCTGGTTCTGCTTATAAAATTACAACTTGCTAGAGGTGCCAGAACTTCGGAAAACAGGATTAGATCCTGAACGATGTCAGATTATACTGACCAATCTCATACATTAAAGTTTTATGAAGTAAGAGAATCCGGTGAGGTGATTCTTAAAATTTTGGAGGTGTGGAGGATCACAGACCCGTTTGCACATCTGCTAAAGCTGTGGTTTTCTTTTCAGAGAAATCCTGGGACTCATAATGTGGGGGCCTTCATTCATAGCCCTCTTCCCCCACCCCTCAGCTTTCTGGTGATTTCCTGGTTGAGAACTCTCATTCTCATGGAACACACAGGGATGAGTTAGTGTGTGACTTTTAAAAAGTGGACTTAAGGTATTGCAGTAGAGTAGTCCATACAAGAAAGTACCTAACATGGTAGGTGATCCTGCCTTACAACCTGCTCTGGAAGAATACAAAATGGGTACATTCCTTTTTCTATAATTTAAGAAGTCTGGAATAGAATACAGCACTAAGTATTGCCAGAGCCCAAAGTGGAAAATCTTAAGCATTAAGTTTATTTAGTCAAAGGAAGAAAACTGGCATGGCAGCTGCCTATTGTGGATGTGATTTTATAAACTTCTTTATTTGGAAGATTAAGTACTCTAATGGGTTTCTTATGGTAGACGTTTAATACAGGCAAAATTAACAGGTAATATAAATTGTGGGTCCAGTTGTTTGTTTGATTTGAAAAGATGATAAAACTAATTGTGGAATAATTGGACAGTTATTTAAGAAAGTGATAAATTATAAGTTTCCATTGAGTTGGAATATGAATGCGATCTGAGATGCCCTATCATCCCATCCAATGTTTACAATAAAGTAAAAACTAAAGCAAAATCAATGCTTTCTTGAATAATGTCTGTTACATCTTAGCCATTTTGGTTGCCACCTCTTGAGAGTTTAGAGGTAGCAGTTAGGACCTGGTTCTCTTTACTTGACTTCCTAGTCCTGGGTCGTGACCACCCTATTGACATAACTGTCTTTCTAATCATAGTGAAGGAATTGAAATGTACGTTCAGTCAATCCTAGTTATTCGCAGATTTTTATTTGCCAGTTTTCCTACTCGCCAGAATTTTTTGTGGCCATCAAATCACTACGGTGCTTTTGATGTCATTCTTGGACAGACACAGAATGAAAAAAAAAAAATGGAGTCGTTCAAGGTCCATGTTCCCAGCTAGGTCAAACAAGGCAACACTGTACCTTCTTGTTTCAGCTTTCGTACTGTATAACCAAGTGTCCTTTACATGGTCCATTTAGTGCCATGTTTTTTTTCTCCTTTTTGTGCTTTTTGTTGGTGATTTCGCTATTTAAGTGGCCTCCAAGTGTTGTCATACTGAAGTGCTGTCTAGGGGCGCCTGGGTGGCTCAGTCGGTTAAATGTCTGACTTTTGCTTGGGTCATGATCTCGCAGTTCGTGAGGTCGAGCCCCATGTCAGGCTCTCTGCTGTTAGCATGAGGCTGTTTCAAGCCTGTTTTGGATCCTCCTGTCTCCCTCTCTCTCTGCCTCTCCCCCTCTTGTGCCCTCTCGAGTGCTCTCTCTTGTTCTCTCTCCCTCCCCTCTCTCAAAAATAAATAAGCATTTAAAAACCAATTAATGAAGTGCTGTCTGGTTTTCCCAAGTGCAAGAATGCTGTGATGTTCCTTAAGGAGAAAATACCTACATTAAATAAACTTCATTCAGGGATGAATTATGGTGCTGTTGGCCATAAGTTTACTGTTAATGAATCAACAATATACTGTATTGAGGAGTTGACAAAAATGTGACAAGAGGCTTGTAGGAACGTAACCCTGTTTATTCTCTAGGAGCAATGGTTTAGTGTTCACTAATTCAGTGTTTGTGGTAACTTTGTAGAATGTAATAAGAATTGACTTTGTAACATGTACAGTCAAAGAAGCAGAGGCAGCCATGGGTATGCTGGTTGTATTATAGCAAAAAGAGGAAAGGGAGTTTGAGATACTGGAACAAGTTGACTCTTGCCATGTGGATCATTGTGTACTGATACATACATTTTTCTCATACTGGGATGAAGGAATTCAGCCCTCTTTCCCCATCTCACTCTAAGAGGTTTGTCACTTTCTGAAAGTAAGAAACAAAGGAAACCCTTTTCCAGTTGGTGAATCTGCTTTCATGAGCATGCTTTACCTTGTTTACTGATTCCTCTTGATGTCTAAATGTATACTTACATCTTTCTTCAAACAGATAGTGTACCTAATTTCCTGTTGCTCTTCCATTTTCAAAGTTCTTGAATTGCTTTTAATATGTATAAAAGTTTATTTGAGAATATTTCTCCCAGATTTCAAAATAACTTCTGATAGGGCTGGAGGTAGCTGGGATCTTGGAAAATATTCATGAAGAAAGAAAACTGATACATTATGAAGGGAGTTGAATCAGTCACCTGACTTCAGGCTGGTAAATGTTCCTCTCGTTTCTTTCTCTAGGCAGGATGTTAGTAAAGAGCAAGTCCTATTTCAGAAAATTTTGTCTGTGGTCTTCGATCTTACTTCCCCAGGGGTTTGTCAGAGTCTGGAGCACTTCCGGAGCCTGAGGTCAGGGGAGGGGGGTACTGGATGCAGACGGAGGGCACACATGCTGTTAAGATCCCTGGACAGCTTCCTGTTGGACACTTCTCTGTCCTCTGCTGCTGAGGGGCTGGCAGAGCTGTCCTGGACACTGCAGAGTTCAGGAAATCTTTGTCTTTTCAGACGGAGACCATAATCCATTTGTGTTACCCTTCCTCATTTCTGAAAGGAAGTCTTTTTGCTTGTTTGTTTATTTCAGGTGGGCCTTAGTTTTGTCTCTAGTTCAGATTCACTTTTTTTTCCTGGGTGTGACTCAGCCTGAGAGTTAGGAAAGGAGACCCGGATCAGTTTACATTATACTATGATTATACTGGAGCTCAAAAGTATGTTAGGAGATGGAACTGGCATACCCGAATAACCCTAAATTAGTTCTCCCTGGAACCTTTGTGAGAGAAAACCTGAACAGTCCTGTCTTGGCCAGATGGTGTAGGTGGGAAGAGGAGGCTTACTTCAAAGGAAGGCAAAATCCTCTATTGCCACCTTCACCGATAACTCAGGAGAGGTTAGGCTTTCTAGGTACCTTTAAACACCCTCAAGAGCTAAAGACCAAACCCTCCCATCTCAGAAGAGGTACAGCTAGTTCTAGACTATATTGGGGAAATCGTAGTTTCTGAGGAAAAGTGGAAAAATTGAGGGCCCACATAAACATTCATTTCTCTCTTGTGCACGTATGCTTCATTCATTCCATGTGTCTTCCTAGGTTTCTCCTTGGAGGATCCCAAGAATAACTTTTTTCTTTTTTTTTTATTAGGCTCACCTTTTAAATTGCTTCAATACAAGAATAAGCCCTGAAAGCAGCAGGAACTCCGATCCTAGAAAAAAATTAAAGCATGTAGTTTGTTTTTCCCCTGGGATAAGTGAAGTTACCACAGAATGCAAAATTCAAAATTTCAAGTATAACCTATGAATCCACGCAAGAATTCAGGTTTCTGTATTAAGGCTAAGTATGCAAGTATATGAAACATGAGACCCTAGCTACAACACGTCATCATTACCGACACTTGACTGTTTTTGTGAGCTGATTCTACCAGAACACAGATTATCTGGAAATGCTAGGAATCTACAGAAAATTTTTTGAATGAACCTTATGAATATAGTTTCAAGTTGAAATAACTGATATTTTCTAATTATTTTTTTCTATTTTCTTTTTATATATAATTGTATTTTATGAAATCTGTATTTAGCTTTGGGACATATGAATTTGTGTATGAATTTGGGACATATGATTTTAGTATTAAAACCATAAGATATTTCTGAAAGTTTGGACTAATGTGTTTAAACAAGTAAAATAAGAACTTAATATATACTCATATGTATTTTTAACATATTCATATGTATAAATTTTCAGGCAAAACCTAAAGACTTTGGGGGCACCTGAGTGGCTCAGTCGTTTGAGCCTCTGACTTTGGCTCAGGTCATGATCTCATGGTTTGTGAATTTGAGCCCTGCTGACAGCTCAGACTGGAACCTGCTTCAGATTCTGTGTCTCCCTCTCTCTCTCCCCTTCCCTGCTCACACTTTGTCTCTCTCTAAAATAAATAAAGTTAAAAAAAATTAAAAATCTAAAGACTTTGAATTTACATGTATTTTTTGCTAATTATATGAAATACAAAGGTACCTGGTATCTTTCTCAAAATCTTTTGAAAAAATGAAAAACTGGTACTGGGGTCAAGCTAGTGCTAATTAGGGGCATCCTTTATTTTTCGTCAGGTTTTGTTTTTTCTTAATGTTGATCAGATTATTTGTTTACATAATTCTTTTATTAGGGTGTTTCTATGCCCATATATATGTTTTTTGATTTTGAGATAATTAACACAGTATTCTATTGGTTTCAGGCATATGGTGTATTGATTCAGCAGTCGTGTACATTTTTTAGTGCTCCGCATGACAGGTGTATTCTGAATCCAATTGGGGGAAACCTTTAAACCTGTAAACCTTGGTATGAGAATACATAACATTAAGTTGGTATAAGTATCTTATATATTATTAGATTTATGGTATCATAGCTTGAAAAAAGCAAAATAAGTCTCAAAAGCTTGAAAAATCAGGGCAGTAGCAAATTTTCAAAATAATGACAGTATATAAAAGTACATTGGTTTTGAGATTACTAGAAATTAAATGATGGGTGAAGAATTAGTTTATTTGGCTAGAGAGTATGCATATGAATCCTGTATTTATAATTGTATATTCAGTCCTTAGAATGTAAGTAGATCATATAATTGTGAAATAAGGTTGTTGTGCAGAATTCTGGGGACAGGGGTTTTGAGTATTTTACATTATCTCAAAGTCCAGTAGACTTTGTTCTGGCAGGTGACAGCCACAAAAGAAAGCCGCCTTGTAAGAGCTTTGAACTATCAGCAGCTGGAATGCTGACAAACAAAGCAAACTGAAATGAATGAACCAAACCTCATCAGATGAGGACACACATTTCCACTGGGAGGCAATGAACTCTTGAACAAATGGTGACTCTTGACTACAGAACATTAGTGCTGTATAGGCTAAAAACGAAAGGAATGATGAGAAAATATTCAATAATTGTATTGCTCTAATGTTGCATTTTTATTTTGGAAGTCTTATTGTTAGTAAAATATATAATGTCTATTAGGTATCTTAAGTTTTCTTTGGATGCTGTAACATTCCTTTATGGCACTTATGCAGTCAAGAGGAAGATGTTATTGACTATATTTGTTGGAGATTTGTTTTAAAAATTTGTAAGTGAAGTATAGTTGGCGTACAGTATCATATTAGTTTCATGATATTGCAGCACAGTGGAGATACATAAGATAAAATTTTTTCAACTTTTTCTTTTAAGATAGCTTCAGGGATTACCCCTGAGCAAGAGATTGGTCACACAAAGAGGGTCCTGCCTCCCTGGGGTTCTCCACCACCATACTCAGAAAGCCTAGTCTTCTGTTTGACATAAGACCTTCCACAATCTCAATTAGGAACTATACATGAAAACATTTTGATCCTGGTTGATTCCCATCCATAGGAACCTGGCCAATACCACAGGGGAAAAAAGTTACCAGCTGAGCAATGGTAACAAAATTCCCACGAATCAGCTAAACCAAGAAAATGCTTTCATACAGAGGCCTTGCCTAGTTCTTAAAGCCGTCACTTTTTTGCTCTCCTGTAACTCGAACATGAGGGAGATCCTGATACAGTTGTCCCAAAGGAATTGCAGAGAGAATCCTGGCCCTTTGTGTTCTACCACAGACTGCCTTCTCGAACACCCTGTGTTTTGGTAAATTGTACAAAGTAGTCTTGCCTTTAATTACCTAGTCCTATACTACTGGTTTTGTTTAATAAAATGAGGAATTCTGGGTGTTTGGGAACAAAAACATTGATGGAAAGACATGAAAAAAAACTAAAAGTACTCCTAGAAAACGTCAATTCTACTGAGTTATTCAATCTAAGGTAACAAGACATTTCTATCCTCGAAAGCCTGCTAGACTCTAGAGGGCCAAGAATTTCTTGAAAAAGAGACCAAAGAATTTCCACTCCGGGGAAAGTCCCCAATTTCTATCTTTTCCATTTCTAGGAAATATCACAGGCGCACTTCTCTCCCTTTCCATCCCTGATAAGGCAATTTACTTTTGTTTTGCCTTGCTTGGGAAAGCAGCACTGTATTTAATTTACCTTTGATTTTTGTCTTCTGGGTAAACTGTAGCTCTCCAGGGAAACTTAAAAATGCATCATGAAAGACCTCTAACTATATTCCTTTCATTGCAGCTGCATTTCTGCATGTTCCAACCATCATACAAATAATTTGAGGAATTCTAATTACTACCTCAAGCCTCCTGGATCTTCTTTGACTGATGGATGCTTCTGAGGGTAAGGAGTGTTAAAAATACAAAGTCTATATCTATGAGAGAACTAACAGCTTCATGTTCCATGCTATTTAAAATTTATCCTATGTGTTGCTACAGGTAAGAAGCTCTCATAAAGTTGTATTATAAAAGCTTCAGTTGCTTGACTTTTCTAATAAAATGTCTGTTTGGCTATATCCAGCCTGGTCACCAACCCTTTCTGTCATGTGTTCTCCAGAATTTTCCTTCTCATCTAGGCTTTCTTCTTCTTAACTAAGTCTCCCACTGTACCTCTATTCTCCCAAACCTCTCCTCTGTTCTTACGTCCATTGTACAGTAAACAAAATTCCCCCTTGCAACTCAGGATGATGGAAAGTGAAGGACCTTTAATTTGTATTCCTAGATCATTATTTCCCTACTCCTGTAAAAATTACTTTCCATATACACGCCACTGGATCTACCACTACCTACCCTTGTTTCTGGCATCTATTGGCCGTCTGGTCACCCCTCACTGGCTTCCTCTCTGTCTTCAGGGCTGCCATCACACTGGATGACTTCAGTAGCTAAGTGGACATCTTGTTAGAGTAGGCAGTTTGTCAGGTTCTAACAGAATACCTGGAAGTCAGTAATAAAATCATGGCCAGCTCTCGGGAAGGTCAGAGGCCTGTCCTGGCAGCACTCCACAAGAAGCGGGATCAAACCAGACAGGCCCAAGATGTAGATGCCATGAAAGGAAACCCCTGACCAAATCAGGAGGAAAAAGCTCAGAAACCCTGCTTCCCTCCCCCTCGCTACCCAAGTAATAAATATTCTGCTACCTAGTTAACTGTCAATAAAAGATAGAAACCCAACCACCAGGGTACACAGCTCCCTGGCTGGCTAGCTTAACCCCCTGTTCTCTCTCTCTCTGTCTTTCTCTGTGTCCCTCCCATTTTCCCTTTCCCTCCCTCGAGCTCACCTGTCTCATATCTCAAGAGTATACTTTTCACTTTAATAAACTTTCCTGCTCGTGTTACTCATCTGCTACGCTGTGTGCCTGTCCCTGATCTCATTCTTGTGACAAGACCAAGAACCTTGGGTGACTCCTTTGGGTCTGACTGGGTCAAGGCTCCAGGACCTGGGGGCCCCCCAGTTCACCTGGTAACAGTCTCATTTGACAACTTTGTCACTCATTGTTTCACCTGCTACCTTCGATATGTTAGTAATCTTTTCCAGTCTTCAGGACTAAGTATTTCACCAGGTGATGACAACGCGTACTCTGCAGGCCATAGGTTATTGGATATGGGTTGTCCATGTAGCCCAGACAGGACCATCAAATCTCTAGGAAATTTAATCTCAGTGATATGAAGACACCAAGTCAATTGGATAATTGGTTCATGCTAGACCAGCCATCACACCAGCCCAAACCCCCAGGCATGCTACAGCTAAGACACTGCATAGAAGACAAGGGTAGGAGAGAAAGCTTATGTAAGAAGAGAAGAGACAACACCATCTTGCAAACAAAGCTGAGATTGAGAGATCCCATCCTCTACCCACATAAGAGAGAGAGTGAGTGGCCAAAATTCCAAAATTTGAAATAGCAGCCACATATTACTTTTCTATTGCTGCTGTAGCAAATTACCATAAACTTAGTGACTTAAAACCACGCAAACATTATTTTACAAGTTCTAGAGGTCAGATGTCTGAAATGGGTTCCACAGGGCTGCATTCCTTCTAGAAACTACGAGCGAGAATCTGGTTTCTTATGTTTTCCAGCTTTTAAAGGTTGTATGACCTGCCTCACTCTGTCCTCTCTTTCGATTGTTGCATCCCCTTTCACTCTCACTCTCCGGACTCCCTCTTATAAGGACCCTTGTGATTGTATTTGGACACCCTGATAATCCAGGATAATCTCATCTCAAGGGGCACCTGGGTGGCTCAGTCCATTAAGCATCTGACTTTTGATCTCAGGTCAGGTTATGATCTCACAGTACATGAGTTTGAGCTGTACATTGAACTCTGTGCTGACAGCATGGAGCCTGCTTGGGATTCTCTCTCTCCCTGTCTCTCTCTGCCCCTCCCCCATACACACTCTTTCTCTCTCAAAATAAATATCTTCCCATCTCAGGCTGCTTGGGTGGCTCAGTCGGTTAGGCGTTCAACTCTTGATTTTGGCTCAGATCATCATTTTGCGGTTCATGAGTTTGAGCCCTGCATTGGACTCTGCGTTGGCAGAGCAGAGCCTGCTTGAGATTTTCTCTCTGGCCCTCCCCTGGTCTTGCTCACATGTGCTCTCTCTCTCTCTGTCTCTCTCTTAAAAACCTTGCCATCTCAAAACGACGCTTAGTTTAGTCATATTTATTGCTCTTGTTCCTCAGGCCCAAGCACATCTTGATTAAGATCTGTGGGGGTGAACATGCGTCTTTATCTTCCATGCCACAGTGGTAGATACTCCTGCACTCTCTACAGGCAAGGAGTCACTCCATCTCTATCTGCTCCCTTTGTCTTCCTATCTGTAGCCCCCTGTTTGCTTACAATGGTGGTGGTAGGGAGAGCTGGGTAGCTGTTTTTACTCTTAATTAGAGCAATCTCTCCAATTTTTGTGTTTGCTGATGTCAGTCCCTTAGGTGGGATGTGTTCTTTTCCTTCCATCCTCCCTTGGGCAGGAGGTTATTAATATGTCTTACCAAGAAAATCCTGACCTTGGCTTCTGATGCCATGCATCTCAGGGAGACTGCCATTCTACCACTACACAAATGAGCTTCCAGCGGTCAGTTTTTTATGTCTGAAGTGCACAAATGCCACTTTTGGAACTGATATCGGTCTTGCCATACCTGGTGCTGCATCAGAGTGACGGGTGTCTTCTGTATCTCACTCATGTGCTGAGGGATAAGATGTCCATTTCCTCCACCCCTCCCCCAGCTTACTATCACTGACACCTCGTCACTGACCCTAACATTGTTTAATGGAAGCAGGGCACACACTCAAAGATCAAAAATGGTGAGGCAGTCATGCAGCTGGTAACTCTTGGTGGCCTTGTGGGCAGGGCAATACACACATCGACTGCCTTGTTATTTTTGTTCAGTTGCTGATATTGTTGATAAAGTTTATTAAAATTCTTAGGATTTGGGTTCCCCTAAGGATAAAAGGGAATAGACAAAAAAAACAAAAAAAACACCTTTTAAATGGGACATTTCATATAACCACTTTTCACTTTTCAGTTTTTCCTTTGATCACATAGAATAAAGCAAAACTATTTTTCCTTCTAACATCTCAACCAGAAAGCTGACATAAAATGATCCATCCCCAAAACTGTGTATGCAGATTTTATTCTCTGATTTTATGAAAAAGGTCCCTGGGTACAGATTCTATGGGTTTGGTAGTTAAAATCAATTCAGGTTACCTCCGTGGAGGGTATTATGTTCAAATGAATGTATTGGTCACAGGAGTCACATTTTAGTCAAAATGGTCACTTCTCTTTGGCCTGAAGAGGCATTCCTGTATGAGCTCTCAGCGTTCATTTGTTCCCCACTTACACCCAGAATGCTGCAGACTTCCTTCCCCAATAGGACCAGGATGGAGTGACTCCACTCTTCTTCCAATACTCATGGCCACCAGGGGTCATCAGGAGAGAAGAGACAAGGTGGTTCCCTAATGAAAGAGTAACTAACCTTAAGTCAAAACAGAGAAATTAGAAATCTGAATTCTTGAAGGAAAAAAAAACCCCACCTGTAATTCCCAGGAGTAATATCTCTAGTTCTCTAAAGTGAATAGGACAGGGCCAGTGTTTGAGCTGAAGTCTTCTAAGGGACAGTGTTTGTCTTTTGCTGAAGTAACACTGCCCCACATATAGTACAATGGAAAACTACTGTGGGAAATTTGCCTCTTGGAGGCAGTATACTGCTTAAAGTCTCCTCTTGTTCTTCCAAAGACTTACCAAATATAATGCGATTGTTTGGATATACCATTTTGTCCATGGAATTTATATTCCCAAGTACTCTCTCTAGATCAGTTGTGAAAAGAAATATAACTTCTTCTAGATTTGGAGTTTTTGTTCCACCTCAAGTAGGGTTAGCTCTTTTTTTCTGAGCTAGACCTTTATTTTATTTTGATTTTCTTTACTTGCCATAAGTATTGCTATTGATTGGTTTATAGGGTCGTCCCAGGTATATTCAGATGTTACATGCATACTGCTCTCTATCTGAAGCAGGGGTCTTCAAACATATCTAAATGGTGTTATTTTGGTTGGTCTGAGGGGTCAGATCTCAGGCCTGCCACCATCAGTCAATCCTTTGCCTGCTCCTGGAAGAAGGTGTTCTTTCTTGCTTTCCTTCAAGAAAAAATAATGGACCTGAAGAGATATTAAATCAAAACTTTCTTATCTCATTCAGTATACTGACAAAAAAAGGTCCTCCCCCCCCCCCCCCACCGGCCTTTTTCTGTTGTAGACAATAACCCACCCAAAGCTCCATTAGCATAAATCTTGATTCGAAAATGCTGGGTCTGAGAAGAACATTCTAACTTGGAGGTAGGGGGCAGGGCACAAACTTTTTATTGAGGTTTAGTAGGAAGAGGCACTTGACAGTTTGGAGAATTAGGCAAGGATGTTCTCCTAAGAGGGACGAATAGTTTGTAGATAAGGAGCTATGGTTTTGGCAATTTGGATTTCATCAAGAGGAGTGGAGAACAGTGTGAGTTTGAGGTCATTGTGTAGGAGGGAGTAGATAAGAAAGGTTGCAGGAACTCTGGAAGCTTCTCAATTCTTCAGGGCCTCTTACGTTATTTTTAATACATAGGAAAGTGAGAATGTTTTTCACATAAAAAGAAGGCTACTTAATAATACTTTTTCAAGCATCATATATTCACTATTCTGGTAGCATTATGTACCTCTGACTGAGACATACAGATCCTTACAGTATATTATTGAAGAACAAGAAATAGTATTCACAATCTACCAACTCATTTAATTTCCATGAGAAGGAAGAACTATTCTGTGGTAATAGCTTAGGGTCCCAGTGTCTCCCATAATAATAGGATAAGTCCACCGGGAAAATACCCATTTCTTCAATTTAGAACCGCCACCATCACTAGTCACCACAAATGCTACTAACACCACCACCACCACCACTGAGCCCTTGGCTCAACAGTTAGGGCATTTTGAATTCCTGACATAAAATACTGATCTATTTTAGCCATGCCATATTCTACATATATCTTAATTTTGCAGGACTCCAAAGTCTAAATATATCATACACTCAGGGTCTAGAGTTCTTTCTTGTCCAGCAAGAAAGCAGGACACAGGATTAAAAATGTGAGAGAGGCTAATGTCCAAGAGAAGACAAGAGCCTTGAATAAGGGTCCTTGCTTCACTTTTATTAGGATCAGAAAGCTTACAAACATGGTGATGGGCATGCACAAAGAGACAGTGAAATCGTGAACATTAGCTCCTGGGCATGAGGGAAAGGGGGATTTTGAAGATATGTGGTGTTAGGGGTTTGGGTTAACACAAAACAAATTCCTGGTGCAGGGAGGAAAGTTGTTTACAGCAGACATGAGGCACCACTTCAATTTACCTAAACTGGTCTACGGGACAAGAAAGACAGAGCATGCTACCTCAGAGTCAACAAGGCACCTATCTTTTGCTAATTAGCTCCCTTCTGGAAAACTTTGCCCCCCCTTCCCCACAGTGGTCTAGAGCCCTGTTTACCTGTTTACCTAATTTGGTCTCTCCTTCCAATGTAAGCGTCTTTCTGCTATTGTACTAAGTTGGGGCACATTTCCGCCCTGAATACCTAATCTTGTTTACCTCATCTCGGATGTTTTCATCCCAATGTTTCCTATTCCTATACCTTTGTCTTATACTGAGACCTTTGCCCCATTTACCTAATCTTATTTACATAATCTTGTTCACCCAAACTCAGGTGTGAACATCCTGTGGCTTTCTAATTCTTCGTGCCTTGTTAGCCCATTGACGCAGGCTCAGGGAATCCCTAAGCTTATTCCCCACACAAATACTCTGATATTAATACATCATTAATATGGTTTTGTAAGTCAGTAATTTTCTCTAATGAAACAATTTTTCTAGGATACTCCCTAAAAAGTGGAGGGCTTCACATTGCTAAAATTATTTCTCTTTAACACATTTTCTATCTGATTCAGTGATGGATAACACCTGAATTCCAATTGATCATTTGCTTTCCCATTACTTAGTTTGATTACCAGGCCTCTTTTTATTATAATGGATAGCAGCCTAATTCAATCTAACTTCAGCAAAAGAGGAATCTATTTATGTAGCTATAGAGTCTAGGTAATGTTGGTTTTAGGCATGGGTGGTCCTGGGCTTAAAAACTATTATCAAGACCATTTTCCTTTATCTTTCAACTTTGCTTTCCTTTGGGTTGGCCTGATTCTTGTCTCAAGTGGCACATGTGGCCACTAGTAGCTCTAGGCTCATGATATCTCTTCAGTTAGTGTTTTTTATACTAATAGAAAATGTTCCAAGAAAGACCTTGAGTGACTTGTGTGGTAGGTGGATTCATGGCTTCCCAAAGATAGGCATGTCCCACTTTTTAGGACCTGTGAATGTTACCTTACATGGCAGAAGGAACTTTGAAGATGTGATTAAGTTGTGGCTCTTAAGATGGGGTGATCAGGGGCACCTGGGTGACTCAGTGGGTTAAGCATCCGACTTCGGCTCAGGGCATGATCTCAAAGTTTGTGAGTTCGATTCCCTTGTCGGGCTCTGTGCTGACAGCTCAGAGTCTGGAGCCTGCTTCAGATTCTGTGTCTACCTCTCTCTCTGTCTCTCCCCTGTTCATGCTCTGTCTCTCTCTCTTTAAAAAATAAACATTAAAAAAAAAAGATGGGGTGATCATCCTGGAGTATCCAAGTGAGTCTGAAGTAGTCATAGGAGGGAGGCTGGAAGTCAGAGAAGAGAAAAGCTGCTATGCGACTGGCTTTGAAGATGGTGGAAGGGGGCCATGAATCAAGAAATGCAAGTGGCCTCCAGAAGCTGGAAAAAGCAAGGAAACACACTCCTTTCTAGAGATTCCAGGAGGAACACAGCCCTGAGGACCCATTATAGACAATGATATTCAGAACTATAAAATAATAACTTATTTTAAGTCACTAAGTTTGTGGTAATTTCTTACAACAGCAATAGGAAACAAATAGGAAACATCCCTGAACCAACTGGTCAAGCCTTGGTGTAAGAGTGTAGGTGTAGTACACTGCTCAGATACGGGTTATGTGCACTCCCAGAACCAGGGCTGAGGTAAGTCCAACCTAAGTCACATGCATGGAGTTTGGGAAAGGAATTAATCCATCCTGCTTCTTAGCTGCTCCACAGTGTGCATATCCATATGTGTGTGTATTTGTATACATTTAGAGTCTCATGATCCACCTAGCAGTCTCTTTGGCCTCTTGTTGAGTGATCAAGCCCTGGTATGAAATTTCTCAATAGTTTTTAGTCTTATATGAAGGCCACCAATCCATCCTGCATCAAGGCCAATGGATTAGTGGCATTTAACCCACATATCACCTTGAAGGCAGAAGCTACAAAGTGTCATAACCCTCCTCTGTTTACAGTCCTGATACATTTTATTCTTACTCCTTACTCTTACCACAACCTATAGGTCAGACTCAGCCCATCTGGGAACCATTTTGTGCTCTGACAGATACCTTTGTCTTTCTCTATCCAGTAACATACAACCTAAGCAACCTTAGCTTTTCCCCTCACCATCATAGGCCATCACATTGGTTCTGACATAATCACTGCATGTCTATCCCCTGGTCAAATTCCGTGAATGTATCTTTCCTTTCCTTTCTAGAAGTGATCCAGATTTCAAAAAGAAATTATTAGTCTGATAATGAAGTTATATATACCACTTTCCATATATTGCAAGAAAGCTCAGTAAAGGAACTGATCCGTTGGGTTTGAGGAAGGCATGGTTCCAGTCTTCTCAATTTATATACTCCCTCACTGGCTCCAGTGACCAAATCACAAAATGATACACTGTTTCTCTCTCCCTCTGTGTGAAGATTCCAAACCCCAAAACCACTTTATTTTGGATCCACTTCTCTTGATACCATTTTGCTAATAATTTTGGCTGCCAAGTGGATTGTCTCTTAGCTCAGTTATTTTTTTATGATTCGCTTCAGGTACAACTTGACACTCACATGCCCCTGAGGACACCCCTGTGGGAAGCTGTGAACTAGGTCACTCTGCCTATTTTCTTAGAGATAGAAAACTGTGATGATAAGGAGAAATTGTTAAAGGAAAGTTGGGCATTTGTTCCAACATGTTTTTTTTCCCCCCACTGGAGAAACACAGGCATCTGCTGTTAATTGATGAGGGAAAGCACGCCCTGTGTGTTTCTCAGCTGGAAAAAAAAGACACAACAGAGTTGTAAATGAGGTCCATTCAGCTCTCATTTCAGGTTTGCACTCTAATGTAACCCATATAATATCCATCAGGGTGAGAATATAAGAATGGCTTTCTTTATTTTACCCACTTCATTTTCCATTCCTGTAGGTGAACTTTGACTTATAACCTCTAATGGGTGCAGGGAGGGTGGTGGCATAGGGCCCTCTCCTTCATCACAGTCTCTCATCTGGACACTCTCTTTTTTTAAGTTTATTTATCTTGAGAGAGAAAGAGAGTGAGGGAGGCACAGAGAGAGGGAGAGAGAGAATTCCAAGCAGGCTCTGCACTGTCAGCACGGAGCCCAACACAGGGCTTGAACCCATGGACCGAGAGATCATGACCTGAGCCAAAATCAAGAGTTGGACGCTTAACTGACTGAGCCACCCAGGCATCCTGGACTCTCCTTCTTGAGCTATTCCCACAGTCCTTGATCCTCTTAACTACTTCTCTGCCATCCTAATCCCAACCTACTCTGCTGTGGGTGCCCCAGAAATAGATCTCCTTTTCTGTTCCCCAAGATTTCTGTGCTGGACAGGTCCAGAAGATAGGAGAGGAGGGTAGAAGTGCTTAGTCTGACTGGAACGTAGAACATAAATTTTCAAAGATCTGACACTTTATATTATCGATGTTTATTTCCTGTCAACATATCTCTTTCCTTTTACATCTTATGTTAAAAGCCTGCCTTCTGCCCAGCACAGACAGCCCCCATTCTGTCACCTAGGCGTAGAAGCTTTCAGCTTCCCGGAAGTAGGGATGGGTGAAAGAAAAACTCACCTCACTATGTTTAAAACAAAAAAAAATAGGGTGGCAAATGTTAGTTTCATCAACTTCCTGACACCAATTTATAAACTTCATATCCACTATCTTCCCCCCCACTTCTCTCCTGGTACTATAAAACACACGTCTTTTCTGTTATCTATTATTATTTGTCATTTGTTACTCCTTTTTTAATGATCCCTCTGCCAGGGACCTCACTGCCATGCTTACCATTATGGTTCTCCTCCATCATCCAGCATTGCTTAAATCTGTACCTTTCAGTGTCCCATGTCATTCTCTCTGTCCCTCCTATCTCTCTCCTCCCATTCATAGTCATTTTATTTATAAGTCATTCATACTTGCTGTCTCCACTCTCTCATTCTTCGCTTCCTCCCAGTTTTCATCACTTTGACCTTTGATCTGTGCTCTAGTTCACTAATTTGTTCTTCAGCTGTGTCTGTCCTTCAGGTGTGTCTACTCAGTTCATCCACTGAGTTTTATTTCAGTTAGAGAATTTCAAATTATAACTATTCTGATAAATTTTTGCACCAGCATATTTTGCTGTAAGAATCGCTTTTTTATTAAAGCATCTGAAGATATTGATTATACTCTAAAAATCACTCTCAGTTTGTTGTATTTATTTTTTTTCATCAGGAGTCAGTTCTGCGTATTTGGATTGATGCTTATACTTCAGGGTGTAAGTTTTGCTTTACTATATGGTGATTCCTCGTCGTGTTTTTGTCTTTGACTTAACTTTCTCTGCTAGCTTCTATTATTGTAGAACCTTCAGTAATTGTGAGGCAAAGATACCAGGTTTCTATGGAGAGTGCTCCTTGTAACTCTTAGGTGTGGCTAGCCGTTCAGGACATAGCTTTGCTTTGTATGAGGGCACAACAAGAAGACAGCTGTCTGGGAACCAGGAAGTAGGTTCTCACCTGCAGAAGACATCAAATCTTCTGGCGTCTCATCTGATCTTGAATTTCCCAGCTCCAGAACTGTGAGAAACAAATTTCTACTGTTTATAAGCCACCCAGTCCATGTATTCTGTTATAGCAGCTGGGGCGGACTAAGACAGCATCTGGGTTGGTATAAGTCAAGATTAGAAAACTGTCACCACTATTCTTCAAATATTCAGGAATCTAGTTAAAACAGTCTGAGACAAAGACATCTGAACTTTGAAATGACTGGAATTGTTGCCTAGTTTTTAAACCTTCAGTTTATGCTCAGATAGCAAAGATGTATCAGAGACTTCTCAGTGAGGATATTCATTTCCATGTTGTGAAATTGGAAATAATTTTATATGGCACCTGGGTGGTTAAGTGTCTGATTTTGGCTCAGGTCGTGATCTCGTGGTTCATGAGTTTGAGTCCTGTGTTGGGCTCTGTGCTAATAGCTTGGAGCCTGGGAACCTGCTTGGGATTCTGTGCCTCCCTCCCTCTCTGCCCCTCCTCTGCTCACGCTCTGTCTGTCTCTCTCTCAAAAATATATAAACATTAAAAAAAAAGAAATAATTTTAAGTTTCCAAAAAAGACAGTTGACTCAATTTTTTCCTATCTTTATAATGCAATACAGTGGAGACTAACGAGGCCGATGGAGAAATAATGTCATTGAAATATTCATGACATAATTAATAAGGGAAAACCACATTATAGAACAATACGTACAGAGATTCTTTAAAAGGAAAAGTTAGGGTGACTGGGTGATTCCGTCGGTTAAATGTCTGACTCTTGGTTTCAGCTCAGGTCAAGGTTTGTGATATTGAGCCCTGTGTCGGTCTCTGTGCTGACAGTGTGAAGCATGCTTGGGATCCTCTCTCCTCTCTCTGCCCCTCCCATGCCTGCACTCACACTCTCTCAAAAATAAGTAAATAAACTTAAGAAAAATAAAAGGAAGAGTTAAATGCTTATACAAAGGATAAACCATAAAACATAAAGTGATATTTTCAAATTGTTAAGATTTGGGGGATTTATATAGCCTTTTCTGTGAAGTTAAAATTTATTTAGTGAAATGTATTACTTTTGTCATCATAAAAAGTGTCATTATACACATATTTTCAGAAATATATCTATTTGGATAAAGCAAAAACCTATGTAATTGTTCTGGATCATTAAATAGCATCCTAATTCTTTCTTGCACAATTGTAGTTTTAATGAGTTGCTATAATAATTGAGGCGATTAATTAAAGATTGAACCAAAAATGATACCACTTTAGAATGGAGACTGCTGATCAACTTATGGTAAAAACAGAAAACAATGTCTAATGTTGAGCCTTTTACTCTTTAAATTTTGGTTGGTGTATCTTATACCAGTCGCAAGATAGCAATTGTAGCAGTGGGTAGGTGGGCACAATTCTGAGAAAAGTATTGCAAAAGTGGTTCCTCATCTCCAGAGGAAACCCATCGCTCACCCTGCACGTTGTGTCTTAGGTAATAGCTCAACACCTCCCACTAGTGGTTTGTAGAAATAAAGCACCAATGCCAATAAAGGGCAGGTGTTTTGTGTAAGCTTTTTTAGACCTAGGACTTTTAAATTATAATGAAAAGTTTTTTATGCTTACAGAATTTTGCAATTCATAATAAACAGCCTCCTTATTTTATAGATGAGAAAACTGAGAAGTTAAATGCATAGCCTTCGATCCCACAGCTACATCAATGATAAAGATGGGAGTGGAATCTCGGACTCCATCGTTCCTAGCCAACATAATTTCTGCCAATCGGAGCTGCCTCAGCTTTAAATTAGTTGACCGATATCCTGGAAGTCCAAGGTATTTGTCAAACCTAGCTCTGGGCGGTAGACTCGGTTGTGCACAGGAAGCTCACAGCTCCTCATTATCTTCAGCCATCCCTTAACTTTGCCTGATGACTTGTGATACTTTGGGTATAGATAAGCCTTTGAATTTAGGGGGGCCTCTATTTATTCCGGTTAATGTTACACAGATGAGATGTGCAGATGGTTAATTTAAAACATCACCCAGATATCTGGTTATTGCCGATGAGAAAAAGCCAGCGTATGAAGGTTGAACTTTCTGGAAATGCACTCCTTGTCCCTGATAGCAATGGTAACTGGCAGGGTCTAATATCATTTATTGCAAACATAATTTCATCATTAAAAGGGGATGCTGTTTGTTGACTTAAGGCTTCTGTGGAATTTTTACGGTTTCAGTTTCTTGATCTCCTTGACACCCAAAGATAGAATTATGGCATTTATGTCATGCTTTTTTTTGTGGAAGAGGCACAAGTGAAACCACAAAGGTGTTAACAAGTGAGATGGTGATACAGCAAGTCTAACGATTTGACAGGATGTGTGTATTTGCATATCTCCTCTTGGTTTGGTCTTACTTCCTCCCCCTGACTGCATGTAGATATGGGAGCACTTGATTAATTTCAAATCTGTGATTAGAGGGAAACTCAACTGCATTTTGAGCTGACTTGTATCAGACAGAGTTCACTGAATTGAGAATCAGACTTATGATTAATGCCTCTAGGTGGTGCCTGTGACCTGTATTTGGATTCAGTAACTTGTCAGAAGAGAGGAAGAATACTATAGAGTGTGTGTGTGTGTGTGTGTGTGTGTGTGTGTGTGTGTGTTCCACTTTCCAAGCTCTGTAGGGAGGCAGTGTTAAAGACCAGAGAGTGAGCTTGGGGACCCTTTGTGGGGATATTTTTCCAATATCCTTTGTTTCTTTCCTTTTTGGAAAGAGAATTCACAAAATTGACCTAAAGAAAGAGGTGAACCCCAAGGAGGAAATTTGGAATTTTTAAAACTCATAAGTAGCAGTTTATGTTTTTAGGGGTGAAGAAATGATTCTTTCATGTATATATTGCATATAATATTTGTGTAATAAGCATATGCAGAAGGCATTCTGGTAGCACGCTACTCTTTCTGTGATGTGTATGCATAGCCAGTCTTTTCCTCTTCCTTTGTGTTTTAGCCCTCTCTGCTGTTTGCAGATTGGGTAGGTTGATTTGATCACTCAAGTGTTTTTTCTGAGTTGACATCCTGTGTGATCCAGAGGTTCTGTTAGTGTTATAGTATAACTAAAGTTGAATGTCTGTGTGTTAGTCTAGAAAGCAGAGCCGGAAGGACCTTTAGAGATCAGCAAGGAAAGGAGTTTTCAAATCCTAGCTTTGTGTGATCAGTAACCTTTCAACTGCAGATTGTCTAATCACATCTTGGGTTTAGAATAATTAAATAAAACAAACAAGGTCACATAAATCTGTAATTAACAGAGCCTGGATTGAATTAACAGAGCTTCTCAACTGTCTACAGATTTCACTATCTTTTTACCATATCCACTCTTTCAGTGAATTTCAGTGGATTTTCAGTAATTTCATAGAGTAAAAATTTGGGGGGTCAGTTTAGGATCGGCAGTGTTTTACTTAGTAAGGACATTAAAGCCACCCCTAATATCATGTCCCCACTACTTCATGAAAGTACGGATATTTTAACACCATATGGGTAAGAAGGATTTAATCTCAGAATTAATGGCAGTCTTTTGATTTAATAATTTATGTAAAATTCTGCATTGTTCATTTCACCAAGGCAGTAGAGAACTACTGATCTAGGACAATTTCTTCATTTTTTGGATGGAGAAATTGAGACCTAAATAAATTGACTTGTTTAGAAATGAGTTTTTCTTATTAGTTCAATAGTTAGAAACTTGGATGTCTCTCTCCCCACTTTTCTCTTTTTTTCTGCTGTTGCTGAGTGAAGGACACATACAAGAGCAAAGAAGAGGCAGTGTATGTCAGGCAGAAAATATATCCCATAATGAAATTTTCAGTTCTTTGTCTAATGGTATTTTTATTTTCTGTGAAATGTAACTTGTTTCTTTTTTTCCTTTGTCCTCTGTTTCCTTCTTTTCATTTTTTTTCTTCCCCAGCATTACATAGGTATAATTGAAAAATAGAAGTGCATATATATAAGATGAACAACATGATTTGATAAGCGTATACAATGTGAAATCATTATTACAATCAAGATAATTAACATAGCCATCACCTCACATAGATACCATTTTTTGTGTGTCATCCGTTTTGTTTCTGAATCCTGTTTAGAAAGGAATAATGTTTACTAAGTGCTTGCTCAGTGACAGGGGTTTTGCTAGGTGTTTTGCATAGTTATTTAATCTTTTCCTCGTCTCACAGCAACAACTGAGATCTGAGTGAATAACAGTAAATGCCAAAATTTTCCACACCATTGATCTTCCTCCTGTTCGGTATTTTCTTTAGAAATACAGAATAGTATCTTTTTGCCATCTGGAACTAATTCTATTATTGCCTATATATCTACACATTCTCCCTCATTCTTCATTTTACTATAGCTGCGGTCAAAGGAAGGGCTTTTTAGAATTACCGAACAGTACTGGTGGGGGGGAAATAAATTGAGATGAGCTGCATTTGTATGCAAATTAATGAAGGAAAAGGAGAATCAAGTCAATGAACGCCATTTCCTCTTGGACTCATTCCCCATTTAGAAAAATGGGTGAAAGTTCCCGAGTAACCAGTCTTCACTAATGTGACCACCAGGGGGTGTTCAATACTGTCAGATTCTGGTGGTTCTGTCTTCAGCAAAATCACAGCACAGCAAGTGTTCAGTAATTAGGTCTTTTCTCTGTGTCCATCCTTTCTTCTTTACAATGAGACCGGTAGGCAGATATTTTATCTTTACTATGCCTTGAATTTTGGAGCTTTAATAATATTCCATAGAAAATAAATAGTCCTTTTTTGAGATTACTCTATATATTACACATGAAATTTTGAACTTACTAGTTACCTTAACCATTCTAGAACCCTCCATGAAATGATGTAGGATAAACATGCCATTGGAATGCCCTCTGCCTCTCACCTTTAATTTTTTCATTTTATTTGGTTCCAACACATCCTTTACATTCACATTTAAATTCTTTTCTTCTTAATAAAATATTTTCTGGCTGTTTGATTCTAAAGAACTTTCTTCTAAACTCTTACAGCATTCAGATATCAGTTCCTGATTCTCCACGTAGTCCTGTATTGTCTAACACCATTAGCTTCTCTGGTGTTGCTTTCTTTCCTCTAGAAGGTTAAGAATTCCTGGAGGATGGGGCGCCTGGGTGGCTCAGTCGGTTAAGCAGCCGACTTCAGCTCAGGTCGTGATCTCACGGTCTGTGAGTTCGAGCCATCGGGCTCTGTGCTGATGGCTCAGAGCCTGGAGCCTGCTTCAGATTCTGTATCTCCCTCTCTCTCTGCCCTTCCCTTGCTCACTTTCTGTCTCTTTGTCTCTCAAAAATGAAATAAAAATGCTAAAAAAAAATAAAAAAATAAAAGAATTCCTGGAGGAAAAGCCTTGGGAAACCTTCTCCCCAGACCATGACCATGACCATGACCAATGACCAATGACCATGGCAAAACATGTATTTGGGCTCCATCCTCACCCGCTGTGTGAGAATGCCAGCTCCCCCAGATTCATCCAGACTAGTTCTATGCTTCCTCCTGGGCTTTCTTTCAAGGACTCACCTGTCGTCATTCGCTGTCAGGAGGACCTGGTACTCACTCCTCTCTCCTGCAGGGTTGCTGTTGCTGCCACCACCAAGAGCATCTAGAGTCTCTGCTGTAGCTTCTGCAGTTCTGCCCAGCAAGCTAGTCTCCTCTCCAGCTCCTTTTGTAGAACAATATTTTAGTGTTTATTGACCTTTATTTACCCTTTTTTTTAAAATGAAAAACCATCTATTATTATTATTATTATTATTATTGCAATTTACAAAATCCAAGGCCCTTAATGAAAAGTTTTAAATACAGAAATGTTTTTCTGTATGTTGAAGCATCAGTATATGTATACGTGTGTATATGTGTGTGTGTTTACATAAGACTTTTTGTTTTTATGAAACAGGTATACTACTCTAGACTTTAAATAATTTATTTCACAAAAGTCTGTGTCCACAAAATAAAGCAATCTCTCTCTGAAACATCCAAATAACAGTGGCTTGGGCACCAGCTGGACAGAGGAGCAAAAAATTCATGCTTTTCCCTGGGTGTTTTTTTCTAAGTATCTTGAAACTTGCCAAGGTCACTTATACCCTTTCCTCAATTCCATTTCCTAGTTGCTCACCTGCAGCTGCCTTCTGAAACTGAATACAGCCCCAAGGGTCCAGGCTGCATCCCTAAGCCCCAGGAGAATTTTGCCATGAACTCAACTGCGCCCAGGCTTTTCCTCACTGTGGAGGCACCACTGTCATGATGTTCCTAATGGCCTACTTGCTCCTTGTGAAAATATCTATGGATCCACACTTTGAGATTTGAAAGAGGATACTTCTCAGCATCATGCTTCATTGAGGTGCCCACAACAAAAATACCTGCCTCAGGGTAAATAATTTTTGATTCACTTGAACTCCATGTCAGGGACAGTGTTAAAGAGCTGAATGGACATTGCCCATCTGGTGTCCTCAGAGGCCCTCGGGCCAGGGGGTGGTAGTGAGAGGCTGTGTTGGAACAGATTCCAGCATTAGATGCATACTGGTACTGGAAACCCACTTTCCTTTCAATGACTTTGGCTCCAAGTCTCAGTTTGGGTGATCCATAGCCTTATCTTTTTATGTGGGTTTCCTTGTGGACAACAGCTTATCTCGTTGGCACCTGGAGTGGGTTTGGATATCTCCATCCTCTCCCACCTTACCTCATCAGACCAAATGAGCCAAGAGTATGGATTGGGGTTCATTGCATTTTTTCCCAGGAGGCCCTTTTACTTCACACCATATATAAAAGCAGATGGTTCTACTCAAGTCTACCAAACACACCTGAGCTCTAAATGCAGTTGCTGTGTGGAGACATAATTCTTTTAATCTACAGAATCTAAGCCCTGATTCAGATGTAATATCCTGTAATAACTGTGTAATTTTGAATTCTTTTTCTCCTCCTCCTCTTCTTCCTCCTAACTTAACTTTACATATAATAAATACTAGCAGCTATTATTAAAGACTCCTTGAAAACATATTTTATTTTATTTTTTTACAGTGTTTTTTTAACGTTTATTTATTTTTGAGACATAGAGATAGAGCGTGAGCAGAAGGAGGGCAGAGAGAGAGGGAGACACAGAATCCGAAGCAGGCTCCAGGCTCTGAGCAGTCAGCACAGAGCCCGACGTGGGGCTCGAACCCACAGACCGCGAGATCGTGACCTGAGCCGAAGTCGGCCGCTCAACCGACTGAGCCACCCAGGCGCCCCGAAAACATATTTTAAAACCTGCATAATCACCCATTGTGTGAATGTCCCATTAATGATTTCACCTTATGATAGGGGAGTTTGTGTTTAATTTGTAAATTTTTGCTGTTATATAAAAAAATCTTGTGATGAGAAACTTCAGATATAAATCTCAGTCTGCACTTATTTCTTTAGGAATGACTTCTAAGAGTAGAATTACTTGGGGCGCCTGGGTGGCTCAGTCGATTGAGCGTCCGACTTCGGCTCAGGTCATGATCTTGCGGTCTGTGAGTTCGAGCCCTGCGTCGGGCTCTGTGCTGACAGCTCAGAGCCTGGAGCTTGCTTCAGATTCTATGTCTCCCTCTCTCTGCCCTTCCCCACTCATGCTCTCTCTCTGTCTCAAAAATAAATAAACATTAAAAAAAAAAAAAAAAAGTCTTTAAGAGTAGAATTACTTATTAAACAGGAACATTTTTTCCATAATTTTTCACCAGTTTTTCTTTCTGCCAGCAATGGATGCAAACTCTCCCACTGCGCCTTTATTAACTTTTAGCATGTATTATTTTGGTATTTTGTAGAGGCATTGTTTTATTTTATATTTTTTGGTTACCACTAAGAATGTACATTTTAATGTTTGTTGGCTTTTATATTTCTATTAGTTTTTATGCTTTTTGTGATGATTTATAAACTTGCTTTTTATGGTAAGCACAATGGCCCTTTGTCATAATTATGCCAACAGTTCTTTCTCCATTATGTTGTCTTTCATTTTGGTTATAGCATTTTTGATATGTGTAAACTTAAAATTTTTATATGTCCAAATTTTTTCGTATTTTTTGTGATTTCCTGACAAGTATAATTCACAGCCAAATATCTGCAAAATATTCACATTATTTTTCTATTTAATTGTTTCATTTTAAAGCCATTTTAAAAACATGAAGTTTACTAGATTTTATAGAAGAGCCTTTTCTTCTTCAGAGGTTGATCTAGTATACCTTACATTCTTTGTTCAATAATTGTTTTTCCCTCTTGTTTTATGATGTTGACTTTATGATATGTTCTTTTATGAACTATGGTTATTCTGAGTTTTTCAATTTTGTTTTAGTAATCTGCCTGTCTCTCAGCACAACATTGACTTAATTACTATGATTTTGTTTTTAAGTTTATTTTCTTATTTTGAGAGAGACAGAAACAGCATGAGTGGGGAGGGGCAGAGAGATAGAGAGAGAGAGAATCCCAAACAGACTCTGCACTGTCAGCCCAGAGCCTGACGTAGGGCTTGCACTCATTAAACTGTGAGATCATGACCTGAACTGAAACCAAGAGTTGGGCGCTTAACTGACAGAGCCACCCAGATGCCCCAGTATGATTTTAAAATAAATGTTAATATTTGGTAAAGAAAGACTCCTTTATTACTGCATTAAGAAATTATTCTGCACTCTTGTCTATTTATAGTTCTAAGTTAAATTTAGAATAATTTTATCCAGCTGAGATTTTTCATTATTCCATTCAAAAAATTTTTATGGAGTCCTTCACTGTGCCAGGCATTCCTTATTCTAGGTGCTGGGGAATGGAACGCACTTGTGTCCAAGAGAGCCAATCCCTGCTGACGTGGGGTTCACGACCTCTTAGAGGAGACAGGTGGTAGACAAAAACAGGAGTGGCTGTACAGCGGAATATCAGGCGGCGTTGGTGTGACAAACAAAAAAGCAGGGCAGAGGCAGAGAATGATGGAGATGGTATTAGAGAATGTTGTTGGAGAATATTTCTATGAAGAGACGGTGAGAGAGGGAGTGGAAAGGAGTAGTCACGGGCAGAGGGATCACAGGTGCCTGGTACGAGACGAGCCAGAGGATGGCTTGTATGATCCGAGGGAGTAAGGGGTATAGGGATGAGGTCAGGGACGGAGTCAAGGGCCAGATCACGTGCAGTCCTGTAGGACCTGGAAAACACTTTGGGTTTTAGCCAGGTGTTTTGATTAAGATTATGAAACATTTATAACTTAATTTGGGAAAGAATTGATGTATTTTCAGAATTCCATTTTTCCTTTAAAGAAAGTGGTCTCTCACCATGTTTTCTTTTCCTCTTATCCTTCCACCTCCTTCTTCACACTTTATAGTAAAAAACATGTCATGTTATTTATGTAGGTTCCTCACATATTTTTAGGCCATTTCTAGATATTTTATATATGCTTAATGGTACTGTCAGTGGAATATGCATTCTATTGTACTTTTTAACATACTTTCTGGCATACAAGAAAATGTAGATATACATTGTATATCTTATACTTGAGTACTAAATTTGAAATTTTCAATTGATTCTTTACCACTTTTGTGTAAAGAGTTTTAATTTCATCTTCCAGCATAATGACAATTTGTCCTCTCCATTTACGTAGCTCTACCAGATCAAGAGTGATAGTGGATAGATATCGTTGCTTTTTCTTATTTATAAAAATGACTCTAGATATATTTTTAATAAAAAGTTATTATTTTAGAATATTTTTTTACACATTAAATAATTTCCTTCTAGTTCTAGCTCTTAAAAGTTACTTTTTTCCCCTTAAGAATAAGTTACTTTCAGATTCCTTGTTAGCATCTTTTGATGATTATATGGGTTTTATTCTTCGACTTGTAAATTTAAGGAAAGGTTTCTAGGAAAAAAAAGGAAAGATTTATAGATTTCCTAATATTAAACAATAATTGGACTCTTTAAATCAGTGCTGTTCAATTATGGTAGATGTTTGCTATAGTCCACTGATAAATTTACTTTGTTCTCATTTTATTTGGTCCTTGTCAAATCTGCATACGTAAGACTGATTTATAACATTTGTATTTTGGACTCTCTTTGGTCACCTTTGCTGTTTTGGTTATGCTAGGTTAGTGAAATGAACTGGATCACCTACCAGTAAAAAGGTCTGGTCCTAAAATCTTTTACTGGAAGTAATTAGTTGATAACTTCCAATTTCTTCAAAGCTTATTGATCTTCCCTTGTTTGATACTTTTCAAGTCAGTTTTGATTCCATATATTTCCCCTCTCAACCTTTTATTTCATTGAGATTTGGGGATCTATCAGCACAGACTTAGTATTTATTTAATATCAGGAAAATTTCTTTTCCCTGTAAGGCCCTTCTTCTCCCTATAATTTAGACATGAGACCGTAGACGCAGCACTGGGGTGATCTGAGAGACTGACATTGGACTCTACTCATTAGTCCTTCTCTTATTATCTATGAATGGATATGTTCAGATGGAAGCAAAGGGAGGCAGAAGGAGATGTTTAATTATTGAACATGGATTTCAAAAAGATGCATATTCTGAACACTTTAACAACACAAGGGCTGGTACATGATGTAGACGAGTGTGAGACTGAGATTGAGGGTTTTGTTGGTAGACCGCCTAGGTTTAAAACCAGATTCTATCACTGACTGTTTGACTTTGGAAAACTTACTGTGCTTCTCTGTGCTCCAGGTTTTTCATTTGTGAAATGAAGATTAATTCATTTACTGATTCAACAAATATTTATTATATTTGTTGAGAGGCTTCTATGTGTTAGGCACTGTTTTAAGATCTGCAAATGCCTCAGTAAAAAAAGTATTTGATCTTTGAGTGTATTCTACTTGGAGTTCTTGGGCCTCTTGGAAATATATATTAATTTTCCCCAACTTCATTGAGATGTAATTAGCATATAACATTGTGTAACTCTAAGATGTATAAGGTGTTGATTTGATGTACTTACATATTGTGGTATGATTATCATCATACTGTTAACTAACACTCCATCATTTCACATAATTGCCCTTTCTTTTTTGTGGTGAGAATATTTAAGATTTACTGTTTCAGCAACTTTCAAGTGTACATCATAGAACTGTTATTATTTAGTCACAATGCTGTGCATTAGCTCCCCAGAACGTACTCATTTTCTAACTAGAATTTGTACCTTTGATGAGCACCTCCCCATTTCCTTTATCTCCCAACCCCATGTTAACTACCATGTTCTCTGTTTCTATAAGCTCAGATTTTATAGATTCCACTTATATCATATGTTTTTCTTTCTGTCTCCGACTTATTTCACTTAGCTAATGTCCTCGAGGACCATCCATGTTGTTGTAATTAGAAGGATTTCTTTCTTTCTCATGGCTAAATAATATTACGTATAAATGTAATATTTATATGTGTATATTTATGTGTATATAAATATATATATTTAATACACCTACTTTATCCATTCATCTGTCAGTGTTCACTTAGGTTGTTCCCACATCTTGGCTATTGTAACTAATGCTGTAATGAACACAGAAGTGTAGATACTGCTTCAAGATCCTATTTTCATTTCCTTTGGATGTATACCCAGAAGTGGGATTGCTGGATCATATGGTAGTTCTATTTTTAATTTTTTGAGGAACCTCCACACTGTTTTCCATAGCGATTGCACCAATTTACATTCCCGCCAGCAGTGCACAAGGGTTTTCTTTTCTTCACATAGTTACCAACAGTTGTTACCTCTTATTTTCTCGAGGATAGCCATTCTAACAGGAATGAGGTAATCCTTACTGTGGTTTTTATGTTTTTTTTTTAATTTTTACTTATTTATTTTGAGAGAGAGAGAGAGAGAGAAGTGTGCATGGATCATGGCTAGAGCTGAAATCTAGAGTCTGACACTCAACCAACAGAGTCACAGGTGCCCCTCAACCTTTTTTTAAATGAAATTTGAAAAGTTATTGGTCACTATTTCTTTACATTTTTTTTCTGCCCCTTCTTCTATTCTTTCTTTTGTGACTCCTATCGTACATACTTTGGTAGCTTGATCGTTTCCCACCGCTGCCAGAAGCTCTGTTCATTTTCTTCATTCATTTTCCTTTCTGTATAATCTCAGTTGGCCTTTTTTCATGTATTCTGAGTCTTTCTTCTACCAGTTCTGCTATGAAAAAGTAGTTGGGAGTAATTTTCTAACCCGTACGGAAGACCTCCGAGGTGACATTTGAGTAGAGAGTAGATCATAGTTAAATCTGTTTCCCAAAGGTGATGGGATATTCTCCAACTGAATTGCAGACTCTGCTTCCATGGGTTAGAGAAGAGGGTTGATCCTTCCCTGGGCATCTCCATGTACCAGTGCACTTGATGGGAATTTCTGTGTTCCTACCTTAGCTCTCCAGATGTGCTATAGAGACATGTGTTCTAGTTCTGAGAATTTTATATTGTGATAACTCATCGCCAGTTGTTCTAAAACCCCTTCCATTTGCAAAGGAACCTTTATAATTTAGGCAGACTTGAATTTTTTATAGAGAAGTAGGAGGACTTAATTATAGTTTCAACACACATTGGCATGCTTGGAAGTATTCAAAAGGAAGTCAAAGAATTTTGAGAATTTAAGCCAAGATACTTATTTCTCTTAATAATGTTGTGGCTTGATGTTTATTTTACCAGTAAATATTCCCATAAGTATCAGGTAATTGGGCTTTATTCTATGGCCTGAAGGCCAATATTCCTGAAAACTGAACTGAAAGAATGAATTCCAAAAATGGAATTTCTCCATGGAAAATATGTTGTTTCCAGCCCTTGGTATTCACACCTAAGGCCCATTGGCAGCTCTTCTTTGGCCAGCGGAAACAGGCATGGTGGTACATAAAGGCAGTTTCTATGGAAACCTGAACCCAAACGATATTGGGGCTTTGAAGATCAAAGGCAACACCCTGAATTGTTTGGAGAGCCCAGTGAAGGTTTCAGAACTTTATTGTTCTCAATAGAAAACACTACAGCCAAGACTTTGAAATGTTTTCTTCTCCAGGTGCATTAGAACTATGTGCATAAAATAGAAGTTTGTAGTTTGCTCTTGAATTTACCTAATTATTTTACCAGCTATTTTACAACATCCATCTCTGCCATAAAGAAAATTGTTATCTTCCATTTTCCCTTTTCTCATATTTATTTTAATAAATAGGTAAAGCAATAAGCCACACAAAATATGCTGAGCGTATACATTTGGTAGCAGATATTGATTTTCATAAATCATGGATAATCTATTCAGTATATTTTAGTTTCCCCCACACTCTTCTTACTATATACAAATACCCATGCTGCCAGATGCACACACAGCTAAACCGCAGTTCTACCAGTAAGGAAGATTTTGATCTACACTATTTTTTTCTCACATAGGTGTAGTCCTTACACATTCTTTGCTTACTATTTTGATATAAATCCCATTATCACAATCTTAGCAGAAATTAAAGTGGAAGAAAATATTTTCCCATGCATGTGTCTTCTCAAGAGCGCATTGTGTTTTTCTTTTGCGGAGCTTGATTTGGATTCATTTCTTCTGACAAGCTCCCATTTTATTAAAGTCCTGCTGAATGACAATGGGGCATTTTCTTGCTGGCTAATGGAGATTGTTAAGATAAAATCTGTGAACATACTACATTTGTCTTTGGGGATTTGCATCCTTGGTTTCCAGGGCCATTTTAGAGTCAAGTGGATATGTTATGGTTAGTTGTAGTAGTCAAAAGCATCGTATTCACCATGAAGTAATGAAATGAAGACTGGGTATGTTACACCAAGATTTATGATTCTCTTAATCTGTGCACATGAAATATGGAGGGAGGGAATGGTATAATTTGAAGAAGCTCTCTATAAAATATTTATTGAAACTTACAAGGCCTTTACTTCTCACTGATGTCCAGAACCAAGTAATAAAGCTACCTAAACTGTATTTACTAGAGTCTAGTTTTCTTATCATTCCTGAAGGGAGAAGTTGCTTTTTCCACCTTACAGGAGCACACCGTCTCTGCTTCTCCTACCTGAGACACAGAGTGCCAGCCACATTTCCAGGCTAGTTCTACATATTTTCTTTACTTTTCACTACTGGTTCTTCCCTCATCTGTGAAGGGCACACTTGCCAGAATCTCCTCCCATCATGCCTCTGCTTTCTCCTTTCCCCACCACAAAGGACTTTTGACTCAGGATTGTGATATACCTCTATCTAGAATTTTCACTTTTCTTCATGCTAAGCATTTTGTTTTAATAGTGAGCTATAACTTGGGTTTAAATCACTCTGGCAAACTGGCTGTTTGCCATTTGATACACAGAATCATAGGATGAAAAGATATAGAGGGGATTTTGGAGAGTATTTATCAGTATTTTGCCATCATTTTTCACTAGAGGACTTCTATTGCAGAGGAAAAAGAGCCAATTCAGCAGATGTCTGGAGGCACAGAGAAAGTTCCAGTCAGAATGAATATAATATATGATGTCTTTGCAGTTCACTATTTTAGCTTTAAAAATTTCTGCAACTTTGAAGTTGATACCAAATTATATCTTTACTTATTTTCTAATGAAAGTAGTTCTAGAATTACTTACCATTAAGTATAGTGGTCCCTATTTATCCTTCACCTTTGTGTAGCATCTAGCACATATCCATATACCTTGAGGAGTTTGTAAACCCCGATACAAAAAATGCAGACTAGACAATTGTACCCTATGGTAGGTGAGTAAACTGAGACCTAGAAATGTAGAAATTTGCTTAAGATCACCATGGTAGAATAAACATGAGAATTCAAGTCCAATGACTTTCAGCCCAATGAGTTTCTCATCAAACTCAGACATATGTTTCAACCAGATATCTTTTATACATGGGTTCCTGGAAACTAAGGTCTCTCTAAGTCAGGAACGTCTATGGAGCTTGACTGACCTCACTTAACCTGGTTTTCATGCCATATAAGGATACCTGAAAAGCCACTGTAAGAGTAATTGTGCATCTATATATGCCTCTTTCAGTAGCCTTGCTCACAAGGGGAGATGTGAGGCTGTGTGTGTGTTTGCATGTGTGGGTGTGTGGCTGGATGTGTCTGTGTGTGACAGTAGATGAAGCAGGGGAGTGGTGAGTGGTGGTGGTGGTGGTGGTGGTGGCAGCGGGAGTGGTGGGTAGCATTCAACAGTAGATCATTTTTTTCCCCCATTTTCTGAAACCAGTACTTTTTCCTGAAACCCATTAGGCTGGTTTTGGCTTTAAGCTGCTGAAGGAAAGCATTATTTAGTGAGTGCTGCAGGGGCTGATTCTTGTGGAACTCATGAGAATTAGATTTGGCTGATGTCAAAATTTTCATTAGATTTTGAATTTTCAGAGACATTTTGTACTCTGCTTATGAGATTGATATAAATAGCCTTGTTCTCTGTCTCCCAGATAAAACTCATAGATAAAAAGAAGAATTTCATTTGTTCCACATGGAAGATACAAAATATATTTGAGTGATTGAATGGATGATGGGTCTTTGTGGGTAATCATTATTCAAATTTATGTAGCCATTTTCAACTATAAGGGAAAATTTGCTACTCTAAACTAAATTGACAAAAAGAGGTAATATTATGTCCCTTAAAAAATATAATACAAGTGAAATGTACATATTGTAACCAACCAGGTAGAAATAAGGAAAAATCATCATTGCTTCCTTTCATGGGTAAGATTAGAGAACTCTGGCTCTCTCTTTGGTCAGGTGAACTACTCATAGGTATTGATTATGTGATGCATTTATCAAATAATCCTGGACTTCTCAGGATACCTATTTCAGTACCAGCAACTCAGGTAGAAGTTGAGAATATAAAAATAACTAAGGCCAGTTGTGCCCCAAATTTCTTACAGTCCAGTGGAAAGACAACTACACGAATAACTAACCATAGTATAACACAACAAAGTTTTATGCTGGTGGTACAAACCGGAAGAGAGATTGTGTTAATTGCTGTTAACCTCAAGAGGTTAAGGAGGGTTTCACTGAGAAGATAAGTTGAAACGCAAGGATGTGTTAACTTGGAAGTAGAAAAGTGGAAGTAGGAAAGTGGAAGGAGGAAAGCAAAGGCAAGATGATTGTTGGAAATGGGAGAGTGCCATGATCTGTTGAGGAAATGGCAAAGAAAAAAGATAAGCGCAGGTCCGACTGAGAAGGGAACTTATGGCATGCCAGCATGAACCTGGGAGCCAGCCAAGGTTTTCAACCAAGAAATAATTAATTGGGTTTGGGCTCTTTAAAATGATATCTCTGACAAAAGCTTATAGAATCGTTTGGGTGGTGGGTGGTGTGAAGATTGGAGAGAAGGGGACCAGTGTTATCTAATTCTGTAACTCTTTTTGTTTCATACAGACTTAAAAGTTGCTAAAAATAAAGAAAGGTTTTTAAAAAGCTGACCTCATCTCTGACAGGCAAGGTGACAATAAATAGAGATAAAATGAAGTTGCATGGGATGAGAAGGGGAAGTGTAGGTGCAGGAACTGTGAGGAAAGACTAAAAATCTTTAAAATAAGACATTCAGAAACAGTGATCTGTCCAGGGTTCTAGGGATGTTGGAAGCCACCACTAAGTGATCTTTTAGCCAACTAGAGAAAAGTGAGAGAGCAGTGAGAAGACATATCCATATTGAGTATTTATTCCATATGATGTAATGTTAAGTGAAAAAAGATCTAAACCTTTTTTTTTAAGTAGACACATGCCCTGCCGTCATATACGCATAGCCTCCCACAGTATCAGCATCCCACATTAGAGGGGTACATTTCTCGCAGTTGATGAACCTACACTGAAACGTCATTGTTCCTCAAAGCTTTAGAGTCCACATTAGGGCTCACTCTTGGTGCTGCACAGTCTATGGATTTTGACAAATGTACAACGACATGTATCTACTCTTATAATTACGGGATAGTTTCACTGCCCTAAAAGTCTTCTGTGCTTTTTAAAACTTTTAAATAATAATCATTTTAAAGACATATATATGATATATATGTACAACAGATTGGAATTAAATTCAGCAGCATGTTTTAAGAGTTCTGATTCAGATTTCCTGATCATTTATAGATTTATATTTCTTGCTTGGCCATGGGACATACTAATGTCCTTTCCTATTATCTGACCATTTACTAGGTCACTCTGGGCCCATTGGGCATGTTTTATCATTAGACCTAAGTAACAGTGGAATAGGATTACTTATGTCAGGAGACAGTTCCAGTTTTTCATGAAAATTTACAATTCATTAAAATATGTCGGGGGGGGGAGAGGCTTCATTTAACTCAGGAGCAGTGAAATAAAGATGTTAAGAATGTCTAAATAATTTCAACATATTCATTTTTGGGTTGGGGGAAGGCAGTCATTTAGAGTCCCAGACTCTAGCTCCCATACTCTCAGACCCTATAGCAGCAGTGTGAATGTCTTAAAAAAATCCAGCACACCTGTTCTCTGCAAAGCAGCTATGGTAGTGGTGAGGCTGTATCAGGGGATGGGTTGTATATGTGAAGAATCAGGTTCTGTGATTTTTTAAAAAAGTGTAGTTACCTACATGGTAGAAAAAAAATAAGGAAAAAAAGAATGATATATTTAAAGAGAAAAAGTGGTGCAGGGAAAAAAACATTTTAGGGAAAAACACCTAATGATTTAAATAAACTAGATGACTCTCATCATCTCTTGTTCCTTTTAATTCTGCGAGTATCCTGGTTGGAGCAAGAGAATAAAAATAAAGAATAAAATATTGTTCAGTTATGAATGGGACAAAAAGGGATTGCCATAGCATTCTTTAAATGGGAATGATAACTTTGTCTGAAGATAGATGAATAGCTGTAAGGTTACAGCTGGGATAGACCACGTTCAGGGATAGTTTTGGAAAATAAAAGGCTGATATTTTAATTAAATGCAAAATTGGAAGATTAAAAATGGAAATGATTGGTTGTGTTTTGCTGCAAGAAAGAATAATTCTAAGAATGCTTTTTCTTTTGTTTATCTTCCATCCACTTCCTATGAATTAAAGGTAACACAGTTGTCTTCTTCAGAACATTGGAATGCCACCTTTTAGAATTATTTCCATTTTTTGGTAAAGGTGTTTAAATAAAGACATGTTTTGGTTATGCTTAAGAAGACAGGAAAGATTTGGCTGTATTGAAATTTATATCCAGCTATAAATCCAGTATCTTTACCTCTTGATTTTTAAAGGCAGTGGTGAAAGGGAGCACAGCATGGGGTGAATTATGAATGAAGACATGAAAGGATTTCTTGGTCTGATGTAAAGGCAGTTCCTCCCCCACCACACCCCGTTTCTGGAGTTGTCTTGAGTTAATTATAAATATGACTCTAGTGAACCATACAGGTATCTCCTTTGGAGTGTTGTGCTCATTGTTAATATGTAGTCTATTCCTGAGATGCTTTTGTGCAAATAAGAAGTGCTACTTAATAAAAGTCAGTGTGTGCAAGGGTACAAACTAAATATCAAACCTTCAAAGCCTCTTCATGACATAGATTACCAATGCTGACTCTAATTCATTTTCTATATAGCAAAAGCATGTGAGAGTATGTGTGAGCAGCAGTAGAGAAGTGGGGAGAATCTTCCTGTTCACATCAAAGATGTTAGAATACCAGCGCTGTTATCAGGACTCCTTTTTGAAAAGGACTCTCCAAGACTTTTGGGGAAAGCTAACTAGCCAACTAACTAACAGCAGTGAAGGGATTCATTTAACTGGACACTTGTGCTGTGAGTACTTTTCTAAATATATGTTATACTTAACAGAGTTTACATTAAAAAATAGTGGTGAGTACTTTGGGATTAACAGGCACCTGGGCCACTTGGATTAAGGCACTTAAACAATTAAGAAAGACAATTATTGACTGCTAGTTTCTGGTGAAACTCAGCTGGAGATAGTTGACAACTGATCCTAAATCACTAATAAATATTCTCCAACATTGTTCTGTGTGAATGTGTCCCACATAACACCAGGAAGGGGACCGTAAAAATCGAAATAGCAATTGGCTCTTTAGTTGCCAAACAAATACTTTTACCTGTGGGAATGGATGCTTGTGTGCTAGAAAGAGAAATTTATCAAAGGTGAGATACCAGAATTAGTTTAAAAGTGGGCTAGCAATGGTAGAAGCATGGCTGCCAGGAAAAAAGAATGGGAGTAACAGTAGCAAACCCAGAATTGGTTGAAGGATATAATCCAAGGAGAAAACGATCCCCGCAGGACTCAGTGAGACAGAGAAGCTTTCAGGGTTTGAAAGAATAATTCAGAACTCAATATTCAAATACCCCTAGGATTCTTACCTACACACTTGATTGTCCGTATAACTTCCTCCTCCTCACCAAAGCCCTTCTTCTATAAGTGACCTGGGAAAACGGATTATATTCCGATTGCCATTTAAGTTGTCATCAAATCTTGGCTGTTTCCTGATTGGAATGATTTCAGAAAATTAGGTTTATATTTTAAATTAAGATAGCTAGAGTATGTGGGGTAGACTTTATTTAAAATATGTACACGTTTAACATATTTATAATTTAATGTATTTATTTATACACTTATAAATGTATAAATATGTATTTATATGTATTTATTAATGTATTTATTTAGGGTATTGTGCTAAGTGTTGAGTGGAGTACCAAGAAGTTAAGACCCAGTCTTCTCTCGCAAGAAATCTAGTGAAAGTACTGATAACTAGTCATCTGTTTCTGGGTTTTCAGTTCTAGGATTGGGTGGTGGTTTGTGTGATGAATTATTCAAGATAGGCTAACTGCCATACAAACAAAACAAAACAACTCCCAGGTTGAGCTACTTACATGTCTTACTGTATTGCAGGTCAGTGGAGGTGAAAGGATCATTTACACTCCTCTGTTCCATGCCTCTCACATCACAAAGGGCCTCGGAGTCTTCTATCAGATCCTCTGCATCCATCTGAGCTTCAGTTAGGGGTCAAGACTGGAAGATTTTCATAGAGCCTAAGCCTGACTGTCACTTCTACTTCATTCTAATGGCCACACGACCCACTGGGGTCTGAGAAATGCCGTCTTCCTGCGTTCCCAGAGGGAAACAAAGTAGGTCCGGATGGCACACAGCACAGTCTTGTGCCATCAGAAGGGATCTCTCAGGCTTACCTTTTCTAATTTCTGAGAGTTTGAATTGGATTTGCTCTTCAGCCATTACTTTTCCTACTTTTTAATAGGACATGGAAGCAGAGAAGACCACGCTTATCAAATATCTATTGTATATATACATCAAATCAAGGAGCACTTAATCTACAGAGATGGGTGTGGTTCTAGATTACATATGTAGTTGCTGAGGCTGGGAGAGGGTAGGCAACTTGGTCAAGGACACTAGCTAGAGATCAGTGGAAGAAATATTTATATCTGCATGTCCGTTTCCAAAGCATTTATTCTTTCATTATATCCGAAGTAGGAAGTTTGGCTAAGGAGGAATAAATATTTGTTGAATTAATTAAAAAGATCAAAGAATTAAGTGTTATAAAAATGTAAAAGTAAACAATGAAGAAAAGAATTTAAGAAACATTTATGGGGCTTAATACTTTTTTTTAAAGTAAATATATATGCTTAGAATTATAAGAAAAAGATGCTCAGCACTTAGCTGTTGTCCCACCCTCAACTAAACCTAGGGATCAGTGATTGGTTCTGGTTTTTTTTTTTTTTTTTTTACCATTCATTCAACAACTATTTAATGAAAGCTTAGCATGTGTGCATCATGAAAATCAGGGATGAAGAAGACAGACATAATTCTTTCACAAAGCAAGCATACACACCCGTAAGCCTTAAAAACCCACTCTCATGTAGCTTTTTGTTGGGTTTGGGTGGCCTTTTTTCTTTAGGTGATGCACTTGAAATCTCCTGAGCGGTATCTTTGGTCTTTCAAAGCAGAGGGAGAACTCCTTCTTATAAAGTAGTATTTTGAGAATTTTTTCTGTGGGGAAGCACAGTAATAAGAGAGTTGTTCTGTATTACCAAAGGCTTCCAAACACCAGTCTGCTCTTCTAGAAATTGTTGGAGGGCTTCTCCCAGGCACAGGGGGGAGCTCAACATTTAAGAATCATACCCCAAAGCATCTTTGGAATGGGGTGGTTAAGTAGGTACTTGAAGGTTGAAATGTATCTTTTCAGCTCTGCAAAAATCAGCTTCCTTCATGCTTATATTCTTCCTCCTCAACCAAATGCTGTGGTTTTGTACTTACTAAATTGATCTGTGGCAGAAAGGAGACTCCCAAAGGCTAAGGATAAAGAGGACAAAATGTCAGGTGCTAGGCCAGATTTTTTCATTAACTCTGCAGCTGGGGAGTCCCTGAGTAAAAACCATGCAAGTTAAATTCAGCATTATAGCAGAATTGTCATTATTTGTTTTAAAGATAAGATTCTAATTATAGTTTTAATACATATTGAAATATTAAAATAATCTATATATAATACAATTAATTTTTAAGTCAGATTATGTTTATTATGTTCAGTAGCCAATGTAGATAATCCTTCTTGATATAAACTGTCCTCCTAAAGTTTTCTAAAATGTAAGTTTGGAAAAGCACTTTCTCCTGTTGAAATGTTAATCAGGTGTTAAAAAAAAATAGGAAAGAAAAAAATATTAATCAGATGTATTTAAATTTTCTGTCACTTTCAAAAATTATTAAATCTCATCAATGTTTCTTGAATTTTTCCCAGAAATACTCACTTTGTCTTGTTGTATAGTTAAATTTTTATTACAAATAATCATTCAGCATCTCCTGTGTAGCAGGTCCTGTACTAGTTGCTTTGGAACCATCTATGAGCTAACTGGAAAAAGTCCTTGCCCTTTACCTGAGTTCTAGCAGAAGGAGATAGACAATAAATAGTAAGTGTACTGGGTAGATGATGTCGTTCACTTATTTGGGTGTAAGCCTCCTTCATTGAAAAGGTGGATTTAGAACAAAACTTGAAGGAGAAGAGGAAGTATCTCAGTGGATACCTTGAGGGAGAGACTTCTAGACAGCAAGAGCACTCATTGCAAGGGCCCTGGGGCAGGAGCATGTTTGGCATACTTGAGGGACAGTGAGGAGATGAGTGCCCAGAGGAGACAGAGCCAGGGGAGATGAGTTCAGAGTGGTAACGTGGGCCAGATGGAGGGTGAGGTAGGTATAGACCTTTGGAAAGATCTGGGCTTTTGTGCTGAAGGGGATGAGGACTCATTGCAGGGTTTTGACCATAGTAGGAACATGATCTTTCCCTGTTTTCCTCTGTTCTTATGCTTCTTTGCTTTTGAGCATTTTTATAATATTTATAATAGTGTTATAAGTAGTCCCTAGTCATGAGTAAATTCAAATTTTTATCTGGTATGTCGCCTACAAAATACAAAATCAGGTACTGTGACAGCTTAGTTCTATAAGCAAACAGTTCTCTATTTGTGGATTCTGGGTGGTCAGGGGATTTCTGCATTCTGATTGGTTGACTTTGTGACTCAGTCCAAATATCATCTCTGATGCACATTTTCAGAGTGCAGATTTTAGTAACCAATCTTACAGTGAAGTAATGTTTGCATATTTTATAACTTATTGGATTCTATTTTTTCTAGATCTCTAAACATTTACATTTCAATAAATTTCCCCCAGAAGAGTGCATTTTTCCTGCACACAGTGGCTCCCTTACATGTTTGAAAATATGAGCAAGCTTATATTTTGTATTTTCCGCCCACTTCCCTTCTGCAAATGAAGTGTGTGACTTCATATTCTGTATTTTCCAGCTAGGTTCAGAGGGTGTTTTTGGATCTTGCCCCAGGCCCTTTGTCTGGAGAGGCTGCGGTCTGGTTCACGTCATGGTAATGGCTAGTGGTAATGTGTGTGAATGGATGTACTGCTGACCTGGAGTCCTGGGCCCTTCTAAGGAGAGAAGTGTTATTTAATAGAATTGCTGGCATATAAAGAGCCAAATGATTAGACCATTGAATTAGTTGTTAGATATTTCTACTAATAGAAGCAATTTTATTTTGGCATCTGGTGAGGTAAAGTGCTATAAGGGAGGGAAAAGTTTTTCCCGATCCTCTTAGGATGCCTGGCTGGGTCTGAAAAGTAAACTGATAAAGACAGATTAACAGGAAAAACACACATTTATTAACTTTTTACCTGTATATGGAAGCCTTCACAAGAGACTGAGGACTGGAAGAAACCACCAGAGCAGGAAGCTTTCATATCTTTGAGACGAAGAAACAATAAACTGGTGAAGGATTGGGGCACCTGGGTGGCTCAGTCGGTTGAGTGTCTTGACTTCGGCTCAGATCATAATCTCATGGCTCGTGAGTTTGAGCCCCGCATTGGGCTCTGTGCTGACAGCTCAGAGCCTGGAGCCTGCTTTGGATTTTGTGTCTCCCTCCCTCTCTGCCTCTCCCCTGTTCACACTCTGTCTCTCTCTCTCAAAAATAAATAAACATTAAAAAAAATTTTTTTAATTGGTAAAGGATTGACAAGACAAAGGAGTTTGGGCTTAGGGTAGTGGGACTGGGACTAGGTGGGTCTTCCCTTCCTTAACTAGGTTTGATTTAATAAGGTTTGTTTGCAGATTCCTCTGGTGCCATCTCTGGGCCAATGAGAGTTTTTCTCTAGTAAAATAATTTGTTTTCTGCCTTTAGGTAGAAAATGGGGAGCTTTTTTCCTAGGCTTACTGCTTAATTGCCTTCAATTTAAAATTTGTATGTTAAAGAGGCATATTTTAAGGTGACACATCCTGGTTGTCTTTGGTAGGTTGCTGACAATCCCTGCAAAAACCTAAGAAAAAGGGTAAGAGAACCCTCAGTCTACCCATCTGCAGGCCTCAGGCATGGAAGCAATCCTTGATTTTTCCATATAGTTCAACCCCTTCACCAGGAGTAGGGGCTCTATCAAGACTCAAAGGGAGTGAGATGATCTCAGTTCCTTAGCTTTGTCCTCTATGCACATATCACTTTTGAGGTACTCAGCAGGACTAACATCATGGTTTTCATGGGCATTTGGCACTATTGACACTTGCCCCCATAAAAAGTATTAAAAATTATATTTTCTGACTATGTTAGTATAAAGACAAATAGATTTGTATTACAATTTCCTGTGACCTAAAAGAGTTTTTTTTCTTTTGATTTTAAAAGAAATTAAAACATTTTCATGGACTTCCACACCTACTGTGAATCCTAGGCACTGAGTGACTACAAGACCTAATGGATTAGTTGGTCCTGAACCTCCAGGGATGGCTATAGTTATGGAATGAGGTTAAGGATTCAGGATCCTGATCTCAACCAGGTATGCTCTGATCATCACTAACAAGTTAAGCTTGAGAAGAGTCTAAAGGATTAAGCAAGGATCAATTCTCCATAGCTTGTTAAAAAATACCAGGGTCTTCTAGCAACTGTGAGCGGAAGTAAGTGTTTGTGTTGCTGTTTATCTTGTATCCCAGTTTCTTTCTATGCAATGGCTGCAATGAATTTGTCTTTCGCCAAAGTATAACCACATATAAATGGTCAAGGGTTAAATGGGAAGACTTTGGGAAGGAATACCTGAACCAAAAACTTTTCTGCCTTCACTGGGATATTTTAATAGGGACATTTTACTTGCATGGGATATCTAATTTACTAATAGATTGAATCAACAAACATCAAGCACTTTGGATGTGCTTGTTGTATGGTGTTAGGGTCATGGTGAGCAATATAGGCATGTTACGTGATCTTAGGCTATATAGTCCTGGGTTGAGGGGCCAGGTGGGGAGAATTGGAGAGAGATGAGTGACAGACAATTATAATACAGAGTGTTAACACTTTATCGAAGGAGAAAGTGAGGATTCTGAGAAAGAGCGTGGGAAGGGAACTTAACCCTGATTTGCAAAGCACAGGGGCAGATAAGGGTTTCGAGATGGAGTAAAATTGGAATTGAGGCCCAGCAGGGTAAGTAGAAGTTCGCAAATCATGAGATGACAGAAGAGGAGGAGAGGGAAGAGGAGGAGGAGAGGATGGGAAGATACCAAGCAACCAGTAGAGAGCTTAAAGAGTGGAGTTGGGAGTCCAGTAGGGGGTCAGGCAAGAACCAGGACGCATTAGAGGAAAATGAAGGATTTCGGCATGGATGAATCATAGATTGCATTTAGGAAAAAGAGAAGAAGCTAAAGAGTTAGGCAGAAGCCATAGCAGTAGGGTCTTAAAGGTCATGGTGAGTTTCCACTTAATTATAAAAATATCAGGGAGCCTTGATGGGGTTTTAAGCAGTGGAGTGATATGTTTATGTTTGCATTTGAGAAAGACCATCCTGATTATAGAATAGATTAGAAAGAAACAAGAGTGTGGGGGGGCGAAGGAGGGGATAGGGAGAAAAGGGACCATTGTCATTAATCCAAGTGAAAGAAGATGCTGATGGCTAGAGCTACTCAGATGGCAATGGTTATGAAGAAAAACAGATGTGTCTGAGAACGAGTTATATAGTAGCTTTCATTGACAGGACTTGTGACAGACTGGTGGTGGAAAGTAATGATACCACTTAACATAATGAGAGCAAATAGGAGAAGAATTGAAATAAAGATCACAGAAAAGATCCTCTTTGCAGGTTAATATTGAACGTTGACTGTTCAGATCTGGGTTTGATAACCGTATAAAACTGCTACCCAACTTGGTCTTCATGGTGACTGCATTCATGGAAGCACCATGTCTAGTAGACAGCTACCCTCTATTCTTGTCTTCCTCCTCTGCCTTTTACCCGATAACCCTCCAAATTTTTGTCCCAACTCTCATCACTTTAAAAGAAACAGCCCTGGAATGCCAATCTCATGGTGGGATTGAGTTTCAGCAGGAGACTTGACCTGTAGCCTCTGGCAGCACCTTGCTTTGGCTCTTGAATAAGAACCCTAGACAAGAATGTGCTGTAGTTTATTTGGGCATCACCTGATTTTTGAATTAGCCAAGGAACGCCATTGCCTCAGCAATTTGCAAAGAAAAGCAGATCGTTACTAACTTGTCACCATTCAACCCCTAAAGCTGCCAAACTTGCCTTGATCTGGACTAGACAAGAATCCATCCCTTAGGCTAATTTTGGGGACAAAAGCCCTGGAGTAGTGAGGGGGGAGAAAGGTGTATGGAAGTTTGAGGGGCAAGTCCTATCACGTAATCTCTCTAAAGATGATGTTCTTCTCTGAAGAAGATTTTTCTTCTTTTTTAACACATACTCTCCATCTCCTCTAATTGTAAAGTCATGCAATCCACAGATGTTGGCTTGGCAAATGTGTCTACACAGTCAGAAAAGTGAAGCAGCAGAAGGTTCAGTGTGCCAGGTATCAGGTCATGAGTTTTCAAGGAGGTGGTACCTTCCCAGTGCAATGGTGAACAGTCAAAACATTTTACCCTCTCTTCTCCTTTTTTCTTTGGAGGGTTGGAGAAGGGCTGGGTGGGAAAGTTGGGTTGGACTGGGGAAGAACCGCAGAGGTGTCTGTAGACCATATGAGGTCTCTGTACCATATCTTATGTTTGGTTTGGTTTTTATGGGTCCACATTTGAAATACACAAAAGCTAGGTGCCAAAAGGATTGAAAAGTCATTTGGAATAAGGATAGGAGCTGAACATGACCTCATGGACAGAATGTTGCTCAGTGGAGACAAATGGGAACTTACATAGATGTGGGGGGCTGACACATTGTTCACTTTCCAGGGGAGGGTTATTGGGGGCAGCATGCCAAATGCTGGTAAAAATGTTCTGAAGGGCAAACCTTACATGGCCTGAGCATTTGGAATTTTTTGTTGGCTTCTCTCTACTGTTATATTTTTCCAACTCTTTGGAAATAGGAAAGCTTTCTTCATTCCCTTGCAGGCTGTTAATTTCCTAATATGTAGGTCTTTATCTCATTGCCTAATTCCAAGTCAAAGGTAACCACATGAGATACTTATTATCTCACAGTTCTGTGAAGATTGGAGTTACACTGCCACAAGCCAGAAAACTATCAGAAGGGAGAAAAGAGGCCAGGAACAGATCCTTCCCTAGCACCTTCAGAGGAAGCATGGCCCCGCTGACAGCTTGAGCTTAAACTTCTAGTCTCCAGAACTGTGAGACAGTACATTTCTGGTGTTCAAGCCATTCATTTTGAGCTACTTTGTTACAGCAGCCCTGGGAGACTAACACACCATCTGAGCCCGTTGAGCAAATTGAGTGTGAGAATCTATGCTTCTAGTGCCTTCTCTCACTGCCTCTTTTGCAAATGTTTTTTTCTAGAGCTTGAAGATACTAGCTCAGGTGGAGTCTGTTGAAAGTATTTCCGTTGGTTATGTTTCTGTGTGCACTCCACATTTGTGGTTGAGGTGAACTTTGCTGAGTTATATGAATCTAAGTGTTTCAAAATGGACCTCCACATAAACTCTGGATGTCCTTTATTTTTGAATTAGGAAAAACAGTTCTTAAAATGATTTGAAAAAAAAAACACTTTTATGTTTTAGATGGATTTCGAGAAATTAAATGTTTCCCCCATTAAATATCTGTTAAAATGAGTTAATTGGGCAACCTCAGATAAATCATTTACCTCTGAGTCATATATCTTAAAAATATATGGTAACATCTATCTTAAAAATGATGGTAACAACAGTTTCCTGCTTACATCAAAGAGTTGCTTTTAAAAAATAATGTGAAACCCCACTATGAACTATAAAATACTATACACTTTTGTTGACATTAACTAAATTTACGATTATTGTTTTAGATCTTGGAAGCCATATGTTGACTATGGCAGAGGTCTTTTAGCCTAGAACAAATGTGACAGGCCCTTTCTCTTCTCCAAAGGCAATCAGAAGTACCTTCCTTGGGCTGCTCTCTGAGTATGTAATGAACCTCTGCTGTCAGTGTATTTTGGATCTGTCATTTTATAGTAGTTTAGTCTAACTAATACATACACTTACTGTATTTGAGTATTAAGTTTAGTTCACTTAGTTCATTTTTCAGGTTATCATCTTTCTCTTAATCCTTCCGTGTCTCCAGTTTGCCTTCATAATTAAATTCAAAATCCTTAACATGGTTCCCAAAACATGTTGTGATTTCTCCCTACTTCTCCATCATGTTTCTTGCCACTCTTTGTTTTTCAGATAATTCTCCAAAGAAACAGAAAAACTTTCCTTTCCTCTAATGTTCTCATTTCTGTGTTTCTTGCTCTCCCTGACCTGCTTTCTCTTTTTCTTGCCTATTTTGAGATTATCTCAATTCTCACCTCTGGAAAGTCTTTCCTAATTCTCCCCACTCTCCTGACTAACTATTTGTCTTACATTTTCCCCACAGCACTCCCTGCTGTTCTCATAACACTTACTTTGCTCTGTTGTAATCGTTGCTTTGATTTAGGGACTTGACAACTGACCTAGAGTTCATTGATGGCAGAAGACTCTGTTTGAGACATCTTTGTATCCCTAGTTTCTACCAGAGTCCTGAAATGGTTTTCAAATAATTAAGCAAATTATTTCAGCACTATTTATTGAGTGCTTCACATGTGTCAGGCACTTTAAGTACTGGGAATCCAAAAATTGACAAGGCCCCTGCCTTCATGGAGATTGTAGTCCTGTGGAGGAGGTAGACATCAATCAAAGAATCAAACAACAACAACAACAACAACAAATAACCTTGGTAAATGCTGTAGATATGCATATGTCAGGCATTAATAACATTCCAGTCTGACTTCTCAGCACTTGAGTACAAGAAATTTGTGATTTGGTACATCATAATGATTTATAAGAAATTATGATTTATTGCAGTTTCAGAACATGTAAAATATTGAATCCTATAAATAATAATCAGACCTATCACATATTGAGCCCTTTTTATGGATGAGGCACTTCAAAAAGGTGATCATATTAAGATCTTGTTGAATCCTCAGGAAAACCCTATCAGTTATACACTATTATTACAGAGAGTGAATTTATAGTTATGGTCTCTAGACCAAACTCAGAACCATCTACCTAAAAGTGTAGTCAGGCATGGCTTGGGGAATTCGTTTTTGGCCATGCTGTATACCAAGTGCTGATCACGGTATCGATCTACAACTTGCTCTTCTTCACAGAGAGAATTAAAAAATGAGATGTTTCTTAGATCTGGTGAAATTTCAACTTCAAATCATGGCCATCTAATGTATTCCTGTGAGCTCTTAGGGAAGCCTGGGAAAGTATACCTCCATGTGAGGGTTTACTGGATGTTTCCCCCCCCACCTTTCTTTTCTTTTTTTCCACCGTCTCCATATAGTCAAACCCGTTTTTCAGATGGGAAGGTGGGGCTTAGTGGGATAATAAGTGCTATGTCCAGAGGTGTGTGTGGGGCGGGGCGGGGGGGGGTATAGGAGAGAAAAGCTCTCCCTTCCTTCTGGAAGTTTGGCTGTGTGGGTGGCAAAGAGAGGTAGTTAGCTTAAGGGACAAGAAAGGATAAGGAGAAAATTTTATTTTATAGAAAGTGTAGAACTTGAATTTTCTTTACCTGTAAGGTAGGAGTGGCTGGAGTTGAAAAGACTTAAATGGCCTTGGAGTAAAGGTATAATTACTGAGCCAAGTGTCAGAGACAGGGGAAGGAAAGATGGGTAAATCTTGAAATGGGAAAAAGATACTTCTGTTTCCCAGAGCCAGGATGGAAGGAGAGAATGATTAATAGTTGGGGGTGGAGGTAGAGAAGTTTGGAACTGTTCACATCTTAGTTTTGTAACTAATGTTTTCAACTATGATTTATAGACCATACAGAAACGTTATGTATATGGCTATCTTTGGACCTTGATAAAAGCCAAAGGCATACCAATTTAATTCATAAGATTTTGCATCGGAGGAAACTAATGAAGTCTAAGTTTTCCAGACTGCGATGATTTATAGTATATCCATTAGGCTAGCGTCTGATTGGACTTCTGTGGAGCAGGTTAATAATCAACTCAGAGTAGAATTTGTGGTAAATAAGCTCCAAGGAAGACAAAATGAATAAATGAATAAATCTTTACACATCAGAATCAAACAACAGAGCACCAAATACAGAAAATAAAAGAAAACTTAAAACACTAACAGAGAAAACATTAACTACAAGATTAAGTAGTTAGATTGGCAATAGACTTCTCAGTGGCAACAATAGAAGACTCAAGAAAGAAGGAAAATATCTTTAAAGAAAACATAGTTGGGTATCTAGTATAGCCGACTACACTATGATTCAAGGGCAGAGGTAAAATGAAGACAATGAAGAGTAATCCTGAAAGAATTTACTAGTTATATATTCTCATAGAAAAAATTACTCAAGGACACACTTAGGAGTAAAAACTTTTCAATGTACAGAAGGAAATAATGAGAAGTGAGAGGCAATGTGATAAAAAGAAATTGGTAAACATGACGATATCTAAATAATCACTAACTCTATAAATAATAAAAATAGTACTGATTAGTTTGGAGAGAAAGCACATGTGGAGGTAAAATACTAGAGGATAATAATGAATAAAATTGGAATGTGAGTAGAGTGAAAAATTCAGCAAAACTTTTACTTATTCAGGGAGAGTTGTTTCAGATTTTAAGTCAAATTATGCATGTGAAAATAATAAGGGTAACTACTCAAGTTATAGAATAGATAAAATTCAAGTAACCCAAAATCTGAAAATAAAAAGAGATCAAACAAGCAAGAGAATAGAAAAAGAAAATTACAGAAAATTTTTCATATTGTCCTTATTGGCTCCTATCTGTCCGTCTGTCTGTCTATCTATCTATCTGTCTGTCTATGAGAGAGCTGCAAGAGACATGGGGTGAGACAGAATCCCACCAGGTGCAGTGAGAGATGGGGAGAAAGAGGGAGAAATAGCCCGGAGCCCAAGCTCACTTGAAGTGAGGCTTGAACTCACAAACTGTGAGATCATGACCTGAGCCAAAGTCAGATGCTTAACCAACTGAGCCACCCAGGCTCCCTGGCTCTTTTTTATTTTAATTTAAAAATGTGTCACTATCAACTGTGAATGTTTTTCAGTTTATGGGTTTAAGAAAAGGAGAATATGGGGGCGCCTGGGTAGCTCAGTTGGTTGAGCGTCCGACTTTGGCTCAGGTCATGATCTCGCTCATGGGTTTGGGCCCCACGTTGGGCTCTGTGCTGACAGCTCAGAGCCTGGAGCCTGCTTCGGATTCTGTGTCTCCCTCTCTCTCTGCCCTTCCCCTGCTCATGCTCTGTCTCTCTCTCAAAGTAAATAAATGCCAAAAAAAAAAAGAAAAGGAGAATATGCAGTTTTCCTCCATACCTATGACATGCCAACCAACATAGCGCTAAATGTTAGTGTTACATAGTGTCATTTTGGTGGTAAAATGACTGTACACATAGCAATTCCAGCAGAAGAGAAAGCTATTAGAACTAAAAAGAGTTTAGCAAAGTTTTAGATATATGATCTATTTATAAAAATCAATAATATTTTCCTATGCAATTATCAACTAGAAAACATAATTGAAATAAGATGCTATTTATAATATCACCCCCAAATGAATAAATTTCTAGAAACCAATCTAGAAAAGAAAGCCAATAACTTTGTGGAGATATACAAAAACATAAAAGAAGTTTTGAGTAGATGGATAGGCTGGTTTAACGTAGTACAGATGTCAGTTTTCCTCAAACAAATCTACAAACTCAATACAATTCCAATCAAAAGTCGATTTATATTTTTGGAAGAACTTGAAAAACTCTTTATAAAATCTGGGAAAATAAAACTCTATGAATAGCTAAGCCACATTTGAAAAAGAAGAGAAAATAGAGAGAGGGTTTACTATATCAGATATTAAGACACTTGACAATTATGTGGTTTAAAGTTATTAAAAAATTATTGGTAATGGAACAAATAGTGGAATGGAATAAAGACTCATAAACTGAACTCTGAATATGGGAAACACACAGCTGACAGATAAAGTGACATATTTTTAAAAAGACAAAAAAACATTATTTTAGTGTCACTGGAACATTTCTCACACAAGAAGAAAAAGAAATTTGGATCTCTATTTTACACTGTATAGGAGGCAATTCTGCACTAAGTAGAGACATCATTGTGAAGGGCAAAAATTCTAAATCTAATCAAATATTTATTTAAAAAGAACGTCAAAGACAAAAGCACAAGCTCAATGAAAAAGGGGTTAAGGATATGAAAAGGCAACATAAAGAAGAAAGTCTGAATGGCTAACAGATTCACAAAGAGAGATATCAAATGTAATCAAAGAAATTAAAGCCAACAGTGAGATAGCTACATTAAAGCTCTCAGGAACAGCAGGCATTAGACATGTCCATACGAAGTAGAGGTCAGGATAAGTAATGACAGATACTTTAACATTCTCCTGTGGATGTGTCAAGGGGTATGTTCGCTGCTCTTATGCCCTCTGGTCTGCGTGTTCTTGGGTGTTGATCCCAGAGAATTTCTTGTGCATATCTATAAAGATATAAGTAAATGTTAAAATATGAAATAATGTGTATGTTAGACCTGTTGAAAGCATGAGATATTTGAAGAGAAGAGAAAGTAGGGCAGCAGGTGGGTGAGATGTCTGCAAGTTTGTTATTTTTTCTTTTGGGTTTGAGTTTTGAGGAAAGGCTATGAAATCATCTGGGTAGGTTTGGGGGAATCAGAGTGACTGGGCTATTCATGCGTGAGCCTTGCCTTTGGTGTGAGTCACATCTAACATGGTGAGAGAAGGAAATAAACACAGATGGAGGAAGGTGTCTAGAGGAATGAACCTGAGATCTTGTGCCTGATTCCACACTGCAGGTCATGTGAGGGCAGTGAGTGGACTGGAGATACGGACTCACAGTAAGGAGGCAGCAATGCGTGGGGACTTCCTGAGAACAAACCAATGGCTGTATCGACTGACTTCAGCAGTGGGTGTGCATGATGCTCTGTAGGGCCAGGAGTGATCAGCCACGTTCCAGTGGATGGCATCGCAGAATTCCCAGGGGCCAAACTGTATCCAGCTACTTCATAAGCCCACATACCAAGAAAAGGCATAAAGACCTACAGATGAGGAATGTAAGCACTCCTTCCTTGGGTAGTTAACATCACATGGTTTCTCACACACCCACAGACCAGATACTGGAGAGGAGAAAGGGGAAGAGAAGGTATGCTAAAAAGACTGATAACTTACCCCATAGAGAGTTAACCCGAAAGAAATAGTTAAGCAGGAAGAGATGTCTTTAATTGGCATGGGAGATTAGATCAGTTTTCAAATACGAAGAAGCTGCGTCTCCCCTTTGCATATCTGAGTGTAAAGTTTGTGGCATGACCTTGGTACAGCGCCATGTGTATTGTCATCTCACCAAATTAAGTATGTGATTCAGGCAGTTCTTTTTCATACTTGGTCTAAACGGATGGAAACCCCATGGAGCAAATTACCGGATGATTCAGAGTAGGAAACACACTTTCACAAGGAAACAAGAATCATAAGGCCATGGTAGTCATGTGTAATGGGTTCACCCACAACTATTAAACAGAGGCCCTTGTGGGATAAAGTCAGCCTCTATGACTCTTAATGGTTTTGACAAGCCAAGAAACCCGAGTCGGCCTGCCTCAGGTGATTTCAGGACTCCAGGGGCATTCCTCATGTCCTCACTTCTTTTTTTTTTTTTTTTTTTTAATCTGACAGATGCTACCCTTTGCTTTTCAATTCTTGGCTATTATTTTCCATTAATAAAAATGCATGTACCTTGATTTAACACTGATTTTAAACAGCCCCCCCTTCTTTTTTTTTTTCTTTTTTTTTGGTCAACAAATCTTCTAGTTACTTCTTCGTACTGTATTTTGAGTAATAATATCTACCAGCAGAAAGAACGTGCTTTAAGATAGTAGTTTCTCATTCTTAGTTAATCAAAGATCTAGACTAGTTCAGATTAGAACTTCCGGTCTGCTTCTGGAGCTAGCCACTACCCCTTCACCACTTTAGTATATTCTAGCCTACAGTTTCCCTCTGTGCTCATTTATCACCCTGAGGACCTTCAAAACGGAAACACAGTACACAAAGAAGCTAGTACAGTGCAGTTTTGGGGAAAGAACATGACTGGTTATTGAACTGGTTCACATCCTAGTTTTGTTTTTCACTTCCTAAACTGAGTCTCTCTCATTCATTCAAAAGAGATAATAAGACTTTTTGCATTATCATGGGGAAGGTTAGATGGTTCAGTATGCATAACAGTGAGGAGGGGGAAACTAACCATTTAATTTCCAATATTTAGGGTTATTTTACCCTAGTTTTATCTAACTTTAGCTCTGTAAACAAGTAGGCCCTAAGTAAGAATAAAAAGAAAATTTATTTGAGAAGTTTTGATAACTCCTCCGGTGGAATTCCTTCCAGAAAGTGAGAAAGTGAATGAATGACTCCACAGTAGGAACAACTATTTCTCAGAGTGAGGTAGTATCCAGTTCTTTAACAAATCAGCAGATAGATCATTAAACAAATTTTGGTGGTAGATCATGGTAGTAGTTTCCTGGAGCTGCTGTAACGAAGTACCACAAACTGGGTGGCTTAAACAACAGAAATTTATTGTCTCATTGTTCTAGAGGCTGGAAGTCTGAAATCAAGTTGTCAGCAGGGCCGTACTCTCTCTTAATCTGTAGTGGAGAATCTTTCCTTGCCTCTTCTAGCTTCTGCTGTGTATCTGATCCTGGGCACTCCTTGGGTTGCAGGTGAATCACTCCAATGTCTATAATCAGATGGCTGTCTTATCCCTGTGTGTCTTCACCTCGTCTTCCTTCTGTGAGTGTGTCCAGATTTCCTCTTTTTATAAGGGCACCTGTCTTATTGGATAGAGGGCACATCCTGTTCCAGCATGACCTCATTTTACCCAATTACACCTGCAACAACCCATTTCCAAATAAGGTCACATTCTAAAGTATTAGGAGTGAAAACTTCAACATATGAATTTGTAGGGGGTGAGGGTGGGAACACAGTTGTTCCACCCATAACAAGGAGAAAGGCTAACTCATAGCCAGAGGACTAACCAAGAACCTTGGGGCACCCAGGTGGCTCGGTCAGTTAAGCGTCTGACTTTGGCTCAGGTCATAATCTCACAGTTCATGAGTTTGCATCGGGCCCTGTGCTGACAGCATGGATCCTGGAGCCTGCTTTGGATTCTGTGTCTCCCGCTCTTTCTGCCCCTCTCCTGCTCGTGCGCTCTCTCTCTCTCTCTCTCTCTCTCTCTCAAATAAATAAATAAACAAACAAATAAATAAATAAATAAATATTAAAAAATGAAAAGAACTAACCAAGAACCTTTTGTTCTTGAATTTTGTATATTCTGTTTTTTTTTTCAGTCCCGAGTCAATAAAAATTGAGGGTTTAACTGCGCCCTTGGGTACGCATCACTGGTTGGAGAGCTGTTTGGAGGCTGGGCAGGTCCATCGGAAGCATAGCTCTATTCCAGAGATGGTTTGGCATATGGAGCTCACCAGGGGTAAAGACCGTGGTAATGTGTGGGTGAGCCAACAGGAGAGGTAGACAAGTCCAGACACAAGTTGAAAAGAACCTTTCTACTCTGGACTCACTTCCCAGCGCATTGCAGAAAGCAGTTCCTCCTGGACCCAGAGAAAGCGCCTTCTCAATAGAATGTGACCTTCTCCTTCCAGAGTCACAGATTTATGAATTTTCCTGTTGGTTTCTTTATTTTCATCTCCCTAGTTGCTCGGAGGAAAATCAGGATAATTCTGACAGTAGAACTTTCAACTCACGGCCTTTTATTGCTCCTGGGTTTGTGGTTTTGGGTATTACTCATACATTTACATCCACAAAGTAACCTTGAGTTGTTGAAATGTGGTCATTAATTAATCAAGTAATCTAAGTAAACCCTTCCCTGTTAGGCATTTCTTGTATCATTTTTCCAGTGAGTTTGAAACTGGGTTTCCAATAATTTCTGATCATGAAGGATCTTCTGGCTTAGGACTCACAGTAGAAAAGTTCATGGAAAGCCTAGGGTGTTAACTTCTTTCCTGGCTGTATTCCATTTGGTTTTAAATCGCTCTGCTTGCTTTGGCTTTCCCACATTACCTCTTTATGTGGGTGTTATAGGAACCTTCCACTAGTGTCCAGTAAAACTCACCCCTTCCCTCTCAATCTCGCTACAAAAGGTTGGAAAAAACCTCGTGGTACTCTTACCTTAAAATTCAGGCCAAAGGATAGACAGAGGTAACGAGGAGGGCGATGTTGGGAGTGGTCATCATTTTTCACACTTAACTGTTTGGGAAGAACAATCAGGAAAGAGCTGCACAGAGGGAATGGCCCTCCAATGAGCCCTCTGGAGGAAATATGAGTCCCATGAGAATTTGAAGTTCACCTAGAGGTTTAAGAAAGGATTAGCAACTCATGTGTGCTACCAGCCAAAGGCAGAAAGGAAGTTATTCTTGTGTTGTGGGTGGTCAGATGTCCATAGAGCTATGAGATTATCTGACAGGGGTAAATAGCAATGAAGAAAAACAAAGAAGGGATTTTTTCTAAGCAGACAACTGTACTACTAAGTCATCCAGGTTAGCACTGAGCACTTAGGGGGGGTGTTCAGATGTAGAGAACACCACACTGTCTCATAATATATTTTCATTAAAAAATTATTTTTACCCCTTATTTTGTAATTATGAAAATAATACATGCACATTGAAGAATACTCAGACTATATGGAAAAAAATTAAGGAACTGAAAAAAATACATACTATAGACCTTCTACCACAATTATTTTCATTATTGCATATTACCTTCCTAGTTTTTGTCTAATGCATTCATTTTCTTTGAGTTGCAATCTGCTTAATATTAAATCATAAACATTTTCCCATGTCACATAGTTTTTATCAGTATCATTTTACACGGCAATATACTAGTTCATTGTATTGTGTATGTTAAACCATTTTCCTATGGCGGGATATTGGGAAACATGTACTTTTATGGATAACTTAAATGATGTTCTTCATAGATGGTGTTTTGATTCATTGTAATTGGGAGGAATACATTTTCTAGGAACCATATTGAGTTCATTAGACATAAGAATTTATTAAAAATGAGAATTACCCAGTATCTGTACCACCAGCCATTTGTAGGAGATGAGTATTAGAATGTTGGTACGTTGAAATTAGTATTCGAAAAAGAAAAAGAAAAAAGAAAGGAATGAAAAGTACTTTTTGGGTGTCAGAGAAAGTCAAAGAGAATTTTAAGGCATTAGCAGAGAGATTAGTGACTCTAATAATGTATTTCTGTGTTCTGGATAAGAAGGCATTCGGCATGGTCTGTGCAAAATGAAGCCAGAATTCCAAGTAGAAATGCAATAACATTAAGAAAACTTTTCTTGGCATTATAAGCTCACACATGTACTTTTATATGCTACAAAGTTGAAAAAAAAAGTTAAAATTCTGAAGTATTGAGGCCACAGCTATAAAAAATTAAGGTTTTAAACTAGATTTATGAAAGTAAGAAAATATATGTTATGGTATGCTAAACGCTATTCTAAATAGTGCTTTTTCATGCTGGCAAATGTTCTACTTCTGCCAATGTGAACAATTATTTTTGCTGGCCCAAAACAGTTCAAACAAAAACAGAAGTCGGCCACCATTTCCTAACATAGTAAAGTTGAAAATTTCAAACATTTAATGGAAATTATTTTCACATTTATTTCATTGGTATTCAAAGGAAGTAGTAGGAATTCCACAAAAGTTTGTATTTATGACAAAAGTAAATTGCTAGTGTAAAGTTATTTGGAGGTTAGAAGTATGATAAATAGAGATAATTTAGAAAGAAATAAGAGTATCTATTTTAAAAGCATTATTATTAGCTTCTTCCTTCTTCGACCCTCACAGACTAGGTAAGAGTCTGAAAAAGACACGGTGAGTGGACTACCAAATATTCATTCTTTCTTCATGTTTAACAGAAACCGAATTCCTCAGTGAGTTCCACGGATTCAGCTAAAATACTTCCCCAGACTTGCTTACAGTTTAGAGTAGCTACATGACATTTTCAGCTGATGAAATAATTGACAAAATCTGCTAGATTCTACTCCTTTACCCTTCTTTCCTTCTTGTTCTTGCCTGGAAAACAGGTAGTTAGGTTGAAGGTAACATCCAACTTGAGACATCCCACAGCAAGGATGAGGAATTAGCTACATAACGAGAGTGAGGAATGAAAAGGAGGGAGGATCCTGGGGCACTGATGACACCATGGAACCACTGGGCTGCTTGTCTCTGCACTCCTTTTTATGTGAGGCTATTTGGTTAAGCCACTGTCATCAATTTTCTGTGACATACAGTACTCACAAATGCTAAATGAGGCAGAGCCCTCGATAAGGCTCTTTTTGTATCTTGTACTTTTATTTACAAACTGTCCACTATGATAATAATGTGTTTAATGATTATGGCCTCCAGTCTTCTGAACTATTAATTACATTAATGGCTTAACATTTATAAAGCATGCTCTCTTGTTCATCATCATATTTAATGCTTACAAGTATGTGACACATCATGTGAACTTAATAAATATATATTTCCAGGTAATTTGGAAAGCTGTTTCGAGTCCAGACTACACGCGCACGTGCATGTGTGCACATACGCACACATGCATGCACATCTTTACATAAATACATGTATGCGTGAACATTCTGTATATGTATGTTATATGTTTTTAAATGCTTGTATCTCTTTGAAGTCCTTAGATATTAAAGAATTATTCTATCAGAATAATTGCCACTATTTCTTTTCCAGTTAGGATTTACATATTACTATAATAATGGACATTTATCTGTCTCGTTGAACTCTAAGGCCTTAGGGAAACATAAGAGAACTGATGTGGCTGAGAGGGAGATAAAGAAACAGGGACTTTGGATCTCCAGCTGCATTTGTCAGACCACCTGAATAAGCATTCTGTAAAAACAAAACAAAACAAACGCACAGGATTTTAAACTCAAGTAACTTTTGGAAATACAGCATGTTGCGCCATCTTTTTCCTGGTGATTCATGCATGGGTCCATTAAAGTTGCCTACATAGAGAAATCTGTTTAATTCTGTGTCATCTGGCATTGTCCAGCCTTATGTGATCATGAAACCCTTTTATTCAAGTTAAACCTATTAATAATACTCAGGGGAGATACTTCTGTGACACATACTCTGAGAAACCCTGCAATCCAGTGAGCAGAAGCATGAAAAATCACCCTATGACATGGTATTGATCTAGATTAGTTAGTGTAATTAGATAGTACTCAGAAATAAAACATATGACTTTTGGAAAAGAGAAGAAAAATGAAGACTTTTACAGAAGACAGAAATGCCTAGTTAACCATGAAGATGAGGCATTTATTTTGTTCCCTATTATAGCTCTGGTGGCTAGAGTAACACCTAAGTGTAATGCATAAGTGCTCAATAATTACTTGTTGGTGGAAGGAAGGATTGATGGAGAGACAAGGGATCTCATGGGATACCAGTATTCCAGAGAAACATTCTGGCGAAGTTGTCTAACAGCTATGGTTTGATAAGCTTTCTGGACACTTGAACATGCCTCGCATACTGCTTCTCCAAATCCTCATTGTTTAAAACTTCTGAATTTTACTCTAATGACAGAAAATATGTGTACTTGATATCTACCAATAAGAATTTTCTCAACATAGTACTCCAGGCAACTACTCCCAGTTGATTGGCATAGGAAGAGAGCTAAAGCCATCTCTAACATAACAACTGCCATCTCTAATGTAAACCTTAATATTATTTTTTCTTGCTCAAATAATTTATACTTATTTCATAATCACTAGCCTCATGTCCCTAGCATTATCTGAAGATGGATTAATTACTTTTTCCTCTCAGATGCTATTGTGGTTGTTTTAAAATGACCACAAATTCTTTTATATTTCTCTTCAATAGATGGAAACTAATTCCTTATTCACTAAGTGTGGGCTAGAGTGGATTTAGTGAATCTCTTCTATGAAAAGAATATAATGGAAGTGACGTGTGAAACTTTGGAGACTGGAAGTAAAAAATACTGGGACTACCTGCTAGTTTTTTTCTTTTTTTCTTTCTCTCTCTGTCTCTTTCTAGCTTTCTCTCTCAGATGATTCAGTGTGGAGGAAGCTAGCTTCCAGACTAGAAGCCCATGTGCTGAGGAATTGAGACAAACAGCCATGTGAGTGAGCAATCTGGAAGTGGTACCTTCAGCCCCAGTCAAGCCATCAGATGAAACTGCAGTATCTGCCAGTACCCTACCTACAACTTTAGGAGAGGCTCTGAGCCAGCTCCACCCAGATGACCAACTTCTGAATTCTTGACCCATAGAAAGTAAACAATACATGATTACTATTTAACCACTAAATTTAGGGATAATATTTAATATATAAATGGAACACTAACTCAACAATTTTAAGAACTTTTTTTATTTAAAAAAATTTTTTTTTAACGTTCATTTATCTTTGAGACATAGAGACAGAGCGTGAGCAGGAGAGATGGGCAGAGAGAGAGGGAGACACAGAATCCGAAGCAGGCTCCAGGCTCTGAGCTGTCAGCACAGAGCCCTATGCGGGGCTCGAACTCACAGACTGTGAGATCATGACCTGAGCCAAAGTTGGCCACTTAACCGACTGGCCACCCAGGCGCCCCTAAGAACTTTTTTTTAATGTTTATTTATTTTTCGGAGAGAAACAGTGTGAGTGGGGGAGGGGCAGAGAGAGAGAGAGACAGAACCTGAAGCAATCTCTAGGCTCTGAGTTGTCAGCACAGAGCCCCATTTGAGGCTCAAACTCACAAACCACGAGACCATGACTGAACCAAAGTCTGACCCTTAAACAACTGAGCCACCCAGGCGCCCCAACAGTTTTAAGAACTTTTAAAGAAATAGGACTCATTTACAGCCCCTTTTAAAACCCACCCTCCTCTGCTCCCAATTTTATTACTTTGGTATGGCCAAATTCGGTAGTTATCCACAAATTCTTGTTTGTTTGTTTTTTCTTTCTTCTAAAGCAGGGGTCAGAAAACTCTGGTAAAAAAGGTCAGATAGTAAATATTTTAGGCCGTGTGGGCCATGTGGTCTTTGTCACAACTACTCAACTCTACTCTTACAGAAAGAAACCAGCTGTAGACAATATTTACATGAATGAGTATGGCTGTTTTCTAATAAAAGTTTATTTATGACACTGAAATTTGAAATCACAGAATTTTTACATCATGAAGTATTATTCTTCTTTTAATTCTTTTTCCAGCCATTTAAAAACATAAAAATTTTTCTTAGCTTGTAGGTCACTTAAAACGAGGCAGTGGGCCAGATTGGGCCCACAGGTATAGTTTGCTGATTCCTGTATTAAGTTAATAGAATTCTTGATATTTAGCTGTCACATGGATACCCAAAATAAAGACATTTTTCTGACAATAGCCATGTGACCACATTATGGCTAATGGGATGTAGGCGAAAATGATATGTGCTAATTCTGAGTCATGCTCTTAAAGGGAAGTAGTGGGCTCCCCCATCCCCACCACTTTATTCCCCTTTCTCACTTCTCACTGACTACAGAGAAGATCATCATCTTCGACCATGTAGATGACAGAAATGTCCTTGGGATGGTGGAACAGACAGAAAGGGCCAGAATCCCTAGTTTTGGATCATGTGCAGTCATACTGTTATAAGGGTGAGAAATCGACTACAATCATGTTTAAACTTGCGTGTTTTTAGATCCCTTTCACACGTCACCAAATGTGAGCTCTAACTATTCAGCTGGTTAGTCGTTAGCTTCCATCTCTTAACGTAAGGGCAGGTTGACGTGCTGTACTTTCAAGAATCACTGCAGACAGTGGTTAACAGCTATGTGTGGAGTTAAAAAAAATTCATTCTTGGTTGCTTATCAAGTCAGGGTAGCCTGGACATAGGATAGCTTTGACTTTATTAAAAAACCAGAATTTCTAAAAAATTGCAGGTATTTGCTGCCTTTTCTTCTGATTGTTGATTTCCTGCAATTTGGACGCTAACAAATGTGCTTTTGTGTTCCTTTTCTCCCACCTCTATCATACTTATGGCCAAGAGTGAAACATTATTAATTGAGAGAAACATAAACTATTCACTCTTTATAATCTCTGAGGAAGAATTAATTCATAGTGTCCTTTGTGGAGCTTATTTATATAAATGAATGGGTTTAAAATCTCCTACCCCCACCCCCAAAGTATCCCATGGTCCTATGGATCTTCTCATTCATATAACCGAAAGAATATGTGATCATGATAGATATGCATATCTTGTGAGCACTTTTTCTTTTCCATAGCAGAACTTAGGGGTTCCAGAGCGTGAACAACAGTGGAAAAGAATCCCACAGTCGAAGTCTGGAGAGCACTATGAGAATCATCAGCCATCACTCGGCAGCACCAGAACATCATGCATTGTCCAAACACAATTGTTTGAGTTCTTGTGCTGACACACAGTGTTTCCCATTCATCTCTCCCCCTTTCTCTCCCTCTTTCTCTCCCCGCCAAAAACCCAACTCGCCTTAAGTAGGCACACTCTTCCAAGTCCTGGCTGTTAGTGTCCCCAAGAGATTTCAGGGAGATGCAGCCTTGGCTGAGGGTTAGAGCCAGAGGCCAGCCAGTGAAGGGAACAATGTCTGGGTTTTGAGAACAGCTGGAGCTTCGGAGGGAGAAAGGCAGCTTGGCGAAGGAGGAAAAAATGTACTTGTCACTTCAGAGGCAAGGAGCTTTGATTTCTCTCCCGTTTCTGCCAGCAAGTGTTTATTGGAAAGGAGAGTGGTGGTGATGGGCAGGTGACTTTCAGTTAGGATTGTATGGAATTTTTCATGTTTATTTTACCTTTTCAAAGAGCAGATAGATGTACAAATCCCACAGTATAACTATTCTGAATTCTGCTCGTGTTTTTATTGGAGAAGGGAGTGTTGTTCCTCAGAGTTATTTTTAAGAATGCCGCCCCTGGCCCATTTTGAAAGTCTGCTTGCTTTCCTTGTATGTGAGCTAATATTTGTTAGAGGGATTTTGGAGAAAAGTAGCAGAGGGTATTAAATGGAAGGTGAAGGCCGAAGGGAGGAGAAATCTTGTTCTGAGAACATGAGCTGAATTTACAGATGGGGGATTTGGATGGGCCTGTTCAGACAAAATAGGGATGTTTTAGCTGACACCAAGGTGACAAGTTTGATGAAGTTGGGGGAAAATAAAGTTTTTAAAATGTCACATTCTTTGGTCATGTCTTGAGTTCTCTGATTTTCGTAGATTCTTCTGGGAAAGGACAGAACAACAGAGACTGTTGTCCCACTCTGAACTCCTTTTGTTAGACTTGGGGAGTTCGACCTGATTTTAGGTACCATTTATAAAATAAACAAGTTCAATATTAATATTCAAAAAGTAATCATCGTTACCATTTAAAGGTCTCTTACCTCCCTTTCTCAATTCCCAAAATTTTTGTCTACTTCAGGATTCTTCTTTTAATTGTACCTGTTTTTGTGTTTGTTTTTTAATTTGTCAGTTCTTTAGTTAGATCTTGGGGAATAAATACATCTAAACGTTAAAATAGGGAATGAGACTTTATTGCAAGGTGCAGGGGACCATAGAGTCTTCAACTATATAGTGACTTTGGGTCCCCAAATTTCCCCAGCTAGAATTAGTACTTCTTGAGAGAAAAATAATATGTTGTGGTCTATTTGGCAGTAACTACAGTGAATTTCCTGACCTGGCAAGGTTCATGCAAGCCACTTCAGAGGCGTGGCCTCCTCCACATCAAACTGTGTGGTAACTTAACCTTTAACTTGGGCACTCTTGTCTGAGGCCAAAGTACCAGGTTTCATTCAGCATACATGGTGTGAACCACAGCAACTGTTTGCAAAAAGTGTCTCCTAGAAGGGGCTTGTGAGCAAAGCAGGAACTTAGAATTCAATAGACTCTTTCCCAGCACAAGAACAAAGTCCGTGAACTCCAGGGACTATCCTGGGAGCAACATCTATCACAGTTCTTTATCTATTCACCAGAGTCAAGCGCATCTCCAATGCGTTGACATATTGTTGGTTTTTTTTTTTTAATTTTTCAATTTTTATTTTTAAATACTTATTTATACTTATTTATTTACTTATCTATTTATTTTTAAATTTTAATTCCAGGATAGTTAACATACTGTATTATATTAGTTTCAGGTTTATAAGATAGTGATTCAACAATTCTATAAATCACCCAGTGCTCATCATGGTAAGTGTAGTCTTTTTAACGTTTATTTATTTTTGGCAGACAGAGAAAGAACACAAGCAGGGGAGAGGTAGAGAGAGAGGGAGACACAGAATCCAAAGCAGGTTCCAGGCTCTGAGCTGTGAGCACAGAACCTGACGCGGGGTTTGAACCCACGAACCATGAGATCATGACCTGAGCCACCCAGGTGTCTCATGATAAGTGTACTCTTAATCCCCATCACCTATTTCACCCATCCCTCCACCCTCTTCCCCTCTGGCAACCATCGGTTTGTTGGTTTGTCTCTCTCTCCCTCTTTTTTTTTTTTTTTTGCCTTTGATAGTTTTGTTTCTTAAATTTCACATATAAGTGAAAATATATGGTATTTGTCTTTGACTGACTTATCTTGTTTAACATTATACCCTCTAGCTCCATCCATGTTGTTATAAATGGCAAGATTTCATCCTTTTTTATGGCTGAGTAATATTTCATTGCATGTATACACACATACATACCACATACATACCACATCTTTAGCCATTTATCTATTCATGGAAACTTGGGCTACTTCCATATCTTGGCTATTGTAAATAATGCTGCAATAAACATAGGAGTGAATGTATCCCTTTGAATTAGTGTTTTTGTATTTTTGGGATAAATACCCAGTAGTGCAACTGCTGGATCACAAGGTAGTTCTATTTTTAACCTTTTGAGGAACTTTTTTCCACACTTCTTTCCACAGTGGCTGTATCAGTTTGCATTCCCACCAACAGTACACAGGGTTCCCTTTTCCTTCACATCCTTGCCAACACTTATTTCTTGTGTTTTTGATTTTAGCCATTCTGACAGATGTAAAGTAGTTTTACTGTAGCTTTGATTTGCATTTCCCTGATGATGAGCGATGTTAAGCATCTTTTCATGTGCCTGTTAGCCATCTGTATGTCTTCTTTGGAGAAATGTCTGTTCATGTTTTCTGCTAGTTTTTTTTTATTGGATTTTTTGCGGTTTTTTGGTATTGAGTTTTATATGTTCTTTATATATTTTGGATACTAACCGTTATAGGACACATTGTTTGCAAATATCTTCTCTCATTCTATAGGTTGCCTTTTAGTTTTGTTGATGTTTGCTATGCAGGAGACTTTTTTTGATGTAGTCCCAATAGTTTATTTTTTCTTTTATTTCCCTTGCCTCAGGAGACATATCTAGAAAGATGTTGCTATGGCTGATGTCAGAGAAATTACTGCTTGTGTTTCTTACAGGATTTTATGGTTTTATGTCTCACATTTAGGTCTTTAATCCATTTTGAGTTTATCTTTATGTATTTAATATTTAGGGGCACCTGGGTGGCTCAGTTGGTTAAGTATCTGACTTTGGCTCAGGTCATGATCTCTCTGTTCAGGAGTTCAAGCCTCATGTTGGGTTCCGTACTGACAGCTCAGAGCCTGGAACCTGCTTCAGATCCTCTGCTTCAGATTCTGTGTCTCCCTCTCTTTCTGCCCTTCCCCTGCTCATGCTCTGTCTCTCTCAAAAATAAATATTAAAATTTTTTAAAAATATTTTTATTAAGGGGCTATTTTTAATAGATTAGGTGTATTAGTCTCAATATTTGAAAGGCTTGTATATTTAAGATTAAAGAACAACTATATAGGGGAGCCTGGGTGGTTCAGTTGGTTTAGCACCCAATTCTTGATTTCAGCTCAGGTCATGATCTCACAGTTCCTGAGATCAAGTCCTGTGTCAGGCTCTGCGCCTAAAGCACAGAGCGTGTTTGGAATTCTCTCTCTCTCTCTCTCTCTGCCCCTCCCCTACTCACACTTTTTTTCTCTCTCTCTATTTCTCTTAAAATAAATAAACATTAAAAAAACAGAACAATATATGTAAAATGTCCATACTACCCAAAGCAATCTACAGATTCAATGCAATCCCTATCAAAATACCAACAGAATTTTTTACAGAACAAATAATACTAAAATTTGTATGGAACCACAAAAACACTGAATAACCAAAAAAAAATTGAGAAAGAGGAGCAAAGCTGGAGGTATCACAATCCCAGGTTTGAAGATATACTACAAAGCTGTAATAACCAAAACAGTATGGTACAGGCACTGGCACAACACATAGATCCGTGGAAGGGAGTAAGAGCCCAGAAATAAATCCATGCTTCTATGGTCAATTAATCTATGATAAAAGAGGCAAGAATATACATTCAGGAAAAGACAGTCTTTTCTTTTCTTTTTTTTTTAATTTTTTTTAAATGTTTATTTATCTTTGAGAGAGAGAGACAGACAGACAGAGCATGAGCAGGGGAGGGCCACAGACAGAGAGGGAGACACAGAATCCGAAACAGGCTCCAGGCTCCGAGCTGTCAGCACAGAGCCCGACGCGGGGCTCAAACTCCAGAACGGTGAGATCATGACCTGAGCCGAAGTCGGACGCTCAACCGACTGAGCCACCTAGGCGCCCCAAGACAGTCTTTTCAATAAATGGTGCTGGAAACACTGAGCAGCTACATGCAAAAGAATAAAACTGTACCTGTTTTTCATACCACACATTAAAATAAACTTAAAATGGATTAAAGACCTAAATGTAAGACCTGAAACTATAAAACTCCTAGAAGAAAACATATGTAGTAATCTTTTTTTTTTCCCCCTAGATATGTCTCTTCAGGCCTAGGAAACAAAAGCAAAAAATAAACTATTGGGACTACACTAAAATAAAAAGTTTTTGCACAGTGAAGGAAACCATCAACAAAATGAAAAGACAGCCTACTGAATGGGAGATGATATTTGCAAATGATATACCTAATAAGGATATAAAGAAGTTACACAAACAACCAGTAGATAGATAGATAGATAGATAGATAGATAACTTATATGACTAAGAAAACATAAAAAAGTCAATTAACAAATGGGCAGAGCTCAATTATACTTCAATTTTAAAAAATGGGCATAGGACCTGAATAGATATTTTTCCAAAGAAGACATACAGATGGGCAATAGACACAAGAAAAGACGTTCAACATTATTAATCACCAAGGAAGTGCAAATCAAAACCACGATGAGATATCACCTTATACCTGTCAGAATGGCTAGAATAAGAAAGACAAAAGATAAGTATTGGCAAGGGCTGGAGAAGAGGGAACCCTCATGCACTATTGGTAGGAATGTAAATTGATGCGGCCACTGTGGAAAATAGAATGGAGGCTCCTCAAAAAAGTAAAAATAGGAATACAATTTGGCCCACTAATTCTACTACTGGATATTTACCCAAAGAAAATAAAACACTACTTCAAAAAATATGCACCCCTGTGTTCACTGTAGCATTATTTACAGTAGCCAAAAGATGGATGCAACCCAAGTGTCCATCAATAGAAGAATACATAAAGAAGATGTGGTATATATACACAATGGAATATTGTTCAGCATAAAAAAGAATGAAATCTTGCCTTTTGTAACAACATAGGTGGATCTAGAAGGTATTATGCTAAGAGAAATAAAAGACAAGTACTTTGTAATTTCTCTTACATCTGGAATCTAAAAAACAAAACAAAGCATAGCAGACCCATAAATACAGAAGACAAACATGGTTGCCAGAGGGGAGGAGGATGGGAGGATGGAGAAAATGCGTGAGGAGGAATAGAAGGTACAGGCTTCCAGTTATGAAATGAATAAGTCATGGGAAGAAAAGGTACAGCATAGGAGTGGATATAGTCATTGATGTTGTAATGGCGTCGGATGGTAACAGATGGTAGCTACACTTGTGTTAAGCATAGCACAAGGTACAGACTTATTGAACCATTATGTTGTACACCTGAAACTAATGTAACCTTGTGTGTCGACTATACTTCAGTTAAAAAAAATAGAAACATTATCTGGGTATATCAAGTGGTCAACATACCAAGTCTGGGCTTTTCTAGGGCTCTGGTTTACCATCGAACGTGGTCCGGCCTTTACCTTTTGGCCTAGGTACTCAGTTTTGTTAATGCTTGAATTGCCTGCCATCAGGGAAACTAAACAGAGCTTAGCAAATCCACCAAAGCTTTGTGTATAGCAACATAGAGAGATGAACCACGTGGGTCACAGGAGACAGACTACTGGATTAGACCTTGGTTTTGCTTTTTACTGGATTTTGATCTTGATCAAGTTATCTGATCTCTGTGTCTCAGTGTCATCATCTGAAAATGAGGGTAATAAGTACCTCTTATGTTACTATTGTAATGAAATAATGCAAGTAAAATATGAGGTATGAATGAAATGATGCTTGTTAAGCATCACCCATTCCTGGAAATACTTAAAGGCTCAGTAAGTATTAGATATTGATAATGATGTTGTCTTGTGGATTTTCATCATTTTATTATTATTATGACTGGTTTTATTATATGAAGCAAAAAGTTAATATATAAATTTATAATAAAACATGGTATAGTACCTGGAATACTTGTGTTACCTCTCAATAGCACTTCATTTCTTGGTTTAAAGATAATTTAAATATAGAACCAGTAGTTAGAAAGCTGTCTGATTAATAAGGATAAAAGATTAGTTTATGGACAAATTAAACTAGTTTTTTGGTTGTTTTATTTTGCTTTTAGCCATCTTAATATAGTAACTTCTGGTTATCTTTGCTGATAGAATGCTGATTGGCCACTAAGTTTACTGTTGATTAATTCTTTTTATTGAGGTGAAATTCACATAACATAAAATTAACCATTATAAAGTGTATAATTTATTGTTGTGGAAACACTATACACATTTATACACATTTATACACATTATACACATTTATAATTTATGTTGTGGAAACACTTCCTCCTAGTAGTTACGAAACATTTTTATCACCCCAAACAAAATCTCATACCCATTAAGTAGTTACTTCCTACTTCCTGCTCCTGCTAGCCCCAGGCAACCACCAATTTACTTTTTGTCTTTTTGGATTTATTTCTTTTGGGTATTTCATGTAGACGGAGTCACATAATACGTGACCTTTTATATCTAGCTTCTTTCACTTAGCCTAATATTTTTCAGGTTCATCCACACTGTAGCAATTATCAGTACTTCATTCCTTTTTATAGCTGAGTCATATTCTGTTGTGTATATAGACAATATTTTGTTTATCCATTCATCTATTGGTGGTCTTTGATTAATTTTTACAAGTGGAAAATTAATAAATACGGCCCAGTAGAAAAATACTTTCAATTGGGCTTCAAAAGGGAAAATTTCGGGATCATGAGACATAAATGGTTCATTTACCTAGCAACCACTGGATCTCCAATGACTCGTATGGAATGTGGCATGTGAATGAATTGAATAAACTTGCATGAATGAGTAAATAAACTAGTGTAATATGTTAAAAACTGACTTATAGATGGAATCCGTGCTCCCCATTGCACCAACTCAACTGAAAGGCAGAGGGCAAGGGAGCTCACCACTAGAGTCCCTGCAGGTCAGCCATATGGGCACAGGGCACCATGGAGAAAGGCAAATCTGGAGGGGCAAACTGAGAAAGCCAACATATGAACCAAAAGTCACTCAGGTCATAAAGGGGCAGATAACTGCCTCTCTCATCTTATTCAGGGCCCTAGAAAAATGAGTGATGAGTACCATGCATACATACCCATGCTTGTGCTTGCCTCCATTAAACCTTACATTCTGGTTCTAATACGAGGAGTTAAAAAAGCAATATATAAAAACTAATGATTTTGATTAGTATACAGTTACAATTTCGGAAACTGCTGAAATTTAAGACCCACAGAATGACAGTAATAATGGTAAACTTTAAGAAAAATTGAGACTTGCCACACTATATATATCATATGACCCAGATGGTGATTGCAAAGAAGCAAAATAAACTTAATAGAAACTGTGCCAGTTTAAGGAGTCTGGGGAAAGATACTTGCTGAAAGAGCTCACCACATGTTTGCAAACATAAGTCAACTTTAAGACAAAATTTTCCTTGAATGTGATAGTTGAAGAATGAAGCCTGGTTATGAGCATAATCAGAATACTTTCACCACCCAAAGCTCCATTTATTCTCAAGATTGTAATGAATATACTCTGCTTCAGAATTGCTTTATGTCCCACATGCTGTAATTTTTTAATCTGGGAGTAATTTCACGATGCCTTTATTTGGCTAGCAAAATTCAAGAATTAAACATAAATGCTTATGAATAATTTTCAATAATAGTTTTGTGATTTACGGACTTGCCAGGAATTAGACGAGGTCTGTACACCCAGCAATTTGACATATTTTATTGAAGAATGTGGAAAATTAAGAGGTTGGGAGACAGAAAAATACATGAGTAAAAGACAGGGAAATAAGTTATATTAGGGGGTGTCTAAGTGGCTCAGTCAGTTAAGCCTCCAATTCTTGATTTTGGTTCAGGTCATATCTCATAGTTTGTGGGATCCAACCCCATGTCGGGCTCTGTGCTGGCAGTGTGGAGCCTGCTTGGGATATTTTCTCTCCCTCTTCCTCTCTGCCCCTATCCCCCTCAAAATAAATAAATAAACTTAAAAAAATAAGTTATATTATATACAGCTAAATAAATGAATATAATTTAGCTTAAAGAAGGGATATTTGAGGAAGAAATACATGGAAAATGCTGACTAACGGGATCTTTCTCTTTGTTAAGGACAAGGGATAATGAACTTAATGAATATAAGTGAAGGATATGAATACTGGATTCGAAGAGACTTGGGTTGGAGTCCCATCCCCAAACACTTACCTGCAATCTATAACTTTGGGCAGATTCCTTAACTTATCTGACTTTGGTTTTCTGATGTGAAAAATTACAGATATAACAGTAATTATAAGGTTGGGAGGATTAAATGAGCTCAGCTTTGCACCCTGATGTGCAGTAAATGTCCAGTAAATGTAAACTGTTTTTATTGCTCAGAGTCAAGGACATTTAAATACCGACCGAGGTCATCAAAGGAATAGATTCTTCCCTTGAGAGCAGGGAGAATGTGAGAAGGTCCCCTCTGTCTGCAAGAAACATTCTTCTCCAGATGATCCATTTATGTATTTTTCTAGCTCACAATCCTAGCAGCAACATATAAATAAGGAGCAGCTGTTGTAAAAATCCTTTTTACTCTTTCATGTTGGTTTTCTATCTTTGGGATGAAACTTTTTGCTATTTAAACTCCATGTTTGTCACTCGGCATGTGGGTTGGAATCGGGGCCTTGTTGCTGATGGGGCTAAACCAAAGCTTCCAAGGGGGAGCCCATGCCCCAGAGGTGTGCTGCTACTGGTGCCCCGCTCTTATTTCTCAGGCAAGACTCCCCACTTCGGTAGGACAGGCCAAATCTGCCTGATCTTTTCTTCCAAGCTAAAGGTGGCTACCCTGCCAGGGCATGTGGCAAGTGGAAGGGCCAAGGAATTGACATTCTCCAGGATCAGTCTTCCCAAGTGACCGTTAGAGATGGAGGGTGAATTCTTGAACTCCTTTACCCTCAGGTAAGAAAATTCTCTTTCACACTGTTTTCTCATAGGAGTTCACCCGTGGCACCAAGTGGGATTCACTTTTATTTGCTGCTTCCTTTTCCTTTTCTCACTTCCCCCACTTTCCCTTTGGTGTTTTGGGGATTACCTCTCAAATAAATTGCTTGCATTAAAAATCCTTGTTTCAAGGAAATGGAAAAACATCCCATGCTCATGGATTGGAAGAATAAATATCGTTAAAATGGCAATACTACCTAAAGCAATTTACACATTCAATGCAATCCCAATCAAAATTGCACCGGCACTCTTCTCAAAGCTAGAGCAAACAATCCTAAAATTTGTATGGAACCACAAAAGACCCCGAATAGCCAAAGTAATTCTGAAGAATAAAACCAAAGCGGGAGGCATCACAATCCCAGATTTTAACCTCTACTATAAAGCAGTCATCAAGACAGCATGGTATTGGCACAAGAACAGACACATTGACCACTGGAATAGAATAAAGAACCCAGAGATGGACCCACAAGCGTATGGCCATCTAATCTTTGACAAAGCATGAAAGATTATCCAATGGAAAAAAGATAGCCTCTTTAACAAATGGTGCTGGGAGAACTGGACAGCAACATGCAGAAGAATGAAACTAGACCACTTCCTTACACCACTCAGAAAAATAAACTCTAAATGGATGAAGGATCTGAATGTGAGACAGGAAACCATCAAAATTCTAGAGGAGAAAACAGGAAAAAACCTCTTTGACCTGAGCCACCTGAGCCGCAGCAATTTCCTATATGACACATCTCCAAAGGAGAGGGAATTTAAAGCAAAAATGAACTATTGGGACCTCATCAATATAAAAAGCTTCTGCACGGCAAAGGAAACAACCAACAAAACTAATAGACAACTGATGGAATGGGAAAGGATAATTGCAAATGACATATCAGATAAAGGACTAGTATCTAAAATATAAAGAACTTACCAAACTCCACACCCGAAAAACAAATAATCCAGTGAAGAAATGGGCAGAAGATATGAATAGACACTTCTCCAAAGAGGACATTCGGATGGCCAACAGACACATGAAACGATGCTCAAAGTCACTCATCATGAGGGAAACACAAATCAAAACCACACTGAGATACCACCTTACACCGGTTCGAGTGGCTAAAATGAATAAATCAGGAAACTATAGATGCTGGCGGGGATGTGGAGAAGCAGGCACCCTCCTACACTGTTGGTGGGAATGCAAACTGGTGCAGCCACTCTGGAAAACAGTGTGGAGGTTCCTCAAAAAAAAGAAAATAGAACTACCCTATGACCCAGCAATAGCCCTGCTAGGAATCTACCCAAGAGACACAGGAGTGCTGATGCATAGGTTCACATGTACCCCGATGTTCATAGCAGCACTTTCGACAATAGCCAAATCATGGAAACAGACCAAGTGCCCATCAACTGACGAATGGATAAAAAAGATGTGGCACATATATACAATGGACTACTACATGGCAATGAGAAAAAATGAAATCTGGCCATGTGTAGCAACATGGATGGAACTGGAGGGTATTATGTTAAATGAAATAAGTCAGTCAGAAAAAGACAGATACCATATGTTCCACGAATAGGTGGACTTTGTGAGACTAAGCAAAAACCAGGGGGAGGGGAAGAGGGGAAAGGAAAAAAAGACACAAAGAGGGAGGGAGATAAAACATAAGAGACTCTCAAAGACTAAGAACAATCTGAGGGTGAGGGGGGTGAGGGAGGGGGGAGAGGGAGTGACGGGCATTAAAGAGGGTACGTGTTGGGATGAACACTGGATGTTATATGTAAACCAATTTGAAAATAAACTATTATAAAACAGTAAAAAAAAAATCCTTGTTTCTGAGTTTGCTTTTGGGGGAGCCAAACTGAGGCAGGGTGTGAGTGGCTGTCTTTCATGATTTGTTGACTTATTTTTTCCAGCTTTATTGAGATACAACTGACACATAATTGTGTAAGTTTAAAGAGTACAAAGTGTTAATTTAATTCTCACATATACTGTATCTTTTATGTTTTCAGAGCAGTGAACATCAAAATAGAGATCATGTGAGATTTGATGTGAATGGAAAAGGATGAGATTTATAGGGGATTCACAAGAGGAGAGTCCATTTATTGTAATTACAGACATCTTACTGAATACTAAGTGCCAGACACTGAGCTAAACTCTGCTATCATACAAGATGGGTGCTGTCCCGGAGAGAGTCACACTGTTCCAGGAAAGACACTCCTAGCAGTTCATCAATAAATTCCAAGATGTTTCATGACTTAAAGAAGCTGAGAGCAAAGTGCAATGGGAGTGCAGATGGGAGAGAAGCTCAGAAGGCTGATGAAGATGTACTCCAGATTCACAAAGGAAGTATATTTGTGCTAAAGGATGAGTAGGACTTTAGTGGACTCAAGTTGAGAAGAGCTTTCTAGACAGAGAAAACAACCTGCAGAATGTCTGAAGTTACATGGAGTATTTGGGTGGACAGCTGGAGAAAAGTTCATTGTGGGATGGAGAAGAAGCAGGAGATAAGGCTGAGAGGACACGAAACATCTGATTATAAAACGTCTTGTCTCTTTCAACTGTAGAACAGATGATAGGAGGGGGAGGGTCTCGATGCATCAGAAAATGCAAGTGCAGTGCCTTGTCTGTCGCTTCCTTTGCTGCATGTCTCTGGTGCAAGGAGAAAGGGAGAGGAGAAGGGACTCAGGAGAGAGGCGGTGTATCTTCAGGTACATCCATTATTGATTACACATGCAGACACCACGCTAGGCCTTTCCAAACCTTATCCCATTTCATCCTCACAGTAAGCTTTGAGGTAGGACTATGGAGCTGTTTTGCTGGTGAAGACACTGAGGCTTCGAAGAGGTCTAGAAATAGTAAGATTTGGAATAATGACTGCCTGATTCAAAAGCCCTAACACACTACATTATACTATTTCTCTTTTGGAAGAAGCAAATGTGGAGTGGACGGAAGCTGCAGTGGTTCCCCTTCCTGGATTAGGGTGACAGCTAAGTGGACGGCATTGGAGGCAGAGGCTCACCTGCTGAGTTCTACTTATGGAACAACGAAAGTCAGAAGAGACCAGAAGGAGCAGCCATCTTGTTGAGAGTCATTCATTTTGCTGTTTACTTTGGTGAAGTCGCCAGAAGACATTTTGGATTTGGAGTGTTTGCTTTTTCATCAGATTCATCCTTAGCAACTGCTAAAAGCATCCAACAGAGGACAAGAGAAGAAAAAAATTACTGAAGACACACAGTGGCAATGCCAGCACTACAGATTAAGTGACTGTTGGCCTTTGGCGAACCGTTTTCTTTAAGAGCCCTTGTATAGCACTATCATAATTCTGTAACACCTCAGCGCTGACCTTTTCTTTTGTAAAAGGCTTCAGTGAACAAAATTATAGCTTTTCTGTTAACGCTCCCAGCATTTTTGAACTACTTGATTTTTTTTGAACCTTAACATTTGTCTGAAGAACTCAGTTACTTGAGTGAAAATGTTTGTCATTGACCTGTCATTTAACACTTGGGAAAGTTGGGTCTAATTAGTGTGACTTTTAAATCTTTTTATACAAATGGAATTCTGAAATCTAGATAGACAAGATATATAAAATGGATCATATGTTTTCACAAATAAATAATGAAAACCAGATATTTGAATGGTTTGGAAAATTTTAACCACTATGCATTCTCATGCCACACTGAAGAGGGAAGAAGTACAGAGACAATCTAGAAAATGTCAAAGTACCTTTTACACATGTGACTGAAGTATTAATGAAAACCGTCTGTAGGGGCACCTGGGTGGCTTAGTCGCTTAAGCATCAACTCTTGATTTCAGCTCAGGGTCATGGGATCCAGCCCTACGTTGGACTCTGTGCTGTCAGCTGAGCCTGCTTGGGATCCTCAAGAAAGAAAGAAAGAGAGAAAGAGAGAGAGAGAAGGAAGGAAGGAAGAAAAGGAAGAAAGGAAGGAAGGAAGGGAAAGAAAGAGAAAGAAAAGAGAGAGAGAGAGAGAGCTCTGTAAATCTCAGAATAATCAATTATTAATCTGCAAAATTGACAATCTTATTTTTAACAGAAGTTTCACAATAGTGCGATGTAAAAACTTTTTCAGATCATTATTTGAAACAACATGCTTCTGTAATGGATTTTAAAAGACCCACATCATCAGATCCTCTAAAAACTGGCACTCCACCATTGCAAGATCATAGCATATGGGGACCTGGCATTTTGAGCAGTGAGTATTCAGGTAGCAATCTTATAATAAGCATTTAAGTCATTTTTTTCATCAACTACTTGACCCCTGTCTCTCTTGTAGAACTGGCACGATGTATACTCTGTATCGGAATCCCAGTGGTCTTTGAGAAATCAACCTGAAAATGTTAACTTGCTTCTCCTGCTGATGGTTGATGGTTATTCCTCTTTAGACTAAAGAGGGAAAAATCTAATGCATTCATCTAAAAACTTTATTTGCTATGGGAATTTGCTTTGGCCAATGCAATGTTTAAGACCTGCTGGTTCACTCAAAGGTCAAGGAACATTTATGTAAGGAATCTTCAATAACATTCTTTCAGCTTGGCGAGCAGAGAATGCCCAGATGCCAGTTCCCCCCTCTTGAGTAGTAAATTTGTGTATGCCTGCATCTAAATTCCTACCAAAGAGTGAAATTGTTTTCAAAATATGCAGATAACATCATTTAAAGTTAGAGCATTTGTTTTACTTTTATTTCCTTTTCAGTGATTTTCATTTTTGGTTTATCAAAAGCACTGCTTTGAAACATTGATCGTAACCAAAGCCTGTATTGTGAAAATATCTTTTACCAAACAGGTCGATTTGCATGAAAGATGCTCCCCAAGGGGATGTTTACCTGCGTTTCCCAAAGTATGTTCTGCAAACCTCTAATTCCAAACACTGGCTATAAGGATGGTAACAGTTGTTCAGCGAAAGCGATTAAATAAGTTTGAGTGATTCTGGGAATGTGGTGACACAGCTTCCTTTCTTCCACTTCCAGTTTGAAACTACTTGACTCTCCTAAGCCAGGTATCTGTTGAGCCTGACGGCCTGGGGGTGTGGGGGAGACTTTAGGCCCTGAGTCGGTTTGGTGAGAAGTGGTCCAGGGCTTGCTTGCATTAGAGAGCGCTTTGTAAACACTTTGAAAGCCCTAGCACCTAATCCTGGGGAAATCTTGGGGGAATCTCCACTTCACTTTCAGGTGAGTGTCCCCCTCCCTAACTGTCCACAGATCAGGAGAGAGCTGAAAGGCTAATTGGCATCTACCCCGCCATTCAGGGTAGGAGATGACAGGGAAATTCTGCAGGACTGGTACGCTGGTTTTTCATCACATGTCCCAGGTCCTGAGAATCTTTTGCCGGTCACTGCCCTTTATGCTTTCTCAACAATAAAAGCCAAGTCCCAGAGAAGCTACAAAAAAAGACAGCAGCCCAGCAGAAAGGGTCCAGCCACCCAAGAGAGAAGGAACTATTGGAACACACGACACAGAAGTACCAAAATAGAATCTCTGGGGACGAGATTCCGGTTCAAGATGGCAACACAGGAGGTTCCTGGGCACACGTCTTCCTAGGGACAAACCCAATCCATAGCTACATACGAAACAAAGTCTTCTGAGGAAAACTATCTGAGCAACTCCTGTGCATCTGATGAGCTAGAGAAGTTCCACTTGGAAGCAGGTAGGAGAGGCTGAGACACAATCTTGCCATATGCCCTGGTCCCAGTGCTGTGACCCGCAATTGGGAGGGAACTCAAAACCCTGAACTTCCCCTGGGAGGAACAAGGGTTTGAACCCCACATCAGGCACCTCAACTTTTAAGACCTGAGAGACAGGTCTAGCTTTGAAAAATAACAGGGCTCATATCTATGGGGCCCACAAGGCTGTGAGGATCTGAGGAAAAAAGCTCTTAAAGGGTTTGCACCCTTGGACTTACCTGCCTGGGGGGTTCAGTGCAGAGATGGCAGATAGAGGTGCTCAGACTTTGCGTGAATGAGGCTCATTTGCTAAAATTAAAGCCTGGGTCTGAGGGACAGGCATCTAATTCTGCACACATCTAGGGGCCTGCTGGCTGGTGAGAACGGTCTTCACACTCTCCCTCTGCCTCCCTCTGGCCAGCAGGTGGTGTCTTTTCTCTTTCTTTTCTCTTCTCCCTCCTCCCTCCCCCCAACCCCTGCAGGCACCATCTACATGCTTCCCTTGTGTCTCATTCTGACTGGCAGGTGCCATCTTTTTACCCCTTTTCCCCCAGCAGGCCCCACTTATATGTTCTCCCTCTGCTTCATTCCAGCCAGTGGGCACCATCTTGGTGCCCTGCCTCTGCTGCACTGCAGAGCATCACTGTTTCCTGGAGGGGAGCTTTTGCAGGTGTCTGGTGCCCTTGGTTTTATAGCTGCCACCCAGGGGACGCCCCTTGATCATCTGGCTCTGTAAGCCAGGGGTGCTTGTGGTCCTGAGTTTCATGGGACTGGAACAATCAGAGAGACAGTTCTTGGCAGGTTACCACTCCTGGGGCACTGCACAAACAGCCGACTGAGACACATCGCGGTCTTTCTGTCAAAGAGGCCTGCTTGCTAATCCTGGCAAGAGGTTTGACACACAACTAGGAACTCACAGAAGTGCTCTCAGGGAATGGAGGCTGAAGAACCTTGTAGTCTCCCTCTGCCTAGCTACTACCAACTCACCATATCTCCTCCAAATGAGCTTAATGCTTGTATGGCGCCCTGAGATTTGCAGCTTGCCACCAGGGGACATCTGTACATTGCCTGGCTCTGGTGGTCAGTGGCGTTTACTCTCACAGTCCCCACAGGACTGTATATATTTGCATATTTTAAAAGCTACTGCCTGAGGGCCTGGCTTCTAATCAGCTAGATGGAAATGATGATGGAAAAGATAAAAGATTGGTGGCTAAATCCAGGAAACATATGGGTAGTAGGTATTCTGAAGGGGAAAAGAGAACAGATGGAGGAGAAACTGTACTTAAACGAATTGTAGGGGAACAGTTTTCAAGGCTGAGCTGTCTTGAGTCTGCAGATTTAAAGCACTCGCAGGGCTCTAGGTTGAACTGTTAAGAAAAGATACCCAGTTATTTTCTGGTAAAACTCTTACATTTTAATGGATAAAGAAAAACTTTTTATAGTCTTCCAGGAAAAAAGATTAAATTGTCTCCTGAGCAAAAAGAATCATAATGCCACTAAAATACCCATCTGTGAACAAAGGAAACTAAAAGACAATGGAGTGACATCAGAGATAAAGAATAAACCCTCAAGAATGCCTATCCAGCTAAGGTATTGTTTACCTGAGTAAAGACGTTCAAGGATAGGTGACAGAACAGTTATCCAAGTAACCCCTCTGGGAAAAATACTTGAGATAGTCTAGCTAAGATATAAGTGAAACCCAAGTGAAAGAACTCAAGCCAGAGGCAAGATGAAGAGGACAGGAACAAATGATAAACAATGAGCCTCATCATATGAACAGATTCATTCATTCGATCAAAAATATTTATTGTGCGCCTAATAATATGCCAATGTAGTTGTTCACTGTAGTGAATAAGATAAACAAAATTAAATCTTAATGAATGAATATAATCTGAGAATAAATGACATGTTAACTAAGGATGGCTGAAACACAGGGAATATATTGTAAGACTAAGGACTAACTAAAGATGGCTGAAACATAGGGAATACATTGTTATTAAAAATAAATAACATAAAATGTCCACAAAGCCTAAAAGAAGGGGATGAGGAAGAATGAATGCATTCTGAAATCTTCACGGGGGGCTGGCGGTGGGGGGGGGAGGGAAATGACAGGTGTTGGGGGTCGGGAAGGTGACATTAAAAATATTCTAAAGAATGTTTTCTATTGGGAAAAGTGGCAAAGCAGTTGTTTTTATTGCAGATGTCAACTGTGGTAGGTAAAAATCTAAAGATGACTCCCCAACATCTCTTGCCCTAATCCTGAGGACTGTGAATATCATGCATATGATTGTGTTATCTTACAGGACAAAGGCATTTTGCAGATGTGATTAAGGTTACTAATCAGTCAACTCTGAGTTAATCAAATGAGAGATCAAGGTAGACCTAATAATGTGATCACTCGAGCACTTTAAAAGCAGAGAGTTTTCTCCAGCTGATGTCAGAAGAGGAAGTCAGATAGGTTCAAAGCACAAGAAGGATTTAATGCACCATTGATGGTTTGGAAAATGGAAGGGGCCACATGCAAGAACTTGAGGGTAGCTTCTGCTTGCTGAGAATAACTTCTGGCCAACAGCCAACAAATGAATGAAGACCTCAGTCCCTCAGATACAAGGAACTCAAGTCTACCAACAATGTGAATGAACCTGGAGGCAGATTCTGCTCCAACCCTCCAGATAAGATCCTACCATGGCCATTCACCTTGATCTGCCTGTGAAACTCTAAGCAGAGTTTCTGGGTGTCCAGACTTCTGACATACAGAACTGTGAGCTAATAAATGGGTTTTGTTTTACACTGCTGAGTTTGTGGTGATCTGTATTGCAGCAGTACAAAATAATATGTCAGGTTGTGAAAGTATTAACTGATACTTGACATTTATTACATCATCTTGATGTTTTTGATTAATAATAATTTAATAACTTAATTTAATGACCATTAAGTAATTTGCTTCTAATAATTTGATAACAAATATCTAAATTGAAATAAATAATAAAGTAAATAATGTATTCGGAAGCCTTTTTTAGACCATAGAGTGTTATACACTTTATAGAAGCATATATAGAACTTTAGGAAATGCATACAGAGTATTATTCTTTAGTTTGTTGACTCTCTTTCCTCAGTGTGACACTTATTAACATTAAGTGTGTTAACTCAAATGGAAAGTGGCCTTTAAGTTAATATGAAGTGTTTTCATGGCAAACCTATAATTAACACAAAGAAATATATGTGCTTTTTACAGAGATTTGCTTGGTTAATAGGTTTTTCTCATGCTTTATTACTGTAGTCTTTTATATTTAAGTGTATACTTTATTTAAATTTTCATCCTGTCTTTCTCTTATATTCAGCTTTGTTTTCACTCTAATGGTTTATATCCTCCTCAACTTTTACAAATGCAAATCAACATTATTATTTACATCTGTGGAATATGGAATATAGTATTTCTTAAATAACTAATATACAGTTTCTGGGTTTACCTAATCTCATGGCTTTTTAATTAAAAGACATTTCAAAATTATCCAAAGCTCAAGAGGCAGTGTGAAATAGCAGAAAGAATGTTGTACTATATTAGAAGCTGGAGAATTGACTTCAGTCTTCAGACTTCCACTGGCTAGTATTGCCATCTTTGACAAATCTCTTCTCTTTCTTCTCAGTCTCTACTTTTTAACATTTGTAATTCAAAGGAGTGGTTTTCATACTGTAGAACCCTAGGCTTTTCTTGGGGGTCCCTGTGTTTGCTCTAGAAATAAATTAGAGCCAGTGGGGTGGCTTTTGACTGCCTACTACTGTTTCAATTGGTGTAGTTCTTTTATCTATTTCATATAGTGGCTTTTGTATCATATTTCATCTCAAGAAATGGGTATATAGTTTTTAAAAAATGAACACTAGAATACTAGATGATTTCTAAGATTTATCCTGGTATAAATATAAGTTCCCCTTTTCTAGTTGAATTTTCTTTTCTGAATTCAGTAACTGAATGGATTCGGATAGCAAGGGATATACATTATATTCTATATGTTAGTTATACTTCACAGAAACAGAACCAACAGGATGTGTTTATTTTAATGAGTTGGCTCATGTGATTATGGAGACTTTATAAGTCTAAAAAATCATCAGGGTAGGCCAGTAGGCTAGAGACTGCACTCTGAGCGAAGGAAAGAGGTGTACTTTGAGTCCAGACAGTCTGCTGACAGAATTCCCTCTTGGTTGGGATAGGATGGTGCTGATGGTCGTGTCTGTCTTTGATTGGATGAGGCCCATCCACAGTTTGGATGGTAACCTGCCTTGCCTAGAGTCCACCAATTTAAGTGTTAATCTTATCCAGAAAAACACCTTCACAGAAACATCTAGAAGAATATTTGATCAATTTCTGGGAACTGTGGTTAGCCAAGTTGACATACAATAAACTATCAGGTGCCTGGGTGGCTCAGTCAGTTAAGTGTCTGACTTTGGCTCAGTTCATGATCTCATGATTGGTGAGTTTGAGCCCTGCATGGGGCTCTGTGCTGACAGCTCAGAAGCTGGAATCTATTTCAGATTCTGTGCCTTTCTCTTTCTCCCTGCCCCTCCCCCATTCATACTCTATCTATTTCTCTTTCAAAAATAAATAAACATTAAAAAACTTATTTAAAAAATCTATAAAAGTCATCACATACTATGAAGTAAAAAAAAATAAGACATTGACATTATAGCTATATAATTGGTCTTTTGTCAATAGACAAGAATATGCACTAATAAAAGATAAAATATCTTCTGCTCATTTCTTAAATGGATTATTTACTTTTTGGGTGTTGAATTTGATAGTTCTTTATAGATTTTTGGATACTAGCCATTTATCTGATATGTCATTTGCAAATATCTTCTCCCATTCTGTAGGTTGCATTTTAGTTTTGTTATTTGTTTCCTTCAATGTGCAGAAGCTTTTTATCCTGATGAAGTCCCAATAGTTCATTTTTGCTTTTGTTTCCCTTGCCTCGGGAGACTAGTAAGAAGTTGCTACAGCTGAGGTCACAGAGGTTGCTGCCTGTTTACCTCTAGGATTTTGATGGTTTTTCTGTCTCACATTTAGGTCTTTCATCCATTTTGAATTTATTTTTGTGGATGTAAGACACTTCTTACATAAAAGACATACAAATGATTAACTGATACATGAAAAAATGTTCAACATCACTCATCATCAGGGAGATACAAATTAAAACGACAATAAGATACCACTTCATACCTGTCAGAATGGCTAATATTAACAACTCAGGAAACAACAGATGTTGGCAAGGATGTGAAGAAAGGGGAGCCCTCTGACACTGTTGGGGAAGCAAACTGGTGTGGCCACTCTGGAAACTGTGTGGAGGTTCCTCGTAAAGTTAAAGATAGGACTACCCTACTACCCAGCAACTGCACTACTAGTTATTTATCCAAAGGATACAAAAATACTGATTCAAAGAAGCACATGCACCCCAACATTTATAGCAGCACTATCAGCAATAGCCAAATTATGGAAGGAGCCCAAATGTCCATCAACTAATGAATGGGTAAAGAAGAAATGGTGTATATAGACAATGGAATATTACTCAGCCATCAGAAAGAATGAAATCTTGCCATTTGCAATGATGTGAATGGAACTAGAGTGTATTATGCTAAACGAAATAAGTCAGAGAAAGGCAAATACCATATGATTTTACTCACGTGGCATTTAAGAAGCAAAACAGATGAACATAAGGGAAAGGAAGCAAAAATAAAATAAGATAAAAACAGCCACTCTGTACGAGACTTTTAACCATAGAGAAGAAACTGGGGGTTGTTGGAGGGGAGATGGGTGGGGTAGATGGGTGATGGGAATTAAGGGGGGGACACTTGTGATGAGCACTTGGTGTTATATGTAAGTGATTAATCACTAAATTCTACTCCTGAAACCAATGCAAAATACAAATGATCAAACAAGAAAGAAAAAAAGATAAAATATTGTGACTGAGTTTTATTTTATGGAAGATGATAGAATTAGAAAAGTCAAAGTTTCATTCTAATAAGTAAAGCATAAGTTAAATTGCTTGGACAAGAAATTTCTCCTCTTTGAGTAAATGCAGGACTTAGTGTTATAAATAAGTATCTCCTCCTAAATGATACCTATTTCTTTCATTGAAGAACTATCTCCTCAGTCCTTTGAGACCATGGATTCATGATGTCCCAATCTTTACCTAATCTCTGTTCCTTTCTAAGTCCTTGCTTCCTGTATCTGTACAGCTTACTGTTTCCCTTTATTGTTCCTCCCATCTTTGTTCATTTGTTGCTATTGTCTCAGTAACTTTTCAGTAAATCATGGCATTTTTCAAAAATAAAATGAACATATTCTTAGTAGATTGTTCTTTATAAAGAATGTATGTATCTTTTTTGTATTTTTTCATTCAGTAATTGTTTTTGATGCAAGAGGAAAGGACAAGGTACATTCATCCTACGGAACAATAGAGAAATGAAGCATTTGTTCAAATTTAGTGATAAACATAATGAATAATAAAGGTTCCCTTTTCTCTGAAGGCTAAATGAAATTTACATAATTTAGCAATGTTTATCATAGAATAAAAATAGTTTGTGCAGGGCTGTGGCTCCCCTTGAGATAGATTTCCCCCACAGAATGACATTTTATCGCTAATTTAATTATTCTCTTCTCTGTACCTTAATTTAAGATCTTAAGTCCTAGAGCTATTCATATGTTAAATATCCTTTTTTTTGAATTTTCTATAATGTTTATTTTGTATTTTTAAGAGTGGAGGAAAGGGCAGAGAGAGAGAGAGAGAGACAGAGAATCCAAAGCAAGCTCCAGACTCTGAGCTGTCAGAGCAGAGCCCAACACAGGGCTGGAACCCACAAACTGTGAGATCATGACCTCAGCCAGTCAGGCGCTCAACTGACTGAGCCACCCAGGTGCCCTAAATATTCTTTTAAAAAAGAAGTCTTTCACTATGAAATGACGTGCATGACATATTTGCTTATAATGGCACCATACAGCCAATTCCCAAAGCAGCAACAACAAAGTTTCTCCAGCCTTCTTAACAACTCATTTGTATTCGTTCAACATGATTCCTTGCTTATACGCTGCTTCCTTGTGTTGGGCCAAGGTTATAACTGATTTATCTATTTTGCAGTCTCAGGAAGAGCTGATATTTTATTTCCTAAAAAAAAAAAAAAAAGGTAAATAAGACTTTCAATATTTTTTAAAGACTGAAAAGATTGGACATAAAACTCTGGATTGGGGAGTACAACTTTTTCATGCATTGAAAGTAAATAAATGCAAGGAAAAAGCAGTTGGTAAGAGCTGTGAAGACAATAATCTGATGAGCAGGAGTGCTCTTCCAGCTTTCAGGAAGTGGCCAAGGAGCCAACTCAAAACATCACCAGCTTTAGAGAAAGATGCCATCACCTGTTAACTATCCTGATTTGAGATTACTTTAGAAATGAGAACGGGATGCTCACAGTTATCTTTGAGATTGTTCTAGAAAAAAGCACTTACTCATTGGCAGAGGTTGAAGGAGGAGAGAGGAGCAGATTTTAAAAATGTGAATATAGAGTTCTGTAGTTAGCATTTTTCTCTCTCCACAGGAACATGTTCTACCCTCCTGCTTCTCCAGCTTTATTTGGACAAGGACTGTTTTATTTATTGTTGTGTCTCTGGAACCCCACATTGGTCTTGGGTAAGATTGCATACCAAAGAAATATTTGTTAAATTGAGCTAACTAATTTCTCACTATTAATATGTCATTTATTCTAACTTTTGCTTATGCTGCTATATTATGAGATCTTAGAATTTCTATGACTGATATTCTTTTAAGGCCCAGTAGAAGCAGTTAATTAGCAGTGGCATAATAGTAACATCATTTGTTTTTATGAATCAACATACAAAAGAAAACTTAATGGAAAATTTCAGGATTGAACCTAGAATGTCTAACTCTAAATTAAGTTAAACTGCCATACTTCCAGAGCCTACCCAAAGAAGATAAAATGTTACTTGCAGTAAGTTCAATCCAATTTAAAGTCCTCAGAATTTTTTCACCTAAACTTTCTCCTGAAGGCAACCAATGCCTAATTTGCCTAAGGCAAATAAGAGCCATGCCCCTCTGTGCCTACTCATACATTAGTGTTCCACCTGACCACCTACATTTGGTTATTTCTAACTTGTTAGGGGTTAGAACCAGAATCAGAAGTTGAAGACTGATGCTCTGCATCCAAATATGGCTCACATAATTGATTTTGTTTGGTATTTTAAAAAATTAGTATTTGTATTTGGAAGCCCTTAAAACCATCCTTGAGTTCAATGATTGGCTAAAAGGACTTACAGAACAAAGAAAAGCTGTTGTCCTCATGGTTACAGTTTTTTACATCAAAAGGATAGAGATGAGATTTAGCCATGAAAAAAGGTGCATACTGCAATGTCTAGGAGACACCAGGCAGAAGTTTCCAGCTGTCCTATTCCAGTAGTCATGGGGACAGTGCTTAGTTCTCCCAGTAATGATGTTTGACAGTATGCATGGAGTATTCACCTGCACCTCGGTGTCCAGTGTTTTTTTGGTTAGTCACGTAGGTGTGACTGCCTGCCCATGTGACTGACCTTATTCACCATTCTGTCCAAAGGTCAGGCTGATATCACAAGACCCTACATCTGTAGCACAACTCACACTGTTGGCATAGACTACGTGACATGGTCTAAGGCCCTTAGGGATGCAAAACACCCTTATCAGGCAGGGTATTCCAAGGGCTTGGAGGTTAACTTCCAGGAGCCAGGCAAAGGCCAAACCTTTCTTTGGAATGTGCAGAGTGTACTCAACCCAGACCTGTTGAGTGAATCCTTTGCTGCATAGTATTAATAGTAAACCTATAAGGTCTAAGAAATTCCACATTAAATATGGATTTTGGGATTCCCTTCAAAAACTGGACAAACTGGCCCATGTGTCAACCTGGCCGCCACTGATGGGAGCTGAGCAGCCATTTTTACTTTAGATAAGTCATGTTGTTTCCAGCTTACCATAGTCCTTCAATATTGTATCCAGTTTGTTTCACTCAATTACATGACTTGTTCATCTCTTATAAGCATTAAATTATAGCTGGTTTGGAAACCGAGATTTGTTGAAGATTCAGAATCAAAAAAAAGATCATTCTTTTACCTATGGAATTTGTCATGTGTTTCCTGAAGTTGTTTTTTCTATGCTACCTTGTTCACCATTTCATTGCTTAACTCATGGGATAAATTATTATTTCTGAGAATATCATCATATCCAAATTTAAAACCCCAGAATATTACTGTGGAACAAATTTTCAAATTTTTTTCATCCAGTGACTACTGCAACAAAGTAATTATAGATCATCTACCTTTTCTTCCTTCCTTCCTTCCTTCCTTCCTTCCTTCCTTCCTTCCTTCCTTCCTTTCTAACATTTATTTATTTTTGAGAGACAGAGAGAGACAGAGCATGAGCAGGGGAGGGGCAGAGAGAGGGAGACACAGAATTCAAAGCAGGCTCCAGGCTGTCAGCACAGAGCCTGACACAGGACTCAAACTCAAGAACCATGAGATCATGACCTGAGCCAAAGATGGGGAGCCACTTCAGGTGCCCCTCTTTTCTTTTCTTCTCTTCTATTCTTTTCTTTAATTTTCTTTTACTCTTACTCTTTAGAGAGAGAGAGAGAGCGAGCAGGGAGGAGCAAAGAGAGAGGATCTTAACATGGGACTCAACCTCATGACTCTGACATCATGGCCTGAGCTGAAATTAAGAGTTAGATGCTTAACCAAGTGAGCCACCCAGGCACCCCCAGATCGTGTACTTTTTCTAACCTCACTCATCCCTTTCTCCTAAACTACTCTTACCTAAATTAAAGGAATAAATATTTTTTCTTATTTTAATGATATTTTATTCAATAGTGTACAGAAATTTTAGCTTGAAAACCAGGACATAAACTTTTAGACTGTATATGGCCACTTATTCTTGGGAGCTGTTCTAAGTTAATCCCCTATAACCTGACTACTAGGTTATAATGAAAGCGATTTGCAGAACAAAAATGCCACACGTTCAGATACTTATTAAATAAATGCTCTTTAAAAATAGGTACAAAACAGTTTATATTCTTTGCTTGGTAAGCTTGATGAAGTCCCAGCTCTGTGTCCTTTTAGAAGCTTTGGCTGCCTCATTACAAGAACAATTTGCTCAAGACACACATCCATCAGTACAGAGGCAGGAATAAGACAACTGAATTCCTCCTAATCCAAGGGCTCAGAGCAATACATTTAAGGATCAAGCCTGAGCATTACGCATAGTGTGCAGCTGTAGTCTGTATTTTATAGAGTAATTGCCTGCCTTAGAGTTGACACTTAAGCTAACTGGCATATCTATAATTGCATATTGTCTCTATTGAATTCTTTTAAAGTAAATTATAAACATCTTAACACCTTTCCAGATTTCTAGTGATAATGATTGTATTGATAATGATGACCTGTTGAGAAAGAGAATCAATATCATAAGATCTGTCTCCTAGTCCAAAGCAGGAGTTTCACTTAAAATATCCATGCGTATAGATATCTGTCATATTCTTAAATTTCTGTGGTCATTATGGAGAAAGTAGAGACTCTACCAGTGAGATGGTGGTTATTATACTTTAATTCTTTTGCTGATACTCATTTTGAGAGGAAACACATGCTAGTTTTCCTCTAAAAAGTAACGATTAATAAAGGAATATGACTTATATTACATAGAATATATGGTCACAATGCAGTAAATCATAATGAAAATGAATATATCAGGTAAAAAAAACCTCTCGGCTTGTAGCAGCTTACTTGACTGGCTTTGAGATTTGTTCTTAATAACAATAGGCAAAACAGTTATAAAAATCTAAGAAATACTGTATTAGTACAATAGTATAAAAGCACAGTCTTTCTCTTGAGTTAGTAATTATCAAGAATTGGAAGTTCCATTTATAGCTATATACTTAGAGCCATTAAAAAGTCAACTTTATTACTGAGAGCCCTGCAGGAAAACTAAATTTGTTATTAAGACTCTAGAACTCTCTAGCCCCCAATCTCTTTTTCCCTCCACTGGAACAATTGTTATTATAGCATGATTTTGGATAACTAAGGTTTCTTAGGAACATAAGGATCCCATTATAACAGAATAGATGGCATTTAATGCAACAGTAATAGTATACATGGGACTAGAAAGAGACAGGTGGAAGGATTTGTGAATATCTGAGCCATTTCCTTTAACACCTGTGATTTTGTCTCACATGCAGGCTTTCAACTTAGTAAGGATTCATTCTTTTGATGTTTAAAAACAGAATGATGATTTTTTTCTTTGTGTAAAATATATATCAAACAAGTACTTACTCTTTGCTGTCGACATAAATTAAAGGTTACATTCTGTACATCCGTGTACTCATTATACCCAATACACATACAGTCATCTCCCTACATGCACCTGTTATGGCTGCTCTTTTCTTCTCTCAAGAACTCTCTCTTCACATACTCAAACTGTATCCATCTTAGGGTTTCTTCTCTTTGCCTACTCATGCAGCAGCTCTCCCACTGGAAGATAAACGTGATTGGGAACATGCGTAAAAATCCAGCTGGCAAAGGAGCGGGGGGAAGAAGAGAGAAAGATTCTGTGTCAGGGAAAGGCATATTTTATGTGCAGGAACCACAGAAGTCAACAAGACTTCTTATTGAAGTCTTATTGGGGTAGTACTTCCCCATCATTTGAAGGAATGTCATAAAATGTGTTAATCATTCGGGGCCCCTGGGTGGCTCAGTCAGATGAACATCAGACTTTGGCTCAGGTCATGATCTCGGGGTTCATGGGTTCGAGCTCCACATCAGGCTCTGTGCTGACAGCTCAGAGCCTGGAGCTTGCTTGGGATTCTGTGTCTCCCTTTCTCTCTGCCCTTCCCCCTCTCGTGCATTCTCTTACTCTCAAAGGCGAATAAACATTAAAAATGTGTTAATCATTCAAGGAGCCAAACACATTTAGATACCTCATTCATGTGTTGTCTTTCAGTAAATCTGACCTGGGGCCTGTTCTGCTAGTGATTTCTGTCACAATGAGGAAAAACTATTCTTAATTACATGATAGCAGTAGGGCACATTGCCTTTGTTTGAGAAATGTTTTATTGTTTTTATTTCAGCATGTTTTATCAGGTTTGAAAGTTTTCCAGTTAAAGGCTTAACTGTGGGTGGGGTGGGCTGAGGGGTGAAAGAGACAAAATAGGTCTCAAAATTCTCTTTCTAGCGCTAGCCAGAAAGTACTCTGTACTTTGAATTCTCCCTCTAGACAAAGAATCAGAAGAAATGTGGTATGTATTTTAAAATACATCCATTAACTTGGGGTTCCTGGGTGGCTCAGTTGGTTAAGCATCCGACTGGGCTCAGGTCATGGTCTCACTACTCGTAAGTTCTGGCCCACGTTGGGCTCTGTGCTGACAGCTCGGAGCCTGGAGCCTGCTTCATATTCTGTCTCCATCTCTCTGCCCCTCCCGTGCTCACACTCTGTCTCTCTCTCTTAAATATAAAATAAAAAAAAAAAAAAACATTAAAAAATTTTTAATTAAATTAAAAACATTTAAAAAACCATTAAAAACATTAAAAAATAAATAAAATATATCCATTAACTAAATAGGAAAAATAATGCATAGGGTACCAGTTATTTTTATTTTTTTTAATATGCAGATGCAGAGTCCCAGCATTTAGAGAGAACTCTCAGTTCATCTTTAGATTAAGCCCAGTGTCTAGTCATTGCTAATATTTAAAATTTTGTTACTGTCCTAAGTATACTCCTTTATCTAACCATAACTTTAATTAAATGGATATCCTGAAAACTTCTAGCACATATACACAATTGGCAGTCATTTGTGGGATTATTATTATGACCTGAAATTTACAAGTGTTCCATTAAAGAGCCTGGTTGGTATCAAGATACCAACCAGTTTAGGGGCATCTGGGCAGCTCAGTCAGTTAAGCGTCCGGCTCTTAATTTTGGCTCAGGTCATGATTTCCTGGTTCGTGTGTTTGAGTCCTGCAGAGAGGTGTACACTGACAGCATGGAGCCTGCTTGGGATTCTCAGTCACCCTCTTTCTCTGCCCCTCCCCTGCTCTCTCTCTCTCTCAAAATAAATAAAATAAACATTAAAAAAGAATAAAGAAGATACCAACCAGTTTAATAATGGTTATAGAGGAGAGGACAGAGAGACCACCGTCCACATCATCTTTGCCACTGCATTCCTAGCACCTGCTATGGTGCCTGGCATGTAAACAGCAGGACGTTAATATGTGGTTTAGTCTGAATAACTGGAAACGAAGATCGCATAAATGCTGTGATTGACATGCACAATGCATCATCTTATTTAATCCTCAAACCCCTCAAGTAGGTACCATTTTTATCCATTTTATTCATGAGCTTAACAACTTAATGACTGGTGAGCTTTTGCAGCTTGCCCAAGGCCAGGTAACATAATGTGGTGAAGCTGAAATTTGGAGGCAGATTCTTTAACCTTTTGCTACACTAACTTGTTTCTGCTACAGAGTTCTGAACACCAAAACTATTTTAGAAAGGGGAGAAGTTCAAGATTTGCAGTGAGAGTGCTCTTGAGACCCAGTAGGTTTTTTTGAAATGTATATTTATTTATTTTGAGAGTGAGTGAGCAAGTGAGACGGGGTGGGGCAGAGAGAGAGGGAGAGAAAGAATCTTAAGCAGGCTCCACACTGTCAGCACAGGTTCGGATGCGGGGCTCGATCCTATGAACTGCGAGATGACCTGAGCCGAGATCAAGAGTTGGACACAACCGACCGAGCCGTCCGGCTGCGGTGAGACCCAGTGGTTTTGCTGTCCCAGCACAGTGATTGTTGCCTAAAATGTACCAAAAGATTTTAAACAGATGTATGAGCACTCTCAGTTTCTGCTTTGGGCAGGAGACTTTTTTCTTTTTAATACAAATGTTTCCAAATGGTAGAGGGAGAAAAAAAATCTTAAAAATCTTTATCGTCTCTTGAAAAGCCCTTCACATACACAGGACGAAAACTCTCAGCAGCGTGAGGCAGGGGCTCAGACACAGCCGCCAGAGACTGTTGATAGGTCCAATTACACCATTTATTCTAATAATGACACCAACTTATTTTCCTTTAATTTTCTACTCAGTTTTCTGTTCTAAGTTTAGATTTTTGTAACATTAAACTGTTTCTGAAGCAGTTTCTAAGGAAACCTCTCAGGCGAGGCACTTAAATCAGTAATTAGAAAGCCGTTATGTGTAAATTAAGTGAAACAGGCTGCGTGCCTAGAGGAACAGATGGGAAGGGTAAGTTTCAGAGATTTCAGCTACAGTGGCCTGTATGTTTTATTCCTTTGCTGACAGCACCCTGGAAAGCAAGCTTTCCAAGGTCCCCAAGGATGTTCAAGGTCAAAATGTAACAATTTTGTGGTTCTCAAACTCTGTGCCATCTCTAACCCCCGCCCTGGTGATCTTGCAGCCTCACCTTGTCCCAGAACTTGGTAGCATCTCTATCCTTCTCTCTTTCTGCCGCCCCCCTGCACATTTGTGATTTCAGCGGTGGGGAGGGGCGAGAGTGTCCCCTGCCTGGAAAGTCTCCAAGGGCTCCAGCGTTCTGGGATTCTTTTACCTGTGAGATGTAACTGAAATCGATGCAACTCCTTCCCTCTAATCTTGCATCACGTGTTTGGTGAGAACTCAAGATCAGTCTCTATTTTTGGGGCAAAAATTCTTTTTGGTGCCAGGGTGGGAAAGTATCGATTATGATTTCCCTGACTTCCTGTCTGGCTCTGAATTCCCACCCCTGCCTCTGCTGAGCCCTGTCAGCTCTGCGTTTTGCTGCTCTCCACTCCATTCCTTGCTGACTCTCCCCAAATCAAAACTTCATTCTATTCTATTATTCAGAGCAACTCCACTTTCCGCAGCCATGACTGTAAACTTAACCCCGGAAATACTTTTGCATACTCAAAAAATTAAAAAATCTTGTTCAACAGTCTCCGTGCTCTGTTAGCAGCTTGAAGCATCCTCAGAAGCTTCGAAATGACAGTTTTTCCTTTATCTTGGGCCAGCTCACATTCTTGGGGATGGCCTTCTCCTTAGGAAGGTAGAAGGGTATAGTTAGTACTGTTCGTTTTTGTTAACGTAATATTCTTATCCCCTGGGTTTCTTGTTTCCAGGCAGAGGGACATTCATTAGGCTAACACATTTGGCCTCTCCGTGTCCTTTTGTTCCGTCCTTTGGCGAATCTGGGACAAGAGAGTGGGTGCATGTGGCTCGTATCCTTCCTGCTCCTGTGTGTTGGTGTGTGCTGCCTCGAGGGAGTGCACGTTTTGCTCTGCTATTCCACGATGTTCATTGTAAGGGGCAGCTTCTCCCCCTCACCTTTTTCTTTTTTTTTTACTCTATTCACCTGCAGTATGTTCTGACGTAGCTCCCAAATTAATAAAGGGAACACTCTGATCTCAGTTTATTTGACTTTTATATGTCAATCTGTCAGTTATTTTCAGTCCTGCGTGGAGGAAGGTGGGCCTATTTGTTGGTTCCCTCAATCCCCATCTGCTTTAATGTTTATTTATTTATTTCAAGAGGGAGAAAGGGAGAAAGAGAGTGAGGGAGAGAGCACGAGTGGGAGAGGAGCAGAGAGAGATAAAGAGAGAGAATCTCAAGCAGGAGCCACATGGTCAGTGCAGAGCCTGGCGCGGGGCTTGAACTCATGAACCATGATATCATGACCTGAGCCGACATCAAGAGTCGGATGCTTAACCGACTGAGCCACCCAGGCATCCATTTGTTTACAGATATAAACCCCATCTGTTTTAAAAAGTACATCGCCACTCACCACCAATGTCATGTTTCCCTTTTAACCAATATCCTAAATCCCTAAGGCCTGACCCTTGCACCTGTCAGTCTCAGAAGACAATCTAACCTCCTGCCTTACAGGGAAAAGTAAGCCAGCTCTCTGTTCCTTTGCCTAAATCATGAACCTGCTTCCTGCCTTTCCTTTAGTCTCCAAAGAAGGAGGTGCGTCACTCTTGGAGTAACTACTTTACATTGCCTTTTTTTTTTTTTTAAGTTTATTTATTTACTTTGAGAGAGAGAGAGAGTGCACACATGAGCAGGGGAGGGGCAGAGAGAGAGGAGAGAGAGAATCCGAAGCAGGCTCCAAGCCATCAGCGTAGAGCCCAATGTGGAGCTTGAACTCCACACGGGGCTTGAACTCATCAACCATGAGATCATGATCTGAGCTGAAACCAAGAGTCGGACGCTTAACTGCGTGAGCCACTTGGGCTCCCCTGTATGGCTTGTCATCTCATGCTTTCAAGGCACTTGCTTGTCATCTTCTTCCTTTCCCACTGCCTTCTACCCATAAACACCCTTGGGTATCTTCATCTTGGAAACCTTTACACTATCTCTGTCATTTGCCATTATCCCTCTTTTCTTCTCTTCACAGATATCTTTGAAGAGTAGTCTCTACTCACTGATTACTTTCTCAGTTCCATTTTTCCTTAACTCCTTATGGTCAGGGTTCCATCCCACCAGTCTAATGGGTTTGTTCTGATAAAGATCTCTTGAATTATTAATTATGAAATCCAATGAATCTTGTTCATTTATCGTTCAATATACCTCTCTGCCTCACTTAAAAGGTTAACCAACTCCTTGAGATTCTTTCTTGGATTTCCTGGCATTATTCCATAGTGCAGTCTCTGGAATCTACTAGACCAAGTCTTGCATTCTGCCTCTACCACTTACTCACCATGAGGCTTTGCATGAGATTCTTAACCTTTCAAAACCTCATTTTCACCATTTGTATGACAACGGTACTCACAGTGTCCTCATCACGGGGCAGGAGTGAGAGTAAAATGGAGAACGGTGCATGGTAAGCTCTTTACCCTAGTTGGAGGCACAGTCTTCAGTCTGAGGCTCTCCTGAAATGGCTCACCCCATACAGTTTGCAATTCTGTGTCATGAAATCCCATGCATTGTTCATTCTCATCTTTTTGAATTCACAATATTCAATAATTTTGACCACTCTATCTAGAAAACACTTGCTTCTCTTGATTTCCTAGACACCATACTCTCTTGTTTTTTTCACCTATCTCTCTGCCCCTCCTCCCCCTGTCAGTCACCTTTTCTGGCTCATCCTTTTTTATTTAGTGTTTAAGTGGCTGGGATTTCTTGAAACTCTCTTCTCATGTTTTATTCTTTCCCTGGGGTGGGGTGGGGGGTTATCCATGTTCATGAATTCAGTTCTTATCTCTACACTGGTGACTCCTACACCAATTTTTCTAGATAGACTTGTCCTCTGAGCTACACAGCCAGCCATCTGTGTATGCACCTACATGTGTTCACAGGCATCCACAAACTTTATGTGCCTCAAATGAAATTCAGGGTGTTCTCTTTTCTCACCAAGCCCCGACTTCCTCGAGTTTTCTAATATTCCAGAAATCTTTCCCATACTTATTAGACCAGACTGAGCTCCATGTTTCAGTGTTCACAGGGTTCAGTATTCTCTGTCATACTGTGATCACTGTTAAGATTGTATAACTAGTTATTTGGTATCTTCTACCCCAGGTAGTACAAACTCCAGGACACCTAAAGTGTCTGTCTGGTTAACAAAGAATAAACAGCATGTGGCATTGTACCTTACATGAGTAAACATTGCATGAATAGATAAAATACATTATGAGAAGAAACACTTAATGGAATTGCTGGCACATGGCTGTCACTTGAAAATGTTAGCTATTGCAAAGTTAGCCACTAATCTGTAGCTTCCCTCCCCCTTTCAATCCCTTGAAATACTGGTGTTTGCCAAGGTTTCTCTCTGTCTCTCATGTCATACTTTACATATCCTTTTTATTTATTTTATTTATTTTTTTAACATTTATTTATTTTCGAGAGACACAGAGACAGAGCGTGAGCAGGGGAAGGGCAGAGAGAGAGGGAGATACAGAATCGGAAGCAGGCTCCAGGCTCTGAGCTGTCAGCACAGAGCCAGACGCAGGGCCCGAACTCACAGACAGCGAGATCATGACCTGAGCCGAAGTCGGCCGCTTAACCGACTGAGCCACCCAGGCGCCCCTACATATCCTTTTTAAGCAATACAGTCTATGTCCCCTATGAGCTGACATTTTATTGGGGCTTTTGATTTATACCAAAAGACCAAGGAGATGCTCTTTGAAGAGTAGCATTAAGTTCTGAGACTTTCAGGATAAGTACAGATCTGACCCCCAGAAGCCAGAGGTCTGCGTGACCACTGTAGGAAATTAGTTCTAACAGGCTAAGTCAGCCACCAAGCATGAGGTATCTGAAACATAGCATTCCAAGCAAATTCATCACTTACTGCTGCTGTCTCTTCCTGTATTGAAGTCCCATCCTCGCTGATTTGGTGAAGCAGTGTCCCTGGGCCTGACTCCGACTTCATCTTCTATTTCCATTCATGCAGGCCATTCATTAAACTGCAGTGATTCTAATATGAAACGCAAACAAAAGAGCAAGAAATTTAATTGTTCGTGTAAAGAAGTGTTACTATATACCCTGAATGATGTAGCTCAAGGGTTGCCAACTTGTTCTGTAAAGAGGCAGAGAGTATATTATTTTAAGCTTTCCAGGGCCTAAATAAATAAATAATAATAACTAAATAACTAACTAACTAACTAACTAAATAAATAAATAAAATGCATGACCCAGTGGTTGACAGGAAGAAAAAAAAAAGAAAAGAAAGAAACTTGCAGTGATTCTTCCAGATGTTGGGAAGAAAAATTCGTCTCACTTAAGGTCAGAGTTATAAACAATTAAAGCAAGACACATCCATATTGTTCTGGGCTCTCAATGTTAAATCTCTTTAATTGATATTCACACACACCATGATTTTTAACAAAGCAAAAATTATTAATAGTATTCCCTTTCACTCTCAAAATGTCTTGACTTGGATAATAAATTATGTGATCAGCCTCCTTGCTAAACCTAGAGTGACAAGGTAATTGAGGGGGGGGGGGATTCTAGTTTTAGCTTCTTGACATGCTCAAATCATGCCTCCCTCATGAGAATTGAGGTTCTGGCAATGAGCTAAGGACACCAATCCTTGACCATGTCTTGTCACCTTGAATGACTTCTTCAGAGCCCTTGGTCTAATTGTAGTTGCTGGCCTTAGCTGGGACCTCCTCAGTATGCAGAAATAGTCTTTTTATGTCAAATTCTAAGATGAGTCTCAATGTCTTTCCTACCGGGATGCTCTCAGTCTCCTAATGTGAAGTCAAGCATCTCTACTCTGGTATTCTCAGATTCAGCAGCCAGGGAGTGGTTCTTGGCCAAGTCTGAAAACTCCAGTTCTACCTTCTACCTTACATCAAAATGTTTCAAATGATCAAAGCAATTCACTGATAAGATTCAACTAAGAATGAAGATCTGTCCTGGGTGCCTGAGTGGCTCAGTTCGTTGAGCATCCGGCTGTTGATTTTGGGTCAGGTCATGATCTCATGGTTCGTGGGATCAAGCCCCATACCGGGCTCTGTGATGGCAGTGCAGAGCCTGCTTAGGATTCTCTCTCTACTTCTCTCTCTGCTCTTCCCCCTCTCGAAAATAGATGAATAAACATTTAAAAAAAATGAATGAAGAGCTGTTCAAAGTGACATGCCAGTCATTATCACTGAGAGACTTCCAAGCAGCTCACAACTTTCAAATGTCAGCTTCTTGGGGTGCCTAGGTGGCTCAGTCAGTTAAGCATCCAACTTCAGCTCAGGCCATGATCTTACGGTTTGTGAGTTTGAGCCCTGCATCGGGCTCTGTGCTGACACCTCAGAGCCTGGAGCCCGTTTGGATTCTGTGTCTCCCTCCCTCTCTGTACCACACCCGCCCTCCCGCCACCATGCTCTGTCTCTCTCTCCTTCAAAGATAAAAAAACATTAAAAAAAATAAAATGTCAGCTTCTTGAGGTTATACACACATATTCATATATATAAGCATAAAAGTATGGAAGGTTATTCATCAAGTGATAATTATAAAAGCTGTTTGTTTTCAAGCCAAACTGAAGAATAAAAAAAAAAAAACATAAAAATCATTCTAGTTACATTTTCATCAACAAGCATATTTTGAGCACCAGCTGTGTGCCAAGCACCATGTAACTACCTTTTGAAATAACATAAGCATTAAAATGTTGTAATCTGAAAAAAGTTGAATTCTTTCTGTAGTTTGTAGTTCTCTGACCAAAATAACTGCACATTTATCCTTCTCCCATGGAACATCATGCTCCCTTTCAGTATAACACGCATCACCCTATATGACAGCTATTTGCTTCCATTTTTACTGCCTCTGTCAAATTGTGATCTCCTTGAGGGGAAACTCCATCTTTTCATCTTTATAGTGCCAACTACTGGCCCAGTGCCTGGTTTATAATAGATATGCTAATTTTTTTTCTCTTGAGGCTAGTTTTTTTTTTTTTAACTTTTCCTTATATAAGTCAATTTAGAGCTAAATAATTGAGTGGAGTTGAAATCTGTATGAAATGACTTCAATAGCAGGCTAAGAAAAAAGACAGTTACAGAAATACTTTCCTAAGTGAACAGAGTTGAAAATAAATTTCCAGAGCTTGATATGAAACTGGCTTTAGAGAACAATATGTCATATCAGAATGATTATTGGTTCCAACAACTTATCAGTTGGCATATGATGAACTTTAAGTTTATTTTGAATAAAAACAATATCTTGTCATATCGGTTTAGTCCATCTGGATAGTACCTTAAAGTAGGTGTTAAATAATGCTTATAGAATGGGTCTACATTTATCATAGAATTTGCATTAGATGTTTTACCTGAAGTAGTATTTGTTTTGATGTTTAATATTTATTTAATAATAAGGAAAGCTATTTCTGATTATAAAAAAGCATATGCTTGGGAATTAGTATTTCCTTATTAGCAGAGTAATTATTAAGTTCTCAAAAAATAGTTGGCAAAATAATAAAATCAAATGACCATAGTTTCTTCCTCTGTGACTGGTTTAGCAAAACTGGGCATTTCTTATTCAATGTCTATTGTAGTTCTTCATTTTATGTTTCTATTACTTATATTTATTTACTTACCAGTTTTACTCAGTAGAGCATCTTTAAGCGGCCAGTGTTTGGCAGCCTGGGATTGTGCCATGGCCACGTCCTGGCTCTATACCCTTTGATTCATTGCTCAAACTCTGAGCATCTCAGGTTCCTTACCTATAAAGTGGAGAAAATAATACCTTTCCTCACAGGAGTGTTGTGAAGATCAAATGATATAGTGTTTGAATAAGATACTTCTTATTCAAACTTAGGTGACTTCCTGTCACCTAGTTTTCCAGATGTTTAGTCATCCCTTCCCTTAATAATCAAATAATAACCTCTCAGACTTGTATCAGATAAAGTGGGAAACCCAATGTCTTCCTAATATGTCTGTGGATTCCCAAAGAAGCTTAGATTCTTCTCCTGTCTGATAATTGAAATCACTGCACCAAGCTTTACCCGTATTTTAACTTTAGCTAATGTTCCTTCTCTACCCTTGTTCCCAAAGTTGCTGAGTTTTCCCCCTCTAGTGTAAACATCCCCCCTTTCCTCCAAAGCACCATTCACACATCACTGTTATGAATAACAGATTAGCAGTTGTTTTGCTGGAGGTTTGAGGGTTATGGGGCTGAAGTGTTAATTGCCATGCAGAGCAGGAAACAGCAAATTTAGTCCCAGTCCTCACTACTTAGCCATTTGTCACTTTGCGCATCTACAGGGTTCCTAATAGCTTGTGTGTGTCTTTCTTTAGGTTCTGATCTTTCCACTAAATTCACTGTCAGAAGTGGTGTGTTAGTGTGCGCATGTGTGCACGCATGTGCCCTAGAGTGCAATGGAAGGAACGAATGACTTGTAATCTCTGAATGGCCTCCACCTTGGAATTTAACTGTAGTTTGCATGACTTCAAATGCAAATCATTCTTCTTAGATGTGTAGTCTCATATATTGTTTCTTTAATCCTTCTAGGTATTCTGTGAGCTCTTGATGTCTGTTTACAAGAATGCTTTACTGAGGTGTAATTTACATTCAGTACAATTTACACATTTAAGTTTGCAGTTGATGAGTTTGATAACTATTTTCCTTTGTGTAGAGATCACCACAGTCAAAATACAGAATAGTTCTGTCACTCCTAGAAGTTCCCTAGTGCCCCTTTGCAGACAGTTCCAACTCCAAGTAACCACCAATCTGCTTTCTGTCTTTATAGATTAGATTTCCCTTTTCTAGATATTCATGTGAGTGAATTGTTCTGTCTTTCATTATATTTTTTATATTAATTCATGCTGTTGCATGTATCAGGAGATCATTCATTAAGTTGCATTGTTTGTATATACTAAGTTTTGTCTATTCATTCACTTGCTGATGGACATTTGAGTTGTTTCCAATTTGGGACTATTATGAACAAAGCTGTTGTAATCATAAATGCACAGGTCTTTGCATAGTTTTACACTTTATTTCTGTTTGTTAAATATCTAGGAGTAGAATTACTGAGCTATATGATAAGTACATATTAAACTTTATGAGAAACTGATGAACAATTTCCACGATGGTGGTAGCATTTTAAATCCCCACTAACAATATATGGGAGTACCGGTTGCTCTACCTCCTCAACAAATCCCTGATATTGTTCGGTTTTCAAAATTTTTACATTCCAGTGGGTGTATAGTGGTATCCCATTTCCTAGTTTTAATTTGCATGACCCTCACAACCAATGATGTTGAGCACCTTTTCATACGGTTGTTGGCAACTCATGTCTTTTGTGGTGAAGACTACGAAATTTCTATAAATACCATTTGGGTCCTTTATATATCTTCTGTATTTGTCCTTCTCATATTTGTACTTCCCTCTCTCTTCTTGGACATATGGAGCATATTTAAAATAGTTGTTAAAATGTCCTTGTCTCCTAATGCCTTTAACTCTGTTGTATTTCTGGATTTGTTTCTATTGTTTGGTCTCTTTCTTGCTTATGGGTCATATTTTCTGTTTCTTCTCATGCCTGTTAATTTTCATTTTGATGCCAGGTAGTGTGAATTTTATGTTGTTTGTTGATGGATTTTGTCGTTTCCTTTTAAATATTTTTGGACTTTGTTCTGGCAGGCAAGTAAGCTACTTGAAATGTTTGACCCAGTTGACCCATTGCATTTAAGCTTTGTTTGGGCATGTCTAGAGTAGTCTTTAGGCTAAGGGTATGAAAGTATACTTCTGAGGACTCCTCTACCTACCATCTCCTAGATTGTGAGATCTTTTCAATCTAGCTTATGGGACAGAAACTATTCGTAGTGCTGAGTGAACTCTGTGAATTATTTGTTTGGTACACTGCTGTTTGGTGGTTCTTAGTCCCACATTGTGGAGTATGACTCTTTGCAAGCTCAGATCAGTATTGAGTGAAAGATTCAAGAGGAACTGTCTCCTCTCAGGTATTCTGCCCCACAAATTCTAGATGCTTTCATCTTCTCGAATTGTGCTACTTCCTCAACTCAGTGAGAGGACAGTGCTCTGTGTTCCCTCTCCCTGCCTGTCTTCCAGGCAGGAAACTAGGGTTTATCATTCATTTTTCTATTATGAGAGACCATAGCCCTGTACTGTCTGCTGTCCAATGTCTGAAAGCAATTGTTGATATGTTTTGTCTGTTTTCTACCTGTTTAATATGGGAGGATAAACCCAGTCTCTGTTACTTCTTCATGGCACAAAACAGAGGTTCATATGCTAGTATCTTTTTTGATGAAAAATTTGATGGCTGTAATAGGATTAAGAAAATTTAATTTACATATCAACAATAGGAAAATTTATATTATCACCCACATTTCATAAAAGAAAGGCTATTTAACAACAAAAATTTAAGAAACATCTACTCTCAATATATAGGATAATCTCTTCCATTAAATAAATGTAGTTGTGAAAATTTACATTATTCATTTTCCCCTTGTCACATATGAGTAGAGTTTACTTATGAATCAGCTTTAATCTCTTGGTTTTTGATCAAAAGCCACTGATCCAGGCCATGCCTTGCTTTTCTTAATTTATCAGAAAAAAGTACTGAGATTCAGATAAATTAATGAGAAAGTGATAAATGGTTAGCAGTATGACCAAGGCAAAAATCAGATCTCTTGACTCCTGGTACAGCCCTATATCACAATGAGGTTTTCCATATGTGTGAACACAGTCAGTTGAGCTACTGGACACTATAGACATTACCTTCCCATTGAAGTGTTAAATCTCACAAGGTTACTTTGGCCCTTTGTCACTAGTCTCTAATCTGAGTTAAGTACAATTACTTTGATAAAAATGCTTTAAGAAATTAAGAAGTAAGCTCAATGTAGCACTTAAAATAAGAAAATTCAAATCTGTTCATGTGACTTGTGTGGGAGAGAGATAATCACCAAAGCTTCCCTCTGCTCCCTAACATTTATCATCCCCCCTGCGTTAGGCAGGTCACATGATCAATCCTGGCCAATTGACCTGGGCAGAAGTGACGTGTGTTGGTTTTATTCAGAAGTGTAGAAAAACTGGAGTTTGACTCGCCAAATGCTTTTCCTCTGCCATGAGGACTGTGGTGTTTGCACATCCCAGACGGTAAAGCTATAAAACAGTATGATTTCTTTTAGCCTGGATTTTTGAGTGACTCTGGAGGAGTCCCCACCAACTCACAGTGGACATATAGCATGAATTAGAACTATACTTTTTTTTTTTCCTTTAACTCACTGGAATTTGGGAGTTACCCCAGCATAATTCAGTCTGTGCTACATTCTCATTGGCTAAGGGATGCTGTCCTGGATTACTGATGAAGCAGGGAATGATTCTGAACATACCTGCCACTCTCCATCTTCATCACAGTTCAGTCACATGGACTTTTATCTGTTAAATGTTCTTTTCTCCTTAAGCTGCTGCATATCTTGGCAGCTTTGAGGGTAACCGAGTGTCATCTTTTGTATACTGATAGTCACTGTGATTGTGCTAAGGATTGGGGTAATTATAGCATGTCAGCATTTATTGGGTGAAATTTTTATCAAATCATATATTTTTCTTAACTGCTCTAGAAGTGGCTTTGTGAGGCCATGAACTTTACATAAATAGTTCATAGGGGTGGATGGGAAACATAGTATAACATGCATTTTTAATGAATAAAGCCAATTTGAGATTGTTTAAAAAATCAACAACTTCAAGAGAAAGAATGTATTGGAAAGATATTTTTCTATCTCACAGAACCCAAGAACATCTGAGCCTCTGGCCTACTGGAGCAGAAATTGAAAAGATAAATCTTGAATCCAGGCAACACTCTTTCTTTTCAGTCTCTGGTCTCTGATCTGCTCATGATTCTGCTGTATTCTTTTATATTAACTGGAATTAACTTCTACTTTGTATGCATGGGGATAGATGGCTGCACCTCATTTTCAGCTTTGCATTGTCTTGGTTCCAATCATCTGGCAGAATTTAATTAACTGTATTTGAGCCTTTATTCCAAACTCCTAAGAAAAGTATGATTGGCCAACATAGGTCATAAGAGTGTGTGAGTGTGTGTGTGCGTGTGTGTGTTGATTTATTAAAGAAATTGAATCATTGTGAAGTGAGTGGAGACCCTAAAGTTATTTTCAGCCATTTGAGATATGAGAAACAGTTTCAACAGCAAATCATGGAGTTGGGAGCACCTGGACAGCTCAGTTGGTTGAGCATCCAACTCTTGATTTTGGCTCAAGTCATGATCTCATAGTTCATGGGTTCGAACCCTGCATTGGGCTCTGCACTGACAGTACAGAATCTGCTTGAGATTCTGTCTTTCTCTCTGCCCCTCGTCTGCTCTCTTCTCTCAAAATAAATAAACTTAAAAAAGAAAAAGAGCAAATCAAGGAGTTGGTAGGCAAAGTTAACCAAGAACTTATCTAGAAAAAATGAAAAATTTTAAATCCAGGAACAGTTTATTTAAGAATCAAGGGACTTGAATCATTGATTATTAAATATAGGAGCAGAGGGTGAGATACATGATGCATTTTGCTCATAGAGGCTTATTTTGATTGACTAAATGCTTAGCCAATAATAATAAATAACAAAATGGATGTCACAGAGAAGAGACATAGAATTCTATTCTAACAATAGAATAAACAAAATGGAGAAAGCATTCCTTAGTTTTACTTCTCTTCTCACACTCTTGGCTAACCTTAAGAGAAAGGCATAATTGCTATAAGGTTTATTGATTATATGGGGAAAAAAAAGGAGAGAATTAAAAGACTTCAGAGTTTGCAAGAAAGGAATTCAAGGAATCTCAAAAGTAGCAAGAGTGTTGTGAAGATGAGCCTGATATCCTAGCCAGGGGGCTCCAAAGTGGGTGCAGACCCTGAAGGATAAAATGCTGGAATACAGAAAGAAAATACTTCATTTCTATTTATACTTATTCTTTACCTAAAATTTTAGAAATAAATGAACCGTGGCTGATATATAGATCAAAGCTGGTAGCCTAACCTGAATTGCATGTTAGACTTGAGGTACCATGTCTGATATATGAGGGAGAGGCAATATGCGTCACGGTTAGGATCACAGACCGCACCCTAATGTTTGGGTTTTAGTCCCATCTACTAGGCCAGCTATTTATGTGACCTTACATGAATTCTGTAACTCGCTATGTTTCTTTTGCTTCACCTATAAAAAAGGAATAAAAATAATAGTATTTGTTTCATAGAATTGTTCTGAAAGTAAATGAGCTGATCCATGTAAAGTACAGTAAAACCTTGTTTTGCAGTCATAATTCATTCTGGAAACATGCCTATAATCCAAAGCACTTGTATATCAAAGCAAATTTCCCCATAAGAAATAATGGGAACTCAGATGATTCGTTCTACAACCCAAAAATATTCATATAAAAATTATTACAATACTGTAATATAATATAAAATAATAAAGAAAATATAAAGAAAAATAAAGAAATTAATCTGCACTTATCTTTGAAAACTTTCATGGCTGGTTTGAGGGAGACAAGAGAGAGGAGGGCTACTGTATAGGACGACTTTCACTATCACTAACGAATGTTGACTACAGAACAGTATTAATAAACTCTTGTCATGTACTGTATTTAATGTAACTGGCAATAAGACAGCAGAGAAAAGGGTCTGTATCTGCAGGCAGCCTAACCTAGAATGAAGCAGAGCATTCCTAAGCTTACTCTTGTGTGGAAAAGCAAAAGACTATCCATAGGTGCTTTGAAGTGACAAAAATACACTAGTACCAGTTGTGGGCACCTTCCAACATTCTGAAAAATCACTGATTTGTGCCAAACTCTGCAACCTGAGACCGAGCATCCGAGCATGGGAGACTATCACCCACAATCCCACAATGAGAGAGACAGAGAGAGAGAGAGAAAGAGAGAGAGAGAGAGAGAGAAGAACCATTGGCTAAGTTGTGATCGTGTAACATTTGGCATCATGCACTATTCCTATTGTAAGACATGGCTCATTTATCAAGTTAAAATTTATTAGAAATGTTTGCTTGTCTTGCAGAACAAGTTACTCGCAATTCAAGGTTTTACAGTACTTGGAAGGGTCGCTGATACATAGAAGAATGATGTGAGTGTTAGAAACAACTCTGGTCCTGAGAGAAACGGGGGAGTTCAGCAGCACGAGGAGCTGACGGTGGTGCCTTCCCTCATTTGTTCACTGTCAGCATTATGTAACTAATATATTGCCGTTCAGATGCACTTCATTAAATGGAATAATACGGGCTACATCATTTATTTCAGTGGAGGCAGAAAGAATTTTTAGTACCATTAATATATAGAAATAAACAACAAATTATTTTTTTTTTCATGTTAACTTAGGATAAGAACTCTTGATTTTGGCACTTAATGATTCTTTCTCTTAATGAATGATTCTTTTTCTGTTTGTTATCATTCTCTCTATTTGAGGTATATTTTAAGACATTTCAGCTAATACAAAGAAACTGGAAAAGAATGCAATCACATTAATCTCTGAATCAGACTGATTATATCAGATGTGAGCACTATGATGGAATCTTTGATTTGGTGCCTTGAAAAGTGAAAATGGACCTCAAAGATAGAACTTGTGCACATAATTGTAATTAGGACTGGAATGGGTTGGATTGCTCAGAGTTTGTTCTGTTTAGTTGGGAACTGGAGCAGGTAATTCCCAGTCAAGTAAAGGAAAACTGTACGTGCTAACCCCCCTGGGTACCTGTGCCACTGTGCCACAGATAGGTAGGCGAGGAAACATTCCATATTTTTCAGAAAAGACAAAAGCTCAGCATAACTGATATTGAGAATTTTGGAAAATGGTAGAAAGTGTTTTTTACATGGTTTCCTAAGATTAAGGATCAGGAAAACAATCCCGGGTTGTTGCCCTTGTGTGGCCCTGCCATTTTCCTTCGTGTGGAGAAAACCGGAATTTGATTCTTGGAAAGAGTAGCCAAACTGAAGGATGTACTCAAAAAGTTGTAATGGCCAATTTTGTGTGTCAACTTGACTGAGCCACAGGGTGCCCAGATATTTGGTCAAACATTATTCTGAGGATGTCTGAGAGGGTGTTTTTTGATGAGATTAGCAGCTGAATCAGTAGACTGAGGAAAGCAGATTGCCTTCCCTAGTGTGGGTGGCCCTCATCCAATCTGCAGGCCTGAATAGAACAAAAAGATTGATCTTCCCAAGAATAACATGGAACTCCTCCTGCCTGACTGTTGAGCTAGGACATTAGTCTTTTTCCTACTTTTGAACTTAAATTGAAAAATAAGCTCTTCTTGGGTCTCAAGTCTGCCAGCTTTCAGACTGGAACCAATGCCATCAGCTCTCTTGGGTCTATGGGACTTCTTAGCCTCCATAATCACGTGAGTCAACTGCTTATAATAAGTCTCTTCATATAATAAAACATACATTATAATATATATGTATATATTCTCTTGGCTTTGTTTCTATTAAAAACCCTAACTAAAATAAATGTCAATAGTATTAAGAATGATTATTCTAAAAAAAAAAATCATTATTACATTCTAATACATTCTGATAGTATTAGAATGGAGAAAAATGGCCCAAATACTGGCTTAGGCAAGACACACTTAAGAAATTTAATTTAGGATAGAGATTAGAAAAACAAACAAAAATAGGTCTGAATCAAGAATACAAGGCATTCCAAAATGCTACTTTTTAGGTTAAATAACACATCTTAGTGTTAAAAATAGCATATGACTGTTTAAATCATTATTTAGCTTAAATGGAATCTGTATGTATATAAAAAGCAAGTAACTTCATCTTTTAATAAGACAGACTGCTCTTTGGAATCACACCTTATATTTTTAATGCATTTTATGGAGTTGAACATTAAGAATAATATGATCGAGTTTTTTTATTTGACTTTGTCTTTTAACCATTAATTAATATGGATTTCACTATTCACTTAACAATATGGCCCTGTGATTTGGCAGTGCAGGAAATAAACATTTATAGCGTGGCTCTTATTATTCCCTAGGCAGCCATGAAACCAAATAAAGCAAAGATGAGACCCAGTGTTTTGAATTTTACCTCTTTTCCTATGTGCAAAATGGTCTGGGTTTAGTGAAAAAATGTTCCCCTGAAACCTCAGAAAATGTTTGCTTGGACTGAACCTCAAGAACATTTAGAGTTAGAGAGAGAAGGGAAAAGATGCATTTTAATAATTTGAGTGAAAAAAAAAGATAGATTTAATAAGCTCACAAATGGGGCATTCTGCATGTTTTCTGTTATCGTGGCCTTTGAAATAATTTGGTAGGTGCCTTGATAAGCAGCCAGACAATGGTATTAGTGAAATTGATCATGTAGGCACTAAACCCAGCTCCAGCTTTACCAGTACTTGCCTGGGCTTTTCCACCATCTCAGGTATGCTTGTAATAGTTGTAGATTCTGGGATTGATTTCCTATGCTTCACATAGCCAAAAGCCAAATAGTGTTCATATTTCATTCCCAGCTTTACCACAAGTCCAAGCTCTTGCCAAATATCCCAATACTGAATCCAGAATATATCCCTTATAGACTTTCTTTCTCATAAGGTGTTATTTATGTGACTGTCTTGGGGTTGGATAACATGACTTTTAATTTAACCAAAAGGCAATAGCAGTGCACTAGATGCTACTTGTGAGACAGTGTCTATATGAGAACAGTGGTCTCTTGAGGAAGAATTAGACATGCATGTGTAAGAATAGGCTGCCTGACAATAAAATTGTTATTCCTAACAATCAACTCAGACTTCTTGGCAAACGAGTTCTGGGTAATACGTAGCTTACAACGTCTTTTTACTTACAGATTGGCAGGGTCCAGCTGATCTGATTGCTGATACATTACATTCCTCTTGAATAATAAGGAAAATAAATCCAGGGAAGTGGAGTGTGGGGGAGATTGTTGCTATTTTACCCAAATAGGCAACTACAAAGTACCAGTGTCGATGGGAATGCATAGCTCTGAGAGTTACACTGGTTTCTTGGTGGGGGCTAAGAGAGGAAGGTCAGATAATATATTTTATGTCAAAGACTGAAGTTTCATGGATTTAGACTGACCTTCACGGGGAAGGAGAAGCTAGCACTTATAGTTTCAATTGCTGCGGATTTTCTGCCCTGTTTTTAAAGGCATAATGATAATTATATGGAGCAAGGAATAATTAAAATCATGAGTAAAATAGTGAATTGAGCAAGTAATTGTCCCAAGCTTCTTCCTTCCTCTTTTACAAAGCTCTTCTCTTCTTTCTTATTACCCTGAGGCCTTATCCTTCATCATAATTACTCCTTCTGTGTCATTCCCCCTGAGGCTCTTCCTGACTCTAATGATAAAACTAAAAATTCTATTTTGGTGAAAGTGTCAGTGATCAATTATTATCCAATGTGTTGCCCCTCTTAGGTAATATCTTCAATTTAAACAATAGTTTTCTGCATCCCTATCCATGATAAGCAGTTTGGACTCGTTTTTAGTGTTATTCTAAATACCACATCTTGGCCCTGAAAAGCAGACAGATTAAAATATTCTTCTGGGTCTTAGAATTATTTCAACACATATTTAATAAAACCTACTTTTTGCCAGAGACTGTTCTAGTCATACAAAAACAAGGACGAGTAAAATACAACTCTTGCCCTCAGTGAGCCACCAAAGATTTTACTAGAAAGAAGTGTTATTGTCTTCTGTGAATGGTCTTAGAGTCCCCAAGTTGGGAGGAAGTCATTAGGAGTGAGAAGATGAAGTGCCTAAGTTAGAGGTAAGAGTTGTGAGATGGTGTGGGACATGCTAATCACTCCCCTGTTTACTATTGCACTCCTATACCTCATCCTCCACATTTTACTGGGGGTGGGGGAATCCTTGCTCAGGAAACAAGTCTTACTCTGGTTCACACTTTTGGTACTTGCAGTCAGATGGCCAATCTGACAGTTCAAATCATGGCTATCCAATTGACCAACTATAACCTTAAGCACGTTCATTTACCTCCTCAAGCCTCAATTTCCTCACCTGTGAAAACGAGGAAATGAAAACCTCTAACTTGTATATTTTGGGGGGAGGATTTAATTAGATAATTCATGCAAAGCACTTAGTGCAGTTCCTGGCACAAAGTAAGCTCTCAAAGAATGTTGGCAAATGTAATGTAAATAAAAATTGATGTACCACGTGGCTCAATCTTTACATGGAATTAAATCAAAGGCAATAGAAATCCGACTCCGGAAGCCTTGATGAATAATGTAGGAATTTGGTGTCGTATTCTGAAAGAAGCAGTCCCAGAGATTTTAGAGGGTCTAACACATAAAGAAGCTTCTAAGAAATACTCTAGAGTCTTTCCAGTCATTTGTTCCATTGTCTATCCAAATTCCATGCCATTCATGACAGCTGCTAAGAACCTCTCTCACTCTGTCAGCTAAATTTGTCTTCCCATTAACTTCCCCTTGCCCCCTTCCCTAAATAGCCAACTCACTGCTCACATGATCATGCTCCTGCTCACACTTCCCATGCTCAGACACTGCCCACACCCCGAAGTGTGACCATCTCTACTAAGTACAGCCTTTGAGAAGCTGAGGTTTTCTCTCATTTAGGTTTATTTTCTGTTAAGTGTTATTTCTCTTGAAATTGTGATGAATGAAATGTGATATGTGCATGAATCTGCCATTGTGGTGAAAGGAGGCCTAGACAATGTGTAAATGAATGGGTTATTTATGAATGAGCTCTGTGGGGGGGGGAAGCAGGTGGATTCTAATTTACTGACCCCTTGATGTAGCCATTGTAGGGACTTTGTCTTTTACTCTGAGGACAAAAGATGCTATTAGAGGTTTCAGGGCAGAAGGGTGACATAATCTTACATTTGAAAAGGATCCTTCTGAGTCTGTGTTGACAATTGACTGTAGGAAAACAAAGATAGAAGGGGGATAACAGGTGGGGGATTATTGCAACAAAGAACGATAGCATGAAAGTGAGAAACAATGGGATTCTGGAGGCATTTCGAAGATAAACATTTACAGGATTTATTAATGGATTACATGTGGGGTTACAAGTGGTACAAGTCTGGGAGTGGGATGGTCAGGTAGACAGAAGTTGGGTATTCCAGATGAGGGGTGATGCAGGCCTGAACTAAGGTGTGGCTTATGAGTTTTATGCAAAAAGCTGGCTATATATAGTTGTAAAAGGGTGTGTGTATAACTGGGAGATATTCCCTGATACTCTTTTACATGGTAAATCTATTGAGCGGTCTCATTTCATACATAAGCTTTCCCTTAGGCTTCTAAGGTGCCTTGAAGAAACTCGAGAGAGAATGTGAGGGGTTGCTGGTAACATCCCTCCTGCCTCTGTCCCTGCCAATTCTAGTTGGAATGAAGACTGTCTTCTTAGCCTGTAGGGGGTGATGGTTGCTTGCCTAATAAAAAGGGAGTAAGCTGATGTTGGCTTGGTTTGTCTTTATTCCACAGGTTAGTATATGGAGATCTGAACCTAAGTTACATTCCTAAGATACTATCTAAATATTTTACCTAAATTATGATCCTTTTTTTAAATAAGTGACCTTTATTTTTCCCCACTATAAAAGAAAAAGAAATGCACTGCTAATTGAAACACAATGCTTCCTATCACCTCAATTGCGAGACACATCCTGATTTTAGAGCTGTCAAAATGTTAAAAGTATGAATCTTAAAAATAAATGAAATATAGCATGCTAAAACAACAACAACAACAAAAAAAGAACAACTGTGTAAGCTGACAACCAAATAAAAATAAGGGGCTTCTGTACTGAGTGCCTCTATTACATCAGAGTGCCCTTTGGAAACTCCAGTATTCACTGTATATGCATTTTCAAAATAACTGGGATAACTTATGAAGCCTATTTAAATTATATTTTAGTGGATATCTTGTTAAAATGCATTATGCATTTCAACTAACCCTACAGCTATATCTTAAAATGGGCATAATGAAGAACATTCCGTCTCTTTATCAATGGCTTAAAGTCATGATTGTGAATAACATTGGTTTCCAAGACACCACCCTCTTTGCTTCACTCCTAGTTTAGAGGCTTTTCTTATCTCCTCTAAGGGTTCACTCTCATTTCCCCAAGACCCTAAACTTTCAGATGCCCCAGGCTCAGTCTCTCTGTGTCACCTTCTCTTGGTGCTCAGATGAGCTCCCTAACTTCATGGGTTTTAAATGTTTTGACCACCACCACCCAGAACCTCCCTCTGAACTTCTGTCTTACATCCGGTTATACAGTTGTCTCTTTCACTTGGATGCCTGGTGAACACTTCTTACCTGACCTCTCCAACTCAGCCCCTAATTTTCTTCTAAAAGCTTTTCCTCCTGAAATCATTTTGTTTCAGCAATGACATTTCCATTCTTCCAGGTGTGCAGGCCATAACATCTGGAGTCATCTTTGACACCACTGTGTGTCTCACCCCCCATATCCAAGCCATCAATAAGTTCTTTTCATCCTATCTGCAAAATATATTCAGAACCCCACCACTTCTCACCACCTCCACCGGGACCATCATTCTCTCTTAGTTGGAGCTCTACAGCCTCTCCCTGCTGCCACCCTTGCCTCCCTAGCACCCATTCTCTACATTTTTATATGGATCCTTTAAGAATGTCATCCGACTATGCCACCTTTGTGGTCAAAATGCTGCAATGGCTTTACACCTGTCGCAGAGTAAAATCCAAAGTCCTTTCCAGGATCTGCAAGTTTCTGCATGGCCTTGACCTCTGCCTCCCTCCTCTCTGACTTCATCTTCAGTCTCTCTTCCACTGGCTTCCTTTGTGTGCTTTTAACACAGGGTTTCTCAGTTTGGGCACTAGTAGCATATGCTTTGATCTGGAGGGGTTGTCCTGTACATCGTAAGATGTTTGCTAGCATCCCACCTCTGTTCAGTAGATGACAGCAATACCCCTGCATTGTGACAAGAAAAAATATCTGTGGATGTTGCCGAATATCCTCCAGGGCTGATGGAGAACCACTGCCCTAACATATCAAACATGCTTCTTCCTCTCTTCCTGAAGACCTTCGCAGCATCTGTTCTCTCTGCCTTCTTCCAGATACCAAACAGTTTGCTTCCCCACTTTGCCAGGTCCCTTGTTTCAAGTACCATGTTAACGTAAGCCAGCCATCCCACTCTCATTCCTAGCCAAGCTTACATGGTTTATTCTCCTCTGTTCCATTTACTGTTGCCTTGTTTTAGTCACTTACTCTATCCAGGTGTTTCCTTTAATGTGGAGGGAGCACAATTAGGGTAAAACTCTTTTCCTCTCTGTTTGCTCCACCCCAGGGAAGTGGGAGGACTTAACTGATTGGCATATTTGGTAAGAACAAACTGGGCGTCTTTGGCTCAGTTCTCATTTGCTTTTTCTCTTGGAGGTGTGTTTCTCTCCAAGAGCAGGTGAGGGGACTCGCTCTATTCAATGCTGTCTGCGACCACATGGGTAAGTTTGCCTCAATCCGAGGTCCACAACTTTTTTGCCTTTTTAGCCACACCCTCTTATTTAGCCTTTATCGGTAACAAAGGTGCTATTTTGAGCTTTGTATGTTTTGTCATCATATATCTTAATTTGTTCGGAATTTGGGGAAAAGGAGTGATACTTACCAGAACCTTTGAGACTCTAATATCTGAGGCATTGAGAAATAAAAGGGGGCACCTGGATGGTTCAGTTCGTTAAGCATCTGACTCTTGATTTTGGCTCAGGTCATGAGCTCATGATTTGTGAGTTTGAGCCCCACACTGGGCTCTGTGCTGATAGTGTGGAGCCTGCTTGGGATTCTCTCTCTGCTTGTCTCTCAAAAATAAATAAACTTTAAAAAAAGAAAGAGAGAAATAAAGAAAGGACTGGAAGCTAGGGGAAGAACCATAACATGTAAACAATTGAAGATTCTGGTGTGGTGAAAGTAGTGTGCAGCTTTCGTTGGGGATTTTGTTGTGTGGATAAGGTATACTGACCTTCGCTACTACTTGCGAAGGATTGTACTTAGGCAGTTTTTAACTACTGTGGCTAAGGCAAGAGGCTTTCAGCCTTGGGCGATGCAATATTTTACCTTTGGTGGATGACTGCATTGTAGAGAGGTATTTGCAGAGTCCACTCTCTACAGAGTCAAGACTATGGGTTCTAAGGTCTGAGAGCCAGGGCTGCCTGGGCCTCAGCAAGGCAGTGAGTGCAGCTGTCACAAAAGCAGCAAGCAAAAGTGCAGGAGGGTGTGACTCTCCTCACATGCAGGGCTCAGCAAGGGTGAGGACCTCAGCAGATCCATGGGGCTCTGAGGAAGGTTGCTGCGGCTCGCCACACAGGTGCAGCTCGGCCTTGCATATCGCTGAAGTGAAGATCTGGCAATAGCCTGAAGGTGTTTCTCCATGTGGCAGTCCTTTATGACATTAGGGGAAGGTAACATATTCACTACCTTTAAAGAGCAAAACAACCACGTCCATGGACACTACGGAGCACTAGAGGAGGGGAGGAGGGGAGGAAGGTGTAGTTTTAAAGGTTAGTGCCAGGCCTGGCAGACAGCACTACACTCATGGCCCCAAATTCCATTCAAGATTCCCAAGAAAGGGATGTGGAAGGTTAAGTTTGAATTTATGTGTTCTTTCCATAGGCGAAGAGTTCCCTCTCACCACCTGGTCTCAAGTTTGTTCTTGATTGGCTCATTTTTTCTAAGGGAGAACTATTCTACAGGAGGCAGCTTTTTCAGGCCTAACAGCTTCTTGATGAGAAGTAGAGGAAACAGCATGGTGGCCTAGGACCAAAAATATCTGATTTTGGGGGAGTGTGAACAATATGATCCTGGATAGAGCCCACACTCCCTTTACTAATGGGATACCATAATTGGGGGTTCCATGGGAAATGGAAATTAGATTAAGTCCAAAGGGAAAGTAAGGCTCTTTGCCAAAGAACTGGTGATTGGTGCCCTCGCCAATGTAAAATTCCAGCCTCGTAAGGAGACAGTAACGTCTCAATGTGCATACCAAGAAAAGAGACAAAATACACAAGTGAGTCCCTCCCTCCTCCTCTTTATGCTATACATTTAATGCCAAAATTAACCAAAATTCAGTTCTCCCAACTTAAGGTGAGTTTCCAGATCTTGGGCTTTGGGCACCAGGTTTAGGCTGACTAACATTCTGGCAAAACTATCCTCATTTTTTAAAAGATAACATTGGGTCTTTGCAACACTAAATATTTCGTTTCGGAGACATAATTTTTTCTAAGATAACAGTTGTGGGGGCAGGGCGGGGATTTGTTTATTTTCTGCTTTAGTGGGTGCTGGCTGGTGCTGTGTTATACTTATGTGTCCAATTAACTTTTTGGACTCTATAATAAGGGAAGTACATCAAAGACTTGGCATTGTGCTGCGTAGCCCTGAGGCAACCGCTCTCTTCCCGTAAGAGACAGCACACTCTGCGGCTGATTAAAGGACCCCCCACTTCACCCGGGCAACAAGAACCCCTTCGAAGCAGAGTAAGAAACTTTGGAAGAAAAAGTTTGGATCTGAATTTTGCTGACCTTTAACTTACATGGGCAAGAGTATTTGATTCCATTGAATTTTAATACTTTTGGACATTAAATCACAGAGATTTAATCTCCGAACTTTGCATTTTTCTCCGAAATTACATAACAGAAGGGAGTTTATATCTAATTGTGCGGCATCTCTGTGTCGGCAGGTTGTTACAGAGTGCCTTAAATTGTTTACTTTTACTAAAAAAATCTCTGATCAGCTTTTTTGGATCATGTGGCTTATCACAGTTGTGTATGAGAGAATAGGGAGTGAGATGCCAACCTTGGGAGAGAGTGACTCTGGAACTGGTTTAAGTATTATACTGTTCTAACTCATCTTAGGGTTTTCCAGGAGAAAATTCCAAACCTTCCAAAACTGTCCTCAAAAAAGAAGTGGCTGGTGTGAGAGGTGTTGCCTCAAGAAGGCAACAGCAGGATTGTTATAATAAATTTCTTACCTCTACCCTGAGAGAGATAGCAAAACCCAGGGTGGACCATAGACTTACTGGTTAAGTTCACTTAAAAGATCAAAAAGCTGGCAACTGTTGGAGAAAAAGGTAGAAATGCTTCTTCTTTAAATGCTGGTGTCTCGTTCCATGTTGAGGGAGTTAATTTAGTGATAATACTTACAGTGTGTCTCCAATCCTCTGCTCAGAGCACAGCTAAGGAAGAAGAAATGACTTATCTGATTTGAACATTTGGAAAGAATAAACTGCTTGCTTGGGGTTCACTTCTCTACTTCTCTCTTGGGACAGAGATTCCTACTAAGCAGTCAGCTTCCTCCTGGCTCTATATACCTTAAGTCTTAACCGAGGCAGTTTCTGGTAAGAGCACACCTTCCTTTGTCTAAGCTTGCCTGTGACTAGGTGGGAAAGCCCTTTCAATGGGGGGGGGGGGCTCAGTATTACTGGCCTACTTAGTTGACCAGTCATATCCTTCAACTTAGTCTTTATCCAAAATAAAAGTAATGTTTGACCTATTATCACTTTTGTTTTGTTTTTCCAATTCCTCAAAACTAGAGGAGAGGGAAATACTCATGCTTGAAAATATCCACACTTACTACTTTCTGACCTATTCTTTCTTTATGTAATGACTCTCTTTGGTAGAATACGGTTCCAAGGTAGGAACATGTTTTCTTCTCTGTTGTATCCAGAATGCCCCAGACTAACACAAGGTAGGCTCCAAATAAATATTTTTTTAATGAGTACCTCAATTATGATGCCATACAAACTAGGGTGGTGACCTCAGGGACTGAGTTTTTCCTGCATTAAATATCTCCATGTAAATAGTGGATTGTTAATTTCCTATTTCTGCTTTTTCTTATGAGTATTACAAGGGTGCATTCTTTTACTCCCTCTCCACCATCTTATTTTCTAATCTTCTGTGTTCTTAGGGTAAACAGTTTTAAAATAAGAACCCAAGAATCTTTCATAGTAAAGTACATGGACTTTGTGTGTTTTTTGAGGCTGTTTTGTAGTATTTCTCTTTCTCGTGTTTAGCTGAATTTAATGACTTCAAGTTGCTGGATAAATGACATCTGAATAAGTGAGGTAGATGACATAAGTATTGTGATGTGGTATTAAGCTACTACTGTCCTTCTGACTACGTGTCAGAAGAAGGATCCTTTGCCTCTGGGGTATGGTTTCAGTTTTGTTGTCTGAGGTTTCAGTTACCCGTTTAGTTATCACAGTCCAGAAGCAGATGATTCTCCTGATTTATCGTCAGAAGCCTAACGCTATGTCACAATCTATGTCTTTCACCTTACAGCATCCTGTCACGTAGGCATTTTATCATCTCACATCATCACAAGAAGGGCGAGTCCAGTACAGTAAGATTTTGAGAGAGTGAGACCACATTTACGTAACAGTATAAAATATAATATTATTATAGTATGTTGTTTTTACTGTATATTTTATTAGTTGTTATTCACCTCTTACTGTGCCTAATTTACAAATTAAATTTGATTATAGGTATGTATGTACAGATAAAAACTCAGTATTTATAGGGTTTGGTGCTCTCTGTGGTTTTAGGCATCCACTGGGGGTTCTTTGAAAGTATCCCCTGCGAATGAGGGAAACTACCCTACAAATTTGGGCACTCTCATGAGTATGCTCAGACACTTTTGTCTCTTCAATTTCCTTTCTTCCTACATGACCAGCTCTGAGTAATGTTAGCGTTTTGAATTAGGAATTATTTTGAGGCAAAACCATAGGCCTAAACTTTTGAGAGAGAGAGAGAGACAGAGAGAGAGAGAGAGAGAGGGAGAGTACATGTGTGTAGGGGTTTCCAATTCAAGTTCAGTTAAGAAAAAAATTTACATTGCCTTTATGTTGTTTTTGTTATTGTCCCTGAAGCTTAAAATTCCATTTGGAACCTCAGGAAAGGGGTAACTCTGTTAGAATCTGGTATTTCTGCATTTCAGTGGTCATGATGCCAACTTAATATCATCAAAGCTCCACAACGAACTAAATTAGACTTTTTTTGTTGTTGTTATTGTTAAAAGCAAGAGAAACCAATCTGTGGTAGGCAGCTTTTAAGATAGTCCCACTGACTCCCACCTCCCAGAATTCACACCTTGTGTGGTCCCTTCCTCTTGAGTGCAGGTTAAACATAGCGGCTTGCTTCTAGTGAATGGAATGACAAAAGTAATGTGGATCACTTCTGAGATTAGGTTATAAAAGACTGTGACTTCCATCTGGCACTCTCTCACTCTGTTGCCCGCTGACTCTGAAGAAGCCTGTTGCCATGCTAAGAGCTGTCCTATAGAGAGGCTTGCATGGCAGGGAACTACAGCAGCCTCCGGCTGACAGCCAGGGAGGAACAGAGGCCCTTAGTCCAACAGCCCCCAAGGAACTAAATCCTGCCAACAACCACTCAATGAGCACAAAAGTGGATTCTGCCCCAGTTGACTCTTGAGATGACATTAGCATTGCTGACACCTTGATTGCAGTCTCTTGAGATGCCCTCAGCTGGAGGACCTAGCTAAGCCATGCCTGGACTTGAGATCCAGGGAAACTCTGAGCTACTGTGTGCTGTCTCAAACCACTGTGTTTTGGGGGAATTTATCACTCAGCAATAGATAACTAATATACATCCTAAATCTATAATGAAAAATTATATTTAATAATTTAATAACTGGCATCTCTTTCAACATTAGTTAAAAGCAAAGAATAAGAAATCATTTGACTGACAAAAGGATGTATTACCCAGTCATTAGAATCATTTGCTTTCTCGGTTTCTGGGAGTCATACTGCAAAAGGTTCTACCAGGATTTAACAAATAATTATCAGTAATACATGCTGCTTTCTAAGTAGAAGCTTCTTGTTTAATCCAATACACTAAAAAGGTGGGAGATTTGGAATGTTTGCTTATGCATCTTTGCCAACATAACATTTTTTAAATTGAAGTATAGTTGATATACACTATTATATTAGGTTCTAGTGTACAAGATGGTGATTTGACAATTATGTACATTACAAAATGCTCACCACACTGAGTGTAGTTACCATCTGTCACCATATTAAGTTATTACAACATATTGAACACATTCCCTGTGCTGGACTTCTCATCCCCATGACTTCTTTATTTTATAACTGGAAGTTTGTACCTCTTTGTCTCCTTTACCTATTTAGCTTATTCTCTCACCTCCCTTCCCTCTGGCAACCTCAAGTTTGTCCTCTGTATTTATTAGTCTTTTTCTTTTTTTAAATGTTTTATTTATTTTTGAGAGAGAGACAGAACGTGAGTGGAGAGGGGCAGAGAGAGGGAGACACAGAATCTGAAGCAGTCTCCAGGCTCCAAGCTGTCAGCACAGAGCCTGACGTAGGGCTTGAACCTACGGACCATTAGATCGTGACCTGAGCCAATGTTGGACAGTTAACCAACCGAGCCACCCAGTTGCCCCTATGAGTCTATTTCTATATTGTTTGTTCATTTGTTTTGTTTTTTAGATTCCACATATAAGTGGAATTATATGGTATTTCTCTTTTTCTGTCTCACTTATTTCACATAGCATATCCTTTTTGTGTACCCATTTTGTCGCAAATGGCAAGATTTCATTCTTTTTTTGATGGCTGAGGAATATTCAATTTGATATATTTATACACATATGTATTATGTATGTAAATCACATCTTCATTCATTCATCTAACAATGAATACTTGGGTTGCATTGTAAATAATGCTGCAATAAACATGGGCATGCATGCATCTTTTTGAATCAGTGGTTTCATCTTCTTTGGGTAAATGCCCAGTAGTGAAATTGGTGGATCATATGTTATTTCTATTTTTAATTTTTTGAGGAATCTCCAATCTGTTTTCCACAGTGACTGTACCAACCTACATTCCTACCAGCAGTGCATGAGGGTTCCTTTTTCTCCACATTCTTGCCAACACTTGTTCTTATCTTTTTGATATTAGCCATTTTGATTGGTGTGAGGGGTTATCTCATTGTGGTTTTGATTTACATTTTCCTGATTAGTGAGGTTGAGCATCTTTTCCCATGTCTATTTGCCATCTGTATGTCTTTGGAAAAATGCATGTTCTGGTTCTCTGCCCATCTTTTAATTGGATTATTTGCGGGGTTTTTTGGTGTTAAGTTGTGTAAGTTCTTTATATATTTTGGATACTAACCCCTTATCAAATATACCATTTGCAAATATCTTCTCCCATCCAGTAGGTTGCCTGTTTGTTTTGTTAATGGTTTCCTTCACTGCATAAAAGTTTTTTATTTTGAAGTAATACTGTTTATCTTTGCTTTTGTTTCCTTTGCCCAAGGAGACATACCTAGAAAAATATTGCCAAGCTGATGTCCAAGAGATTAGTGCCCATGTTTTCTTTTAGGAGTTTTACAGTTTCAGGACTTGATATAATATTTTAATCTTTTGACATTGCCTTATATTCTCCCCCAAATATTAAAGTTGCAAATTTAGCTCACTTAATTTATAGAACAAATTGGCCAAAATCCTAATTTGCAAAGTCATCCTTATGTTCAAATTAATTAACCAAATTGGATTTCCTGTCTGCTGGAAAAAGCCTGATTTTATTTTAAAAATTTAAACAGTAAACAAAAAGTTGTGTTTAAAATACACATTTAAAGAACATTATATAAAGCACTGAGAAATAAATTGTGGTGCACATCTCATAAGATCCTATTCAAGAACAAACTAGAGTGTGCTGGGTGTATTATTGCCTCAAACAGCAAAAAGATAGATTGGTCTCTGATGGAAGAAGGAGAAGAAAGTGTTTTTGCAGGCATGTACCTGGGAAAATGAGCTCTGGGAAGAATTTCTCAGTTGGGTAATAGAGAATATAAGGTTTCCTTTCTTATCACCAGTGTTACAAGTATAACTTTTCATAGGACTGAAATCTCTTTGACATTTCTTTCTTTGGGGAAAATGAAGTCGTTGTGTAAAAAATAATGCTATTAATATTATTCATAAAAATAAATGATTATACCTATTTTATAGAAAAAGATATCCCTGTGGAATAGGAAGACACCTTCCAAAGCACATGCATAATAATAATTTTTCTCATTAGATTATATGAATTAAGTGGTATGCTCTATGTGAAAATGCTTAGTGTAAGTCCTAAAACTTTGAGGGACCAGTTTTTTTGTTGTTGTTAAGTTTGTAATTTTAATTCCAGTATCATTAACATATGGCGTTATATTAGTTTCAGGTGTTCAATATAGTGATTCAACAATTCTGTCCATTATTCAGCACTCATCATGATTAATGTACTCTTTAATCCCCATCCCCTATGTCACCCATCCCCCCACTCACCTCCTCTTTGGTAACCATCACTTTGTTCTTTATAATTAAGAGTCTTTTTCTTGGTTGCCTCTCTCTCTCCTTCTCTCTCTTTCTTTTTTCCCCTTTGCTCATTTTTTTTCTTACAATGTATGGTATTTGTCTTTCTGTGAATGACTTATTTAATTTAGCATTATACCCTCTAGATCCATCCATGTTGCTGCAAATGGCAAGATTTCATTCTTTTTTATGGCTGAATAGTATTCCATTGTACGTATATACTACCTCTTCTTTATCCATTTGTCTGTTGATTGACACTTGGGATGCTTTCATAATTTGGCTGTTGTAAGTAATGTTGCAATAAACATAGAGATACCTGTATCCCTTTGAATTGGTGCTTTTGTATGTTTTGAGGTCAGTTCCCAGGAGTGTGATTATGTTGTTTTGTTTTTAATGCATTAATTTAAGGCCATTAGTCTGTGTTCTGCAGGTAAAGGTGATGGCAGCAAGGAGTTAGGATGTCTGGGGACCAAAGGTTTTGAGTGAAGCTTTGAGTTTCTGAGGATATTTCAACCTCCATAGTTTGTAACCAAATATATATATGTATATATGTACATATATATATACATACACACACATATATACATACACACATACATATATATATATGTACACACACACACACACACACACACACACACATATATGTCTAGGTCCAAGAGCCTAGACTTTTCTTCTCTAGAAAGAAAAAAACACTGGCCCCTGTATAAATATGGGAGAGAAAAGTGGCTGACCCAATGGATTGTTAAACTTTGGAGTGAGCTACTGAAGTTATGAATCCCATCTTCTGGCTCCCTAAAGAAGTAGAATATTTTCTCATCTGTCTGGTATGTTAAAACAGACATGGGATGAGGACAATGAAGACGACCTCTCAAGGTCTATCCAATCCTAAAATTGACTAATTTTGCAAAGGAATGCATAGTGTTGCATAATAGGGCAATAAAAACTTCTATCTAGAAGGCATTTTATGAATTAGAATTTGTAATTCTTGGGAATTTTTTCAGGAACTGATCAGTAAAATATGTAAATATATTATTGCCTTTATTTGTAATCTTGGTTTTAAAATGATAGTGCCTGTTTTTACATCTTGTATATTTTATATTTTTACATCTGTACAAATGTGTACATTTGTATGTTTTGTATTTGTACATCTGTACAAATTTGTACATTTGTATGGTGCATCTTATTGCCATTAGTATATACACAGATCCCTTTTCTCTACTAGCCTGTGCATTCTTCTAGGCAGGCATGTCTTCTTTATCTTTAAATTCCTAGAATCTGACATAAATCCCGGGATATAATATGGGCTTAATGAACTTTTGATGGACTAAACTGATCTGAGCCTGCCCTGTAACACTCTGTACCTTTTTTTTTGTATCATTTATTTTACTCATTTTTGGATCATTGTTGTTTCTATTTACTTTATCTTCAACATTAAGTTTTGCTCTTCTTTCATCTAAGAGAATCAGTGTATTTTAGTGGCAAAGGCACATACTCAGTCAGACTAAAAATGTGCTTGGGTCATCGGTGTAACTTTGTGCAAATTACTTCATCTCTGTATGCCTCAATCTCTTCTTCTGTCAAATGGGGGTATTGACAGTACCCATATTGTAGGGTTTTGTGGAGGACTAAATGTGATAAAGTATCTAATGAGTTTAGCACAATATTTTGCAGAAGGCCAGTGCTCAACAAATGACACCTATTTTCAGTTTTCCCTGTAGCACCCCAAGTATCTGATTCCTTACTTCCTTCCCTGTGGATGCGAGGCAAGTAATCCAGGTTGAATTCCAATAAATTAGAATTTGGGGGAGAAATACCCAATGGCTATAGTAGACAAAGATTTGTAAGAGAAGATTACTAAATTAACATTTGAGTTAGTATCAATGTCTTTTAATTAAATATATTTTAATTATTACCATCATAATTATTACTTTTTTTAAAAAAAGTTGCTCTTACCTAAAACTTCATCAATCCTTTCTACATTCTGCAAGATATGTACAACCTCACTTAATACCATGTGTTTCCATGTGAATATTATGAAGTTAGTACCTAATGCTTCCATATGCAATACATTCTCCAAGGCTCTTATGGAATGCAAGGATTTCATTTCAGAGAAACATAATTGCTATAACATATGGGTACATTTATGATCCTATATAAATAAAAAAAATTCTAGGGTATATTTTCCCATGGCTGCACTCTAGGAGTAGCTTTAAAATTGTTTTTGTTTCTAAGATAGGAATAGTTCATATATAAGAACTGGTGATTCATTCATTAATCTTTAAAAGTTAAATTACAGCTCTATGTATCCCATTGCATTTTAATGTACCTAAAAGAACCAAAACCAAAAACTAGGATGTTAAGTGAGATGGCTTATACCATGGGAGTGTTATCAATAGTGAACTGCTCAGTGGGGCCTATTAGTTCTCAGATCCATTTTCCAACTCCCCTCTACCTACTATATCTTTTTTTTTTTTTTCAGACACTTTCTGGCTAGTTTTGGCCAGTGGAGGATATTGGTGGGAGATTGGAGGACAAGATATTTCCACACCCCTTCATTTGCTTGAGATGGGGAGAGTCCTTTCTGGCAGTGGTTGTGTCTCATCATGGTTATAGCTTTTGCAGGATGGCCTTTGATCATTGTTCCAGCTAACCCTGGGCAGTCAACTGGTGGAACTAACTCTTATTGCACAGCTTGGCTTTTAGGATGGTCTCCTCATCTCTTCCTCTTCTAGTCCCTCTAGACCTAAAGGTGATCACAGATTCCTTCTGCTACTAATTTCTTGGTTGTCTCAAGGACCCATCTTTGGTTTTTCAACTCTTCCAAACATTTCATGTCTTTCTGTTGGTTTACCTGACATAGACCTTGATGTTTACAATAGATATTTAGTGAGTTTAGCAATTTGGATAGATAAGTATACGCCTTTGAGTTTTTATATACATGTAGTAGATACATAATATGTGCCTTGGTCCATTTGGGCTGTGGTAACAAAATGCCACAGACTAGGTGGCTTATAAACAACAGAAATTTATTTCACACAGTTCTGGAAAGCTAGGAAGTCCAAGTCAGAATGCCTGTATGGTCATGTTCTTGTGAGGACCTTATTCCTGATTCATAGCCAATAGCTTCTCACCGTGTCCTCACATGATGGAAGGGGCTAAAGGGCTTTCTCGGGTTTCTTTAATAAAAGTGCTGATCCCATTCATGAGGACTAAACCCTCATGACTTCAGCACCTCTCAAAGGCCTCACCTCCTAATACTATCACATTGGGCATTAGGATTTCAACATAGATTTTGAGGGTAAACAAACATTTAGACCATAATAGTAGAGAATGCAGAAGTTTCTGGAATCTTTTATTCCTTTGAATGCAGGGAGTTTCTTTGTTTCTTAGATCACTTCTAAGGACTTGAATGCTTCAGACAAAAATTTATTAGGCTGTAGCTCTTTCCTTATCAAAATTCTTTCACTCCTTCTCCTCAGCTGAAATTTGCACTACAATTTTTTTTGTTTTAGTTGATAAGCAAAAGGACAGAGGAAGAGAACATGGAGGCCTTTATACATCCCTCTTGTCAGCTCAGAAAATTCACTTCAACTTCAAGTTCTTCTGCACTGATCTTTAATTTTCATGGAATAAGGAACAGCTCTTTTCAAAAAGGTGTAAGAGTGTTCATGGACTGCCTAGTGCTATTGGGTGTAAATACATTGTAGGGAGGAGGCTCTTCATAGATATGAAAGCTCTTTTTCCTTCCGCTCTGATCTTCTCTTTCACAAGGAGAAATATTAAAATTATTGATTTATTCCATAGGAATGCTATCAATAATAAGTTGCTCAGAGTGTATGGATATATGTACTAATCTTAAGCCACGAAAGTGCCAGAAAGAATGTTCAAGAACACCAGGTTACCGCTTGGCCAAATAATCTTATTTACTGTTGTTTCATGTAATCCCATGGATTGGATTCAGACCATTTGCTGCCAGGCTCTACTTTTGATTGCTCCAAATTTTATTATGCTCCTTTGAACAAATACAAAATCAAATAACTAGGCAATGGTGATTCCAACCAGAAGAGAATTAATTTCTTTCACTTAATAGTATCATTCTTGATAAAAACTGGATGCTATTTGGGAGATAAAGGGCCAGAGAGACGCATCTGTTAATTTCCAAGGTGCTCAAGATTTTTCTCTTGTGTAAAAAACAAGATCTCACAACAACTATGACAACAAAATTCTCCTTTCAATGAGAGAATATTTCTTGCCAGTAACTTCATGACCCTCATGTAACTTAAATTTATGGTTTGAGATAATTTTTTGAAGGGAAAAATAAATTGGTACTAAACTCTGGTATTGGCTTCATGTTTCTTGGACATATTCTGTAAACATTCTTACAAAGATTATTTGGAAAAGTTCTTCACAACTTTATATATATATTTCTTACTAGTTTCATTGCCAAAATAAACTAGCCCAGGGTCAATAGTTGTATTTCAGTCTCTGTCTATTTTTTAAAACATTTGGGAATCTTATCTGGGGAAGTCACTGAGGAGACTCGTGATGTTTCTATTCAGTTAAAGACTTATAAGCTAAAGTTCAGTTCAGTAAACATTTGGAATATAAGATGAATAAAACAAGTTCTTAGGACAGTATGTTCTCAAATTTTAGTCTTTATCAAAATCACTTGGAGAGCTTGCTAAGCTCCATCCCCAGAATTTCTGATTCAGTAGCTCTAAGGCGGGAACCCAAAATTTGCATATCTAAAAAGTCCCCCAGTGAAGCTGATGCTGTTGATCTACAAATCACAAAAAGAACATAAAAACATATGATTAAAATGTGATTTGTATGCTTGAAAAATCACAAGAATACACAAGGTGGGATAAATGAAAGAATAACTAAATCCATTGTAGGAGAGGGGTGCTGATCAGGAAAAGCTTCAGGAAAGGATGATACCTGAGCAGGATTTGGTAGCATGAATGAGAATTTAAAGAGGAACAGTAAAGGATAGAAAGGGAATTTTTGTTGAACACCAACATATAGAAATGTACAGAGGCATGCCGGAGCATGATTTATTCATTCATTTAACACATTTTAGTAATAGCCATTACATCTTGAGAATAAATAGTGAAAAACAATGGGTTTACAAAAATACTCATTGATAGATCACTTGGCTGAGGTATGTGTAGCAGAGTGCTCTAACAGGATATGGGCCTGGAAAAATGGTCAAGAGCCATTAGTGACTCATGGGTGACATATACCATGCTAAAGAGTTTGGATTTCTCCCTCTAGATAGTGAGAAGTATTATGGGAAGATCATTCTGGCAGCAGTGGAGAATGGATTAGAGGGAAACAGAATAAGACCAGAGTAACAGAGATCAGTAGGATGGTTATTGCAGTAATCTGATCAAGAGATGATGAAGGACTCAGCAAAGTTTTATTTCATTTTTGAGTCATATGACATATAAACATAGTTTTTGTGCATTTTTCTTTTCCATAAACCTACCACCTAGCTCCTATTAGAATGTTAACTGTTTAGGGGCTAGGTGATTAGGTTTTTTAAATCGAAACCTGTATGATTACACATGGGTTCAATTAGTGTGAAGGAAAGAACATTCTTGCATAAGCACCTAAGCAAGTAATGGGGAGTAATTTAGACAATAAGGAAAAATAAAATTGACCAAGGATTTTTTTGGAATATTTTAAAAACCACCTTTAAATAAGTTATTTCCTGTAAAGTTCTTATCTCTAAGTTTAGGCAGTGAATCTATTGCCATTCTAAATTTAAAACTGTCTTCAGATTTATGGAATAGGTGGGGCATTGGTAACATAGTATGTAGAGCATAGAACACAGAACACGTCTTTCCTTCTGATAACTCCAAAGAATATCCAATCAAGGTCATGAGAACCACATAGGTGATTGTCCTCATACCAAAATAATTCATATCTGATTATATTTTCGATTCTTGCCTTGCCAAAATGTCCCATTTGATGAAAACATAGCTGCAATACTTGAGGTAAGCAGAATTTATAAAATATTCCAAAGATCTCTTGCTCTAATCCCTGGAATCTGTGCCTAGAAATTATCACCCCCATGACTATGTTATCCAGCTGACATCATTGATGTTAATATAGGGAAAGTATCTTTTTGGACCTTATCTAATCACACACAGCCTTAAAAGCAGACAGTTTTCCCCAGCTGATAGCAGAAGGAAAAGCCAGGGGAATTTGACGTATGAGAGGTATTCAAGGATCCATTGCTGGTTTGAAGATGAAAGGAACTACATAAGAAGAAATGTGAGTGACCCCTAGGAGCAGTGAGTGGCCCCCTGTTGACAGTAGCCAAGGAAAAGGGAGCCTCAGACGTACAACTACAAAGAACTGGATTCTACCAGTGACTGAATTAGCTTTGCTATGGCCTCAATTATGTACCCCAAGAGTATATGCTCAAGTTGTATTTCCTACAGTCAGAATGTGACTGTATTTAGAGATAGGGTCTTCAAAAAGGTAATTAAAATGAGATCATTAGGGTGGGCCCTAATCCAATATGGTGTTCTTATAAGAGGAAATTAGGACACCAACATGCACACAGGAAAGACCAAATGAAGACAGTAGAAGATGGCCATCTGCAAGCCACTCCTGACAGCACTGTGATTTTGGACTTCTAGCTTCCAAAACAGTGAGAAAATAAATCTCTGTTGTTTAAGCCACTCTGCGAAGCTCTGTTATTGCCACTCTACTAAACTTGGAAATGGATTTTCTCCCACTATGATTTTGGTCTTGGGAGACCATGAACAGAGAGCCTAAAGGAGACCATCTGGACTTCTGACCTACAGAAGTGTGAGATAATAAACGGATATTTAAAGTCACTCAATCCAGGGTAAAACTTGTTATGCAGCAATAGAAGACTAATACAATATCCTAAATTAGTAATTCACGAATGTGCCATTTAAATATTTTAGAATTGTACTTTAAGATTTTTAAATATTGAAAATATCAATCAAATGCATTATTTACTTCAGGTCAAAACTTAACTGATTGTAGACTTGTTCAAATTAAAAAACATGTTGACATTTTTCTCTATGGTGAGAACAAAGGGAATACCCTTAGCAATCTTCACTGCTGTAAACCAAGTTTATGCTCAGGCTTCTTATGGAAGGTGGTGATGCTAAGCCTGAATCCCGGTTGAACTGGTAGGTGAGGAATCCCTATGAAATAGGTGAGGATTTGAAGGAGAGTCAGTGGCTACAGTCAGTAGAGGTTGGTTGCTAAATTAATGTTTAACTCTCTGTAATTCAACATATTTTAATTCTCATAATCATTAGTTTTTAAATATGTAACTTAGAAAAATCACAAATTACTGTATAAATTAAAAATGCGTACTGGGATATCTTTCCCAGGGCCTACGAATCAAAATCCCAGTACTAGTTCAGCAGGCATCCAGTGAGGTGTATCACCTATGACCTATAGCTTTTCAAGAATTTTCTTTTATAATATATTACAGCTATAAGGATTAAATCGGCCCCTCCTAAGCGGTTGACTGACAATACCAAGTTAAAGATAAATTTGTAGTTTTAGAAATGAAATCCAATGATCAAGGAGCTTTTATTTCTTGTATAAATCACTACTGTAGGGGAGACAGATGGGGTCAAGGGCAAAATTTGCAGGACTGTGGGGACTATTTGAGTTTTTGTCACATACTGCAATTTCCTCTGAATAATTTTGGAATCTGACTAGGCAAGTCATAGACACTTATCAAAATAGCATGTTTGTCTCATTTTTCCTAGAAAATGACTTAGTTTTTGACTTACATTTGGGAGTAACTGATTTTTTCACTTCCTGATCATTCACTTACTCATAAAGTTGATAAATTTCTGTTAACTATTCCCATATGTTTATCTACTTGGTGGATTATTATGCATAATTACTCATTTTTCATACTCTGCATTTGAGTGCTTTCCTAATAATGAGCTTTTCTCACCAGATTTTAGGCAAGAATAAAAAAATGAGAGTAAAAAATATAACCATAAGGATTAATGACAACCCTAAGAGAAGTTTGGGATAGCAGAGTGATATTATTGGCTTACCTTTGCTCACTGATGTTTTATTATCACCTAACATAGCACATACAAGGCACATAGTATTTATTGCACAGATGAATGGGAATTCTGGGCTACTTTTAGGCTTTTTTTTCATTATTGAGCTTGAATAGTTTCTCAGATATATATTGGCTTATATGTATATTTTCTTTTTTTGTGAATTTTCTATTAACATCTTTTGTCATGTTACCGATTGCTGTTTTTACTATTAACCTGTCAAACATAGCGAGGCACAGTTAAGATGGTGGAGAAGTAGGAAGACCAGGATTTCCCTCACCCCTCAAACACAACTGTATTGAGGAGTTCGGATCACTTGGAACACCCAGGAAATCAATCTGTAGAGTGGCAGAAGGATCTCCACAGTGGGAGGGAGACAGGTTGGCAGGATCGAGGTGTGTGTATATGAATTGGGGGAGATGAAATGGTGTAGGCATGGAGGGGAGGGAATTCCTTCTGTGGAGAGACAAAAGGGCGAGACAGAGAGGCTGTGATAGTGCAGTATCACGTTAGCACAAGAGGAAAACCCTTCTGAACCATGGACTGGAGAATGAGAAATACAGACAGTGCCAGTTTCTATTCTGCAAACAATATTAGGAGCTGAAACTCAAAGCTTTCAAAAATGCGTGACTTTTTCTGGAGTGAAGCCAGAGCCAGTGTGCACTCCTGGGAAGGAAGCAGCCGGTGAGGGGCTTGGTAGCGATCTTAGGGTGTGCTGAGAGAAAGCAGTGTCCTTCCTCGAGTACTGGGGGAAGAGGGCTTATTGTCCCCCACCCCCACAAGGACGAAAGACCTTGCAGGTGCCCAGCAAAAGCCTTTTATCAGCAGGGTGGAGTGGTGCTACCCCAGAACAGAATCCATGCAGTGCAAGGCCCCTTAAGACATTGGGTTTTGAATCCCAGCTGAGCACCTAGGAGTCCAGGGGACTGTGGAGAGGGACAGGCCACCTGCCTGGGCTGGTCTGTGAGGGCTGCCTGAGCAGCAAGCATGGTTTGAGACACCCGGTCTGGGGAGGAGAAATTAGGGTGTCCCCATTTTTCTCGCCAACACCAACACGGTGAGACTTCAGGGAGCAGCCCAGCTGCCCCCAATGGAGGTGGGACCTGCTTACAACACACCCGCCTCTTGTGCCTGGCAACGCTTATCTACTGGAGCAGGACTGACGCTGACAGAACCAGACAATCAAACGGCCTCTCCCCACCAGACCAGCACAGCCACTGGTCCCACACACCAACAGACAATTGGTTGTGTTGTTTTCTTTCTTTTTTTTTTTTTTATCCACTTCTTTTTTTCTTTTGGAATCAGGCTCCTCGTAGTTTCTGATGTGTTTTTCATCAGTACTTATATGTGTGTTTGTTTGTTTGTTTGTTTGATTGATCAGGCATTTTTATTCTCGTCCCACCTTTTTCTTTCTTTAGCTTCTTTATTTTCCGCTCTCTTTCTCTGGATTTAGCCTTATAATTTTTTGATTATCTGTTTGGTCTTCTTTTCTCCCCTTTTATTTTTCTCTTTTTATGGGATCAGACTCCCCCCCACACACATCCCCGCCCTGCTTTTCCTTATTTGTTCCAGGGTTACTTCAACAAGCTAATCAAAGAACACCTGGTTGAAGGTCCAAACACTCCACCACTACAAGCAAGGATTAACTCTGGGGGACTGACCAGGGGGAAAGAACAGCCAAACACAACAAAAGGGTGCATGCAACATACACCAAAAACACTTCCTGAAGTGTCAGGCCCTGGACACTGTATGGCCCCTTTTTAATATAATAGTCGTCACAGGTGCAGGACACAAAACAAGTTTTTAAACATACAAAAGGGGCGCAGGGGTGGCTCAGTCGGTTAAGCAGCTAACTTCAGCTCAGGTCATGATCTCATGGTCTGTGAGTTCAAGCCCCGCGTCGGGCTCTGTGCTGATAGCTCAGAGCCTGGAGCCTGCTTCAGATTCTGTATCTCCCTCTCTCTCTGCCCTTCCCTTGCTCACTCTCTGTCTCTATTCTCTCAAAAATAAAAAAATAAAAAAATAAACACTAAAAAAAAAAAAACATACAAAAGACAAAAAGTTAGCCAAAATAACAAAATGAAGGAATCTCCCTAAAATTTCAAGAAGAAATCACAGCCTGAGAATTGCTCAAAACAGACATAAGCAATATATCTAAACAAGAATTTAGAATAACAGTCAGAAGACTAATAGCTGGGCTTTAAAAAAGCATAGAAGACAGCCGAGAAACTCTTGCAGCAGAGATCAAAAACCTAAGAACTACTCACAATGAATTAAAAAATCCAAGAGACATAGAGAAATTGCTTTAAAATCAACAAAAAGAGGTCAATATCATGACCTATGATAGCGAAACTGGCAAAATACGAAGATAAAGAGAGAATTCTGAAGGCAGCTAGGGACAAACAGGCCTTAACCTACAAGGGTAGACACATGAAGGTAGTAGCAGACCTGTCCACTGAAACTTGGCAGGCCAGAAGGGAGTGGCAGGAAATATTCAATGTGCTGAATAAGAAAAATATGTGGCCAAGAATCCTTTATCCAGCAAGGCTGTCATTCAGAATAGAAGGAGAGATAAAGGCTTTCCCAGACAAACAAAAACTGAAGGAGTTTGTGACCACTAAATCAGCCCTGCAGGAGATCCTAAGAGAGATTCCGTGAGTGGAAAGCAGCAAAGACTACAAAGGACCAGTGACGTCGCCACAAACATGAAATCTATGGACAACACAATGGCACTAAATTCATATCTTTCAGTAATCATTCTGAATGTAAATGGACTAAATCCCTCAACCAAAAGATATAGGGTATCAGGATGGATAAAAAACAAGATCCATCTATATGCTGCCTGTAAGAAGCTCATTTTAGACAGGAGGACATCTGCAGATAGAAAGGGAGGGAATGGAGACCCATCAATCATGCTAATGGATGTCGAAAGAAAGCTGGAGTAGCCATACTTATACTATACAAACGAGATTTTAAAACAAAGACTGTAACAAGAGATGTCATTAAGGGGTCTAACAATCAAGAAGAGCTAACAATTTTTAAGTACAGAGAACAAACCGAGGGTTGCTGGAGGGGAGTTGTGTGTAGGGAAGGGCTAAATGGGCAAGGGGCATTAAGGAGGACATTTGCTGGGATGAATACTGGGTCTTATATGTAAGTGATAAATCACTAATTCTTTTTCTGAAATCATTATTACACTATATGTTAAATAACTTGGATTCAAATTTTAAAAATAAATTAATTTATTAAAAGAAAGAAATAGTAAAAAATAGATTAAACAAATAGTCTAGGGGGAAAAAAAGAGCTAACAATTGTAAATATTTGTGCCCTTAACGTGAAAGCACCCAAATATGTAAATCAATTAATGACAAACATAAGCAAACTTTTGGATAATACTGTAGTTGTAGTAGACTTTAATACTCCACTTACAGCGACGGCCAGGTCATCTAGGCAGAAAATCAGTAAGGAAACAACAGTTCTGAATGACACAGTGAATCAGATGGATAACAGATATATTTAGAACTTTTCATCCGAAAGCAGAAGAATACACATTGTTCTTGAGTGCACATGGAACATTCTACAAAATAGATCACATACTGGGTAACAAAACGGCCATCAACAAATACAAAATGATTAAGATCATACCATGCATATTTTCCGATCACAACACTATGAAACTTGAAATCCATCACGAGAAAAAATTTGCAAAGCCCCCAGATATGTGGAGGTTACGGAACATCCTATAAAGAGTGAATGGGTTAACCAGGAAATTAAAGAAGAAATTTAAAATACATGGAAACAAATGAAAATAAAAACATGACAGTCCTAATCCTTTGGGATGCAGCAAAGGCAGTTCTAATAGGAAAATGCATTGCAATTCATGCCTATTTCAAGAAGCAAGAAAGGTCCCAACACACAACCTAACCTTACATCTAAAGGAGCTAGAAAAGCAGCAGCAAATAAAGCCCAAAGCCAGCAAAGGAAGGGAAGTAATAAGATTAGAGCAGAAATAAACAATACAGAATAAAAAAACAAAAATAAAAACAAAACAGTAGAACAGATCAATGAAGATAAAAGCTCATTTTTTGTAAGAATAAACAAATTTGATAAACCCCTAGACAGACTTGTCAAAAAGAAAAGAGAGAGGACCCGAATAGATAAAATCATGAATGAAAGACGAGAGATTACAACCAACACCACAGAAATACAATTATCAGAGGATACTATGAAAAATTATCTGCCAACAAACTGTAATATCTGGAAGAAATGGACAAATTCCTAGACACTCACATACTACCAAAACTCAAATGGAAAGAAATAGAAAATTTGAACAGACCTGTAACCAGTAAAGAAATTTAATCAGTTATCAAAAAGCTCCCAACCAAATAAGAGTCCTGGGCCGGATCACTTCCCAGGGAAATTCTACCAGGGGACTTCAACTTTAAATGTAGAGTTAATACCTATTCTTCTCAAACTGTTCCAAAAAATAGAAACGGAAGAAAGCTTTCAAACTCCTTCTATGAAGCCAGCATTACTTGATTTCAAAACCAGACCAAGACCCCACTAAAAGGGAGAATTACAGGCCAATATCCCTGATGAACTTGGATGCAAAAATTCTCAGCAAGATACTTAACATACTGAATTTAACAGCACATTAAAAGAATTATTCACCATGATCAAGTGAGATTCATTCCTGCATTAACCATAAAGGGCTGGTCCAATATTTGCAAATCAAACAGGATACAATCACATTAACAGAAGAAAGGATAAGTACCATACGATCTTGTCAGTAGTTGCAAAAAACTTTTGCCTGAATACAGCATCCTTTCTCAATAAAAACCCTCAAGAGGGGCGCCTGGGTGGCTCAGTCGGTTGAGCGTCCAACTTCAACTCAGGTCATGATCTCGAGGTCCATGAGTTTGAGCCCTGCGTCGGGCTCTATGCTGACAGCTCAGAGCCTGGAGCCTGCTTCGGATTCTGTGTCTCCCCCTCTCTTTGTCCCTCCCCCACTCATGCTCCTCTGTCTCTCTCTGTCTCAAAAATGAATAAACAGGGGCGCCTGGGTGGCTCAGTTGGTTGGGTGGCCGACTTCAGCTCAGGTCATGATCTCACGGTCTGTGAGTTCGAGCCCCACATCGGGCTCTGTGCTGATGGCTCATCAGAGCCTGGAGCCTGCTTCGGTTTCTGTGTCTCCCTCTCTCTCTGCCCTTCCCCTGCTCACTCTATGTCTCTCAAAAATAAATAAACGTTAAAAAAATGAATAAACATTAAAAAAAATAAAAAAAAACCCTCAAGAAAGTCAGAATAGAAGAAACATACCTTAACATCATAAAAGCCATATGCGAAAGGCTCACAGCTAAGATCATCCTCAATGGGGAAAAACTGAGAGCTTTCCTCCTGAGATCAGGAACACGACAGGGATATGCACTCTCACCACTGTTGTTCAACATAGTGTTAAAAGTCCTAGCCACAGCATTCAGGCAACAAAATGAAATAAAAGACATCCAAACTGGCAAAGAAGAAGTCAAACTTTCACTCTTCACAGAATATACAGTACTCTACATGGAAAACCCAAAAGACTCCAACCTGTAAAACACACACACACACACACACACACACACACACACACACACTAGTAAAACTGTGCCACAAATGTTGCAAATATTACTCTAAACTTAGTTTATGTTACTATTTTTTAAATTAAAGAACTCAACTCTTTTATTCATGTAAAAATTTTTTACTTTTATATCCAAGAAAGACCTTCCCTAATCAGAGATCAGATATATTTTTCTCGTTTTAAATATGTTATTTTTTAAACAGTTAATCCATTCATCTCTTTGGCATTTCGTACATGCTTCGACGTTGGGATCTAAATTGATTCTCTTTCGGTCAATCAGCTAATGTATTGAGTTTCAGGAAATTCACTCTGGATGTTTAAGCAGAAAAGGAATTTATTAAAAGGACTCTGGGTAAATCAGTTACCAAGAGGCTCGGAGAACCAGCGTGGGAGCTATGCAAATAGCACAGTCCGGTACTATGTTTCGCATCTGTTCTTTCTGAGCGCTAATTGCTACTCTGGCTGAAACACCTGTTTCTTTGGTGTAACTTGTCCTCCATTCAAAATCTAGGGCCAAGTATGCGTATCAGCTATTGAAGTCTGGGCATAGGTCATACCTTAGCTCTAGGGAAATTAGTAAACACCTGCATTTTCAATCACAATAGTGGGAGGCAGTTTTTTCCTGTCTCTAAAACTCATATGGTGGAGAGATGCAGGTGCTGAAATTATATAAAGTTGACTCTTGTCTCCCATGATGAAATATGAGGCATTTGGTTCCACTTATCAAAAAAGTTAAACATATATCTATGAAAACTTCTAGAGCTAACTCTCTATCAAATGTAATATATTAATTAGATAAAGCAAATATAGCAAAATCTTGGTAGTTATTAAATGTGGGTGAAAAGTACAGAGTAATTCAATGAACTAGTTTTTCTAATTTTGTGACCACTTGAACATTTCATAATTAAAAATGTCACATAGAATTAGGTAGTAGTTTCATGGTTTTAGGTCTTTTTATATTTATATATTTAATCTGTTTTGAATTAATTTTTGTGTATGGTATAAGAAACTGGTGCCGTTTCATTCTTTGCATGTGGCCATCCAGTTTTCCCAACACCATTTGTTGAAGAAGAGACTGTCCTTTCCTCATTTTCTATTAGTGGCTCCTTTGTCATGAATTAATTGACTCTCTCTCTATATATATATATACATATATATATATACGTATATATATACATATATATATATACATATATATATACATATATATATATACATATATATATATACATTAATATATATATATTAATATATATATATATTTCTGGGCTCCTTTATCTAATTCTCTTAACCTATGCATCTGTTTTTATGCCAAAACCATACTGTTTTGATTACCATAGCTTTGTAACATAGTTTGAAATTAGGAAGTGTGATGCTTCTAGCTTTGTTCTTCTTTCTCAAGATTGGTTAGCTATTCAGATCTTTTGTGATTCTGACAAATTTTAGGATTCCTTGTTCTGTTTTTTTTTTTTTAATTATTATTTCTGGGAAGAGGAGGAGTAGATTTCTGTCTTTCTTATTACATTTTATAGAGTTCATGTCTTTTAGCCAATAGCATTCAAAATTTTTGTGATGCTCAGATTGTTCCTTCTTTGGTGAAGGGGAGACGCTCCAAATTGGCTCCTGTGTTCCTTTGATGTGGCCTGTTGGAAATGAATTACATCACACATGGTACAGCACACCAGAGTCCAGTAGTAAGTTATAAGTTCTGAGAGTGCAGTAATTTTAAATAAATTATACAAAAGTATAAAATCACACAGTTCAAAAGAAATATATTTGTAGTGACATATGACAGCCAATAAAATACAACAGATTACTGATAAATTGAGTCTCCTGTACGGCACACATAGTACAAATTCTAACACTTTATCTCAATGAATATTGGTGACTAAAAAGCAATCCACAAGATAAAATAAATGTTAACAAGGTCACCTATGTGGCTATGCAGGTGATGAAATATCTCAGTGAACTTCAATGAACATTAAAGAGCAAACTAAAATACATTTGCATGAATTCCTATACAATTAGCAAAAGTATATGAAAAAATATTTTTTGAAATAACTGGTACAAAATATAAAGCAAAAAATAATTTTGAAGGAATTCCCAGTGCCATTGCCATGCATACACTTAAGGCAAATATTCTAATATATATCGAATATTTTGTGGAGCACCTGAGTGGCTCAGTCTGTTAAGCAACTGATTCTTGATACCCAATCAAGTCGTGATCTCACAGTTGTGACACTGAGCCCTGTGTGGGCCTCCACACTGAATGTGGAACCTGCTTGGGCTTCTCTCTCTTCCTCTCCCTCTGCCCCTCTCCTGCTTGTGCTCTCTCTCAAAATAAATAAATAAACGTTAAAAAAAAGAGAATTCTTCATTGGATATTAATATGCAGCCAAAAGAGGAAAAATGTAAGACTTCTAATGGAAATTTGTGTTCAATGAAGATCACACTATGTAACAAAAACATAAATAAAAGATTTTAATTATATTCAAAACCTGGAATACAATAATCTTCAAAACCATGTATAACTTCAATCACAAATCTTGATAATCCATCATCTCTATAGAAAATCTCTCATCACTATCTGCAAACTACTGTTTGGTAAGTACCGTCACTGTGTCCGTTTGAAAAATCTGTACCAATAAACTTGAGCCTAATTTTGTAGTAATATCTCATTACTTTTGAGAACTGGATTATAGGGATAATAAATAATAAACCTAAATATAGGAGAATAAATCCAAATCTAATTCTGATGAGTTACTTGGTTTATGGCTTGCTATTTTTGGTGAAAACAACCATACAAACTTATACTAAAGAATGTAAATTTATTTCTTTGCTGTGGTGTTTCCCATTGCTCTGTTTCCCTTTTAGAGGTAACATGGTCCCTACTGTGACTTTGGACTTGGTAGGTAGTCTTTGATGACCATCTCAGACTTACCTCAGCTATGTATGGCCTATTAACCATAATATAAGCTTTTCACAGTCAGGCAAATTTGCAGTTTTTATAGTTGTCGAAAATACTGTCTGTATGCTAGAAGATAGAATTGTTTTCTTCATGGTATCCAGATGTAGATGTTGTCAAGGGGAGTCATATATTCCCTAGTGTATACAAATTAGCCCTGTATGTAGTAAATTAAAAACGTCAGTGTTCCTCAGAACAGTATAAATAGCACCCTCTTTAAACTTTTAAGATTAAGGAAATTTTATTTTACAATCAGGGCACAGGTCAGACCTCGAGCTTTAAATGGTTTCTGATATTTCGGAGAAGTCATTCCCATGTGGCTTAAGGTATGCTAGTAAGGGTTCTTCAGAGAAACGGAACCAATAGGACACAGATATAAAGAGATTTATTATGGTGAATTGGCTCACAGGGTTATGGAGGCTGTGAAGTCCCATGATCTGCCGTCAGCTGGAGGCCCAGGAAAACTGGCAGTGTAGTTCTAGACTGGGTCTGAAGGCTTAAGACCCAGAAGTGCCATAGGGGTCAGTCTCAGTCTGAGGGCAGGAAAAGATGGATATCCCAGCTCATTCGCTCAGCCTGAGAGACAGAATTCTCCTTTCCTTGGCTTTTTTGTTTCATTCAGGCCCTCAGTGGGTTGTATGTGGTGGCCCACCTATCCTAGAGATGGTCATCCGCTTTTCTCGCTCCCCCGTTTCAAATGCTGGTGTCGTTTAGAAACACCCTCCAGATACACCCAAAATAATGTGTAACCCAGCAAGGTTGACATATGAAAGTAATCACCACAGTTAGTTTCAGTTAATGATAGTAAGATGTATATGTACTTCCTCTGTGATTTTTTATGTCCAGACCATCCTGAGGATTTTTAAGCTCTGGGATATTTGCTAACAAATCCCGAAACTGGAACACATCCTGCATGCTCAGGACTTACCCATTCTCTGTGTTATCTTTGCAAACGTGGTGGTCTAGGGAAATCCAGTGATTCATCAACTTTGATGCAAATCGATTGTTCTCAAATTTCCACTTTATAGAGTGGGAGTAATTTGTGTGAGCATATGAATATGTATCCTTTTTTTAATATTTATTTTTTTTATTTTGAGAGAGAAAGAGTGCATGAGCAGAGGGGCAGAGAAAGAGAGAGAGAGAGAGAGAATCTCAAGCAGGCTTGATGGTCAGTGCAGAGCCTGATGTGGGCTTCGATCTCAACTGACCGAGCCACCCAGGAGCCCCCATTTACATTCTTTTGGGAATGAGAGGGTATCATGCAAAAATTGATGACTTCTGAGTGGGAAAACATGCAAATAAATTTGAATTGCATCAATAAAACCAAAAGTGAATTTTCATTGTTAGTAGTACATTTCCAAAATAAAGCTGACACTGTTTGGTGTAGTGGAGTGGACTTTGACATAGCAACATATAAGTCATCCTTGGCCTTGAATCGATGGTGAATATTAGTTTTTTTTTATAAGTCAAAATTTCTGAAAGTCCTGACTCACAGATATATATATAAAAGCAAAGAGAATGAAAGCTCCTGAACTTGCTTTGCTTGGTTAGAGTAAGGTGCTGTTGGAACATAAGAATAAGGCAGCTAATGTTGAATTTGGTCACTTCATTTACTTAGTTCTCGAGGCAATGGTGTTGTCTTTGATAAAATTTGTGCTGCTAATGCCATGTCAGCAAGGAATGAATTACAAACGGATTAGCACTTCTGTGTTAAGGTCCAAGAAACTGAAGAAACCCTCGGAGAAGTTCTTGGGGAAGGGGATTCCAACTCTATCTGCTGAGAAATCGGCAAGGATTTGTCAGTCTCAACTTCATCCTGGGAAGCACTTTCTTTGTCATCTTGGCTGAAAATTACTCCTGAGTTTTCAGCAAGCAGGGCCTCGGATCAGAAGATTCACTTCATGTACATGGCTAAAATGCTTGCCAAGAAAGCCAGGCAATGAATGAGTATCTCCCTTTCAAATTGTTCTGAGTGGGCTTTTATTTTTCTCTTTTACACTGGACTTTAATCTTGTCCCTTGACCTGTCCCCTGGAATGCCAATGAATGTCTGTATACTTAAAAAAAATTATAATCTTATTCTACTTTTTGACCAAATTTCTTTAAAAAAGTGTTGCTTCAGGGATCTGGCTCTAATGAAGTTGACAGCTTTTACAGTGACAGAAAGGACTTCCTTCAATGTTTATTGGCCAAGTCTTTGATACCAGTGCAAGCCAATCTTACAGCCATGCATTCCAGTGTCATGAATTTCTTCTCTCTTTACCAAAGCAACAAAACTAGATACATTTCCAAGCATCACAGGTGCTCTATTTTGCACAAAAGTCCGAATTTTCTTTCAGTTTAAGTGTTCCTTGACAAAAATATATATATATTATGTTGTCAAAAATTATGTTGACAGTCTTTGGAGTTTCTAAAAGGGGCCCACAAAATAAGAATTCTTACAGGAGTTCTTTTGTCCTTACGGAGGTAAAGTAGTTTTATCTGGTTGAGTGATGAAAGAAAAAGGTTTTTCCATCATGATTTGACTCAAAACATTAGAAGAAATGTCAGTCATTTTGTGTTGGATAATAGGACTTTACAGCAACACACTTTCTATTTTAATTTTTTGGTCCACAAATCAGCTCAACTATATATATGTGTGTATATATATATATATATCTCCTACATGTCAACACTGTCTCTGAAAAGACAGCTTTTATCTGTCTGTGTGATGAGTAAACTTGTAGGTTGCTTCAAGACAAGCTTTGGTGTTGGGGAGAATTGATATTTCAGTAAAACAGTATTCTTTTAAAGCTGAACCTTCTTTTCATGGCACAAGTCCACTCTGTTCTATGTACTTTCTGGGTAGAAGTCATGCAGAATCACTTCCATTTCTCTGGCTAAGTACCCCAGTACAACCCCCAGATCTAGGTAGTTCAGCAATATACATTCGTTATTCTCCTTAACAGCTCTGCAGGTCAGCTGAGGCAGCTCTTTTGCAAACTTCAGGGTGGGTCTGGCTTTGCTCCACCCGTCCCTCATTCTGGGACCTGCAGCTTCCCAGGGTCTGATCTTTTTTCAGTACATGTCTCGGGCACTAGAGGTCAAGACAAACCATGAATGCCCTTTAAAGCCCCTGCTTGAGGCACGCTGGCTAACACTCCATGACTTCACCTCTTAATATCTTCCCCTCCTCTTCATTGTTTTAATCAATTATTTTAATTAACGTGGCTATATGTTAAGTCTCATCAAATAATGTGATTCGTCCCACTGTATTCATTTTCAAAATGTTTGTGCTATTCTAGTTCCTTTACCTTTTCATAAAAATGTCAAGATAAATTTTTGATAGAAATTACATTGATCCCATGGATCATTTAAGGAAGTGACACCTTTATTATGTATTCACGTGCTATGTACTAAAGTATCCAATCCATGACAAAGATCTCTGATTTCTTTCATCAGAGTTTTTTGATTTTCGGCATACAGATTCTGTTCTCGTTTGCTTAGATTTATATCTAAGTATTTTGTTTTCTTCGGAGTGGTTGTATATGGTACTGTTTCCAATTTTATTTCCATTGTTTAGGAGCTGCTTCTTTTTTTAAAGTTTATTTATTAATTTTGAGAAGAGAGAGAGAGAGCGAGCAAGCAAGTGGGGGAAGGGCAATGCGAGAAGGGTAGAAGGAATCCCAAGCCGACTTCATGCTCAGCTGCTTGGTGTGGAGTCTGATGTGCGGCTCCATCTCATGACTGTGAGATCACAACCTGAGCTGATATCAAGAGCTAAAGGCTCAACCACCTGAGCCACCCAGATGCCCCAGAGCTTGTTTCTTAAACTTTTGCTATATGCTTTAGGGTTTTTAAATTTTATATATGAATATAAATATATATCTAAATACACAAATATGTAAATACACATATAAAATACGTATATATAAATACATATATATGTGTGCATATGTATATAATGTAATCACACAATAAGGCATGTGTAGTTTTCACTCTTTTGAATTTTGTCAGGTAATTTTTCTGGTCAAGTACTTAATAGTTATGTATGTTCTCCAGACGTTTGCAAAGAAGGTATGATTCTGTTTGTAAGATATATATTTGAATCTGATCATTTCGAATTTGACATTATCAAATATTATTAAACTTCCTTGTGATCTTAAATATGGTCTTCTCTACTTTTTAATATAATCTATAAAGCTAGTTCAAATATCTGATTGAAATTAGTTTTTTCTTATTTATCAATTTTATTTTGTAAATCTAATGTCTTCCTCTCTTCATGGCTTCTTTTTCACATGGTAATAATGCATGTATTTCAACCAGTGAGTCATTTGGTTTGTGCCTATTTCTTATAACTACATGTATTTGGATCTTCCTTTTCTCTCAAAGCCTATGTCATTTACCTAGGAGTTGAAGCTCTTTGTTATTATATTTGTATTTATTATCAAAATTTATAGCTTAAAACTTTTTCTCTTTGTACTTAATGTATTTTCTCTTCTATATTGCCATTGATTGCCAGATTTCCATCTTTTTATGTAGGTATAAGAGTTTGCTTCTTTATTTTTGAGTGATATGAAAGATGTCCTCTCATAGTCGTCTCTATGGTTATCATGAAGTTTCCAAAAATATAATTAAGCTTCCATTTTTCTAAAATAAAATAAAGACGTCCCTATAAGACAGGATATTTATTCACTCCATGCATCTCTCTTTCAACTTTCTTTTTATCTCTGTTTCCTGGTCAGTAAGATAATCGGTAAATATAAATCTAGATTAGTGTTAGTAATCCAATATTTTATGTATATTATCTTTAAAAGTATATTATTCCACATTTTCATTCATTATGTAACTATTTTAACTATAATAACACAACTATTTCAAACTAATTTTATGACTAAGACTTTATTGTTCACCCCTAGCTCTTTGCAACCTGAATTCTCTGTTTTTGAGTTCTTCCATTTAATTCATCCATTGATTGGCTGAAAAGACATTTTTGAGTACTTTATTGAAGAAGGGTACATACCCAGTCCATTTATGAAAGTAAAAGGAGTTTTTCTCTATTGGCTTCACATGATTGATTTCTTATCTGAATGTATCTTTCTGGCAGGTCTGCAAATGCAACTTGGTTGACTTCTGAAATGTTGTTGAGGAGCCATAGTGTTACCTAGTCTAGGGTGAGATTAATTTTGTTGTCTTTTCCATCTGGCTGTCTGGGGGTATGTGTGTGTGTATGAGAGAAAGACAAGGAGGGGGAGGGTGGAGAGAGAGAGAGAACAGTGAGGGGTGAGGTGGGGAGTAGGAGAGAAACAGGGAGAGAGAGAGAGGGAGAGAGAGAGAGAGAGAGATTTAGCCTTCTAAACTTTTATATAAACTATTTTGCTAGAATTTATCTAGGGATAGGTCACTTTTTATCATTGATTTTGTCTGATAAATGGAGAGCATTTCTAATCTGGCCTCTTTTCTTCTTAGAGAAGTTGTTATGTTTTTTTATAAACCTATAATGACTTTAATCATTCTATTTCATTAATTTCTGGGACCTTCTTTAGGGCTCAGTAGTACCTCACAGGTGGGGCCTTTGCTCTCCTTTTCCCATTTTTCTCATCTTCTCTCTCAGATAATTTTTTCTCTTTACCTTTGTCTTCTCTGTGCTGGAAGAACTCTATAGGCTATACATTGACAGTACCTTTGACTTTTGCCATATATAATTTCCTGTCAGTTTGTGTCATGAAGATTTTAATTTTTGAGTGTACTTTGATCTCCTTGTCATTCATCTTCTTTTTCATGTCTGTTTCTATCTTTGCATCTGAGTCAGTGGTCTCTTCTCATCTTGATTTTTCCATATAAGAAATTCCTATTTTGGCAGAGGTCTGCTTTCCTTTTCCTTAATTAAATATGAAGCAGTTAGTTTCTCAAAACTAATTTCTGGGTTTTATAACAAATCATTTTCAAAAGTAATCTTTTTTTATTTATAAACCTTCTTGCCTTATTTTCATCCCATGACAGATTGTTTTCTGTACACTCCCACAATTGCCCATGAATGAGGAAAGACTTACACAGATTCAGTATTTGTTAAAACACGATTTACAGCTATTTCAAATGGCCTACTCTCTGAATAACGGATATAGCTTCCATGCTTCCCCCCCCATCAAAGATTCAACCTTTGCAGATCTTCAGGACTGAGATATATAACCTCTCTAATTCCCACTGTACAGTTTTCTGAATCTGTGAGTGGATAGAGTGTGTTAAGTACCTCAGCCCACAGCCTGCATTCCCCTCAATACTCTTCTAGTCTATTCCCCAGGCCACTTTGCATTCCACGTGGGGGTTACAAATGGCGCAGTGGTATCACCCATCAAATTCCTCCACTTCTTGTCAATGATGCCAGGAAGGCAGTTTCTGAATGTATATAAAAAGAGAGACTCTGAAAGTGCGTGGGAAAGGAAAAGGAATACATCACTGAATGCCCAACTAGTGTAGTTTTCTACAGTAAGGTAATGGCTTTTCATTTTTCTTTTTGGAACAGACCCAGCATTGGGAGCTGTGATTAAATGGTGGAGGGAGGGTGATGGTGAGGTTTAAGTGAGGGATGAGAGCCGGTTAAACTTCCTTGAACCCAATTTTAGGATAGCTAGTTTCTATCTGTTCAATCTGTGAAGCATGTGTAAGCCATTTATTGTGTTTCTCAACCTTGATACACCAGCCTTGTAGTTAGAAATGTATCCCAACTTTTGGATTAGTGTCTCTTTCCTCATACTTTACTGGGGCAATGAATATTTTTTACCATACTCTTTTAGGTATTTTACTGGAAATTTGAATAGGGGCTATTAATGAAATGCCACTTTTGTTCAAGTGTCTTCAAAAGTTTAAAACATTTTCACTATTTCTAGTTCTTTAGCGTTCATTTAGTTGTTTTGAGAGAGAGAGCATGCTCACACAAGCTGGGGAGGGGAAAAGAGAGAGGGAGGGAGAGAATCCTAAGCAGGCTTCTCAATCTCACTATCTCATGCACCTGCAAGATCATGACCTGAGCTGAAACTGAGAGTCACATCCCTAATTGACTAAGCCACCCAGGCAACCCTCTATTTCTGACCTGAGTTCTTTTCTGAAAGATGCCTCTAGGTTTAGTTCATCTGGATGACATAGATTTATATAATTTTCTCCTAAAAAATGTCACTCTTGACTTATAGTGTAATTGAATTTAAATCTATGAGTCCTGGGCTTACACAAAACTTCCATATCCTCCCAGTAGTCAATTGTTGCTTGGCCTTTCTCAAGGCCTATGAGACTGACTCCACAATGGTTTTTCCAAATTTGACTGTAGAGTTAGCTCCCACTGGATGCTTGGCACTAGCTAATTCGATAATGCCTGACATCCCTGCTTTTCTTGCTCATTCCCCAAAATGTAATCTCCTCTGATAGCTTTTCTATTTGTTCCTCTTCATATTATTTTATGCTTTTTCTTCCCAAGTGGTATTCCCCTAATTCCCACACAATTGTACATTCTGGAAGCACTATTTCTTAATAGCAAATTCTCTTCTGTATGCAACCTCTTCTCTGGGTGCTAGAAAAAGGAAAGTTCTTTTATTTTCTTGCTTTGATCAAATGTGTTTTAAACACATATATACATACACACAAGCTTCATGTTAGTCATTTAAGAACTTACGGGATGGTTCATACATTCTAGTTAATTCCGTAATGAGTGAACTTTTAAAATCAGGTAAATTGACCTGTTTCTCAGATGAAGAGATATTAAAAGGATACTCAGCAAAAGTTAAGCAGGCCATACAATTCTTTCATACACTTCTGATTTGAATGCTACATTCTTATCTACTTTAGTCCCTTCTTATGACACTAGTTAGTGTGCAGTGTAGCCTTGGGAACAGTATTAACTTTCTCTAGTGTCTTAAGCATTGCTAAGGGCCCAAGTCCACCATTATTTATGTGTTAGTTAGCAATTACAAGGACACTGGCTTGGACTGACCAATAAAAGTGGCCAGGGACCAGTTCTATACATTACACTCCCACTCCACACCATGATTATAATTGGGGACTTATTCTTACGTCATCTTACTTAAGAGCATCTGTGTGATATTGTCATTTATAAGAAATACATATTTGGTCTTTGTCCTCATTTCTGGCACAGAGCTTCTAAAACCCTTGAATTCCCTAAGTGTTGAGAGCAATAAAGATATCTTTTGTTATGTTAATGAGGCCACTTTTGGAAAGCACCTAGGCTGGGGGCTGGTTGTCAGAGGAGCTGACCAGTTGTTCAGAAGTAGAGGTAACAACCTGGATGTGACTGGCATCTGAAGTCCAAGGAAAGTGGTCTTTGGAGCCTCCAATCTATAGATGGTCAGTCACAAGTTTAGGTTATAACGTAGGCTTGGGTTTGGCCTCTAAAGGGTGGAGGATTGGTCATGTAGGACTGAGCTCTTTGTTTGTGGGTTCCGATGCTATTTCTATGTAGATAGTGTCAGAACTGAATAAAATTGGATACCCAGCTGGTGTGGGAGCATTACTTGCTTGGTGGTGCAGTGAGAAACTCCACTCCCATACATTGGAATTGGAGACCATAACCCTTAAATCTGCCTTCGTATTCCTTTCTTGGCTGAAATCCAGTGGCTGAATGCTAGTTATCTGACAGCTTTAGTAAGGACCAACTTTTGTTTCGCTCCCTACACCTCTGCTTGGACATTTGTTGTCCCAACTGAAATGGAAATTTCTGTTAACTTGATGGTTAATCAGCCCCTCCTTCTTAAAATTGACTTGCCTGGTTTCCATGGCACTATACTCTCATGGTACACTACTCAACAGTAGAACTATTTTTTTCCATGCATGTCTCCTTTCTTAAACATTGGTGGTTGTTGCGGTTGGGGGTGGGTGAGTGATAATCATGTCTTTTTTCCAATGTGGCTTCTGAACTACTGGAGAGGTAGGTACCAGACACAGATGGAGATCAACATAGCAGTTTTATTTAGATAAGGCTCAATTAGCAAATGCAGCCTGAGACCACAGTTGCATGACTCAGTCTTTTGACAGAATTGGATTGCCCTTTTCACCCAGTTCTAGGCAGTGAAGCAGGAAACCCTCAGGTTTCCCTTTGCAAGGCAAAGCCTGCCTCTACACCTTCTGATGGGAGAAGTAAGAATATATATCCACACTATATACCAGCTAGTCTGACGGTGAAGGAAGATAGGACCTTGGGCCACACTTGTGCAGTCAAAGTTTTTTTCTCTGATAAATCACTATTCCTTCCTTGAAGACCTTTCTGAAAGTATGTGAGAAATATGTTTTTAACTTTGTAGGCTGCTGTGTAGCCTGATAGGCAGATATCCTACAAATATCTGATTAATATCTCCTTATTCCACAAATAGTAAGTCATGAATTCTTCATATCCTCCTAATGATGGTGACTACCCCAACCCTAACTCCTCATGTTTGCATCTAAGCTTTGATGATCGTTCCTTTAGAGCTTTCATATTTATGTGAATTTTAGATTTTATTCCAGGTTTTATTCACATGGCATAAGCCTTTTAGCAAAGATGATGTTTACAAAGACTCATTTTATAAAAATATTTTTTAGACTTAGAAAACAGATATCTCATGAGACTATTTCTTAAACTTAGGGAGCATGCATTCTCTAAAGTTGCACATATACTTTGAGGTGTAATAATGAGGATGTTTTCTTGTGAAATTATGCCATAGTTTCCTAGGGATCCTTGTGCTATGGTTTCTTTCACTCTTTTTTTTTTTTTCTTTTATTTTAGAAAGAGAGTACAAGTGGGGGAGAGTGGAAGAGGGAGGAGAGAGAGAGAGGGAGAGAGAGAGAGAATTAAAGCAGGCTCCATGCTCAGCCTAGAGACTGATGCAGGCTGTATCCCAAAATCCTGGGATTCTGACCCGTGCTGTAATCAAGAGTGGGTTGCTCAATCAACTGAGCCACCCAGGCACTCCTGTGCTAGGGCTTCTGATGGAAATAGAATCTCATCAGGCCCCAGATAATTGGCACTGATAGGACCTTGTATTTTACATGAATCTGTGAAACTTAGTTTGGGAGGAATATTCTGAAATCTGGAAAGACTTATGATTCTGGGTAGAAAGTCTGATGAAATTAGGATATTTTTTAGTATTCCCAAATGAGTGTCAGCTGAGTTGAGGAAAGGGTTGTGAATGACCTTTTTCTTCAAGACTGAAAAACTGAATTGAGTTTTAATCTTTTTGCTTTTAAGGTTTTTTTTTTTTTTTCAAGACTCCAAACCAGAGCATATCCACTCATGTGTAGGACTTGAGCTATTTCCCCATGTTGGAAATGCCCTTCCCAGTGTGAGATCCTTTTCTTGACATGCAGCAAGATAGAGACCTACTTCGCGCTAGACAAAAATCAAGAGGCAGTGAGCACTTTATGGCAGCTCGGGCCTGGAAATTACTGAGTGGCTGAATCAACATTAAATGAGCTTCACCTGTGTGCAGAGAATGCTTCAAGCCCTGTGGGGAATACAGAATACTCTATTAGTTCACATTATCTTCTTGTCATATGCCTATTTTCTGATCAAAAATTTACATAAGAAGAGAAATTCTTGTAAGTCACTGTATTTATTAGTCTGTCCAGTAAATATTTTCAGATGTGGATTAATGTACTAACTCCTGGAAAAGCTGTGTCATCTACCCAATCTGTAATACACACTCAATTTCTTATAGTATTCAGGATTCCTCCTTCTAGATTCATAGATGCTTTTTGGATGAGCCATAAGAACTGATAACCCATTTGAGTGTCTCTTTTACTCTCTTAGTTGGAAAAATATCTACAATCATTAGGACTAAATTGGACTTTCCAGTGCCTGACCAAAATTCAAAGTCTGCCTTTCACTCAATGGCTAGATACCATACTGGCTGTACAATACCTCTTTCCCATTCTTTTCCCAGGAAATCCGCTAGACATATATGCTGAAAAATTTACTGATTTCTTCCTTCATTCATTCAATAGTATTCATTGAACATCTTTGTATCTGAGCACTAGAGTTAGTAAGATGAGTAATATATGGTCCTTGACTTTGAGACACCAACTATCTAGTGAGGGAAACAGACATAGAAACCAGCAGTGACAGGATGATTTCACGTGTGAATTAACAGAGATTTGTACAAAGGTGAAGGAGGCAGTTGCCTTGGGATGAGAAGGGGAAATGGAAAATTGTGATCTTGTCTTTGACCGCATATACGGAGCTTCCCAGGTGGAAAGGGGAGGCTAAGGAAAGGAAAATGTGCCCAGGGAACATGTAATTATTTAGCCTGTCACAGTATGTTTCTTTGGGAATAAACAACAAGTATTTAATTTAGAAATTCATAAACATTGAATGTGAATGACAGATTTCCTCCCTAGTAGAGTGAGATTCCCTGGAGCAAAAGAAGGGAGAAGAATGGTTTTTATCCAGGGAAACATTGCAAAATAAAGTCAGCTAAAGACAGTTTCATATTTGTGCATTTAGATACTTGTTTTTCACATGAAGTTTGTTTATAAAGTTCTAATTTGAAATTACTTCAAGGCCCAAAAATTCCTTTGGTTGTGCATATATTATTGAACAGGGACAGCATGACCAGTATAATCTTGGTTTGACCGTATCTTTGATTTTTCTTTCCTTCTTCCAGGATTATGCACTGAGTGTGAGCAGCCAGACCAAAACCTCTGATGTGGCCAAGAACAAGGACTGGGTGAGCCAAAAGTGAAGGGGGGAGATGTTCGATGACTCTGTGGTCAAGCCAACAGCATGTTTGGCCTCATTGCCATGCATGATTGCTGAATTAGAACAGGGGAACTTGGGTAAATGAGTGCCCTTTCTTATTCTCAGTGGACCACTCTGGAGATTTGTGTGGCCACTAGTCCTCAGCTATCTTGGATAGACTGAGAAACCCAAGGAACAGAGGAAACTGGGTCTTGGTACTGTTTTGGTTTCCTTTGTACAGTGAATTTGTTGTTCTTGTTCAAATTTGTTTTTAAAGATCTTTCTCAATCCTGAGATTTCTCTTTACTTTCCTGTTGAAATGGAAATTCTCCACATAGGTGTGCAGGTCATTGGATTTTACTAAGGAGAAAAGAATGAAAAGCTTACTATTTAATGCTTTTTATCACAAAATGTGATATAGTTAATATTTTGGGTGGTCAGTAAAGGAGATCAGCTAGCACACCTGTGTGTGAACATCTTTGCTCTAAATGTACTAGCCGAGATGGGAACACAATATGTAACCATATTTATGAGTAGCTTTTACTCTGGAAAAGATGTTGGTGCACTGCATTGGTGATATCAGGAACAAAAACGTCTGTGTGAGCTTTTTTCAATCCTTCCATCCTCTTTATCTCTAAGACATTTTTGTTTACTCTGCATGGTTGTAGTAAGACTCCAGGTGAAAATTGCTCTCAATAATCCATGGTACCTTTCATTTAATAAATGATATATTCTGGTCAGTCTTTCTTTTCTCTTTATTAGGGCAGCTATCATTTCTATCCCCTAAGAGAAACTGATAAAGAGAAGGAAAAACAGGAGTCAAGGCACCAAAGCACTTTGCAAGACCTACGGTGTCAATACATATATTTCAGATGACACAGTGTTGGAAGAACTCTATATTTATTAATTCATTCCTATAACAACCCTAACTCCCAATTTATAACTCCCAGTTTTCAGATGAGGAGACTGAAGCCCAGAAATTTTAAGTAAATTTCTAAAGACCCAGTGGGGTTAGGGACACTTGAATTCAGGCACTCTAGACTCTCAACCATTATGCTACAAATAACTTTTGATTTTAGTGGAAAAAAAAAACACATTACTTTGCTCGATTGAGTTAATTGGTAAAAAAAAATAATTGCCTTTTAAATCTATCTTTATTTTACTTCTGATTTAATAAAGAGGACTGTTTTAAGTGTGCTTATAGCTACTGTACTTTGTTTCAAAAATATGAAATCAGGTGGCTTGTACTCTATGGTGAACTAAGCAACTGTATTGAGGCTCAAATGACTAACACTTGGCTGGACCTCACATCTGGTACTGGGCCACAGCAAACATGCCCCCCTGGCTGAACTCAGAGAATCAAAACATTCAATCTTTGCACATTAGCAGATTCCTGCTTTGTTCACACAAGTGTGGACTTTGCATAAAGCACAACACAAATATGCATGATATTTTTCAGAGGGAGATTGTATTCTAGGGATATTTATCTTCAGATTATGTTAAATTGGACATTGTTAGGTATGTACTATGTAAATTAAAAATTGTGCAAAACAATACCATAAGAGTGACTATCACAATTCCCTTAAAAAGAGACGTTGAATGGTAAATAATAAAAGGTGACATGATTGGATACTTAGGCTCAAAGACCGTCTGACACTTGCTGGCTACGTGATAGTGACATCATTCAACCTCCTCGACTTAGTTTCTTCATGTGTAAGATAAGGATGATAATAGCAACAATATCATGCAGTTATTATGAAGATTAAACCAGGAAATATATAAAAAGCATAGTGCCTGCTACATAGTAAGCCCTGGTAAATATTAGCAGTTGTTGCATTCTTGAGAATGTGTATTATGGATTGCTGTTCGCGTTAGAACCATAAGTGACGTGAACCAGTAAGAATTTATTCATGAGTCATTTTTATACCAGCTATCAGTACTCAACCAATTAAACTAATGTGATAGTTGATGTTCTATAGATATGTTTACACATGAATAAATTACCATGGTGAGTGCTTATGATACAATTAAAAGGGCATAGTCCCTCTCGTAAAGTTCTATAACATGGCAGAACAAAATTGATTTAGTATATGTGGAATGTCAAAGTAAGATAACTTCAGGAAAATACATTTTGTCTCATGTCAGACTCTTGCCCACGGCTAGGCTGCTTCTAGAGTTGCCTCTAGCTTTAATTATTTTAGTCTATATTCCACTGGACAGGCAGGCATTTCTAGCCCAAAGATATTTTGGCTTAGATGATGATAATAATGTATAGGCCTTAAAAGTGTTCTCTGAACAGCCCCAGAATAATATACTTCCAGTAGGGCTAGTATTTGTTAGCAGTCTATGAGAAGTGTAGTAGGCATGTTTGTCTGTTAAATCCTTTAATTAAAAGTGGATTAGAGGCGACTATACTAAAAAAGACTGCAGTATCTCATATTTTGTGCATGGGTAATCGGTCCACTTTAAAACTTCAGACTCAGTTTTAAATGTTGCATATTTTATCTGCTATTCATTAACATTTACAAACGTTGCTAAATAAATAAATAAATGAATGAGAAAGAACAAAAAAGGTTTCATATGCCACGAGTGGATTCTGAAAATGTTGGCCAAGTCTCCTGAAAATTCAGACTGCTAATAGAAAGTATTGAAGATAATAAACTTTTATAGAATTCTTGCTTTATTATACTTCTATGACTTTTACTAAAATGCTCACCACATGTGACTTATTAGAATTTTTGGATCTTAGTGAGCAGACTGATTTTTCTCATGTATGAGGAAGTCATCCCAATACTCAAGTTGGGGATACAACTCTTGTTTACTTGAATTTTCCAGAAATAATTTTTATATAAACTTTGGATTTATAGCTCCTTGCCAGATTATAGGAAAGCATCTGAAATGCAAAAAGTAAAGCGATTTCTGTGACAAAATTGAAATACATTGGGATGTATTCTGCATGCCCTCTCAGGATGGCTTAAAGACTTCTTCTCCAGGCCCCACTATTGTTGTATCTTTTCACATTTTAACTGCTGCTATCTTAAGGGTGTGGGGTGCATATGCTAATTTGGAGAAGAGAGAAACTAAGAAACCATCCACACCATCTAAACTAATGTTTCATAAACAACATTATTCTTGAAAGGAGAGATGAGGACTAAATTGAACCAAATGGAATGTGTAATGGAGAAGGCACCCTGCTGATTCAATTGTTTGTGTGTGTTCTGCGGCAGACAGAACAGAAGAATGAAGACTTTTCCTCAATGCTGAACAATTTAATTGCCTACACAAAACTTGTGTGAAACATTGACAGCCTCGGTCTGAACAGACTCACCTACAAAGGGATGGAAGCCTAAAGTATGTGATTCAGTAAATGGAGAAACTGCTTCAGAACTTTTGCTTTTTCTCTGCAAGCCAGCAGGAATATTTTCCAGGTTTCTTTAGTAAAAATGTATGCACCAGAAGGGAAAACGTGTCTTTTCACAGTCATATGGCTTTGCAACCATACCAGACATTCCCACATACAAATGTATATTCTCACTTCATATACGCACTACCAAAACAGGATAACAAGGATGATCTTACAGTGAAAAACCAAGGAAAGCGAAAAAACAGTCTAACAATTGTCTGTCTGCTTTGTGGTTTTATCTTCTGCTTCATTATATCTTTAGTATAAAAGGCCTGTTGTATTTCTCACAAATAGCTAATAAGCATCATTGGATCTATTTTTTTTTCAGTTCAGAAAATATGTATATGGGATATAAATTATTGTCTTAGGCAGTAGAGGCTACTACTAATCACTTTTTACAAATGAAGGCACTGAGGCTAAGAATGATTGAGTACATTGCTAGAGGTACTATAGCTAGTGTTTGATTCTGAGAGACTGAATATACCAATGTACAATAGCCTGACTATATAGCAATTGAACTCTGACCCACAGCTTGTAGCAACCAGCCCAGGAGGCCAAACCACTATCTGCAGGACTGCTGACTTCTATTGACTCTTACGTTATCATCTAAAAGAGCTTTTATAGTTTTATCTTTTACGTTTATATCTAAGATACATTTTGAGTTGATTTCATGTATGTTGTTAGGAAGGATTCCAATATTTTGCATGTGGATATTCAGTTTTCTAGCAGCATTTGATGAAAAGACAATTTTTTCTCATTGAACTGTATTGGCACCCTAGCTGAAAACTCAGTTGATGGTAAGTGTGAGCTTTTATTCCACTAATTTATTCCACTAATCTATGTGTCTAACCTCAATCTGGTACCACACTTATTTGAATACTGTAACTTTGTGATAAGTTTTGAAATTGGGGCATGTGTGCCCTCCAAATCGTTTCTGTCATTAAAAAAATTTTTGTTCTTTTTGGTTATTCTGGGTCTCTTGAATTTTCCACATAACTTTTATTTATTTATTTTTTAATTTTTTTTTTTTTTAATTTTTGAGAGAGAGAGCATGAGTAGGGGAGGGGCAGAGAGAGAAAGTGGGACAGAGGACCTGAAGGGGACTCTGCACTGACTAATCAGCAAGCCCAATGTGGGGCTCAAACTCACGATCTGTGAGATCATGACCTGAGCTGAAGTCGGTCACTCAACCAACTGAGTCACCCAGGTGCTCCATCCATACAACTTTTAGAATCAGCTTGTCGGTTTCCTGAAAAAGAAAAAAAGGCGAGGTAAAATTTTGACAAAGATTGCATTGAATCTATAGATCAATTTGGTGAATATTGACATCTTAACAATATTAAGTCTTCTGGGGCCCCTGGGTGGCTCAGTCGGTTAAGTGTCTGACTCTTGATTTCCTCTCAGGTCATGATCTCACAGTTTATGGGTTTGAGCCCCGCATTGGGCTCTGTGCCGAGAGTGCAGAGCCTGCTTAGGATTCTCTCTCTCTCTCTCTCTCTCTCTCTCTCTGCCCCTCCCTTGCTTGCTCCCTCTCTTTCTCTCAAAAATAAAGAAATAAACATTAAAAAATAGTAAGTTTTCTGATCCATGAACATGGGACATCTTTCAATTTATTTTTGTTTTAATTTTTATCAGCAATGCTTTATAGTTTTCATAGCTAAGTTTTGCACTTACCTTGGTAAGTTTATTCTAAAGAGTTCTGTTCTTTAATGCTGTTATAAATGAAATTAATTTCTTTATTTCAGGGTTGCTCACTACTAGATATAGAAATCCAATTAATTTATGTATACTGATCCTTGACCCTGCAACTTTGATGATCTCGTTAATTAGTTCTAATTGGTTTTTTTTTGGTGGATTCCTTAGAATTTTTTAATATAAATGATCATGTTATTAGTAAATAGAGATAGCTGTCCTTCTTCATTTAAATTCTGAATGCTTTTTTTCCCCTTTTTCTTGCTTAATTGCCCTGGCTAGAACCACCAGTAAATGTTTCATACAAGTAACAAAAGTAGACATTCTTGTATTGTTCCTGAATGTAGGTGAAACATTCTTTCACCATTAAATATGATGTTAGCTCTATATTTTTTTTAAATAAAAATCCCTTATCAGGTTAAGAAACTTTCCCTCTTTTCCTCACTGAGGGCTTTTAAATCATGAAAGACAGTTGGATTTTGTTAAATGCTTTTTCTGCATCTATGGAGATAATCATGTAATTTTTGTCCTTTATTTTACTCATATGTTTTATTACATTGATTGATTTCTAGATATTAAACAAAGCTTACATTCCTGGGGTAATTTCCATTTGATCATAATATATAATTATTTTCATTTGCTGCTGGATTCAGTTTGCTGGTATTTTGTCAGAAAATTTTGCACCAATATTCATAAGAGATATTAATCTGTAGCTTTCTTTTCTGCTGTTGAAGGGTAGAGTCCGTTAGGTTGAATTAGTTTATACTGTTGTTCAAGTCTTCTCTTTCATCATTGATCTTCTGTCTTGTAGTGTGTATCTATTACTGAAAGTGTTCAACTATTAATGTTTATGTATTATCCCTCTTCAATGCTGTCAGTTTTTGCTTCGCGTAGTCTGGGACTCTGTTGTTAGATAGCATATGTTTATAATGGTTATATCTTCCTGATGGTTTGACCTTGTTATTGGTATAAAATGTTTCTAGTGGCATTTTTGTTTTGTTTTAAGTTTATTATGTCTGATAATAATACAACTACTTTGAATTACTGTCTGGGATTACTTGCTTTCAGCATGAAGAACTTTCTTTATGCTTTAATGAGTTATATCTACTAGCAATGAATTTTCTGTTTTGGGAATGTCTTTATTTTAATTTTGGAAAGAGTTTTAAATGATATAAGAGTCTTAGATTTCTGGTTCACAGTTTTTTCTGCCTTTCAGCACTTTGAAAAATGCCACCCATGGCACTTCTGGCCTTCATTATTTTTGATGTGATGTCAGATATTAATTTTATGGTAGTTTCCTTGTTCTGTCTGTTCTCTTGCTGCTTTCAAGATTTTTTCTTTGTCTTTAGCTTTCAACATTTTTACTATGACATATCTGGGTGTGGATCTCTTTGTTTTTATTCTAATTAGAGTTACAAAGCTTCTTGGATATGTAGATTGTTTAAAACATCAAATTTGGAAAGTTTAAGCCATTATTTCTTCAAATATATATCTCTTTCTATATATAATTTTGCTGCTTCCTGTCTCTCTCCTCTCCTTCTGGCACTCCCATTATGTGTCTGCTGGTGTGCTTAATGGCATTTCACATTTCTCTGAAGTTCTGTTTATTTTTTTCATTCTCTTTTCTTTTTATTCTTCAAATTTCATAATTTCTATTGATCTGTCTTCAAGATTGCTCATTGTTTCTTCTGCCAGGTCAAATCTACTGTTGAGCCCCTCTAATGATTAAATATTTCCTTTCAATTATTTAGTTTTAAATTCCAGAATTTCAATTTGTTTTTTTTATTTATTTTATTTTCATTTTTATAATTTTTAATTTAGAGAGAGAAGGTGCAAGCAGGAATCTTAAGAAGGTTCCACACTCAGCATGGAATCCAACACAAGGCTTGATCCCATGACCCTGGGATCATGATCTGAACTGAAATCAAGAGTTGGATGCTCAACCAACTGAACCACCCAGGCACCCCAATTTGGTTCTTTTTAAAAATATAATTTTTATATCTTAGTTGATATTCCCAATTTAATGAGACATTATTATCATACCTTCCATTACCTCTTTACTTAATGATAGATCCTTTAAAGTCTTTTTGCTATACTGACATCTGGGCTCTTCTCAAGGCACTTTCCAGTTGCCTGCTTTTTACACTCCTGTGTATGAGTCATAGTTCTCTGTTTCCTTGAATATCTCATATATTTTCATTAAAAGCCAAACATTTTAGGTAATATGTCGTAGCACCTCTGTATACAGATTCTTTTTCTTCCCCTGCCCCCTACTCTATGGAGTTTGTTATTGCTTCTTTATTTGTTTAATAACTTTACTGGAATATTTCAATGCAGCATTTTTCTTACCACAGGGCCCTGTTTGTCTCTCTCCATTACCTTTCTGTTAACCTGTCTGCCTCTGTTGGTATCACACTTAGCAGTTAAGCTTCATTGATTACATTCTTGCTTTTGACATGCCCTGGGACATTAATTTCTCCACAATCTGAACAATTAAATTTGAGCCCCTTTGAAGGGGAAGTTTTTGAAGTTGGTGTCTGGAGTTTGTTTTGATCCCAGAAAGGCTCTTCCTAGCTCTATTTTTTCCTGGTTAACTTCTAGCTGATCTATGGTTTCATTTGCTGCTCTATGCAGCTACTAGCCTGCTCGTGATTACTTACCACCAGAATCCCTATTGCTTCCGAGAGTACCCTTAGACCTGAAATTCCACTCTCTATTCCTAGTAAAGTCAATTCTCTTAGGGAACATTCTGGAACTGTCTGTTCTTATATCTTGACTGTCTCCTGGGCAAAGCCTCTGTACCACTGCCCCAGACCTAGAGAAGGAGGCAATGGCTTGATTCTCCAGGAATGACACTTCTGATTTACAAGCTGCATGCTGTACATGGGGTGGGCCTCTGGGTCTTCTCAGGCTCTCCTGGCTTGGGGCCTTTGCCCTATGAGTGAACTGGAGCAATATTCTTGGTCTGCTGCACCTGAGGTAGAACTTCTGCCCTATGAATAAACATTGGATAGAGGAAAAGAGCATCATACCCCTCAGCTGTTTTTGCCTAAGACAGGGCTTTTGCAGCATGGAGTTGAGGCAGATGGGGATGAGAAATTCTGGTGGCTTGCGTTTCCTGGGAGATACTGTAGCCCAGTACAAAATTAAAGAATTTTTATGGGCAGTTGAGTGACTCAATTGATTGAGCATTTGACTCGTGACTTCAATTCAGGTCATTTTCCCAGGGATGTGGGATCAAGCCCTATATCAGGCTCCATGCTGAGCATGGAGGCTGCTTAAGATTCTCTCTCTTTCCCTTTGTTCTGTCCCTCTTCCCCACTCATATGCTCTCTCTCTAAAATTGAAAAAAAAGTTTTTCAGAGAGTAAAAGAGATTTTATTAAAAAATTTTTTTGCTTATTAATTTTTTTTAGAGTTTATTTTTGAGAGAGACAGAGTGTGGGGGGAGGGGCAGAGAGAGAGGGAGACACAGATTTTAAAGCAGGCTCTAGGCTCCAAGCTGTCAGCACAGAGCCTGATGCAGGGCTTGAACTCACAAACTGTGAGATCATGACCTGAGCCAAAGTCAGATGGCTAACAGACTGAGCCACCCAGTTGCCCCAAGATAGTAGAAGAGATTTTAAAACCTAAAATAAAACTGGAACTCCTAGTCTAAGGAAATACTTCATATATTATTGATACATGTCTATGGCTTATGAGCTTACAAAATGATCAGAGGAGAATTCAAGTAGAAAGAAAAGGAGGGGGGTTGGAGGAATATATCACTAGATATTGCCTAACAATCTATACAAAAACTTAAAACAGTAACTATTTATTATTTTTTATGACTCTCTCAATCAGGTTATCCAGGCTGAAGTCAGCTGGGCAGTTTGGCCAGTTTTGACTGGGTTCACTTTCATGTCTATAGTTGGTTGGAGGTGGCTCTGCTCCCTGTATCTCTCCTTGTCCTCTTCCTAGGACCAACAGATAGCCCCAAGATACTTCTAAGGATGATGGAAGGGATGTAAGAGAGTAATTGGAAACATGCAAAGCCTCTTGAGGCTTAGGTTTGGAACTGGGCACCATAACTTCTACCTTATTCTTCTGGCCAAAGCAAGTCACACCGGTATGGAAATATACTTTGCTTTAATGGAGGAACTCCAAACTCACATAATAGAGAAAGTAAAGAATTAGGGTCAGCGGTACAATCAATCTACTAACAGGAATTAGGGAGGAAGTGAAAAGACTTTTTCCATTTCATTGTTTCTGTCAAACATTAGTTCCATTTGTGTTAAATTAGAAAAGGAAGAAACAGTGTTTTGCAAAATACACTAATTCTGTCTTGTTGAGGGAGTATGTACAATATAGGAAATCAGAGAAGCATGGAATGGAGCTCACCAGCCATCGTGCAAGTGAGCAGATTGATTCTTATAATATATGCCCTTTCATGATAACAAATGCTTATTTTGTGCTTTCTTATGTGGTCATCTTCTGCATGGGCATAGAGCACGTTACTTAGGAAAGCAGATAACTAAGCATTTCTAACTCTTGGGAGGTTTAATCTTTACTTCTCTCAGGAATGTGCAGCATCAGCAGGCTTTGTTTGTCTTTAAAATGGGGAGGATTCTAGTGAAGCTGACTTGTTACTCCACAAATATCTTAAAACGGTGGAACTTTCCCTCTGGAATTGTATGTGAATGGATTCCTACATTTTACAATGGAAAAGCATGAAATCATAGCCGGCTTGGCTACTGCTATTATTCATTTAGCAGGTTTTATTCTTTTAACAGTTAAACTTCCATTATGTTTTACTATTTGTTACATACCATTTTTATGTGTCTCACAGTTTTATGCATTTTGCAGTTAACTATTTGAAAGGACGTTCAGACCTTGAAAGCAAGAGTGATTTACCATTCTTGTGTTTTTGTCCTTACTAATGTTATATTTTTAAAAAGATAATGATAAATCTATTATTATACCAAGTCTAATATGATACTTTATTTATTTTTTTGCTACCAACGGCGAGTCTTAATGTTTTAAATGTGGTGGCTGTGTGCTTGGGAATGTATATATAGACAACATACATACCTACAAATGTAAGTCCCTCTGTCAATACACACACAGCCACAGGTGGAAAGGAACAGAAAACTCTGTTAATCATTATGTGGGTCTTTTAAAAACACATACATACACACTGAAATGAAAAGTTAAGTTGATAAAGATATTCTATAATGCTAAGTGTAGCAGAAAATAGATATAATTTTGAAGGAATTCGTATTTATTTATCAGAAGTTTATCTAATATTCATAATTAATGACAGAATGAATTTTAAAAGTAGATTAATTATGATATTAGAAATAACTTGTTTACTTGGAGAATACATGTTTTTACACATGTGTAACAATAATTTGCAAAATTATAGAAAATAAAAGGCTATTTTCTTCTATTAGCTTTTATTTTTATATGTGAACATCTAAGTTATGACTCTAAAGTAATGAGAATATTGCACTTTTTAAGAACAAAGCTCCTAGAATGTATACTTCAAAATAAGTGTTGTTCATTAGTCTACCAAAGAAAGAAATCAAATATTTTCTAAAAAAGAATTTTTAAATTGCCCATGAAAAATTAATTCATGGGCTTCATAAGAAAATCACTCTCACTTCCTTATTTTCAGTCTCATTCATAGATGTTATTCAGCTTGCTTTTTCACTTTATTCATCAGACTTTAATTTGTAAAAAAAAACCTTAAAGTCATTAATATTAAGTATATTTACGTGATTCTATGACCCAGAAGCTACCAAAGTTTTCTTTTCATGAATACTTTCAGACATATTTTAAGTTAATACAAATACATATTTGTGGTCACTTCTCTTTTATTTTTCAACATAAATAGCAATATACTCTTGAACAGTCCTTCAACTTATTAAGGAAAATCTTGGAGGTCATTTCATATCTATACACAGCTTCCACATTTATTTTTTTTCACAACTGTACAGTACTCCAGTGTATAAACCAGTCCCCAGTTAAAGAACTGTTGGCAATGGATAACTTTGTATGCAAATGACTTATTTTTAAAACCAAATTCACTTTCACGGGACAAGAATTATCAGGACTGCGGATACTAACAAAAATGTATCACAGACTCTGAAATGAGTGGCCCAAACAGTTATGGAAAATGATAATACTACAACAGTACTTGGAAGAATATAATAATAATTTGGATATATACATTATGGTATGTGTTTTAAAAGTAATTCTCTTTATTTTATAGTGTATCACCTCTTTTGGTCATAATACAATGACTTCTTTTCCTTGTGTCCTATCCCTAAACAATATGGGAGGAAAACTTACTTTTGTTTTATTCCTTCTGGCTTCTCTCGGGAATATGACCAGTTCCCACCTTACTACATAGCTTTTTTACAGCTTATAAAGTGCTAATGAAACACTGTAAAGGTTTTCCATTTTGAAGAGCAAACTAAGATTCAGAGAGATTAATCAACTTGTCCATGTTATGAAGTTAGAAATTGATAGACCCAGGATTTGAATCCTCTTCATAAATGAAAATGAATTAATACAATGGGTTTTTTTTACCTGAAGAATGACTAGAGAACGTGGCTGATACAATGATAATAATAACTAGATGAATGTAGAATCTAGTAAGGTATCAAAAAATTGGGCAAAGCATGGAAATAATCCAGAATCCAATTAGGGAGCAACAAGATTTGTTGAATCCAATCAATTTTGGAAGGAATTAGCAGCAACATAGGTGATCTTAGGTAGAATCATCCGAGAATCCTCATTTCTCTGCTCCAGAGGGCATCATGGTCTATAATTTCAACTTCAGCCTTTGTGAGGCAATAATATTCTCCACCTAAATTGGGTAAGTGATTTAACCCTAGTACAATTTTGATTTAAAAACACAGATGATAAAATCAAACAAACCTAAATATTAGTGCTTTTGTGTTAAACCCAAGATAATCTATGTTTATTATTTAAAGTGTTTCCTGTGTTTAAGAGAATCTGATACATTAACTTTGTGAGTTTAAGCTTTAAAGTGTAAGAGAATGAATATTTTAAAAAACATTGGAATAGGAACTAATATAGTTAAGAATTCAATTTATTAATTTAAAAAGTTATCTGAATATTTTGGAAAGTTTTGACTTGTAATAATTATAAGTTTGTCCTGTCTAAAACATTATAAAAATATGTCAGGATGTGGGTTTATTTTCTTCCACTGTCTGGGGAATTTACTAGACCATTTTGATCTGGAAATTTATATGAGGAATTTCCTTGAATTATTTCTTTAATAATTTAATCCTATTATTTTCACTCTTCTCTCTTTCTTGATCTCTTATGATTAAATATTGAATATTTTTCTATTCATCACTTAATTTCCTCTATTTTTCCTCTATTTTTCTATTCTTTGTCTTTTTTGTTTACTTTCTGGAAAATCTCCTCTATTTTATCCTCCAGCTCCTCCTCTCTTGAGTTTTCAGTTATGCTATCATTTTTTAAAATGTGTTTTAAAATGTTTATTTATTTTAAGAGAGAAAGAGAGAGTGAGGAGGGGAGGGGCAGAGAGAGAAAGGGAGAATCCCAAGCAGGCTTTTTATTGATAGCATGGAGCCCTACACAGGCCTCAAACTTTAGAACCATGAGATCATGACCTGAGATGAACTTAAGAGTTGGCTGCTCAAGGAATGGAGTCACCCAGGCACTCCTCATAGTTTAATTGCTTCTTATATATTCAGCAAATATTTAGTTCTGGGGTGCCTGGGTGGCCTAGCTGGTTGATCAGCCAACTCTTGATTTTGGCTCAGGTCATGATCCCAGGGTCGTGACATCAGGCCCTACATCAGGCTCCGTGCAGAGCATGGAGCCTGCTTGAGATTCTCTCTCTCTCCCGCTTCCCCTCTCCCCACTCATGCTCTCTCTCTCTGTCTCTAAAAATAATTTAATAATTTAAAAAGATAAAAATATTAAGTTCTACTTCTTTCTCATCTAGCAGTATCTGCATGTCATAAAGTTATAGTATCTTATTTTTATATTTTTTAAACAAACAAACCAAGTGTATTTATTTATTTTGAAAGAGAGAGATAGAGAGAGGGAGGGAGAGAATCCCAAGCAGGTTCTGCTCTGTCAGTGTGAAGCCTGACATGGGGCTCAAACTCACAAGCTATGAGATCATAACCTGAGCCAAAATCAAGAGTCAGATGCTTAACTGACTGAGCCATGCAGGTGCCTTCTTAGAGTTGAAGTATTTTAGGGGCTATGTTTTCCTTCTGGGGTCTATGTTCTTGGATCCAGTTGCCACTTATCTCTTTTTTTTGTTTCACTATAGACTCCTCTTCTATTCTCTTGGTCCTTATGGATTTTTGTTTTATCACTTTACTACCTCTTTAGTGAATTTTTATGAGTGAGCATGAGTTTATTCATCAAATTTAATGGGAAGTTTCACAGTACTTTCAGACATGCTCGTATTTATGAATAAAGAGACTTTCTTTCCAGTCTTGATGACAAACATTTACTTCATTAATAACACTATTTGTGAAGACTGATATTTATTGTTCTGTATTTCTCAACATTAGTTCATTTGGCAGTAGTCCATATCTGTGGATATGCACAATGTGTTAGACTTATGTGAGTAGTTATGTCAACACAATTGATGGACAACACATTTAATATTTTCATCAGTCATTTGAATTATGACCAAGTGTATGCAGTGCACATGCATTAAATTCACTGACAGCATGGGTCACTGGATACTTGGACAGTACTGTCAAGAAGCAGGAACAAACATATAACTAGTTGGAAGGAGAGGCAAAGGACAGAAGACCATAAAAAGAAAAACTTAAATCCATATTCATTGGTTAGTGTACATTGGTTGTATTTGAAAATAGAAGAAGAGCTCATAACTGATGACAAACTAAACATGAATCAAGAACATATAAATTTTCACGTATTTTTATAATATTCAGGCAAGTTACTGGTTTTTCTCAACAAGAAAACAGTTTCATAGAAAGCTCACTAATCCTTCTAGACTCAACATTAGTCAGATCTTTATCACAATTTTGTTTAGGAGCCCATAATCTCAGAAAGATGTGGGAAACTTTGGAAGAATTGAGAAGGGAGTGGTGAAAAGAATTAAACCACCTAGAACTACAGTTAAAGAGGAAAGCATAAATGATTTGTAGTCATTTAATCTAGAAAAGAAAAGGCCAAGAAGGCATAGAACAACAGTTTTTATATAAATAAAAGAATTAGGTTTTAGGAATGCAAAGCATTATTTTCCCGCTGCTGACATCGTGATTGGATAAGAGGGAAATTGCATACCTGTAGTCTCCTAACTTTGTTTTGAAATAAGAGATGCATAGTTTTCATAGAGCAAGAAGTGTTTAACATGTTATTGACTGAGTGGGGTGGCTGTAGACATATGTAGCCATCAGCTACAAAGGACACTGAGCGTGAGATTTAGGAGATTCAGATCAATTGCCTTCTCTGGGATTAACAAATTGTATCTTTCATGAACCACTTGACCTTCCAGTGGCTGAATTTTTTTCCACTGCAAAGCAAGAAAAGAGTTGTGTACCCTCATTTGTATAGCATCATTGGAAAAGAAATGAGATGACAGCAAGGGAATCCCATCTCTGTCATCTGCCAGAAATACAGAAATCCATCCCTTCTATGGGACAGGGTTTGAATAGGCATCCCAACTCAATGGAGACTTTCCCAGACTAGGCAGAACTGTTAAGCACATAGGCTCTGTATGCTTAATTTATATATATTCTACCTATCTATATCTGATCTATGTTTCATCTATGTAACACATATATATATTCTATATATGACATCATGTCATCTGCAAATAGAGACCATTTTATTTCTTCCTTTCCAATTCTTATACCTTTTATTTCTTTTTCTTGCCTGTTTTGTCTAGCTAGGACATTTAATACTATGTTGAATAGAAGTAGTGAGAGTGGACCCCCTTGTCTAGTTTCTGATCACAGAGGAAAAGCTTTCAACCTTTCACCTTTGAGTATGATGTTAGCTGTATGCTTGCCATAAATGGCCTTTATTACATAAAGGTTTGTTTATTCCATGCCTAATGTTATTAAGGGTTTGTCTTGTGAACGAATGGTGAATTTTATCAAATTCTTTTTCTGTATCTATTGAGATAATATGGTTGTTTTCTTTTATTCTGTTAACATGGTATATCACATTGATTTGCATATGTTCAATCTTCCTTGGACCCTAGGGATAAATACCACTTGTTCTTGGTGAATGATCCTTTTAATGTGCTGTTGAATTCGGTTTGCTAGGTTTTTATTGAGAACGTTTCTCTCTATATTCACCAGGGATATTGGCCTGTAGTTTTCTTTTTTAGTGGTATCCTTTTCTATTTTATAAGTAGTATCGCTATCAGGATAATTCTGGTTTCATAAAATGAGTTTGGGAATGTTCCCTTCTTTTTAATTATTTGGAAGAGTTTGGGGAAGATTGGGGTTAATTCTTTAAATGTTTGACATTTGTTTGGTACTGGGATTTTCTTTATTGAGAGACCTTAGATTACTGATTCAATATTCTTACTAGTAATTAGTCTATTCATATTTACCATTTATTTCTGATTCAGCCTCAGTACGTTGTATGTGTCTAAGAAATTTTTGTATTTTTTCTAGGTTGTCCAGTTTGTTGGCATATAGTTGTTCATAGTAGCTTCTTATGCTCCTTTGAATTTGTGCGGTATAAATCATAATGTCTCCTTTTTCATTTATAATTTTGTTAACTTGGGTCCTTTCACTTTAATTCCTTGGTTAGTCTAGCTAAGGGTTAGTCAATTTTGTTTATTTTACCAAAGAGCTAACTCTTAGTTTGGTTAACCTTTTCTATTGCTTTACTGTTCTCTACTTCATTTATTTCTACTCTAATTGTTATTATTTCCTTCCTTCTGGTAACTTTGGGGTCAGTTTGCTCTTTGTTTTCTAGTTCCTTAAGAGATAGAGTTAAGTTGTTTATTTAAAGTCTTTTTTGCTTCTTAATGTAGATATTTATTGCTGTGAACTTCTATCTTAGAACTGCTTTTGCTGTATCACCCTGCAGATGTATCCATTTGTATATTAAGATCCCATTTTCATTTGTCTTAAGAAACTTTTTTATTTCTCTTTTAATTTCTTCTTTGGTCCATTTGTTGTTCAGGAGAGTGTTGTTTAATTTCCATGTGTTTGTGAATTTTCCAGTTTTCCTGTTGTTTATTTTGAGTTTTATGCCATTGCGGTCATAGCAGATACTTGATGTGATTTCAGTGTTCTTGAGTTTGCTAAGACTGGTTTTGTGGCCTAACATATGGTCCATCCTAGAAAATGTTTCATGTATACTTGAGAAGAATGTGTATTTTGCTCTTGTTGGGTAGAATTTTCTGTATATTTCTGTTCAAATCCACTGTTTCCTTATTGATTCTCTGTCTGGATGATCTGTCCATTGTTGAGAGTGAGGTATTAAAATTTCCCACTATTACTGTATTACTATTTATTTCTTTTTTTAGTTCTATTAGTTTTGCTTTATATATTTAGGTGTCCTGATATTAGGCACATAAATATTTACACCTGTTATATCTTCTTGATGTATTAACTCCTTTATCATTATACAATAACCTTAAACTTATTGCACCCTATTTTAAATTGACAACAGCTTACCTTCAATAGAATTCATAAACTTTATATATTTTTATCCCCTCTCCCCCCAGTCACATTTTAGGCTATTGCTGTTACAATTTACATGTTTTTTATATTGTATAACTAATAAAAATATTATAATGGTTATTTTTACTATGTTCATTTTTTTTAACTTTTAAACTAGATATTTAAGTGAATTAAGTGAATTTTACATAAATTATGTACCACTATTATCACACTGCAGAATCTCTATGACAATATATTTACCATTACTCAGTGAGATTTACACTATCTTTTGATGTTTTTATGATGTTAACTAGAGCTCTTCTATTTCCACTTGAAGAATTCCCTCTTATTCCATGTAAGTCAGACATGATGGTAATGAATTCCTGCAGATTTTGTTTGGAAAAGTTTTTATCCCTATTTCATTTCTAAAGGACAGCATCACTAGGTTTAGAGTTATTGGTTGACAGTTATTTTCTTTCTGTATTTTGAACATATCATCTCACTATTTCTTAATCTGAAAAGTTTCTGTTGAGAAATCCACCAATAGTTTTATGGGGGTTCCCATGTATGTAACTTCTTTCTTTTCTCTTGCTGCTCTTCAAATTCTCCCTTGGTCTTTGAGTTTTGACAATTAATTATAATGTAACTCAATGTGCCCTATTTGAATTCAACCTATCTTTTGGGCCTATTGGATCTGGGTATGCATTTCTCTTCCTAAGTATGGGAAGTTTTCAGCCATTATTGGAGCTTTGTTAGTTTCCTATATGGTATCATGTTTAGCTGACTTTTTTGTGATCCTTGATTTCTTGTGTTGGTATATGTTCATTCGAGTAAATAGGTTCCTCTTCTAGACTTTCCTATTTGATTTGGCAGAGGAAGTTTTTCACTAGTCAGCTTAGTTTTGGGTTTTTGGGTGTGTCTGCTGGTAATATTCTTGGGCATGTGGGAATCTGTTATTAAGGTCTGTTTTTGGGTGAGGCAACTATTCAAACTCTGAGGAAAGGGATGGAGGTTGTACTACTGCCTGAGATCAGTTGAATAGGACTACTGATGTAGTTCCCTACCCAAGTAAGGCTGTAGGATGGGCCCTGTGGTTGCCTGGATTCTCTGGTCAGGCTTATTAAATACCTGGGACTGGGTACTATATTCAGTAGCAGGGGTTATGAATTAGCTTCCCTGTCCTGGCAGGGCAGCAGGACAGAACCTAGGGCCTGTACAGCTCATTCTTTCAGCATTCAAATCAGTCCACAGTATGCACTGAATTCTCTGGTCAGATGAGGCCACCAGCTTTGGTCTGTAGATAAAGGAAACCACAGGCCTCGCTCTCTGTTCAAGTGCCACTGTATGTAGAACTGTTAAATATGTGATGAAGCTTCCCATGTGTTCTCCTTAGGTTCCCTTGTTGGACAGGCTGAAATCTGTATTCAAGGATGAACAGGGCTACAAATTAGATTGCCTGCTTGGGAACAGCCGAGGAAGAGGCTCTAAAGCCAGTAAAACTCTTTGTTTCTTGTCTTAATTCAAGCCAACTCACATCCCAACATCCCTGACTACACAGGGCCAATGGCTTTGCTCTGCAATTTGTTGGCTCTGCCCATTTCTCTGCTCAAGTTCTGCTGGACCACACAGCTTCCAGAAGTTATCCCCAGTCTTTCTGGTCAGATAGGGCTGGAAGACGCTCTCCACAGTGAGTGGGTCTGTGATTCAGCTTCTTGCCTGGGTGTGGGCAAGCTGGGTTCTTGGGCTAGCAAAAGTGCTTATTTGAGGATCCGAATTAGGCAGATCTGAACCCTGCCAAGTTCCCTGGAGAGAGTGTTCCACTTATTTGGTTCTGGAGATGAGCAAAGCCTCTGGTTGGGATTTCTACTTGGGCACTGCAGGTTTGAATTTGGGCTGCTAAGATCCATGTGATGTTTGTTGCAAGCCCCTTCCCACTTCTCTGTCACAATCAGATTCCCAGTGGTTGAGCCCCATAGATTCCCCTGCTGTACCTGTGGTGTGAGATCAGAATAGGGGCTCCTGAAAAGCCCCTAAAGTGCTCCTACAATACTGGGTGGTAGCTGGTTGTCCTCACTCTTCTTTTTTCCCACTGAAGGAACCAGCGACTCTGGGAAGACCTCTCTACATGGTATGGCACTGGCCTCAGGGAGGGCAATGCAGTCAACATGTGGCCACTTCTCTTACTCTTTGAGTGCTGTCTGTCTTGGTCTCTGTGGTGCAGGGTGGGTGCTTCAGTCTCACCCCCATGTTCTAGGATTCTCTCACTGGTGTCTTGTTCTTGAATAGTTAATTGTTTTTCTTTGAGGGGGACGTGAGTTAGGAACAACCTATGTAACCGTTTTAGTGATGTCACTTCTCAAAGTATGTTAAGAACCTGTGAAAGAGTACTGAAAAGAATTTCACTGGCTGGATGAAAGCACCCCCAGAATGCTGTGCTGATAGCAGAGAGCCCATTGCAGGGCTCAAACTCATGAACTGTGAGATCATGACCTGAGCTGAAGTTGAACATTTAACCAACTGAGCCACCCAGATGTCCCTTAAATGTTTTTTTAAATGTTTATTTTATCTATTTTGACAGAGAGAGAGAGAGAGAGAATATTTCAGGCAGGCTCCATGCTGTCAGTGTAGAACATGACTTGGGGCTCAATTCCATGATCTTGGGATCATGACCTGAGTCAAAATCAAGAGTTGGATGCTTATTCAACTGAGCCACCCAGGCGCCCCTGCTTTTACTTTATATTTTAGTATTTGCTGTTTATGTAGCAACCATTTTATTTTATTATGAGAACATAAAGTTTAGCAGGAGAAAGAAAACATATGTACTTTCAGTGATGAGTTTATTCATATATTAGGAACTTAAGGTAGATATTTATTCCTGCCAGTGTAAGTAATTGTGGACTTCAAAATATTTTTAATTTAAAAGACGTTTCATTTTTATTTATTATTATTTTTTAAATTTACTTTTGAGTTAGTTAACATACGGTGTAATCTTGGCTTCAGGAGTAGAACCCAGTGATTCATGTATTACATATAACACCCAGTGCTCATCCTGAAAAGTGTCCTCTTTTAATGCCCATCACCCATTTAACCCACAGCCACCCCCCTCCAGCAACCCTCAGCTTGTTCTCTGTATTTAAGAGGCTCTTCTGGTTTGCCTCCCTGTTTGTTTTTATCTAATTTTTCCTTCCCTTCCCCTATATTCACCTGTTGAGTTTCTCAAATTCCCCATATGAGTGAAATCATATGATATCTGCACTTTTCAGGATGAGCACTGGGTGTCACGTATGAGATGAATCGCTGGGTTCTACTCCTGAAGCCAAGATAATACTGTATGTTAACTAACTTGAAAATAAATTAAAAAAATAAAAATAAAAATAAAAATAAAAATGTCTCTTAAATTTAAAAATTTAAGAGTATATGTGTGTGTGTGTGTGTGTGTGTGTGTGTGTGCGCACTTCTTTATCCACTCATCAGTTGATGGACATTTGGTCTCTTTTGATAGTTTGGCTGCTGCTATAAACATTGTGGTGCATGCACTGCTTCAGATAAACATTTTTGTGTCTTTCAGATAAATTCCTAATAGTGCAATTGCTGGGTCATAGGGTAGCTCTATTTTCATTTTTTTGAGGAACCTCCACACTGTTTTTCAGAGTGGTTGCACCAGTTTGTATTCCCACCAACAGTGCCATAGGGTTCCCTTTTCTCCAATCCTCACCAACATGTATTCCTTCCCGAGTTGTTAGTTTTAGCCATTCTGACAGGCGTGAGGTGATATCTCATTGTCGTTTTGATTTGTATTTCCCTGATGATGAGTGATGTTGAGCATCTTTTCATGTGTCTGTTTGCTATCTGGACGTCTTCTTTGGAAAAGGTGTCCGTTCATGTCTTCTGCCCATTTCTTCACTGGACTATTTGTTTTTTGGGTGTTGAGTTTGGTAAGTTCTTTAGACGTATTGGATACTAACCCTTTATCAATATGTCATTTGCAAATATTTTCTCTCATTCTGTCAGTTGCCTTTTAGTTTTGTTGATTGTTTCCTTCACTATACAGAAGTCTTTTGTCTTGATGAGGTCCTAGTAGTTCATTTTTGCTTTTATTTCCTTGTCTCCAGGGACATGTCAAGTAAGAAGTTGCTACAAAAGAGGTTTCTGCCTGTTTTCTCTGGTAGGATTTTTATGGTTTCCTGTCTCACATTTAGGTCTTTCATCCATTCTGAATTTAGTTTTGTGTATGGTTTAAGAAAGTGGTCCAATTTCATTCTTCTGCATGTTGCTGTACAGTTTTCCCAGCACCATTTGCTGAAGAGACTGTCTTTTTTCCATTGGATACTCTTTCCTGCTTGCCAAAATTTGTTTGCCATATATTTGTGGGTCCATTTCTAGGTTCTCTATTCTATTGCATTGATCTATGTGTCTGCTTTTGTGCCAATACCATACTGTATTGATGATTACAGCTTTGTAATACAGGTTAAAGAATTGTGATGCCTCCATCTTTGGTTTTGTTTTTTCGACATTACTTTGGCTATTTGGAGTCTTTTATGGTTCCATGCAAATTTTAGGATTGTTCCAGCTCTGTAAAGAATGCTGGTGCTATTTTGATACAAATTGCATTGAATGTGTAGATTGCTGTGGGCAGTATTGACATTTTAACAATATTTGTTCTTCCAATCCATGAGTATAGAATATTTTTCCATTTCTTTATGTCTTCTTCAATTTCTTTCATAAGCTTCCTACAGTTTTCAGTGTACAGATTTTTTACTGTTAGCCTAACTTTGGTTAGGTTTATTTCTAGGCATTTTATGGTTTTTGGTACAATTGTAGATGGGATCAATTCCTCGATATCTCTTTCTGATGCTTCATTATTGGTGTATAGAAATGCAACTGATTTCTATATATTGATTTTATATCCTGTGACTTTGATAAATTCATGTATCAGCTCTAGCAGTTTTTTGGTGGAATCTTCAGGTTTTCCATGTAGAGTGTCACATCATCTGTGATGACTGAAAGTTTGGCTTCTTCTTTGCCAATTTGGATGCCTTTTATTTCATTTTCGTGTCTGATTGCTGAGGCTAGGACTTCTGACACTATGTTGACAACAGTGGTGAGAATGGACATCCCTCTTGTGTTCTTGATCTCAGTTTTCCCCATTGAGGATGATATTAGCTGTGGGCCTTTCATATATGGCTTTCATGATGTTAAGGTATGTTCCTTCTATCCCGACTTTCTTGAGGGTTTTTATCAAGAAACAGTGCTGTGTATTATCAAATGCTCTTTCTACATCTATTGACAGGGTCATATGGTTCTTATACTTTCTTCTATTAATGTGATATATCACATTGATTGATTTGTGAATATTGAAACAGGACTGCAGCCCAGGAATGAATTCCACTTGATCATAGTAAACAATTCTTTTAACGTATTTTAGAAGTTGATTTGCCAGTATCTTGTTGAGAATTTTTGCAGCCATGTTAATTAGGGATATTGGCTTGTAATTCTCCTTTTTCATGGGGTCTTTGTCTAGTTTTGGAACTAAGTTAATGCTGGCTTCATAGAATGAGTTGGAAACTTTCCTTCCCTTTCTATTTTTTGGAACAGTTTGAGAAGAATAGGTATTAAGTCTTCTTTCAATGAATTCCCCTGGGTGGCTATCTGGCCTAGGACTCTTATTTGTTGGGAGATTTTTGATAACTGATTCAATTTCTTTGCTGGGTATGGGTCCATTCAAATTTCCTATTTCTTTCCATTTGAGTTTTGGTAGGAATTTGTCCATTTCTTCCAGATTGTCCAGTTCATTGGATATAATTATCCATAGTATTCTAATTGTTTGTATTTCTGTGGTATTGGTTGTGATCTCTCCTTTTTCATTTCTGATTTTATCAGTTTGGATCCCCTGTCTTTTCTTTTTGACAAGTCGAGCTAGGGAGTTATCAATTTTGTTAATTCTTTCAAAAAACCAGCTGTTAGTTTCATTGATCTGTTCTATTGCTTTTCTGGATACTATATTGTTTATAGAATTAATTAATTAATTATTTCCCTTCTGCTGTCTTTGGATTTTATTTGCTGCTGCTTTTTTTTAGCTCTCTTAGGTGTAACGTTAGGTTGTATATTTGTGACCTTTCTTGCTTCTTGCGATAGGCCTGAACTGCAACATATTTTCCTATTAAGACTGCTTTTGCTACCTTTCAAAGTATTTGGACTATCATGTATTCATTTTCATTTGCTTCCATATTTTTTTAAAAAATTTCTTGACCCATTCATTCTTTCGTAGGATGTTCTTTAACCTCCATGTATATGGCAGCTCACCAAACTTTTTCTTGTGGTTGATTTCAAGTTTCATAGCATTGTGATCTGAAAATATGCATGGTATGACCTCAATCTTTTTGTGCCTGTTGAAGGCTGTTTTGTGACCCAAAATGTAATCTATTTTGGAGAATGTTCCATATACACTCAAGAAGAATATGTATTCTGCTACTTTAGGATAAAATGTTTTGAATATATCTGTTAAGTCCTTCTGGTCCAATGTGTCATTCACAGCTGTTGTTTCTTTACTGATTTTCTGCATAGATGGTCTAATCATCGCTAAGTGGTATATTAAAGTCATCTACAGTTATGATGTTATTATAAATAAGTTTGCTTATTTTTGTGATTAATTGATTCATATATTAGGGTGCTTTCATGTTGGAGGCATAAATATTTACAATTGTTAGCTCTTCTTTACGATTAGACCCCTTAATGATGATATAATGTTCTTTGTCTCTTGTTAATAGTCTTTGTTTTAAAATCTAGTTTGTCTGATAGAAGTATGGTTACTCCAGCTTACTTTCAACGTCCATTAGCATGATCATTGGTTCTTCATCCCCTCACTTTCAATCTGTAGGTGTCCTAAGGTCTAAAATGAGTCTCTTAAAAGCAGCATATAGATGGACATTATTATTATTTTTTTCTATCCATTCTGGAACCCCATGTCTTTTGATTGGAGTGTTAGGTCCATTTATATTCAGAGTGATTATTAATAGGTACAAGTTTAGTGCTGTTGTATTACTTGTTACGTCATTGTTTTTGCAAATTTTCTCTGTTCCTTTCTAGTTTTCGTTGTTTTTAGTCTTTCCCACTCAAAGAGTCCCCTTTAATGTTTCTTATAGGGCTGGTTTAGTGGTCACAGCCTCCTTCAGTTTTTGTCTGGGAAAATCTTTATCTCTCCTTCTATTCTGAATGACAGCCTTGCTGGATAAAGTATTCTTGGCTGCCTGTTTTTCCCATTCAGCACATTGAATATATCATGCCACTCCCTTCTGGCCTGCCAAGTTTCAGTGGACAGGTCTGCTATTATCCTCATGTGTCTATCCTTATAGGTTAAGGCCCATTTGTCCCTAGCTGCCTTCAGAATTCTCTCTTTATCTTTGCATTTCACCAGTTTCACTATGATATATAGTGGTATTGACCTGTTTTTGTTGATTTTGAAGGGAATTCTCTGTACCTCTTAGACTTGGATACCTGTTTCTTTCCCCAGATTAGGGAAGTTCTCAGATAAGTCTTCTGTTCCTTTATCTCTTTCTTCTTCTTCTAGGACTTCTATAATATGGATATTGTTTCTTTTCATGGAATCATTTAGTTCTCTAATTCTCCCCTCATGATCTATTAATTTCTTTTCCATCTTATTTTTAGCTTCACCATTTCCATAATTTTATCTATTTCACCTATTCTCTTTTCTGCTTCTTCTGTCCTCTCTTACTATGTTTGGTTTATTTAGCATCTCTGTTATAGCATTTTTTTAAAATTCATTGTGACTAGTTCTTAGGTCTTTGATCTCTAAAGCAAGAGTTACTCTGTTGTCTTCTATGCTTTTTTCAAGTTCAGCTATTAGTCTTCTGACTGTTATTCTAAATTTTTGTTCAGATATATTGTTTATATCTGTTTGGAGCAATTCTCTGACTGATTTCTTTTTGAACTTTCATTTGGGGAGAATTGCTTCATTTTGTCATTTTGGTTGTTTCTGTCTTTTGTGTGTTTTAAAAGCTTGTTATGTGTCCTGCCCCTGCGATGACTACTATATTAAAAAGGGATCATAAACTGTCCAGGACTTGTTACTTTAGGGAATGTTTTTGGTGTATGTTGCATGCACTCTGCTGTGTTTTGACTGCTCTATCCCCCTGGTCAGTCCTCTGCAGAGCTCCTCCTTGCTTGTAGTGTGGAGTGTTTGGACCTTCCACCAGGTGTGCTTTGATTTGTTTATTGAAGTAACCTTGGAAAAAATAGGAAAAGTGGGAGCGGAGGTGGGGAGAGACTGATCCCATAAACAGAGAAAAATGAAAGGGGAGGAAAGAATACCAGAGAATCAAATAACTATAAGGCTAAATCCAGAGAAAGAAAGCAGAAAATCAAGAGGAAGAAAGAGAAAAAGTGGATAAAGAAGAGAATAATAAATTGCCTGATCAATATTGACCAAAAACAGATCAGAAACCATAAGTCTGATTCCAAAGGAAAAACAGAAGAAGGTAGAAAGAAAAAGAAAAGAAAAAAATAAGAAGTCCAAAAAGCACAGTTGTCTGTTGGTGCCTGGAACCGGTGACTGTGCTGGTCTGCGGGAGAGGCCCACTGGTCAGTCAGTGTCAATCTCACTCCAGTAGATAAGCAGTTACCAGGCTCGGAGTGACAGGTGTTTGGTGTAAGCAGGTCCCGCCTCCACTGGGGGCCACTATGCTGCTCCCTGAAGCCGCACCATATTGATGTTAAGAAAAATGGCAATACCCCAATCTATCCTCCCTGGACTGAGTGTCTCAAATCATGCTGTTCAGGCAAACCTCACAGAGTATCCCGGGCAGTCGGCTTGTCCTGCTCCACAGTCTCCCCCACCTCCTAAGCATTGACTGGGATTCAGAACCCAATGCCTTAAAGGACCCTCACCTCTCTGGACCATGTTCTGGTATAGATCCACTCCTCCCTGCTGATAAAAGGCCTTTGGCTGGTGCCTGCAGGGTCTTTTGTACTTGAGCAGGGGGTGGTAGATCCTCTTGTCACAGTACTTGAGGAAGGGGACTGTTCTCTCCCAGTGTTCCCCTGAGATCACTACCACACCCCGGGGCCTCCTCTCTCCTACCCAGGTGCGCACACACAGCTCTGGCTTTGCTCCAGAGAAAGTCGCACACTTGAGTTTCAGCACCTGAGATTGTTTGCAGAATAGAAACTGGCACTGTCTGAATTCTCCTTCCCCATTCCATCCTCCAGAGAGGTTTTCCTCTTGTGCTAACTTGATGCCGACTTTTACAAGCCCTCTCTCTGTCTCTCCATGTTGTCTCTGCACAGAAGGGGTTCTCTCCCCTCTGTGCCTACGTTGTTTTGTCTCACCCAGTTCACATACACACACCTTGATCCTGCCAACGTGTCTCCCTCCCACTGTGGAGATCCTTCTGCCACTCCACAGATTGATTTCCTGGGTGTTCCAAGTGACCTGACCTCAGTACAGCTGTGTTTGAGGGACGAGGAAAACTCTGGTCCCCCTACTTCTCTACTGTCTTAACTCGTCTTCCTCTAAAAGACATTTTTAATTGCTTGGTGTTTAAGTTATTTTCATTCTTTGTTGTTCAAATTATATAACTTGTGGAACCACCATTTTGCCTCAATTTATCAGGGTTTTTTTTTTACTCTTTCAGAAAAACTTTTGAATTTAAGATGAAAATCAATAAATATGCAGTTATTTTGTAAAGGTTGACATTTTAGGTGTGAAAGGAAGGTAAAAATTTTGTTAACTCCAAAGAGAGGGGTGAGACACATTTAGATATAAGTGGGGTTTAAGGCAGAATACTAGAAGAAAACTCAATCATATGCAAAGAGACTAGTAAGGGGATTCAGAAGTACCGGAGCCCACAAGTCAATGGATTTATATTTGAGAGGAAGACATTTTTACGTTATATCATATTTGGGACCAGCCAGTCAAAATTAACCCCAATCAGCATTAATAGGGGAATTATACCACATCTTCTGTACCTTTTTTGGTTCTTGAGACCTGAATTAATTTGTCTGCTGGCTTGGAGGTGGGGCAGGAAATAAGAGATGTGAGAATTGATTTCTCCCCCTCCAGTTGCTTCTCCTTCAGCCGAGTGCGCTGACCTTGTGGAAACCACACAGCCAGCAGTCTGGAGACATCAGCTGAGACCTCACAAGCAGTATGTCAGGGAAAAATTAAAAAAAGATAAGGAAGATGTTGGCAATTACTGAGGCTGCATTATGGTCCGGGAAGGTTCTCTATACTATCCTTCCCCACATTTGTGTATGAGTGAAAGTTGCCATAATGGGGGAAAAAATGCAACCATTGGGAGCCCTGGTATTTTCTATGAAAGAACTCATTTTCTTGTAACTTCTGTTCCGGGCTCAAACCTGCTTATGCCACTGATTGGGGGAGAATGGTGTTTGCTTCCTTTCCCCACATAAAGTCCCAGGAGATATCAGAGTGGTCCTCTGAGGGCAAACTGCAACTCTCTCTTGCCTTATAGTTACGAGAATGGCTGGTTGATACTTTGTTATTGGAGTTTACATTTTATCTGTAGAGTGCGTGATGTGGTATGTAAAGCATTAGATTGAGAACTGGAAGATTGGGCTTCCAGCAGATTTTGGAGGACAGGAAACACTTTTTATTGATTGCGTCCCCTGGGCCAGTGCTATTGTCTAGATAATGGTCATATATTACCTCATATATAACATTCGTAGAATAGAGATCACCTCTACCTGCATTAGTGGATTGTTTTGTGGCACAGGCAAGATAATACACATAAATGATTAGAAATTTTATAAATCTCATAGCTTATAAATATGTAAGATACAAAAATTAGCATTAGCAAGTATTATTTATTAAAAGTTGAGTATTTAAAAATAGCCTATTAATACAAACTTGCCAGGAAATCGTTCTTGAAAATTACTCATATCACATCATTAAGTTTCCACATGGTCTTATTGAAAGAATTTTCTTTTCAAGTCATGAACCAGTAGGTATAAATGATGACTGATTAAGCCATTACATAGTTTAATAAAAGTATCATTACATACAAGGGTGGTAAAATGGACTTAACTAAGAGTTTTCTAAGGATTTATTTCACAAAATTGTAGTGTGTGCTTGATTTGCATGTAATACATAATCCTTGTCTCAGAGACCGTGGTAGAAGCTTTATCCCACTAGTGTTGCTCGGTGATTTTTCTTTCGCTAAAAGGAAGAGGAGGAAGCCAGCTGCAGCTTTGACACTTATAATTGCACCCCATGTAATAGCAATAGTTATGTCCGGGCTGTTTAATTTGAAAGCAACATCAGTCATGCAAATTTCACATCAATTGAAACAGAATGGAGAAAAATTTCTGTCAAACGGCAAAAGAGTTAAATTACCAGGATTAAGTGAAGGAAATTATTTCTAATATTCTGTGAAAGTATAGCTAGCAAGTAATGCAAAATAAAAAATTAAAAAGCATTTTGATGTAAAGTTAAAATGATACTTCATTACAAAATTGGGCTCATTTCCATTTAGTGATTCAGAAAAAATCTGGTAACACTGGGTAGTGTGTGCAGCATTTCTCGGTAAAAATTTTAATCCCTGTGTGGAAAAATACCAGTTGTAATGATGTTTCTCCTCAATATAAATTGGCTGTGGGCATAAGGTTCTGAAGCCAGCGAAGCTTCACACTGATGTGAGAGTGATTATTTGGGGACATTCTATTGAGCCCTGGGGCTAGGAGAGTGATGGTAACACGAATCTGTGCATCAAGTTTATGCATCTTGTATACAATCTTTGTTTCCTTGCTCAGGAAGGTAACTATATTTTTCCAATTTTAATAAGTGAGTCTAGTCGGACTGAAAATATCACATGTTCCTCTAATTTAAAAGAAATTTTCCTAATCTTCGAGGAAAAATAATAATAAAAATGAAATCTGAGAACTAACTTTGGAGAAACCAAACCTAGTGCAGGTACATGGCTCCCTCAAGGTCATCCAGCTCGTTAGTACTAAAGCTGGGCCTCAAAATGAGAAGGTTAGATGGCAACCTTGCCAGGCCTCACGTTTCTTTACTGCGGTGTGAACACTGAGGTCCTCTCTAGTGTTAGAGTGTTACAGCCCCCATTACGGCTCTCTTTTCTTCTTACTGCTTTCATTTCATTTTTAAGGGAATCTGCTTAAAAAGAAATTGGCTTGGATTGTGCTTACTGTAAAATAATGCTTTCTTTTATAAGTTAGGGAGGCTGGTCCTTACTATTGGAGGATAGAATGTGCAGCAAATCAGTGTCTTCTGTATTTAGAAAGCAATAGCTAGTCAGATAATTCACCATAAACAAGGAAGTTACTTCGGTGGTGCTACCAAATATCTAGGTGATGAGAGATTAAAGAAAACTCTAAACATTTTATCATAAAAGCACAGTGGTTCAGGATTAACCATTCTGGGTCTACAGACAAAGACTATTTCTTTTGAAAATCATTTAAACTCTAAGGAATTCAGTTTCTTCATTTGTAAAATGAGGGTCTAACATTAGATGAGTTTAACGTTTTTTCCAGGTCTGTGATTTTGGAGTTTTGGGATTTATGTCAAATTAGAACATTATGATCTAATGATATGTATTATGTATTTATTTAAAAATATTTTTTGATGTTTACTTTTGAGAGAGAGAGAGAGACTGAGAGCAAGTGGGGGAGGAGCAGAGAGCGAGGGAGACACAGAATCTGAAGCAGGCTCCAGGCTCTGAGCTGTCAGCACAGAGCCCAACATGGGGCTGGAACCCATGAACCATGAGATAATGACTTGAGCCAAAGTTGGACACTTAACCTACTGAGCCACCCAGGCACTCCTCTGATGATATTTATTAATGATCCTTTCTACCTTATCCTAGGACAACAGATATTTATTTTTAATTTATTTTCCAACTTAATTCTTGACCCCTTTATTTTTAAAAGTGACAACAGAATATTTTTTAAAATGACTTTAGGGATATCTGAAAGTACTGCTCCCACACATGCATTATCAAGAGCCTCATGCACTCTTTTGTTTCTCCGTGAATCTATGGGGCAGAGAGATGCCTCTTGAGCTGTGAAGGATTCCCTTTTGAAATTGGGAACAATGATAAATCTTCAGTTCAAACTTCCATGTTATAGAAGATTCTTTACCTGAAATAAAATGGTGGTTTATATATCTTATGCTGGACATGATGAAGTAAGTCAAATTTCATAAGCTTAGAGTTTGAATTAGATTTTTTTAATGTTTATTTATGTTTGAGGGGGAGGGGCAGAGAGAGAGGGAGACACAGAATCCAAAGCAGGTTCCAAGATCTGAGCTGTCAGCTCGGAGCCCAACACAGGACTTGAACTCATGAACTGTGAGATCATGACCTGAGCCAAAGCAGACACTTAGCTGACTGAGCTACCCAGGTCCCCCTAGAGTTGGAATCAGAAACAGAAGGCCAAATAGAAGCGAATTCTGAAATAACTGGGATGCCTACAAGAGCAGAAAAGGAAGACTCAGACCCAAATACACAAGTGCATGCACATATACACTTGCATCTCCAAAAAAATTATACAAAGGGAAAAACTTACTCTAGCATTTGCCCCAAGATAGACACAGAAGTGTAGCTTTCTGAGGAGGATGGGGAGTCCAGGCAACTTAGGACTTCTTGCAGGGAAGGAGTAGGCTGGTCTCCTTGAGCATGCCCCAGCGAACATAGCATACTGACTGGCATCTACTGATTGTTAGCACTGGTGCTGCACTGGCCTTCACTTTTCCTATCACCTCGTGATCAATGGAAAGAATTCCCTAGTCTCAAATGGTAAGCTATATTCATTCGGTCAAGTTGTCTTTACTGTTGCCCCTCCTACAATTAGAGACTGGCCAGAGCGACCAGGACAATTGTCTAGGTGAATGAGATTCTTAAATATAATGATGACCAAACACTGAGAAATGCCGTGTATTTAAGAGAAACTAATATCGCAAGAGCTGCCAAGTTCACGAATGGAGAAACTAACATTGAGGAAATGGAGATAATAGAGGAAGAAACAAAACTCAACAATAAGTACAATTAATATTCTTAGATTTGAATGTACAATGCATCTATAAAAGACAAATAGTCCCCTGAAGGGGGGACAGAGTTCTTGCAAATAAAAACAGTCCTCACCAAAACAAGACATTTCAATTGATAGGTTAAGCAGCTGAAGGGACAGAGCTGAAACCAACTCAATACACCATATGAAGCGGGTAGTTCATACAGAACATGATGCAAAATAACAAAGGGTTAATTAGAAAGTGCATTAGTTTCCTATTGCTGCTGTTACAAATGGCCTAATAGGCTTAAAATACCCCAAATTTATTATCTTACAGTCGTGGACGTCAGAGTCTTCAAATCAAGGTGTTGGAAGAGCTGCCTTCTTTCGGGGGCTCTAGGAGAGAATCTTTTCCAGCTTTTAGGGGACACCTCCATTCTTTGGCTTTGGCTCCTTCCGTGTCTTCAAGGCCAACGACACAGCATCTTTAAGTGTTTCTCTTCCTTTGTCTCTGCTCTCTGCTTCTGTTGTCACCTCTTCTCTGGCTCTGGCACTACTGCCACCCAGATAATCTTGGGTCCACCCAAATAATTGAGGATAATCTTCCCATTTCAAGATCCTTAACTTAATCACAACTGTGAAGTCCCCTTTTCCATGTAAGGTCACGTATTTGATAGATTCTGGATAGCATTATGTGGGCCTCTTTGGCATGGAGACAGGGGGTTTATTCTGTCTACTACAGAAACTGTGAGAAAAACATTAAAAGGAATAGAGTATAGACCTTGAATACCCATATCCATGCAATAGCACTAACAATGTCCCAGGAAAATAGGGAGAAAACAGATGGGGGAAAACAATGTCCAGATCTGGAGAAAGCAGTAAGTCTTTAGGTTGAAAGGACCATGCAGTACTAAGCAGGATATATAAAAAGAGACCTACAACTAGACACTAGTGAAATGTTAGATCTCCAAGGATAAGAGATGTCTAAAAGCTTTCACAGATAGCAGCTTAAACACAAGTGAGTAGCAAACAGATTGTCACGGGGCTTTTATTAAGCAATACTGGGTATTGTAAACAAAGAAATAAGGTCTTCAAAATTCTGAGACAAAATTATTTTAAACTTAGAATTCTATTCCCAGTCAAAGTAGCATTCATGAGTGAAGGCTAAGGGTATTTTTGGACATGCTGAGAAAAATTTCCACCCATAGATTCCATTTGAAAGGATTACTTGGGGCTGTATTCTAGTAAAAACAAAAGGAAGTAAAAGAAAGAGGAAGACATGAGATGCAAGTAACACTGGAGAGCAAAGGTACCCGTAAATCTAATGAAGTCTAAGTGTTTGCTGCATATGACAAAGATAATAACAATTGGAAATTTAAATCACAGATGATTTCTGATGTGGATGCTGCCAAAACTGATGGGGGTAGGGTAGGAAGGAAGTGAAATGAAGCCAGGTTATTTTTTGTCTTACTGGAGGTGAAAAACTATCTTAATATAGTTTATTATTTTCATTTTCTTGAGTAAAAATTTAAAAACTAAATTAAATAGATTGGATTGATAATATTCTGTGTTAGTATATTTTGAAAGATTCTCATATGCTGTTGGAAGGTGTATATTTAGTCTAGCTTTTTTAGAGGGAAATTTGGTAGTTTCTTTCTTTTAAAATGAATATATATTTTGCCCTAGCACTTTCATCTCTAAGAATTTATCATATAGAAGTATTTTTATATCTGTAATAATGTGTATATGGCATTGTTCATAATTATAAAAAATAGAAAATAGTCTAAACCTATGTGGACTAATTAGATTAATTATGAACAATTATGTTCTGATTAAAAAGGTCAAGTAATTTTGAGTATTTGCAGTCATAGAAATATCTTCAAGTCATATGTTTTTTTAATAGTTTATTTTCAAATTGGTTTACATATAACACCCAGTGTTCATCCCCACACTTGCCCTCTTTAATGCCTGTCACCCCCTCTCCCCCCTCCCTTACTCCCCTCACCCTCAGATTGTTCTTAGTCTTTGAGAGTCTCTTATGTTTTATCTCCCTCCCTCTCTGTGTCTTTTTTTTTCCTTTCCCCTCTTCCCCTCCCCCTGGTTTTTGCTAAGTCTCTCAAAATCCACCTATGCGTGGAAACATGGTATCTGTATTTTTCTGACTAAGTCATATGTTTTTTTAAACAAGCAACAGAATTATAGCTATAATTCTATTTATTGTACATGATCCTAGATATATCTATATGTATAGATATAGATATATAGATATTCACATATGTTTGCAATTATAGAGTTGTGTCTGGAAGAATACAAACCAAAATGTTAACAGTTATTACCTTTGGGGAGGAGAGTTACTTGGGAGAATATTTGCTTTTAATTTTCACTTCCATTTTACAGTAAGAATATTTATGTATTATGCATATTACTCATGTAATATTTTAACATTTCAAAAAGAAAATAGCAAGATTCCCTGAAATGCCACACCCAAGGACAATTACTATGAACAGTTTGGTGAGCATACATTCAGACCACTTGATTCCACAAATGAGTATGCAGATATATTTAATTTCCCATAAATGAAAGCATGCATAATGCATTCTGAAGCCATTTTTAGTTAAGCTTCTTAATTTTGATACGCAGTTGTGAGAAGTACTACAGACAGATCCCTTGTGCATTTTACCTTGTTTATCTCAATGGTAACATATTGTAAATGTGTACAATATTACAGCCATGATATTGACATTGTGGTCAAGATAGAGAACATTTCCATTTCTGCCAGGATATCTCATATTGCCAGTTTATAGTTACACCAGCTTCCCTCCACCCTCCACTTCCTACTTAACCCCTGGTGACCACTAAATATGTTCTTCATTTCTATAATTTTGTCAATGTTATGTAAATGGAATCATACAGTATATGAGCTTTTAAGGTTGGCCGTTCCATCAGAATAATTCTGTAGAGATTTACCCAAGTTGTTGCATGTATCAATAGTTTATTCCTTTTTGTCACTAAGTAGTATTCCACCATTTAGATGTAACCATTTGTTTAATCAATCACTTGTTGAAAAATGTCTGGATTGTTTCTAGTTTCTGGCTATCACAAATAAAGCTATAATAAACATTAGTGTACGGGTGTTTTTGTCAAGATGAATCTCCATCTTTCTGGAATAAGTACCTAGAATTGCAACTGCTGGGTTGTATGGTAGTTACATGTTTAGTTTTTAAAGAAATTGCTAAACTGTTTTCCAGAGTGACTGTACTATTTTACATTATTTCTTGCTTTCCAATCTGCACACCTTTTATATTTTTCTCTTGTTTTATTTTACTGTCTAGAACCTCCAGAACGATGTTAAATGAAAGTGCTGGGGGCAGTCATCTTTGCCTTTTACCTGATCGCAGAGGTAATGCATTCATTCTTTTACCATTGAGTATCATGTTAGCAGCTGGATTTTTGTAGATACTCTTTATCAAGTTTAGGAAGTTACTCTATTCTTAGTTTTCTGAGTTTTTTTTTTAAATCATGAACTGATGTTAAATTTTGTCAAATGCCTCTTCTGAATCAATTAATACATATGATTTTCTTTAGTCTGCTAATATCATAAATGATACTGATTGATTTTCAACTATTGAACCAGACTTGCATGTATATATGCTATTTGAACTTAGTCTATGTCCTGGTGTGGATTTTCTTTGTTTTTTTACTATTTGGGATTTATTTATCTTCTTAAATCTATATAGGTTGATGTTTCTGGCTAAATTTTGGAATTTTCAGCCATTATTTTTTCAGGTACTTTTTCAACCCTGTTTTCTTTCCTCCCTTTTTCTGTCACTTTGTTAGATAATTGTAACATCTTTATCATTGGCATCAATCTATTGTCAGTATTGGCATCGATTTATTATCTCTTTCATTTAGTTTGAGATTTTCTTCATTCTTGGTATGACGAATAATTTTTTTTAACTGAGAAATCTGGTCATTTTCATATTATATTTTGAGTGTTATGTTCTATATGCTGTGTCTTATTTAACCTTTCTATTTTAGCTGACTTTTTGGATACTGTTTCAGCTGGGGAAGGGTGACTCCACCTCATTACAACCTCAAGTTAAGTGGAGATAGAAGCTCAGGTTCCCCACTGGGTCTATGTTGATACCCAATAGCGGTGCTACTACTTTTCCTTGATGCTGGGCAGGGGTGGAAATTCTGGCTCCTCTGTGGTCTCCACTGACTCCTCGGTAGGGGTAGCCTTGTTACTGTTGAGTGAGTGACTGTGAAAGTCCTGAGTGTCTTCTAGACCTCCTAGAGAGAGGTAAGGGGGGACTCATTACTGCTGGGGGAAGATGGAGATAGGTTCCCCACAGGCTACCTCCTGTCATCGCAGTGGGTGGGCTTTATCACCCAGCAAGGGGAAAGGTCCTTACTTGACCTTCTCTAATATTTGGTGGGGTATTGGAGAGCTTCATTACAGTCTCATGAAGCTACAAGTCTATGGTCCCATTCCACTTTTACTGGCATGAGTAGTGGTGAGATCAGAGGTTTTCTTTTTTGCTTGGCTGGAGGAGAATGGTGTTTGTCTAAAAACTTTTATTCTTGATTTGTTGCCCCTCTCCTGGTTCTTTGGCTGGAGAGAGTAGATATTTGTTGAGGGTATTTTTTGTGCAGTCATTAACTTTATTGGATCACTGGCTTTTTCTGCTCCAAATCTTAAATGAGGCAAAAAGAAAATTCAGGGACCTCACCACAGTGTCATTTCTGTGTCCTGATGTCTTCAGGTTGTCTGACTTCTTCCTATTTTTTAGAGTCTTTTTATGTTTGTTTTATTTAGAATATACAGGGTTTCTAGCAGGAGAAGTAAGGAAAAGAATGTCTACTCCATCATCCTTGAGGCAAATATCCTAATAAATCCTGATAAAGCAAAATCCATTTTTGCAACCAACTTTTTACTCAAAAATATGTTGTGAAGAAGATATTTCTATTCCAAAGAATATTATTCTTTCAGTAGACAAATATTATTCCATAGTTTCCTTTTTTAAAAAAAAGTTTATTTATTTATTTTGGGGGAGAAAGAGAGAGAGAGAGAGAGAGAGAGAGAGAGAGAGAGAGAGACAGAGAATCCCAAGCAGGCTCCATGCTGTCAGCGTGAAGCCTGATTGGGGGGCTTGAACTCACAAACTGTGAGATCATGATGTGAGCCGAAATCAAGCTTAAGCAACCAAGCCACTCAGGTACCCCTCCACAGTGTCCTTTTAACTAATCTATTAATAATATACATTTATTGGTGTAGTAAAAAATGTAGTGATGGGCATATCTTAATATTGAGACCACATTCTCTAGTCTATATTTCTGAAATCCAAAAAGCTATGTAAACCAAAAATATTTTACAATGTTCGGTGCAAATTTATTTTGTACAAAATCTGACTAGAAATCTCATAAGGCTACTTATGGTCTTATTTTATCCAACTCGCTTCAATGCTTTATGATTGTTAAAAAATATTAACATGTTTGATGAGGATTTGCTGTCCAACCTGCTGGGGTTGTTAAGAAACATGTGGTCTATGTATCCTATTATTTTCTAAGTGCAAATGTTTTAAACTCCAACACATGTCTTTTAAAATGCCTTAGGATAATATCCCAGGAAACGGCTTGTTAAATTTTGGGCCATACTGTCAAACTGTACCCTAAAATGTACTGTGTTTTCTTAACAGAACATAAGAGTAACCATCATTTCTACATGTTCTGACAACAGTTGATATTGTCATACAGTAGTTTAAACTTAAATTTATTCTCTGCAGGATTATAAATAGAATCTATAAATGTACATTGCAGGAAAATCTAGAAAATACAAAGAAGTATAAAGATGAAAATTAAAAGCATTTAAAATATCTCATTTCAGAGATAATAACTTCTAATATTTTAGCTTATTTTCATCATATCTACTTTTAAAATATAAAATTAGAATTACATGCAGTTTACTTTTATCTTTTTCTTGGTGTTTCATTGTGAACAATTTCCTTTCTGTAAATATTTTTATAAAGTATAATTTAAATGATCGCATAGCTTTATTGAATAGATATATACCATAAGTCATGTAACTGATTCCTCATTGTTGGGCAAATGGATGTTTCCAGATTTTTCTCATTGTAATTACATTGTAATAAATATAGTTATATACATCCCAAAGTGTGAGTGTTAAAAGAATGAGGCTTGACCTCTTAAAACTGAAATTCTATCTTTTCCAAAGGTGTTCCAGTTAACTCTGATTATGGTACTGTTATTTTCATAACAACAGTGACCTAGAGTGCAAATCGAGAGAAATTAGTTTTAGTTTCTTTCTTTCTCACGCACTTTCTTCTTTCTCCTTTCTCATCATCTGTCCCTCCTTCCAGAAATGTTTAAATACAAATAATTGACTTCTTTTGTTTAAAAGCTCAAACAAAGAAAAGAAGAGGAGATAGATTTTTGGCTCTCACGATAACTCATCTTTGAACCAGAAAAAGCCACTTGAATTTCTTGGGTTCACTTTCTTCAACTTGAAAGTAAAAGAGTTGAGTTAGCAGTTATCTAAGGTTATCTCCAACTCTTCCACTCTTATGTCTGTCCTTTCTTAAGGCCATCATAATGTCACTGAGGTGATGTCTTCACCATTTTTCCAGTTTTTTCCTGTTCATTTGCATGATTTGGAAGGGGCAGTTATTTTTTATCTTCGATTCACTAGTTTTCAATTTCCTGGCAGGATTGTTTTCTCTGTGAGGGGTACATTCTTCAGTTACCACGTGATGATTTTTCTGTATTTTACTTCATCTATCCTGGGGTTTGGTAAGAGAGTCAATTACCACCCTGAATTTTCCAATACAGTATGTATATACTACTGTACAGAATATGGAATATGTACCAGCTCTTTCCTTTGTAGCCATTCAGTCTATCTGGGCCTCGATTTCCTTATCAGTAAAACAGAGAAAATTGTCTAGCTTACAGCTTTCCCTTAAGAAGTAAATGAGGTACTTAGTGGAAAATCCCTTCATGAAATGAGAAGTGGAGACTAGAGCAAGAGCTGAATACAGCTAGAGGTACTTCTTACCACTAGATGGCAGAGTGGAGGCATTGAGTTTTTCCATCTGCATTGAACCAGGTTGACCCTTAGCTATTCCATTCTCTATACTATATACTCTATTATATACTATATATTCTATTCTATTTCTTTTCCAGCCTTCATTTACCCACCCTTATGGTTCTAGCTCCTTAGCCAAGACCTCCAGCTTGTATTTTGAAGTTCTCCTCCTATTAGGCTGTCACAGGTACGTTTTTAAATCACATGTTTGCAATTGTCTATCCCTACTTTCCAAATGCTTTGTTGACTCACTAGCATTGGCTGGTCAGGAAGGAAGCCAAACATCTCAAGCCAGGAGGGCTTGCTGCCATTCCTGCCAAGTTAAGGGCCAGTGCCATAAAACTTTCTCACATATGCCTATGTGGCTCTTGACATTTTTTTTTTTTTTTTGGAGGTCTGACATCAAAGACAGCCTTGAAGGGTTGAGTGTCAAGGTAAAGAACACTCTACTCCCTGTAGCTGGGAAGTCAGTTCACATTCAACCTGATCTCACTGGAGTGTGAGTGATTTAGTACTTTATAGTGGATTCCAAAACTTTCTATAGTTTATGTGTAATCAGAACAGTTGCAGACACAGTATTCTACTGTTTATTTTTTGTATAATCTAAATTACTCATTGGAAATCAATGCAATCAAAGCATGAATAGAGGAATACAGTTGCTTTTTTATTTGCTATGGTTAGAAGATATGCAGATATTCAGGGGTATCTCTTAGTCCTGGATCAGGGCTGGACACTCACAAAAGTGCTCCAACCCAAGGGTTGTCTTTCCAAATAGGCAGAGTAGATGGTCATCCAAAGACGTGACCTATAAAACAAGTGCTAAAGTTTTCTTTCTAAAAATGTCTTCCTCTAGTACAGCTGAGATGCTCATATTTCCACTATTTGGGTTAAGGCATTATTTCTGTTTATGTGCCCCATAAAAGTGCTTATCACTTGGGGTTGTTTTCATACACATTTATTTTTCTAGATTTACTATGCTAGCATGAGAATTTGGATCCCATGGATCTAGTAAGCTAAATAAATTAAGCTAAGTAATAGCTAAGCTCAAGTAAATGTCTCATAAACATGGTTAAAGACTGTTTTGATGGGGTCAGGAAATTTCAGAGGAAGAAGATAAACCAGAGGACCAGATGGTATCCAACTACATGGAGTTGGACTTCTACAAGTCCTACAAGGAACCAGAGTAGTATAGGCTTAAAGTTTAATAGCAGGTTAAATGAAATAATGTAGATCAAGTCTTTAGTGTGGAGCCTGACACAAGGTAGGTCCTAAATAAATGTTATTGTTACAAAACTGTGGCCTGTACATTGGTGCTAGGGTGACAATAGAGAGTAATTCAGACTTGGTTCTAGCCTTCAGGAAGCTAAAGTTGAGTAGATGAACAACTAACTAAAAATTATAATAGAGTGTATGGCAAATACTCCTCTGGAAGAAGGTCAGAGAGGAGTGTTTGAGGAGTATGGAGCAGGGAGACACTCCTGTGTTCTGATAAGGAGGGCTTTCCACAGAAAGTGATTTCCTATTCTGTGACCTGAATTAGGCATGTGTGATGTGGGTAAGGGAAGAGAGTAGAGTTTCAAACAGAGGGAACACAAATATGAAAATCCAGAGCTGAGACCAAGCAGGACATGTGGTGAGAGCTGAAAAGAGTTTCGTTGTTGGAGTTGCAGTGGGTCATTGTATCGAATGAGGCCGAAGAGGTGGGAACAGAAGGGAGAGTGGAAAGTAGCAGGCATAAAAAACGTATCTATAGTTGATGGAAGCTGGAACCGGCTGCTCCAAAGTGAGGAAAATCTTAGTCACCAGCACAAATCTCTAATTGTTTCTGGAACATTGATCCTGCAATCAACTTTTATTGAATTTGGGAGAAAACTGTACATTATGATTACCACATTTATCCTCTGAATTATGTGCCACAGTTGGAATGTTGTTTCTTTTCTCCTTACAACTCCTTTTCTCCTTTCCTCAGAAGGGTGAGAGTGATACAAAGGTCACTTCACTTGCATTTCTCAGTGTCTAACATGTATCGAACTACAAAGAAGAACAAGCAAGGGTCACTGAATATAGAAGGGGACACAGATGAATAAACAGGGAATTCAAAATTATTACAAGTTTTGAAAAGAATAAGTAGACAGAAAAAGTAATAATATAATTCGTCTCATGTCCACCCCCATCCTCTGTGGAGCTCAACCAATGTTAACAGATTGGCGTGTACCCTTTCATACCTTTCTCTAAAACCAAATCCATGTAAAAGCTAGACATACATAGAGAGCTGTTTCCCTGCTTTTAAAAAGGGCTATCCTTCACACATTATTTTGAAACTTGCATAGTCATTTAATAATACATCATGGACAACATTCCAGTTTTGGACACACAAAGATTTCATCCAGTCTTTTTAATGCTGCATACTATTCTGTAGTGTAATGCACTGTAATTTAATTAACACTCCACTCCTGATAGACCTTCAGAGTTTCCTCAGGTCACATTGCAAAATGCTGTAGTAAGTGTGTCTATTTATAAATTCTTACTGCTTTTGTATGGATCGTCATAGTGGGTACTGAGAAGTCGGTTGAATGAGTCAATGTGTAAGTATAGACACTCTATATTTTCTCTTTTGAGTGTGTCCAGTGCTTTTCTTCCTTCTGGATCTTTAGGAGGAGCTAATACTTCAGTTTCAAGTGGAGAGAGTAGTGATTTTCAGCTTTGACTCTCTCCAACCTTGTCAAGGCTTCCTGTAAGCCCAGAGCACCCAAACTTGGTGGTCTCAGGACTCTTATGCTCTCAAAAAGTAATGAGAACACTCTCGAGCTGTTTTTGTTAATAGGAGAAATATCTATCAATATTTACCATACTGGAAATTAAAACTGAGAAATTTAAAAAATAATTATGATTTTCTTTAAAAATAACAGTAATAGATATATTACATATTCACATAAATAATATATTTTTTATGAAAAGTAGATATGATTTAGTTAGATTAACAAGCCAAAAAGAAGTGAAAAAGAATGGGATTGATTTTTTTTCTTTTGCACATTCTTAATATTTAGCTTAATAAAAGGAAGCTGGATTCTGATATCTGGTTCTATTTTTTGGTAAGTCATTTTGGTTGAAAGATATTAAGGAAGATTGGGCTCACACAAATATGTAGCAGGAAAAGGGGAGTATTTTAATAGAATTTTGAGATAATTGTATATATTCTTCTTTGATACTACATCAAAATTTGTCAAGTGGTAGTTTCCATAAAAGTTAGGTACAACATGGAGTCTGAAACCATACCAATAAATGTTTACTCTGCTACATTAAAATTCATTGTACTATTTTACTTTTTGAATGGCTCTCTTACTCATACGTTGGTCATTTAAAAAATACTGGTTCCTTGGGGAACCCGGATGGTTCAGTTGGTTGAGTGTCCAACTTTGGCCTGGCTCTCTACTATCAGTGCAGAGCCTGCTTCGGATCCTCTGTCTTCCTTTCTCTGCCACCCCCCCCACCAATAAATAAACATTAAAAAATACTGGTTCCTTGAGTTATTTAGGGTTTTCAAATACTTGTCAAGATCACCACCAATCTCATCAGAAAAGTATATCTGTAGTAGAAAGATGTCAAGATGTTAATAGTAAATAACGAGTTTTCTAAAATCCTAATTTCCACTTTAAATCTCAAAGATTATCATTAGAAACATACACTCTTAATTATTTTCCTTGAGATGACAGACTTCATTCATTTTGAATAAAATATTTGCCAAATACCCAATTATGAATAACTGTAGTTTGTCTATCATTGGTTCCTCCAAGCAAATGGCACTCCACAGAAAAGAGGCTAGTTTAGCTTATAACTCAATCTCACAGGTGATTTTTCTTCTGTCAATCTTTATATTTCCATCCACAGCAGCAATGCTTTATATATATTTGTTTATTTCTTCCCATAAGATATTAAAAAGACGTGTATTCAGTGGTCAAGATTTATGAAAATCAGAATGTTTTCCTACATCATAAAGAACATTCTTAAATGTAACTTTTTTTTTTCAGTGAAGAAATCAATGATTACTTCAGCAGTTTGGTGTGAGTGACTTGATTCATGCTAAGGCCTCAAAAGTTTTAGCCTCCACTGCTTTTACACCATCAGTGCAAATGCCAATACCATAAAAAAGGCAACAGATTATGGTCTTATTTTGAAACTATTTTGACTTCAGTAAGCCCCTGAAAAGGTTTCAGGCATCCTCAGGGTGCATCCAATGTTGAAAAACCACTTTTCTAGATCAGTACTTCTCAAATACTAATGTGATATTTGAGAATGGCCTGGGGATATTATTAAAGTGCAGATTTGAATTCATGAGTCTTGATGTGGGACCTGAAAGTTGCATTTGTAACCAGTTCCCAGGTAAAGATGATGCTTTCTGTAGGTGGCTTCACTTTCATAGCAAGTCCCTAGACCTGGATAGTTTTAAAGTAATTACAATAGAATGAAATTACGTACTCAGTTAATCAGTCCTACAAGCACATTTTGAGCACTCAAAGCCATGTGAGTCTAGTGGCTATCATATCAGCCAGAGTAGAGAACATTTCCATCATCATAGAAAGTCACTGGACAATGCTACTGTAGTTTCTTTACATGGAGTTAATAATGACAGGCTTATGTAAGTGATTTTTATTTAAATATTAATCAGAAGCTAGTCTTCAAAACGTATGTGGTGGTAACTTGTTATAAGTAAATTCACTACTTTTCTGATCAGTGCCACAAAGGCAAATAATTTAGATTTTTAAATTTTGGTTTAAACTCAAAAAGCTTCAAGTTGCCGGATGAATTTCTTGCAAAGTCTCTAGTGCTATTCCTTGTCTTTATGAGCTGTGTAAACTGATAGTACCAACACTGACGCATGATACTCCATTTTTTTTTTTTTTTGTGGAAGAAAAGAATCTATTTAAAAGATAAAATGATTAAGAGTAACTGATATGGAGAGAGAAAAATCCTTACTCACTGTAAATGATTCTCCTAAGAAAACCCTGGTCCTCCATACAACTCACAAGCAACAATTTCAGTGAACAAAGCTCCACTGGGGAGAATAAAAGGTTATGCCTCAAAGGTTAGCAGGAGGGATAGTGTTTCTTCTGGGCACACGCCAGTGCAGACAGCGTGCTGAGAGGCATTCCTTGGAGTTCACTTGGGCAGTTCTTGCTCTGATGGGAGCTGGCCAAATTCTGCATACCCCACCTGACTCAAGGAAATATTCCAAGGTAGGCTTTCCAGAAGCTTAGCTTGTCTGCAAAGTTCGCAAGCTGAGACGAGCCTAGATGGAGTGAAGAGCAAGTAAAAAGCTAACAAAAATGAGAAGAGGAAAGCGGGGGAGGCTGTCGTAGACTGAACTATGGGTTCTTCTTTAGGTTATTTTCTGTCGTCTCTATATCCATAAGTATGGTTTGCTATATACTTGTAAGGAATAAGTTGTGAATGTAGCACCCCCAAAACAGAGCTGGTTATTTGGGGGCTATAAGAACATCCCAAGAGCAAAACAAGAAGCCTTTATCATGCATTCCAGGTTTTTGTTTGTTTGTTTGTTGGAATAAGGGGGAGAGTGCAAATGGGAGAGGGGCAGAGAGAGTGAAACACAGGATCCGAAGCAGGTTCTATGCTGACAGGCTGACAGCAGCCAGCCCAATGTGGGGCTCGAACTCATGAATGAGGAGATCATGACCTAAGCCAAAGTCAGATGTTCAACTGACTGAGCCACCCAGGTGCCTCCAGGCATTCCAGTTCTAAAAGCAACTATGGTGCTGGATGTTCTGGGAGAAGTGAAAATTCCTACCCTGTTATTGGTCTCTCTCTTTTTCTCTCTCCCCCCACTTCAAAGTTTATTTATTTAATTTGAGAGAACGCAAATGCATGAGCGGGAGAGGGAAGAGGGAAAGAGAATGAAAGAGAGAAATAGAGAATCCCAAGTAGGCTCCATGCTGCCAGCGCCAAGCCCAATGTAGGGCTGGACTTCATAAACAGTGAGACATGCCTGACTAGAGATCACGAGTCAGACGCTTAACTGACTGAACCACTCAGGCACCCCTGATCTCTCTTTATGTACCTAACATTCAATTCTTCAGTGAGAAATAATAGGAGAAAAAGAGAGTGTTTCATGCATTTTGGCTACCGGTTTGCCGGTGTCCAGAAACACAAGGTTAGTAGCTCTTGTAGTTTCATCCTGCAGGGTAGGTGCACATGTTGTTTTTGTCAGTTCAGTTCTCATTTAGATGTGTCTTGGCTCTGAAACTTTTCAGACATCAGTAGAATACCCCCACGAGGCACAGTCTGATGAATTCCATTGGAATTTACATCTCAGAAACATGTTTTTCTGCAGCCGCGTTAGCTGTCGCCCTGTGGTTTTGAGAGTCTGGTACCACCATTCCCGCCATCTCCCAGCTCCCACATTCACAACGTAAGGGCCAAATCTTAACCCTGTGCTCTGTCTTGGCCCCTCAAGTCAATCTCAGTGGTCACCATTACTGTGAGACACTAGGCTGGGGGCATTGTTTTTATTTACTTGAGACAAAAAAAGGGATATATTAGGTAAAAAGCAAGATTTCCTTTTGCTCTCTGGTGTGGAGGTGGGGTGCTGGCAGTCTTGCAGGCAACCTGCTGGGGGAGCTCCGTGCACAGTGCCTGCCACCTGAGTGAGACAGATGTGGCCCCTTCAGTTCACACCTGTCCCCACCTGGGTCACTTCCCTCAGTTACTCTACCTGCCTGGGCCCCACATTTGCTTGTGTGTCTCTTGCTTTAGATAAAGTACCAGTCTCTTATCAGCTTCATAATCGAATATACCCATGGGTGTCAGAGGGATGACTGTTCAGTAGTGCCATGGTACGAAAATCTAACTTGAAAAGACAGGGAATTGGTGGCCGAGTTCTCCTCTGCAATTTCTCAATGAACAATTGGCATTTACTAAGAAGCTACCATGTGCCGGGCCACAGGTTAGGTGCCAGCGGATAGTGGACCTTCTAAACTTATTTGTCAAAAGAAAGAAAAAAATAAAGGGATATCTTATGGAACTTCTACAACAACCAAATCTATGAATATGTATTAGGACTAGAGAGGCTTAATGTTAAATATAACATTCCTGAAGGCAAGCAGGAAAATTTAGAATCCTCCACTTTTTTCTGTTTAAAAGCAAAATTGTTTGCGAGCTCACACATCTGCTTACAGATTTTCCTTTTGTTTCTCGTTGCTTCCGCATCATCATCTTAAACTTTAATGTGCTTAAAAATATTGTATACAGTTGTGTATAAAACCGTGGGTTCTCAGAACTTACAGTTTACTTAAGGGATTATCCAAAAGTAATTTTCTCCCTAATCATGTTTTGCCTTTGAAGCTAATTTTCATTTCTACCCTTGGGTGAAAATGCTATTGCACTCTATTTGTGAAAGATTCTAGGTATTAGCATTACTTTAAAAACGTATTTGAAGAGACTAGACAAGAGTCTTGTAATAGGCGACATTTTAATCTTCAGTATTTTGGAAGGAGACTATTAGTTCTCCCTGCTGCCCCGAAGTTTGTATCATTTGCTACGATTATTAGATAGATGTGCTTGTTTTCCAGCTGAAACCAAAAGAAAATAAGGGTTGTTCTCTATACTTGTAATGAGGCTTAATTTTTTTCAGCTAGGAACAAATGACATAAACTATTTTTGTTCAGCAAGAGCAGCTCATCATTAGTTCTAGAAGAACAAAGGTGACAGACATTTGTGAATGTGTTAAGTGATGGTTCTAATATACTCCTACTATAAAGGCAATCTATTCAAGTAGTTAAGAGTGTGTTTTGCTCTTAGTCTTCAAAGATGAAGTTCCACCTAAGTTTGGTAATTCTCCAGGAGGCACTCCTGGGCTCATTTTGGCCCATGTAGTTGATTGGTAGTAGAAGCTCTTCAAATGTTCTAGGAGAAAAATTATCCTTTCCAGGGTCTACCAATCCTTGTCTACTGCTCACTCCTCTCCTAGCACTCATTTCTTTGTGGTAGGTTGAGATTAAACTGGTTCTACCTGAAGGAGCACTTAGAGGGCACCTTCATTGAACAGCTTGATAACAGGGACCAAGACAGGTGTGCTGAGAGGACCTCACATTTAGACTTTCGCTGTCATCTTTAAATAATGTTGCACATAATTTAAGTGAAAATGAAAGAAGATGTGTGCCATTAATGCCCTTTGACTAGAAAACATTGCCTAAGGTGATATTAACCTATTCTTTTGAAACTTGCAACGCAGTTGTTAATAGCACAATTATATTGCATATTTTTCTGTGTTAGAGATGTTACTTTGTCTACCATGAAGACTTGAAATATATCATAGTTTTCGAATCATGTTTTGCTATTTATTATTAAATATGAAGGACCTGAAAAATAGAAATGCCCTGAGCCTTTCTAGACCTCTAGGAAGCCCTGCTTGCAATCCAAAGAAGCCAAGTTATTCTTAATTGACAAATTAGAATATTAGTGGATAAGGTACAATTAAATAATTCAGCCACAAATTAATTACAATATATTTCTTGCCAGAAGCTCTTTATAAGGCAGCTTAATGAACATGTTAACTCTCTCCAACTTTGTTCTTTAGCTTTGTCCCTAAGCTACCTGTGTGACAGTGCTGTCAGCCAGGCTATGTTATTCAGTTCCGGCAGATTTGCTTTAACTGTGTTAAGATTTCTTGGCTCTCAGCTTTTGTAGGATGCTAAACTCTCATACATTTATTTTAGATATCAATTATTTGAGTTCCTCTATTTCAGAATTAAGAAATTGATGCCCAGAGAATTGAAATAACTTCTTCAAAAATCTCAAAGGTAGTAAATGGCAGAACCAATACTAGAAATCCATCTTCTTTTTCCTTTATGTGGCGACTCATTGGAAATGGCAGACTCTCTGGCTCTCTTCCACTGTGGAAATTTCCTCCTCCATGCACCTCATCTATAGCTTCTGGTTTTGAACACCTTGAGTGAGGAGTAATGAGTAGAAAACATTCATTCTTCTAAATGTTTAGGAAATTCTTTAAGATGGTCCACACATGCGTGTTCATTCACTGCCAACAGTATTACTCCCAAAAAGAATCTACCCTCCACATGAGGAGGGGAAACTTTTAACTGGAGAGTCTGTGTTGGGTCAGGTACTATACAGTGTGTTTCTTTGTATTGACTTTGAAATTAGTTAAAATTAACTAGAGCATAAAATTTAATACCAGCATTGCCTATATAATGAAATCATTCTAATATAAGCAGTAGGCCCAGACTGTGTTGGCTTCAAATATATTCTACCACATCAGGGTTGGGACCTTGAGTAAGTTATTTAACTGCTCTTAATTCAGTTTCCTCTTTCATTAAATGGGGATAATAATGGCGCTCATATGATAGAGTTGCAAGGAATAAAGCAAATATTACAGGCAAAGTTTCTGGAATAGTGCCTGGTCCTAGCCATTATTGGTATTTCTATAGTCTAATACAGGTTTTCTTACTGCAACACATGCATGATGGGAATTGTGGAGTGTAGATATCAAATCAACGTTTATAGTACTGAATTTTATGTATCTTGTGAAAACTACAGAAATAGCAATTAAATTTGGTGAGGTAAAAATTAAATCTTTTTGGCGGCACCTGGGTGGCTCAGTCAGTTGAGTGCACAACTCTTGATTTTGGCTCAGGTCATGATCCCAGGGTCATGGGATTGAGCCCTCTGTTGGACTCTGCACTGGGCGTGGAGCTTGCTTCAGATTCTCTCTCTCTCTCTCTCTCTCTCTCTCTCTCTCTCTCTCTCTCTCTCTCTCTGTTTCTCTTTCTCCTTCTCCCCCTTTCATGCTCTCTCTCTGTCTCTCTGAAATAAAAAAATAAATTAAATCTCTTTGGATGTCAGGAGACTGTCGGGGCGCCTGGGTGGCTCAGTGGGTTAAGCGGCCGACTTCAGCTCGGGTCATGATCTCACGGTCTGTGAGTTCAAGCCCCGCATCGGGCTCTGTGCTGACGGCTCAGAGCCTGGAGCCTGTTTCAGATTCTGTGTCTCTCTCTCTTTCTGCCCTTCCCTTGCTCACTCTCTGTCTCTCAAAAATAAAATAAAAGCGCTAAAAAAAAAAAAAAAAAGAGACTGTCTTGCATATACATTCCCACCGGAAACTCTGGGACAGCAATGGTATACTCTCATACCCTTTATTGTATATTATTGCTTGCTTCAACTTTATTTCACAGTCTACCATCAACCACAAAAAGTCTTTCCCAGAGCAATCATTCCTATGATAATATTGTTAGCGTTAATCAAATTTAGTGGTTTAAAGTGCTGATAACCTTACAACATATATCTTCAGTAATTAAGGATTTTCTCTCCATCTGGTACCAGTGGAATTATTCTGTGGTGATTAGTCATAGGCTGTAACAAATTACATTGTATGCTCAGTGGTTGGGATTTTTTTATTGCTTAAATATGAAGACTATAATAGTTCTTTCAGTGTCTTTGTTTTTTTTCTACAATGTTTTGTTTATAGATGGAAATGTATCAAAAAGTTCTTTCCTTTTTTTTGTATTTTAGTTTGTCAGTGGAGGATTGTGCATATGGTCCTAGTTACCATAGGGAACCAGAGACATTCCACTGAGGTCTTGGATGTCCCATATGTCAGAGTCCCAGATGGGCTACAAATGACATTTAAAATGAAGCTTATCTTTGGAACTTTGTGCTAAGAAATATCAAACATAAATTGTAGGATGATTAACGTCATAGGGGTCATTTTTCTCAATTGTTACATGGTTATAGAAGTTATTGGTGTATCTCCAAGCTGATAAGTAATTATAAAAATTCAAATCCATTTTTCATACAAAGATTTAAGTTGAATACTCATTTTCATTTTGGGGGAAGGAAAGTACTCTCCAGTTAATAATGATACAATAAGTCTGAGTGTACTATTAGGATTGTTAGGTTTATTTTACAACTTGTCAATCAGCCATAATTTAAAAAAGCAATTACTGCATCCTATTTTAGAATTATCCAGTATTATTATCTGATTATTTCATAAATTATATAAATTTCCTATATGTTTCATAAATAATATTCTAGCACATGTTAGTTTTTTTTTTTAATTTTATGTTAAAATGAGAGTGCCAACATGGGGCTTGATCCCATGACCCTGGGATCATGACCTAAGCCAAAATCAAGAGTCAGATGCTCAACCGACTCAGTCACCCAGACACCCCTATGTGTTACTTTAAAGATTAGAAAAAAAGTTTTATCTTTAATAAGTTAAGATTAATTCAATTATTGCAATGATAAATGTTTTGGGGGAATTCTGTGGAGTTTACAAAGAATGTAGAGGACATAGTATACAACCTCAAATAGAGTACAAATCATATACAGAGATAAAATACTTAGAAAAAGAAGTAAGCATAATCTCAAAACATATACATAGTTACATATAGCTATGATTATCTAAGTGCAAAAAGTAGAAAGGTGGTTTGTTCAAAGACAGTGAGTTGAAAATCATTAACTGAAACATTTGAATACAGTTATGATTAAACTAGAATGACTTTATGATTAAGGAGGATTTGTAATAAGTATATTTAAGGTTTAGAGGAGAAAAGGAAACAAATATCTCTACCCTTAGGGAGTTAATATAACCTAGGAATTAGGGGGTGTCATAAATGTCTTTAAAAAAGCTGTCTTTAAACTTGGAGAGGTCTCATATGTAGGCTATTATTTGGTGCCAGTCTTGTGCAGGAAGGCAGGAGTAGGCTCCATCACAAATGTTGATATTAGCCTGAAACTGTATTCTCCATTTAGTTATCTAGGCCCCACATTACAAACAATTATGGAGGTTGTTGCTAAGCATTCATAATTATTCAAAATAGTGATCTAACTTTGTGGGAGAAAATCAATGTACACCTAGGTCCCATTTCAAGGATAGTTTATGTGGTGATTAGTTTTACATATCAGCTTGACTAGACTGTGGTACTCAGTTATTTGGTCAAACACAAGTCTAGGTGTTGCCATGAAGATGCTTTTTAGATGTGATTAACATTTAAATCAGTATACTTTGAACACAACAGATTATTCTCCATGATATGGGCGAGTCTCATCCCATCAGTTGAAGGCCTTATGAGAAAAGATAGATCCCATGAGGAAGGAGTAATTCTGCCTGATACTGCCTTCATAGTTCAGACTGCAATATGAGCTCTTCCCTGGTCTCAAGCCTGCCAAACAGACTTTGGGTTTGCCAGCCTCCATATGGGCATGAACCAATTTCTTCATCTAAATCAACCACTTTCTCTCTTTTTCTCTCGATACATCCTGATGGTTCTGTTTTTCTGAACTCTGACTAATACAATATATGAATATTAGCTATTATTCATGGTGATTGGTCTTTCCTCAAAGGCATAGTAAAATTTTATCTTTTAATGATCATCATACCACCTCTGTCAATTCAGGAAACAATGTGGATACTCACATTTTTAATGGGTATGTATAGTACAACATTTATGATTATCTTTTGTTTTAGTCTTAGTTCTACAGTTGTGTGGATTCAAAGCTCACCTCCTGGACTTGTGCCATAGTTTCTGCTTAGCTGAATGAAGTCTGTTCTGTAGTAGGGATCGTAAGAACTGTATTCTCTGGTGTCTTTCATGTTCCAAAATGTTTATCTGGGCTATTGCCCTTAAATAAAAATACATAGTGGATTGAACATTAAAAAAAAAAAAAGGAAGCAATGTTGATAATGCACATAGTGACCTTTAAAAGTATGTATTCCTTAGTTATAATTTGATATTTATTTGTAGCATGCTCCATTGTAGCATTGTCTATTTGTGCTTTTATTACTGTTCAGCTTAAGTCACATAGAGTAGAAGCATTATGTATTCACATTTTATTTAATTACATGGAACTATAGTTATATTTTTCTTTCCTTCCTTTCCTCCCTCCTCTCCCCTCCCTTCCTTCCTCCTTCCCTCCCTCCTTCTTTCATTCTTCTTCCTTCCTTCCTTTTTCTTTCTTTCTTTCTTTCTTTCTTTCTTTCTTTCTTTCTTTCTTTCTTTCTTTCTTTCTTTCTTTCCTTCTTTCCTTCCTTCCTTCCTTCATTTTTTTTCTCTCTCTCTCTTCCTTCTTCCTTCTTCCCTTCCTTCCTTCCTTCTGTCCTTTCTTCTTTCCTTCCTTCCTTTCTTCTTTCCTTTCTTTCCTTCCTTCCCCTCCTCCTCTCCTCCCTCCCTTCCTTCCTACCTTCTTTTCCTTAATCAGCTTTGTAATAATATTTTGAGGCCTATTTATAATTTTTTAATATATGGACATTTTTATTTGCCATTAATAGAATATGACATATTTTAATCACAACTTAATTTCCTGATCTTAGGTCTTATTTAAAAAATAATTTAGTGGAAATGTATGGAATTGTAGGTGATCAAGTTTCAAAAATTTTATTCTAATAATATAGAAGTCCACTGATTTGCCACTTTAAAGTTTACCCTCAGATTTACTATGTTGAACCATATGAAATTGCTGATATTTAACCATTTATGATTTACAATTTTTTATTACAAAATGACTTCTGATCTACAAAAATGGCAATTTTATCACTGAGACATCCAAACCTAAAGAAACTCCATTGATACCTAGTAATACCTTCAAATAAGAGGTAGAAAAGATAAGAGCACGTGGCCTCAAAATCCAAATACTGCCCCCATCTCACTCAACCAATGGGAAGTCTACCACCCTTTGTGCCTCAAATATAAGGGAGCTTGATCCCACAAGGTGATCAGGCAGATGTTTTGAGTTTACCGTAAAGAAGACAGCTTGTGAAAAGGGAGATTTATTGATAAATGTTAATGCTATGATGATAGGTTATATTTTTTAAGGATAATCTCTTGAGTAATAAGGATAGAAAAATATAATTCCAATTACACCTGAGAAGTAGGACTTCTAAATGGAAAGTTAGGAAGACAAGAAGATGTCAAACTAAAAAGAAGAGAAAGTTCTTTTATAAAATAGGAGAAGACCACGGCTCTGTGATGCACAGGAAAAATTAGGGTTAGAATCCCAGAACAGAATCAGTAATCTGTATGATGAAAGTAGAAGAGACATGAATCAATGTAATGTAATCATAAAGCAATTTGGTATAATTACTGTCTTACAAGAATTTTGAGAAACATTAGCAAATAATGCTTAGACACAATGTAAATGTATGGTTTATTGTTGAAAGACATTTTTGAAAGTTTTATAATTCCAGAAATTTTGCTTTGGGGAGTTATGTTTTACTAATTATTGTCTTCCTCAACTTAAATCATAGTATCAGTCCACACAAAAAGAATGTTCTAGAAAAGATAAATGGGGTGAGAGTGAAATGAGAAAAAGATGATGGTTTTCTTACACTGTAATACAGTGTAAGTTTCATTTTGGGGTCAGATAGGGCCACTGCTCTGAATATATGTGGGTGAGCTACAGTATTTGTGTTAAAATAATGCTCTGAATTTTGCTGTACTAAAACTTGTCATGTAGGTCACTGAGGGTCAATTCCCTCAAGTACATGATGTGCTGTGTGAAGTTTGAAACTAGTAATCTTAACGGTACATAAAATGGTAGGATTGAAATGTGGTCTGGACAAGATGCCACAAGATGAAATACCAGAAGAAAAGATGTTGCCACAGTGCTGTTTGCCTTGTAATCATCCTTACATCCATTTACTTTACTTTCTTGTTTGTTTGTTTGTTTTTAACTCAACTATAACCTAAATATTTTGAGTTAATCCAGTAGATTCTTAAAGCCATCTGCTTATTTGATTTTTGCTATATAAATAATTAGAGCTTAATTTTTAAATGTTTAAATTAGCCTAGGAAATATAGATTAAGAAAAATTAGAGGAGATATTCTAAATATATTTAAATTCTGGGTCCTCCAGAGGAAGATGAAAAAGGCTTTTTTAGGATGCTTTACGTTAGAAGTTCATCAACCAACAGTCTTCAAGTTTTGATGCAGCCATATTTTTAAAAATGGAGACATTTTACATAAAAATCTGTTCTTTAAGTTTCTCTTGATAACTGAGAATGCTTTGGCAACATTGGGTCTGCTTCCTCTCAGGGCAACAGTCATCAGTTTTGGAGTGAGAGCCACCTGCTTTAAACAAGAGAAGCAAACCCTCTCTTGTTTGCCCCAATGCCACGCTCTTGACCACCTACACATAACTATTATCTAACTGGTTCTGTGTTATTTCGAGTTCGTGACCCAGAAAAAAAGGCATATTTTAGTTTGGCATGACAACTTTATTTTTTGAGGCGCAACTGACATGTAACATTCTATTAGTTTCAAGTACACAACATAATGATTTGATATTTATATGTATTGTGAAATAATCACCCCAGTAGTTGACAGCCATCACCATACGTAGTTATAGAACTTTTTTTGTGATGAGAACTTTTAAGTTCTGTTCTATTAGCAACTTGAAAATATGCAAAACAATATTATTAACTAGTGACTACAGCATATTGACTTTAGCCTTCTAACAGTGAAACAGACTGACTCATGAGGCAGTGGGTGCCCCTGCTCGAAGTGTTAGAGGGTCTGGTATAGTGAGAATCAAGAAATACGTGTAAGATTTGGCTAGACGGCCTCTTAAAGTTCTTTTCATCTCTAAACTCCTTTAATTCACTTTGTTAACATAGCATCATTTTCTGAGAAGTGTTAGTCTTTACAAATTTCTTGTCATTTATACATTACCTTTTTTAAAGAGAGATAGTAATTTTTTATAGTAAGAAATCAAGACATATAACTAGCATATGTTTTAGATAATGAATGGGAAGTGTCTCTCCATGAACCCAAGACACAATTGTCCAACATGTCTATTTGTTAAACTGGTGTTTGTTTATTGAGCACCTTATATGTGCTGTGCTTGGGTTCCTGGGAATGTAGGGTTACGTTGAAAAGACAAAGCATATGCTTTTATGGGAGTTTATATTTGGGCATGGAAAATAGAAAACAAATGAATATGTAAGTTCAGAGAGTAACAGATGCTATGAAGAAAATAAAACAGAGTGAGGCAAAGTGTGTGTGTTCCTTTAGAAAAGGTGGCCAGAAATCCCCCCCCAAAGAATTTATATTTGCTCAGAGAATGAACAATTAGAAAGGGTTAGCTATGCAAGGATATATATAAGATTAAGGAACAGGAATGAGTTTGAGTTCTTCAGTTCACAACAGGAAAGCTATTGTAGATGTTGCCTAGCAAGCAAGGGAAAGATTGGCAAGAAATGAAACCAAATGGTAGAGAATGTTCTTAATACAATGGAAAAACATTAGAAGATTTTAAGCTGGGGAATGGTATGATCTGACTTTGGCTGATCTGTAAAGAATAAACTGCTAGGGGCAAAGGAAGATGCAGAGAGACCAACTGGGAAGCTGTTCCTGCAATCCGGGATGGGTGGTGATGGTGAAGTGGTGAGAAGTGATTTACAAGATTTATATGGAAAAGAGAACCAACAGGAATTGATAATGGATGAACTGGGAAGAGAAAGAGGAGGAGGAGAATCAAGGATGACTCCTGTGTTTTTGGATTGAGCAACTGGATGAATGATTGCTAGTCATTGAAATAGTGAAGACTGGGAGAAGCAAATTCTCCCAACGAAAATCAAGTAACATGCTAAGTGTTTCCTGGAATGGCAGGGCATAGATATACAAGAGAAATATATTGGGTGCTAAACATGAATATACAAAAAGAGTAAGACACAGTCTCTGGTCCTGGAGGGCTCACAGTGTAGTGGAGGAAACACAAGACCAAAATGTCAGTAAAGATTTATATCCAACATGACGGAGATGTGAACAAAGTGGAAGAGGAAGGAGCTTTCGGGGGATCCCATTTCCTTATCATGAAGAGGTAAACAGTTTTAACAAGCTCAACTGGGTGTTCCAGAAATGGCTAGCAGCACGACTTGTGAACTTTCCAAAAATATTCTTAACTACTCTTAACCTATTCTTTTACGGAGAAAAGACCGGTTTTTATTTAATCTTTTACCAGAGGTCTTTTTTTCTCACATTTCAATTATCCCAGTAATTCTCCAATTATCCCTTTACATCACATCATGGAGAGAATATGAAACCTAAAAAAATTTAGTTCAGTCTGTTTCTTTCCTCTACAAATTCTAATCTTGTTTCCACTCCCCTATCTCTTTTCTGTCTCAACAGCAACCAAAGCCTACCAAGTGTTTCTTAAGAGTCCATTATGAGCCAAGTACTTGTTTCTTTCCACATTCTCTTTACTTTCTGGCACTTTAACCTTGGAGTATGCTAAAATTTCCAGCTGTTATTTTAAAAGCATTCTTCGACTTCCTCTCTTCCTGACTTGAAGTTTTATTTTCCTCACCATCTCCTATCTATCTCTTTCATCTTGTTTTTCATTTCCCTCTTTTGGCTTAAGTCACCAATAACCTGATAGTCTGCCATGGTTTTGTTTCCTATGATTTAGCTCACCCTTCCCCCTGCCCCCGTGTTTATCTTTCCCATTTCTTATTCTTCAACTGGAGCTTCTGTATACTCCTTCGTTACCATTTCTCTTTATTTTTCTAGGTGTTCCCTGTCCATGTCACTTAATTCTGTTTTCTCTAACGTGCTCTCTGCCAACCATTTCTCTAGTAAACCCATAATAAAAAATTAATATATGAATTTTTAATGCAGCTTAAAATAGTTTGATATATGGATTAAAGATGGTCTGAACATCATCACGAATGGTTAATAATGCCAAACAGCAATGCCTACATTTTTTCCATTTTGCTCACCGGGGTTTCCACTGAGGTATTTTCTTAAAAAAAAAAAAATCTTACAAACAACTGATTTACTTGTCTACTGGGCTGGTTTTAGTTGTAACTTTAGTTATAGTATAGGCTGTAATTAAGTATGATCCAATAGTACCCCCAAAAACCCAAATAAAAAGTCAACAAAATTAGATTTAGAGAATATAATATGACATAAATGAAGACACACATGAAGAAGAAGGAAAAAAGCAAGGGGTGAAGTACATTTCCAAGGTCCTTCCTTTTTAATGGATATTTAAATTGGAAATTTCTGTCATTGTGGATTCAGAAAGAATTGTACTTCTTTTTAAAATTTTTTTTTAATGTTTATTTATTTTTGACAGAGAACGCAAGAGAGCGCACAAGCAGGGGAGGAGCAGAGAGAGAAGGAAACACAGAATCCAAAGCAGTCTCCAGGCTCTGAGCTGTCAGCACAGAGCCTGACACAGGCCTTGAATTCACAAACTGTGAAATCATGATCTGAGCTGAAGTCAGACACTTAACCGACTAAGCCACCCAGGTGCCCCAAGAATTGTATTTCTTTAAAACTAAACAGGTTTCCTTTTGTCCTATGCACTGCAATAAAGACTAAAGTCAAATTAGTAGCCCAAATTCTCTCTGTCTCTCCCTCTCCACTATCCCAAAGATATTTTAAGCTTGAAAGCATTTTTTTAAATTTTTCTTTCTGTTTATTTATTTTATTTTGAGTACAGTTGACACACAATGTTATATTAATTTCAGGTGTACAACATAGTGATTCAACTTCTCTAGGCTGTGCTCTGCTCACCGCAAGCATAGCCACCATCTGTCACCACACACTGCTGCTATAGTACCATCGACTATATTTCCTATGCTGTGCCTTTTATTCCCTTGAATTCCATTAGGCCCCAAAGCATTTTGTTTCCTTGACTACTGCCTACTTCTAATTTGTTATCTTGTTGCATAATATTTATCTCTGTAAGCCACCCCAATAATGTCTGATGAGAGATGGGGTATAAACACCCTTTCTTAATACACACCCTTTTCTAACCATTTGGTGTCACTGTTCGCCCTATTTCTACTTCAGTCTTAACTGACTAGAATGTGAACCATTTGGTTAGAAAATCTGTCACATTTGGAAAGCAGCAGCCAGTCGGAGAGAAATTAAATTGTTTTTCTTTGTCTGCCTACTGTTCCAAGTTTCTGCTGGTGTTGCCAGTCATTTGGAGAGAGAAGTGTGGAGCTTGTTCAGCTGTCAGTGAGTGTGAAGAAGGTTGGGTGGCAGCACGCCAGCCTCTGCTTTTTGCCTTGGAGTCAATAACCGAAGGCTGGGGAGGCTCCGGGGGAGGCTCCACCGGGTCATTCTTGGAGAAAGCAGCTGATGCTTTCTGAGGAAAGAATGCTTGGTCACTATTGTGAAACTGATGGCATTGGTCTACTAGGCAAAGCTCATATTTTCCACTTTCGTATCTCTGCCACTAAAAGTCTTTGTGGACAAAACAACCCTAAGGAAGACTCTTCCCTGAAGCTGAATTTGCCATAAGGTTGGTTCAGTCATCCAATATTGGGGAGATGCTGAAATAGTAAGAATTTCTTTGTGTGAGACAGTTCCTTGAGATGGCCCTGGAGTGTTAGATCAGATCCCTTTGTATTTGTATGAGGAGAATGTGGGAGATATTAAAGGTGTAGCTCTCAAGTGTGATGGGAACGAGAAAGGCATGAATGGAGTGAATACACATCAGATTGAGAGAAGTTATTGAGGAAAAAACTAATCTATGGAGAATCCTGAAAGATAAATGAACCATGGAGCTCTCTAAAAAAATACAGAAAGCTAATAGTATGTGCTGTTTCAATCAGAGACCAGTCTGTCAGACATTCAGTGTTAATGTGTATTTATTTTCAGATGTATAGCAGAAATAAGTGACTCAATCGCTAGGAAGTTAGTCTCATTGGCTTTAGGACTATGACCCTTCCTGTAGGAAAAGTATGTGTTAGGAACTATTGTAAGGAGAAATTTCTCTCCCTCTCCCTTTTGATGTTTATTTAGTAATTATCTGTATTACTATCACAAGGGCTATGGATGCATTATATCATCTAATACTTAACAAGTTTATGAAGTCAACTCTGTTATCACCTCCCTTTTCTCTCTCTCTCTCTCTCTCTTTTTTTTTTTTTTAAATATGAGGGCACCTGGGTGGCTCAGACGGTTAAGCCTCTGACTTCAGCTCAGGTCATGATCTCATAGTCCACAGTCCATGAGTTCAAGCCCTGCGTCAGGCCCTGTGCTGACAGCTCAGAGTGTGGAGCCTGCTTCAGCTTCCGTGTCTCCCTTTCTCTCTGTCTCTCTCCCATTCACACTCTGTCTCTCAAAAATAAATAAATGTTTAAAAAAATTTTTTTTAAATATATAATTTATTGTCAAATTGGCTAACATATAGTGTGTACAATGTGCTCTTGGTTATGGGGATAGATTCCCATCATTCATTGCTTACATACAACACCCAGTGCTCATCCAAACAAGTGCTCTCCTCAATGCCCATCACCTATTTCCCATCTCCCCCACCATCAACCTTCAGTTTGTTCTCTGTATTTAATAGTCTCATGTTTTGCCTCCCTCCCTCTCTGTTTGTAACTATTTTTTTCCCCTTCCCTCCCCCCATGGTCTTCTGTTAAGTTTCTGAAGTTCCACATATGAGTGAAAGCATATGATATCTGTCTTTCTCTGACTGATTTATTTCACTTAGCATAGTACCCTCCAGTTCCATCCACGTTCCTGCAAATGGCAGGATTTCATTCTTTCTCATTGCCAAGTAGTATTCCATTGAATATATAAACTACATCTTCTTTACCCATTCATCAGTTGATGGACATTTACGCTTTTTCCGTAATTTGGCTACTGTCGAAAGTGTTGAATTAAACATGGGGCTACACGTGCCTCTATGAATCAGCACTCCTGTATCCTTTAGATAAATTCCTAGTAGTGCTATTGCTGGGTTGTAGGGTGGTTCTATTTTTATTTTTTTTGAAGAAACTCCATACTGCTTTCTAGAGTGATTGTACCAGTTTGCATTCCTACCAACAGTGTAAGGTTTCACCACATCTGGGCCAGCATCTGTTGTTTCTTGAGTTATTAATTTTAGCCTCTTTAACCGGTGTGAGGTGGTATCTCAGTGTGGTTTTGTATCGCCCCCATTTTCTGAGTGAAGAAATTGGGCCTGAGAAAGTTACTGAAGCAACTTGTCCAGGTTACACAGCTGGCAAATGGCAGAGCCGAGTTCAAACACAGATATTGCTCACATTGTTTACCATTTTTCTGTATATGTTTAATTCATGATATAGGTGCAAAAGTGGAGGTAGAAAGTTATCTTACTCTTAAATCGGTTAGTTATGTATAGACTAACATTTGAAAGGGATTATTGAGACATTGATACATTTCTAAGGAACTGAGGAGACAAAATGGCCTCAACATAGAACTTTGCAAGACAATGTCAAACACAACTGCAAGATAAAACAGTTTCCATAGAGATGGTAGAGCCTGGCAAGGTACCATATACAACATTCAGGACCTACTCATATACTAGGCTCATGTGCATAATTTTTCACGGTTTTGAAAATGGATTCTATCACTAGTTGCATGACCTTGTTCAATTTAGTTCATTTCTCCGGATTTTATTTTTCTTATTTGCAAAATAAGGATAGTAACTACACATACTTCATAAGTTGTGATGATTGAATGAATTCATATATGGTCTGATGCATAGCAAATTCTCACATGTTAGCTACCATCATTGTGAGCCCTGCCATCATCTCCCTTAATTCCTTGTAATTCTATTGTTATCATGTCCATTTTATAAGTAAGAATACTGAGGCAATACGTAAGATGTTTGGCTTTGGAGTCGGTTTTCTTTTCTTTCTTTCTTTCTTATTTATTTTGAGAGAGAGAAAGAGAGAGAATCCCAAGAGGCTCCATGCTGTCAGCATAGAGCCCCATGTGGAGCTCAATCCTACAAACCATGGGGTCATGACTTGAGCCAAAATCAAGAGTCAGAGGCTTCACCAACTGAGACACCAAGGCTGCCGTGGAGTCAGTTTTCTTAACCACCATCCTGAGGCTCACACATGCTGTAAGCAGTCATTCAAACCTCAGACAACTAGAAAAGGCCACAATTGGAGTTGGACTAGTATTTTCCCACCGAAAGACTAGAGTCTGCAGTTTTTGCTATAATTCAGAGACTGATGAGAGTTGAAGGATTAAAAGAAAGATTCTGTCTAACAACCAGAAATACACTAACATTGCATTCCAACACATGATACCTTCTAGCATGCCCAAATCAAATTGTGGAAAAGAGAAGTTAAATACACAGAAAAGAAAATAGCAAACAAAATACTCAAAACAAGCAAGAAGATAAGTTATATTAAGGAAATAACATAAACTAACAAAATGGATCAAGGGAATCAAAACAGACAGATTCCCAAAACTAAACTCTAAAAGTTCATTTTAACATGGTAAACCAAACCAGGAGTAAAATAATTGAATTATGTTTGTTTACTTTTTTTTTTAATTTTAATTCCAGTGTAGCTAACATACATGTTATATTAGTTTCAGGTGTACAATATAGCGACAATTCAACAATTCTGTACCTTGCTCAGGGCTCATCATGACGAGTGTACTCTTAATCCCCTTCACCCATTTTACCCATGCTCCCACCCACCTCCCCTCTGGAAACCACCAACCAGTTTGTTCTCTGTAGTTAAGAGTCAATTTTTTGGTTTGTCCCTTTTTTTCTTCATTTGGTTAGTTTCTTAAATTCCATATATGAATGAAATCATATGGTATTTGTCTTTTTCTGATTTATTTCACTTAGCATTGTACCGTCTAAATCTATCCACCTTGCAAATGGCAATATCTCATTCTTTTTTGTGGTTACTATTCCACTATATATAATGTATATATTATATATTATATATATATTATTATATATTAATATGCATATATTATATATGCATTTATATATATTATACACACACATATCTTCTTTATCCATTCATCTATCAATGGATACTTGGGTTGCTTCTGTAATACAGCTATTATAAATAATTCTGTAATAAACATAGGGCAGTCTGTATCTTTGAATTTGTGTTTTTGCATTCTTTAGGTAAATATCCTGTTTTGTTATTATGTTTTGGTTTTCTGATGATATTGAGTAAGAATTTTTGTCAAGTTGTAATAATCTTACAGAGACACAAAATAATTCAATTCTTGTATCAGATCGGTTTTTGTAACAGTTCAAATTCAATGAAAATAACTTCCATCTACCTTTGTGAAGATTAGAATTGGAAGTGTTTTAATGTTCTCCTTAGACCAATTATCACTTGTCGAGTGTTCAAAAGACTATCAAAATTTCTCCAAATATAGTGTCTACAAAAACCAGTATGTGAATAAGAAGAATGATTCTTTTATTCCAGATTTCTTCCCCCCTTTCTGTTTTTTCCTCCCACTCTGCAAAACCAGGAAATATTATTCATTAGACATTTTCTTTTGTATTGTTCCAGTTGCTGGGGATCTAGTGATTAAAAAGACAAAGACAAACCAGGTGCCCGCTCTCCTAAAATGGAGACAAATAAAGCACCGGAAAAAAAAAAATGTCTCAATGCAAGACAACAGTAACAAAAATGCAGGCAGTCATCTTTTTAATGCTGCAACTATTGGATTTAGTAATAGTAATAATTAGTATATGATAGGTAACATTTATTGAGGACTTATTTCTGTAATATACTGCTAAGCATTTTATATACAGTATATCTTGAATACTCACAGTTCATTCATTTAGCAAGTGTGGAGAGCCTACTTTGTGCAAGTCACTCTCCTAGGACTGACCTTCATCAGTGAACAAAAGAAAGTCTGGGCTCTGCTGAAGTTTGTATTCTGGGACTAAATAAGTACTAGAAAAATGTGCGTGCATGTGTGTGTGTGTTTTTAAATAGAAGCTCTATGATAAGTGTTCTTATCACACACATGAAGATAATAAAAGGGGCAGGAGGACACTTTGGGAGGTAATGGGTGTTTGTGGCCTTGATGATGATGTTGATGGTTTCATGGGTGTACCCTTATCTCCAAACTCACTGAATTCTATATATTGAATAAGTACAACTTTTTACATGTCCAATAAAGTGGTTTAAAGAAAGATAAATTTTGTGAGTTGGCAAGCTGAATTAATGGTGAAATCAAGGAGAGAAGTGGAGTGCTGGGGAAGAAGAGCTACTCTGAAGAGAAGATGAGAAGGTCAGCTGCTAACAGTTTGAACTTGAGTTTATAACAGTTCATCCAAATGGAATTGCTGTATGGCTATTTGTAAGGAGGGGCTGGCGGGAAACTAAATGGAGATAAAGACTTGGGGATTACCTTCTCAGGAGATAGGTGAAGCAATGGTGTTACAAACTCACTGACCAATAGTGTGAGAGAAAAGTATGGAGGGCGAAGGACAGATCCTTGAGAAACAGGAAAGGGCAGCATCGAGGAGTGGGAATGATCTCCCAAGAGAGAAACGCAGCAGTTAGAGAATGAAGAAGAGATCAAGAGAGTTACAAATGCAGCAGGAAACTCAAGAGTAGAGAAGACAGGGGAACATAATTACTTTTTGGCAAGAAAATGGCTGCTGGTAATATCGAAAGAGCACCTTATGTTGAGTGGAAGCATAGGAGTGCAGAAACCAAATGCAAAGCATGGAAGGGGGGTGGGCAGGCAGGAAATGGAGGCAGCCAGTACAAGGAAGCAGAGATAGGATAATAGCTAGAAAGGAGTGTAGGACCCATTTTAAGAACAAAGTGGCACTGCTCTGTTCACATCTAGTCTCTGGGTACCTAAGACTATTGAGACAGAAATCAGCTCAGTGAACGCAATTCCTTATGAAATATTGAAAAAATCCATTTTTTTCTGTATAGTAGTCGGCTTTCTGATTACAGTCAAACCCACAGAAGAGACCAAGGTATCAGTTTTTGAATATGAATCAGAACTCTGTGCCTTCCAATGTGAAAGCTTTCTTTTCCCATCTCCTTTCACATTGCGATTTATTTTTGGTGTCAGTCAGAAAGGGAAAATTGTCCTCTGGTAGGTAGCAGGATTTGAAATAAGGGAGAAAATGAAACATACTCTGTCATAAGGTTGCATTTGTATTAGGAAAATATCATTTTGGCAGGAGAGACAGTGTAATTTGTCAAGCAGATTAATCTCAGGAATGGAAAGTCCTAATCAAATGGCGAAAACTTTAATATATCTCTTGGATAGACAGCTTGGCCACAGCTCTGTAACTGCTTTGGGAGTGAAAGGAGACGTAGGCTATCTGCAAGAATCTAGTGGGTGGAAATCATGATAAATCTGGGGAATCTGTATAATTAGATTTGTTCAGTATTGGTCTGTTCCCACTTTCAGCAATGCAGTAGAGCAAGTAGAAAATGCTCATTTAGAGCATAGCCTGAGTATACTATACTAACATTCCTTTGATCAATCTCTAAGGTTCTCAATGGCTAAAAAAGTAGAGAAATGATCAGAATAATTTTTTCTCTCTCACTTTTTCCTCTTTCACCCTTAATTATATTTGTTATATATATATATATAAAACAAATTATATATATATATATATATATATATGTTTATTTTTGAGAGACAGAGAGAGCATGAGCAGTGGTGGGTGGGTGGGGGGGGAAGGGTAGAGAGAGAGGGAGACACAGAATCCGAAGCAGGTTCCAGGCTCTGAGCTGTCAGCACAGAGCCAGACGCGGGGCTCAAACTCACAGACCATGAGATCATGACCTGAGCCAAAGTTGCACGGTTAACCGACCGAGCCACCCAGGTGTCCTTATGTCTGTTATATTTTTAAAATAAGCAAAAAAAAATTGATGGAAAAAATTCAAAACAACACACAAGCACTGATTTTTCTTTTCTCAAATCTTTTAGTGGTATTCCAAGTGAAACTTGAAATTATTGGCTAATTTATTCTGATTCTGCTCTCTAATTCTTGTCTCATTAGGAGATCTTTCAGGAAATATTTGTTTACTGATAGATGCATAAAAGCTATGCCTTATATGCCATCACTTCTCTTTTTAATTACTAAAATGGTGGTAGAGGTAAGTGGTTCTAGAACATGGAGGAATTTGGCTTTGATCGTTTTATTTCATCCCTTCAAGGTTAGTACCAACTTCTGTGTATCCACAGAATAGGACTTTATGAGTGGTAAATAGTCATAAAGCATAGTTCAATGTATTCTCACAAAGAACACTGTCACATTTTCAACTGTAATAAAAATAGTTTAAAAATCCCATAAAGAAGCCAAATGGACCAAATTTAAGAGCTCAATATATATTGCTAATTATCATAGAATCATTATCCAATTCCCTAGTAATTGATGATTTGGGAAGCTTAAATTGCAATTTGAATACGAACAGGTTATATCCAGTGTTTCCAGCACACTGCAGACGCTGTTTGAGTGACGGAGCCTCTAAGGGGTAGGGGGCAGTCTACGGAAATAAAACACACGTGCTGGGTGCTGCCTAAAATGTACATAAACTGCCACTACTTTATCAAATTGTAATATCTCTCCTCTCAAAATCTTAGACAGCTTGTGCATACCATCTGCTCTTTGTCTGTATTCCTTCTGTGCTTTTCTTCATCTAGAAGAATGGTTCTTGAAATTCTTACAGGACTCTTTAAAACGCTTGCCACATATTTTGAGAAGCATCTGGTTGGAAGTCGTCCTGCTTTCTGTATTTGTTCCCAGCTGTCTGGCGTGTGCCATGTTTCTCGTGAATCTAGTTTTGTTAACTTTTGGGGTAAATGCTTTTGCATCTGCTTCAGCACATATTTACGGTGAGACTAATAGCCCAAAGCAAGTTGCTAAGGGTTGTATAAGTGAAAGACTCAGTGTCAGGAAAACTTGATTAATTTACCTGCCATCTAATTTGCACAAGGTTACCTGGAATTGGTGTTTGTTTCTTTTGCTTGATGATTTCAAGATGGACCTTGTCCCTTTAAGGAATCCTGGATACCTTGAATACTTTCTCAAACATCTGCTCTGGTTTCATCAGGGAGACTTGGGGATAGCTATAATTCACATAGCTTTCCTTCAGCAAACAAGGCACCTACCTGTCAGTAAGACAAATTTTCCAAGGAGCTAAAAAATGGAGAGTGTTATAAAGGAGCTCTGAATCTTAACAGGGACAGAACTTTCAGTTAAAGTAGCTTTGGAAGGTTGTCTATTGCTGGTTACTTTTTATTATTTTCATAGTCTTTTTGTATTAAATCCTTATATTGGGGAACCCGGTTGGCTCCATCAGTTGAGCGACCAACTCTTGATTTCGGCCCAGGTCATGATCTCACAGTTTAGGGGTTCGAGCCCCACATCAGGCTCTGTGCTGCAAAGCCTGCTTGGGATTCTCAGTCTCTTTCTCTCTGTCCCTCCCTTGCTCGTGTTCTCTCCCTCAAGATAAATAAATAAACTTTAAAAACTCATTAAATTAACATATACACATTAAAATTTGGAAATTTCAAAACATATAAAGATGAAAATTAAAATCATATGTAATGTCTACAAATAATCATCACAATATGATGATAGATAACACTTACATGGTATTACCGCGTAACAAGCAGTGTTCTAAATGCTTTACTTACCTTAATTCTTTTGACTCTCATGTTGATTTTAATGAGATAGACACTATCAGTATCCTCATTATAGAGATGAGGATTCTGAAGCACAGGTTAAGTTACTCGCCCATGCCCATTTGGCCAATCAATGTCATGGCCCAGATTCAAATACAGGCAGACCAATTCCAGGGTCTAACCCTTAACTGCTATGCTGTGCCATTAACCTTTGTTTATCACTATTCACACTTACATGAAATTCCTTACAGACTGCTTTCAGTCAAGTTTTTAAAACAAGGTTGAAATCAGAGACCATGTTTAATTATTTGCCTTAATTTTGTTTATTTAATCTTGTAACAAGTTTTTCCCTACACTATCTGCAAACATTTGGTAAGCATCTTTGTAATAAAAATATTTTCATTCAGTTAAGTTTCTGAGATGCCCTTCTTCATATATCACCCATTTACAAAAGTTTGCTTTGCCTACGGAGCAGTAAGAGCACAGATGCAAAAGTGCAGAATGCCAACAAGTCCCTGCAGGGTGATTAGAGTGAATGACCTTTGGTCAATCGCTTAGCCTCATTAAGCCTCAGTTTTCTCACCTGTAAAATGGGGCAATGATATTGATAACCTGGAGTACAAAGTTGTCATGGCAACTGAGAGATACACCCGAGAAGCATGTTTAGGAAAGTATATAGCTATTTACAAACATCAGTGATTATTTTTAATGATAATGAACATGTCCAACCATGGCTAGAAATTTCTAGAGGAAATTCTTTCTGAGGCAAAGGAGGAGATAAGAGAGGTTTATTAAAGAAATGAACATAAAACATCGAGAAACTACTATAGAATAATTCAGCAATGGGAATGGAAGCACTGAAAAGAAAAATCCCCAGCATAAATAAGATTTCCATTATTTCCTTCCAGACTTTTTTCTATCAACTTAGAAACTTTTCTCGACAATCAACACACAGTGTTATATTAGTTTGAGGTGTACAATATCATGATTCAATAATTCTATACATTTCTCAGTGTTCATAAAGATAAGTGTACTCTTAATCCTCCTCACCTATTTCGCCCATCCCTCAACCGCCAGTTTGTCTCTGTATTTGAGTCTGGTTTTTGTTTGTTTGTTTGTCTCTTTTCTTCCTTGATTGTTTATTTGTTTTACATCTTGAATCATATATTTGTCTTTCTCTGACTTATTATACCCTCTAGATCCATCCATGTTATTGCAAATGGCAATATATCATTCTTTTTTATGGCTGAGTAATATTCTATTCTGTATATACACCACATCTTCTTTATGAAATCATCATTTATTAATGCACATTTGGGTTGCTTCCATATCCTGGCTATTGAAAAGCTGCAATAAACACAGGGGTGCATATATCTTTTAGAATTAGTGTTTTTGTTTTCTTTGGGTAAATACCCAGTAGTAGAATTACTGGATCATATAGTAATCCTATTTTTAATTTTTTTTTTAACTGTGAGATCAGGACATGAGCCAAAATCAAGACTAAGAGCTTAACTGACTGAGTCACCCAGGAACCCCTATTTTTAATCTTTAAAAAACTTCCATACTGTTTTCCACAGTGGCTACACCAAAAGTGCATAAGAGTTCCCTTTCTCCACATCCTTGCCAACATTTGTTATTTTTTTTTTTTGTTTTGGATGTAAGCTATTCTGACAAGTGTAAAGTGATACCTCATTGTAGTTTTAATACGCGTTTCCCTGTTGATGACTGACATTGAGTATCTTTTCATGTGTCTGTTGGCCATCTGTATGTCTTCTTTAGAAAATGGTCTGTTTAGGTACTCTGCCCATTTTTTAATTGGATTATTTGGTTTTTTGGGGTGTTGAGTTGTATATATTCTTTATATATTTCAGATAGTAATCTCTTATTGGATATATCATTTGCAAATATCTTTTCCCATTCAGTAGTTTGCTTTTGCTTTGTTGATGGTTTCCTTTGCCATGCAAAGGTGTACCCCCAGTAGTTTAATTTTGCTTTTGTTTCCTTTTTCAGAGGAGGCATATCTAGAAAAATGTTGCTGTGGCTGATGTCAAAGAAATTACTGCCTATGTTTTCTTCTAGGAATTTTCTGGTTTCAGGTCTCACATTTAGGTCTTTAATCCATTTTGAGTTTAGTTTTGTTTATGGTGTAGGAAAGCGTTTCAGTTTCATCGTTTTGCATGTTAATTTTCACTTTTCTCAGAACCATTTATTAAAGAGACTATCTTTTCCCGATTGTATATTCTTGCCTCCTTTGTCAGAAATTAATTGACCATATAAGCATGGGTTGATTTCTGGACTCTATTTTGTTCCATTGATCTTCATGTTTATTTTCATGCTAGTACTATATTGTTTTCATTACTACAACTTAGATTACTACAGCTACTGTATTTTGAAACCTGGGATTGTGATACCTCCAACTTTGTTCTTATTCAAGACTACTTTGACTATTTGGGGTCTTTCGTAGTTCCATACAAATTTTAGGATTATTTGTTCTAGTTCTGTGAAAATTGCTGTTAATATTTTTATAAGGATTACATTAAGTCAGTAGGTTGCTTTGGGTACTGTGGGCATTTTAACAATATTATTTCTCCAAATCCATGAGCATGGAATATCTTTCTATCTGTTTGTGTCATCCTCAATTTCTTTCATCAATGTTTTATAGTTTTCAAAGTACAGGTCTTTCATCTCCTTGGTTAAATTTCTTCCTACTTATTTTATTCTTTTTGGGGCAAAAATAGGACTGTTTTCTTAATTTCTCTTTCTTCTACATTATTAGTTTATAGAAATGCAATGGATTTCTGTATATTGATTTTGTGTCCTGTGACCTTACTGAATTCATTTATCAGTTCTTATAGGTTTTGGGTGGAGTCTTTAGGGTTGTCTATATAGTATCATGTCATCTGAAAATAGCAGAAGTTTTACTTCTTTCTTATCCATGTATATGTTTTTTCTTTCTTTTTCTTATCTGATTGCTGTGGCTAGGACTTCCAATACTATGTTGAATGAAAGTGGTGAGAATGGACATCCTGATCTTCTATCAACATTTCATAAGCTTGTTATTTAGCTCCTCTCAACAATATGGTCAGTAAATTGCTGAATCAATTGCTTTCGTTTTCCTCCCTTTTTGATTTGCTGCTATCCTTTTCATTTCTCCCTTTTTAAATTTGTTCCTTTCTTACCTAATTTTTCCCTTTTCTCTTCTTCCTTTCCCTTCCCAGGGCCATCACTGTATAAAGTGCTTCTGTTTGTGGGCAAACCAGGTTAGAACCTGGAGTCTTGCCATCGACCTTTGAGAAGTGCTTGTCCATTCCTCTTCTCTGTCTTTGCAGAGGACCACACCCAAGTGGTTTCAGACACAATGGCTGAACACTTGTTATTGAGGGCTCCAGGAAAGGAGTACTGAGGCAGAGTACTGCAGCAGCAAGCAGCCTATAACCACAAGAATCAACTTAATTAAATGAACTATTTTGTAACTAACTTGGCTTACTCACTGAAGAAAGATAGTATTCAAAAATGTCAATAAAATGTTAAAGAAGATGGATTGTTTTTAACTCCAAGTTCTTTCTAAAACCGGTTGAAAATATCTACAAAAATTGCACTGAGGACATTTTATATGAAACAGTCTATTCTAATTCTCCAGCTTTTGCCATTTTTGAATATTGTTGGTAGTAGCTCAACATGTGAACATGTTTTTGAAGTTTCTTTTAATTTGGGGCTTGGCACTTGCCATAGCAATCCTAGCAAGACTGAATAGCAGCTCCAACCGATGTGGAATACCTGTCTTCTAAATTTGTTATAGAGATACGCTTGCAGATATGTAGAAAGAGAACCTGCATTCTGGGATGATATCATCAGTGCCTGCCCACTGCCTTAGATCCATGTTGCCCTGTCCAGAAAAAGTACCATAGAAAATTTTGCAGTATGTAAGTCTAGACAAAATATTTTTGGATGCTTTGAGCATATCCCTCCAGATTAAACCCTATTGCCAAAGGGTTAATTGGATTCAAAGATCCCTCCCATGAGGTTTGAGAGTCTGTGATATAAATTCCATCTGTTTCTTGAAGCGGTTTATGGGTTTGGCAATATGATGTGTTGGCCTGACAATTGTTTAAAAAATCCCTTTTAGCCTGATACAGGTATAATTTTTTTATAGTATCCAGATTTATTTTCTTGAACATCTAATTTTAAATTAGAAACCAGTCCAGCTCTGTGTCTGGGATACAAAATTTGTTCTGAATGTGAGTACTACATAGCCATCTCTTAACCAAAGAGGTGTTAATTTTTTTTTATACTGTCGTGTAGGAGTGTAACAATATTTCTCCCATTTTAATGCTATGAGAATTAGAATGTTATAAACAGTGAAAGTCAGGCTTGAAATATTTCTCAGCTATACTTTTTTTTTGCATCAAGGGATTCTCTACAAACTGTTTTCAGTGGATTATGAGATACGTGGTAACCTCTAGGTGTATGTAGACTCTGTGTGCCCATTTTTCATGAATAACGTTCAAGTAGGTAAAATCAGGTTTAAAAACAAAAGGAACAAACTCAATCTTAAATGGTTAAAACTGGGAAAAGTCAGTGTAAGACAGGATAACTGTTGGAAGAGGAGAGAGAGTTTTATCTCTTTGTCTTAATCAGGGAAGGGAAGGATCTGCTTCCCTTTGACCCTTTCATCAGCTATATTCCTGGCTTTGAATTTTACCTAATGAACTACTTTGGCTATATTAATGCTTGGATATGGAATTCCTTTAGTTCTGCTCCAGCTTCCTCATGTTCTATGAAATGCTGAACCTTGTCTTGTGGCTTCTCTCCTCTTATCAAGACTTATTTGGTCACATGATCAGTTTGTAAACCTTCATTTCGACCTGACTTCAACTTATTTATTTTTAAGTTTATTTATGTCGAGAGAGAGAGAGAGAGAGAGAGCGCACAAGCAAACAAGGGAGGAGGATCAGAGAGAGAGATAAAAAATGGAGAGAGAGATAATCCCAAGCAGGCTCTGCACTGGAAGCACGAAGCAGGATGCAGAGCTCTATATTACAAACCCTGAGATCGGGACCTGAGCTGAAACCAAGAGTCAGATGCTCAAACAACTAAGCCACCCAGGTGCCTTGACCTGGCTTCACCTTAAATTGTACTTCAAATACTCTTTCCCTGTCTCCACATACTTCCACTGCTGGCAAGGGGCTCTGTTCCTTCAGTCTACAGCAACCACTCAGGAAGCTTTCTGTCTGGACTGATATTAACCCTTAGGCATCATTGATATGAAGAAGGAGATTACACAACATTCGCTAACTGTTCAATTCTCAGAAGAGACAGAGTCCCTGGTTTTTGAGAACAGTGTATCAACTTCTGTAGCTGCTCAACCTACCAATGGAAGATAAGAAGCCTTAGGTTTCCCTCTGTACCAGTATCATGTTCCATTATTTAGAATTAAGAATAGCTGGTTTTAGAACAAGATGATGATGGTCTCAGCTAGTTTTTGGAAACAAGGAAATAAATCCGGAACATCAATTTCTGGAAGAAATACTTTTTTTAAACGTTTATTTATTTTTGAGAGACATAGAGACAGAGCATGAGCAGGGGAAGGGCAGAAAGAGGGAGACACAGAATCTGAAGCAGGCTCCAGGCTCTGATGGGCCATCAACACAGAGCCTGACGCGGGGCTCCAACTCACAGACCGTGAAATTATGACCTGAGCCGAAGTCGGCCGCTCAACTGACTGAGCCACCCAAGCTCCCCTGGGAGAAATATTTGCCTCTAACCCCTTACAGTTACATGGCAGTACCCTATTAAGGATTAGAGTCCATTGCACTCCTGTCTCCTTCTGGTCTTTTTGACCTGCCTTTTCTTCTTTAGATCATAATTTGACATTAGAAATATTTCCTCATCATCAGTCCCAATTTCAGGATTTCAGATTAATATGTTTAGACTCTACAAAAGGAAGAAAACAGTGTCCTTAACTCTATAAAGACTATTCAAACAATGACTGAGTTAGCATCTGGAGCTGCTATCTGCTCTTGTGGATGCCTGATCTCTTGGGCTAATGTTTATTCCACCAGATGCCCTCTTTAACATGCTCAGCCTCCCAAGAGCCAGATAAAAAGCTCTGTGTTCACCTGCTTTTTGACTCAGAACTGTCTCCTGGCTCCATTCCTCATCATCTCCTCCAACCTCTCTCTTATTAGCCATCACCAGCCTCCATGTTCTTCAAATGTCATTAGGCTCCCCTTCTTTTCCTAGTTCCCCTTTGAAATGGTAACTGGATTTAAGATTGTTATGCTGGCTTTCATTTAATATCCTTTTGAGGTGGTGTTTTGGTAAATGCCTTAGATCCCTGACACTATAACTATGTCTTTGGCTTACTTGTGACTTTAGACACTGATGGAAGACTGTGTTCCTTTACTGGTTAACTAAAAATTATAATGCCGAAAGTCATATGGCAGTTTCTGCCTCTAGATCTAAATGACAATCTACTCCAGGACACTGATTCTATGTGATCGGCTGCATCTAGTGTGAGCAGATATTAAACTTCTGTGTGGCAGAAGTTTTCATATTCCCGTCACCAAGTGTACTGTCTGCCAGACATAATGTCAGCTGAACATCTTTTGAATGAACAAACATATCCCAGGGACAGTTTGAGGGCATATGTAGAACTTTAGACTGGGCTCTGTATTCTATCAAAAAACTTAATTATGAATTTATAAAAAGATGATAAAAATTGAAGCTTCAACTCAGATGACATTGATATTTGTCAGACATCAAAGTGACTGTGAAGCAGATCTCCATATGCAGCATCACAATTTTATTAAAATTATACCTGGGATTTAATTTATAGAGGCAAGACTAAAGATGAAAAAGAATGGCCAATGCCATTGAAAGACAATTTATTATTTATGTTTCTTAAGAGATGGCAGCACATCATGTCACATAGGGCCACTGGAGAAGCATCAGGTTTTAGTCAGGAGGCAAAAGCAGGAACAAAGAGAAAACCTAGCCTGGAACCTTTGCTGAGATTTCTGTGAGAAAGCCTAGTGGGGTTGGGTTAACAGCTCAGAACCGACTATTTTGTATAATGTTGGTGGGTTCTTGGATGTAGGGGTGATCTCTAGTTCTCTGATAGCTGGCCTGGGGTTATTTAGCACAGGGGACATAATGACTTGATGTATGAGAGTTTGATAAGGAGAAGATTGAGGGTATAGGCTCTAGATTGGTTAGTTTGCATATAAAAGATGTTCTTTCGAGTAAGTTGTTTACCATTTTTAGGAATTGGCTAGCCTGGAAAGGGCAGTTTCTTTCTGTGTCCTGAAGTCTCCCCAGGAAGTCAAAACATCATTCCATAGAAAATTAAAAAAAACATGATTAATATAATGGAAATGGTTGCTCACTTATATTATGGCCCTTCCACCCCTCAGCCAAATTAGAGACAAGAGAAGAAATCAGGAAGTGACTTTTGAAGATATTTGTTTGGAGAGGAAACTGTTACTATAAAGTGATAGTTTCCTTGCCCCAACACACATGCACACATAAGAGGTGGAAGGAGTAAGGGGTTCTGCTTTCTTCTCCTCAAGCACAGTGCAGGGAGTTGCTACAAGATCCCTCTGAGGGCTTGTGGTGGGTGTTCACAGAAGATGCGTGCCTGAACCATGTCTGAGAAGACCAAAGCATTCTGTGGCCAGTTTATTCAAAGAAACATGTAGACTTTGCTGTGGGGCAGATGTGAGCAGACAGAAGAGAGAGCCAGAGTGGTATCATCTTAGGTCCAGTCCAGTGGGGCTATCTGCAGGAAAGGAGGACTCTGGTAGCAAGAAGTTACAGGTGAGCCCTGAATTCTTAAGGGCTACAAAATGAGTTGCAAGGGATGACCCCAAACAGAGATGTATCTGCCTAGGTCAAGAGAACTGCAGAACAGGGACTTGAGTGATGGAGATCACCAAAGAACCCTCCAATACACCCACGGAAAAAAAAGAGTTTCAAATACCTGCCAGACCCAAGAAGCCTGAAGGAAGCTTAGGAGAATATCTTTAAATAACGCCTCTCTCCCTTAATACTTCATTCTTTCTGTATTTCCCCTGAAAGTGTCCAGAAGCAGTTAGTAAACCAGGCAGGGTGGAGATTGAGTATGGAGAAGTAGGGAGGAGGCCATTTATTATACCCCATTTCTTTCTTTCTTCTTTTTTTTAATTTAAATTTTAGTAGTTAACATACGGTGTAATATTGGTTTTAGGAGTAGAATTCCGTGGTTCATCACTTACATACAACACCCAGTGCTCATTACAAGTGCCCTCCTTATTGCTTATCACCAGCCAGCCTATCTCCTACCTCCCTCCTTCCATCAACCCTCAGTTTGTTCTCTATCATTAAAAATCTCTTGTGGTTTGTTTTCCTCTCTTCCCTTTCTTGGTCCTCCCCTTTCTGTATGTTTAACTGTTTTGTTTCTTCAATTCCACATATGAGTAAAATCATATGGTATTTGCCTTTCTCTGATTGACTTCTTTCGTTTAGCATAATACATTCTAGCTCCATCTATGTCATTGCAAATGGCAATTTTTCTTTCTTTTTGATGGCTGAGTAATCTTCCATTGTATGTATGTATGTATGTATACCACATCTTCTTTATACATTCATCATTTAATGGACATTTGGGCTCTCTCCATAGTTTGACTGTTGTTGATAATGCTGCTATGAACATTGGCATGCATGTACCCCTTTGAATCTGTATTTTTATATCCTTTGCGTAAATACCTAATAGTGCAATATCTGGATTGTAGAGTAGTTCTATTTTTATTTTTTTGAGGAATCTCCATATTATTCTTCAGTGGCTACACCAGTTTGCATTCCCACCAACAGTGCAAGAGTGTTCCCCTTTCTCCACATCCTTGCCAACACCTGTTGTTTCTTGTGTTATTTAATTTTAGCTACTCTGACAGTTGTGAGGTGGTATCTCATTTTGGTTTTGATTTGTATTTTCCTGATGATGAGTGATGTTGAGCATCTTTTCATGTGTCTTTTGGCCATCTGGGTATCTTCTTTGGAAAAGTGTCTATTCATGTCTCTGATCATTTCTTAACTGTATTTGTTTTCTGGGGTTGAGTTTGATAAATTCTTTATAGATTTTGGATACCAACCCTTTATCAGATATGTTGTTTGCAAATATCTTATCCCATTCTGTGCACTGCCCTTTAGCTTTGTTGATTGTTTCCTTCACTGTGCAGAAGCTTTTTATCTTGATGAAGTCCTAATAGTTCGTGTTTGCTTTTTTTGTTTCCCTTGTCTTTAATGATGTGTCTAGTAAGGAGTTGCTCTTGCTGGGATCAAAGAGGTTGCTGCTGGTTTTCTACTCTAGGATTTTGATGGTTTCCTGTCTCACATTTAGGTATTTCATCTATTTTGAATTTATTTTTGTGTATGGTTTAAGAAAGTGCTCCAGTTTCATTCTTTTGCATATTGCTTTCCAGTTTTCCCAACACCGTTTGTTGGAGAGACTGTCTTTTTTCCATTAGATATTCTTTCCTGCTTTGTTGAAGATTAGTTGACCGTATAGTTGTGGGTCAATTTCTGGCTTTTCTGTTCTGTTCCATGATCTGTGTGTCTGTTTTTTTGCCAGTACCATACTGTCCTGATGACTATAGCTTTGTAATATAGCTTGAAATTCAGAATTGTGATGCCTCCAGGACTGTTTTTCTTTTTTAGAATTGCTTTGGCTATTTGGGGTCTTTTGTGGATCCATACAAATTTTAGGATTGTTTGTTTTAGCTCTGTGAAAAATGCTATGGTATTTTTATATGAATTACATTAAATGTATAAATTGCTTTGGGTAGTATAGACATTTTAACAAAGTTTATTAATTCTAGTCCATGAACCTGGAATGTTTTTTCGTGTTATCTTCAATTTCGTTCATAGGTGTTCTATAGTTTTAAGAGTACAGATCTTTTACTTCTTTAGTTAAGTTTATTCCTAGGTATCTTATTATTTTTGATGCAACTGTAATGGGATTGATTCCTTCATTCCCATTTCACCCGTTTTCTACTGGAAGTTTCCAGCCTGTAGCATACTAGGAACCCAATTCTGATTGATTCCTGGCAGGACACTTCTGATTTCTGAATGAAGACTATGTTTTTCATTTAAAGTGACTGTAGTACTGTCCATTACCAAAAAGCAAGCAGACAAGTCATGAGACCTACCAAAATTTTCATCAAGGGACAGGATAAAAGCAACAGAGGACACAAGGAAATATTCCATCATATAAAAAAAGCTATAATGCCTTAACAGAGTTAAGGTAAAGCATACTTTTGGCAAAGATCTACCACACGGAAGAGAAGAAACCCATAGAAGTTTCTGCTTTGTGCCTCCAATGAAATACCAAGAAAATGTGATTTCTTTGATAGCATAGAAAGAAAGAAAGAAAGAAAGAAAGAAAGAAAGAAAGAAAGAAAGAAAGAAAGAAAGAAAGACCGTATAGTTGTGGGTCAATTTCTGGCCACAGAAAGAAGGAAAGAAGGAAAGAAAAGAAATAAAATAAAACCCAGTAAGTTGGGAAGCAGGTTGAGAAGGGTACGAGATGAGTGAAGGAATCAATTGAAGAATCAGGGAATTAAAATACCAAAAGAGCACATAAAGAACTAAAGTTACGTGCAGAAAATAGAATCAGTGAGGTAGAGGACTAAACTGAAGTGCTCAAAAAATACTCAGAAAAGAGAGCAGTGATGGCTCTTGTTAAATGAATACTTGCTGGGTACCAACACATTACAGAAGAAGAAGCAGAGACCTGGTGAGGTCACCTAATGTGTCCAGGCAAATATCCGGGAGATGATGGAAGAGAATTCCAACTCAAGTCTGTTAGACTCCAAAGCATGTTTGTTAATCATGACACTTTGCTACACACAAGGATGAGACATTTAGATCTGAGGGAGAATGAACAAAAACCAACTCATAGATGATGAGTATTTAAAGGGAAAAAAGCAGAACAAATTGAGCATGGACAAAAATAAAAACCAGAATAAAACTTTCTTTCACTGAAAAAAATTATACAAATGAAAGATCTTATTTCGTTAGAAAATTAGACAATTGATTGAAACAAATAAGAATTGGTTGTTTACATAGAAGTGACAGTAGGGAATATGGAAATAAAATAGTTAAACCATTTGCAAAATGGATAGAATTTACTGCTGCTAAGAATGTGGTGAGACAGGTATTCATATTTATGGAAGTATCAAGTAGTATGTAAAAAATATTGATCATAAAAAAGTAATCCGAATTGCAGACAAGAAATCATTTAAAGGAGGCAGACATTAATTTTATAATCAGAAAAAACTTGAAATAGAAAAAGTTAAATATGTAAATAGAACTAAAATAATATTTTAATGTTTGGTATGATTATTGAAATAAAAAAATACTTCTTATTAACAGAGCCTAATATCTGCGGTTTTTCACCAGTGGAAAAAATTGTGGTATCTGCACAAAAATTCTAAGAGGGAACTATGAGCACATTTGACATAATAAACTAACGAACGGTGTATGTAAGACTATGTTGAGTTTGACAGTAATCTTTTAATTCCTCGATGTAACACTAGAGATGTGGGATAGGTCAGGGGATTGTGGCTGGTCTCTAAGACAAAAGATCTGAGTTCTCTTCTGGTCTGCTATTTAAGGTGTTACCTTGTGCAAATCAGCTTCTCACTCTAAGATCTAATAGCCAGCCTTGAAGATCCTCAATAAATATTTCTTGCCAAACTCACTTGTCCAAGGCCACATAGTTATTTAGTGTTGGAGCAAGTGAGGTTTGGTGGAATCTGGCTGGCTGGAAGACAATCAGATTTAGGAAGAGAGGAAATGGCAATTTGAAAGAGCAGAGTGAAGAAAAAGTATGGAGTTCAGACCACATAAGAAGCTTGCTTTTCCCAGCCCATAAAGACAGATATACACCTATATAATATCTCAGCATAATAATCTCATAATTATATATTTATTATAATATATAATATATACTATCTCAGCTTTCTATATGATGTATAGTTTTATAATATAATTACGTATATATTTTCTTATTTGGTCCTCAGGAAGATCTCTGGAGTTTAGAATTGCTACTATCATCCTCTATCCCATCTTTGAATTACAAATAAAAAAAAAACTGAGGGACCAGGAATTTAAAATACTCTTTCCTATGTAAGTAGCAGATCAAGAAATTCAATTAGGCAACTCATGGCAATTTGATGGACAAGGCTGAAACCAGTGAAAAACAGCTTAAAACTCACTATTTGAGAATGATGGATACTCAGTGTCATGTCCTAGAGAAGTGATTGACAGATGAAGAGACCACGTAGGTTTATATGAAAATATTGACATATTAAGATTCAGGGTCAGAATCCAGGACTGTGGGTAGTGGTAAATGAAAAAAAACAATCCCCAAACAGCATCCTAGAAACTGGGTGGTAAATTTATCGTCCATGGTTTGGAAGGTATGAATGGAACAAGTAGAACCATTGAAAGAGGAGATTGATTTGGCAATGTTTTGAATGTCAAAGATGATGATTTGTGGAGATTTCTCTTCTACCTTAAGGCAAGACTGCACCTCAGTCATCTCATACAGATAAAAATCTTGCCTAAGAAGACATCAAGAAGGAGATTTCTCAACCTTATACACTTCAAACAGGTCTTTGTTGGGCCAAGATGGGTCAGAATGATCCAATGTCTATTTGCCTGTTCTGCCTGAGGTTCAGCCAAGTAGGATCTCAGAAACCAGCGTAGGCATGGTCGATATCGAATATAGCCCCCTGTTAATGAAGAGGGCCCTAATGGGAGCTCCAGAACAGAGCAGGCTGAGCCTCACGTCTGGTTCCTGGAGGCAAAGCTGACTTTCCTGTGTGTTTGTACAGTAACCCTCCAGTGTCTGAGATCCTCCATTTCCCCAGTCTAGTGCTCATTCCTTTGCACTTTGAAGCAAAAGTGCAGTCGCTTAATTCCACAACTGACCAGAAAATGCTGGCCAGTATAAATATATTCTGAAAGTCTGTATTTTATTTATTTAAATACACATATATTTGCACATGTAGAAAAATATCAATAGAGATCAAATTTTTAAAATGAGTTTTAATAATTTAAATATACCTACGTATACATACAAAGTATGCACGTACACGGATTTATTGGAAAGAGGGCCCATCTGTCTGTTACTTAGTCATGTGCTCAAAGACCTGTGAAGTCATCTTTCTTTTCTGTATTAATTTGGAGGACAGATAGTATAATATGGGGGACTCCACTGAAGTTATGCCATCCATGAAATCCTTGCCTAATGGTATGAGAATTTCCCCAGTCTCTTTTTCTAACTAGCAGAAAGTCACCAAGCAAGTGATAGGACAACCAAATTTCTCTTTTACCTTCGTATCACTCATATCCTTCAATCAACAATATTTGGAAACATCCCTATCATCACTTAAAACAAGTCTCCTCATTTGTTGGCTCTTGGGTGAAGAAATACTTTTCTTAGAAGAGAAGTAGATTCATTATGTTTTTGTTCAACACCAAAGCAAAAGCTGAATCTTATTTGATGTTCAGAATTAAAGAGCCAAATAGTAATTCCTCCTTACTGATGATCTGATAGATTCTTTTGAGGTTTCTCAAGTAATTTCATGTCGCTTCCTATTTCCTGAAAAGCACCATGTATCCCACACTTGATCGTTGTACACAAATTGAGAATTTCCTTGAAAATTCTATAACTATATGAAAGCTTTAATACTAATTCTTCATGATCATATATCAGAGTTTGAAAAGTTTTCAGGTAGAGGTTCTGTCATTTCTGATGATTAAACATTTTACCATGAAAGAGGCAACAAACTGATGGTAGTAAATTTGGGTTTTGTTTGTTTGTTTGCTTTTCTCTTGATAATTTTACTAAGGCTAGAGGCAACAGAGTACATACAAACTTAGAAGCCTCTAAATGTTTGTAGGTAGTTTTATGGTTTCTACAGAAGTTTTTCCAAAATCTCTATTTTCCCCAAACACAAATACAGTCTAAATTTCTAACCAGTTAGGCCTCTTCTGTAAGGAAAGGAGGAAAGAGTCAGCTGTGGAGTTTGTGTTCTTTTTTTTTTTTCTTTTTCGTGTGAGGAGCTCTTTCATTCTTCATTTAGATCTTTCCAAAGGAGTTATAAATATCTGTGCTGTGGCTGGCTACAACACTCCATGTGGCCGCATGAGTAAGGAGGTAGAGAGAAGGCACATACATGTGACTCTGATGTGGTAAGAGTGGCTGAGGCAACAGGAGTAAGATTCCCATTCATCAGGCAATGAAATAGCATTTACCTTTTCACTTGCCCATAAAGAGGTTAGTTATGGATCAGTTCAGGTCAAAGTCTTGCTGGGTCTAGCCTGCCCTCTTTGTCTAAGGCCACCTGTTGTGATGGCTCTATAAAAGTCTTTAAATATTGATTTGTTTGAGTAGTGAAAGTTGGTAACTAATCGCATAGAACATGATTTTCCTTTTTCAAGTGATGACTGCTCTGAGTGGTTGGCCATTATTTTTATTTTGGCCATTTTTCTCAAGTTTGCCTTCATCCTTTTTGAGATCTTGTGGTGCCTTTGTCTTTGATTTCTTGGCAGTAATGTAGTACAGTAAAGAGAACATTGGATCAGAAACTAGGAAATGAATTTCCCTTCAGGTTTTGCCATTACCCAGTAGGTAAACTTCAGAGGAATCACCTAACCATCCGGTGTCTCACTTCTTTCATCTGTGAAATGAGGGTGTTGAACTAGATGGCTTTTTCAGAAATCAAATCCTGTGAGTGGGCACAATCTCACACCACCCTTTGCACATTTTGCACTTCGGTAAATTCTGTATTACTATTTTTAAAAAGGAGATAATAAAGTAATACATACATTTTGTGAATATTTTGGAATAATACAGAAAAATAAAAGAAGATAATTTAAATACCAAATCACTCCTACTCCAACCAGAGATAACTACTGTTAATGTTTGTTGTATTAGTTGCTAGTGTTTTTCTTTTGTGTATGCCTGTGTGTATTTGACTTCCAGTTTGTAAATCTATAATAAACATGTTTAGTTATAAATATATTTTGTAGGTAAATAAAATATATATTTATAAAACATGGAATCATATCATATATATAGTTTCATAGTTTCATATGCTATTTATTTCACTCAACATTATATTATGACCGTGTTGTTAAATATTCTTAAAAATACTATTTTTATTTCATTTTTCAAAAACAATTTTTAATGTTTATTTTTGAGAGAGAGTGGGTGAGCAGGAGAGGAGCAGAGAGAGAGAGGGAGACAGAGAATCTGGAGTGGGCTCCATGCTTTCAGCGCAAAGCCCAATGTGGGACTTGAACCCATAAACTCTGAGATCATGGCCCGAACTGAAGTTGGGTGGCTCAACTGACTGAGCCACCCACATGCCCCTCAAAAATATTATTTTTAATGACTGTGGAATATATAATATATTGCTAGGAGAGAGAAAAGATCCAGTAAAATTTAGCTTTAATTATGATATTGCTGTAAAATAATTCATTAAAAAGTCCTTTGTATTTGGACACTTAGATTCCATTTTTGCTATTATAAATTAAGCTATATTGAACGTATTTGCACATGAATCTTAGATAACGTCTCTGATTATTAATTTGGTAGAGTGCATTAGATATATTTTGCTGCATAACAAATTACTCCAACATTTAGTGTATTAAAAGTTATAAACATTTATTATCTCACAGTTCTTATGGTCAGGAATTTGGGAGCAGCTTAGCAGGATGGTTCTGGCCCAAGGACTGTAATGAGATTGCAGTCAAGATGTTAGCTAGAGCTACAGTCATATGAAAGCTTGAGTAGGGCTGGGAGGAGCTGCTTCCAACATGGCTCACTCTCATTGCTGGCAAGTTGCTCTTGGCTGTTGACATAAAACTTAGTTCCTCACTTTGTGGGCCTTTCCATAGGCTGTTGAGTGTCTTCACAGCATGTATACTGTCCTGCTCAGGGTAAATGACCTAAGAGAAAGTAAGGCAGAGGCCACAATGTCTTTCATGAAGTAATCTCAGATGTCATGCTCCCTAAGTGTTTCAACATACCTTTGGTTATACAGGTCACTCCACTAAGTGTTGGAGCACATGAACATCAGGAGATGAAAATTATTGGGGGCCATCAAAAGATTGGCTACGACAGATGGATTCTTAGAAATGCAATTATGGTGTTAAATTAACAAGTAATTTTAGTAAGAAAAAAAATCACATTTTATTGATCATATTATTTATATCTATGTATGCCTATGTAACCCAAGTGTGTATAGTCTTCTATTCTCAAGCTTTCTAGCCTTCTCCTTAGTTCGCTTTGCCCTGTAATATTTAAAAGAAATGGTTGACTGTCCTGTTCACACAGGGATATTGTGAAAACCTTGGACTTCTTCCCTTCCCACCAGCCAAAGAATTTTGAAAGTTTTATAGTACTCTGGTCACCTTTTCTTGTAATTTTACAAATTAACTGAATTATCAGTCTCTTCTCTACATTTCTCGTCCCACCATTGTTGTCTTCTCAGATTGCTTTGCTCAGCATATGCTATACCTCATTCGTTTCAAAGTGTTTCAAATGAGACTGTTATACATAGCAGATTTTTATTAAATATTTGGAGGTAATAAGGAAATTATAGTCTATCGTGGTATAAAAAATAACTTTAAGTTTATCATTAGAAATCAATGTCCAAAAATTTCATTTACTACTTCCTTCTCAAGACATTCCTTGTTAGCTATTTCCTTAGGCCCCAGTTTAAAAGGTTTTGGTTTTTTCCTTCCCTATTGCTTATTCACATTTCTTCTCTTTTTTTTATTGTTGAGCCCCATGCCCAGATTGTCTGAAGAAACTAAAATTTTCTCTTGATTCATTATGCAGAATAATTCAGCTCTCTATTATGCCATTTTCTTCCAAGTTTTCTCATGGGAAGGTACACAATTCTCCCCCGAGAGTCCCATAAATAAACTCCAGAAGCAAATAACTATCTTTCCTGATATGAATTATGCCTTTCCTCTAATATGTTAACATAGCTTCAGTAATTTTTCTTCCTTCTACATAGAAATATTAGTTTATTTTTCTTCTTATTTTTTTCTTAAAAATTTTTCATTTCGGTATAATTTCGGACCTTCATAAAAGTTACAAGGATAGGGGGGCCTGGGTGGCTCAGTCAGTTGGGCCTCCGACTTCAGCTCAGGTCATGTTCTCACGGTCTGTGAGTTCGAGCCCCGCGTCGGGCTCTGTGCAGACAGCTCGGAGCCTGGAGCCTGCTTCGGATTCTATGTCTCCCTCTCTCTCTCTGACCCTCTCCCACTCATGCTTTGTCTCTCCTGCTCTCAAAAATAAATAAAAACATAAAAAAAAAAGTTACAAGGATAGTAGAAAAAATATCTATATATACTTCACCAAGTTTCCCTACATATTAACAGTTTACCACACTTGTTTTATACTTCTTTGTGTTTCTGTATATAATTTTTTTTCTAAACTGGCTGAGGGTAAAATGTCCCTTACCCATAAATACTTCAATGTGTATATCCTAAAAACAAGGACATTTATTTACATCATGTAAGTGTAATTATCAAAATTAGACAATTATCTAATATACGTTCCATATTCAGATTTTTCAAATTGGCCCAAGAATGTCCTTTTTAGAGAAATGTAATCCAAGATCATGTGTTTCATTAGTTTGTCATGTCTCTTTAGTGTCTTCTCATCTGGAATAGTTCCTTAGTCTTTGTGTTGCATGAAATCACTGATGTTTTTGAAGTATGCAGGTCAGTTATGTTGTAGAATATCCCCTCATTTTGGGTTTGTCAGTATTTTCTCATGATTAGATTCAGGTTGTGTGCCGCAGAGTGTTGCATTTTTCTTAATGGGCCATATCAGGAGGCACGTGGTATTGATTTGTCCCATTACTGGTCTGGGAGATTTGTTTCTAATATCAATTTTTTCCTTGATGCTTGTAACATGATTCTAATTAGTTATCATGTAATGGCCTGGTAAGTTTTGCAATTTCTTCACAAGATCACTTTATTGTAGTCTTATTTCTTAAAAAACAAAAAATTTAACTTCTTGTATGGAGTGTTCTTTCTCTTTCACTACCTATTGAGAACTTTTAGGTTTAGCTCAAATTCCCTCTCCACTTTGAGATCTTCTTTGTTAGCTCATTCAGAGTAATTATTTCCTGAACTAAAATCTTATAAATTTTGAACATAAAAGACCTAGCTCGAAGTCTGACATATTATAAGCACTCATTAAAGGTTGCTTTTTCACTTCTTTTCAACTTTTTGTGTGACATCTCACATATATTATATTTCAAATATTTATTTGCTTCATGTAATTGTAGATTTTAAAGGAAAATCAATAATTTAAATCAGTTTACATATGAAGAAATTGAGCAAAGAAAGACTGTATAATATTCTTATGTTAAAAAGTTGTCTTACACTAGAACTAGTATCTAGAGTTCCTAAACTCCTAGGATTTTATTTTATTAAATGTTTATTTGTTTTGAGAGAGAAAGAGAGAAAACACAAGTGGGGGAGGGGCAGAGAGAGGGGGAGACACAGAATCCAAAGCAGACTCCAGGCTCTGAGCTGTCAGTGCAGAGCTCAACATGGGGCTCGAACTCATGAAACTGAACTGAAGTCGTACACTCAACCAACTGAGCCACCCAAGTTCCTCTGAGGGTTTTAAAACTGACAAGAGCTTTTATTCCTTGGAGATATCGTAAGGGCAGAGGGTTTCCTGACAGCCAATTCAACAAAAACTTCTCTAGTTTCATCTGGTTTATATGCTGGACTTCTATGTTAGAAGATATATATATGTATATATATAATGCAGATATTCTATTTATATATGGAATATATAGATAGAATATATATGGAATACATAGATAGAATATCTATATATGGAATACATAGATAGAATATCTATATATGGAATACATAGATAGAATATCTATATATGGAATACATAGATAGAATATCTATATATGGAATATATAGATAGAATATCTATATATGGAATATATAGATAGAATATCTATATATGGAATATATAGATAGAATATCTATATATGGAATATATAGATAGAATATCTATATATGGAATACATAGATAGAATATCTATATATGGAATATATAGATAGAATATCTATATATGGAATATATAGATAGAATATCTATATATGGAATATATAGATAGAATATCTATATATGGAATATATAGATAGAATATCTATATATGGAATATATAGATAGAATATCTATATATGGAATATATAGATAGAATATCTATATATGGAATATATAGATAGAATATCTATATATGGAATATATAGATAGAATATCTATATATGGAATACATAGATAGAATATCTATATATGGAATATATAGATAGAATATCTATATATGGAATACATAGATAGAATATCTATATATGGAATATATAGATAGAATATCTATATATGGAATATATAGATAGAATATCTATATATGGAATATATAGATAGAATATCTATATATGGAATATATAGATAGAATATCTATATATGGAATATATAGATAGAATATAGATAGATATATTGATATGTTAATATGCATTAATATATATTTATTGATTTCTTTTTTCATTTATTGATTTATTGTTTTCTTTATTTATATATATCTTTTATTTACTTATATATATGATTTATATAAATAAATAAATAAATAAAAACAAAGAAATCAATAAATATTTGCTGAGGACTTTCCATGTACTAGGCATTTTGTAGGCATTGTACATACAAACATACCAAGACATAAATAGATACTACTCTCAGGTAGCTGATGGATTTGACACCTAGAAAGTATTTCTTGGGGCGCCTGGCTGACTCAGTTGGTTAAGCTTCCAACTTCAGCTCAGGTCATGATATCATGGTTTGTGGGTTTGAGTCCCACGGTGGGCTCTATGCTGACAGCTCAGAGCCTGGAGCCTACTTCAGATTGTGTCTCTCTATCTCTCTGCCACTTTCCCATTCTTTCTCTGTCTCTCAAAAATAAATAAATGTTAAAAAAAAAGAGGTACTTTTTTGGGGGAGGCAGGTGGTTCAGTTTGTTGACTGTCCACCTCTTGATTTTGGCTCAGGACATGATCTCATCGTGCATGGAATCGAGCCCCATTTTGGGCTCTGCACTAAATGCACTGAGTCTGCTTGGGATTCTCTCTCTCCCTCACTCTTTGCTCTTCCTCCCCTTGCATGTGGGCTCTCTCTCAAAAATAAATAAACATAAAAAAAATAAAGTACTTCTTTAAATTAAATTGAATTCTAATTATTTGTAATTTTCTCCTCAGGTTACACAAAGAAATGCCAGTGGCTTACTCTACAAAAATATTCTTAAATTTACAGAGGCAGGTTACAAGGTTTTCTTCTCCATGGTAAAACTCCCAAGGCCCTTCAACTATCTTTTTTTGTCTGAAATTTTTGTTTCTTTGAAACAAAACTTTATTTTTAGTAGTAGTTTTTGATTTATGATAAAATTCAAAGGGAGGTACAGAGATTGCCCATATACCTCTGTTCCTACACAGGCATAACTTCTTCCATTAACAACATCCCAGGCCAGAGTGGCACGTTTTTACCAAGGATGAACCTACATGGACACATCATAATTACCCACGGTCCATAGTTTGCCTAAGGTTCATTCTTGGTGTTATAGTTTCAATGGGTTTGAACAAATGTATAATGGCATATATCCATCATTATACTTTCATACAGAATATTTTTGCTGCCTTAAAAATCCTCTGTGCTCTGCCTATTCATCTCTCTTTCATCTCATATCCCTGGTAATCACTAATTTTAAAAATTTTATCCATAGTTTTGTGTTTCCAGAATGTCATATAGTTAGAATCATATAGTGTGAAACCTTCTCAAATTCACTTCTTTCACTTAGTAATATGAATTTAAAATTTCTCCATGGCTTTGTAGCTCATTTCTTTATAGTATTGAATAATATTCCATTGTCTGGTTATACCATAGTTTTTATCCATTCACTTACTAAAGGACATCTTGTTTGCTTCCAATTTTGGCACTTGTGAATAAAGCTGCTATAAACATTCATGTGCAGATCTTTGTGTAGATATAAGTTTTTAATTCCTTTGGGTAAATGCCAAGGAACTCCATTGCTGAATTATATGGTATGAGTATGTTTAGTTTTAGTAACAAACCAAACTGTCTTCCAAAACGCCAGAATACAATTTTGCATTCTTACCAGCAATGAATAAGATTTCCTGTCATTCTGCATTTTTACCTTCAAATGCCTGAATTTCTGCATTCAGCATTTGATGTTGTCAGTGTTCCAGATTTTGGCCATTTTAATAGGTATACAGTGGTATCTCATTATTCTCATTTGCATTTCCTTGATGACATATGAGTGGAGCATCTTTTCATGTTTATTTGTCCTCTGTATATCTTCTTTGGTTAGTGTCTGCTAAGATTTGGCTCATTTCTTAATCAGGTTGTTTATTTTCTTATTTTATGCTTTAAGTGTTCTTTGCATATTTTAGATAAAAATCCTTTATCAAATGTGTCTTTGCCCATATTTTCTCCCAGTCTGTGGGTTGTCTTTTCACTCGTTTGGCATTATTTTTGTAGAGCAGTTTTTTTTTTTAATTTTTTTTAATGTTTATTTATTTTTGAGACAGAGAGAGACAGAGCATGAGTGGGGGAGGGGCAGAGAGAGAGGGAGACACAGAATCTGAAGCAGGCTCCAGGCTCTGAGCTGTCAGCACAGAGCCCGACGCGGGGCTCGAACTCACAGACCGCGAGATCATGACCTGAGCCGAAGTCGGACGCTCAACCGACTGAGCCACCCAGGCGCCCCTGTAGACCAGTTTTTAATTTAAGTGAAGTATAGCTTATAATTCATTTCTTTCATGGATCATGTCTTTGGAGTTATATCTAAAAAGACAATATTATACCCAAGATCTTCTAGGCTTTCTTCTGTTATCTTCTAGGGGTTTTATAGGTTCACATTTTGCATTTATGTGCATGGCCCATTTTGAGTTACTTTTTATGAAATGCGTAATGTTTGCATTTAGGCTCATTTCTTTGCAGGTGAATGTCCAGTTGTTCTAGCACCATTTGTTGAAGAAAGTATTCCTACTCCATTGTATTACTTTTACTCCTTTGTCAAAGATCAGCTGATTATATTTTAGGAGTCTATTTCTGGTCTTTCTATTTTGTTCCATTGATGTATTTATCTATTCTTCACAATATCACACTGTCTTCATTACTGTAGCCTTATAATAAGTGTTGAAGTTGGGTGGTTTCAGTCCTCCAACATTTTTCTCTCTCAATATTGTGTTGACTAGTCTGAGTCTTTTGCCTCTCCATATAAACTGTAGAATCAGTTTATTAAATACATAAAATATCTTGCTGGGATTTTTATTGGAATTTCATTGAGTCTGTTGATCAAGTTGTGAAGAACTGACATCTTGAAAATATCGAGTCTTCCTTTCCATGAATGTGGAATACATCTCCATCTACTTAGTTCTTTGACTTAATTAATCAGTTTTATAGTTTTCCTCATTTCGGTCTTTAATATATTTCGTTTATTCCTATTTCTTTTAGGGGGTGCTAATATATATGGTATTATGTTTCTAATTTCCAATTCTACTTTCCATTGTTGGCATATAGGAAAGCAAGCAACTTTTATATGTTAATCTTGTATCCTACAACCTTGCTATAATTACTTATTAGTTTCAGGAGGTTTTTTTGTCAATTCTTTCTGATTTTTCTCATGGATAATCATATCATCTATGAACAAAGACAGTTTTAACTCCTCCGTGCCAGTCTGTATGCCTTTCATTTCCTTTTCTTGCTTCACTGCATTTGTAAGGCCTTCTAGTACAATGTGGAAAAGAGGTAGTGAGAGAATATCCTCGTCTTGTACCTGATCTTAGTGGGAAAGCTTTGAGTTTCTCACTATTAAGTATATTAACTGTAGGTTTTTTTTTTTCTGAGAGAGAGAGAGAGAGAGAGAGAGAGAGAGAGAGAGAGAGAGAGAGTGCCTGCATGCACACATGAGTGGGAGGGGCAGAGAGAGGGAGAGAGAATCCCAAGCAGGGTCCATACTTGTCACCCATTACCCTGAGATCATGACCTGAGCTGAAATCAAGAGTCTGGCAAGTAACTGACCGAGCCATCCAGGTGCTCCAGCTGTAGGTTTTTAACAGTCTTTAAACAGTTGAGAAAGTTCTCCTCTATTCCTAGTTTACTGAGTGTTTTTGTCATCAATGGGTGATGGATATTTGCCAAATGTATTTTCTGTACCTATTGTTATGATCATGTGATTTTTCTTTTTTAATCTTTTCACATGATATATACTACATATATTACTAGATTTTAAATGTTCAACCAACTTTGGATACCTGGATAAAACCCACTAGTGGTCATCATGTATAATCCTTTTTAAAAATTTTTTGGATTTAATTTGCTAATATTTTGTTGAGGATTTTTGCATCCTTGCTTATGAGACATATTGATCTGTAGTTTTATTCTTTCATAATGTCTGGTTTTGATATTAGGGCAATTCTGGTCTCATGGAATGAATTAGGAAGTATTCCCTCTGCTTTTATCCTCTGAAAGAGATTGTAGAAAATTGACATAACTTCTTCCTTAAATCTCAGCCCAGTGTTTTCTTTTTCGGAATTATTATTAATTATTGATTCAATTTCACTAATAGATATAGACCTATTCAGATTGTTAATTTCTTCTTGTGTGACTTTTGGCAGATTGTGTCTTTAAAGGAATTGGTCCTTTTCATTTTAGATTATCAAATTTCTGGACTTAGAATTGTTCACAATATTCCTTTATTTTCCTTTTAATTTCCATTAGTAATGGAAATAATGTCCCCTCTTTCATTTCTAATGTTAGAAATCCTTTTGTTTTTTCCTTAGTTAACCCAGCTAAATACTTATTAATTTTGTTGATCTTTTCAAAGAACCAACTTTTAGCTTCATTGATATTTCTCTATTGATTTCCTGTTTTAAAATTTATTTATGTCTGCTCTAATTTTTACTGTTTCTATTTTTCCTACAGTGGAAACTTAGATTATTGATTTTATAATAATACTTCTTTTATAATACACTCGTTCAATGCTATAAATTTCCCTTAAGTGCTGCTTTTACTTCGTGCCACAAATTTTAATAAGTTGTATTTTCATCTTCATTTAGTTTAAAATACTTTTCAAGTTTTCTTAGCTTTCCGTTTTGACTCATGTGTTACTTAGAAGTGTGTTGTTTAATCTCCATTCATGTTTGTATTGTTCAGTTATCTTTCTGCCATTAATTTTTAGTTTAATTCTGTGTGGTTTGAGAGCAAATTATATGTTTTCTATTCTTTAAATTTTTTTAAGGTGTATTTTATGGCTCAAAATGTGGTCTATCTTGGTAAATGTTCTGAGCTTGAGAAAAATGTGTATTCTGCTGTATTCAGGATGAAGTAGTCTATAGATGTCAATTATATGCTATTGATTGATGCTGTTGTTGAGTTCAACCATGCCTTTACTGATTTTCTTCTGGCTAGATCTATCCATTTCTGAAAGAGCAGTGTTTAAATCTCCAACTGTGAAAGTAGATTTTTCTCTCTCTCTATGCAGCTCTTTCAGTTTTTGCCTCAAGTAGTTTGATGCTCTGTTGCAAGGAATGTAGATGTTTAAAAAAAAATTTTTTTTTACATTTATTTATTTTTGAGAGACAGAGTGAGACAGAGTGTGAGTGGCAGAGGAGCAGAGAGAGAAGGAGACACAGAATTCAAAGCAGGCTCCAGGCTCTGACCAAGTTGTCAGGACAGAGCCTGACCTGGGTCTTGAACTCACAAACTGAGGCATGTCTATGTTAAGAATTGTTTTGTCCGTGGAGAGCCTATGTGGCTCAGTCGGTTGAGTGTCTGACTTCTGCTCAGGTCATGATCTCGTGGTTCATGGGTTCGAGCCCCACATTGGGCTTTGTGCGACAGCTCAGAACCTGGAGGCTGCTTTGGATTCTATGTCTCCTTATCTCTCTGCCCCTCCCCCTCTCACGCCCAGTCTCTCTCTGTCTCTCAAAAATAAATAAAACATAAAAAAAATAATTGTTTTGTCTTCTTGAGAATTGACTCTTTTATCTTTATGCAATGCCCTTATTTATCTGTGATAACTTTCCTTATTTTGAACTCTGCTTTGTCTGAAACAAATACAGCTAGTCCTATTTTCTTTTGATTAGTGTTAGCATGGCATATTTTCCTCCATCCATTTACTTTTAAACTACATGTGTTTTTATACTTAAAGTGGGTTTTTTGGTGCAGCTGGGTGGTTCAGTTGGCTAAGCACTGACTCTTGATTTCGGTCCAGGTCATGAAATCATTATTGGTGAGATGGAGGCCTGTGTTGGGCTCTGTGCTGAGAGCGTGGTGCCTGCTCAGGGTTCACTCTCTTCCTCTCTCTGCCCCTCTCCCACTATCTCTCTCTCTGTCTCTCTCTCTCTCTCTCTTTCAATAAATAAATAAACTTAAAAACAATAAAGTGGGTTTCTTATAGACAACCAAAAATTAGATCATGTTTTTTGATCCATTCTGACAATCTCTGTGTTTCAGATGGTGCATTTAGACCGTTGGTATTCACAATGATTTTTGATATAGTTGGATTAATATTTACCATAGTCATTACTGTTTTCAATTTGTTGCCCTTGTTCTTTGTTCCTATTTTTATCTTCCACTCTTTTTATGTATTTTGTGGTTTTTATTGGGGACTTTATATGATTCAATTTTTTATCCTTTCTTAACATATCAGTTATACTTTTTTATGTTTTTTTAGTGGTTGCCCAAGAGTATGCAACATACACTTATCACTAATTCAAGTTTACTTTCAGATAACACTATACCACTTCCAGGTAATGTAAGTACGTTATAATAACAAAATAATTCTAATTCCTTCCTCCTGTCCCTTGTATCATTGCTGTAATTTATTTTACTTATATATAAGCATACACAAGAATATACACATAAGATATATACATAGGATTCATAAATATATTGTTGCTATTATTTTGAATAATCATAATCTGTTAGATTAAGAATGAGAAAATAAAAGTTTCTATTTCACCTTCACTTATTCCTTTTTTGATATTTCTTTCTTTATTTAGATTTGAGTTTTTGACGTGTATTATTTTCTTTCGATCTAAAGAAATTATTTTAATATTTATGGTATGGCAACAAATTTCTTTAACTTTTGCCTGTCTTTATTTTTCCTTCACTTTTAAAGGATAATTTTAAAGGATATAGAATTCTAGGTTGGTGATTTTTTTCTCTCAACACTTTAAATATTATACTCTACTCTTTTGGCTTGCATGGTTTTTGAGAATTCAGATAAAAATCTTTGTTCTTCTATAGATAAAATGTGATTTCCCCCCCTTTGGATTCTTTTATATATTTTTTTATTTTTGATTTTCTGTAATTTAAAAATGATATACCTATACTATAATTTTTTATTTTTTATTTTTTTACATTTATCTTGCTCAGTGTTCTCTGAACTTCCTAGATCTGTCGTTTGGTGTCTGATATTAATTTGGGGAAATTCTCTGTCATTATTGTTTCAAATATCCCTTCCGTTCCTGTTTCTCTTTCTTCTCCTTTTAGTATTCCCTTTATACATATGTTATACCTTTTGTAGTTTTCCCATAATCTTTAGATATTTTAAAATTATTGTCCAGTTGTTTTCTCTTTCCTTTTTGGTTTTCAGGGATTCTATTTATATATTCTCTAACTTGAAGATTTTTTTTTTCTCAACTGTGTCCAGTCTTTAAAAGTGTTTCTTTTTTTCTGTTATAGTGCTCTTTTACGTCTAGCATTTCTTCATGGTTCTTTCGTAAGATTTTCATCCCTTTGTTTACCTTACCCATCTGTTCATACATGCTATCTACTTTATCCATTAGAATGCTTTGCATATTAATTATAATCATTTTAAATTTTCAGTCCAATAATTCCAAAATCCTTGCCATATTTGGTTCTGATGCTTACTCTGTCTCTTCAAATTTTGCCCTTTGATGCCTTGTAATTTTTTCTTGACTGCTGGACATGATGTACTGGGTAAACAAAACTTCTGTAAACAGAATGTTAGTAATGTAGTGGTGAGATGTGGGGGGAGGGGAAGTGTTCTATATTCTACAATTAGATCTCAGTCTTTTAGTGTGTCTGTGCCTCTGGGCTATCAATTCATATGTGTTTTTAAGTTTTTCCTTCCCTTCTGAAGTGAGACAGGATGAGTAGGGCAGGTTGGACTTGGGTATTTCTTTTCCTCAGGTCAGTTAGATTCTGATATTACCTCGGCAGTTTAGGCTCTGGTTAACTACTTTGTCCTGAGGTCAGGCCTTGATTATAAAAACAGAGTGCTCTGTCACATTTCAAAGTCATTGTATCCCCTCCCTCTACTTTCATCTCCCACTTGCCAGAAGGCTGAGATGTTCTTCCTGAAATATTTGCTGTGGGAACCTGGCAAAACTCCGGGAAGCAAATCTCACAATATGACTGGTTCTCCCTGGAGTCTTTAACTCTCAAAGTCATCTGCACTGAGCCTCTAGCAATTAATCAGTTATAGTTCAGGTTTTCCTATCTCTTCACTGGTTTCCATGGTGGGTTCTGCTTGTGAGTCTATTCAGGTAAGACACTACTCCCTGCATTTGCCTATCTGTCTCTCCAGTCTTGTGGGCAGCAGTTTGTTCTATGTCCTCTCCTCTCTTATGGAACCAAGAAGAGTTATAGATTTTTGTCTGTTCAACTTTTGACTTGTTGTTAGGATGGAGTAGTGACTTCCAAGCTCCTTATGTATGGAATTGGAAATTGGAAGTCCCTTCAACTATTTTTTAATGACATGGCATCAAATTGATGTACCACTAGAGACTCCTAACTTCATACATATTCCAGTTGCCAACATATCTCTGAAGTGTGTGGTACCTATACCTTTACAGAGGTAATCAAGTTAAAATGATGTCTTTAGGGTGGGCCCTAATCAAGTATGATTGGTGTTCTTACTAAAAGGAGAAATTTGAAGACAGATAGACACACATAGAAAAAAGACCATATGAAGAGATACAGGGAGAAGATGGTCATCTATGAGCAAAGGAGAGAGGGATGGAACGAAACCTTTTCCTCACAGCTCTCAGATGGAACCCCACTGCTGACATAAGACTCGATTTCAGGCTTTTAGGCTCCAAAACTTTAAGCCAATAAATTTATGCTGTTAAAGCCATGCAATTTGTAGTTTTTTTTAAGTGTATTTATTTTTGAGAGAGCACAAGTAGAGGAGGGGCAGAGAGAGAGGGAGACACAGAATCCAAAACAGACTCCAGGTTCTGAGTTGTCAGCATAGAGCCTGATATGGGGCTTGAACCCACAAACTGCAAGGTCACTACCCAAGCTGAAGCTGGTGCTTAACCGAATGAGCCACCAAGGTGCCGCTTGTGGTACTTTGTAATAGCAGTCATAGCAAACTTATGTAGGTTATATGGAATTGTTTACAAGTATAAAAAATGCCTGTTACAGATAAGATTTACTTAATCACTTCTGTGTGCCAAGTTATTAGGAATATCTAAACAATCTAAGTATATTAACACATTATTTCTCCCTTTTTGTAGAAGGAAAAACACACTCACAGAGGGATTTATAACATTGTTCTAAGTCACCCAGTTTGAATTTTGGTAGCTGGCATACAGAGTCCATACTGTTACCATTACATTGGATACTATACATTTTCCAAGAAAGAATGTGCCAAATTGTAGGATTATTTATTATTTTCCCAGAATTTAGGAAGATTCCATTTTAACTGGTGAGATTTTTCGGTGTTGGTGTTTGTATTTGTTGTCTGTGGTTGCCATAACAAGTTGCCACAAATTGGGTGACTTAAAACAACAGAATTTTATTTTCTCTCACAGTTCTGGAGGCCAGGAATCTGAACTCAAGGGCTACAAATTCTCCAGAGGTCCTAGAAAAGAGACTGTATTTTTTCATTTTCCAGACTCTGGTGACTCTTTGCATTCCTTGGTGTTCCTTGGCTGCATTACTCCAATCTCTGCCTCGATAGTCACGTTGTGTGCTCCTCTTCTGTCTGTGAGCATATCCTGTGTCTCTTATAAGTCCACTTCCCACTGCGTTTAGAGCCCAGGTAATCCAGGATGATATCCTCATCTCAAGATCTTTAACATTTAAAAAATGAGGTAATATTTATAGTTTCCAGGGATTTGATTTGACATGGACACATCTTTTGGGAGGTCGTCATGTGACCCACTACAACTTTGTCTTGTATTTTTAAGTTAATGAGTTTTACTGTGATCATAGTGAAACAAAATCATTTAGGAAAACTAATGATGGGACAAGAGGGAAGGGAAGGAGAGAGGGAGGGATAAGAAGAGATGAGAGGAAAAAATTACTTCTAGGGAGAGTGACCATTACAAACCACTATATGTTTCAACATTTGCTACCAAAGCTTGGTCCTTGTTATTTGAGAGTAGTTTAAAATAAGTGATAAAGGTATTGATTTGTTTAGGAAAGTAAAGTGTTTATATAAAAAATGGGGGGAAAGGATTTTTGAGGCAGCTGAGATGATCTATTTAAAATTATAAGCCCTTCAAAAGAGCATTATCATAAAGAAAGAGCAATTTAAGTCATCATCATAATCTTCAACAGATCTGTCTTCCTACCTCTGTTTCCATGGCAAACAAATAATATTTCAGCATAGTTTTGTACTATTACTACAAGATTAAGAAACAGTTTGTCATTGGCAAGCCTTGTGAATGCAAGACATTAATGAGTCTTCTGCATATGAATGTTCATAATAATTTGCTAAATCCTAATTTAAAATCCAGAATTGTAAGAAACTGAAATGTTATTCATCATAAGAAAGTTGGACCTTCCTTAAAAGCTTTTCACACCCTAATAATAATATAACACTGAGCATGAACTGATGATTCACAAAAGAAATCCTATAAACAGTAAAAATGAAGTTCAAACTCAGTAATAAAGAAACGCAAGTTACATATTTTTATCTAACCGAGTGGCAGTGATTAAAAAGAATAATGACATCCAGCAGAGTAAAATATGTGAATGAAAGGGCGTTTTTGTAATTAATGGTGGGGTGTAAACTAGGGTAAATTTTCCTAGGGGAAAGTCTTCAAAATGTGCAGATAGTTTGACTCAACAATTTCTGTTCTAGATAGTGTGTCCTAAGGATATAAAAACACAAATATGTGTGCACAACAAGACTTATTCTAATATGTTTATTTTAGTTACAAATTATTTGCATGACACTTTTGCTCTTGAAAAAAAGAAGGCTACAGGGGCCTTCTTAGTGGTTCAGTCAGTTGAGCGTCCAACTTCAGCTCAGGTCATGATCTTGTGGTGCATGAGTTCAAGCCCTGCATGGGGTTCTCTGCTTTCAGCACAGAGCCCACTTGGGGTCCTCTGTCCCCTTCTCTCTGCCCCTCCCCTACTCATTCCTCTCTCTCTCCCTCTCTTTCTCTCTCTCTCTCCCTCCCTCCCTCCCTCTCTTTCTCTCTCAAAAATAAATAAATGTTTAAAAAAAACTGTCGAAAAAAGAAGACTACAGAAGGATATGAAGCAATTTTGTGAGAAGCATATTTTATTTATAGATCTTATTCAAATGTATGTTTCACATATTTATTACACAGAAACAAATATCTTGCAGAAAAACATTAAGAATATTAACTAGAATGGATACTAAGAATAGATACTAAGGTTATGTGAAACTTTTGAAATACTTCTTACTGTTTTCTAATTTTTTAATAATGAATTTGAACCACATGTAAAATAAAAAAGAAAGTACTGTAGTGATATTTAAATCACTCTTTAGTGGGTTCTCCATCAAAGAATATTGCCTATATGCCTACATGTTAGGCAACGTTTTATAAGCACATTTTTGAGATTTGCCCCATTAAATTCTTGCAGAATTTAATGTGGCCAAACATAGTAAATAAAAAACACACATAGAGATTTTTTAAGGTAAAAATTTATCATTTGTTGCCATGGAGAAAAATAAATTTCCAAAACTAAAAGCAAACCCCACTAATATGTTTCTGCTTGCTTCAAAAAGATAAGCATCTAAAATTTACAACAGGTATATGTTTGGCAAGTTAACAATGTTTAGGACTCAAAGAAATAAGATTAAATGAAGGGAAATAGGTATTAAGGTAGAGATTTTCTACTTTTCTTGTACTGCTTTCAGTATATTGTAGAATAAGATATTGCAAGGACATTTATTCACTTTCAACTCAATTCGGTAAATATTTATTGAACTAATAGTCATCATGTTCAAGAATGAAGAGGGTAATGAGCCTAGTCACTATTTTTCAGGAGGTCAAGACTGGATCCTCTCATACTCGAGAAATTTCTAGATTCACACAAAAGACACCTCACTGCCTAGGCAATGTGACTCTGAAATTCTAATTTTTTAGCTATTAGTTTTCTTTTATCCATGCTGCACTGAATGCCATTATAGACAGAAGATTGAAATTAAAAATTAATACTTCCAAGTGGCGCCTGGGTGGCTCAGTCAGTTAAGTGTCTGACTTTGGTTTTGGCTCAGGTCATGATCTCATGGTTCATGAGTTCGAGCCCCACATCAGGCTCTGCACTGGCAGTTTGGAGCCTGCTTAGAATTCTCTTTCTTTCTCCCTCTCTCTGCCCCGCCAGCTCTCAGTCTTTCTCTCTCTTAAAATAAATAAATAAACAAACTTTTAAAAAACCACAATACTTCCTCAAAGTAAACATTATGATGGCTCTGTACCTTTTCCTTCTTCAATAGCAAATTGCTCTTAGTCCCTTTGGGTTGCTATAACAAAATAACACAGACTGCATGGCTGATAAACAACAGAATTTATGTCTCACAATTCTAGAGGCTAAAAAGCCCAAAAGCAAGGTGCTGGCATGGTGGCACTTTGGCCCTTTTGACGGCCCTCTTCCTGGTTCAAGTTGGCGCATTCTCACTGTACTCTCACACGGTAAAAGGTTGGGTGTTGGGAGCCGTTTTGGGCTCACAGGTTAAGACCCCTCTCTGCGTGGGAAAGGTTGAAGCAAAGCTCCCCCCAGCCAAAATGGCACCTAGTTTTACCTCCTTCTAAATAATCTTTCAGGCCTGGATTTCTTGAATTGCTCTCGTTGGCCTGAGGGATATAATGCTCTTTGGTTTTATGGCACATGGAAAAGGGGACCTAGCATGTGATGTCTTGATGGATAAAATCTGTATGAGAGTAACCTGGCCAGAAGTAATCCCAAGGTTGCCTCTTGGAGATAGATTACACAAATTGATCATATAGAATAGCAACTATGAGTTGGCTAGAAATTAGTAGGTGTTAGGCCCCAAGACTCCTTGATCCAAACTAGATTTTCCCTGCAGGTATCGCTCCCCTCAGCCCCACCATAAAACCTCAAGGCACATCCCCGTAAAGCTTCTCTCAGAATTAACACTGATGGGAAAGATTGTAAAGAGACTTAGGACCTTCCCCGAAGGTTAGCCTTGCCCAAAAGTTGGAAGCACTGTTTATCAGCAGCAAATACTGAGCACCTCCCTGAGGTCAACATTTCACAAATCCTTTTGTAATTCTCATCCCCACACTCCCTTATAATAAAAAGGCAATAACAAAAGCTACCATACAAAAGCATACTTACAAAAGCTACCATAAACGTATAGATGACTACATAGGTCTTGTGACAACAATGTATGTTGTAAAGAATGCCTTGTCACTGATGTAATGTCACTCGTTACCTTTAAAAATAAAGACACTGAGACCAGCAAAGCAGAGATGCCAGAATTGCCAGGGCTGCCTGCTTGGTCATCAGATTCCATCTCACTCGTGGCTCTCTCACTTCATTTCGCCTGACCGTCCATCCTTCGTGGACCCCTAGATTTGCCGGAACAAGGACCCCGGCAGTTGGGAGCTCTCTGGAGCCTCCTTTATGAGGCACAAATCCCATTCATGACGGCTCCATCCCTATAGCACTACCTAAAGGCCCCACATCCTCATGCCATCATCTTTGGCATTTAGAATTTCAACACATAAATTTCGAGGGGACACAGACATTCAGACCATAGCATGTTCCAAGAAGAGCTATAACAGGTAACACTAAGGAATGGACTCTCTCTCAGTATTGGATATTGTGAACTTCATTTACTTTGAACTTGATCATCAAGTTGAAGGTGATTGTAACTTTAACACGTCTCTATCATCTCATGCTTTGGATCTGTCTAATTAAACACATTTTAAATATAAAATTTATAAATTTTATATAAAATATATAAATTTACAAAACACACACACGTTAAAAAGCAAAATAGAATCCAAAAGACTCAAGACAAAGGGGAAACACTACTGTTTTTCACTCTTTCCTACCCTCACTACACTTTCTATAGAGGCGACTATTTTAAACTACTTTCTTGCAGTACCCTCCATGTTACTAAATAATACATCTATACATATTGGATTCTCTGCTTCCTGTTAGGATTTTGAGGATTTAATTTCTTAAACTTCCTTCCTACTTTACACTGATCCTTGCAAAATAATCATGTATCTTAATTTTAGATATATCAATTAATAATATTTGCATTAGAAAGAAAAAATAAATGATTCTTCTAGTGTCAAATAGTGACCTTGGATTAGATTTCTTTTCTGGTAAAATTTTGTCCCCTAAAGCTGCTAATTGTTTTACATTTTATTAGAGGATTCTTTTAACAAAATGGTTATATTTCCTAACAGAGTTCATCAGAGCCATTTTGCTAAAAAACATTACAGCCACAGTGTTGAGATTTCCTTTGTGTTGACCCTGAATAGGATGCACTGTGTCCTAGGTCACAAACCTTTTCCTTTGCGGTATACTCCTTGGTGTAAGGTTTACTACCTCAAAATTTTCTAGAAAGGGTACACAAAAGGTAAGTATAGGCAGCCATGCATGTCTGCAAATGTCTTTAATCAATCCACACTTATGATTGATGGCTTTTTAGGATATAGAAACAGGCAAAGAGCTCTTAAGTATAAGAAAAAAGTAAGAGACAAACTAGTGGTAGCCAACATTTTACTAATAGGTGTTCCAGGAAAGAGACAAAGAGAACTTGGGCAGGATGTTGTGAAAAAAAAAAAAAAATTAAAGAACGTAAATCTTCAAATTGAAAGAGTAAGCTGCAATTTTTCCTTGGAATTTTGAAGAGATATTCCATTGCCCGTTAGCGTCTAGTGTTATAGATGAAAAATTGGAGGATATTCAGGTTTTCATTTCTTTGAAGTTCCTTCTACCCTCTGGAAGATTTTAGAATCTTCTTGTTACATCTAGAATTCTAAAATTTCATAAAGATGTGCTTTTCTGTCAGTATTTTTAGAATACTTTCAGTGTGAGCCTATATGTTTCTTTAGCTCCAGCAAGTTTTTACTTTTGTTCTGTTGTATAAATTTGTTTCTTTTCCTTTTCTGAAACTCTTATCACCCAGATGTTAATCTCCGAGTTTTGTCTTTTATGACTCTTATTTTAAAAAATATTTTTTAGTTTTTGTTGTTTTTTTCTATTTTTCTGAGAAATGTTTTTAATTTTATCTTCTAAACTTTCTGTTGATTTTCAAATATTTAATTTCCAAGAACTCTATGTTTCCTTTGATTGCTTTTCATAATGGCATGATTAATAAAAATCAGTCTGTTTTACATACACATTGGAGGAAATCATTTTTGTTATTTTTTATTATTTTTTGATCTCAGTTTTCTCTTTTTCTTCTGGGACTTTTTTTCCCCCCTGTTTATCTTGTTTGTCTTTAACATAGTGGCATTATTTTTGTAAAGCATAATAATTTTCAATTGTCCATTAAAAATCTGGCTGTGACCTCTCTTTAATTCCATTTTCTGTTGGGAACCCTGTTAGTGATCACACAGAGAGCCAGGAGACTCACAAAGTATCAAAATACCAGACATTTGTTTTCTGGGATTCTTCATTATCTCCAGAGAAAAGCCTTCATACTCTTGTCTAAGAATTAGATTCCTGGCTCCCCTTTCTCCTATCCCGTCTCAGTGGGGTGTGTTAGTGTGGACATGGGGTTTGGATGACTGTACGCAGACTTTCAACTAATCCCAAGTTTCTAGCCCATCATCTCATTACCTAACATTGGCTTTCTGTCTATGGTTCTACAGGATATGTTGCTTCCTTTCTTCTAGGCCCTTTCTCCAAGCATTTATCCAAGCTAATGTCTCCTCTGAGGTGCTGCATCAGTCATCACTCTTCCACCTGCTTATCATTTTCCAAAGTTCTATGAAATCTGTCATCTATTGTTAGCCCTCTCTTATCTTTTGGTAATTCTTCCTTTAACTGCATGCTTCTTAATCATCAAGTGTTTGTCAAGGACCTGGTTTGCTTGTGTGCTTTGAAAGGTACAGAGAACTTCAAGAGACAAAGACTCTGCCCTGAAGAAACCTATAATTAATGGAAGAGAAAAGGCTGATACAAGTAATAGTGAGCAATTATGGGCCCCAGTCTTATAGTGCTGTGGGAATTTAGAGCACTTGGAGAGAGCTCTGAAAGACAGAAATATTCTGAACTTGTGGAAGAAAGACAATTTGCTGAAAGTACATATTGTTGATCTTTCTGGGTCTTTCTTCTTTTTTCAGGAATGTGATGATTTTATAGACTATTAGGAAGGTTGAATGGCTAGTGCAAAGGTTAAATGTTGAAGAGTAGTAACAACATATAATCAGTATTTTAGGGCTTAAATTTCATGTGATAGTAATGATGATAATAAAAAAAGAATTTATATATTCCACGGAAGATGATTTGTCATAACTCTGGTGAACAGATAAGAAAAACAAGTGCTGATAATTTAATTTGTCCTTTAGGAAAAAGGAAGAGATTCAGGAATCTAATCTGGGGATGTAGATTTCCCTGGTATATGGTCTGAGGCCCTTTTCAATGCATGTGGCCTAAAACTAATCTCTGGTGATAATTTACAGGTTTTGTTTCTTTTATGTAAGAATTCTTGCACATACCCAGAGATGTTACTAGCTAAACATTATAATGCATAATTGTGAAGCAGAGGCATACTTTATACAAAATTATTTTGAATCATATCTTTTGTAGTCTTCATTGATTCATTCACTTGCTCATTAATGCATTCAATATTTTATTCATTCTTTTCATGTAGGTGCTAAATGCTGTTAATACAAATATGAGTGAGCCAAAGAGCTCATTTTATGGATGTAAAGGGATAATATTCATATTTATTTGCTTTATATGATTCAAACAGCTAATTTAGTTCTTTGGATTATTAGGGTTATTTCTAGCCCATGCTAGTGTTTCTTTTTTAAAATTAATTAATTAATTGATTGACTGATTAATTAAAATTCCAGTATAATTAACACACAGTGTTATATTAGTTTCAGGTGTGCAATATCATGATTCAACAATTCTATATATTACTCAGTGCTCATCATGATAAGCATACTCTTAAACCCCTTCCTTTACCTATTTTGCCTATCCTCACCACTTACCTCCCCTCTGGCAACTAGTTTGTTCTCTATATTAAAGTCTTTTTTTGTTTGTCTTCTTTGTTTGTTCATTTGTTCTTTAAGTCATATATATATATATACATATATATATAATTTATGACATTATATTATATATCTGATATGTATAATATCATATCTCCTTTTTTTCATGTTGGTAAGGATATTCAATTTGAGTTTAATCATAAAGGATAGAGCAACAACCCAAATCGCAAGAAGATAGCAAAACAAATTTAAAATATGAGAGATTCAACATAACAAATTACGTAGAATTTTCAGCAATTCAAAATATTCTTACAAAAGCACTTTTGAGAATTTTTTAAAAAATTGAGGCAAAGCTAGGCTATTTGTATACCATGTCTTCTTTATTCATTCATCTATTAGTGGACACTTGGGTTGCTTCCATATCCTGGCTATTGTAAATAATGCTGCAATAAATATAGGGGTACACATCTTCTGAATTAGTGTTTTAATTCTCTTTGGGTAAATACATGGTAGTGGAATTACTGGATCATATGGTAATTCTATTTTTAATTTTTTGAGGAACCTCCTTGCTGTTTTCCACAGTGGCTGCACCAGTCTGCATTTCCACCAACAGGCATAAGGGTTCCTTTCTTTCCACACCCTTGCCAACACTTGTTTCTTGTGTTTTTGATTTTTGCCATTCTGACAGGTATAAGGTGACATCTTGCTGAGGTTTTAATTTGCATGTCCCTGATGGTAAATGATTTTGAGCATCTTTTCATGTGTCTGTTGGCCATCTGTATTTCTTCTTTGGAAAAATGTCTGTTCATGTCTTCCGCCCATTTTTAAGTCAGATAATTTGTTTTTTTTGGTGTTGAGTTGTATAAGTTATTTAGATATTTGGATAGTAACCCCTTATTGGATATATCAATTGCAAATAATCTTCTATTCAGGGAGTTTTCTTTTTGTTTTGCTGATAATTTCTTTGCTCTTCAAAAGGTTTTTATTTTGGTGTAGTTCTAATAGATTAATTTTGCTTTTGTTTCCCTTGCCAAAGGAAATATATTTAGAAAAATGTTTCTACAGCTAATGTCAAAGGGATTACTGGCTATGTTTTCATCTAGGAATTTTATTGTTTCATGTCTTACATTTAGATCTTTAATTCATTTTGATTTTGTTTTTGTGTATGTTATAAGAAAGTGGTGAGGTTCATTCTTATGCATATAGCTGTCCAGTTTTCTCAACACCATTTGTTGAAGAGATTTTTTCCCACTGTGTATTTTACCTCCTTTGTCATAGGTTCATTGACCAAATAATCATGAGTTTATTTTTGGGATCCCTATTCTTTTCTATTCATCTATTTGTCTATTTCTGTCATGATAGTGTTTCTTTTTGTTTTTTCATTGAAGTCTACCTACAATCTGAAAAACAGTTCACTTTTCCCTCTTTCTGATAACCTTAAGCAAGAAGAACACTATGGCCAGGTATTAGAGTTAACAAATGCATCCCAAAAATACTTTTTCTAAAATATTTTTAAAATATTTTGGATTTAATAGAACCCAAAACACAATGTATTCAGAACATTTTCCCTCTTGATTTCTAAATTCTGACTCATTTACATGTAACTCAGTGCTACATATTTTGTGAGAGTGGTTTGATGTCCAGGATTTTTCATGAGTTTTTGGCATTTATTCTTTTTCAGTCCTAAACTCCAAGTATCCCCACTCTGCCCCACTCCCATCCAACCAGGAATTCTCATTATATTTACAGAGCCCTAAATATTCAAGTTCTGCTTAAAATGAAAAATACAAAAAGTTTGATTGAAAGGCCCATATTCATGGCCCTATTCCATATCTCTCCCTCCCATTGAATGAAGGATATTTCAGAAAAACAAGAGTTAGGGAAGGAAGGGAAGGGAAATTTCTTTTCTACTAATGTTTTGGCACATATGTGTTCTGCTGGATTTTCCCCACATGCAAGTGTGATCATGAAGATAGAGCAGGAAATTCTTTTTCCTTGAAGAATATACTGGCATGAGTATTTTTATTGGAACCTGGGCTTTTGTAAAAGCTATGTTGAATCAGAAGAAGAAACAGTGGTGGAAAGTTTCAGCCTCATTCTGTCTTCTCCTCCTTTCCACTCCCAAGGGGGGAAAAACCCACAGAGAGTATGCAGCACATTCCAAGAGAGTTGATCATTACTGTGTTTTAGCAGTCCTTAAAACTTACAAATAAATACCTAAGTTAACCTGGTGGAGCCTGTAGTTTCATATCTTTTCACCTTCCAAATGCTCCTATTATTTCTGTGGTCATTGCTGTTGTTATTATTACAGGCATCTCACTATATTTTCAAACAAAAGCCTGGCTCCCATTTATAAAAATGTCATACGAATTAAACTCTCTGTAAAATTTTAAGGAAACATTTTAAACCTAAAACTGCACAGGTTCAATCTGAACTTCATTAATGGCCTCCTTGAAGCCAAACATAGTCTTGCGAGGCCTATTAGCGTGATCTGGAGATGCTGAAGGCCCACATAGTTTCTTGGAGTCCAAAAATGCCTCCCTTGAGCTGGCATCATTCCCTGAACTGTGTTGTTTGAGGCCTTTGCTGAGTCCAGGTAAAATTCACATCTTGTTTCTTTCTCTTGATTCTGTCAGCTAAGAAAAAATATAAGACAGCACTACCCTGCCTAGAGAATTAGCAGCCAGACGAAGGGCCTTCTTTATTGGCAGGACTGAGAGTTTTTCTGCTTCCATGTAAGCGGAACGTCCTGATGTTGCCCTGTGGCACATGCATGTGTGATTCTTTAATTAAAAATGCACATTCCTTCATGCTATGGCCAAAGACATAACAAGGGATTCATGGGAAATAGAATTCTTCATAGAGCCTGGAGTGTATCTGAATCTTCCTGAAAAGGAAAATTTATGAAGGCACTTTTGATCCTTAGGCTGTTGGATCAGACCCAGTGATGAATAGGCTCACTTTTAAATGACCTATTTCCAACTCTAATAGGAATGACTTTCAATTACTCATCCAACTAATACTTATAAATGACTTCCTATGTACCAAGCACCAGCTTATGTGCTGGGAGAACAATGGTGAGCAAGAGAGATGAAATAGATCTCTCAAAGAACTTGTAATAGAGTGATAGAGACAGATACAGAAGCATATAATTTTTAAAACTAATGCTTTGGATAATAAGTCTAAAGAAAATGAAAGCAAGATACCAGGATGGAAAATAATGGGGTGTGTATATGTGTGTATGGTAGGGGTGGTAGCTATTTTAGATATGGCAATCAGGGAAGGACTTCCTAAGGAGTTGGCATTTAAGAGATAGCTAGCTACAATGAGAGAATGAACCATGGAATATCTAGGAGAAACCCATTCCAGAGGGAGAGAAAGATGAGGGCCAGGCCCTGAGGTTAGTATGAGCCTTATACACTTGAGGAGAAAAAAAAAATACCAGTCTGGATTGAAGGAGTTAAAATAGAAGAAAGAAAGTATTAGAAGATAAGGTTAAAGTATGTGATGGGTTGAGTGACTGGCCCCAATTCTTTACCTCTCACTATCTCACCAAGGTTAAAATATATCTCTGGCTCCTTGACCTCGGGATTGTCCAAAGAAATTAGATGGTTTTCTTTGGCAAATGGCATGTGCCTAGAGACAATAGGATGACAGTTCTGAGCAGAAAATTTCAGAGGCTTGGCACATTTCCATTTCTACTGCAGCTAATTCACTGGTCCTAGAGAAGGATGAGAGAGGCAGGTGGAACGTTCTAAATTCCTGCAGCCTGAGCAGTTCTGCTTCAGGAAAGCCTGGCTGAAGCAAATCCACTAGCCAGCTTACAGATCTATGAGAATAGATTATTGAAGCCCTTGAGTTCTGTGGTTGTTTTTCATGCAGCATGTTGTAGCAAAAGCTAATCAACAGACACCCGATCACTTAGAATCTTGGGAGCCTTGTTAAAAAGTTAGACATTCCTGGGGTGCCTGGGAGGCTCCATCAGTTAAACATCTGATTCTTGATTTCGGCTCAGGTTATGATCTCACAGTTGTGACACTGAGCCCCACATTGGGCTCTGCTCTGAGTGTGAAGCCCAATTAAGATTCCCTCTCTGCCCCTCCCCAGCAAAAAGAAGAAAAAGAAAAAAAAGTCAGACATTCCTCTACGTGTAATGGAAAGCCATTTGGATGGTTTTAAGTTAGGAAATTTCACAAATTGAGTTAAATTTTTAAAAGATTATTATTTTAAAAGACCTTTACTTTTTGAAGAATAGGCTATAGAAAAAAAGTGGTCTTGGGCAGTTCAGAAGCAGTGATTCAGGAGGAAGATGTTCATGGCCAAGACACTCCCTTGTTTATAAAAAAAAGTAAAAATAGTAAATTATGATTTCTATCTCAGCAGCTTGGCAAATACATCACAATCAGTGAAATCAAAGAAATTAATTTGTTTGTGTTAGAGATCTGTGCTTTACAAGTGGTATGAGTGTTGCTGTAGTGTAATCAGTCAAATCTAGAAGAACTATTATCTTTTTTTCCACAAGGGAGACAAGGAAACTCAGAGCTTGAAATTAGGAAGAATCCCTTCTGATGACAATTTTTAAGTATAAAAGGGACAAGCCAGGGCATGGAGAGAAGAAACCAAATTATTTTGTTGGTGCTATGCTTTCAGGTCTCGAGAACTATACAGATATAATGGGGTAAGAAGGAAAGAGCAGCAAAGAGAAAAAGAGAGCCCACTTGGTCAGTAAGACAAGATAACTCATGTCTAAAAAGTCTCTCTAAATAATCGTGAGCAAGTGGTAGTCTTCCTCAGGTTTCTGTTTACCCACCAGAAAAATGGGATAATTGCCTGACCTTCTTTTTAGTTTATCCTGAGTATATTCATATGCTAAAATACTTTAAAGAAAAGTATGAAGTACTCTATCTATGGAAAGTACAATTATTAAACTTGAAAACTAGTCAAGGTCTTTGCTAGTGAAATATAATTAGTACTATACATGCAAAAATTCCTGCTAATTTACTTCCAATATTGTAATTACTAACATATCTAGGGAATTTCCATTTTTACTGAATACAGGTTAGAATAATTCTGACCAAGTGTGGCCCACTGTGTCTGCTCTTATATTTAAATTTTGAGCTAATATGTCCTAACATTGTAGCAGAAAATACACCAGACTTTATAGGTGCTTTGCTGTTGTGGAGGTATTAGAAGATTTGAATTGTTCTAGACAGTGAAATTTAAGTGTTTTTTTTTTTCTCTCTCAGAAGAAAAAAAAAAGTCTACTAAAATTACAGATAATTCCCCTAGTCTAGGACTTCACCCACAGCACACATGAGTTGTCCGTTCTAATGTTTGTGCTTACAGAGAAACAAGAAATAATGTGTGCTCTCGTGCATGCTTTTTCAATCTCTCCTGCCCACTTCTCTATAATCCCTATGTCCTTTGAGGGAAAATTCTCCTCCACTTACAACGACAACTGTAAAATCTTCATGTGAACTGACATTTTCTAAACCAAACTGCCCACTTATATTTTATCATTTGGTAAAAAAATATTCTTGATCTTGTGTTCCAAATTAAACCAAAACGAGGTCATAAGTGGAAAAGTTGGGTAAGGCAGTGAGGACACTGTCCAGAGGAGTGCGACCTGGCCAGCTGGCTTTCCTTCTCAGGTAATAGGGAATTTCAGACTTGCCAGCCGAGGTGACCAAAAGGCAGAAGTGTTTCTTCATTTCCTTTACCCTTTCATGTCCAATAAGGCAGAAGGGAGTTCTGGAGGGAGCCCACCCTCCAGCCTGGGATTCAACCTTCTCGCTTTGCACTGTATTTATGGCCGTTATTGTTCCCCCTTGTCTTGTACAAGCTGACGGCAGGCTCTCTGTTGATTCTCCTGGTGAAATAGTAACAAGTCCTTCCTCTCCTTAGCTTCCTGGCCTTCATATCATCAGATGTTGTGGGAAATTATAGGTGGAGAAATCAAACACTTCCCTAAATGCAAATGTTGCTGTGACTGCCCCTTCTTTCCGGCAGCTGGAGGGCAGTGAGGGTAGCACCTGCTGGCTTTTTCTGTTGGGATATTAATAGTTCCACACTCCTGTGTCAACTGAGTTGTCTCTTGATTTCATGTTTTCTTTGGCTTTTTTTTTTTTTTGGTATGAATATTGTTTATAGCACTTCGTGAGCTATGGCCTCTGAACTTTAAGGAGAATGTATGCACAACTGTGTGTGTAAATGAATATGTGTATCATATAGATTGAGAATGAGAAGGTTTCATGATATTTTCAGAGGCTGCGAGGCAACAATGGGTTAAGTACTATTAGCCTTGCTAATAAAGGTGTCCCTCAGAGTATCTCCAGGATATTAACGATAAGCCATTAGGACACCATCTCACCCAAACTCTGATGGGATATAATAAAAACTAGGGCAGCTACCCAGTTTGCTCAGGGAATTGCTCCAGATTCCATTACCTAACTACTTGTAGACCTGAACTTGTATCCTCCTTCAGATTTCACATTCAGGAATCCTTTAGCTGAGAACCTAGCTATTCTTTTTAAGCCTACTACCTTATTATTGATATGTTATTTGAACAATGTATCCTTTTGATTTGAACCGTCTTCGCACTGGATCAAAAGAGGGAAGAGGAATTGGGAAGGGCTAGCAGGAAGTTGGGGGAAGAATGAGAAACTAGAAAAATTTCCCTTGTTATTAATTAGGCTTCCTTGATGTCACTCCCCAGTTCTGAATCCAGAACCACAGATTTCAAGGTTCCAAGGCCTCTGACTATGTGGGAAATAAATTAGGACTTGTAATACAAGTTTTGGTGGTTCTAAGGATAAAAAGGCCTTTAAGACCTGTCTTTCATCTACTACTACTTCAAAGATTCCACTCCAACCATCCAAGCCATGTGGAGCCTGTTTCTTTCAATGTCTAACAGATGAAATGGGTTACTTCCCTCTATTCACTTGGATTGACTTGACTGGCCCCAGAAGGCATCTGCACTTAGTTTGGTGCTTCCTGTTGTCTGGTTTCCTAAAGATGATCCTTCCTTTCTAGGATACTTGGACTATAAGAAGGGTGTGTCTTGGCTTCTTATCCTTGTTCAACCCTCCTCTTGAAATGCTTTATCGGACAGGATCTGACAATAGCTCTCTTTCTAACCTCCTAAAACATGTCTATTTAGCAGGTTATATCATCTTTTCTTGATCTTCTCTTTGAAAGTAATCCAGCAGATGGAAGAGCCCCAAATGCGTCAGCATTTCCTGCCTTTAGATATTCTAGAAATAAGCTGCCACACATTAATTTAGCACTTCTCAACTTTGTTCAAAAAATTTACAAACACCGAAATGAACAGAGTTGGAATAATAATAAAGACTGTTGTGAAACTAGGGGGAAATTAAAATGACTTTTTCAAATATGTATCACTGGGAAATGTAGAGTGAAAGTTTGGCCATATAATTTATTCTCCAAAGGGAAGTGAGTCCTGTGTCCCATGTAATGACTTCTGAGTCTCTGAAGGCCAAGCCAGAAATAATTTCCATTTACATTCTAGTTCTTATTCTGTCACGTTGACCATGGATTACCTTGGGCCTTAGTTTTTAATTATTTGGACCTCATGATTTCTTAGTTAGAACATTGTAACTACGGTAATTTTTGCATCTTGTAAGTATTTCTTAATACAGAATCATTGTCTTAAACGCATAGACTTCACATACTATAAATCACAGAGAAGGCCCATCTTGCCATTTCCCGAAATCTAAGATACTTTGTAAAAATAAGCTATTTTTTGAAGTTACATTGTTTCCAAGTTCCTAGATTGCCATTTAGGACACTGAACCACCAGTAACAACTTGGTATCCATAAGAAGCCAAAAACCTAGAGAGAGAGGGTAATAGAATGAGCATATGCCAGTGGTAACGGGAATTATCCCAATGACATGTTTAACAGAATGTTTACTTCAGAGCACTCTGTTCAGGAGAATTGAGTTGAATGTTGCCAACCAAAATGGTTAATTAGTGTCTAATCAAGATAGCTAAAATAAGTAGTTGGTTCCCATCTTTGAGCATGTCTCATGTCTAAACTGTTTTGAATGAATTTGGCCTGCCTGACAGATGTCAACTGTGAGTGAGCCATGTGTGAGGCTGTAGTAAGAAAAGAGAACAGACAGCTTAGGGTCTCAGCCTGAACTCATCCACTGAACCAGATGCTTCTATCCAGACTTCAGATCTGCTCCTCTGCGTGAGGGCCTAATATTGTGAAACTGAGGTCAGAGATTCCACAACCTGAGTTTACTTTGGAACTTTGAAATAGCCATCAATTCTTGATAATTTTTTGATAGTGTTTTCTTGTAGCAGATTTCTTTTCCTTTTCTCCCCTCCCCTCTTCCTCCTTCCCTCCCTCCCACCTTCTCCCTCTCCCTCTCCCTCTCCCTCTCTCCCTATCTCTCTCCTTCTTTCTTCCTTTCATTTTGTCAGCTGTACTTAACATTTTAATTTTCTATAGCCATTCTTACTTTTGTTTATTCAGGATAAGACTTAAGAACCTGTTTTAAAGATATATCATCTTTGATCTAATAGGAAAGTCTCCAGGATACAGAAAATAAGGCTCAGGAAGGAAAACTGGGGCAAAGTTTTAGTATATTTTTACACTTTTAGTAAGTAAAATCCTTTTATTCTGAAAACATATTTTTCCCTTAATAATCAAAACTTTATTGCTCAAAATCCAACATTTGTTGGGGTTTTTTGTATAATTAGCTGTTTACTGCAACTGACCATGAACCTTTTGTCTTCATGTGAATTTCTCCTTTCAGGTCTCTTTGCTGGATGTCTTATTCTTCTTTAGATTACTCTCCCTCCTAATGCTTTGATATTGGAAATTTCTTTTATTTCACATAGTTAGTAACCTGTGTTAATTTTAAAATATTTTTTCTTGAATTTATTTTCCCCAAAGTCCATGCATTGATATCAGAGTATTTTTTTTTTCTTCAGTAGCCCAGCCTTACCTCACTACACTTGTCATGATCTTTTGTGTCTCCTTTGCTCATGCTATTTCCTTCACTTTCTGTTCTTCTCTAATTCAGTATAACCAATTTACTCCACAGAGTATCTAGCAACTTACTTTCTCCAGGGGATTACCATAACACTCTTTACATACTAGAATTGTAACAATTTTCATTATGTGGCCTAGTTTCTTGCTTAAGTTTCTGTGGCTCACATGATACAGCGACTTCATTTACAGTAAACATTAGAGCTGATTCTAGAGCTGATTCTTCTCGATCATTCTTCTCCAATGCTTGGCACAGAGTAGATTTCCAAAATATATACTGATTGAATACATTAACAATTTTTTTGTTAATTAATTTTTTTATTTCCTCATTTATTTATGTAATAATCACAATGGTATACTGCAGCTGGCACATGCTTGCTTGTGAAAGCTGATTGTTAAATTTTCAAGAGTTTTAAAAGTTAGATCATATAAATGTCACAAAATCAATTAAATTAAAAGCAAAGGCAATAAGGGCCTCCTGAGTGACTCAGTTGGTTAAGCGTCCAACTCTTGATTTCAGCTCAGGTCATGATATCACAGTTGGTTTGTGAAATCGAGACCCATGTCAGGCTTCATGCTGATAGGACAGAGACTGCTTGGGATTCTCTTTCTCCCTCTCTCTCTCTCTCTCTCTCTCTGCCCCTTTCCCACTCACACATGTGCTCCTTTTCTCTCAGAATAAATAAAAATAAACTTAAAAAACACCAAAGTAATAAATACTTAAAACACATCACTGCTTAATTATTTCTTTACATTTTACTAGTATCTATGCTCTTAGGTTACTTACTTATATCTATCGTATCTGTAAGGTAGAAACACTATGTAAGGTGCACTACTGTGTTTTTTTTCCCAACAGGAAGATTAAAATTGACTGTGGTGGGAGTATTTCCACAGCAGAGATTGGCAAATGCAAATCAGGTCTTGGTTTATTGTTTTGTTGAATGTCTAGACATAAGAAAGTGACAAAAAAAAGTTAACACTGATGTCTAAACTTAGAAATGTGTTGTGTTTGTGGTGGTTACAATGTAAATAGCACCAAAAGTTGAGAAAATATTTTTCTGTGTTCAAAACTGCCATCTTATTCAAATAAGAAATTTCTTACATAACTGATGAAATAGTGAAGTTCTAAACATACGTCTTCATTGTTTCATTTTTGTCTTATTTGTTAAGACAAATGAAAATGTCAATCTTTGGTCATGTCCAAACTATCCTTACTCATCAACGTATCAATTGCAACCCTAGGTTTGGCTACAGAAACTAGTGTTAGGCAAAAATCAAAGAAAATATTCATTCTGTGAGAATTAATCAGCTATATCGAATTTAAAATAAAGTCATTCATTTTAATATTATTTGTAAATTGTTAAACAACTCATATCAATACATTTATAATAAGTGCATATAAGTATATATATTTATATATTCATATTTTTCCCGATTTCCCATGTATACAATATTTAACTTCTTAAGTTTTCTTCCATTTACTATCTAGTCTTATTTTCTTTTTGTTTCTTTAAATAAGGTATTTCCTTTTTCCTCATAATATTAATATTGGTGTATAGCCATCTGAAGAATCAGTCAGTTGTAAGGGGAAGGTAGTAAGAGAGCCAATATATTTTTATGGCACTTACATTATTTTCCTTTAGAGAACAATTCCATACATACATACCATAACAATACCATATTCTGGTATTTATGATGATCTCTTTTTCAAGCAGATTGTAGCCACTTGTTACTCAAAATTATCTAAGATGCTTGTGCATCAGGAATAACTGTATACTTCACTTGAAATGGTACCTGTTCAGGATATTATTTTTGTGTGAAGAGAAAGATACATAGCTTTAGAAAGACCAATAGGCAACCAGGCAAACTTTCCATTAAATATTAAATTTTAACACCTGGGGCACCTGGATGGCTCAGTCCGTTAAGTGTCCAACTCTTGATTTCTGCTTAGGTCATGATCTTATGCTTTGTAGGGGTGAGCCCCACATAGGTCTCCACACTGACAGCATGGAGCCTGTTTGGGATTCTCTCTCTCTCTATCTCTCTCTCTCTCTGTGCCCCTCCTCTAGTCACATCTTCAAAAAAATTAAAATTTAAAACTTATCAAGTAATTGAAATTTTGGGTTGGTGAAGTGAATGGACAGACTCATTCAACCTGATACCACATATTTTATTAATTAATACTTTACTGTCATTCAGTGGTAATTCTAAGTTTTGTGGGGCTGATGAGGACAAAATTTAGGGAGCCCTTTTTTAAAAAAGGAATACATAGTTATATGTAAAATATTAAGTTACAAAAGTGAATATTTGTTTAAAATAAAAATTACAAATTCCACAAAGCTGACACATAGCATAAATGTTACAATATCTATAAAATAACATGCTAAAAATTCATACTACCTTTTCACATGAAGGCATTTATGTAAAAACATCTTTTATACATAGGATAGAAAAATAATTTAATTTTTTTCTAGACTGATCAATAAAAATTTGTTTTTTATGACTCATAGTTAGAAAATTTTCTTTCAGATTCATAACTTATTAGAAATGTCATGTAAATGTTTAGGATTATTGTCAAATCTGGGACAACCTCTTTCATATATCTTTAATACATAAGTTATAAGATTTCAAGATTTTTTTGTGTGTGTGTATAATGATTATTTGTAAATACTCTTTGAATTGGTACTCATTAACTAATGTGTTATTGATGTCCTCATGGTAGTGACATATTTTAAGTTTAAAAGTTTAAAAATTTAAAGTTTAAATTTTAAGTTTTATATTTTCTTTGTCAATGTCGGTGTTTTGTTTTTATTGAATCAATAAGATACCAGCAAGAACTAGTAAAATATAATAATTTGTCAAAGAAAGAGAAGGAGAAAAATTGTATTCCAGCAAAGATGAGCAGTCCTGTTTGATAGAGTGTAGTGTGCAGGCTAAGACAGGAGGGGTCAAGAGGCAAAAAGAAGAAAATAAAAGTCTCAGAGCCAAAGAGGAGTAGGGAAATAATATCACTTCCTGGCAGGAGCTTGAAGATACACAATCATAAAAAGGCCTACTGATGGATCATAAAGCATATGAAGGGTGGTTTAATGGAAATGTTGAGACCATTATAGGGTTAGAGAAATCCAAGCGTGAATCCTAGCTCTGCTACTTACTAACATAGGAGACGAATAACATATTGCTACCAATAACTTACATGGAAATGTCTGCAAACCACATACATATATCCCACTAAGCCAAATGAACTGTCCTCTAATCTCAGCCAGATCCCCAAAAATGCTTGTGGCTCTTCTGACACCTCCCAACATAGGGGGAACTGTAACAGATGAGAAATTTGAGTGGAAAGAGTCGGTAGTATTAATCAACTGCCGTGAAAATATCCAACACTTTGCAATTTTTGTTTGTTTTATACCTTTCTAGGGGCTTCTCATGTGGCCTTAGGATGGACTGTGCTAGTGAGAAACCCCCAAGGTGATGTTTTATCAGCTTCACAGTAAGTGAGCCTCTGTTGGCAATGTCATGATGGGAATGGTATTTTGGGTGTTTCCTATACAACCATGATAACCACATTGTCAAGGTGGAAATTGAGGCTAATTCTGAAGTGACTGCACTCTTGCCATTTTCATCTCCTGCACTTATAATAACATCACCTTTCTCTGTGTGGCAAGGATCTGTCTTTTAGCTGTTGCAGAAAGTAAAAAGTGCTTGTTATACGGCTACTGAAATCACCATATTCATTTGCTGCTCTGGCAAACTTCAATTGATTGGCAAAGGCAAGAAGGCAGTGGAAGGTCCACACTAACATATTACCTGTAATACAAGGTTGCTCTTAAAAACAACACATTTCAGGCCCAAGGAAGATATTTTTAAAATGTAAAATCCAAATTTCTTACTTTCCAAAAATTAAGCAAAAAAGAACCAAGTTTTTATAAGCAAAAAACATTGTTTGTTATTCATTAAGCTTTGTACTATTGATTTACATGCTGAAACTCACAAATGCTTGTTATAAAAGGCTTTTACTTTATGATATTACCGCTCCTCTACATTCTTCTGAATGTGTTTTCTTTCCTCTACCAGGCCAGGCCTTGTTAATCTTGGCTGTAAAATAGAGTCACGGGAGTACTTAAAAAAACAAAACAAAAAAACAAAACAAAAAACATTTCCTAAGTTATCCCGAAGTATCCACAACTTAAAAACAAAAAACAAAAAACTAAATTATTTTGACTCACACTGAGGGCTGAGAACCAATGTACCAAACAAATACTGGGGTGTGACATCTCTAGGTTAAGCTTGAGCAGGTCCATTCCTGTGCTGATTTAGAAAGAGGAAATAGAGTCAGACTGGCTTGTCCCAGGCAGCTAGCATTATAGCTCCCCCTACTGTGAGGACAAGTCTTAAAAATTAGTATTCACCCTATTTTCCATATATACAGTTGGTTCCATTTCAGCTACTGGCAAAACAAATTCAATCTTGATTAACAGCAACAAAATACCAAATACCATATTTTATAAATTAAATAGAATTCCTAGTTTCATGGCCATGGTAGAAGGTAAGGCAGATGTGGACAAACATACTGATGTCCTTCTTCAAACGTCGAAGATTATTTGAAGGAGGCATTGCATTCTATCTTTACTTCATATCTCAACTTGATAATTATTCTGAAGAATTCTAATGGATACTTATTACTGAATGAAACAATTTATCACAGAAAAATAGTAAATAAGATAGAAATGTGCCCTTTGGCTCTTGACCTGACACATCTTCTTCTTTTAACAATCCATTTTAGATAAAGTACTCTGACTTTGACCTTTACTATTTTGCTAAAAATTAGTTTTGAAAGTCCTCCGACTTCTAGTTTAACTGTTGGGGGAGAGAAGAAATGACAGTCTCTTGCTTCACTTTTCCCTTGGGCTGGAGCACTGGGGACTGATGATCAGAGTTGAATCTAATTCATTTACATGCAACAAGTACCATAATATAGAAAATAGAAAATAAAATATGATCTGGTTCCTTCCCTTAGAAAATGCATGCTAACGTTTATTATAAGATATAGTATCATGTAGCGGTGAAGAGTATGAGTTCTGATACCAGGTTCCTTGACCTCCAATCTGGCTTCACCATTAACTAGTGCATCCCAAGCAAGCTACTTAATGCAGGTGTGCCCTGGTTTTCTCGTGTGCAAAATAAATACACATAGAGACAAGTGCCTATTTATAGAGCAGCTTGAGGATTAGATGTCATAATATTTTTATAAACTACAAAGAGATCACTGTCTGGTATGCAGTAAGGGCTTTCTTTGTTAGCTGTTTTCATTATATTAACTAATAGTTATTTGCCTATATACCAGGTACTCTTCTTAACATATAGTACTATATATTATTTTAAATTATTAACTATTTTCTTCCTTGTATTTTCTTGACTTGACTACCTCCAATTAAGTCAAAGTTGCCTGCATTGTGCTTATTACCTCAGTGGAGACATGTGAGACTATATATATAGTTTTGAATTGGATTTAAATGATATTCACACATCGTGATTCTTTGGTATGTCTCTTTTATTTACAGAAGTTCCTCTTGCCTTATCTTTTTATTGAAGACACCAGGTTTTATGTTCTATAGTTTCCCCTAGTCTGGATTTTGCTAACTGCATCTCTGCAGTGTCATTTGACATGCTCCTTTGTCCCCAGTTTGCCCTGAAATTTGTTGATTCTATCTAGAAAATTGATAAAATCCATGTTCAATCCTTTGTTTATTTTTGCAAAACTACTAGATGGTGTATTCTTTTTTTTTAATTGGAGGTACATGATATTTGGTTGTCTGTTTTTGTGTTGTTACCAACCACTGATGATCATTACCTGGATTTTTTAGTATTAATGAGAGTGAACTTTCTATTTTTATTCTTCATTTATTTTCTGGAATATTATTTAAAGAGAATGTTTTCTTCATTAAATACTTGCTTGATGTTCATGTAGGAAAACACAATAGATGCTTTATTCTTTTTCTTTATTTCACTGTTTTCAAAATAATGAATTGTTCTTAACATCCTTCAGGACCAATGAGGATTCTTTAAGAGATAAAAATGAATGTATGAATTTAAACATAAACAAAACTAATGTATGTATGTTTTCTAGTTATTATTTTTACTAATGTTCAAATTATTTCCACTGTCACCGGTAAGAGCCTTTTGAAGTTGGTTTTTGAATTCTTTAGACTTAATCTTAGGAGCCTTTGATGGCCTTCTTGCTTTCTGGCATGACCAGATGCTCTAACTCACATTGCAGTTTTTCTTTCTTTCTTTTTTTTTTTTTTAATGTTTATTTACTTTTGACAGAGAGACAGAGTGGGAGCAAGGGAGGGGCAGAGAAAGAGAGAGACACAGAATCTGAAGCAGGCTCCAGGCCCTGAGCTGTCAGCACAGAGCCCGACGCGGGGCTCAGACTGACAAACCATGAGATCATGACCTGAGCTGAAGTTGGTGCTTAACCGACTGAGCTACCCACATTCCCCTGCAGTTTTTCTTTCTTATATATACAGTTAGCTATTTCTTTAAGGACTCTGGTTCCTTTAGTGAAAATAGTACAGAGGCCAATCAGGATAACAGGTATTCTCGTTGTTATTGGGTTGTCATTGTTTCTATCTAGATTCAACGCACAGAACTTAGGTTTTATATATGTATATATACATTTTAAAGATAAAATGTATTATAAGTTCATTAGAATATTATCCAGATCATATTTTGGAGTAGTCTTAGCCTGGCTGATGTAACAAAATACCACAGATTATGTGGCTTAAACAACAGAAATGTATTTTCTCACAGTTCTGGAGACTGGACGTGCCATCGTAGTTGAGCTCTAGTGAGAACTCTTCCTGGCTTGCCTACTGTTACCTTTTTGCTATGTCCTCACATGGTCTCTCCTTGGTGTATACTGGGGAGTAGGGAGTGGAAATCTCTTTCTCTCCTTACAAGGCCATGAATCTCATCATGAGGGCCCCACCTCCTGATCTAATCTAACCCTAATTACCTCCCAAAGGCTCCATCTCCAAATACCATAATATTGAGTCTTCAATATTACATTTCTAAGCTCTGTGCATTGAATCAACCTATGAATTTTGGGGGATATAAACATTCAGTCCATAACAGATCTACAGAGTTTTTACTAACTTTATTAATCTTAAACGAAAGTCTCATTTCTTTCACATCAAACGTCCTGGTTCTCAATTACATTAACATAATTACTCATTTGCTAGAAGAAACTGTTCTGCTTGTTCTGCCTTTCATATACTTTTCTCTTCTCTCACATTTTGATGGTTGCAGTGAATCTTCATCATTACATCATGTAGCCACTTCATACTGCATTACTTTCTTATACCATGCATTAATCTGGAGTTTATTCTCTAGCACATTCCTCAGGAAGTGTTCACGGGAACAGTATTCTCTGAGTCCTTGCTTATTCTAAAACCTTTTAGGCCTTTATAAAGTTTCAATTGGTATAAAGTCCTTTACTCATACTTTCCTTGAAAGTCATAAATTTGTTACTCCATTGTCCTCTGGAATAAAGAATTTCTGTTGGAAAATATGATGATGGTATCATTTTCTTACCTTTATGGGTATCTTGTCTCCTTGGCTGGATGCCCAGGGCATTTTTCTTTTCCTTGAAAGTCCAGTAATTTTAGTAGAATATATCTCAGTATTAACCGTTTGGGGTTGGTATTCCCAGATATGATGCATGTCATTTCAAAATGCAGTTTTAAATCTTTTTTCTTGTTTCAAAAAAGTTTTTCTTGTTTTTACTGGTTTTTAGCATTTGTTGTATTCAGCTTTTGGTTTTTTTCCCCTTCAACTCCTATTATATACACATAAACATACACATTTACATGTGTGTTAGACTTTATTTACCCATCTTCTAAATCTGTCCATTTTGTTTGAATAGTTTTCCATCTGATAGATCTCTTAAAATATTTATCATTGTGTTTATTTACTCTTGTATACCACCTAATTTAGTCGTCATTTCTGAAATCATCATTTCTATTATTCTAATTCTTTCCTGAATTTTGTCAACTCTCTTCAAATCTTCCTTCTCTTCAATCACCTCATTTTGGTGTTCTCCTGATTCAGATTTATGTTATTTATCATACTTTCCAGCATTTTATTGGTTTCTGTAAGAAATTGTTTCAAAATACGGTATTACAGTATACCTATGTCTGATTGATGTATCTTCCTGCTCTGCTTTTTGTCTGTAGGGACTGTTTCCCCACTCCACTTTGTTTTTCCTATAATACCTTTGTTTTGCCTTCCACTGTGATCTTTTTTGCTTCAAGTGAAATGGATTTTTCTGAACTTTTAGGCAGGAGAAGTTGACCAGGTTAGCTTCCCTACCTCATAGACATAGCGGTCTCTCTTCTTTTGTTTGTTTTACTATAGAACCACAACCTTCTCCTGTACAAACTTCTGTTGTAGTGCAGTCTCCTTGTACTAATGCATAACATGGAATCTGTCAAACTGATCTCTGTTTTAGCTACTTCTCAGTACTTTTGTAATTTTGCTGATTAGGGGCTCCCCTATCTCATGAATATCATGTGCCTTATTCCCTTCCCTTTAGTTCTTCTTACCTACATGCCAATAAAGCAGTTCAGGTAGTGGTTTGACTCTACCAGCTTATGTGAGAATAGCTTGTCCCTAGTTTTGTGGTAAGTGCTGTCTATGGATTTTTGGTTTCGCCATTGCTGTTGCTCCATATATTTTTATGGGGAGATTTTCAGAAATTCAAAACCCCCTTGGTTAGTATCTTCTGAGAATCTGCTCTGTCAATCGATTCTTACTGCTATTATATATAGGTACAGGGTCCTACCTCTTTTAATTTGTAGTTCCTGCTCTTTTCTGGACCAAAAAATAAGCTTGTATGTAAATCAACAGTAAAAAAAGTCCTCAAGATCTCATGGAGAGTGCTATAAGCAAACTACTTGCATAGTGGTTAACACTATGGATTCTGGGATTGATGAGACTATCATTCAAATCCTATCTCTATCACTTAGTGGCAGCATGATCCTAAGCAAATCATTTAACCTCATTAACCCTCAATTTTCTTATACTTAATATACTTGTACTTATTTCATAAGAATGTCACAGGGATTAATAAACAAGATGTAAAATATTTGGCATAGGAACTACATAGACATTATAAATGTTAGGATTTTAAATTGTTATTTGAATATTATTAGAGTCTTTTTTTTTGGTTTCTAAGTTTGACTGAATATACATCATTCAGATTGGGAAGAGGCATACAGACCAGTGAAGTATTATTTTATATTTATTTAGTTATTCCATGGGTTTGTGCAAACATCTAGTATTTGGTTAAGTTGTATAATTAGGTAACTGAAGTTAGTTTAAAACACAAAGATGTAGTCTCTTTGTGAAGTCGTGTGAAGATCATGTTGTTTAGTGGGAAGGATCTACTTTTTAGGTATGATTTGAACAAGCTACTTGATTCTTCAAATGTCATGTCCTCAGTATAATTGAGATAGTGGACTAAATTAAAAAAATACTTCTAGTCTTCAAATCCTTTGATATTGTAGTTTTTAGGAGTTTTTACTATTATTTTTAGTCACAGATTTCCCAGCCATCTGGGAGTAAGGGATAGAAAAGAGTGGTATCTGGAAATAGGAAGAGCCACCTCATTATTGTGGGAAGTGACATCAAGACAGGTGAATCTGGAAATAATGAAGAAGTCCAACAATGCATGAAATATAGACCATTAAGAGAATGAATGTGTGATTTAGGTATAAGATTTGGACAAGGAATGTAGGAGAAGATAGTATACTCAATAGAAAGCAAAGGTATTCCTAGGCTTGGCTTAGCAAGCTCTTGGGAGACTTCTAGAACTAGCATTCTAAACCCTTTAGAATTGAACTTACGAAGTTGCTTGCTTAAGGTCAGGTTCTTTGATCCACCAATGTCTATAAGTTCTAAAAGGACATTTAAATTGCTCAAGTGTCTCACAAGGAATGACATAGCCCTGTAATGCATACAGTGAAAATCTTGGTTTCTCTGTATCCTTCAGTCTACAAATGTAGAACTCTATTGTTTCAAAATAGAGTCTACAGCCATACCACCCTGAACGCGCCCGATCTCGTCTGATCTCGGAATCTATTGTTTCAAAATAGGTATAGGGAGATTTAAGCTAGGACCTTGAGATGAAGACATTTGGACTAAGATTTTTTGGATGAGAGGTGGAATGGAATATGCTTTTAATATGTTATAAAAATATCCAAAATAGTTTGAGTTTCAAGAGCACTTGACTAGAAGTCACAAGTAAATCACCTGGATTTTCTTTTGTAAATCTGACCTTGGCAGATTTGGGCTATCCCAGAGGAAGCAGGAATATGTCCCCTGGCCTGGCTGTCTGAACAGCTCTATTGTCATCCAAGACCCAATTAGTTTCTATTTCTTCCCTTTTGTAAGACTTCAGCTAATATTTAAAAAATTGTTAAGCATTTATATTGTATAAAGGTATACAATATATACTTTTATAAAGATATATAAAGGTTTATAAAGGTATATACCTTGTATAAAGGTCATTTACCTTGCAGTACATCATTTTGAGCTCTAGAAAAGGACATGTTTCCTCATTTTCTTTGTCAAGGCTATCTTGCCATTGCTTATTAAAGGGAATATGTTTATGAATACTGTGAGAATAAACACTAAGCAAAGAGGAGTGGAATAAGATTTGGAAAAATGAAAACAAAAGCAAAGATGGCTGTAGTTATAATTATTTGTTAAACATCCTCCCCTAACCAGTTACTGGTTGTAGCAAGGGGAATACAGAGCTTGAGGTGGGGAGGAAAAGAGAACAACGACATTCTGGTTCTATTTTGGCAATTATCATACCCTCTCCTGCATTTAAGTATTTGAGAATCTCTGGGCACCATGAACTAGTCATTTTTGCCAGTTTAAATTTGTTTCTTACCCTTTTTCCCACTTCTGCTGCTTTCATGTTCCATGAATCTTAAGTTGTGGATGGCAAGGAGGACTTGAACATCCCTTCATTCATCACATAGGTATTAAGTGCCTTCTACATGCCAGACACTATGCATGTGTGGTATACAATATATACTTCTTTTGCTGAGAAGCAGAGATGTGGGAGGTTATTTGAGTTTCTTTCTCTCTTCACATTTTTAAGCCCAGAGAGATGATGACTAAAAATTTTAATGAGATATTAGAAATTACTCACATCTGTGTATTTCTCTGATGATCTTTTTATTAGGTGAGAACATGAAGATGAAGGAATAGTATTAAGGTAATGTCTATAGTGCAGCATATTAGAGCATTCCTAAGCAATATAAAGGAGGGGTCCCACCCCACCTTGTGCCCAAGTTGCATCCACCACTGAGATTCATGCAAACACAGGAAAATTTAATGAACTAACACAGTGGGTGGTCTGAAGATATCTAGTTGCTTGAATTGATTAGCAAGGGAAAGTTTGTCAAAAAAGAAGAGAATGGGATAGGATAGAGAAGAAGGCAGCAAGCTGTTTGTCTCTTAGCAAAATGTCATGGAATTATTTCTGAGACTTAGGAAAAGAGAGACTTCTAGCAAATCCTGACATTGGGACAACAAGGAGGGCTTCTTGGGCAGCCACAGGAATCTGGATATGAGACAGTAGTAGAAAGAAGACTATTCCCCTAACCTCTGCTCAAATATAGCACCCTGAGGTTAATAATATCAGGAGAATCAGAAGATAGTAGCTCTGGCACAATCATTGGAAAATTTTCTGTTTCCCACCATAGTTTCAAAGTTAAGGCAGCCTCGAATAATTTCATAGGCAGTGGACCTGGATGAGTGAGTGGATGCAGGAAGACTGGATCAGATTCCAAGCAGTTAATGTGCAGACAGAATGAACAGTTATGATATATGTGACATACTCTCTGAGCATTAGTGAACATAAGTGGGTAAAGCTCATAGGAGAATAAAGTCTTTTAAAATCATTGTTATTAACATGAAATTTAGATTACACATACCTTCAAAGAGTACTTGTATAGAAGGATAAAAATTATTCAACTTGTTCTAAAATTTGGTTATCTTTTTTGTTTTTCTTACTCTTTCCATTAGAGGCATCTGAGCTTTCAAAGAGACTCCATAGTGCCCCCAGACTCCTAACTCCCATCTCAATACCAAAGCTCTGTCTTCACTTCTGGGAGCATTTAAAAACTAAAACCTCTCTCTTTGCCTTCAAAGAAAGACCAACCAGCTTTTTGATAGTTAATCATTTGGGTTTGGTTATAAGGTGCCATCAAGATCTATTAGGAAGGCAGCAATCTTTAAAACAGTCAAAACACAGAAATAAAAAGTTACATCTACAACTAACAATATGGAGGCATGTTCATATAATATATGATATTATATTTAGTATGAAAAAGTTCCAGAACATCAAATACAATATGATATACTTAAAAAAGTTAAAAACAATAAAAATAGACAATATTTAAGGAAACTTATAAAGCAAAACTTTACTTTTAAAAGAGCAAGGGAATGAAATGCAAGGGATCCAGGATAATAGTTACTTTGAATGGAAGCTGAAGGGGAACAGGTAGGGGAGAATCATAGGGATAAATAAGTTACTGTTAAAATTCTAGTTTTCAGGAACCCAGGTGACACAGTTAGTTAGGTATCTGACTCTTGACTTTGGCTCAGGTCATGATCTCATGGTTCATGAGCTCAAGCTCCCCATCAGGCTCTGTGCTGACCCCACAGAACCTGCCTGGGATTCTGTCGCCCTCTCTCTCTGCCCCTCCCCCACTTGCTCTCCATCTCTCTCTCAAAATAAATAAAAATACACTTTTAAAAAATTAAAAAAAATAAAATTCTAGTTCTCATGATGGGTGTAGGGATTTATTATATTTGTTAAAATAATTAACTTCTTAATTTATTGCTTACTAAAAATATATTTATACATATGTACCAAGAGGAGACCATACGTAGATCAATGGTGACAGTGCATCAGGAACCAAAGATTACGATTAATTCACATCTGTATGTCTGAGTTTATATATACATAAAGAGCAGCATTACTTAAAAAAAAAAAGGTTTAAATGGTCGAGAAAATGACTTAATTTTGAAGCTGTATCTCCACTTTATATATATCTTCCTACCTCTTTGAAATACTTCCTCTTATTTTTCCTTAATATCTTTGAAGAAATGGCTTTTGTATATATAAAATAGTTTATATGAAATAGACTTAAAACTTATGGATCTTTGAATTACAACAATAAGTGCCCCAACTATTAATACCAAATATTAGAAACCTTTCTCTTTTTAATTTGGTTCAGTAAGCTATCAGCAAAATGTGAACTTTATAACCATGGTTTGTTTATTTCCACATTAGCCATTCTGCGACAATATTATACACAGAATAAGTTTTCAACATCCTATCATTTGGCTAATGAGGTTACATAGATGTAGCAAGTTTATTTTTCTTAGATTTTAAAATAACAAGGGAAAAGACTTGGTTCCTCTCCACTTAAAATTCTATTTAAAACAAGAAAGAAAAGGGAATGTAAGCAAAATGGTCACAAATGATTACAAACAATGTCAGCAGGACAAATAGAAATCTAAGAAGTGAATCAACGCTGACTGTCCATTGATTAAATGATGTGAGTTTTGTTCTCAGCAGGGGAAAGGTATCACAATATATCTCACCAACACAATCCCAGATAATGGAGAGGGAGGTGAGTGCTGTGAGAGACCAGAGAAAGAAAACAAAACCAAGCACTCACCCTGAAGGCAATGGCAGATGTTTCCCTTCAAAGATGATTACAACTGGGAAGCAATTAGAGACAGTGGGGTCGTACAGAGAATTTCCTCATTCAAAGGATGATTTAAAATAAGTTAGTTAGAGAGGCACAACTATCCCTGTATGGCACTAAAATAAAGGATTGATTCCTCAAGGAATTGACCATAAGGAAGACTCCAGTGAAAAGGCACCCTGAGAAGTTGAACACTATGAATTCGACAACAGAGGAAGTCTTCTCAGTGGATGGGTACTCAGTGGTTCATAAAGTTCACTAGACAGAGTCAGGGCAATTGTGAGAGCAGTGGGATGAGACATCGAAGAGTTCTACTTATGAAAACTGATTTCATTTTGAGACATTCCCTCTTTGTTGGGAAACAAGACGAATATGTCATATTCTAGTTCGCTCCAAAGGGTCTCTCTTCTGGAATTCCATGCCACCCTTTTTAATTTTTCTCAAATATATTCACATACATGACTACATATACGTATATATTATATATACTATATATACATGGATACTTAAGAAATAAATTTCAGATCTTATTTATCTATATATTCACATGGGAAGTAAGTCTACTCTCAAAAAGACTATGATGGCTTAGAGTTTAATGCCCCATTAGATTTTCTTTTTTAAAAAAAAATCACTTCCTTTCCCAAGCCCTGAAAATTTTCTAAGGAAGGTGAAATTAAATAAGAGATTATTTGGGCTCATCTCGCTGACTTTAAACAAGATAAAAATGATGATACTTGGAAGCAGATGCACAAAATGTCTTGATTCTTTTTCTTGTATCAAGGAATTGGTGACCTTGGAGGGCAGAGCACTAAACATGGTGATGAGACACTACAGTATGGTCTTTTTAAAACAATGACAGACAGGCCCAACACTGGATGGCAGTGGCCCAAGGGGTCATTTCAGAGTCAGTGTGGAACAGTGCACATTGACAAGGTACATATATGCCCTGGAACTGATTACTCTTAGAAACACTAAATCAGGGTAAGCTAGGATTGAGAATGTCCAAAGAATAAGGCTTCACTAGAATTATGGAGTAAACCTGAACATGGAACATTGTTGGATCCGATGAGGGGCCCCAGATAAACAACTAATTAATTAATCATGAAAACGTGCAGGTCACAAGTCTCTTAGGTAACAAGCCTAGGAAGTGAGACTTGATTAAAAAACAATTCTGAATGTGAACTCCTAGAAGATTAGCTTTGACAGGACGCAGGTTGGGTAGGGGGAGGGGAGATGGGATTGGTCATGGTGGTACCATCTTTCCTCAGTGGTCATAGAAATAGAAAAGATTGCTAATCTATGGGGTCAAGGGAAGGCCTAATGATTTCTGTGTTGGTACCAAGAAGATTAACACCAAGGATGAGAAACATCTCTACTTGCTGATCTCTCTACTTGAAATATTCTTCCCTAGGCTTACTTCTACTATTTGATGGCCCTAGTGAAACTACAGATGGAGGCCTGGCCTATGGCCTGACCTTTCTCTTCCCACCTTGTTCTGTCTCATGCTGTGAAGGACCTTGTGTATATACATTTGAACACACAGCTGCAAGTTCCCATTCTATCCCAACTCCTCCTCACTAGGCAATGAGTAGCTTCTTGGCTACTCATCTGCTCCAGGGGTACAGCAGTGGTTCACTTCAGAGGTGAGAGTTTGGAGATAAGGACTTCACAGGCCTTGAAACAAGCTCCGGCCATTTGAAATATGGTTTATAAGAAGGAGATATGGATTCTGGTGGCCACCTCCCTTGGTCTTGTAGACTCTTTGCTCAGTGAGAGGAGTATTACTGCGTGCTTGAGTGGGGCCCTCTCAAGTGTAGATCCAGAGCAGGGACCTTCATTACCTGTTGCCTACTATATCTTTAGGATCCTTTCCCTCACCTCTCTTACTTTTTTCCAGAGTGCGAGAATTTGGAATAATTTGCGATTTTTCCATTTCGGTTCTGGAGGCATTTACTCAACAGAGTTGTCATGTGTAGTGGTTGACAGTGTAAACACAGAGCATGTTCATATTTCAGTAGTAAATGAATTTTTCAGAAATTAGAGAATTTTTTCTCAAAACTTATTGTACATGATAAAGATCAAAGAAGTACATGTCAAGAGATGTGGAACACAAAAAAACATGGCTTGGTGAAGGTATGCCATCTGAGTCTTTGTGATATGGGCTAGCTCCAACAGGGTGAGCACATTAGACTATGAGAGCATTTTTCATTTCATGGAAATCTTCCATGCTTTCTACCCTGAGTAGTAAGTGTACATATGGAAAGTGAAGAAGGAGCATAAAATTTTCTCTTTCTGCCAATGATCCAATGTGAAACCGAATCAACTCACAAGAGCTGATTGTTAAAGTCTCAAGAAGTTTGCAAGCCAAATTGTGTTAAATGCAGTCATTGTTAAAAATTAACTTAAGGAGTGCCTGGCTGACTCAGTCAGCATGCAACTCTTGATCTGGGGGTTGTAAGTTTTAGCCCCACAGTGGGTGTAGAGATTACTTAAAACTAAAATCTTTTTTAAAAATTGACTCAAACAGGGGCGCCTGGGTGGCTCAGTCGGTTAAGCGACTGACTTCGGCTCAGGTCATGATCTCACTGTTTGTGGGTTTGAGCCCCCCCTGTCGGGCTCTGCGCTGACAGCTCAGAGCCTGGAGCCTGCTTCCGATTCTATGTCTCCCTCTCTCTCTGCCCCTTCCACGCTCATGCTCTGTCTCTCTGTCTGTCGATAATAAATAAACATTAAAAAAATATATTTAAAAAAAAGAAAAATTAAACAAACTTAACAATTAAGTAATTTATATTCCAAACAAAGGTAGTAAGTACTAAGACCTCACTAACTTCTAATTATTAGGCCGTATCTTATTCTCCTCTATGCTTTAGAAGTCATTTATATATGTTATATGTACATGGTAGAAATCTGTAAAATGATGTGCTCCTGTGCTTCTCATCCTCACGTCATGTTCAGTGGTATGTCCTAACCAATAAACCCTAAAAGTTCATTGAAATGGTGGGTTCATTTCCTATGCTCTACTGTATATCTTGTAGACCTTGGTTTGATTAACGTAAGGTCACCGAGATAATGCATTAATGCAATATTCTACAGAACATCCTGACAGTTAGATCCCTTTGGACTATATTAAGATGGAAGGTAAGAGAGCCTTAGCGTAAGACCCAGGTGTACACTCTTGTTCATCTCACACGAACACAAAGTACTTCTGATCTTCTTTCCTCGTAGGGATGGAAAAGAGCAAATTTACTGGATCAATGTCTGTATGTCACATGCCAAAGCTGTGTTAATTTTCTCTTGTCAAGATATCACATTTAAACTGTCACTATTTGGAGATAACATAATACTATTACATAGAAAACTCTAAAGATCCCACTAAAAAGCTATTGGAAGTAATAGATGAATTCAGTAAAGTGGCAGGGAACAAAATTAATACCTAGAAATCAGTTGTTTCTATATACTAATAACAAAGTAGCAGGAAGAGATTAAGAAAACAATTCCATTTACAATTGTACCAAAAAGAATAAAATATCTAGGAATAAACTTAACCAAGGAGATGAAAGACCTGTACTCCAAAAACTAGAAAACACTGATTAAAGAACTTAAAGATGACACAAAGAAATGAAAAAATATACCATGCCCATGGGTTGGAAGAACCAATATTATTAAAACGGCTATATTACACAAAGCAATCTACAGATTCAATGCAATCCCTATCAAATACCAACAGCATTTTTCACAGAACTAGAAAAATGAAATTTGTATGGAACTACAAAAGGCCCCAAATAACCAAAGCAATCTTGAGAAAGAAGAAAAAGTTTGGAGGTATCATAATCCCAGACTTCAAGATATACTACAAGGCTATACTAATCATAACAGTATGGCACTGGCACAAAAATAGATATATAGATCAATGAATAGTACAGAAAGCCTGTTATAAGGTCAATTATATGCAAAGGATGCAAGAATATACAATGGATAAAAGACAGTGTCTTCAATAGATGGTACTGGGAAAAACTGAACAGGTACATGCAAAAATAATGAAACTGGAAGCTTTCCTACACAACACACAAAAATAAACTCAAAATGGATTAAAGACCTGATTGTGAAACCTGAAACTACAAAATTCCTGGAGGAGAGCATAGACAGTGATTTCTTTGACATTGGTCATAGCAATGTTTTTCTAGACATATCTCCAGTGAGAGAAACAAAAGCAAAAACAAACTACTGGGACTACATCAAAATGAAAAGCATTTGCACAGTGAAGGAAACCATCAACAAAAAGAGAAGGCAACCTACTGAAAGAGAGAAGATATTTACAAATGATATATCCAATAAAGGGTTAATATTCAAAATATGTAAAGAACTTCTATAACTCAACACCAAAACAACTGCAAATAATCCAATTAAAAATGTGCAGAATACTTAAATAGACATTTTTCCATACATATGGCCAATAGACACATGAAAAGATGCTTAACATCACTAATCATCAAGGGAACTCCAAATCAAAACCATAACGAGATATCATCTTATACCTGTCAGAATGGCTAGACTCAAAAAGACAAGAAATAACAAGTATTGGAAAGGATGTGGAGAAAAAGAAACCCTCATGTACTGTTGGTGGGAATGTGTGTATTGGTGCACTGTAGAAAACAGTATTGACGGTGCTCAAAAAAAATTAAAAATAGAAAAAGATATCACATTCAGCACAACAAAATTGAGGTTTCTTTGCTTAAGCTTTTATTCATCCGTTTCCATCTGTCATGATCCATGTGGTTTTGTGAGGATCAGACTTATGGTTTAAATGGATATGATGGGGTTTATCATTTCTTTAGGTGTTTAAGACTGGAATTGATATCTACTATTCCCCTCAGAATATGTAAATTTAAAAAAATGTATTAGCATTATTGGAGTGAGCCAATTTCAGACATTTTTACTTACCCTTCACCACTAGGATAATTCCTACTCCACAGGTCAATAAATGCAGGGATTCTGTGAACTTCCAAATATGTCTATTTCTTCCTTTCTTCTTCTTTTTCTTTTTTCTTTTTTCTTTTCTTTTCTTTCCTTTTTTTTAAATTTTTTGTCCATTTCAATATGCATACAGCTTTTAAGGAAATGTCTACCAGGTGGTTCTGGGGTTTCAGTGGACCCACTGTGAACTTAAGCTACTCCATTAGGCAGTTTACAGGTAATGATGTTGGTATGATAGTACCTTAGATAGCTGGGTATCAGCATCAGTTGATACTCCATATTCAATAATATTTTTTCCACATCCAATAATTTTTGAAACTACCTGCTGTTACTCTTTCCCAATTCATGGTGACCCAAGTGAATGACATAGACCGTGGTATTTCAGAGTCTTTTCTCCTAGGGATCTGGTCTGTCCCTGAGTTAATGGATTCTAGATCTGAAAAGTAGATCATATCTGGAAACTGGGCCAGGGATTGTGACTTTTTCATCAGACAGCTTCCTTAAACCTCCTAAATATTCTTCCTCAATTTCTTGCCATTATATAAATTAAGCAATACCTTTGCTGGCTGCCTTTGGACCATGCCTCTAGGAAGATCATGTATTTTTGAGCTTTTCCATACTTTCCATAATAGTTTGGGCCCCTCCTGGCTACCAACTTTGCCTTTCATTGTAATATTTTCACCCACTTTGCTTCTGATGGTTAAATACTATCATCTGGCCTCTTTTGCTTTGGGATTTTAGTTCTGTAATAGCATCTAATTCCCTGCTCCTATTCTACAGAGGACACCACCACTGCATCTCTCAATAATGCTGATGTCCCTCTCACCACTGATTTCCTTACCCCTTTGCTAAATGGGATTTCCTCTGGTCCTCTACAGAACAAATTTGGCTGACAGGGTTTCTAGCTTTATGTAGTTTGTCTACTCTAACATATCTACTTTTATGAGCATTTTTTAAATGTTTATTTATTCTTGAGAGAGACAGAACATTAGCAGGGGAGGGGCAGAGAGAGAGGGGGAGACACAGAATCCAAAGCAGGCTCCAGGCTCCGAGCTGTCAGCACAGAGCCCAATGCAGAGCTCGAACTCACCAACCACGAGATCATGACCTGAGCTAAAGTCGGACACTTAATTGACTGAGCCACCCTGAGCATTTTTATCCACTTCTCCAACATCTGGCACAGTAGCTCTGCTATTTACATTTAATTTATGGTGAACCATTTCATTTTTCAAGCAAGACCCATGCTAGTGAAGTATTTAATACTAGTGAAGTATTCATTCTAATTCCCAGAGTCTGCCTGGGTGTTAAATCCTATATTATGACAAAATTCTCCCATTTTTAATTGATGCTTCCTCATCCAACTTAATGTTTCACTCCCTTGATCTAAAACTCTCAAGATACAGTTTATTACATAGTTTCCAAGTTCCTCCCAAAGTACGTTAGCCAGATACCACAGCAACTTCAATATAAAGTCCCTCTCCTCCCTTATCTCAAATTGGACTAGACTGGGATTTTATCCTTGCTACTGGTTTGGTCACCAAGAGAGGCTGTAGAAGTAGATCTTGAGGAGACAAACATTGTCTCGCAAGGCTCCTGCCTTATTTGAGGACTATGCATAATCTTAAGCAATAAGCCTAGTATTTTTGCATAAGATGGATTTGGCTGTTTATACAGGTCTAGCATGTTTATGGATATTTGTGAGTTTGCATTTCTCAGTGCATCTACCCAGATATCCCCATCCCAAGTCTCTCTGTTCCACTTCTTCCTGATTAGGATCCTGACCTTGACATGAGGGACTGACTTCCTAGCATTGAGAATTCAGCCTTCCATGAAACTCTGCTACTCTTACAATTAAGTCCTAAGCCTGTTCTTTTACTGTGTTCTTTCATCTGCAAAAGATTATGGGTTTTGTTAAATGCTGCCAGGACACCTTCTGGCTCTTGCATTTTACCTTGAATTTTGATTTGTCATCCCACACCTCTCATTATTTCTCTTTCATGACCCAGTGGTGCACCCAACTCTATAGTTTATTTTTTCCTTCATATCTCAAGCAAATGAGTCCTTGTACCTTAGGTTAGCCAAGTAATCTAGTTCTGGCTACGCATGGATGGGGGCCAGGGAAGAATGTTTGGTGCTCAGTTAATCCATTGAGTTATCTCCTGGTGCTTGCATGTCCAGTTAAAACCGTGAACAGTTAAGAACAGCAGCCATGGACCATGAAGGGGCATGGTAACCTGAAGTTCAGATTCCTCAGGGATGAGGGTGGGGTTTACTATACCAGCAGAAGTGCTAGTTGAAGGTGAGGGAATCTAGACTGAGCGATGGAAGAGGGGAGTAGTAAGCATTAGTTACTGATTAGAGATCAACTACAGACCTGAGATGTAGTTTCCTACACTTGCTAACTGTCTTTTTATATATCCTCTGGATATGAGAGCAACCAGCATCCTGGAAAATCTGTTCCCAGATGGGCTAACTTTCTGTGAGAACAAGTGGATCTGTGCAGGGAAAGGATACTCTTGGCAGTGCATATGGTAGCATTCACCCCTGAGCTCTTCTTCGGGGTGATCTATCTACCCCTTTGGGGTGATCTATCTACCCTCATCTGCTGAGAAGTACAGCTACTGACTACTGATAGATGTGTCCCTTGCTGTAATATCTGTCAGCTCTAGGAATTTATGTGCTCAAGATTATATCACCTCAAAGCGGGTAACCTACAGGCGATGACTTGCTGTGGGACTGGCTAAGTCCACACTTGTCACCTTGTAGATCTGCTTCTTCTCTAACTGATCCTGTCTTCCTCACTTTCTTACAGGTGTATGTCCTGAGAGGACTTTCTAGTTAATTTTCCAAACATAACTCTCCATCTATGAATCTGTTTCTAGGGAGTCCCATTAAACCAGTGTAGTTGGGTTTCTATTGATGCAGCCAAATGTAATCCTCAATAGAAAAGTAGTTTAAGAAGGAGTCCTGAGAAATGAGGTCCTTAGGGTACATTCCAAATCACAAACACCTAGGTAATTCTTATTTTTAAAAGTAGCATTTAGTTAAAAGACCCAAATCTCTTATTTAAGTGGCAGGTAATTGGTAAACTGAAATAAGACAAAGACATAATCTCTTAGACTTCCTATCAAGTGGGAGAAAGAACTCATGAGTGAATAGCCTTCTTATAGTCCCTAAGCAGACACACGCTGAGATAATTATGACTTAATCCAATTGCTTTTTTCTATTCAATTAGCTCAAATTAATTTATGCTTTTATGTTCATGAATTACTTCTTTCTGTTTTACAAGAAAATTTTTTTTTCCTCTTTCTATCTCTCAAGTGGAACATATAAAGCATTTATTTTAATTCACATGTTGGGAAAAATCAAAGCCATAATTTTTTTTTTTGGAAATCAATCACACTTTATCTCAGAGAACACTAAATTAATTCTTTCATGTAGAACTGAAATAGCTTATATTGGTGGATGTTAAGACAAAAGGATCTAAGCTCTTAGGGTTTTTTAAAAAAATTGTTGCCATGACCTAACCACAACTTCAATGTCTCAAAAAGGTGTTTTGTGTTTTTGCTTTTTCCCTATGTTTATTCCCACTGCAAATGAAAGAGTGTAGTCACTTGAACAAGTCTCTCCTACATAAAATAAAATTAATTTCCCAAGTGTTCGAAACTTCTGTACAGCGTGTAGTAAATCCAACATTTCTAGAATTTTTAAGGTTTGGATTTTAGTACAATGAATCGTAGCACAATGGTCAGGTTAGGACAGCACCTCTAACAAGTTTAAAATCTGAAAATACTATTGGTTTCTACTAAGGCTGTTTTAGTGCATTCATCTAATCATCATTTTTTAATCTCAAGAGAAATTGTGAAAACAAAACTATTGCATATAAAATACTTTTAATAAAAACTTCTGAAAACATTTGAAGATACCATCTTTCATAGTTGTTAGAAACTTTCTACAAAGCAGTGTTTGAATCTGATATGCTTCTTTCAACAATAATATATATAAATCCATGTATTTATATTATCTGCTGCTTCCTTTTGTGTTTCCCCTTTGATTCCTCTATTAGTTGAGGTCTAGGCTTGTCACTTCCCTGGTAATTGTATCCAAAGTGGAGGGGAAAAATTAAAAGAAAGCAAACAAGAGAATGGAAAAAGAAAGGAGACATAGATCTCTCCTGGTATATTTCTATCCATAAGTGTATCATCTTCGTGAATCTCAATATGTCTTCTGTTGTGAGATCCTTCATTTCCTGGTTCAAGAATCCAAGAAATTGACAAAACATTCAATTTGCAATTGGATAGGCTTAGAAATGAATCCAAATCTTAAAAGCCAATAGTGTGGGGCAAATTTTATTAACCTATCTGAAGATCTTTCGTCCTTCATAAATGGAGAGAATGCCTACCTCGTGGACTTTTTATTACAATTAGACATGAACTGTTGGGAGCCATCTTGGGCTCACAGCCTGAGACACCTCCCTATGTGGAAAGGCAGATGCAAGGACTCCTGCTAACCAAATGGCACCCCAATACCACCTCTTTCAAATAACCTGTCAGGCCTGGATTTCTTGATCTGCCCTGTAGACCTCAAGGGATGTAATGCTCTTTTGTTTTATGCCATTCAAATAAAAAAGGGAACCTAGAATGTGATGCATTAATGGATAACAAATGAACCTAGACTATGTAAATGTACTCATTCATAAGCAAAGGATAAGCATTGGGAATTCCACCCTTACCAGATGGATTGCACCTCCCCTATTGTAGTTGGAAGAACAGGTCTCAAGGAAACACCCTGTTTTCTCCCCCTGACTTAAATTTACATGCTAATTAACTTGAAAACAACTTGCAAGATTGAGGAAATCACTGTTTTTCTGATAAAAATACATTCTTGTTAAAGATATCAAATTATGCTTACTGATGGGATGTCTCTCATTGCTGTAATGTCACTTACTACCTTTAAATAAAATGCTGGGATCAGTAGGGCAGACACACACGTGCCTACCTGGTTCCAGAAACCATGCAGTTCTCTTGAGTTGTTCATCGTGCCGACACTGTTCATTCTTCGGGGACTCCTGAACATGCTGGAGCAGGACGCCGGCAATAAACACATAACATGTGTAGGACAGAGCTTATTCATTCATTTGCTCATTCTCATATTTGACAAATGTATAATGAGCACCTTCTACATGCCAGGTGTTATGTTGTGTTCTAGAGTGTACTCGAGCTTTCGAGAAATAAAAATGGTATATTTCAGGCATAAAATAAATGGTAACTACTAAAAGACTAGAAAGTGTACTCCAGAATGGAGCTTAATGACTCCAGAAGCAAATAATGGCATGTGAGAATCAACAGTGAACAAAGAATTACACTCTTATTATCCATTCTCTTCAAATATTGACTGTGACATAAATGAAGAATAAATAATGGAAGTAAAACCTTTCTAAAGTTATTAACATGTTCTGGGAGAGATAATAGACATTGATATACTGTAGATATTAGAAAACACTAAATCTATGATTATTATGTTTACTTTAAAAGTAAACACTGAAAGACTAATAATAGAATAATATTTTCCATCGAGTAAATAATAGGGTAGAAAGGATAATCTTTCTACAAAAGAGGGGAGTTAAAGATAGTAGAAGTTTCTAGTAGAAATAGAAAACAGATCAAAATATCAGAGACAAAGGGCATGACATGTACCTGGTGCTACTGAAAAATTTTAAACTCAGATCCCTGGTGCAAAAACAGCCTTTAGAAACCATGTTAGGAGCTTCTCAGCACAGCCTTCACGTTATGGATTTGCCGAACTTAAGCAGTAAATATCTTTCTGTGTTTGCTTCTGTTAGTTGAATTTTCTTTTTCTATTCCTGGGAAAAATTATGCTCTGGACTATCTAGACTATATAATAAAAAGTAACTGAAAGATTTGTAAATTCACACAACATGTATTACAATAGATTTTGGTACATTTTCATGACATGTTGTTGCTTACAACAATTTCACCTACTAAAAATGAAGTTTCACTTCACTTTCATTTAATGAATGTTATGGAATAACAAAAACATTCTTCATTTCCTCTGTAAAAGATAAGTCTGTGTCCTGTAGATCCAGAATGCTTGTGGTTTGCAATCTACTCTCTTCTATATTTATGTACGATAGCTCCCACTTGTTGAGTTTGGTTTCTCAAACATTTTATGCCAGTGTTGTATTTATTATTTTAATGACATAATTTAATTAAATATTTATGAAAATCGATAAAATATGGATGGGAAACAGAAGAGAGATATTCGAATGAATATTAAGTTAAATGGTTTGGAATGACCCAATAAAGAAAAAAATGGCTGAAAAGTGATGTCAAATTAGGTGTAGACAAGGTATTTAGAAGAAAACTGTAAAACCATGGAAATCTAAAAGGATTTTAGCACACTTTTTGCTTCCCTATTTAAATTCCTATATCCTGAAACTGGAAATCTTAATCAGTATTATGGGTGTGGCTTATGCAAGAAAGGCCAGAGGAAAATCCCATCATGGATATGTTCTCCAGGGCATAGCTTTCATCCTACATCAAAAGACTGGAACTTGATACTTATTTATTCGCTTTAAGTTAACACAAAATATTTATGATGCCTATAATTTTTTATAGTTTCCTAGTTTAACTAATTTCCCCAATTGATTAGTTAACTACCGGAATCAATTACATTAGGGAAAAGTGTTTCTACTCTATGCACTTATTTCATAATATACAAAGTTAATTAATTTTAGTGGGTGAATAAGTCACTTGCTTTTGCTTCTAGCCCTCAACTGGATTTCAGTGTTCTAGTTGAGTTTATAAGGATTTATCTGAAGACAGGATGGAACTCTGACTTTATCATGAATATTCAGATAGCCATACTCTGAGGTTTCTTTTTTAATGTTTATTTAGTTTTGATAGAGACAAAACATGAGTGGGGGAGGAACAGAGAGAGAGGAAGACACAGAATCCAAAGCAGACCCCAGGCTCTGAGCTGTCAGCACAGAGCCTGTCGCAGGGCTCGAACTCATGAACCGTAAGATCATGACCTTAGCTGAAGTCGGACACTTAACTGACTATACTTGGAGTTTTACTTTGTAAAAACATAGTACAGCCAAGCAAACTTTCTGTGTTAGTAATTTTTACAATGTACACTCTCTTCATATGATTATAACATAATATGTTAGTTATTTCCACAATTATTTGTGCATTCTAAAGCCCTTTCTCTCCAACATGGAACTAATTTGCCTCCATTTTACCAGTGACAGTTGACTTGTGATTCGCTAATTGCAGGAACAATGGCAGCAGGCCTCGGTTTTGTTGTGGAACACAATAGTTAGCTTTGCCTGTACAAGGAAAAGAAGTCTACTGGAGGCTACCTTCCTAAATTACCACTAAATTTCGGGTGTATATGTGGGTGTTCTTTTTCTGATATAATTTTGTCTTGTCATTTCATTACAAAGTAGGTAGGATCTCAGATATGGGGTGGGGGGAGTCATTTGAACACCCAGTGGCTTATGACAGCCTAGCGTATCTTATTCACAATTCAGAAGGTCATTAGCAAGCATGTGGGTGCCATTTGTTCTGAAAATCAAGGGGCTTAGTTGTTAAATTCACCGTTATACATACTTAACCAATTATGGTATTACCAGAAAACCTGACTTCCGGAAGGAGGCTACTTCACAGATTTTATAGCCAAATACTGTATGGGGTGGGAAGATTACCAAATGCTGGGGTGTCAGCTCTAAAGTTTAACTCCTAAATTGCCAGGCTGGGAATAGCATATCAACTTTTTCTCTCCATTCCCATGTTGATTTAACAGTAGAAATTCTTCTCAAATGGACCAAATCCAGTCACTGCAGAGAGACGGAGAGCTACAAAAACTGGCATTTACTACTATTTCACATTATTATTCTCTTTCCTCAAAAATTAGCAGGGTTTTGGCTTAATTCCTGGAACCAAAGTATACCTGGCATATTAACGATGCTTACCACCTCCTCCTTTTGTATGTTTAGAAAAGGGAAACATAATCCTAAGTACCTTCTTTCAAAGATCCTCTGGTATCTTGCAGGTGTAGATTTTACAGAGGAAAAATTTTCAAAATTAGTAAAAGGCATCTGACAGATGCCACGGCACCGATTTCACACTCTGCCAATACTAGAGGAGGCTGCTGTGGTGGAGTGAATATTGGCTGGAGGTGAGGAAGTTAGGAGTTGCAATAATTATCAAAGACTTAACATTAGAGGAACAAATAATTTTGCCCAGTGGCAATCCAACTCCAAATATGTGGGGCCACCTACAAATAAAAGGATATTATGTGACACATTTGCAAGATAACCTGGAGGAGTCATAGTTGCATGGTGTGTGGAGCAGACTCCGTGGGGGCCTCTCTAAGCAGTTCTAGACCAGAAGGGAGTGGGAAGATTGGTTTCTGAAGTAGTACTCCAAAGGTGTTTTCCAGGGGCACCTGAGAGACTCAGTCAGTTAAGGGTCCCACTCTTGATTTCTGATCAGGTCCTGATCTCATGGTTGGTGAGACTGAGCCCACCCATCGGGCTCTGCACCGATTCTCTCTCTCCCTCTCTCTCCGCCCCTCTCCTGCTCATGCTCACTCGCTCTCTCTAAATAAATAAACTTATTTGAAACAAAAACAAAGGTGTGTTCTAGCTGTTTAGTTTGCTAGTATCCTAAGCACGTCTGTAATATCGTTTGCCACATTACCTTAAAATGGCCAGCATGTCTGCTTCAAGTACTCTAGAAACTCCAGTGCTACTTGAGATGGTCTGTGCCTCTGTTTTCTTACTATAAAATGGGGAGTAACCATGTACCTCCCTTGCAGGTGGAAGTGAGGATCAAGGGAGCTGTATGTATGCCCGCAGGTGAACAGTGACTGTCTTAGACATCTGCTCCGCCCTTCCCTCTTCCCCTCGGAAGCCCTTTTCTTTCAGATGCCCAGGGCCAAGGCTGTCAGGGCCTCCTGGGAAGTTGCCCTGAGATACTCTCTTCCTTGTGTTCTCAATGAGTTGTATGGGCATTACAGAGTTTTGTTTTTAATTGGAGAGACCATCTTGTATTGTGGGGTTTCTTTCGGTCTTTGGCATTTGCCGGGTAAGTGGTGCTATGGGTGAGGAATCGCGGGGGAGGAGCGGATCCGAGTGATAGGACAGGAACAGGCTGACAGCTTGATGCCCACACTGAAAAGTTTTCTGTTTTCTGTCTGCCTCCTCCGCATGCCTGCTGTGCAGCTCAGGGAAGAATAAAAGGATAAACGGAGAGAGGGACAGTGGCCTCTGGGTTGGGATCGAACGTGCAGGAACGTAGGAAGTAACGTGAGAATGAGAATGGAGAGATTTGGCTGTTAAAAAGGTCTGCAAAAAGAAATTTTAGAAGCATTGCAGCCACTGACTTCCAATCTAGCCTGAGGGGCTGATTCGTCCTGATGAGATTTCCCGGTCAGTTTGGGGTTAATGGATCCTGGTGGAAATTAGACAAAGTGGAATCAGTTGAAACTAAATACCAGGCTTCAGGCACATCTGTCTTACAGTCGTCCACTCGTCCACTCTTCGGTGGTGTTTTCTTATCTATCTGTATTATGTCATTGATTATTTTGGACTTATTATATGTCACGACCGATATTACAGGATCATGACTTCTTCATCTTTTTATTCCCAGCATCTACCATGGCACCTTGCAGATAATAGGGACACAATATGCTTGAAGAGAAAAAAATAAGAGGGAGGTTATGGAAAAGGAAAAGAAAGGAATGAAAGAGGATAGGAAGGCAAGAAGTTAAAAAGGAAGGTAGAGAAGGAGAGAGAGAGAGGAAGGAAGGGAAATTCAGGGTAGTGCTTATTTTTATAGCTGTTGTAAATGACTGCAGACAAATTATTTTCTTCAAGAGCTCTAGGAAAGAGTATCACATAATCTTTCCCAATAAGATATGCCATAGAGCAACAAGCTATTTGAGCAGAGATGTTATGAAGACCATAGATCTTTATATAATTTAATCTTTACTCTGCAAGAGCAAGTTTTAGGGATATAAGAAATGTATTAAAGAGAAGATAATCTGATTAAATTTAGACAGTACATATATTAAAAAAAAAAGGCCATGTTCAATGGGGGAAAAAAGGTGATGTGATCCAGCAAACACTGAGCATAATGCAGTTGAAATGCTATTATATTATTCATCAAGAGTCCTTCCAAAGTACAAATATGAACTTTTCACCTATTTTTAATTCCTTGGTACATTGTATAAACTAAACCATTTCGCTTTTGTTAAACCAGAGCACCTTTCAAAATTTTCTTAGCCTCTTGAGGTTGATGAATTATTTATTGTTAACCAATTTCGTTGCCAAAAGGAGACATTCTAATGAGATTTTGGAAGCTAAATATGAAAAGCCTCATGATTTTGAAAGAAAATAGTGCCCTTGTTGAGAAGTGGTTTACTCATATTCAATGATTAGCTCAGCAATGTGCCATTTCTCACATATATTGCTAACTCTCTTAACAACTTCCACTTTCCACTGCTATTTCTACTAGCACTCGTTGAAAAATATCTTCAAAAAAAGTTTGATGTTGTAAATATCGGCTGGAGGTAAAATAGTGATTAGAAAGAAAATACAATCCCCTCGTAAATATGTTAATTCGAAATAAGATGTCAAGGTTTTAATTATAAAAGAAAGTATGCTACTGAATTCGAGTTCCCTTGGATACTGGAACAGAACTAACATATTCAAGACTTTTCTGGTATTTACTTCTAAACTGAATGAACAAACATGAACAGGCTCAAAAATATCTTAGCAAACTCTTAAGTACAGTGTTTGTATCTTTAAAGGTTGTGAACATAAATACCCACTTACAAATCTTCTATTGTTTCCTATTTTAAAGGAGAAACTGGAGACTTTTCCACAACATGTGACTCCTATCCATATATATATATTTTACATATGGATACTTCAAGCACCCAGCAGTCTCAGGCACACAAGCAGCATTCAGAACTGTTTGTTGAACTGAAATTAGTACTTACACTCCAGAAGTACTATTTAAATGAGTAAATGGATGATGACCCATGAGTAACATCCCTTTCATTGCCTGTCACAGCTATTTAATGTGAATTAGCAAGGAATATCAAAAATTCAGCCTTGTTCTTGGAGTCTGTTCATACAAAGTTTTGCTCTTTAAATTCAGTAAGTACCCCAATTTAAGGGATCATAAATATATACTGTATAAAGCAAATAGCATTTAGTGAATGGAAACAGAACACACACTTGGCCTTCACATCGACCATGTGCCTACTTTTCCTAAGTGAAGACTCTTAGACATGACTTTTTACATTCATGGGAAGAAATGATAAATGATCATTTTTATAATGGAGAAAGTCTATTTCATTTTCTGGGAACTTCAAAATTGTTTAATTGATTTCCCTCACACTTTTCAATATGAAATTGGCAAGGGTTGAATATGGGATGTTTCTGTGTAAAGGGATTGTTTTTTACAAGTAATAGCCAACTGTGTACAAACTATAAGAAAGGAAATCATATCCTCCCCACACTTGTGTCTTTGTGTGATGCTATCCTTGAATCCTTCCTTGGAAAGACTTCATACAGGTGGGAATGTATCAGTTTTGAAGTACTTGGGTTAGTAGTTGCCTTAGATGGGGTTCAAATTAAGCCCACTTTAGCAAAAGGTGTTACATCATATATTCAGATTATCAGTAGCAATATTAGTGACTACTGAACACCTCCCACTGAATACTAAGCAGGCTAAGACAGGGTCCTTGAACCAAACTGACCAAAAAATGCTTTTTGACAATGCATTTAGTTAATACTTTGGGAAGTATGTGTAGAAACATTCTCCCTTCTGTTGGGCTGTAAATGTTTCCAGAAAATGACAAAAAACAGTTTCAAAGAAAGACGATTTAATAATGGAGATAATGAATCTATTCATCCATGCGGGAGGAAAAGAGCAAAAGAAAAGGAGAATATTAGAGTTGGAAAGGGCAGTGGAGATAATTTACATGGAGTTCAGCCCATCCATTTTATAAGTTACCAAAATGAGTTCTAAGAAGACGAATGACTTGCCAAACTTAGTCTGTGGTGAGCAGAGCTAGGACTTTAGTTCTGAACTTCATGTTACTTCTCTGTAACAGGACACCTTAAATTAACATAACCCCAAGCATCTGGAATTTTCAAAGTATTATGTGAAACTGAGTGTGAGATATTTAGTCTTGATCAGAAAGCGGACCAGTCGTCAATGTTTTCATGCTAGTGGTGTTGGTGTTGAGAAAGGAAAGGAGAATGGTGCTATTAAACATGAGAAAGCAGGTGGTAGAATAAAAATGACTCTAACACAGACTTTAGGACCGATAGTAGGGTAGATAAGTTGAAAGTATGGCATCCAGTGAAGAAAAGTTAAATATAAAATGACACTATATGTTGTTTAATGCCCAGATAGTAATAAATAAAGAGTTGCATGGAAATAAGTGACACCTAATCAGGGTATTAGTTAATTTAAGGGTGAGAGAGAGTGACTCAATCTGGGAGACTTAACTGGAATATTTTATTATAATAATATTTAATTTTAAGGTGGAGATATCATTCTTTAAACCTGCATGCACCTTAAATATTGTGTGATGACTTTGTGAAAATTGTATAAGAGCAGTCTTTAATCTAAGGTGTGATGATAAAGGTTCTGCGTGCCTTGACTCATATACATTCCTTTTCTATCCCACGATCCAAGTCCTGGTTCAACAAACATATAATATTAATATGTTATTTAAGTTGTCAAAATTTAACATTTCGTATTATCAGCCTAATGTTCAGACTCTGTTGAGAGGCCTCTCCTCTGTCTCCCACTGCAGTTGTCACTACCTATTTCCACCAGATTTGTCCCCATCTACTAACTTGTGCTTGGGCCCTGGCACTCTTGAGCCCACATGCTCACCATCTCCTACAAACACAGATCAGTACATTATCAACGCTTACTTGCTTTCCTGTCTTCCTTTCTCAGTGGTGGGGAGAATCCATTTCACTTGGTTCAAACCTCTTCTAGTATAAACACTAGAAATGCCAGAAACTTCAGATTCCCTTAGCGAGCTATTTCTACAATAGTCTTCTTGATAGTTTCAGTACATCCACAGTTCAATAAATTGAGTACTTACAGTTCTGAATGAAACAATATGAAGATTCGCAAATGACTATCTTAGCACAATAAGTCATGAATTCGTATAATAGGTATGTGTTTGCATTTTCATTGAAATCTCCTCAACTCTCTGATTCATAAAACTCTATTGGATTAATGTTCAGAAAGTGTCAACTATGTACCAAGGACATCACTAAGCCCTTTAACTAGTTTTTTCATGCCAGGAAGAGAGGCTGCTTCCTGTCTTTGCCATCCAGCTCCTGTTTTAATTGAGCCATGTGAGAAAAAAACAAAAACAAAATTCTTCTTAGGTACCACCAAATGTCTATCCAGGTTTAAAGATGTTGTAATGCAGATTCCTGTCTCAAAAATCTCATGAGAGTCATCATAATGTGTGAGGCTTTGTGAAAGCACATGGTGCTGCCTTGCCCTCCGTACACAGCATTTGATGGTCTAAGTTCTCAGGAAACATCAAACTCCTACATAGGCAGGAGTAAAACTGGAGGCCAAGTTTTTCCTGAAGGAAAAAACCTAGTTACCAGCATAGCAATGTCATAAAAGAGATAGTAGACCTGATGTCTTAGCTTCTGTATCTCTTCTATCAAATCTAGCATGGTAGCATGTGTCATGAGGCAAGCAAATACCATAAGATGAGAGAACTAGTTTAAAATCTTAACTGTGGCACCACAAAGTGGCAGGGTCAGATGTTATAAACTCTGGAAACTCCCAGGAGTACCTGTTCTGCATTGAGATTATCCAGTTAAAAAGGACGCAAAGGGGATCAGCTTTCCTGATTGGCCCCTACCATGGGCCTTGTTGTTAATGGTAAAATCGTAGTTGCCCTCATTTCCCCTCAGCTAGTCTCCTAATGCTATTTGTATGGAGACCATTTTCAGCGGAAGCATTCCTCTTTTACGATCCCATATTATTTTGGCTCAGCGGCCTGTGGCATCATAAAAGTCATTACTCAAAACAACGGGTAGCTAAACCACAGAGGCATGGGCTTTTTCACATTGCCAGCTGGGAGGGGTAGTTGCGAATGTGGCCTGACATGGACTTCTAATGGGGTTATGCGGACAGAAGAGAACATCTCAGTTGCCCTCTAACTGGCTTTTTGGCTTGAAAGTTGGGAGCATCTTTCAGGGTGCAGTAGGCTCTGAGAATGAATGCGGTATCGCCCTCTGGTTTCTTTAATGCCAGCTTTGGCTGATTTTCAGGCAGCAATTATTAATAAAGGAAAGATCAAATATTAACAACCGAGGCAAGATCCCCCAGCAGCTTCTCAAGCTGTAGGTTGGTTGTCAAGTTACACATGTAGGGCCTATGAAGAAGTTTCATGATGATGTTAGGAGAGATGGCTTAGACCCTGGAAGATGTAGATTTTTATTTTCATAAACTGACCTTGTTTTTCTCTTTTAAAATTTGCCTGTTTGTAAATGATCTATTTTTTCTCTTCAAGTTTCTGTCTTTCCCCTATTGATTTAAAGAGTTATGTATATATAAGTTTGAGCATGTTTATTACTCTGTAAGTTGTGACTCAACACTAAAACACATGCACTAATTTAATCTAGCCACAAGAATAATATATTTCAGTTCTCACAAAAATCTCTTGAAGATGTTGATATTATCACCACTATTTTATAAGTGAAATTGACTCAGGGAAATTAAAGGGGTTATTTAAAAATACAGAGCAATTTCGTTAACTACTGGGTTATAACTAAAGGAATCTAATTTTTATTTAGTTGAAATTTGTAGCCTTTAAGGTACCTAGATATTTCTATGCAGGCAAATAATGCATTCTACTATATGTTTAGAGGTTTTTTTTCCTGTAATGGAAATAGAGTTAAGTAGTGATGAAATGTCCAAAGAATAGATAATTTGAGAACTCTGTTTTCTTCCTAGTTTTCATCTGTATATGTGCAATTTTCTGTCTAAATTTCTTTCAATTACATAAGCATTTTTCATGTTATAAAATCTTTGTAAACATCATTTTGTATGAAATTCCCTCAAAGAGTTATAATTCTAGTTACCTATCCATTCTCCTATTCTGTAAATGTAAGCAGTTTTGAATTTTTTTCTAGCACAGATAATGGTGCACTAAATATCTTAGTGGCTAATATTTCATGTATATTTATAATTACTTCATTAGAACAGATCATGGAAGTAGGATAAATGGGGCAAAGGGTATGAGTATTTAAAAATTATTGGAGTGCCTGGGTGGCTCAGTCAGTTGGGCATCCAATTCTTGATTTCAGCTCAAATCATGATCCCAGGGTTGTGGGGTTGAGCCCCATATCAGGCCCTATGTTGAGCTCCACACTGAGCATGGAGCCTGCTTAAGATTCTCTCTCTCTCCCTCTGCCCCTCTACCCTGCTCATGTGCTCTCTCCCTCTCTCAAATAATAATAATAAAATAATAAAAAAGATAAAACTAGAAACTATTGATGCAGATACTAAACAATTTTTCTATGTGCTATAAAAATGACATGTAGGTGTGAGTTAGCCGTGTTATAAAATCTATATAATTATATATATGAACATATTATATACACACATATGTATGTATATATATATGATGTATATAAGATATATGGGTATATATAACACTATATATACATGTCTATATTGTATTATCTATACAATTATCTGTACAATTTTATAGATTTGTACAAAATTGCAAGTAATGTTGTCAGTATATTCCAGTTTAACTAATAGAGTCAAACATTGATTGATAAATGAAATCCATGGAATGTGTCTCTGATAATTGAAAATTTAGGAAAATGATACTTTTTTAAAAAACCTAAAATTATACCTAATAGAGACATTGCTTCAGGTAGGCATCTATAGCATTGGTTAAGGACTTATTTTTGATATAATGAATGTTTACACCATATTAGTAAATAAATATGTTAATCAACCACATAAAATTAGATAAGATTTTAGAAATATTGGAACACAGACCACATAGTGCTGGGCTACATAACAGACAATAATTTGAGATGAAGCAAGAAATTTAAAATGTTAATGGGAGCTAGCATTTGTGGGTACCCCTCATTCATTATTTTCTAAACATGCACAAAGCAGGGAAATTCCCAGGCATATGATCCTGAAGCTGCCTGAGCATACCTAATCTCCATATATGAGCCTTAAACTACTAAATTAATGTATTCCAATAATAAAAAGAGTTCTTGAAGAATTGTCTTCAAAGATGACATATTTCATAGATATAATTTAGAAGCCAAGAAGATATCTCAATAAAAGTGCCAAATAAGTGACCAAGAATATGTAAATAATATGGATAATCTAGTTGTGTGTTTGTTAGTTCAATTTCCATGAATTTCAGTGAAATAAAATAAAATACTGGTTTCCAGCATTTTTGTTCTTCATTTACAACGTCTAGATTTTTCTCAAATTTAGTTCAAAAAGTTATTATAGAAAATCAGATCTGGAAATTATGCTCAGCCCAGACAACTTAAGAGTGAGCTAAATAACACCCACCAGTTGTCATTCATTGTCAATAAAAAAATGATGAGATGGATTATTACCAATATTCGTATTTATATATTATATATGATTACAGGTATTTAATAAAGAAACTGTTCTTCTCTAGGGAACAGTGCTATTTTGAATGTTTTCCTGGCCCTTTCTGAAACCCCTTATACTAAACATACTCTGTCAGCCTCCCTGCTCTGTACTCCACCATGTTGACAGGTATCCAAGGACCTTGCTTCCTTTTTCAGGGCACTCCCAGGAAGGAAAGGCAGAGTGTGCCTCAGCCCTTAGATTACCAAACTTCTATGTGTTCAGTTATCTCTCCCTACAACACACACACACACACACACACACACACACACACACACACACACATGCACACACACATCGTGCTTCAATGGGACAGAGTAGAATCCCTCTCTTTCCAAACCTAACCCATATCTAACTCTGCCACTCTGTTCTAGCTCTCCGCCTTCACCCTTGGTCGCTGGAACCCTAAGAGTTTTCTCTCTCCTTTTCAATACTTTCCAGCTTTGGCTTTTTGTTAGAGACAATGAAAAACATACTTAGTGTAGCTCTTGAGTTATAAGCAAGACTTTCTCTAGGGAATTTTAAGACTTAAGTCCACTATGGAGTTTGGAGAAGAAGCATAAACCATATGCTCGCCATCCACATTTTTTCACAATGGACTCAACTTAAATGCACTTTAAAGATACACTGAAGTGGGAATACATTTTTCTCGATGATGAATGGGTATCATAAACCATAGAATTAGTTTCATCAGGCAAGCTTTTTATTGACCACTCTATTTATACATCACTTCAAAACCTAACATACCATGTTATACTGCAGTGAAATTGATATCAGGTTTCCTCCTCTACTAGTCTGTAAATGTCTTAAGAGCAAGAAGGAACTTTGTTTTACTCATCTTTCTATCCCTAGAACTGAGCAGGGTGCCTGCCCTTTAAGAACACTCAGTAAATAATTGTCGAGGGAATGCATGAGTGGTAGTCTTTTTGATTTCAGTGATTGAACTACCTCAGTTTTACCTTGCTGGTAGCTTTTGTGAATCACTGTAACATAGCCTGGCTGTAATATAAAATTGCCAAGAGAATGGACCAATGATTAGGAGACAAGAGGAGGAGGATTCTGCAATTTTAGTAACAGGATCATATTTTAACTTGTCTTCTCCTCAGCAGGTTCAATTCAGGGGTGTTCCAGTTGTGGAATGAATTGGTCAGATGTGTGATATTATATAGAAGAACAAATCAACTTTCTAGCAATGTCAAGAAATACCTTTATTTCACTATCCATTTTTTCATCTATAATATATTAATATTAACTTGATGTCATAAAATATATTAAGCTATTTTACCTTTTACAGTTTAAATAATGGCTTTCATACCATGATCATATCTAGACTTAAGAAATATACTGAAATTTAGGAATTGATAGAGAGGTTAAGGGTCTTGATCACAGTAACACAGTCAGAAAGAGATAGACTTGAACAAAGTCATCTTTCTCCAAAATATTCTTTCCATCATGTTATAGCTGCAAGACCTTGTCATGAAGAACTCAAAGGTGAATCAGGCAAAGATGCCCCAAGAAGTATACAATCCACAGGTGAGATCACTGCCACATTTCAAGGAAGAACTTGGAAGTACCTTCAGAGAAATACAAATAACTTGCAATGGGAGGATAAAAGAGGGATAGCTGATTTCCACTTGGGGAAGGAAGAAAGTCTTCATGGATTGGTGAATGAAAAGGACTTTTAGGATGTCAAGAATTTGGAAATCTGGGTTGTAGAGGAAGATTATTTTGAGTTGAAGGAAGGACAGAGGCAAGCCTAGGGCTTGGGTAGTGGATCAGGGAACAGCAAGTGGCTTAGTTTGGCAGGATCTTGAATGGGTGTAGCGCATAATATGGTCGGAAAGGTCAGTTGGGGCCAGATTGTGAAGGAACTTGAATTCCAGACTAAGGCGTTCAAATTTATTATGGAGACAGTGATCACTGAGGCTGGAAGTTTTCTGAGTGGACTGTGAAATTGTCAAGCAGGGCGAATGAGATGCCTGGACCATATCCACTGCACTCGTATCCCCCATTTTTATCAAATCAAATATATGTGCACCTGTTTCTCTGGCTGATGTCAGGAAATCCTTTGATATTTCCCGAGGGTAATATTTTCCTTGTATACCTCAAAAAGGGAAACTGAAAATCCTCTGAGCATTTCCAAGAAATGGGCTGTCCCAGGGCAACGAGCCCTGACTTCTGCCCGACAAAACAGGTCTGCTTTGGACAGGGTGTGCACTGCACACATTCAGTTGATAGCAATGGGAAAAGCAGATATTCCATCTGCCAACGATAAAACACATAAAATCACACAGGAATGTACAGTATGCTGGTTTGAACTACATAGGCGTTTGCCTCAACCAGAGAGAAAAGACCTGCCTATTTATGTCCCCTGGTAAGGACATTAGTGAGGAAAAGCTTTGATGTTTAAGCAATCATATAATTGACTCTACTGTTGGATCCAGAAGTCCAGGGTTGGTTTCAGGAATGAACACTGAACATTTTTAATGGCACTATGAGCAAAGGAGGCGTGTGGTGAAGATGTTAAGCAGAGAGACTATTATCTGAAATATTCTGATGATGCAGATTTTAAACTTTCCCTCTCCATGGGTACATTGCCAGTTTTGCTGAATTTAGGTTTTAGGTTCTATATCCCCGGGAATCTAAAAAACAACCTAGATTCTCCAATGTGGTAGCCAGCTATTTTGTACAAGTTTTGAGAGGAACAGGGTAGATGGAAAGGAATCAGACAGCTGCAGGAGGACACATCTGTCTGACGATTTTGTGATCAGAATTGGATGAGAATTCATCCCTTTACTTCACCCCATATAACCAATGAATTTGCCCAGTCCTATCAATTCGTCTTCGACAAAGCTACAATCATCTGCTTCTCTCTGTCACCAGCTTACTCCAGGACTTCAGTGCTTCTTCCTGGATTAGTGTAAGAGTTTCCTAACTGATTTTCCTGCCCTCAGCCTCCTCTTCCTGCATCTAATCTGCAGACTACCTCCTTTTCCCCCTATCCAACCTGCAATCGTTCCAAACTAACATTCTTAAAATACTACTCTCTCTCCTTTACTAATCTGTTCATACCACTGCATGGTTCCTCATCGCCTGCTCCTGCTCTACAGTCTGGCAGTCAAGTGCTCATGGTTAAGCACATCAAGTAGCTGCTCCCCCTCCACTTGAGTTTTTATTAGTGCACATTCTGTGCTGTGCCACACTATTCACACTATTATTGAGATTTTTTTCCCCTCTTAATCCCAACCGTTGGTTAACATGCTCTTTTCTCTAACCTTCCCCTTTATCAGCCTCAATCTCAACTTTTCCATGGTTATTCCAGTCCACATTGGTTTCTAAGTTTTCAGAGTGACTTTCCAAATTTATGTCTCTGGCACTAAGTCATGGACTGCCTTGTTTGTTTATTTAACCACTTTACATCCAAGTATTGTCCCCTAAAACAATTTTCTGTGCCGTTAAAGCAAAGATCATTTGTGGTTCCGCTCTCGTAACCTCTCGTGTTCAGCAGTTTTATAGAACGATCTGAAAATAAATCCTTTTTAAAAACGAATATAGTTGCATTGTGTTATTTTCAGCCAAAGAAGGTAAATAAATGGCAACAACGTTTAGCTAACTTATTTTATCCCAAACCCAGAGACATGATTAAAAAGTGAGATGAATAGTGAGAGCTAACAATTAAGTTATTGCTTATTTTGTTCCAGGCATGATTTCATAAACATTTGATACATGATTTTATTTAATAGCCTCAGTGATCTTATGAGTTAGGCGCTAATATCATTCTTACTGTACAGAGAAGGGAAATGAGGTTTCCCTTCTAAAAAACTTGTCCACAGTCACAGAGCTGGTAAATGGTGTCTAAGCATATTTGTTTAACTTCAGAAACCATATTCTTAATTACTCCTTGCTATGGTCTGGATGTTTGTGTCCCCCCAAAACTCATAGGCTGAAATCCTAACAAGGTGATGAGTATTAGAAGGCGAGGAGGCCTTTGGGAAGTAATAATACCCAGGATTATGGGAAATGAATTTCTGTTGTTTATCTGCCACTCAGTGTGTGATGTTTTGTTATAGCATGCTGAACAGACTAGGAAACTCATGTAGTCCAGATTTCTTAGAGGAATATCAACACTTTGTTGTTTATTGATACAAATACACATTTTATGATAAAACATGATTATTTACTGTTGATAAAACTTTGCCTAGCTAACATGTGAGGCAATTGGTACCAGAATACAAAACAGCTCTACTTATGTATAGAAAAATTGAAGGAAAATAATTTTATATAAAACATGTAGTGTGATTGGGGTGGATAAAAGTCACAGAAGAATGGCAAGATACATTAATATAAGCATGCCATTTAGGCATTGTGATTTATATTTTGTAGTCTGAACATTTATTGCATTATTACTTATAACTAATAGGCATTATTTTCAAAAAGAAATGACTGTTGTTTCTCTAAATTTAATAGTAATTTGTCTTTCAATGGAATTTTTTGTTCAGCGTGAAACCTGATAGCTGTAAAGTTATAAAGATAATAACATTTTGGAAAAAATCTTCTATATTTAGAATTATTTTTATTACACCATACTGTAGAATTTTATAGAAAACAAGATTGTCCAGCTATTCTAAATTTTCATTGAAAACAGATATGAGGAAAATAGATATTCTTCCAGCAGGAGGGTTCCAGGCAGTAAGAATTGTGAGTTTGGAAACAGTCTTCTGATTGAGAAGTATGGTTGCACAAAATCAATGTTTATTATATAATTTTTTGTATAAAGTTTTTTTTTATGTTTTTATTTTATTTTTGAGAGAGATAGAATGCGAGTGGGGGAGGGACAGAGAGAGGAGACAGAATCTGAAGCAGGCTCTGGGCTCTGAGCTCTCAGCACAGAGCCCGATGCAGGCTTGAATTCACAGATTGTGAGATCATGACCTGAGCTGAAGTCAGATGCCCAACCAACTGAACCACCCAGGAGGCACCCCTATGTAATTTTTTAAAATGCTTATTTTTTGAGAGAGAGAAAGAGACAGAGTGTGAGTGGGAGGGGGCAGAGAGAGAGAGGAAGACACAGAATCCAAAGCAGGCTCCAGGCTCTGAGCTATTGAGCACATGAACTCTGGGATCATGACCTGAGCTGAAGTCGGATACTTAACCGACTGAGTCACCCAGGCACTCCTATTATATAATGTTTTATATGAATGTTATCTCTACTATCTCCACTATTCTCTTGAAAATATCTACATGATCCTTCAATAGCAGAGAAATTTAGAAAGTAGTTAGGGCTGGTGACCAAAACAAGACTTGGTGGGTATCCAAAAAGGGGGAGGGGAAGTGAGCTTGGAAAGTGGAAAGCCTGGCAAGTTCTACTGTAGCTGAAAGACAATGTAACTTAGAGTAGTTTCAGATGAAGATTACCTAAACTAGAAAGGCCACACCAGTAGGCTATTTTTTTTTTCATTTTTAGTTTTAATTTTAAGGTTTTTTTACTTATTTTTAATTTTTTTTTATTCTCAAGTTAGTTCACATACAATGCAGTCTTGGCTTCAGAAGTAGAACCCAATGATTCATCTCTTACATATGACACCCAGTGTTCACCCCAAAAAGTGCCTTCCTTAATGCCCATCACCCATTTAATCAACCTCCTAACCGCCACCCCCAATCAATCCTCAGTTTGTTCCTCTGTATTTAAGAGTCTCTTCTGGCTTGCCTTCCCCTCAGTTTTTATCTTATTTTTTCTTCCTTACCCATATGTTCTTCTGTTAAGTTTCTCAAAGTCCACATATGAGTGAAATCAAATGATACCTGTTTTTCTCTGACTGACTTATTTTACTTAGCATGATACCTTCCAGTTCCACTCATGTCATTGCAAATGGCAAGATTTTTTCTTTTTCATTGCTGAATAGTATTTCATTGTGTGTGTGTGTGTGTGTGTGTGTGTGTGTGTGTGTGTGTGTGTACACCTCATCTTCTTTATCCATTCATTAGTTGATGGACATTTGGGCTCTTTCCATAATTCAGCTATTATTGATAATGCTGTTGTAAACATTAGGGTGCATGTGCCCCTTTGAATCAGCATTTTTGTATCCTTTGGATAATATCTAATAGTGCAGTTGCTGAGTCATAGGGTAGTTCTATTTTTAATTTTTTGAGGAGTCTCCACACTGTTTTCCAGAGTGGCTACGCCAGTTTGCATCCCCACCAACAGTGCAAGAGGGTTCCTGTTTCTCCACATCCTCGCCAGCATCTGTTGTTTCCTGAGTTGTTCATTTTAGTGATTCTGACAGGTATGAGGTGATTTCTCATTGTGGTTTTGATTTGTGTTTCCCTGATGATGAGTGATATTGAACATCTTTTGATGTGTCTGTTAGCCATCAGGCTATCCCCCTACTTTCAATCTGCAGGTGTCCTCAGATGAGTCTCTTGTAGGTAGCAGATATATGGACCTTGTTTTTTTTTTTTTTATCCATTCTGATACCCTATATCTTTTGATTGAGGCATTTAATCCACTTACATTCAGAGTGATTACTGAAAGGTATGAATTTAGTGCCATTGTGTTATCTGTAGATTTCATGTTTGTGGTGATGTTGCTGGTCCTCTGTAGTGTTTGCTGCTTTCCACTCACAGAGTCCCCCTCAGGATCTCTTGCAGGGCTGGTTTAGTTTTAGTTTGTCTGGGAAAGCCTTTATCTCTCCTTCTTTTCTGAATGATAGTCTTGCTGAATAAAGGATTCTTGGCTGCCTATTTTTCCTATTCAGCACATTGAATATTTCCTGCCACTCCCTTCTGGCCTGCCAAGATTCAGCTGACAGGTCTGCTACTACCCTTATGTGTTCGCCCTTGTAGGTTAAGGCCCATTTGTCTCTAGTTGCTTTCAGAATTCTCTATTTTTGTATTTTATCAGTTTCACTATCATATGTTGACCTATTTTTGTTGATTTTAAAGGGAGTCCTCTGTGCCTTTTGGAACTGGATGCCTGTTTCTTACCCAGATTAGGAAAGTTCTCAGCCATAATTTGTTCAAATAAGTCTTGCCCCTTTGTCTCACTCTTCTTCTTTTGGAACTCGTATGATATAGATATTGTTTTGTTTCATGGAAACACTTAGTTCTCTAATTCTCCCCTTGTGATCTAGTAATTTCCTTTCCCTCTTATTTTCAGCTTCATTATTTTCCATAATTTTATATTCTGTTTCACCTATTCTCTCCTCTGTTTCTTCCATCCTCGCTGTCACTGTATCTAGTTTATTTTGCATCTCCGTTATAGCATTTTTTAATTAACTATGACTAGGTCTTTGATCTCTGCTGCAAGAGTTTCTCTGCATCTTCTATGCTTTTTTCAAGCCCAGTTATTAGTCTTCTGACTGTTATTCTAAATTCTTGCTCAGATATATTGTTTATGTCTGTTTTGAGCAATTCTCTGCTTGTGATTTCTTCTTGAACTTTCTTTTGGGGAGAATTGCTTCATTTTGTCATTTGGCTAAGTTTCTGTCTTTTATATGTTTTAAAATCTTGTTATGTTAAAAGCTTGTTACCTGCAAGTAGTACTCTATTAAAAAGGGGTCATACACTGTCCAGGAAGTGTTTTAGAAGTGTGTTGCATGCCCTCTGTGGTTGCATGTTGACTGCTCTATCCCCTGGTCAGTCTTCTGCAGAGCTCCTTCTTGATTAGTGGTGAAGTGTTTGGACCTTCAACCAGTGTGCTTTGATTTGTTTGTTGAAGTAACCCTGGAAAAAGAAAAGAAATAGGGTGGGGGGAGGGAGTCTTATTCCATAAAAAGAGAAAAAAGAAAGGGGAGAAAAAGATGACCAACCAGGGAATCAAAAAACTATAAGGCTATATCCAGAGAAAGAGTGGAAAATGAAGAACATGAAGAAAGAGAAAAGATGGGGAAAGAACAGAATAAAAATACCTGATCCAAAAAAGAATGTGCATATATATATATATATATATATATATATATATATATGCATATATACTCACTCAGCGTCAGTCTTGCTCCAGTAGATAAGCAGTTGCCAGGCTCGGAGGGATGGGGTTTGATGCAAGCTTGTCCTGCCTCTGCTGGGGGCCACCGTCCTGTTCTATGAAGTCCCACCATGTTGGTGATGGGGAGGAAAATGGCGACACCCCAATCTCTCCTCCCCAGACTGGGTGTCTCAAACCACACTGTTTAGGCAGCCCTCACAGAGTAGCCCGGGCAGTTGGTTTGCCCTGCTCCACAGTCTCCTGCACTCCTAGGTGCTCAGCTGGGATTCAAAACTCAATGTCTTAAAGGACCCTGCAGCATGAGAACCCTGTTCTGGAGTAATGCCATTCCACTCTGTTGATAAAAGGCTTTTGGCTGATGCCTGCAGGGTCTTTTGTCCTTGGGGAGGCAATAAGCTCTCTTACCAAAGTACTCCAGGAAGGAGACTATCTTTCTCAGTGTTCCCCTGAAATCACTACATGGAGCTATGCATTCTGGGGCCAGTTCCCTCCTCCCCAGGACCTTGCAAGGCTTCCAGTTCTCTTTGGACATAGTCACACACTTTCATACCTCTGAGTTTCAGCTCCAGAGGCTCAATCCTGCCAAGCTCTCTCTCTCCAACTATGGAGATCTTCCGCCACTCTGGGATTATCTGGGTGTTCCAAGTGATCTGACCTCAATGTAGTTGTGTTTGAGGGACAAGGAAAATCCTAGTCCTCCTACCTCTCCACCATCTTCACCCAACCTCCTGATGAATAGTCTAGTTTAAAACAATACTTTGGGAGCCAAGAACTTTGGAACTGAAGTTGAAGAGTGATGAATAATCCATTTATGAAATCATCCACTCAGAAAAATAGCCTATACCCAACACCTTTATGCACCAGTCACCCTATTAGGTACAGAGATTATAGAAATTATTTTACAAAAGTGGGCTTTGACTTCAAGTGTGTCAACATGGTTTTGAACCAATGACTTTTATAGAGAAGTGGGTTAGGGTTGAATATAGGACTCTTAGGGCCTTAGATGTACCATGGTAGGTTGACAGAAATAAGTGTTGCAAGGTTGCTTAACAGAATTTTCTCCAGGGGTTCCTGGGCAGCTCAGTCAGTTGAGCTTCTGACTCTTGATTTTGGCCAGGTCATGATCTCACAGTTTGTGATTTTGAGCCCCCACTGGGCTCTGCACTGTAACACGGGGACTGCTTGGGATTCTCTCTCTGCCTCTCTTTCTGCCTCTCTCTTTCTCTCAAATTAAATAAATGAAATAAGTTAAAAAAACATTTTTTTCCACAAATTCATCCTCGGTATTACAAGGGGAAAGCAAAGGTGCTTCAATATAGGCAGGAAATTTTAGTCCTAATGGCCAGAGAAGATGTGGCCTGTGATCAAATCAGCTCTAGACCTGCCATAACCTATGACCCTGCCATAACCTATGAGTTGTAATCCTAGAAAAACAGAATTGGTGCTGAGGATATACTCTATAGTGTATCTCATCTTGATCATCACTTCACAGAGGACTGACATCTCTTATTAAATATTTTAGTGGAACTAGCTTCCCTAAGAAAAATTAATAAGATACAGAAGGAATGTCAAAGCCATCTTTGAATTATAGGATTAACTTACTTCCTATTATGTCCTCTCAATGCACTACCTTTATCCCATCCCTCTGCTAAAGCTCATATAACTGAACAATGAACAAAACAACTTTCTCATTGTTCCCATCAAAATGCAAATGATGGCCAGATTCCTGATCAACATGAGTATGCTAGGTAACTACTTCGAAAGGGGCTAATGAAGTATCTTTAAGGAAGGGATAATTGGAATAATTGTAATCTTAAAGGATCTGTCATTTAGTCACTGCTTGCTGTGTGCCAGGCATAGTACTAGATATATGTCACATTTTTCTCAAAATACATTTTTAAACACTTATTTATTTTTGAGAGAGAGGTAGAGAGAGAGTGAGTGAGTGGGGGAGTAGCAGAGAGGGAGAGAGAGAGTATCCCAAGCAGGTTCAAAATCACAAACCCTAAGATCATGACCTGAGCTGAAAACAAGAGCTGGATGCTTAACCGACTAAGCCACCTAGGCACCCCGTCTCAAAATACATTTTGAAGGCATAGATCTTAGGCACTAGTTACAGATTTCCCAGCCTCTCTGCCTTTGCTTCTGGTATTTCTATGCTTGGAATCCTCTTTTCTTTCAAAACCATTTGAAAATCCCATTCATCATTCAAAACTCACAATTTGGCATCTACTTGAAGACTTTTCTAACTTTCCCCAGTCAAAGAAAATTGATTTTCTGTTCTCTCAACCTCTTTAGTAGGTATTTATAGTTCTCACATAGGACCTACTTTTTGCGCTGGATGCATTGCTCTAAGTTTACAAGGCACATATCTGGCCTCCTTAATGTAAGATAAACTCCTTCAGAGTGAAAACCACCCTTTTTTAAAGCTTTATCTTCCCCAAGCAGTGTGGTTTTCAAGGTTTTCTCCATATAACAATCACTTGGGGAGTCTGTTAAAAGTCTGTATTACCAGTCCCCATCTCAGCTCTGCAGAATTAAATCTCAGGAGGTAGGGCCCAGGGACTCACATGTTAAACCAGCATCATAAGTGAGTCTTGTGTTGACCAAAGTCCTGGGCTGTGTCTTATTGTAGGGCACTGATTCTCAATGGGAGTTGATTTTGCCTTCGAGGGGACATGTGGTACCACCTGAAAACATTTTTGTTTATTACAACTAGGATGCTGCTCTACATCCTATAATGCGCAGGACAACCCTCAGTACAAAGAATTATCTGGCTCAGAATGTCAATGGTGCTGAAACCCTAGCACAGAGCAAACAGCACCCTGTGCAGGTAGGTGATCAATAAATGTTTCTTGAATAAACAAGTTGAGAAAAGTAAAGGTAGGTGTTCTTAATAAGGGCTCAGCTGCATTTCTTCTGGGCCGTGCCTGATGGGGCTGCCTCACTGCTTCATACCTGCCTAGTTGTATGGGGTCTTGAAAGCCCAGGACCTCCTAAAGCCCATCCATTCTGGTGACTATACATCATGCTTAGCAACCTTTCTATAAGAGAAACAATATTGTTGTTTTTATAATGTTCGCATTGTAGTGATATTCTCCTTTTAGTTCTTTATATGGTTTCTTAAATTGTAAAACTACCTAACATGTATTTCCTTGGATCCCAGTATTCCTGGAATAGGAGGTAGCATGATTCTCTGTATCGCAGACAAGCCAGCTCAGAGTAGCTCCATGATTTGCTGTCTTCATGCAGTTAATCAGTGCCCTCCTAGGATTAGAGTCTAGTGTTTTCCACACCATGGTTTTCTACAAAGCATGAAACCACATTGCTTTCCAAATACTTATTTTGACATCTTTGGGCCTTCATTTGAAAATAGTGTCTTCTGAAACCCTATAGCACGTGCTTTAAATGTCTCCTCATTTATCTTTTTGATTGCTCAGTCCTGAATGAATCATCATCTGTCAAAACAACATAGCATTTCCTCTGTCTGGAGAGAGGATGCATTTACATTGTCTCTACAAAAGTCAAAGATCAGCTCATTTTGACAGTGGTCAATTGGGAACCTTATAGCTTATGATCTTAGTGTGGGGGTTGATTTCAAATTTCACATGGCCTCATGCAGAACTTGAGGCTATGTAGCATTAATATGGTAAGCAAAGCATTTATTTCATGAGAATAAATTCTCAGAGATTATATATATGTGTAAGTGTATATACACATGTTATTCTTCAATACTGAGACCAGAGATATGAAACTGAAATAACAGATTTGGATAGACTCATTTCTGACTCTTCCCTTCCACCAGTTTCCTGCTTTTGATTTTTGTTTGGGTTACAAGTCCCCAGCTAGGCTGTTCTGTGTTGAGGTTCTCTGGTATTTGGATAATGCTTTGACTCTATAACATCAAGAAAGAAAAGAATGAGGATACAGTTACAGTGTTCCATCTTTAAAAAATTATTATCTTGTAAAAAAGTTTATTTATTTTGAGAAGAGAGAGACCACAAGAATGTGTGAGCACACACAAGCAGGGGAGGAGCAGAGAGAGATAGAGATAGATAGATAGATAGAGAGAATCCCAAGCAGGATCCGTGCCCTCAGCACAGAGCCTGAAGTAGAGCTCAAACTCATGAACCCATGAGATCATGACCTGAGCTGAACCAAGAGTTGGATGCTTAACCTACTGAGCCACCCAGATGCCCCTAAATTCTCATTTTAAAAACATGATATTTATTTATGCAGAAACTTTTAAAGATATAACTACAATGCTATAACACATTATAGATTCTTCCACAAGTTTTGTGAAGAATTTGGGCACAGAGTATGTTATTTTCCCTTTTTTTTTAATATTTGAGAAATTTAGTTCTACTCTGTTCAGTTCAGAAGTAAAAATGAGTTTAAAAGACTGGAAAGTATTTAATAGTGTGTAAAAACATTTTTCTTGGGTGGTCTCCCTGTAACTCATCTCTTTTTATTTTCCTTCTCATTATCACCTTTATTTTCAAACCTGTTTCAGTGTCAGACAAGGAATTAAGAAGAAGTAACTTCTTTAAAAAATCTATCTAAAGAGACGAGAGAGGAGGAACGCAAAGGTGGATAAATAAGGTGTTTTGTGTTTCCTCTTCAGCATTTTTTACAAGGCTAACTTTCACTGCTATCTAATAAAGTGAATCAAGAGTGAAAAGTTCAAATATTAGGCTTTCCCGTGGAGCTGGTTTCATGAGGTCATGAGAGCCAACATCAGCGGAGTGACAGAAGAGCGTTCATGTTTCTGTCTCATCTGTGCTGGACTGCCGTGATGTCTACTTGAGGCAAATGAGACTCCTCAAACCAAAATTTAACCTGTACCCCAGAAATTCAGTGACCTAAGGTGAAGAACTTTGCTTCAAGTCTCTGCCGACTTCCTCTGCTTTTCACTAACCCCTCTTCTCAAATTGCCTCCTTTAAGCTAAACAAACAAAAACGTCAAACACCAGACTTCTCAACAAAAGGCATTTTGTTTTCTGCTCAACTGTTGTGTACAATATATGAAAGTCACAGTCACAGCAGAAGGAAACTTACATTAAATTAACTTCCCCAAAACAACTTAAAATCAATGGATGTGTTTTCCTCCAGAGAAATCCATAATTACTTTGGCTTCAGCATAGCAGAAAATAACAGAGTATCATAGACAGTTTCTTGAGTTGACTATAGTTCAGATCAAGATCCACATATGCTATAAATCTCTGCAATGGCAAATAACTATCAGGGACCTACCAAGCCATTTAGCGATTTAAGTGGTCCACACCAGAGCTTCCAAACAGATTGGAACAACAAGTGTTCATTTCTCACGGAGTACCCTGAAATGACCAGTAGATGAAGTTAAAGCACGGCTTAGAGATTAAAGCTTATGTCCGTAGAATAGGTCTGCTAGATGAAATGTAGGGCACCCAGTTACACTTGAATTTCAGATAAGCATTGAATTTTTTTTTTATAAATATGTCCCAAATACTGTATAGGACATGTTTTTACTAAGAAATTATTTGTTATTGGGGCCCCTGGGTGGCTCCATCGGTTAAGTGCCCAACTTCAGCTCAGGTCATGATCTCACGATTTGTGGGTTCAAGCACAATGTTGGGCTCTGCGCTGACAGCTCAGAGCATGAAGCCTGCTTCGGATTCTGTGTCTCCCTCTCTCTCTGCCCCTCCCCCTAATCACACACTCTCTCTCTTTCTCTCAAAAATAAACATTAAAAAATGATTTATTATTTATATAAAATTCAAATTTAACAAGGTGTTTTGTATTTTTATTTTTTTTGCTATGTCTGTCAACCCTACCCAAGAAGATATTTTCAAGCTTCTATTTTAGAAATTTTATTGAAGAACACTAAAACAGTTGGATATATAACATATTTTTTATCTAATGCTTATAATATAAATACTAAGTATATCAAAGTATGTAATACTTGTATATTATATATTTAATTTTTAAAATTGTGCAAGGTATAAGAAATGTGAGAAACTGAAAGCCAGGGCTGGTAACACAATTTGCGCAAAAATAGGTAATGAATAATAATAATAATAAAAAAGAGGTAGGGTTTTCCGAAACCTGAGACATACTTAACACACCTCAAACACAAGTTGGCTTTCTTGATGCATAATTATGATGCTTTGGGTCATTGATAGACATCTGTCCAGAGATTATATGAGAGAACTGAAAGTCGAGTTTACCTTTGTTGTCCTCATGGGCAATGGTTAGGTGATCTAAATTTGACCAGAGCAGAATCAATTGATGTCTGCAACTAATTAGTTTTTCTCAGCAAATGTAAAGGTATCAGAATAACATTCTATTTCTATAGGTTCTCAATAATCATAGTATCATGGTTAATACAAAATTTGGCTTCAAATCAGCTCCGCCATATGTTAGATGCATGAATTGGATAGGTTATTTAATCTCTCTAAGCGTGTTTCTTCATTTGTAAAATGAAAGTAAAATCCTAACGTTCAATAAGCTGTTGCAATAAAAAGCTATATAATGAAATAATGATAACAGTGCTTGAGACACAAGGAAGAGCTCACATATTAATACATTACTTAGATAAATAGCAATAGTAACAGAGGTAGTCCTAGTAATTCACCAGAGTACCCAATAAATCAAAAACTTTAATATTTAAAAATTTTTTTAATATTTATTTTTGAGAGAGAAAGAGAAAGAAAGAGAGAGACATTGCAAGAGGGGGAGGGGCAGAGAGAGAGAGACACACAGAATCAAAGCAGGTTCCAGGCTCGGAGCTGTCAGCACAGAGCCCAATTCCATGAACCCAGAGATCACGACCTGAGCCGAAGTCAGACACTTAACACAATGAGTCACCCAGGTGCCCTCAAAACTATAGTATTTTAGAAGACAGAATTGCACTTTGTGCATTTCTGTAGGTTTGAGGTTTCTGGAGGTGTAAAGGCAAAATATTAAACAGATACATTTTGTTGTAGGAAAATCACCAGTAAGCCTCTTGAGTTACCCCACTGTAAAAGAAATACCAATCCTCTGGGTGGTAGTGTGAGGTCATCTTATCCCTCAATGTGGAGGCTGCAAACTGAGATGTTTTGTGCTTGTTCACTAGCTAAAGTTGATGTATTTTTTCTCTGTATTTCCCTGTACTTTTGAAAAATTAGCATAATGATTACATAAAACATAGATTTTGATCCAACTGTGGACATGCTTCATATGGTGTCGCTTAAGATTAAATAATATAGAGCTCAGGGCATATTCTATCTATTAGCCTCTATTATTGTTCTATCGAGGCCCTACAGATCACAACCCATAAATTGAGAAGGATTGTGCCCTTCTTTCAGTGAAAATGGATATTCCAACCTACGATTTTATCAGGGCAGAAGATCAGAGGTTTTTAAAGAGGGGAAGAGAGGACTCTCCATTCTGCAAAATTAAGAGTCGCAAGACTAGACTTAGAGAATGAAAATGTCCTAAAACCAAACATGATGGGCGCTAAAGCTGATGCAGGTTACTCTGGTAACCGCTATGTGGAAGCTCCTTGGGATCTAGGTGGGGATCCTTAGTTGTGGCCAATTCCTATAAAACTCAAACATACCCAGTTCTCTTAGCCACGTGAGACACTGCTACATGTTCTTCTGATGTCCCTTTAGCATTCAGTGAAATTTTGTAAAACACTGCATTAAGAACCTAGCCATCTTTGGAGAATTAACCAAGGGGTTTATATATATATATCTGCTTGGAGAAACTTAGAATGGGAAGAGAGCAGTCCAAATTATCTACTTATGAGATGATGTGATGTGACCTGCAAGGGCTCTGGAGTAGAGGTTGGGAGGCCAGACACCTGGCAGACACAAGAAGAGACCATTAGGTTGGATGACTAGAACATCTAACAATCCCTCAGAGATTCCCAGAAGCCACGTAGGAGAAGGAACACAATACAAGAGCGAACTTCCTGAAATCGATTTGGATGTTAAAAGAAACGTGGGGCGCCTGGGTGGCTCAGTCAGTTAAGCGTCTGACTTCAGCTCAGGTCATGATCTCACAGTTAGTGAGTTCAAGCCCCACATCAGGCTCTGTGCTGACAGCTCAGAGCCTGGAGCCTGCTTCAGATTTTGTGTCTCCTTCTCTCTCTGCCCCTCTCCTGCTCACACTCTATCTCTCTGTCTCTCAAAAATAAATAAACATTAAAAAAAAGTTAAAAAAAAAACAAACATAACCTTATTTTGCATTATAAGCCTGTGAGATCTGGAAGTACGTTTATTGCATTATGTTCATCTTGGCAGTCAGAAAGCTTAGGACTGAGATTATTGTTTAATTACAATAATAATCTCATCCAGAATGCCTAAAATCATTAGAAGCTACCAGGAAGGGAAATCCAAGTGCAACATCTTCTCTCCCCTTAAATGGTTCATGACCTCTCTTTCAATCTTTATTATTATAAAAATTTTGTGTGCACTATACAACACTAAGGGGATCTGATTTGCACATAAGCTGGGATTTCGATATGCCTGAGCATGTGCAATGAAACTGGAGGGCAGCCTGCCAGAACTCTGCTCAGAAGAGTGACTGGGGAGGCTCCTGAGAAGATGGAATACTCCCAAACTGGGCCCCAAAGTGAAACAGCAGAGTTGGAGGGAAAGAGAGATTCTGGGTAAAATCGTTTTGTCACTTGTATTAGTTATAGGTTCTGCCCCCATGGACATGTGTCTAAGTCTTCTGGGGAGAAGAGTAAGTAAAACCAGGGGGGGCAAAGTCGTTTTATTAAAACCCTTGCATGAAATGAAGCAGCACTGCTTTAGGTCTCTCCTAAAAATGTTGGATTCCTCTACGTTCGATCCCTCAAGGGTCCAGAACCATCACCGTTGGGAGACATTGGTGCTCTGGAGCCTGGCAGCTGAGGCTAATGGGTGAAGAAGGAAGGGCTGCCAAAGTCAACAAGAGGAGTAGCTGATAGGCACAGAGATGCACAGAGGCAACAGCAGTGGATCCCAGTAAATGCAGTGACTTCCAGCATGAGAAGTGGCTAGACTCTATCCTTGGTTACATTTTAGTCAGCCTTCTCTAAGCCCTCTGGGCCTAAACTTTGGTGTCTGTCCTTGTAGGGCCTGCAATGCTCAGTTGTAGCAAGAATCTTGTTAAGTCAGTTTTACAAGAATCTCCACCCTCAATATCCGATCACCTCATGTGGCTAGTAAAACTCCTCATTCCACACCCTTGGCATCTGACAGTCCTGGCCTGCCTTCAGCAAGAATCTCGTCAAGCTGATTTAGCCAGAATCACCCTCAACCGTGAGGTATCCTCTTACTAATTTTCCATCCACTGGCACTCATCTTTCACCTTGGCTATAAATCCCCATTTGTCCAGGCTGTATTCTGAATGGATCCTAGGTCTATACTGAGATCTCTGTTCCCTACTTCAATAGTTCCTATAGGAATAAAATCTGATTTTATGACTTTAACTTCTGTCTGGCTCCTGTTCCCTTTAAGAGAAGTGATACTTGGTAGACCTGGGGTCAACTAGACCTTGTATTGAGTAGACTGTGGTGATACCCAGCATAAGGGGTGATGGTGCCCAACAGTGTCGATGTTGCTTGTGTTATCAGCAATCCTAGTGAAGGCAGCCAGGTGTTCTGAGTGTGCAGTGAGACAGTGTGACTGCATAGGTGGTGAGCACGTACAAGATTTATCCTGATGAGTCTCAGACTACGGGGAAGGAATCTTTCCAAGGAAACTGGAACAAGAGCCAAAAAAAAACCCAGAAATTATATTAAACCTGATAACATTAGTAGTACTGGTTATAAAGAAAATATTGTGCAATTTTAAATATTCATATTATTTTACTGGTAATAAAAACTGAGACTTAGAAAAGCCAACTCACCTTGAAAGTGCAGCTTTAGGACAGAAATACAAATGTTCTGACACATTGTCAGTGCTCATTTACTACAATACAGCTGTCCCTCATTTAAAGTATTTCCTAAACAGATGTTGATGCCTAAGTCCTTTTAATATGTAGATGATTTATGATTTAATAAATTTCCCATTTTTCTATATGTCAGATGGAATATATGTCATACTTTCCTAGAATTTATTCGTCAAAATTTTAAACTTAAAGTGTTTGAATTTAAATTGGATTTATTTATTAAATTATTAAAAAGTCATCTCTGCTCATCTTTATTTGAAGAGAGATTTACTACATTTAAAATTAGGATATATATTCCAAAACCTGGCCAAAAAGTAAGAAGATCCAGTGCTTTAAAAGAAAAAAGGCAAAGGGAGACTTGAAAGAAGCATAAAAATTCTATCTCTGGTTTTAGAGCTATTCTTGAAAAGGACATTCAAGCAAGATGGCGCCATGGGGCTGGGCAGAGTCAAAATTACAGATCTTGCCAGGTTAGTCCTGCAAACTAGAGCAGGCACCCGACTCATTCCACAAGCAAAGAGGCCGCCAGAGCCAAGAACTGGACCCTTGCCAGCCGCTGAGCAGGGTGGATGCCAGAGGAGTAGCCTAGAGAGCAAGCCAAGGATTAGGAAGTAGAGAAAGCAGCAGAGGTAATAGGAGACAAGAACACAGGAAGCGGCTCCTAGTGCTATCTCCATTGCTTCTGGACAGTGTCTCTTTAGCACGATAATGCCTCATTTAACGCTCCAAGCATGAGCTCACTACATAATGTCTTAAAGGTAATTTTCTACACCTGATACCACACGACCCAAATCTAATCTTCTACCCCTTAAAATAAAGGATTTGGGTGTGGAAACTGAGGAGCACGGGCGTCTGAGTTATCCGGGTTGTCATTAGAGTGTGCCGCCGTCTTTCTGGTTGGTTTCTTACACTTGTGTCCATCCATGTCCCTCCAGCCACTGCTTTGGCACTGTAGATAGCCTGACAGAGCCTGGAAAATATATTCCTATTTCTAGTCTATTGTTTTGGAAGCAGGAGAAGTGAGATTCCAGATGGAGTATGGAGACAAGAAGCCTGCGGGATAGTGTATTAGCCTCAAGCCTGGAGGAAGCCATAGAAGGGAGGCCTTGGTATTAAAATCTCAGAACTCAGGATGGATGGTGGAAATTTATTTTGCTTTTAAATGGCCAGGTAAAGGGATATATCAGCAGAATTATTAGATGCGGTTCACTATTCTGAAGAACTCTATGATGTCTCAGTACCTGTGAATATCATCCTTGTAATGAGAGGTGTATGGTTTTGAATTTGTGTTATGAGACTTTATGAGAAGTGCCATGCTCTTTTCCTTTGACCTAGAATTATTTTATTTGACCCTAAAAAGGATGATGCTCAGGACAAAACTTCTCAACTATCACTATTTCAGACAACTCAACTTGTAGGCTCTATTTACTCTTGCTAACCCCCCAAACTCCTCAGACCCAAGGAAAGGGAAAGAGTGAAAGGCAAAGGTGGTGGAAATGGCATATGTGAGAGTTCTGCTGCTCTAAGAACGCAGAGGACATCTTCCAAACTGCTCATCTTCTTCAGACTGGCGGGCGGTGGTAAGGATAGTGAAGGAAAGAGCAGAAAATAAAAAGATACACTGCTGTAGGAGAAGCAAGCACTGACTGATCTTTTCAAGACCTCTGTGCCATATCATGCTTTGAAAGTTACTGTGGAGATAGGCTATTGCTTTGCACTTCAAAAATCTTTTACATCACCAGCCAAATAAGCCTTGAGATCTTAAATCAGTCTTCCTGCAATTTAAGCCCCTAAAGCCTTCCTGAAGTGAAGAACACATACCAAAGCAACTTAAAGATACTTGCATAAAAAAGAACAGGATTTAATAGGGGGAAAAAAAGAAGCAAAATAAAACAAAGAAAAGGGAAAGATTCATTCGATCATTCTATACAGAAAGAGTGCTTCAATTTTTATGTATTCTGTACTATTAGAAGGAAATGCATCGCCTGGTGTTCAGGCGAGAAAACAGATTTCACTCTAGCAACAGGCCTGCTCAGAGTTCTGCTTCTCACTTGTTTATGACATTTACTAGGTCAACAAACGTGGTCCTAGATGGGAAAGCACAGTGACTATAGCCTGTGGTTCTCGGTGGACATAAAAATTTTAATACTGTGCTCTAAGTCCATAGAGAGAGAGAAGCATGACCAGGGATAAAAGTGGTAGGTATAGGCCTGTAGGTGTTGATACAGTGTATGTATTGTTTATTTGTCCTCGTCTTTGGATTCTGGATAATAGCAGAGGACAAGTGCACCTTCGTCGGAGGATATTATTGCCTGAGAGAGGCTGCTAAGGATCACTGAAGAGCAGCCAGTCATAAAAGATAGGAATGTAGAAAGCAGCTGCTAAGGTAGTCTGACTAACTATATCATATGGGATCTGATCAATATGATTGTAACAAAGCAGATACAAACCCGTATCTGACCGATTCCTCTTCATTTAATGAATTGGTCATGTTATAGTTAAATCTAAACAATACAAATCTTTGAATTCATTTGCACTCATGTTTGTCATCAGGTACATATGAAACATGAACTATTGCCGTTTTTATTACTGAGAAACAACGAAGCATTGGAAAAGTGGCAGAGGTTTGCTTTCTAATCACAGGATTTTAAAATGTGCTGTTTCTGTCGTGGCAAAGAATGAGGAACCTTATCTTAGTCATTTCCCAGGAGACAAGAAACTATCCCAATATAAACATTGTATGTGTTTTCAAATGCTTTCTTTTATGTAATGGGGCCAAATTCACAACAGACAGCCCTAGAGAGGCTATTTTATTCTAGAAATGTTGTCTGCAATTCAGAGTTTGAATGCCACAGATGAATAACAGTACTTTGGTCAGGACATCATGACCCAAACAACCTATAGGAGGGCGTGGCTGTCTGGAAAGAATGACAGCATGTTTTTCCTCTCCATGGTACTTCTTTGAAAAGTGAAATGTCGGGGCATCATTTATACAATATCAATAATTATGTTTCTTGTTTAAGCTAACACAATTAGAAGAGGATCGAAAGAACTGTTAGCTTCTGATAATTTATATCTATGCCTTTTCTATCTGTTCTTAAAATACGAAAATATTTACATACTCCCCCCAAAAATGATAAGGCAAACTCCCAAGTGTCCACCATTCACCCTAAGAAATAGAACCTGTGGGGGTGGGGGACACAAAATGGGTGAAAAGGATCAACAGGCAGAAACTTCCAGTTATAAGTTAAATAGTAATGTGCAGCATGGTGACTATAGTTAACCAGACTGTGCTGTATATTTGAAATTTGCTAAGACACTAGATATTAAAAGTTCCTATCACAAGGAAAAACTTGTTTGGTGATGAATGTCAACTACACTTAACAATTTTGAAATATCTATATATCAATATTAATAGATATATCTAGATCTATCATCTATTATATAGAGACATCTCAAATTACTATGTTGTGCACCTAAAACGAATACAATGTTATATGTCTATTATATTTCAATTAAAAAAAAGAAAAAAATAGAAACTTAGTGACTCCTTTGAAGTCCCCTTTCCCTCAACCCATATTGCACAGAAGAGTGACCACTACTCTGAGCTTTGTGTATTATTTCCTTGCTTTTTGTTACATAGAAATACATATACACTATGAATATTTGTATATATTTATAAATGTATATATCCCTGCACAATGTTTACTAAATATTGTATATCTGAGCTTAAAAAATGGAGTTATGTAGTACATATTCTATCGTGACTTGCTTTTGTCACCCAACATCTCATTTTGAGATTCATCCATGTCACAGCTATATAGTGTCCTATTGCATTAGTATTTCACAAATGTATTCGATTGCCTTTCAATAGACATTTGAGTCATTTTGGGTTTTTTTCACCAATATCCATGCTCTTATGAATATTCTTGCACATATCTCCCAGAGCACAAGTATATGAATTTTTCTAAAATAGTGCTTCCCAAACTTTTTAACAAGTTATCACACGTAAGAACTAGTATGCATTCTCTGATTCACTGGGACAAGTCAAATAGGGCGCCCTGGTCAAAGGCAATTTCCCTGGTCCTCCTGGACATTCCAAGGGCTACGGGAACAATATCCGACATTCCTGTCATCTATGGCACACCATATAGGAAGCCCCACTGTGTGTATTTGCTTTCTCTTGTGTAATAATTACATTGGCTCGTGCCTTCAATAAACTGTTAAATCATAAGCAAGTAATGGGCATCCTTGTATTGTCCTTCATTTTAGTGTAGAAATGCATCTCATGTTTTTCCATTAAGTAAGACACTGGCTTTTGGGTGTATAATATATAATATATATATATATATATAATTTATCATACTGAGAAAGGATTCACCAATTTCTATTTCATCAAACATTTTCTTATAATTTGAGATTGGTTTATGTGAAATGCCTTTCTGGCCATATTTGGACATTTTAATATAGCCTTTTCCTTGGATCTATTAGTAGGATGAATTAATAATAGATTTCCTTAAATTGAAATACCTACTTGATGTACTATTGGATTCTGTTTGCTAATATTTTATTTAAGATTTCATATGTATAATTAGAAATGAGATTGGTCTGTAGTTGTGTGTATATATGCATGTGTATGTATGTATGTTTGTGTATGTGTATGTGTGTGTGGTTTCTAATCAATGTTAAAATTCACTTAACGAAAATAACTTGGAAGATGTACTTCTTTACCAATGCTCTGGCATATTTTAATTAGCATTGAGATTATTACTTCTTCAATAGCTTTTTTTGTTTGTTTTTACTGAAAAATAATTGACATACAATATTATATTAGTTTCAGGTATATGACATAGTGATTTGATATTTATATGTTACAAAATGGTCACCACAATAAACCTAGTAACCATACTAAGTTGTTTCAATATTATTGACTATATTCCCTATTCTGTAAATCACTTCCCTGTGTCTTATTTATTTTATACCTGGAAGACCGTACCCCTTAATCCTCCTGTTTCCCTAACCCCTCCCCTCTGGCAACCATCAGTTTGTTCTCTGTATCCATGAGTCTGTTCCCATTTTGTTTTGTTTGTTCATTTGTTTTGTTTTGTTTTTAGATTCCACATATAAGTTAAATTATTCAGTATTTGTGGTCTTTAAGTTTTGTTAGAATTCCTCTTTCATACCATTTTCTCTGGTGACTTTTATAGGATGACGAGGTTCTTTGACAACTTTTTATTTCTTCTATGAAAACCAGACTACTTAAACTTTATACTTCTATTGAAGCTAGTTTTATAAATTATAACTTCCTAACAAGCTATACATTCCTTCTAGTTTTCAAAAAAACTACTATTCAACATAGTGCTGGAAGTCTTAGCATCAGCAATCAGACAACAAAACAAAATAAAAGGCATCAAGATTGGCAAGGAGGAAGTCAAACTTTCACTTTTTGCAGATGACATGATACTTTACATGGAAAACCCGACAGAATCCACCAAAAGCCTACTAGAACTGATTCATGATTTCAGCAAAGTTGCAGGATACAAAATCAATGTACAGAAATCGGTGGCATTTCTATACACCAACAATGAAGCAGCAGAAAGAGAAATAAAGAAGCTAATTCCTTTCACAATTGCACCAAAAACCATAAAATACTTAGGAATAAACCTAACCAAAGATGTGAAAGACCTCTACACTGAAAACTATAAAAAACTTATGAAGGAAATTGAGGAAGACACAAGGAAATGGAAAAACATCCCATGCTCATGGATTGGAAGAATAAATATCGTCAAAATGGCAATACTACCCAAAGCAATCTACACATTCAATGCAATCCCAATCAAAATTGCACCAGCATTCTTCTCAAAGCTAGAGCAAACAATCCTAAAATTTGTATGGAACCACAAAAGACCTCGAATAGCCAAAATAATACTGAAGAATAAAACCAAGGCGGGAGGCATCACAATCCCAGACTTTAACCTCTACTACAAAGCGGTGGTCATCAAGACTGTATGGTATTGGCACAAAAACAGACGCATAGACCAATGGAATAGAATAGAAAACTCAGAAATGGACCTGCAAGTATATGGCCAACTAATATTTGACAAAGCGGGAAAATGTATCCAATGGAAAAAAGACAGCCTCTTTAACAAATGGTGCTGGGAGAATTGGATAGCAACATGCAAAAGAATGAAACTAGACCACTTTCTTACACCACTCACAAAAATAAATTCTAAATGGATAAAAGATCTGAATGTGAGACAGGAAACCGTCAAAATCCTAGAGGAGAAAGCAGGAAAAAGCCTCTTTGACCTAAGACGCACAAATTTCTTACTCGACACGTCTCCAAAGGCAAGAGAATTAAAAGCAAAGATGAACTATTGGGACCTCATCAAGATAAAAAGCTTCTGCACGGCAAAAGAAACAACCAACAAAACGAATAGGCAACCAACGGAATAGGAAAAGATCATCGCAAATGACATATCGGATAAAGGACTAATATCTAAAAGTTATAAAGAACTTACCAAACTCCAAACCCGAAAAACAAACAACCCAGTGAAGAAATGGGCGGAAGATATGAATAGACACTTCTCCAAAGGGGACATTCAGATGGCCAACAGACACATGAAACGATGCTCAATGTCACTCATCATCAGGGAAATACAAATCAAAACTACACTGAGATACCACCTCACACCAGTCAGAGTGGCTAAAAGGAACAAATCAGGAAACTATAGATGCTGGCGAGGATGTGGAGAAGTAGGCACCCTCCTACACTGTTGGTGGGAATGTAAACTGGTGCAGCCACTCTGGAAAACGGTGTGGAGGTTCCTCAAAAAAATGAAAATAGAGCTACCCTATGACCCAGCAATAGCCCTGCTAGGAATCTACCCAAGAGACACAGGAATGCTGATGCATAGGAGCACGTGTACCCCAATGTTCATAGCAGCACTTTCGACAATAGCCAAATCATGGAAAGAGACCAAGTGCCCATCAACTGACGAATGGATAAAGAAGTTATGGTACTTGTATACAATGGACTACTACGTGGCAATGAGAAAAAATGAAATCTGGCCATGTGTAGCAACATGGATGGAACTGGAGGGTATTATGTTAAGTGAAATAAGTCAGTCAGAAAAAGACAGATACCATATGTTTCCACGAATAGGTGGACTTTGTGAAACTAAGCAAAAACCAGGGGGAGGGGAAGAGGGGAAAGGAAAAAAAGACGCAGAGAGGGAGGGAGATAAAACATAAGAGACTCTCAAAGACTAAGAAAAAACTGAGGGTAAGGGGGATGAGGGAGGGGGGAGAGGGGGTGATGGGCATTAAAAAGGGCACATGTTGGGATGAACACTGGGTGTTATATGTAAACCAATTTGAAAATAAACTATTATAATAAAAAAAAATTAATTTGCATATGACTATGCAATAAAATATCAAACTTTATTTTTTTAAATATTTTTTAACACATTCATTTTTTTCAGAGAGAGACAAAGAGAGAGAGCACAAGTAGGGGAGAGGCAGAGAGAGAGGGAGACACAGCATCTGAAGCAGGCTCCAGGCTCTGAGCTGTCAGTGCAGAGCCAGACATGGGACTCTAAATCACGAACTGTGAGATCATGACCTGAGCCAAAGTCAGAGGCTTAACTGACCGAGCCACCCAGGCACCCCAAAATCTCAAACTTTAAAAAACTCTTTGTGTTTTATTTTTCAAATGTTTGTTTATTTTGAGAAAGGTAAGAGTGGGGGAGGGGCAGAGAGAGAGGCAGAGGGAGACTCTCAAACAGTCTCCACACTGTCAGCACAGAGCCTGATTTGTGACTCCATCTCAGGAACCCTGACACCATGACCTGAGCTGAAATCAAGAGTTAGATGCTTAACTGCCCGAGTCACTCAGGCATCCCCCAAATTCTTGTTTTATTGCATATTGCTGCCTTTTAATTTCTTATTTTGTGCATTTGTCATTCTATCTTCTTTTTTAGCTAATAATTTGCCTATCCTATTGTCTTTCTTAAGAGTCAGCTCTTTGAGGTGCCTGGATGACTTAGTCAGTTAAGTGTCTGACCCTTGATTTTGGCTTAGGTCATGATCTCAGGGTTGTGAAATCAAGCCTCACATGACACTCTGTGCTGACAGTGCAGAGCCTGCTTGGGATTCTCTCTCTCCCTCTCTTTTTGCCCCTTCCCCTGATCGTGCAATCTTTTTCTCTCTCTCTCAAAAATAAACATTAAAAAAAAAAAAGAATCAACTCTTTGTTCCCTGTTTTCTAACTCAATATTTACCTTTAGAATTTCTTTTGTTCATTTTATTTTGCTTTATTTTGTTGGCCTTTTTCTATTCTGTATGAGCTGCATGTTTTATTTCACTGATTTCATTGTATTGGTATGTGCCTTTAATATTATGAATTTCTTTGGAGAACTGCTTTAGCTATCTCCCATAGATTCTGGCCATATGTCTTAGTGGGTTTGAACTCTGCTCCTGGCACCAAAATATGTGTTCATTTTCTATTACTGTATAAGAAGTGAGCAGAAACTAGTGGCTTAAAACAACACACATTTGTTATCTCTCAGTTGCCGTGGGTCAGAAGTCCAGGCATGGTTTAGCTGGGCCACAGGGTCTTTCGAGTCTATAAACAGAGTATCAGATAGGCTGCATTCTTTTCCGGAGCTTGAAGTCCTCTTCTAACTCTGTAAAATTAGTGGCAAAATTCAGTTTCTTTGGGGTGTAGGCTTGAAGTCTCTGTTTTCTTGCTGTTCATCAGGTGGAGGCTGCTCTCAACTCTTCCAGCCACACAGTTATTTGCTATGTGGATCTTTCAGAGGCCCTTCCACATATGAGTTTACTTCTTCAGGGCCAGCAAGGGAGAGTTTCTCACTCCCATCTGCTAAGACAGAATTTTATATAGTGGAACCTCATCGAGAAATGACTATCCAACCACCTTTGTCATATTCTATTGAAAGTCACGGGTTCAGCTAAACACAACAGGAGATTATACAAGGGTGTTCCCCATCAGAGGGCCATTGTAGGATGTGTTGGCCTTGTCTTTGTATGTAATTTGGTTTTTCTTTCTAGTTGATCCTAGGAACCTTGTTTGTCTTTGGTGTCCTGCAGCTTCACTGTGATGGTTTAGGTACAGATCAGGTTTTATTATTTTAGGAGCTGATCCTTGTTTCCTCTAGCCAGACATGTATTTTTCAGTAACCCTGGAAGGTCTCAGGCATTTTCTTTTCAAAAATTGCCAGACAGTTGCTTTCAATGAGGGCCCAGGTAAATTTTATTTCTCAGTTTGATTTTTCCATGAACACATGAGTAATGTAAATTTGAATCTTCAATTTGTGGCGGAGCAGTGTTGTTGTTTTCCGTTTTTCCCCCAGTTTTATTGAGATAGAATTGACCTATAATATTAGCCCAAGGTTTACAACATAATGATTTGATATATGTGTATTTTGTGAAATGATCACCACAATAATCAGTTAATATTTATCACCTCACATAGTTACAAATGCTTTTTTTGTGATAAGAACTTTTAGGCTTTGTGATTTTCAGTTTTCAGGGGAGACTATTATTATTTCTGTTATTATTATCACTACCATTATTATTATTATTTTTATCCTACCCAGAGGTTCTGAGATAAATAGATTTTCTTTCAGTTTCCTGAACGGGTAAGCCAACTTTTCTCAGCCAATATTTTCATAGAAGGAATAGCCTATTTGGTTGTACCACTTTGCACAGGAGCTTTCATTCAGTTCCCCCACTTTGGACAGGCCCTAGGTTTTGTTTACTGTTCTACCGTGTGCAGCCGTAGGTCCCCCATGGTATTGGCTTCTAGTTTTGTGATGTATCCTCAGGCTGGCCTTGTGTTCCACTTTTGCTTACTATGCTGGTTTTGGTTTGTGCTCTATTTTTTGGTTGGTTGTTTGGTTTGGTTTTTCCTGGTCTTTGTTGACTTTTTAAAACTGAGGCATAAATGTCATATTTGGTGATTTCTTTCTTTTACTTTCTTGTAATTCAGCAATTCATTTAATGTTATTTTTGTCATTCTTTACCCAGTATCTTTGTGTTTTCCAGTGGCAGAATATTTTAGGATATAGCCATATTGTTGATGTAGCAGCCCACATTTTTAAACTGTTTTTAGTTCTAATTCTCAATCTAGGCTTGGCTTTTCTCTGAAGATTAAATAGAGCACTTCTATTCATCCCAGCCAGTCATCTTGCATCTCTAAGCTTTTCCCTCAGTTGGCCAATGTCTTTCACGTTCCAGCAAGTTTATTGTATGACAACAACCGTGCATTTGTTCATTTCTTCAAAGAGGGAGAACGTCTTTTAGCAATATTTTTTTCACAATGAATCCTCTATTATGGAGGCAGGAGTAGATGGAAAATCGGTTTGATACAATCAATAGTTAAAAGATTTTTATTAGAAAACAACTTAAAATGTTTCCTTATAACTTTTAATAAGCACGTAAATTTATTTGGTCACAACTTTTCTTCCCCAGACTTAAAACAATCCAATCTCCGCTTTATAAACCTGATTATTAGAATAATTATTTTTACTACCAGGAAAAATTTATTATGTCTTGAATTATGGTGGGGAATTTTCTGTAAATGACTTTTCTGTGGTTTTTTTTGTCTTCTATACTGCAGGCCCGCTTCTACTTTTACAATTAGATCAAGTCCTAGAAGACATGCAAACTTTAGTGAACATGAGAATAGTTCGGCGTGTTTGATAAAATTGCTTATTCTTTCCTACATATCTATCCTGCTTCTACAAAGTAAAAGTATAGCTTCTGCATTTTTATTTATTATTATTATTTTTTTTTAATGTTTACTTATTTTTGAGGGGGGGAGGGGCAGATCAAGAGGGAGACACAAAATCTGAAGCAGGTTTCAGATTCTGACTGTCAACACATAGCCTGACTCAGGGCTCAAACTCACAAACTATGAGATCATGACCTGAGCTGAAGTTGGACGCTTAATCGACTGAGCCACCCAGGCACCCTCTTCTGCATTTTTAACAAGCACCTTGATGAATCTCATACATGAGGACCGGGGATCATAATGTAAGCAAGCCTGGTATATTGACTCAACAAATCATCCTAAAATCTCTCCTTTCTCTTTTATGTGTGTTTGCAGCACTTTTAACTTTAGTGGATAGTCTCCAACTGGCAACATACTGAGTTGAATTAGATTTTAAATTATAATTTACCTACGCTTTGATTATTCCCAGACCTAGATTAATTTGTTTCATGTTCTGGGTCTTTGGGATTTTTCTGACTTGCATATTTTTATTTTATTATGTCTTTATTATTGGAGTTATAAATTATGACTTTGACATTTGATAACTTTCTTAGGGATGTTTAAATATCTCCTTTGGCCGTCCAGTGTTACATTTTATGTTTCCAATTGACCATGAGTACTTTTCTGCTTTTCTTTTTCTCTTTTCATATTCATATTATTGAGGTTATAAGCATTCAGCATTTCCCATTGCTTTTAACTTCTAGTTATGCTACTTCCTTATGTTTTATTGTGACTTTCTTTAATTATCCCATAAGTTTCCTTATCTATTTATTCCAATAATATCTCACTTATAATAACATGCATAGCAGCGTTCAACCTTTACATAAAACACAATTAATAAGCATAATTAGTGAATTATGTATATACGTACATATGTATATAGTTTGCTGTTTTGTAATTAGATTTATTTGCCTTTTGCTTAGTACAATTTTATGCTTTAACAGTATGCTTTGTTGTTTGTTTTCTTGAATTCATATCTATAGTTTTTCTATGGTTAAACTGAAAGGATCGTACTATGATTTTCAGAAAAATTTTGTGTTTTTTTATAAAGTGAGGAATTCATTGTAAGTGTAGCATAGAATATACATTGAATAAGTACCTCAAAGGTAAGTGTTATTTGACCATTGTCAGGACAATCATGAAATATCTTATACAATTATGGAGTTTGTTCTCTGAAAGGGAATAGATTACCAGCACATGGAGTCATTCATATCTCATGCCTTTATTGTTCAAAATTAAGTCTAAGGTGATGATTTGCTAGAAAAGCTCAGCAGACACTGAGAAAATCAGAGTGGCCTGAGATATTAAATCTAGGTGGCTTACATGTCATTCTATTGTAGGAGGGACGAGACCCACACAAAAAGCTAAACATGAACAAGATGAACCAAGAAGGTTTTCTTTGTTAAAAACTTCCAGCAAATTTACCTCATACTGAAAAGGAAAAAACACAACTACCCAGGGGCTTTCTTGAGCCTGTCTTCAGCACTCCGGGGGCCACAAGCAGGTATCTTAGAGACTTCATTGCAGGGCTCAGGCATTTGGGGTAAGAGCTCACCCTCTGAGAAACATGGCAACGTGTGCTGGGAACCATGAGAGATTAGAAGAAAATAGTTTCAGAGTAACATCAACACAACTGCAGCCACAGAGTTTAGTTGGGAAGGAAAAAAAACAAAAACAAAAAACAAACAAAAAAAACCCCCATGATCCAGGGGACTTTAAGCCTGTTTATTTTTTGTTTACTCAAAATTTCATGTCATTATATTTAATAAATCTACAGTTCAATAGGCTTTTGTACTAGAAGGGAGCATTTTCATAGCTTGTGTGAGTTTTCTTTTTTTTTAATAAAATCATACAAATATTTAGTGTTTCATTCTGATCAAGAAATTAAATATAGATGATCAGCTATAGGAATTATTTAAAATATACACATATACAATCCAGGGATGACAAATTTTAAACCACTACTAAATGTTTTCTCTTCTTTTCTGGTCACTTGATAATTTTTAGCATCAGAAAATATATTCGAAGGAATCTCATGTGTATGTGGATTCCCATATGGATGGAATTAAATTTGAGTTTCTCCTGTTAAAAAAGAAAAGAAAAATGTTTGACAGATATCTTCCTTCATCAGCTATCATGTATTTGGTGCACTGTCCTGCACCAGGGATCATTAAAGTCATGATTAATTATAACAGTAGCAAATGTATCATTGAAGCCTTTTGTGGAAGAGATGGTGCTAATATCTTAGGTCTTCAGGATTTCTCTACAGTTCTGTTCTGAATTTGTTTGGTGACCCTCATTGGTCCTGTTTCCTGGATCTCTCATTGAAGAGCATTTACCAAGTGCTTTTCTCTGTGAATATAACAAAACCGGTTACTGCAACTGAAAACTGCACTTTTCAAAGGAGAAAAAAAAGCATGTGTTCTTTAAGAATATTATGAATATTCTAGGAATAGAGCTCAAGTGAATATTAAATCTTTGAGTTGAGTAGTTTGCTCATATTTTATACTTATGCATTGAAATCTTATTTATTTGCTTATTTATACTTCAAATCCTATTTTGAAATTCAGAAAGTAAAGCATTTTAATGATGATGTGCTTTTTTACAGCTATATTTTTCCTTTTTAGAAAAAAGCCACCTTAGAGGTACCTGAGTGGTTCAGTTGGTTAAGCGTCAAACTTCAGCTCAGGTCATGATCTCATGGTTCGTGGGTTCGAGCCCCACAATGGGCTCTCTGCTGTCAGTACAGAGCTCCCTTCAGATTCTCTGTCCCCCTCTCTCTTTGTCCATCCTCTGCTTATGCTCTGTTTCTCTCAAAAATAGATAAACATTTATTTAAAAAGACAGCTTAGATAGCAAGTACATTTTGTTTTTAAAAATGTGAAGCTTTTAAGTGGAATAAGATACTAGAAATTAGATTGGTGGAGTCTTGGTTCTGCTCCACGTCGTGTCCTTTCAAATCCACCTAATGTTTTTAAGAGTGTCTGGAGAGGGCTCTGCACTGTCCTCATTAGTTAGAGCTTTCCTGGCAGAGCAGAAGTGAGGAAAAGAGCTCAGACTTTAGAGTTTGCTTTCCTCATATACTATGATAAAGGTCGTCAAATTCATTAGGAAAATCAGGAAAACTGCAGAGATTTCTTATTTTCTTAATTTTTTAAAAATGTTTATTTTTTTGAGAGGGGGAGAGAGCACAAATGGGAAAAGGGCAGAGAGAGGGGGACATAGAATCCAAAGAAGGGTTCAGGCTCCCACTGTCAGCACAGAGCCCGATGGGGGGCTTGAACTCAGGAACCGTGAAATCATGACCTGAACCGAAGTTGAATGCATAACTGACTAAGCCACCCAGGCGCCCCAGAGAAGATTTTCTAATATCTCAGATCCTGATCCAGAATGCTACCTATGGAGAATGGAACATGATTTACTGTTGAATAAAGTATATATTTAATTGATAATGGATTGGAGGAATAATAACAACATAATAATAGGAAGAACAGCTAATTTTTTAGTGTCGTTTATGATATGCTGTGTGTTTTCCATGTATTAGCTTCCTCCCACAATAACCCAATAAGTTAGTTGCTATAATTATCCATGTTTAAGGAAGGTTTAGCTATAAAATTTATCTATGTTACTTTAAACTTGCCTAGTAACAGCTAGTCCTTGTAATAATGATCCAGTGTTTGAGTAGTTATCCAAGTATAAATGCATAGGCATCCTGAGCAATATTAAAATGCTACTGAAAAATAGAACTCTGATATCATTTGTTTTAATAAAAACATTTCCCCTCATTTTCATACAAAGGTTGTGAGCATAATAGATATAAGTCACAATAGACTTAGGAAAAATAGATAAATTTACATTTGTCATAGATTTCAGAAAGGTCAAACAGGCATCAGTATTCTTTCTCTCTGTCCCTTTCTCTCTCTCTCTCCCTCCCTCTCTTTATATAGTATATGTGTGTATCCTTGAATACATTATTTAATGTGTCTAAGCCTTAATTTCCATAGCCATAAAAGCAAGGATAGTATATATTAGGAGTTACATTTGATAATATAAGGAAAATATTACCCAGAGTGCTCCTTACATAATATATTATTTTCCATTTCCTTCACCTGATCTCCTGATGATAAAGCATTTAAAATCTCATGCTTTATGAATATTAATTTTTTAAAAAGTCAAATGGGTCCCCAATAGTAACTTTTGTATAATTCACTCATTACCAGGAAACAGAAGCCATTTTATAATAGATACTATGGATTATAAACGAGTTGAGATGTTTAATATTTCAGTATACTAGAATAAGTGATGTACATAAACGACTTAGCAATGAGGCGATATTACCTGAAATTGCATTGACACAGTGAGGCGCTGAAGAGGACAAGATGGCATACGAGGTGCTGCTACGGGGCTTAGAAGGAAATTTAAGGAAATAAGCTTTGAGAGAAATTCTTGACTAGACCCTGGAAGATTAGGTGGTCTGTGTATACATGGCAAGGTAAGGGAGGGAATTCCAGGCGAGGAAAGTGCTTGAATTAAGGTACAAAATAGGAATAGCAGTGTGTGTGTGTGTGTGTGTGTGCGCGGCGTGTGTGCGTGCGTGCGTGTGACATGCACGCACGAGGGCTGGGGCTGTCGACCTGCCTTCATCAAAAGTTTTTAGTCAGCAATGAGAAATAAGGTTGGATGGGTTCACTGAGGCAGGATTATGCATTCCTGAGCTCCAAGCACAAAAGCAGTATTTCATCTCTGGCTTGGCATGAAGGGTCTCAACAATTTCAGTTAATAATGTTGATGTTGGTCGTATGTCCCCCATTCGTGAGTATAAATAATGGGCCATTTTCCCCACTTATTTATGTTTTTTTCCTAGATTATCAATATATTTTATTAACATTGTTTTTTTTTTCTATTAAAAGTAAAGTAGTATATTCATGTAGCCATCTACCAGGCACCAAGCTAGAAGAACTGGACTTAAATTTATAGTATTTATTGAGTGCCTATTATGCATCACATCCTGGGCCTAAGTATTGAGGGGATAGAAGTGACTAAGAAATACAATCTCTGCCCACACAGAGCTTATAGTTTAAGAGAAAACGTAGGCATTGATTTTTTTTTTTTTAAGTGCAAGGGATTTTGAAAGGACAGACATCCAGAGTGCTGTAACCCCATCTAGAGAGTAAATGGAAATTCACAGAGGAATGAAAGACATTTTCTCATCACGGAATCATACGATAAGTAGTTGAACACATCCTCTAGCTCTCTCTTCGGTCCCTAATGGAGTGGAGGTTCAATATTTCAGGGATGGTGGGTCTTTAGATTCATTAAAGTTTCTTTGCGTCTTACCAACTGCTAAGTGCTTCTGAGAAGAGGCAAACACAGCAAGAAAACCAAACAGCTTTTAAGGGGTTGTTGGGAAATAAGGTGAACACATGTAAGAAAGGCATTAGCGGTAAATCAGAATTTCCTTTTATTTCAGAGACAGGCACCATCTAAACTGGCTTAGGTGTTTCTAGATGCACCAGAGCATTGTCTATGTTAGTATGTTAAACTCCTAAAGGATAGCCCTTTTGATTTTGGTGGTTAAGGCAGTTTGGTGGCTGTGGCCACTGCTCACTTCTCAATAGTTGGGATTCTGGAACAACCATGGTCCGGAGGCCATTGGCCAGTGCAGAGACACCGTCTCAGCCCTGATGACAGAGTGTTCAGCAGGACTAGCTTCTGGCATGTACTGCAACCAGGTGTTTCTTCAAAGATTGGAGCAGGGGATACATTCAAGCCTTCACACAAAATTCAGATACATAAAGGTTCCAAAACGTTGTTATGAAAAATACCATTCTTCTGAGACCTGTTAATAGGTATTTCTTTAAAAAGCATGACAGGAGAGGCTTTTCCTTGATTTTGTAAAGTTGGTGAACTCCAGATAATCAGGCTCTTCCCCCTCTGTGATACGTAAATGTGTCGTGAGTCTTATCCTGGGTTCTGGCGTGCGGCATTTCCCAAAGGTGGTTCACAGTGAGCCCTGGGAACAGGGTGATACCCCAGCGTTCATGCTCAGTTTTAGGAGAGTCTACAATAAACTGTAGCAATCTGATCTTGATTATGGCGACATTTTTATTTCTTGACATCTATGAGATCCCCCTCAGTCTTTCTTCATTTTGCACCCCTGACACAGCGCCTTTGGCCTACAGCTGAAACCGGTCTTGGCTTGTCAAAGAAGCTGACTGAAGCCAGATTGAGTGTTTTTTTTTTTAAATCAAAGGATGCCACACACACACTTTTAGAAATTTTACTCTCAATGAGATAGTACATCCAAAACAAATTAAATGCCTCATGCTCTAGCTTCCGTCACTTCTTATTCTGACCTCAGTGAAAATTCAAAGCAGCTGATAACTATTATATAATCATTCTCATATATTTGTTTACTGTTAGCAAATCACTCCTTAGTTGTTTCTTTTTAAATGATGAATTATCCTAGTTCCTTTTAAATCTGTCACATGGAAACACACACTCCTTTCATTTCTGGCAAATAATCCCACCCACGTCTGTCTGGTGGTATAACCCGTTAGGAATGCATTTGTTCAGAGGTGTGTTGAGAAACTTTCCAAAAATCTTTTTGAAAGATATTTGCATATTCCTGCCACATTTCCTGACCTGAATTTTAAATCAGGTTTTGTGTGTGTGTGTGTGTGTGTATGTGTGTGTGACGACCACTGATTTTTGTAACCTAATGTTATTGTTTTTACCCCTAAATTACTGTTACCACATAAAATAAAGGATGCCCAGTTACATTTGAACTTCAGATAAATAACAAATAGTTTTCTAGCATAAGGTCAGTCTCACATACCAAAAAATTCCTTAGTTTATCTGAAATTCGAATTTGACTAGGAATCCTGTATTTTAATTTGCTAAATCTAAGCAACCCTCGTGAGATAAAAGAGCACTCATGGATAGTAGCAACTGTTCCCGTGTTTTCAGTTTACAATGAGTCACACACCTCTCCCCTGCCTGTACCAGACACAGATAATATTCCAAAATACTAGAATAACACCTCTTGTCTTCTAATGTTGATAACTTACTGCAGGTATCAGTGTTCGAAAGAATTTCTCACCTACCTTAGTGAAAAAGCTCAGGCATCATAAACGCTGTCATGACCATGTAATCTTCGGTATCTTAATTTCTCTGAATGTCAGATACCTCAACAGTAAATGGGGATAATAATAACTACTTTTTAAGCCTGTGGCAAAGATGAGAATAATGAGATTTTTGTAATGGGCCTAACACAACCCCTGGAGCTTCCTTCTGCAACATCACTAATATTGGTACGGAGGCAATGCATGCCAGATGCTGCCCTCGGCACCAGGGAGGTGAGAGTGAACTGGACAAAATCCCTATAGATGATAAACAAGAAATGAAGAAGCAAGGGAGGTTTAGACAATGGCAAGAGCTAAGCAAAACATTAAATCAGTAAACATGAAGGACCATTAGCTGGGCCAGGCTGCTCAGGATGGATGAGGGAGGGTCCGTCCTGAAGTGGTCACATTTTGTGGGACTGGAGTGAAAGAAGTTGCTGGCTGTGAGGAGACCCAAGGGTAGGGCATTCAGGGTAAAGGGAGTTCTAAGTGCAGAGGCAGAGAGAGCTTGGCTGGCTGAAGTGTTGGGGCGTGGGCAAGGAAACAAACAGTGCTAGAGCATGAATGAGGGGCAGATTTCTAGAACACTGTTTCTCAAACTATCTGTGGTGAAGGACAATTTTGTTTTACTCCCGATTCTTCTACAAGCACAATAAAAATTACCGTACAAATGAAATGAAGAAAAGCACATACACAATAAAGCCCATATTTCTTGGATTCAGCAAGCATAAAATTATAGTTTAATAAGCGATAGCAGAACAAACATAATGGGAAAAAAAAAGAGTTACAAAGGCTGTTACATATTCATTAAAAGTGTGTATCTAGGCAAACAGTACACCATGTTTAATAAGATATGGCCACCAATCATACACGTGAATGTGGCAATGTCAAAATGCTATACGAGTTTGTTACTCACTTCTACAGGTGGGATTGGTGGCCATACTACACTTTGCATGGCTGCTAGATTGTTCTACTAGGAGAAAGGCAGAGGTCAAATGGCCACGATAAGAAGTCAAGGTTTCATTCTAAGTGCTAACCAGATGGTAAATTAATAATAATATGAAGAATGATGACAATAAGGAAGATGTGTTTTTATGCTCAACTGTGAAGGAAACAGGCTTCTCTTTATCCTAAACTTCCCAGAAGCTTAGGTCTAAGCAGGGTGATTCATTGAGGAAGATGTCCGCAATGGTAAAGTGATCTCATTCTCCCAAGGCCCCACCGTTTCCATCGTACCAGATGGTTCTTCCTTTCGACGATGTGGGGAGACCAGAGAACTTCATTCCAGACTGGCTCTGACTGATAGCAATGCTTGGCCATGTTGTTCTTGACATCTCTGGGGTTTAGTTTTCTCGTTTGTAAAACAATAGGATGGATGACTAGCTACTATCTAAGGTACTTTTGAATTGTCAAATTTTAGAAATCTGTGACTCTATTTGTATCTTTTTTCAACAGTAGAATAAATTTTTCAGAGAGAGAACTTGCCAAATTAAAATCATATAATTTCAAATTATTTTTAATCAAATCAGGGTTGTTTTAATCAAATTAATCAAAATAAAACTTAAATCAAAATAACTTTTTTTGACTTTTAGGGGAGTGAAACTGCTAGCAAATATTTGAATAGCTGAAATTTCTTCTAATTACTATATTCTATCTCACCTGTGGGTTTATCTTACTAAGGCCGGGTTTCCAGCATTCTCTGGTTTACCTGTCTGTAGATTCAGAAATTAGTATTCATTCACTTTCTCTTTTATTCTTTTTTTTTTTTTTTGCATCTTGATTTATTTTCTTTGTACTGATAAGAGGAGCATTTAATTAGTTATCCTTAAGAAAAGTTACCCCCTCCATGCATATTGGATAATTTCTCTCAATGTTATCCTATGAGGAGTAGTTCCCAGATGAAACCTGTTTTTGCTTGTTTGTTTTAATTTTTAAATATTTTTAAATCCAAGTTAGTTAACATATAGTGTAATAATGATTTTAGGAGTAGAATTTGGTGATTCACCACTTACATATAACACCCAGTGCTCATCACAAGTGCACTCCTTAAAGCCCATCCCCCCACCCAACACCTCTCCAGCAACCCTTAGTTTGTTCTCTGTCAGTTTCTCCCCTCTCTTTTTAGCTTAATTTTTCCTTCCCTTCCCCTATGTTCATCTGTTATTCTTATTCTAGTATTCTTCATCATGTTTCAAGCTTTAGGTTTACTGATTTCTAGATGGGTTCTCTGTGATAATTTGGGGGAGGTGCCAAAGAAAGAGGTTACTTCCTAGAGTATTTTAAAGGTATATTTCTAAGGGATTCAAATAAAGATGTTCTGGAAATGGCCCATTCATCACTTAGATATTTATCGACCACTTCATTTAAATACCAGAATAATATAAAAGTAAATGGTACCCAACTATGCCCATAAGAAGATCATGATTTGTTTGGGAGGAAACACTCATGGGTAGAACTATTTAATTGAGAGAGAACTCTTTAATTAGTGTTGTGAGAACCTGAGGTCCAGAATGACCAAACTCCCTGGCGGAGTGAAGACAAGAGATTTGGGCATACTAGAATGGGATCTTGAAGAGTGACTAGAAAGGATAGTTCAGTCCGAGGAAAAGCTTGTGCACAGGTACCGGCTGGGAAGAGGCAGGCACTTCCCAGCAAGGCATTTGAGGGAAACAGGCGTGTGCTTCTGCTTCAAAAAGCATTGCCTTTTGAAAATTGTTATGTTACCAAGTTTGGACATGATTTCTTCTAAAGGGGAATACATCCTAGAAGATGTAAGCAGGGAAAGGAAAAGTCTGAGAGCCAATAGTGTCAGGCATTTTACCCGTATTACCCCGTATAATCTTGATCAGTCTTCCTGGTGGTCTTGACTTTTCCTAGCTTACAAATGAAGAAACAGCCCCAGACGGGTTTGCCAATGTCCATAAAGTAACAGAGCTAGTTGAGTGGCGGAAGAGGGCATTTGAATCTAACTGTTTGACTTCCCAGTTCCGAGAGCCGGGCGTTTTTCACAGGTCAGCAGAGGCCTCCAGAAAGGGTGGACAGACTCATCGCTGGTGGGAAAAGTTCTCATCCATCTTTGCCCTCGGGCCACCCAACTTCTAATGATCCCTTCAAAAGGTTATCCCCCGGGGCATTTTATGTGCGAGGGGCTGGGAATTTACCTAACTGCAGAATGCTGCGCCCTTGCTTATCAACAATGGCCTCACGGGGTCTGCCTTCAGGCTTTTCATCCCGCTGCAGGTCTGGCCGAGCAGTTCACAGGCTACAGGGACAAACTTAATTAAATTCAAGTGAGTGTTGTTAGGAGGGCCTGTCAGGCGCAGTTGTGTGCGGCTGAATAATTGAGTTGTGCGCGTTTTTTTTTTTTCTCTTTGCCTTCTTGGTGGTAGGCTTTTTTGGGGGGTTTTATTTTGTTTTCTTTGGGTTTCTAAAGATGACCCTGACACTTTTCATAAAGCTGTTTTCTAGTAGGAACGCCCTCCATCAAAGAGGCGCAGTTTGGTTGCCAGGCTACCGTGAGAAAAGAGCACTCTGAAGTGACAATGCCGACCTTTTCTTGGAGGATCCAGGGTCTACGCTTGCTCAGTACAAAAGTACCTCCCAGGGACCTCACAGCTAGAACTCCACAGTGTCACTACCTGAACGCCAGGCTGCCGGACAGGAAGGCACAGCCTCGCCCGGAGGCGGCTCAGAGCTGCCACCAAGAAACAAACCGTATCGAATTGGCAGTGAGGATGAGAAAGGTCACTGAGATCCATTTTAGAAATATCACTTATGATAAGCCCGGATGAATCCAGTCCAGGGGTGTTTTTCCAACGCAGCCCCCTGGCAGGAGAAAGGATGGGGGTGCCTGCTTGGGAGAGAGGAGGCAACAAAGGTTTTACAGGCTGATTGCTTACGTGTGTGGGGCTGGATTGTATGAGCCTTTGGTACCTCAGATTTTTTAGCCTTTAGGGTTGTTTTTTTGTTTTTGTTTTTGTTTTTGTTTTTTAGATGATCTTTGTTTTTCCTAGGTTGTTTAAATATCAGAAGCTTACTACTTAGGGATTCCTCAGTCCCTGCTTCCCCATGAGGGTCGGCAATCCTGTCTTCATGTTAATTTCCAGTTGTAATCAAGCTGCAGCATTGATTTCCAGTATGAAACACAAAACAGATATAAATGATAGAAGGAATATTTCAAAAACTTTTGTTGCTCTTGATCTGGGAATCGCTAGTTGGAAGAATGTGATGCGGGAGAAATTTGTAGTTTTTCATCCGTGTAAAGAGAGCTTTGGAGAGGGCTTTTGGCTTGAAAACACTTGACTGTATTTCACGACAGCAGACCATGTTATGGAAGGGTTTATAACTTAGGTGCACATATTAAGGTTTCTTCTTTTTAAAAATATTTTATAGCTTAAGTTATAGCTGCTTCCCCCCTGATAATGGGATGGAACTCCAAAGTTTATGAAATGTTATCTTTCACATCACATGCATGAGGAAATGGAGGTTGACTGTACAAAGCTGTGGACTATCTGCGCCAGAACTGAGTTGTTTCTCAAAAAAGCCTCCTGACCTTGGACTAGAGTGGGTAGGGAGGAGAGTCTCGGTGACTCAGTTTCATCTTCCACTTTTTTTTTTTTAAATGGTTTTAGAAAGGTCCCTTATCTCTTTCTTTGGACCTTTGAGGATCTTTGGGTTTTTTAGACAACATTCTAGAGTAATATATGATCTGGCCATTGTGGGCCAGAGAGAAATTCTTCCATAGGTCTCTATGGTTTCCTTTCTTCAACCAGAGAACATCTAGGACTTTAAAGCATTGATTGCAAAAAGGATCAACAAGTGATTTATTTGCAGTTTGGTCAGAGGTTGTAGTGAAAATCCTGAAATTTATAGATGGAATAACTAAGGAGTCTAATATTAATTTAACAAAATATTTAATGAGCACCTACTATATACCAAACATTATTCTGAAAGCTGGAGCTATAGTAGTAAACAAAGAAAGTGCCTACCTAAATAGGTTGGTGGAGATCAACTGCAAAGAAACATGAGGTCAGGGCTCTAAGAGTGACATAGGGATGCTCCCTGATTGGTGTTGGCACACTTTCTAAAACACCCACAAGTGATTGTGATGTTCTACCATTTGTATTTGGAATGTAACGCAAGGCTTTCTCCTCACACTGGGGAGGTTCGGTTTGTTTAACGTGGTCTATAGAGGTTTGGGACATAAATATAAATATATCCTTTATAAATATCAATCCAAAAAACCATCATATTGAGAAATTCATAGAGCCTGGAGTTTGGAAATAAAAACCAGCAGGCATTCTTCTGGGCAATTTTTCCCCAAGGAGATGTTTAGTGGAAGAGGTCAATATTTGAAACAGAGAATTCAGTTCATGGAATTGGTTAAAGAGATTAGGAGAGGGGTGCCTGGGTGGCTCAGTCGGTTAAGGAACAGACTTCAGCTCAGGTCATGATCATGTTTCGTGGGTCTCGTGTTTTGTGGATTCAAGACCCACATCGGGCTCTGTGCTGACTGCTCAGAGCTGGGAGCCTGCTTTGGATTCTACGTCTCCCTCTCTCTCTCTGTCTCTCTCCTGCTCTCACTCTGTCTCTCTCTCTCTCTCTCCAAAAAAATAAACATTAAAGAGAGAGAGAGAGAGAGAGAGAGAGAGAGAGAGAGAGAGATTAGGGGAGACAGAGACACCAAACAGAGGCCAATTAGGCAAAGATTAGCAACAAGAAGTTGTTGAACTTCTGGCTGGAGGGGAAAAGGAGAAGGTCCAGGATGTGCCAGGGCCACCCAGCAGAAGCTGGAACCATGGTGGCACAGGCTGGCTCAAGGCAAAGGAAGGGGGTAAATCTGCTCTGTGCCATCCTTCCATCTTCCAGTATTCCATTAGTGCCTCTCATTACAAGGAAGCCAGTTACCAAGGGAGATTGGGAAACACAGGCTACAGGAATTAGAGTTCTCAGAACGTAGAGGAGAGCAGGTAAAGACAAGAAATGAATTTGGTGGATACTAAATTCAAGGTCTGCACATTATTGACTTTCCTTTGTTCAGAGTAGGCTCTTGGACCAAACTGCTTGGGCTCAAATCCTAGCCTTGCTACTTACTATGTGTCATCTCGGCCAAGTTACTTAGTCTCTCAAAGTCTCATCTTCCTCATCTGTAAAATTAGGAGCAACTAGGAATGATGTTATATAGCTTGTAAGACTGGTCTTAAATGAAATAATGTAGTTTAGTGTGTTATTTTTATCATTATCACTAAAACATTGCACTAGGTGATATGAGAAGTGTAATAAAAGCCATTAGGGTCCTCAAAGTCATGTATAATTTATTCTGGAAAGGAAACACATTGATAAATAATATACGGGACTGTACCATACACAGGAGTGAATGTTGTATGTCAACTAAGTATGGAACCACTATTTTCTATTTTCGAGTTGCAAAGTGGAAGGGATGGTATTATGTGAAATTACTTTAAAATCCTAATAGAGGGGCGCCTGGGTGGCTCAGTCGGCTAAGCGGCCGACTTCGGCTCAGGTCATGATCTCACGGTCTGTGAGTTCGAGCCCCGCGTCGGGCTCTGTGCTGATGGCTCAGAGCCTGGAGCCTGCTTCAGATTCTGTGTCTCCCTCTCTCTCTGCCCTTCCCCTGCTCACGCTCTGTCTCTATGTCTCTCAAAAATAAATAAACGTTAAAAAAAAAAAAAAAATTAAAATCCTAATAGATTTGTGGGCAAAAGAGCATTTTGTTTTTATACATTTTTTTTTGCGTTATGAAACCAACAATATTTATTGTAGGTAATCATGATTGTATGGAATGATACAAAGAAGAAAACAATCATTGGTCATCTTAACATTCAGAGATGGTCATGTAATATTTAATATATTCCTTACCATTTTGTCTTTAATAGAGGTATATAATGTATACATACATTATTCACTTATAAAATTGAAAACATAATTACAGAGTGATGGGCATTGAAGAAGAGGGCACTGTTGGGATGAGCACTGGGTATTGTATGGAAACCAATTTGACAATAAATTATATAAAAAAAAAGAAAAAAGAAAAAGAAAACATAATTACATACAACTATAAATCCTGATTAGTTTTATTACTGTACTGAAAGACCTTCCAAATGTTATGAAATATAATTTTATATAATTTTGGCTATATAATATTCATATTCTATCAAGACCTTGTCTATTTTCCTTTTTTTGGACCTTTGATGAATTTCCAGTTTTTCACAATTAGAAATAGTGGTGTAATGGTGTAACTGTAAACCAGAGAACTCAAGCTCAGATGCCTGCAGGCTGAAGTCAAGTCCCTAAAAAGCAGCCAAGTGTAAGACAGCCCGGCCCGGTAGAGACAGTGGAGAATGCATGCCCCGTGTAAGGGCATTCAGAACACAACCACCAAAGCAAAAACAGCAGTAGGATTTGGCAGTTGGGTCATCAGTTTGAGACTTCTGGACTTTTGTTAAAGTTTTCCAGAAAACTACCTGTAGGAGATTGAATGCTTGGCTCAATTCTTCCTCCTCCGCTGAGTTCATGACTCTGAGGTGGTGTCATTCTGCATGGAACATATGTCCTCATGCCTTGACCCAGAGTTTGGTTTTATGATTCACTTCGGCTTCTGGTGTGTGCCAGTTCTGAGCCTGGATCCATAGGAATCTAGCACATTTCCATTTGCCCTCTCGTACCGCTGCCACCACCAGGAAAAAGGTTTGCTTTGGCTAGACCACTGGTTTTGGGAGAAGGATGAGGTCCATAGAGAGGAAAGCCATGCCAGCCAGAATTTCAGTATGAAGTAGAACCATCCTGCTGCCCCAGACACCTGTATGTGGGAAACAAATGTTTATTTTTGTATGCCACCATAATGTTAGCAGTAGCTAAACAAATATGATATCAAATTATTTTCTAGAAAAGTATAAATTTGCATTCACCTACAACGGTGAGTTCAAAATATCTCATTGTTTGATTTTGCATTTTGGGTTTACTAAAATTTCACTTTTAATTTTATAGGTTTATTAATTTATGTTAAAATGTGTTTAATTTTATATGTTTATTAATTTAATCAATTTAATATTAATTTAAAATGTTTATTATACGTTTCTTCTTTTGATCATGTCTTTGACAGCTTTTCTACTATAATTTTGTTTGCAGGAACTCTTATATATTAAAAATGTGAAGGTTTATTCACTTTTTTAATGAATCTATGATGTATTAGGCACTGTTCTTCTTTTTAATTTTTTTTTTAATGTTTATTTATCTTTGAGAGACATAGAGACAGAGCGTGAGCAGGGGAAGGGCAGAGAGAAAGGGAGATACAGAATCTGAAGCAGGCTCCAGGCTCTGAGCCGTCAGCACAGAGCCCGACACAGGGCTCGAACTCACAGACCGTGAGATCATGACCTTAGCTGAAGTCGGACACCTAACCGACTGAGCCACCCAGGCGCCCCAACACTGTTCTTATCTATAATCTTTGTTAACACTTTTTCCCCCTAATTGCTGTTTATCTTTTAATTTTAGTCAATGATTGTTTATACAATCAATTTTTTGTGATCAATTTTTTTTCTGTTTTTCTTCCCCCTTGTCTTTAATGCATAGGAAACAGAAAAAATATTTTTAATCTTAGTTTTTCATTCTGCTGCTTTTTGCTGGTCTCCTTGTGCTACTCTGTCTTTCTTCCTCCTTCCTGCTCTGCCTGATTCTCTCTTCCCCCTGCCTGTTTTCTTTCCCTTTCTGGCTTCCTTATTTTCAAACACTTCTTTTCACCTATAACACTTTTTCTTCTATAACTCAATAGTCACATATAAAATCAAGGTTATTTTAAAATATTTTAATCTGTTACTATAAATCAGAATTTTCTTTACATTCTGTATGAATACAGCAATTAAGTACTACTTTTCATCTGATAAAAAAACGTGACTATATTAAGTTACTTTTATTTCCTTTTAGCTCTACATTCCTCTTTAGGTGCGTAGAGTTTCTACCTAAAAAGATTCAGTGCTGAACAACAATTCTATTCAATTCAATAAATGTGAGATTTCAACTATGCACTCAATAGCTCACGAGGACCTTATTAGGCATACTTTTATAAAACAAGGATTGGAGGCAATGGATTTAATATGATCACAGAAATAAATATAATAATTTAAACATGGCAATTGCCCCAAGAGAGGTACAGACAATATGGATTAGGAATTTAAAGAAGAGAGAAACCACATCCAATTTAGAAAGTGGAAGATTTCCATTATGAAAAGTTGTTTGAGATAAAGTCTGATGAACTGTAGACTTTTAACAATGTAAGTTGAACCTGTTAGTTTCATCTACTCCAAAACCATTTCTTTGTCTTCTGGTGTTACCACCTTGATTTTCCTCCAGGCATAACCAGCCTTCCACCCTCAGGCTGTGTGGTTTGAGTGAGGTTGACCATCCTTGTTTCATGAGTTGCATGTGGCCCAAATCCGACTAGTCAGGTAACAATGATTACCTTGAAGGTGTTTGGCCTGGTGCAGTTAAAAGGAACTTTTTTTTAGGGCTGCAAAACTGGTAGCTACAGGAGTTTACTACAGGAGTTTACGTGAAAGTAAATGGAAGCCAACGCAAAGGAAAGAAGAGGTGAGAGAGAGATGAGCAGGGCAGGAGGGAGTAGAAATCAAATGAAAACGAGTCTCACATCCTGATGACATTATTCAAGCCTCTGGGTCCAACAGTTCCTCAAACTGACATCTAGACTTTTCAGCTGCACAGCCAATAAAACGTCTTCTTGCATATGCTTTCATGTATTAGGTTTTAGTTATTCGATAATGAAAGAGGCCTAACAGGTAGGAATGGAAGACAGCGACCTGTATTAGGAGTGAACCACATGAGCAAAGGATGATGGCGGTAAAGCCTGGGGGTATGGTCAGGGAATAGCAATTGTCTCACCTGAATGGAGTGCATGACACAGACACACATACACACCTATGTGTAGTAACGGAAAAGAAGATGGGAAAGTTGGGAAATTATAGTAGATTTTACGTGAAAACCTAAGTGTATGGTTACATATCTAGCCCATCATTGTCCAAAGAAATATAATGTGAGCCATATAAGTAATTTTAAATTTCTATTGATCACTTAATAAAGGAAAAACTAATTTTAATAATGTTCTCAACCCAATGTATCCATAATATTACCAGTTCAGCATTTAATCTCTATAAAAATTAGTATAAAGAGGTTATACTCAATTTTTTTGTACTGTTTCCAAACCCCAGCATGCATTTTACACTTCCGGCATGTGTCACTTTGTAATGACCACATTTTAAGGGCGCAATAGCCACAGGTAGTCAGTGGCTACTGTATTAAACTGCACAGATCTTAATAATGCAAAGATAATTGAGTAGCCTATCACATTAGGAGGGTTGTGTTTTTGTATTTTTGAGAATTTTTGAGTAGCCTATCACATTAGGAGGGTTGTGTTTTAAGTAATGTAATGTGTCATGATCTTCAAAATTATGAGGGAAAGAAAGGCTGAAGGAGGAAGCTATTCATTGAATTATGGAAATGTTCCAGGTAATAAAGAAAGCTCAAACTAGAATCGTAAAAACTGGAATTAATTGGAGCTATATTAGAGACTTCAAATAGAACTCAGCAGAGATTTGGTGTGAGGGTGATGGAGATAAAAATAGAAGCGACAATGATGATATCAATTTCTCATCAAGAAAGATAGGGATGTTAAAAGGAATACTTTAGTAGTAAGAATGATGACTTTTACTTTGTAGATGTTTCAGATAGTTGTAGGACATCTAAGTAATATTGTTCACTGGGCAATTAATGCTGTGCATCTGTGGCTCAGGATATAAGTAAGAGGAGATCTAAGAGAAATGTATATGACTGCCGTGGTCATGGGAGATAATGCAGTTAATGAAACAAGATAAGGGTGAGTGTCGAGCCGCTTCATGTGAAGCAGAGACCAAGAGAAATGAGGACACAAAGGACTTTTTTATAAAAACAAAACAAAACTAAGTGCACAACAGTTATGTGTTCTTGGCAAGTCCTGAAACATTTCTTGCTTTGGCTTTCTCATCTGTACAGGAGTTGGGGGACGTCTCTGTTCCTCAAGCTCCTCCTAGGGCTAGTGCCTTCTAGTGTTATCACCCTGGATCAGGTCAACTGGAGCACAGAGGCAGAAATGGATTAAGATTTTAAAACATTATGAAATGAGTGAATGATAAAGAAGGGATAATACATATGAATATGATGTTAAAATATTTGATAACTTGAAAAGAGAAACCTCATCAAGGGAAAGATTCCCTTTCTTCAGCTGGAAAAGAGCTGAGCCTGTTTGTAGCAGAAGGTAAGAAACTTATAGAAGGCAAAACTAAAGGTAAAGACTACGAGGGGTACAGGAAATAGAGCATGCCTGGTGTGGAGTCAGGGGAGGTTCAGATATAGATTCTTCCAGCATTTACTGTATGTTTCCTCTATTTTAAGAATCATGTGTGATGTTCTTATAGATGGCATTTAAGTCTTATCACAGCTCTGTGAGAGCAGAATTATTATGTCTTTTACAGAGGCAGTTGTGATAGTATTTGAAACTATGAATTTCAAAGTCAGACAGGGTTCAAACCTCAGCAGCATAGCTAATCAGCTATGAAAACTTGGGCAAGCTTCTTACCTTTTCCTTTACTCTTTCCTTTTTTTGTAAAATAATATCAATGTCATGGGATTATTGTATTTAAAAAATAATGTATTTGGAATACGTAGTGCCTGATACATAGTAAGTATCCTACAGCAGTAGTTCTCAACTAGGGATAGTTTTCCCCCTGGGGAACATTCGACAATGTCTGGAGTCATTTTTGATGCTCATGACTGGTGCATGCCGCTGGCATCTAGTGGGTAGGGGCCAGAGATGCTGCTAAATATCACACAATGCACAGGATAGCTCCTGACAACAGATATGTCAACAGTGTTAAGGTTGAGAAAGCCCATTCTACAGGAATTAGCTATTATTACTACTACTACATAGGGGGAAGCTAAGGGGCAGAGAAGATAAATAACATAGCCAAGATAACACAGTTAGGAAATGATAGAACCAGGCTTTGAAGTTTTTTTTCTTATTCTAAGTTTGAATCCAATTCAAGTGAGTTTCTTACTATACCACAACTGCCACTTAAAAGTAGATTTACACCTAACTGCTTGACTTCTTTTTCCTCCAAATTTTTATTTAAATTCTAGTTAGTTAACATACAGTGTAATATAGGTTTCTGGAGTAGCATTCAGTGATTCATCACTTACATACACTACCCAGTGCTCATCATAACAAGTGCCCTCCTTAATACCCATCACCTATGTACCCCATCCCACACCCACCTCCCTCCATCAACTCTCAGTTTGTTCTCTGTTGATTTGTAAGACCATTCTCCAAAAAAAGGAGCCAAGACTTCTTGGAGAAATGACTGATTCCAGGGCTAAGGCAGGAAATATGCAAGATTATCTTGGAGCATCTTATAGCCATAATGTAAGAAAGTGCTAAGAAAACAAAAGGAACAAAGGAAAACACAGATACTAACAATAGAGGTATGTCAAATGGACTCAGGAACCAACTGAAAGAACTTCCAATGGCCAAAACTGGAACAATTTGAGCAATGGCACAATATAGTATTGGATCGAAATAGAAAGTAAATGCCCATATATCCATACTGCTATAAATAAATGATTGAATATATAAACTAATGGGGGAAAATAGACAAATCTCCATGCAGAAGAATTTCAAATAATTTGTATAGATACTCTCCCTTCAAGAAAGAGGGGAATAGCTCCCTACTTCTTAAGTGTGCACTCTATCTAGTGATTTCTTTCCAAAAAAAATGGAATAAGAGGTAAAAAAAAGATAATTTCATAGGAGAGAAGCCTGAAAATACTACCTCAATTAGGTGATGAAAGTTAATATCAGCAATAAATTCATGTTGATAGCATGTACCCTTGGCTGATAGGATGAAAATGACACTACCTCTGTGGTTTTTCTCCTCAAAACTTATGTCTCTCGTATGATCATTAGAAAAATACCAGACTCATTTTGAGAGACATTTTACTAAATGATCAGTACTCCCCAGAACTATCGAGTCATCAAAAACAAGAAAAGTCTGAAAAACTGTCACAGAAAAGGGAAACTAAGCAAACATGACAACTAATGTGGTTTCCTGAATGACATCCTAGAACAGAGAGGGGGCATTAGGTACAAACAAAGAAAATATGAATGAAGTATGGATGTTAATACTGTATCAGTATTGGCTCATGTATGGTGACAAATGTACATACTAATGTAAGATGTTGACAGTAGTGGAAACTGGGTGTGGGGTTTATGGGAATTCTCTGCAACTTTTTCATAAGTCACAAACTATTCTAAAATAAAACATTTGTTTTTTTTTAAAAATAGCAAATTTGCATGATTATCCTTGAAGTGGAGGACTGACCTTTACTTGTCCTTATAGACAAAAGTGAAAGTCATGGGGCGCCTGGGTGGCTCAGTCGGTTGAGCGGCAGACTTCGGCTCAGGTCATGATCTCGAGGTCTGTGGGTTCAAGCCCCACATCGGGCTCTGTGCTGACGGCTCAGAGCCTGGAGCCTGCTTCCGATTCTGTGTCTCCCTCTCTCTCTGCCCTTCCCCTGCTCATACTCTGTCTCTATGTCTCTCAAAAATAAATGAACGTTAAAAAAAAAAAAGTGAAAGTCAAGTAGTACTTTTGAGGAGGAGAGATGAAGTCACAGGAGAAGGAATGACTTTGAGATTCTCGGTAAAGTAGATAGCAGTTGGATATTCTGAAATATTAAATGGTTGGAGGAAATTGTGTTTTTGAAGATAGTGTAAAAGATCTGAAGTAGTAAACTCAATAGGGATTTTATAGTGGATATCAGTAAGTACATAATATAAATTGTTTACATGTGAAGAAAATACATTTAATATATTGAAATGTACATGACACAAAATCTATTTAAGTGATTATTCAAAATATAATATTTATGTTGCTCAGAAAGAGAGCCAATATACACAACTCAAGTGCACAAATAGGAGTCAGTTTTTACAGAACCAGGGTCTCTAACGATCTGCTACTGAACACCTGGTTAGCAGGTAATGCTCTTTGTTCAATATCTAATTTTAGTAAAAGAATTTTAGTAACAAGAATAAAAAAAAAAATTCCCAGCTTTGTCAATAGACAGTTGAACCCACCTAAAATAATTCAATATCCCAGATAACCTTGAAGCTGGAGATGGCTTGGTGACACAGCTGTGGCTAGTGAGTATTTGCTAGCTTTGGGGAAGATTTTGTCTTCGGAATTAGAGGTTTTTTTTTTTTTTTCCTTCTTTCTCCTTATAACATCAGTTCTATGCCTGGCGCATAGCAGTACTTTTGTGAGTAGGAGGCCATAATCAGGAGGATGAGGCTTACACACTAATGAACAGCTAGATCCTTGATAATATTTCTAAGTAGCTACACCAGCCTGGAGAGACTGCCGTCAGACTTCTAATTATCTGGGACAAATAGCGTCACTCTTAGTAGTGTCTGTTCTATGAAGTCAAAATTATTCCTTACGGATACAGTTCCCCAAACGGATTGTACAATATCAGGGAAAACTTTCCATCATGAACGAAGGAGGAAGCGAGTATTGATTTAGCAAATCCAGTCAGCTCATAATCAAGCAATCGTTGGGATGGCTATTAGAGACATATCATCCCAGTATCTGTAACATGGCTTTTATACAGCCAGTTTTCCTTGATTTAGAAGAAGCTGGTCTGTAAAGGGATGGTACGTTGTGTCATTTTTCCTGTGTTTTCTTATCACTACATCTGTCTTCCAGTACCCAGTGATTATCAAAAAGTATTTATGGCAAATACATTTTCTTAGAACATTACTATCTGTTACATACTGATTTAAGATAATTAAATTATCTTAATAATTTTGAAATGTACAGGTGAGGGAAATTCCCCATGGCTGACCGCATAAGCATAAAAATGGAATTGTTGTTTTTCCCCGAAGTGTCATGGCAGAGCATAGTGAGTTGATTCATGACATTTTTGTAAGTGGGTCATTGATCATACATGATCAGTACCTCTGAGTTAAAAGAAAAATGTTTATATTATTATAGGACAAACTGACCTAGTTGTATTGCATTATTGGTTGCATTCGCACGAGTGTCTTCTTTTTAAAATCGTATTGCAGTATTCAGATATAATTTGGTGGTATTTGAGATATCTATAAGGGATTGGATATCAGAAGTTTAAGAGAGAAATTGTTTTTAGAAAGAAATAGAATTTATAAATAAGGATCTAAGAGATATATTTCTGATGATTTATCTTAAGAAGATTTTATCATATCTTTTCCTTAATTTTCTTTACATTTTATCTGAAAATATTCAACTCACTCCTTCACATTTTTATTGCTTTTACTATCAAGAAAGTATATATGTCTCACAGTAATATCATTTGTTTCAGTCTACAATGAAATTGTTTCTTTTGTTATAAAGAATGAACTTCCAATGTAGTCTAATCTTTAGATCAAAAATACATTTTTTTCCTGAACATTGCAGTGGAATGGATTATTGTTAATTCATTGAGAGAAATATGTTCAAACAAAGAAAAAGAAAAGGTAAAGGGATCTGCGAAATGCTGGAATAAAACTCTCTTTGCAGCTGTTTTGGAAGATGCTGGAAGATAGGAAATGGTGGAGAGTAGCATAGACTTTTCTTCCGTTCATGGACCAACATAAGTCTAGCATTTTCCCAGATGTCAAAGGACAAACTGACCTAGTCGTTTAATACTGTTTTCAGAAACTTGACAACCAGAGGTAGAAATAAAACAGAAAGCATGGGACTACATCCATTAGTGCAAAAACAAAACAAAAAATCCTATACTAACAAAGACGATTGACTAAGCACATATGACTAATGGTCTTATGAGCTGAATGGAAATGAACAGTAGAATACGAAAGCAAGGGATAACTTTTGCTTATTCTGATAACCCATGAAGCAGGGGTTTCCTCACATGAAAAGCTAAGGAATTTTGAGTTACTTGAATAAACAGGACTGAAGAAGAAATGGTTGATTGGACACATGGTCCTCTATAGGTGAGGTATAGGTTAGAGCAAGTGTAAAAGGCCTGGCGAAATCCAGGTTAGCCACCAGCCTTTTCTCCTTTTCCTCCATCCAAAGTCAGCAGAACAATATGGATCCTATTACTGCTTCTGGGAAAAACAATTGGTTCCAGGAGGTCATGGAAAGCAGAGATGCCCAAAGTGGCATTTACTCCCTGCCTACTTGGCCCGCAAGGTAAGAAGTAGGGCTCTTCTTTGGCTGGCTTCTAACAAATGTAACTATGCCAGGCAAAGAATGGTGGTCCTCTGCCAGCTACTTCCTGGCTACTACTTGCTGTCTTTGGCTTCAGATGTTTCCTATTTCTCCCCAGGCCACTGTACCTCTGAACTAGCAAAGTATGATTACAGTAAATCTCAACTTTTCATATTTATGTGTTTTTACGCTAGAAAGGTTTGAACAGAGAGATGCATCCAGTCTTTGAGAGCTCCCTGTCAGCTTCTAATTGTAGACAACAAGAGAATTTCCTTTGCCTCAGGTGTGCCCGAGGAGACAGAAAAATCATCAGGCACAGAGTTGTTTTAGTACAAAGGAAAGGGACTTCTCTGAAAAGTTAGAACTTACTAAACGACACAGAAATACATTTTGAAAATTTTTTTGTGTACTCAGTAAGAACACTACATTTATGTAACCAGAATGGTCACTGATAAAGAGGCCCATCTAAGAACAACTTAACTGTAAAGATTAAAAAAAAAAAAAGGCTGCCAATTTAAAAGCAATGAAAGAGACAGTGAATAAAGGTTTATATATTACAGCAAATTGATTTTAAGAGTTTAACATGCCTAATTAACTCTCCACGAGCCTAAATAAGGAGAAGCAGAGATTCAAATGATGAAATAAGGGGCACCTGGGTGGCTCAGTTGGTTAAGTGCCCAACTTCAGCTCAGGTCATGATCTCATGGTTTGTGAGTTCAAGCCCCATGTCAGACTCTGTACTGGTAGCTCAGAGCCTGGAGCCTGCTTTGGATTCTTTGTCTCCCTCTCTCTCTGCCTCTCCCCTGCTCATGTTCTGTCTCTCAAAAATGAATAAAAAAATAAAAATAAATAAATAAACTGATGAAATAAAAGATGAGGTATTGAGAGAAGCAAAAAAAAATATTATACATATGATAGAGACCTCAGAAAGAGAAAGAGAAGCCAAAGAGAAGTGTTAATGAAAGGATATAGAAATATTTAATGAGCTGAATAGTCTTGAGTCTGAAATTAAAATGCGCTTACTGAATATGAGCAAAATAAAAAGGGAAATTAATAGCATAAACTTAAAGAAAATAAGGTCAGTTACTTCTAGGCCAACTTTTGAATAAAAGAGAGGATTTCCAGATAGTCTAGATAGAGACTACATATAAAAAAAGAACAATAAAAATTCAATGTACCAAAGCTTATAGCAAAGGGTCAAAGCCATTCTAGAAAAGGATAGGTTACATGTTTCTATTATTAAACACAAATGAATGAAAACAAATGATTAAAAAACCTCAAAACATCTGAAAATGAGCAGTCAACTTTAGGAAAATGAAAGTAATTAATGCAAAAAGTAAAATATGGTCATTAGGAATTGAAAATCTACAGACAAAAAAGCTGGAAACTTTTAAAAAACATTTAAAAATACATAATGTTCTGGTAAATCTAAAGAAAGAATTAACATTAATATAATGATATATCTAAAAATTTTAAAATAGACTATAACTATGATAATATTAAAAATATTGTGATACATAATATTTTATGAGGGGCGCCTGGGTGGCTCAGTCGATTAAATGGCCGACTTCGGCTCAGGTCATGATCTCACGGTCTGTGGGTTTGAGCCCCGCGTCGGGCTCTGTGCTGATGGTTCATCAGAGCCTGGAACCTGCTTCGGATTCTGTGTCTCCCTCTCTCTCTGCCCTTCCCCTGCTCACACTCTGTCTCTATGTCTCTCAAAAATAAATAAAAACGTTAAAAAAATTCCTTTATAATATTTTATGAAACATTAATAAGATCACTTCTAAAATAATTAGAAAATCTCAAAAGACCAATATCTAGAGAAACAATGAAATGTTTTTGGGTTTTTAAAAGGCCCTAGTCCTGACAGTTTTACAGTTTATAATTCTTCTAAACTGTCAAGGAAGAATTAATATGAAGAGCCTAGGAAAAAAAGAAAATTTTCTAATTCAGCTAATATAACCAAATAGCAAAATCTTACAAAGTGCAAAAAGCTGCAGCTCTATCTAAATTATGACAAACAAACAATGTAGGCATTCACAGATATTAGTGAATTTAATACAACAGGATTTTAATATAATAACATCTCATGATTGAGTAGAAAATATACCAGAAAGTAAGAATGTTTTAAGTTCAGGAAATTGATGAAGCAGTGGATAGAAACCACAGGTCAAGGAAGAAAATCTACATAAATAGTTGTTGGGTGTTTGACGTGAGGAGAAGGCAATAAGTAACTCTCATTACCTTACTTGCTACTCCTTCTAGAATGTTGAACCAATTGACATGTAGACAAAGGACTTAAGCAGATAGAAAGTAAAATATCAGCTTTACAACTTCTTAACTATTTGAAAATACAATAAAAATGAAAGACTTCATTCATGATGTCAACAAAATTATAAACTAGCTATGGATAAGCTTAAGAAGTAATGAGCAGTAGTATTAAGAAGAAAACTAATGAAATTTGCAAAAGTCTTAGAAAATACCTTACTGGAAAGGCATATCACACACAGGGAAGGGAGGATTTAATTTTATAAAGATACAGTTCTTCACAAAGTAAGTTACAATTCCAATTCTAATGTTATTTTTCTTTTTTCCCTTCTATTCTCCTCCTTTTCTTACCTCTCCTCCTGTTTCCTCTCCCTTGTTTATTTGCTACTTTCCTTTTTGAAAGTTTGAGGAGCTTAGAAAGTTGTAAGCAAAAACTAAACTCTGAGATATTATAATGCTACAATAATTAAAATTGCTAGATTTTACATGTGTGCATATGTGAATGTTATTCTGTTATATACGATGTTACATTGTTACTGGGATAAATAAATATTCTTTTGGGTTCCTGGACCCAATTCCAATGTGTGTGTGTGTGTGTGTGTGTGTGTGTGTAGGCTTCCCCACACTGACAAACAATTCTTAGACATTAGCGGGGTGTTTCAACTCATCTCAATTCTGACAGTATCTACCTAGAGATAGCATCAGATTCCATATGTAAAGGTGTCAGTCCCACAAAATAGCCCTCCATTTCAGATGCCAGTCACAATCTCAGGTTGCTACCTGTACTCTGACCAACTGGCTATAAATCAGAGATTTCCACTATCCCTCCTTGGGCTCAATTAATTTGCTAGAAGGTTTCACAGGACTCAGGAAACCCAGTTACTCACTAGACTACTGATTTATTACAGAGGATATCAATGGTCATGAGTCAACAGAAAGATGAAGAGATACATGGAGGGAGGTCCTGAACTAAAGAGCTTCTGTCCTCATGGAGTTTAGGACCTCAACTACGTCTATTTTGACCTCAAAATTTCCAATTGATTAAATTTTTCTTTCCAGCTTATCTCTTAACTCAAACAAAAGACCCTGCAGGCAAAGCATCCTCTGAAGGGAATCAAAACTACCCCCGAAGTAAGAAAGACTGTCCTGAGTCAGTAAGATCCTCTGTGACTGACCCCAAGACAACGATCAATTTGACCTTTCCTGCCCACTTGCACGTACCCATCAACCTGTGCCCCATATAAACCTGTAAGTATTTTCGGCACTTTAGAGATAGTCTTTGAAACACTAGTCCTTTGTCTTCCTAGTCTTTTCAGTTGCCTTACTGAACTAAATTCCTTTCTTGTTTCACCACCTGTCATCTCTCTGTCTTTGGATTTTGTCAGTGGCGAATGGCTGAACCTGGTGTGTTTGGGCTCCCAGAGTCAGGTGCTTTTGCATCCCTGCACCCCGGCTACACAGTGGCACCTGAAAGCATTCTGGGTCGCCATCGTGGTATCTCTATGAGCCCCCTCCTTTTGGGATTTTATGGAAGCTTCATTACATATGCACGATTGCTTAAGTCATTGGCCTTTGGGGATCGGTTCAACCTTTAGCCCTCTTCCTTCCCAGGAAATCAGGGGGTCGGACTGACATTTTCAACCCTCTATGCTATGGTTGGTACCCCGGCAATCAGCCCCCAACCTCAGAGGTTTTCCAAAAGTCTAATCTGCATTAACATAGACCCAGTTGTTCACAAGGCACCCATTTCTCTTTCATGGCTCTGAAGTATTTTCAAGAATCAAGGACAAGACACTAAATATTGTAACAAAAGATGCTCTCATTGCTTTTATGGATCAGGAAATTCCAAGGGATTTAAGAACTGTGAGCCAAGAACTGTAGATAAAGACCAAACATATACAAAAATATATTTTGGTCATCTGAATGACCAAATATATGTATTTCTTATGAATTACAATACACAAGTACAAATAATCTGTATACTTTAATTATAGTAGCGTTATAATATCTTAAGATAGAGATATTTATGATGTTAATATGATACTACGTCACATATGTGTACATATGTGTATGTATACATAAATATATACTGTATTATATGTATATAAATATGTAAAAGTAATAGTACAACACAAATTTTACACAGTAAAATGGGTAAATGAGTTTAATTTGTTTTTTAATTTTTTTTTAACATTTATTTTATTTTTGAGAGACAGAGAGAGCGAGCAGGGGAGGGGCAGAGAGAGAGGGAGACACAGAATCTGAAGCAGGCTCCAGGCTCTGAGCCCTCAGCACAGAGCCCGATGCGGGGCTTGAACTCACAAACTGTGAGATCGTGACCTGAGCCAAAGTCGGCTGCTTAACCGACTGAGCCAGCCAGGCGCCCCTAAATGAGTTTAATTTAAAGTCAAGTCAACTAATAAGGATAAAGACTTCATATCGGGTTCTTCCATGCCCGGAGGTAGAGCTTAGAATGGAAAGAATTACAAACCTAACAGGGGAGTGGATAGAGTTACCATCCAGTCCAAAAAGTACCAGGAGGAAGTAAGTTTGGCTCAAATAAAATCTTACCAGTTTTCACAGTGTTTCTGAGGACTCTGTTTACTGAAATCGACAGATGCTGCATGTCTAATTACTCTTTTCAGTTAGCAAGTTAAGGTGGCTCTGCTTTGCATGTTTCTAAGGATTTTGTTTTATTTTGTTTTGCTTTCACCAAGTTCAATGAGCATGAAGAAGTTACAGTCTTGGAGCATTTCTTAGAATATTACTCTAGAAAGTTTAACTTCCATTTATGCAATAGTTGTTCCAGAAAGGTTCCTAAGATGGCTCCTTGTATACGCACGGCTTTTTGTTAATAACAGGTTTTCTCTGACTGGTTAAAATAAGATTGCCCTTTTGAAGTCGCTGACACCTATGGGAGAATATTTGGCAATAGATGCATATGTAATGTAACAAACTGAATAGATGATACTCTTTAAGACAAACTACAGGATTTGAAGAACTGGAGTTCAGACTATGTCATGGAATCGGACCTTGATGGGGTATTCTTTGAACAGACTTTTATGAAGTGATCAGTGAATTTTTCATGTTTAAATGTTGATTACCTGCCAGTGATATTTTCAGCTTCTCTTTGCCTGTAGGAGATGGAGTTTTGCTAATGTGTTTCTTAGCTGCATGCATACATTACAGTGGAAAAGTGATGGGTACCCGATGGTCCATGTGATAATGTTTCAAAAGGAAAATCATTACATGTGAACTGACTCTGTTATGGAGGTTCCGTTCTTCACCCAAAAGAATCGCTCTGCACCTGGGATTCTGCTCTGGAGCTAATTCTTTCCATCAACTGCAGCTTAAAGGGCCCCTCCCTCTGCCTCAACAGGATGAAGAGGTCCCAGGCTTAGAATGCTGCAATTCTAATGCTAAGCAACTAGACATTTCTCCCTGAATAAATACAGTACAATTACTGGCATCCTTCCTTCCTCCCTCCCTCCCTCCCTCCCTCCCTTCCTTCCTTCCTTCCTTCTTTCTTTCTTTCTATTTTTGAGAGAGAGACAGACCGCGAAAGGGGGATGGGGCAGAGTGAGAGAGAGACACAGAATTCTAAGCAGCCTCCATGCTCTGAGCTGTCATCAGAGCCCCACGTGGGGCTCGAACCCACGAACTGTGAGATCATGACCTGAGCCACAGTCAGAGACTTCACCGATTGAGCCAGCCAGGCACCCCTAGAATGCTCTTAATAAGGCTTATCTCTATCTGTATATTAGTCACGAGATCAGTTCATCTATTATCACAGAGGATGAAAGCCCAGCACTCTCTAGAGTGATCCAAGAGATCAATGGAACGTTTATATTCCCATAAACAGAATTTAAAGAGGCCCTATTACATGTGTGTGAGAGTAAAATGGGCGTTATGAACCTAAGAAACATCTAAGGCCTGGAAACATATGCTAGAATATTAGAATGACCGAAGACTTACCCTGACTTGTATTAACCAAATCAGTTTACAATTAATCGAAGTCCCTCAGACTATAGTACCTGCAGAGCGCCTTGTCATTATATTCTCTGTCTCAGTGAGAGCATCATAACTAAGTCCTTTAACTTCCTTTTCTTAAGGATGAATAACTTCAGATAGCTCCTTGAATTCTAATTCTTACTTTGGGCAAACAGCTAATGGAGAGCACATTGTAGGCACATCTCCAGTCTGAGTGCAGCATGCCCATTGCAAGAACAGTTCAGAAATGTAGCCCTCAAGAGGAAATGTCTGTCATGTTCTGTGGGCGACAGACATGCCTGAGAGGGACTGTAGACAGTAGAGGGTGATTTATTTTATAAAAATTAATAATTAACTTTCTTAAGCGAATTATACTTAATGTGCCTACTGTGTAATAAAGAGCATAGCTCAGAGACTTTTTAGTAAAAGCACCTTTAATCTCCCAATCAATGCCACAGAGATGCTTCCCTGGGCTTATTTGTATGCAGTTCTGAGTTATATGTTGATTGTGTATAATTTAGTAAGGTGTAGGGGACACAATTAGTTGTTTTTCTAAATAGCTCATGCTTGGTTTATAATGTCATGTGGGCCTATTTTCTGTAATTATCTCTAAGTAGGATGTCCTAGGTCTTGTGACACAGTGTTTTCTGAGGCCAAGCTATGTCACCATCACCTAGGAACTCATTACAATTGCCCCACTCCAGACTTACTGAATCAGATTTTGCGTTTGTTAGATACGTAAGAGTATACAATTTAGATTGAATTATCTGTGAAACTTTGGGCAGATATAGATGATGAATTTCCACAGCAGACCTACTGAATCAAACAGCTAGGAGCTGCACACAATTGTGCATTAAAAAAAAATGTAATCCCAGTGTAGTTAACATGCAGTGTTATATTAGTTTCAGGTGTACAATCTAGTGATTCAACACTTCCATACATCACCTTATGCTCATCATGACAATACAAATGTGCATTTTATTTTTTTAAATGTTTATTTATTTTATTTTGAGAGAGAGAGAGAGAGAGAGGGAAAGGAGGAGGGGCAGAGAGAGAGGGAGAGAGGGAATCCCAAGCAGACTCTCTGCTGTCAGCACAGCAATGTGGGGCTGGACCTCATGAACTATGAGATCATGACCTGAGCTGAAATCAAAGAGTTGGATGCTCAACCAACAGAACCACCCAGGAGCCCCAAATGTGAATTAAAAAAAAACCTCTGCAGGTCATCTTCTTAATGTTTCCTCTAATGGTGAGAACAAAACATCATGGTAAATGGAGATATGTTTTCAGCATGAACTGTCACACACAGGTAGTTAGTTCAAATATAGGAACTTTTTTTACTAAGTCAACAAATTTGAGGATTGACTGACTTGCATTAATTCCTTATGCTATTAGCAATTTAAAACTCATAAAAGTAAGATGGAGAATATTTCTGAGAATTTTTTTCCCTAAGTGTAAAAAACATTTAAGTATCATTAGAATACTTGATTCTGTAATGACGGTAAATGTAATTTATGAAATGTTTGTATATCTTTGAGATGACATATGACTACTAATATGGCTGTATAATTCACATTTGAACTCTCTTCACTAAGCATTTATTATTTGAACTTGCCTGAAAGTGGTAGTTTCTGGGTTCTCACTTTGTTTAGTGTGACAATAACAGAATAAAGACCCTGTACATAAATTTTAGTGTTTTTTTTTTTCCCTTAAAATAAGTGAGCTTTTGGTTGTGCCTGGGTGGCTCAGTTGGTTGAGCATCTGATCTAGGCTCAGGTCATGATCTTGTGCTTCGTGAGTTCAAGTGACACAGTCAGGACAGCTGATGGCACAAAGCCTGCTTCAGATTCTCTGTCTCCCTCTCTCTCTTCCCCTCCCTGCTTGTGCTCTCTCTCTCAAAAATAAATACATTTAAAAAATTTTTAAAAAGTGAACTCTTGTAATAATAGCAGCTAAATAAGAGCAGCAAAATTTCTAGATTGAAGCTTGGAAGAACTTTAAATTTTAATTATTCCCTTATTTCTGTTTAAACTCCAAGAAGACTCTGATCTTCTAAGCTTCTTTGCTTCTTCTAAGCAAAAAATATTTCAAAAGCTTGAGGAAATAGAGAAAGATTATAAAAGTAATGGAAGGTAGGCAGCAATATCTGTATACGTTAGTTGGGCGTGAACAGTTAAATATATCAATTTTAAACCAAACTTTATTAAGGAAAGAATAAGGTTATTTAGGGTGCCAATCAAAGACAGTGGTACAGTGAATAATTCCAAGTCAAGAAAAAGGAAAAAAATCAAGGAACATGAGGAATAATAAGTCTTGTCCCATGGTGGAATTCTTCTTCTGAAAGCAAATGATTAAATACAAATAATTCTGGACGTCCAAGTTTATCCATGTAAGATAATGGTTTTCCTCTGAAGGAAAAGACTGTGGGAACAACACTGACTCAACCACAAACCAAAGAATGAACTGATGACCTAGCGGGGCTTTTCCATTTCTAATATCTTCATCCTTATATTTATAAATTTTCTTCCTTAATTTTTTTCTTTCAATGGGATTTCCAAAACTTCCTGTAAAGAAAGGTCAAGTTGGAAATAGCTTATTCACTGATAATAGGAGGAAAAGTAAACATTCATTTCACTTTGCTAAGCAGAGACAGTAAATATTCTCTCCCTCATTCATTCAACAAATATTGTTTGAGTCCTTACTCTGTGCTAAGAGTATGAAAGGTGAGCGTCCTAACTCCTAACAAACCTAACACATCTTGGTTAAAAAAAATAATAGTAATGTATACAAAGCATGTTTGATTTTCTGATCCACAAAAGAAAAATCAGTATTACATAAAAGAGGGCAGGGTGCCATGTGAGAGGAAGACTCTTGTCCTTACTGAGCAACAAACGAATTCCGTATGTCATGCTATCAAGCCCCGTTTCCTCATTTTGCAATGAGAAAAATGCATCTTGCAGCAGTACTCTTTGAGGCTACTGGGGCTGGGGAGGTGAAGGAGATAGTCAGTTGGCCCAGCTCTCATGTTTCTATAATGGTGAATTCCACGTACCCACTCTCATGTTTCTCTGTGTCAATTCTAGATGTCAAGAATTCCGGGGCTTGGAATAAAGCTCATCATGAGGTAGGAAAAAAAGGACATGATTTTCCTAGAACCTTCTCAGGGAGTAGTAGCTGAAGTACTCTGCAACTTCTGTGGGATGGAAACTGGGCTAGATACCTGTAATTGAAAGTGAATGAAGCAGGGGTCAATGTCCTCAACTTGCAATTTAGAGGAGGGGGTAGATATAAATCTAGTTAATTATGATGCAGTAAAGTTCTATACTTATATTTTGAACAAAGTTAGATAGAGAGTTGCTCAGATTTATTTGACTATGGGAAAGAAATAAAATTACAATTCACCTAATTAATATTGACAGGAGGTCATTATATATATTAAAAGTATGGTAAAATGCTTGATTAAAATTAAAAACTTAGGCCCTGTGAAAGAAAAGGTAAAGAGAATGAGGAGATAAGCCACAGACTGGGAGAACATATTTGCAAAAGATTTTTTTTTTTTGCAAATAAAGATAAAGAACCTTTCTCTAAAATTCACGAAGAACCAAAACTCATCAGTAAGAAAACAAACAACCCAATTAAAAAATGGGCCAAAGACCTTAGCAGACACTTCACCAAAGAAGATATACAGTTGGCAAACATGCATATGAAACTGCCTCACCTGTCTTCAAGAAAGTGCAAATTAGAACAACAATGTGATAGTACTACACACCTATTAGAATGGCAAAATCTGGAAAACTGACACCATCAAACGGTGACAAGGATGTGGAACAACAGGAACTCTCTCATTCCTTGCTAGTGAGAATGCAAAATGGTGCAGCCACTTTGGAAGACAGTTTGGCAGTTTCTTATGAATTTAAACATACCCTTATCACATGATCTAGCAATCATGTTCCTTGGTATCTACCCAAAGAAGTTGAAAACTTATATCCACGCAAAAACCAGCACATGGATGTTTATAACGGTTTTATTCATAATTGCCAAACTTGGAAGCAATCAAGATGTCCTTCAGTAGGTGAATGGATAAAATGGGGTACAGACGCTGGAATATTAGTGAACAGTAAAAAGAAGTGAGCAATCAAACCATGAAAAGACATGGAGGAAACTTAAATGCATATTACTAAGTTGAAGAAGCCAATCCCAAAAGGCCACACACTGCGTGATCACAACTATATGACATTCTGGGAAAGGCAAAACTATGGAGACAGTAAAAGAGATCAGTGGTTGCCAGGTGTTGGGGAATGGAGAGGGATGAATAGATGAAGCATAGAGGATTTTTTTTAGGGCAGTGAAAATACTCTGTATGATATAATGATGGATATACAGTCATTATACATTTGTCCATATTCATAGAATATACAAGAACAAGAGTGAACCATATGTAAACTATGGGCTTTGGTGGTTATGATGTATCAATGTAGTTTCATCAATTCTAACTAATTCACCACTCTTTTGTTACATTTTAGAGGATGCTGGTAATAGCAGAGGTTCTGCTTCTGCAGACGAAAGGGGTGTATGAGAAATCTCCATCTCCCACTCCATTCTGCTGTGAACCTTAAACTGCCCTAAAAACAAGTCTTGTTTTTTAAAAAGTGTGGGAAAGGTAAATAGCAAAGCAACAACAAATTATAAATGAATATTTTTCTGTAAGAAATGACACAATTTTGTTTATATAAGACACAATAAACATTGGGCATCAAAATATTGTCAAATTATGACAAGATACACAACGTTGGCCAGTCAGCCTCAAACAGAAAACACGCGCGCACACACACACACACACACACACACACACACACACACTCCTGCTTAGTTAATTATTCCCAAATGAGGATGCATAGATTGAAATGTCCATACATCAACTGGATTTCATGAAACTTAAGTCTTAAAAGGAGTGATTTCACAGTTAGGGAGACTACATAATATGTCCCTACTTTTGAAATTATTTCTCTACCTCAAACATATTTTGGAAGAAAACATACTACAAGCATTGGTTTTGTATTTTTGTGAAGCACCTATTTGGATCTCCTATAATAAGATGTCTTTTGCCTTGTAGACAGGAAGAGGGAGGGTGTTACAGACTGAAAAATCAATATAAGCCAGTGCATGGACATGAGTGTGGGAAACAGCACTAGCCAGAGGCAAAGAAACATGAAGGGAAAGGCAGGCAGGTAGGGCTCAGTTTACTAAAGGAATTGCTTTGCTGTTGATTTCCTACGGTATCTCTGGTAAAATTAAAAGTTTATCACATTTTAGCTGTTTATATTTTCCTTCTTTTCTCAGAACTTGCCATATTTGATTCCCATTGAGTCATCTGTACATATGCCATGTAGCTTCAAGTAAAAAAAAAAAAATCTTCATTTAGGCCCTTATTATGTTCTAGACAATGTGCTAAACAGTTTACATGCAAGGCTACGTTAGTTTTCATGAACATTTTGCAGAAGCAGTATTATCAAACTAGTTTTATATTGAGAAAACTGAGGCTGAATCTGCATGTGAATCCTACTTATCTGATGTATAGAGTTCATTTTACTTTAATGATTGGTCTTTCTAATGGCATTTCCCCAAGTAGTATGGTCTTTAGAAGATAAAGCATAAGAAAAAAGCACCTTATGGTCAAATGAGTATGGGGACCATAGTGTACTATGTCTCCCTCTCGAAGATGCACAGTGTGCTTAGGATATTAAAGTCCCCGTGAAGTTCTGAAATAAAGAAATTCATTTCATGCTATCTGAGCACTTTACAAACTTTGGTTGACTGTCAGAGAATTCTTTCGTGTGTGTGCGCGTGTAAAACATTTAACATTTCAGGACATACTTTGGGAAACGTATTAGAGTATATTGGGAGAATCTTATTAAACTGAACTCAACTCATTTAGAATCCAAGAAATATAAAACTTATTATAAGTTCTCAAATCACTGTCAGAATGAGGGTCATGATTCACTGCGTGGTGAAAGCGGTGAAGTGTCTCCTGACCAGTGTTGGAGGGGAGAATCCAGAAAACAAATAGGATAGAAAATATCGGAGTTGTTGCGTGTCGCATGTAATGAATCATGACATTTTTACTGGATCACAGCATCAAATACATTTATCTCTGTGGTCATGGCTGAAAATGTCTGAAGCCACTGTTGTCAAGAAAGTCACATGAATCGCTTGTTGTGCCAGGGGTTACTGTGATGACAAATGCCGGAATTTTGTAAAATTTAACACAAAAAAGACTACTGTAGCGCCATGGCAAAATACAGTATTTGTTATTACTTAAAATTAGAGAAATTTTAGAGCTCAAGTATCTCATGGGGGAAAACCAAAATAGTTTGGTGACTTGTCAAGGTCAAACAGAACTAGCCGGGCCTAGAACCAGGTTTTCTGCCCTGCACTCTGGTATTCTGTTGTCGGTGTATATTGACATAATTTTTATTTATAGAACATGAGGATTATTTCTTTTTAATGAATAAGAAAACTAGGTATAAAATTCAGCAAATCACTCCTGGATAGTAAGTCAATGATAGGTTACAAACACGCTGAAGGCTTTAATTGAAGGGAAAAAGTAACCTAGTATATACTTCCGTGCTGGGGTTTAATTATAATGCCACCCAATAAGTAATTAACCTAATACCCTGTTGGCAGTGTTTAGGTTATCTGGCCACTTAGTTACCTGGTTTCTCATTTGTACGTGCAAGTGTTCCATATGTATGATTTTGAGAAGACTTAGCAGATAACACATCAGTGAACACAAAATCTTGCCATGTGTAAGTTAAAGATGCAAGCTTTCAATAATGAATCAAAGAAACCTCCAAACTCTGCACCATTTTTAAAACATAAAGGGAACTATGACTTACTGAAGAATCCCTTAGCAAAATGTTCATTAGGTTCTACACATTGTATCTTAGGTAGGCCTTTTCAAGACACTTTTCAGGTGAAGTGTTGAAGACTATACCTACAGTTTGTGCCTCATCGCCCCCCAGTCCAGACCTGTTCTAGGGAGGGAGTATCAGGAACCGGTCAGAGGAGGAAAATACTTTGTTTTCCAGCCTTCTGTTCCCTGGAAAGCGCCCACGGGGGTCTACCTCAGGAAGTGAGTCTGGGCTTGAATTCCAGCAAAGTGTCTTCACATCTTCACCGGCCCTAGAGCCCAGGTTGCTGTCTTCTCCCCCCAGGAAGCTCCGGCCACACGGGGCAGAAATCATTTGATAACTTAATCTTGGTGAGCGGAAGAGACACAGAGGCCTGTGTACTCTAGTGATAAACGGAAGCATCGGGTGAGTCAAGGAAGAGACACGATATCTTTCAAAAGTAATATAAACGAGCAAAGCATAAACAAGAACTTAACGGGGGGAGGGACCGCCCCCACAAAAGGTGGTAGGCGTCTGGAGGGCAGACGACCGCGTCGTTGAGCCCTGGAGGTCCTAGGGGTTCTCTCCGGGGAGGCTTTTCGCTGGCTGGGAGAACACAGGAGGTTGGAGGAGGTGAATTGCCTAAAGCCCAGGAGCGGCCCTGGGACCCTCCCCCTTCCTATAATTAACTCAACGCCCGTCTCGCCTGTAGGGACCCTCGGCTTCCCCGGACCGCCCCCTCCCCTAGCCCATCTCGCAGGGGGCGGAGGGGCTCTCGGGAGAGCGGGTGGTCGACCGCGACCACCCGAGCCCCCACCTAATCGGTGTGGAGCCCCGACCCTGCCCGCGGCCGGCCGCCCGCGCCATCCTCCCCACTCCTCCCCACTCCTCGCCGTCCTCCCGCGCCGGCCGCGCCCGCCCCGGCCATCCCTGCGGGCGCGGGGGGCGCGGGCCCCGGCCCCGCGTGACGTGGGCGCCGCGGCGGGAGGGGCCGCCCGGGGGGCTCCGGCCGCCTTATTAGCGCCCGACGGGTCGCCGGCAGCCAGCAGACCGCCGCTTTGCGAGCAACAGGAGCCGGCTAGCGTCCCACTCCTCCCACCCCCTCCGCCAGCCTCCTCCTCCTCCCCTTCGGCTCCTCCCGCCCCCACCTCTGTGTGAGCGGCGGAGTCGCCCTCTCGCTGCCTCTTTCTCCCGCTCCCGCTCGCTGGTCTCTCTCGCTAATACTTCCCCCTGCTGTGCTCCACGGGCACCCAAGCATTCTCCGCGCTAACCTTAGGGACCAATGGTGCTGGAAAAGCCTAGGGAAAGCTGCTTCGGGCGCAGATAGTTGGAAGCCCCTGGTCCCTTCCCCCCCTGCCGGCGCAGCCCGTGCCCGGCTCGCAGCACCTTCTCGCTCCTGCACACTGTTTGGGAGGACGGGGTGAGAAGGTGAAGTGGGAAGAACTGCAGAGCAGAGGGGGCCAGTCTCAGAGCTCAGATTTCATTTTCATTGAAGCAAATCAGAGAAGATCAGTTTTGTTTTTTTTAATTCTGCATTTTTTTTTCCTTTTTTCCTTTTTTTTTTTTTTTTAAAGAAACTTCTTTTTGGGGGGGGTTTGCTCTGGGCATCTGTTTTGCCCAGCAGTTGAAAAGTGAACTCGACTCGTGATGGTTCTCCTGTCACTTTGGTTGATAGCAGCCGCTCTGGTAGAGGTTAGGACTTCAGCTGATGGACAAGTAAGTGGAAAATAATAACAAGAAAAAACTCAAACCCAACCTTTTCCCGAAAAAGTTCCTCTCCTCTTTCCCCTCCTCTCTCTCCTCCTCCCCCCTCCCACCCTTCCCTGTTATCTTGTGCGTTCAGGAACGGTGTTTCAGGGCTGGGCGCAGCGTGCGAGGCTTTCTGGGGTGGGGGGTCGTACTGCAGGGTGGGGGTTAGGACTTTCCCTCTGGGAGCCCAGGCTTGTCACACCTAGGGCTCCCCCCACCCCCCCTCTTGCGGCATTGGTAACAATTCCTGGTGGCAAACTGCAGCCAATTCGCATCCTCGCCGGGCCATCTGGGTTTCCCCTTTCCGGAGGGCGGTCTGGGCGCTTGAATGAAGTTCTGGACGCTGGGTCCGGGATCCCAGAGCTCCGGCTGCTGCCGCCGGAGTCGGGTTCGCGGGGCTTTCTCTCCTCCTCACTGACTCACAGCGTTTTCGGGCAGCCGGAGGCGGGGGTTTCAGGAAGTCCTTGGGCCGGACAGGGAGCGATCCAGTAGACACGTGTCCTGGGAGGACCGCGGCCGGGCTGGGGTTTGACAGTTGGGGAGGGGGGCTGGGGACGTTTCCTGCCCTGCATTTTCGTGGGCAGAGGCTGGAGGCGCCGGCAGCGTTTCTCCCCTCCCCCTCTGCACAACTCCTCCTCTTTTAAAGCAAAGTTGAGTGCGGCTCTGTTTCTTTTCGGCCCAGCCCCCACCCTTTGGAGACTCAAGGTGAAGCCCGGTGCGCCCTGAAGAGTCCTTGAGAAGGCTCAGCGGGACGAGCCGAGCCGTTTGTTGTAAATCACATCAGCTCAGGGCCGGTGGGACTTTGGGCACAGAATTTCTCTGTGAGTTTTTGTAGCTTCTCTGCTCTGCCTGGGCTGGCTATAGGTTAAAAAGTAGAAGACTGTCTAGTTGATTCTTGACCTCAAATCTGATCTATGAGGCCCCCTTTTAGGCTTCTTTTCACACATATAAATGCAGAGACTTTCTTTGCTAATCCTCACCCAGTATCTGAGTTTTAAGAAAAGAATATTGAATATCAGTATTTATTTTTGCTGGCTTCATAAATATTAAAATTAAAACGGGCAAACAACTCCCTGTAACAAGCTGTTATTGAATTGACTCATTCTCTTGCCCTGAGAACCTACAAACCAAGGTGCAGCCTTTAGGCACCAATCCCTGTCTCCGGCATCTCCTGATTAGCTCCTGAAAAGCATTAATGGTAGAAATAAAACACACAAGGTGATAAGATGAAACCCAGTAACTGTTTCTTTTTACTTTCCCCCTCCTTTCCAGGCTGGTAATGAAGAAATGGTGCCAATAGGTAAGCCTTGTTCTCAGATGTCATTCTTATCTTGGTAGAAAGAAAGGGATGAAATTAGCTAATTAAAATATTGTTTCTGACGTTTCTCCCGTTGGTGGTTAAAAAATAATTTGTCGTCCAGGAACGTTTCTGTTCTTCTTCTTTCTGGAAGAAGCTCCCACTTTTCTCAGGCTGAGTGAAAGTGGTATACAATTTGCAGTTAGATTTTTCATGCATCAGTTTTTTCAGGCTTCTCTTTGGACACGGCGCGGGTAGGTACTTGGCAGATGAGGTAGAGGCTGGAAGAAGGCATGGAGATAAGTCAAATCAACTTGTGTAGCATTAGGAAGAGTATATCTGATGAGAACAGAAGGCAAAGTGTAAGAATGCTACAAAGAAGGGAAAAATGAAAGACACAGGATGAAAATTTTTCTCTTAAAATTTTTCCAGCTTTGAATAAGCCCTATGATGACTTATCTTATTCCACCTACTTTACAACAATTATCTGCTAATGTGTAAGATACTGTTAGGCATTTTGCAAATAACCTCTAAAACTTCAGTATTACTTGATGATGTGGGAATTACTCCCATTTTATGGGTGAGAAGACTGAGGCTCAGAGAGTGTAAGTGACTTGTAACAGGTCATTCCAAAGTCTACATGATGGCTTTTATTTTTTTGAAGCTGTTTATAATAATATATTTGTTCCGAATTCAGAGACTGAAGGTGGTCTGGCCAGAAGACAGGCTCCATTCAAAGTCTTTTTTATATACATTTAATTTGGATTACTTTAAAAGATAAATTTTCAATTTGGCAGAATATTAGTCTCTGTAAATTCTATATTTGTCAAGTGATATCGTAAAGTCCTCTTTTAGATGGGAAGTTTCGGTTACTGCAAACATAGCCATGTGTCATTGCCTGTGTGCTGCGCACCGGGCAGTGTTCGTTGCCTTGCTCACATTATGTCTTCTAACTCTCACAACCACGTTATGAGGTAGAGACCCCATTGTGCCCATTTTAGTTTTGAGGAAAATGAAGCTTGAGAGGTTCCGCAGCTCCCTGCTGTAGTGCATGGTGGAGAGCTAAGAGGATTCCATACTTGTAAACTAACGCAGGGACCCCAAGATCCGGGCTGTCTATCTGCATATGTCAGAATGCTCCCATCGTGTGCAATGTTTGGCATTGCTGGAACTCTTCCCCAAGCTTAGGTCTCCTTAGTAGACTAGGACAAAGGGGAGGAGGGGGAGGAGAGTGACTGAGAACTGCATTAAGTACATAGCTTCTGTGAAGAGACATTTGTCATTTGTAGCTCATGACATTCAGCCATCAACATGCATCTTTTTAGGAGAAGGATTTTAAAAACAGTCCTCAAAACAAGTAGAAGAGAAAGCTGTCTTCCTTTTTTATTGCTTAATCATTTGATTACTTAAACATCCCAACTTTTCAATGTGTAAATTTAAAAGTGATTTTAAGGAGCAGCCTGGGTGGCTCAGTCCTTTGAGCAGCGCAGAGACTGCTTGGGATTCTCTGTCTCCCTTTCTCTCTGTCCTTCCCCTGCTCATACTGTCTCTCTCTAAATAAATAAATAAACTTAAAAATAATTTAAAAAGATTACCCATTCTATCAAAGGAATAAAATATATTGCTTTGATAAATTTTCAGATAGAATCAGCATGCTCTCCTGTAAGAGGTCCTGAGTTAGACTTTGGTTCAATCCTTTGTTAATATAAATTACTTAGGTTGCAAGTTTCTACAGGGAAGGAAGTGGTACAGGTATGCTGAAATTTGGTAGGAAGAAGATGAGTAGCGATATGGAAGTGGGGAGGGCAGGGGACTCTTGGATTGTGTTGCTGGAGATTTCCTTACTCCCCGAGTTCCTCAGCTTTATGGGGATTCTCTCTTTTATTACTGTCATTTTTATTTGCCATTTTCAGGTCGAGTGAAGAGAAGAAATGAAGATAAAAATAGGTTTGACTCATGAGTCTTGTGATAGTAAAAGTATAGCTTTCATTTGGCTTTGGGTTATAATCATTTATGTAGCTCCTCAAAAGGGGTTTAGGAATACATTTAGGGGTGCCTGGGTGGCTCAGTCGGTTGAGCGTCCAACGTCGGCCCAGGTCACGATCTCGCAGTCTGTAAGTTCGAGCCCCACGTCGGGCTCTGTGCTGACAGCTCAGAGTGGGCAGCCTGCTTCAGATTCTGTCTCTCTCTCTCTCTGCCCTCCCCCACTCATGCTCTGTCTCTTTCTGTCTCAAAAATAAATAAAAACATTTAAAAAAACGAATACATTTAAAAAAGCTGTGTATAATAATGAGACGTCTTTCCCTTGTCTGCATTCGTAAAGGGGTTACTAACCTGAAAGTTTGGTAAAATACCCTCCTCTACATATAGCTAAGTAATTTTTTTCCAATAATAATTTAAAAGTGGTTTTATATAACCACTCTTGGAGATGCTATTTGATGAATGGTACAATTAGGAAAGATTAATAAGGCTTGCGGAGTTAATTAACTTTTTGGTCTCCAAATTGGCTAGAGAAAAGTCCATGGTTCTGAATAATTTCTGCATCATTTAATGTCTCAGGAAGACTTAAATATTAATTAGTGACAAACCATAAATTATTAGGAAGCTCAATTAAAAGCGTAGTTTCTGTTGAGGTATCATATACATGTAGGATAGTGCCTATGAGTGTACCCCTTGCTGGTTCTTCGTGAAGGGAATGGTCCTGTGTAACTAGCTTCTGGAACGATAAGTACATTACTAGCATGAGCGCTACTTTCTCAGCATTATCCACCGCCCCTCCCCCCATGATAGGTAACCGCTCGCTTGACTTCTGACAGGATCTGTTTACTTTGCCAGTTTTTAAATGCTTTTTATAAATATAGTCACACATTATGTGCTTAAGAAAATGATGAAAATGTGTTTAATATACTTTAGCCCTCTAAAGTAGGAAGGCTTTTATCTAGGTAGAGAGAAGGCAGTTGTGATGGGAGCAGGTTAGGATATGTATAGATATCTCATTTAGATAGTGCATTGACGTGCCATTTTTCTTTCCCTCTCCCTCTACCCAGTGGGGAAATGCCCTCTTTTTAAACGTTTTTTAAAATATTGATTTATTTTTGAGAGTGAGAGAGAGCACGAGGGAGTGAGTGGGGGAAGGGCAGAGAGAGGGAGACAGAGGAACCCATGAAGGCTCTGTGCTCAAACTCACAAACTGTGAGATAATGACATAAGAGTCAGCCACTTAACCTACGGAGCCTTCCAGGCATCCCCAAATTTCCCTCTTGGTATGTGGGAAAGTATGATTCACTCTCGAGAAAACGGGCACATAAGTTTTGAACTCTGACCTACTTCTCTGCTCCTTTGTCAACCAGACAGGAACAATTTACCTACCTATCTTCACCCATATATACATTCATTATATATATATATATATATACACACACGTACGTATATATACGTACCCGTATGTATATATATATATTATATATATATATATACACACCCGTACATACATATACATGCATATAGGTACGTGTATGAATGTGTATACACTGTGTATAGACGTGTATTTCATGAGGTCATTAACATACTTCTGTGGCATATTAGGGAGCGCTTTCATTCTGACTCAGAATATGGCCTTGGTGGGATGCCTAGGGTAATTGTGGGCAGCTGGCTGGCTGGCCTGACTGGGTAAGGAGTCTTGCTCTGTGACACATGTGGCTCAGGAAATAATCATAGTTTTGTAGAAATTGGAGAATCTGCAAAAGAATTCTCTTTGTTTCATAAGCTGCCACTTTGATATTGCCTGAGCGTCATTAGAGGGAAAATCATTGTGAGGCTTCGGTGTTGTGCTGAGTTCCCTTGCTTACCCCTTTCTCTTGGAATCAGGGCATATCTATCTTTCTTTGCCCTATTTCTGTTTCCAAGTTTCAAATTCCATTCCTTTTCATTCTTAACAAAATAAAGTTGCTAATCTTGTCCTCTCAAATATCCAGTTTACTGAGAAATATTTTTTTCATCATTTGCAGGTATTTATTTGGTTTTCAAGGTTTAGTGTGAGTCACTTCACCTAGTCCTTGGCTCAGAGTGGGGATTTCTACTAGTGTAGACCTCATAAAAGCAAACAATTTGTCTTGATGATTGCTGTATCCCCAGTAATTGGGCTCGGGATCTGCGGGTCCTCAAATATTTGTTATTTGATGTGTAGATCTAATGAGCAGGGTATTATATTGGGATTCACTTGTGTTCTGAATTTTCTTAAATGTTCTTGTTTTGTGCCCCTCTCCAGGTTTAATTAGTTCTCAAGAAAATGCTGGTGGTCATAATGGCTATATAATCAATTATTCAATGTTATCAAAGCTCTTTGTAATTTCTCATTACACTCCACAAAGCTCAGAGACCTAGGTTTATTGGTTTCTTACACTTTCCTGCTTCTGTTCAATAAGATTTGGCAAAAGGAACTGAATCATGTACAGGTTTGGAATGCCCACTAATTTTGCACTAATGTCTACTTGAAATCATTTGCCTTGTTCCAGGCATCAGAGGAAAGACGAAAGCCTAAGCTTAAATCTATCAACCCAGTGTGCCAGCAGCAGTACTAAAAAGTGTGACTTAAAGGGATTTAAAGGGATCCTTTGTAAAATTTAGAATAGCTACCCATTTAGCTTCCCATTTAGCCATTGTTCTTTCTTGTAACTAAAGATCACGCACTGGACTTTATTGATTTAGTTTCTACCCCTCCATCGAGCATCATTATGGCTAATATTAAATGCTTTAAGCTTTGTAGATGATGTTATGAAATGTAGCATGTTAATTTAGTACCCGCAAATTATTATTGCTGTTTAGCTGAAATACTTCTTCCCCGTACTTTCACTGTTTTTTCTTGCCATTGTACCAAATAATCATAATATTGCTCAGAAATATTAAGAAATCCCCCTGGTCACTTCTGCTTCCAGGACGATTATCTCTAAGCATTCTTTGCTTGTGGGGAGCCAAGCCAACCTTGGAAATCCATTAGGGACAATGCCAAATTGCCTGGTAAAATCATGAGTGATTTCAATATGAAGAGTTTGGTTACGCTACTTGGATTGGCTATAGTAACAGTGATGACTTAGATGGAACCCTAATGCCAGAATTTTGGGAAGCTTCTTTTTCATGTGGCTTCCACAGACATCAGCTTTTACTCCTAAGCTGTGCTACTGCTATGATCACAAATGGTTGAATTATTCTTTTTAATTTGTTTTTCTTCTGAATGTAGATGTTTTATATGTGCCCATTATAACTGTCTTCTTTACTTTTTTCTGTATTCTCCAGATTTTTGACAATCATCTTAAATACCAATTTAGCATGTTCTTACCTAGTCATCATTTAATACACACATCGTGTGGGTTATTTTTATATACCTGTTTTTGTTTTGTTTGCTATTTTACTGAAATTTTCCATATCACTACAAAATTCTTATGAACCTCATTTTAATCTCATTATCCTAATAAACCTTAATTTATGTGTTTATTGATACCTATTTTCTCATAATGAATGTTGCCACACAGTGTATAGATAGCTGCCTGCTTTCAAATGACTACCTTAGGAGAAAGCTGTAAAGCCGATTGCTGAGTAAAACCAAATTAACATGATACGTATTGACAGATGGCTTTTGAAGAAGTTTGTATGACCTGAACTCTTACTAGTAGTATAGGGAAACACTGATTTTTAAAAATGTCAATTTTAAATTAGTTTTGGCTCTGCTCCTCTTAAATCTGAATGTAATTTTTAAATATTTGATTACACAGTCTCTGAAAAATGCGGTGAATTATTTTTCTAGTTATCAAGTATCCCAGTTGATTGTGAGCAATTATAAAAATGTTTTGTAAATTTTATTAGTACTATGAAAAGATTCAGCCACCTCGCAGAATTTGAGGGCTGTATATTCTTTAGAATGGATAGTAAACATGGAAAGAGTTTCCCAGTTTACGAATCTCTGTTCCCACATGTAATTTATCCATCATAATTTTCCGAATATGTTTATATGATTTTGCTGACTGACCGACTAAATCCTTAGGAGAGATTTTGTGGTAATGTTAATTTCTTTTTTATAAAAATGAATGCCACAAATTTAGCATGATGAATCTTTTTGGAATTTAGAATAAATTGTGACCAGCATGAAACAGCCTTTCTTGTTTTTGAAGTGACTGGTAAAACAAAAATAACATTTAGGAAACTCATAGGAAGTAACATAGGATTAAATATATCAGTCTTCAAATACTGGGATCTTAGATGTTAAATCCCATTTCCTACAAATTTTCTTCATATTTAGTACTTACATTTTTATGTGTATGTATGCATACAGATTAAAAAGAATGATTGAAGTCATTATTCCTATGAGCTTGAGTTCTCTTTCTTTTCTATGTAAAAATATCTCTTTTTCACATAAAGTCCATTCCTTAATCTAAAACATAACCAAACCAGCATATCCAAGAGAGGACCGATTAATATTCATTGCCTTTCTTCTATCAAGTGGTCAGGGGCACAGACTCTGTTCATTCTGTGGTTTAAAAGCCTGATTCCACTACTTCCTAGCTGATGACTCTAACTTCTCAAAGCATCACTTTCTTCTGCATAACATAGGCATATTACTACTACTTACTTCATAGAATTATAAAGGATTCATAAAATGCTGGAACGTGTTTAGCAAGCTGGGACAATAGCTATTATTAGTACTATATCTTAGTCTTGTGCTTTTTAAAACACTTTTACTCAATGAGAGCCACCTCATTCTAACCCCTACATTTTTGATAGGTCTGCCTACCACCATGAATTTCCAGGAACCTTAATTTACTGTGTCAAGGACTTGTAAACTCTCCAACCACTCAACTCACCATGTGACAGCTCTTTGAGAGTTCTATTTTCATGTATTATCTTAATGTTGATAACTCAATATAGTGTTGCTTAATTCATTGGAAAATATGGGAGTGGAGGGACAAGTTGGGTAAGGAATGAAAGGTACAAAAACAGTTATTCCATATGGATTCTGTACCAACTATATTTCATGTATGCTAGACACAATTCTTTCTTCTTTTCACCCTGTTTATTGAAGTCCTTTTCATTTCATTGAGAGAAAGTTCCTGTATTAATCATGACTCCTTTGGATGGAAATAACAGGAACCCAGTTGACACTGATTAATGAAAACAAAATCGATCAGGTAATCAAAGTCAGGTAGAGCCGAACTGAGAGCTCAAATAACGTCAGAAATCCCTCCCTTTCCTCCTCCTGCTCTTCCTTCTTTCTCATTTTCCTGCTTTGGTTTTATTTCTTTATCAGGATATGATTGGTGGCCCTCAGGTTGTGGGAAAGACTGTCCTACCTAGGCTATCTAAGCTATCATTCTACCTTTTGCCCCACTAGACAGAACACTTGTTTTTTTGACAGCTCCAGCAAAAATTCCTGGTGGGGCTTTTATTGGCTACTTGGCTTGAGTCACAAGGTTAACCTTGAACCATTCTCTGTGGTCAGGGGGATGCAGTGCTCTGATTGGCCTGAATTGAGACATTTCACTCTTAACTTATAGGGACCGAGAGTGGAATGTGGAGGGAAAACTGGGGTGTAGTTAAAGAAAAAGGATGGATGCCGGGGAGAACACATATAAGGGCTTCCCATCACACTGCATGGGAACTGGTGGCTGTGATGGGTAGAATGATGCCCCCTCCCCCAAGATGTCTATATCTGAATCCGTGGAACCCATGAATATGTTATGTTACATGGCGAAGAGGAATTTAGTTTGCAGATAGAGTTAAGGTTGCTAATCAGTTGGTCTTTATTTATTTATTTTTTAATATTTATTTATTTTGAGAGAGGGAGAGAGAGCATAAGCAGGCATGTGAGCAGGGGAGGGGCAGAGAGAGAGAGGGAAAGAGAGAATCCCAAGCAGCCTCCATGCTGTCAGCACAGAGCCGGATATGGAACTGGATCTCATGAACCCTGAGCTCATGACCTAAGCCCAAAATCAAGTGTCAGACCCTTAACCGACTGAGCCGTCCAGATGCTCTAGTTGGCCTTTAAATAGGGAGACTAACCTGGATTATTGGGGGGTGTCCTTAGAAATGGAAGAGGGAGACAATAGAGAGAAAGCTAGAGAGATGGCAGCATAAGGAAAACTTGGTCTGATGTTTTTGGCCATAAAGATGTAGGAAGGGAGCCATAAGCCAGGGAATGCAGGCAACATCTGGAAGTTGGAAAAAGTCAAGGAAACAGATTATTCCCAGAGGTTCTTGAAGAAATGCAGCCCTGTGAACACCTTGAGGGAACACCTTGATTTTAGCCGCACGTGACTTATTTCAGACTCCTGACCTCCAGAACTGTAGGATAACAAATGTGTAGCACTTCAAGGGGCCAGGTTTGTAGCAGTTTGTTACCGCGGCAATAGGAAGCTACTATAGTGGCCCAGTGGACTGTCCCAGTTTCTCATGCCTTTGTCATCCTGTGAGCCAGACGATTTTAGATTTGGACAATATAATCACCACCAGGAAACTTCAGGGAAAACCTTTAAAATGCTATTCACATTTCTTATCTGTAATATTTTCCTCAGCCTTTGGCCCTGGGGACAAATGCTCATTTTCCTGGCTGTAAATTTTAGGCTCGATATTAGTCTTTCAAAGTATTATCCATCAAAAAATTGTGAGACATATGAGAAATGTTAATTTATAGAATGTCTTCTATAGCTCTCGAGTCTGTGAAACTTCCAGTGATGATAAATATAACCAGTAGACATCCTTCTTTAAAGCTCAGATCGGAATGTTAACATTTTGGCATTGGGGCCTCACATTAAAAAAACACAAAAACCAAAAAACTCCTCTGTTTGTTATTCTGTTATTGATTATTTGATCCTTTTAAGATGTATTAAACAAAGAAAAGACTTGCACATTTTTCTTTAAAACATTTTCTTCTCTTTTTTGTTTTCCTTCAAAGATCTTCTCTTACCTGGTGTCATGTTCTGGAACACTAAAGAATGTGCTGTTCTTTCCTAAGTGACTCTCTTGAACATAAACATTGTGCAATTGCAACAAATATTTATGAAAAAGCCAGATTTTTAAAAAATGAGAAGAATTTTTAAGTTCACAACTGTTCGTTCTTTCTTAATGAGTAAAAAAAAAAAAAAAAGTTTTTTCCCCCCTCCAAGAGCTTGATGAAAAATCTTTGACTGTGAAAGTAGGTTTGCAATGAAAATAAAAGACTTCAAAGAGTTTCTCTGGCTTGCGGTGATAAGAGCCTAGAGCAGATGAAGTGCGGAAAAGAATTTGGCTGTGTTCAGAAAAGTTCAGCATGTGTCACAACTGACTTCTAATCGCCTTCGAATGAAGATGCGTCCCTTCTGCATTTGTGTTTGCAGCTTTGGGAAGCCCTTCAGCGTGTGGTGCCCTCTTTAACGTCCAGTCATCACCCTGCTCACGTTTTTCCTGGAGCAGCTGGCTCCTGTCATTTCTGATGAAAGTCATTCTCCTCCTCTCAGCTCAGGATTTGGAAATGTTGTTGTTGGAGCTGCTTCTTTAGCAGATCTTGAAAAGGCTTCTTCGATTTCATTCTTGTGGCCAGATTGTTGCATACTGAGAGTTTACACCTGAAAAAGGAAATTGCTTGTGTGAACTGTCTCTTTATAGTTATCATCTAGTTCTCGGGAGAGAATCTCGGCGTCTGGGTAGGGTCAGAGAGTATGGGTTCTTACAGCTTGCCTGGACTTCGGGCTCTCTGTGACGTGGAGCTTGGGGATCCCTTCTAACTGTATCAGAAACACCAGACTGGGGCGGGAATGGAGGTGGGTGAGGCCTGAGAGGTACTGGCAGGTGGAAGGAATCTGAAGTTCACTTCCACGTTCCATAGCTCTAGCTAGATGGAGATAGTCACAGTGATAATAACATCAGTTAATTTTTCATCTATTAAAATGTTAATAGCTGGTATAAGCCTTTTTTTGCGCCTTACCACCTAATTTGAGCCCAATTATTATCCTTCTTTTATAGACAACCTCTCAGCCTTAATTTTCATAATTTGCTTGCAGATGGCAAAGTGTGCATTAGCTTGAAATGAGAATTGAAATGCAGTGGTTTCCGACTCCAGACCTTTAGTACTCAACCATCATACCCTCCCTGCTCCCTTCCTTGCTTGGGAATTCGAGCCACATTGCATCAATCACAAGTATTCCAATATTTTGTGTATCAGTTGTAACTTGGGCTTAGTTAGATCAGCTAAAGATTGCTGTGATATGTGAGCTTTGTACTGTAGTCCCTTGAGGCCTTTGTAATGTTGATTGTACTACGGAACACTTTTGTTTTCTTACTGTTCTATAGCGTGGTCTCTGTAACGTGCTAGGGGCGTTTAGTAACCTCTAGGACACGTTTGGGTATCATTCCGCAACACATAGACAGATACCAAGTTGCCTGTCCTCAGCTGTGAGCTTCTGTGACTGGATGCATGAAGGAGTTAAGATGATCCAGAGCACGGCACAGGGGCATACAGTGAACGCACTCCCGCTCACGAGTCCCCACTTCCAAAAATACTCATTGATTTTTTTTTTCCTTCAAAGACTGTTGTACGCTGGGGACATTTAAACATAGTTAAGATACTATACCTGTGCCCCAGGGAACTTAAAATCTCTGAAAATATGACATAAGCTTATAGCTTTTCTCCCGTAGAGATTTTTGTAACTTTTATACAGACAAAGCATGACAATGAGATCTAAGACACTTAGACCAGCAGGTCTGTACTCTGGACAAGATAGCAGGGAAGGTTCCTTGGGAGAGATGGGGCTTGAGATAGGCCCTATGGGCCAGGCTGGATTTGTGTAGATAGAGAGAAAACAGCAGTCCTTTTCCTGGGGGCGAAGAGTGGAGTAGGACTTGAAAGGCAGCGCGATTAAGTTGGGTGTAGTGAGCACATTAGAATGTTCCAATAGGCTAATATGGGAGATGATGCTGCAAAGAAGTCAGGGGCAGAGTGCACAGGGCCTTCAAGGACACTTCCGTTTTGATTTGGGTTCTGTTACCCCGTCATCGAGTTTCAGCTTTTTATTTTGTGAAGTGAGTGGTTTTGATTAGTAGAGGTCTTTAAGGCAATTTTCGTGTCTAACATGGAAAAATGCTATCAATTTCCTGAATTTGTTTTATCCTGAAGTAATGATGGGCATTGAAACTATTGAGAGAGAACAACATAGCAATGTTAATACCTAACATTGATCGAGCCCTAACTATGGGCCACAATGTTCTAAGCACTCTGGATTAGGCCATTTACTTTTTAAAAATTTATTTTGCTAATGTTTGTTTATTTTTGATAGAGACAGAGCATGAGCAGGGGAGGGGCAGAGAGAGAGGGAGACACAGAACCTGAAGCAGGCTCCAGGCTCTTTGTCAACACAAAGCCTGACATGGGGCTTGAACTTGAACCATGAGGTCAATACCTGAGCCAAAGTCTTATTCTTAACTGACTGAGCCACCCAGGCGTCCCTAGGCCGTTTAATTTAGATAAGTCTGTGAATGGGATGCTGTTTCCCTCATTTTACAGATGAGCACTGACATGAAAGTCTTAAGTGACCCAAATCACAAAGGTAATAAGTGGTAGAATTTAGGCCTTTTAAATGTGGGACTTTTAAACAGTTTTCCTGGCAGTAATTGAGATAGTGTTTTGGTACAATTTACGTAATATTTGGTAGTGAGAAATCGTGTTGGGGACTTTGGATTTGGCACTTTGTGGTTTGCAGTGTGTAGTGTGACGAGGACTTTAGATGGTTGGAAGAGATGGGATTAGTTTGAAGGCAGTTTCTAAGGAGAAATCACTAGGACTCGAATGATATTAAATGGGTGAGGGGGAGTTGAAATAAAGTCAGCTTTCTAGTCTAGGGGTTTCGGAGACTCAGCACATCATGAACAGAAACAGTGCAGTCAGGAAGGCAAGCTGAGTAGGTGAAAATGAGAACTTTGGTTTAGTTATTTAAGGGGTGAAGAGAGAGGGCAACACATTATTCTAGACAGAGAACTGACATGTTTAAGTTTCAGTTTGAGGGAAGTCCTCTTTTTCTTTTAACCTCTATTTACTAAGAGCCTATTATGTGCAAATACTTGGCTGAAACACAGACAGGTGTAAAAGTGTCTGAAGTCTCAGAAATGATTAAAATTTTGAAATGATCAGAGAGTTCTGACATGGTTGACATTAAATAGAAAGTCTCATCAGTTAAAAGGTCTTCAGGTTTATGGAAACATAGAACATTGCTTCCTCAAATAGTTTGTAGGTTATGTTTAATATTTGTATGTGTGTACAGACATATACACCTGTCACACATACACACACACAAAAGAATGTGTCTTCACACAAGGAGGAAGAAGGCATCAAGTTAAACTCTCAAATGAGGAATTTAGAGAATTCTCTGACAAGAAGAATTGTTAGTGTTATGTTAGTCCTCCAGTGGAGATGTGACGATACTTTTTCTTAATAGTAGTTCGAGTTTCTGAGGGGATCTGGAATATAAACATACTCCTCTTGCTGGCTTGAGGGAACAAGTTAGAAATAGCAAATACAAAGACATAGTAAAAATGTCTTTGGCAAATGAGGCTGGGGGAACAGGAGCAGGAGGCTCTCACTTTGACAGGAAATGTGTGCTCCAGGTGGGGCATGTCAGGCCCCCCTGGGCTAGGGTAGGGCTCACTCCTGCTGAGGTGGACAACAATGTGTGTCTCCTATCAGGATCCTTCCCAGGAAGAATGAGGAGGGAGTCTCTGAGCTTTACAAACTTCTTATTTTCCCAGACTTATCAGTCATTTACATCAGTCTTCTTCATGAGGCAGGAAGGGGGTGGGGGGGTGGGGGTGAGAGGGTGGGGTAGGGGAGTGGGTGGGGAGAAGGGTGAGCAAGGGGATGGAGAGGCCCAAGAGAGTCAGAAACGTCTCTCTTCACAGAGAGCAGGAGCAGGTTAAAGGCATTCCACCTCTAACTTGAAAAAAAAAAAAATCTACTTGAGATGCCTTCATTGTAAGAAAGAAGCAAAGATTAGATGATTTTCAAGGTCTTTTTTATTTCTGACCTGTAGAGATATTCTATGAATATCTAAAGGGATTGCAGAATGGAACTGATTTCCTGCTGCTTGCTTCTAGTAAGAAGGTCTCTGGGTCTTCACTCCAGGAGGTTTTTTTTTAATGATGAGACCTACTTTTTGGTTCTTAGTAGGTTAAATATAAGACCTAGATACTATGAAATGTTTGATTTACTGGTCAGCAAGAGCTGTGAGAAATAGATACAAGGTTTGCAAGCAAAATTCTGGCTATAGAAGTATACGACAACTTGTGTAGTTGACTGTCATTGATTGCTTGGTAGTAAATTACTATTTGGGGAAAAGATGGTGCATTCTAATTTTAGATACACCCTCAGGCTCAAGCTGCTCTCATTCATTCATTCATTCATTCATTCACAGGTATTTATTGAGTGACCTCAGGCTCTATTTTAGGCACTGGAGAAGAGTAGTAAAGAGAACAGATAAAAATCTGTGCCCTCTTGAAGCTTATATGCTAGTGGGAGAAACAATAAATTAGTAGACATAAATACAATGTATATGATGCCAGATAATGACAAGTTTTGTGGGGAAAAGTAAAATGGCCAAGAGGATAGAAAGGACACACCTCACTGAGAAGGTCACATTAAAGCAAAAACCTGAAGGAGTTGAGGAATGAGCTGTTCAGCTCACTGTGGAAGGAGATCCCAGGGAAAAGCAAGCACAGTGACCTTGAGATGTGAGAATTCTGTGTCAGGCTGTAGGACAGAGTAAAAGCCATGTTTTTGGGGTGAGTTTTGAGGAAGAGAGTGACTTGTCCTGCCATTTCAATGACCGTAGCTCTATTTTGAGGATAATTTATAAAAGGGAGGAGAGGAAGCAAGGAGAACAGGTCTGGGGCACATTCAAAACTGGGACCACTGGCTTGGATTAGGGTGGTAGCAGAGGTGGTGGTGAGCTATGGTCAGTATTTGGAGATATCTTGAAGGCTGAGTCATTAGAATTTGTTGAAAGATTTGATTTGTGAGGTGATAAGAGTTAAAGATAGTTTAGTCAAGTTTTTGTTCTGAGTAGCTGAGTTGCCAGTTACTGACTTGGGAGCAGAGACGCAGGCAGTTTGCTTCTGGAAATGTTAAGTTGAGATGCTTAGGGAACGTCTACATGGAGAGGATCCATACGACAATGGAGTTGACAACAGAGGAGTCCGTGGATGAAGCCGGGGCTGGAGATGAGGATTGTGAAGGCACACTCAAACTCATGGGATGGGATGAACTTACCATGCGGGGGAGGGTAGATGCAGAAGAGAGGAGTCCGTGGGCTGCGTCCTGCAGCACTATGGTGTATACCAGTCATGGAGGATGGAGGGGAGACCACTGAGGAAAGAGGAGAGCCAGAAGAAAGAAAACATAAAAGAAAAAAGAAAAGAAAGAAAGAACATATTTCAAGAAGGAAGGAGAGATGAGCTAGGTCAGAATCTGCTGATACGGCAAGTAAGGAGATAGAGTCTTGACCATTGGTTTCAGCAAGATGGGATCTTTAGTGACCTCAAGACCCTGAATCAGGCTTAAGGAAGAGCGAGAATGGGAAGAGAGGAATTGGAGATGTCTGTTATAATCCATCTTTTCAAGTGTTTTGCTATAAGGGTAGTGAAGTGATGGGGTATCAGCTAGAGAGGGCTGTGGCATCAAGAGGGTTTTTATTAAAGATGGGAGATCAGATGGCTTGTTAGTTTGATGGAGGGAATGATCCAGTGATGTGGGGAAACTGATGAGGAAAGGAGAGGACAGTTGTAGGAACTGTCTTTGCCAAGGCCAGAGGGGCTAGGACATGGTGCACAACTGGAGGGTTTGCTCCTCCTGGGCAAGATCATCCATAGCACCAGGAGGGAGACGGACCATGCGTGTGCAGACACCAGGTGGGGAAGGTTCACTGCATCTGAGTCCTGCTTGGGTACCCAGTGACCACAGTGTGGCTTTACAGTGGCTCTACCCATTTGTGCTTGTAGAATTTATGGCCCACAAAAAACTTTACATACTTTTTGCTGTGGCCCTTGGTCATCTCTACTGACAATTGTATAGTTTCACAGTTTAAACTTGCACATGAACAATATTTTAATGTGTAGCTAACTTAAATTTACCAGTAGCTAGTATTTATTACATCTTGTACATAATTACATAATCTCTTTAAACCTCTTACCAAGTCTGTGAAGTTGGAACTGCTACTAGCTTCCAGTTAACACTTGAGGACACTGAGCTTAAGAGAAAGCAAAGTTCTTTATTTTGACTTAACCTGCTGCTTCCTGACAGTGTGGTTCCTTCCTTAACCATAGGCTGTACTGCGTTGTGAAAGTATTTGGGCCTATGAAGTGTGCCATTTCTGATTATAGAAAATTAACACTGGATGTAATTTAATTTGCTTGTGTAATTATAATCTGAGATTAAAATACTTTTGATAGCTTTGAGCTTTCCCCACCATCCCCCGCCCCCTTTTTTCTCCCAAAGACGGAAGATGTGAGAGCCTTTTATAGAAATGTTTGAAGCTACATCGGAGGAGAAATTGGTTGGCTGGCTGTGAGTAGACAGGACGTTGTCATTCGTGTGGTAGGTTTCCTTTATAAATCCAATCTTAAATTAGAAATCCGCAGCAAGATGTCCCATCTATTCCGAAGTGAATGCACAGGAGCATGATCTTCAGTGTCACAATGATCACAATCAAAATTTTCCTTTGGCTTCTTGCTTGCTATGTGTCAAGCCTTCTGGGCCTGCTTTCTCATTTATAACCGAGGGATAGTAACATCTGCCTACTCTGATTGTGGTGAGAATGAGAGATGGGATAGGCTTGAACATAAAGCACAGTGTCCAGTGTTTATGCTGCCAACAAATGGCAGGGAACCTGGTAGCTCCTCTGTCAGTTCTGCTGGCTCCTGTCCAGGGGGATGGTAGCCTGAGGGCTTACGAAGGGCGTCTTTTCCCTTGGTTACCTTAATTCCCAACTGGAAAATTACTCATTGCAGGTTTAATTTTCAGCAGTCTTATGTGTACATTTTTGGAATGATTTCGTTATTTAGCATCAGAGAAGACAAAGCTCTATCCATCTTTATTTTGAGTAAGAATGCAGAGCATACTGTCTGACAGTGGAAAAATGGAACTGTCCCAGAGAGTCTGGGATGTGTGTTTTGCTGTAAGCATGCGACTCTGGCTTTCCTCGTGGGTGTGGAGGAGCGTATTTGAATTCGCCCTAAATTTTCTAGTTCTCCGGTCCCTTAATCCAGGCATCAGTATATTGTCTAGACTTTGGTTGTGTGAATTCCCTTCAGTGGAGATGGGAAATCTCCTTCCCTTGAAACAGTAAACACATGGTTAGAGAAGGAGTTATCACTGGAATTACTTGCGCAGCCAGACGCCCCAGGGCCTTGGGTTATATGTCTCGTGAGTTGGTGTATAGCAGCACAGACAGAGCAAAGACTCTCTGGTGACCCGCATTACTAACTTAATACACATTAAACAGATTCTACTGACAAGAGACCCTGGCATGTATAAAATCTTGTTTTAGATGATATCGGAGTTACCAAGCTGGATGGGGGAAGTTTCTTGTCCTTAAGGAATTTATACTTAATTTGGGATAGGCTTTGCCAGTCCGCATCCAAGAGCCTGATTCATTGTTTACTGTGGAAACCTTCCCCTCCATCACTCTACTCCCATGATGCTTGAGTTTTTCCCCTAAAATTTAGAGTTCTTTCTATAAACCAGAAGTTACAGAAGTATCCCTCATGGATTTGCTGTAAGAGAGACCGCATCTTTGTGTCTGTGTTCACACCGATGCCTAGAGAAGGTCCTTGGCTGGGCTAGAGAGAGCCCACGAAGCAGGGATTGTGTGCTATTCCTCCCAGTATTGGAGCCGGGCTTCACTTCACCCTGCCATACTACAGTCCTCGCTCCTCTGCCTAGTAAATATTTACAGCAGGGTCATTTGATCTATGCACTTAAAGAAGGATATTTTATTTAAATACATTGGTCACTATAAATGGCATAACAATAACAAACACACACTCAAAGAATTTCCAAGTTGCAAAATACCTTCATTTGTTTTCTGGTACTTTATACATTGTTTGAAGTATTTAAAACGCTGGAGAACAATGAAAATATTTTGTAAAGATACTTTCAGATCATAGGTTTTCGGTTCAGTTATGAGTCATTAGCCTTTATTTATTGGATGACATACATGCAGTTCCTCTAGGTGAGAAGTATTTGTGGATCATATCATTTTTTTCAGGATACTTTTACACACTGTAGGACTGGTCTGAGGCTAGAATCATAAAGGTGGGGAGCTTTTTAATTTGTTATTAGATTTTGCTTGCCTTCTTTTCTCATCCTTGTCCTCCTCATTTCCTTTTCCAGTATCCACGGTCTTTTGCTTCAAAATCGTTTCTAGTAAGGGATAAATGGTTTATTCAATGTGCTATCTTTCTCAAGGATTTTGCATTTTAGCAGACATAATACATTTGGCTAAACTAGGGGAATTAATTGTGAAATTAAGCTTAACGTGTAGGTGGCCACTCATGATGTAAGTAAGGTAGACCCCAAATACACATCCATATTCAAATGAGTATTGGGGCACCTGGGTGGCTCAGTCGGTTAAGCATTGGACTTCAGCTCAGGTCATGATCTTACAGTTTGTGAGTTCCAGCCCTGCGTCAGGCTCTGTGTTGATAGCTTGAAGCCTGGAGCCTGCTTTGGATTCTGTGTCTCCCTCCCTGTATCCCTTCCCCGCTCATGCTCTGTCTCTCTCTTTCTCTCAAGAATAAATAAACATTAAAAAAATAAAATAAAATAAAATGAGTACCTGCCCCACATAAGGAATATGGTGCAAAATGACAATGCATTTGCTCTTAGCTAACCTGCATGAACATATTCAATTTATAGATTATGATTTCTAGTTTTTTTACCCATTCTCATTTTCTGAAAATGTTCAATGATTTATGGAACACAACTCAAATGTAGCAGAGTGAGTGTATGGGCTTTGGAGTATAACTTGGATTCATATCTGAGCTTCACAGTTACTTGACCTTGGACACATACTTCCTGAATCTCAGTTTCCTCACCTGTGAAGTGTGATTGTTAGGGTTGTTGTGATGAAAAAATATGTGTAAATGGCAGCACCATAAACTACAGTGTATGAAGTATAGGCCTATGGCAAATGCAACATAAGGTAATTATTTTAATCAGTAATCTAGGATTCTTATAGAGAAAAAATAAAACAATCAAAAAAATTTCTTCTACATAATAACAATCTTGTTAAACATTTATAGCAGGTGTCAGTTGTGCCAGTAATAAATTAACTGGGAGAATGTCTTGATTATAAGCAAGTCAGGTATAGTTTATAGAGACTTATGTTCTCAAACATATAAATGAGATATGAATATTCACACTGTAATACAAATAAAATGATTCATTGAACACAGAGTTACCGAGATATATTTGAGAAATGATTTGGGTTCTCAAAATTTCATACTTATGAGATTTCAGGAACATATGTATTTTGCGAGTTGAGGGACAGTGTTGTGAGGTGGGCACTTTATGCCTATGTTATGTCCTCCTGTGTTGTCTTGTTGCACAGGCTTCTACAATTCTATTTTTCACCCTACAGATTTACCAAAATTAAAGAGACAGAGAGAGTATGAGCTGGTGACTCCAGTCAGCACAGATTTTGAAGGACACTATCTCTCCCATATTCTTTCTGCAAATCACAAAAAGAGGTCAACGAGGGACGTGTCTTCCAACTCTGAGCAATTGTTCTTTAACATCACAGCATTCGGAAGAGATTTTCATCTGCGACTAAAGCGCAACACTCAGCTAGTAGCTCCTGGGGCTGTTGTGGAATGGCATGAGACCTCTCTGGTGCCTGGGAATATAACGGACCCCAATAATGATCATCAAGCAGGAAATGCTTCAGAAAGAATCTGGAAAACAGAGCCCTTGCAGACTAACTGTGCTTATGTTGGTGACATCATGGACATTCCAGGAACTTCTGTTGCCATTAGCAACTGTGATGGTCTGGTAAGACTTATTCCCTTTTGTGTGTGTGTGTGTTTGCAGATGTTTGGGAGTACAGCATGGCTTCCGGGTGGTTTAGTAGGTAGAGGTAGAAAGGAAACATTATTTTAAGCTCAGGAAGAAGCATTAGAAAGCATTTTACTGTCAAAGATGTGTGCGTTGTCTTAATTTTGCCAAGAATACCACATTATTCCAAGAAACAAAAGATAACCTATTTTATCATTTTGGTTTTTTGCTCATATTTTCACTTGTGTTACTTTCGGGAATTTATTTCCTTATTTCTTTCAAAGCATTCTGAAAATTTTCTAAAGAAATGTAGGTTCCTCCAAAATGATAGTATTTCACTTCTTATGTGGAAACTTTGGATATCTTCTTAAAGAAAGTATTTTGAATGCATTCTTTCACTTCCCCGCAGAATGCTAAAATGAGCAGATCCTTTGTCAGAATTTGTTCAAATAGCATTACATTACAAACATGAGATGTAGTTCTCTCTGCATCGTGGCTTTGGTTCAGTTTTTTCTTTATTTTCAAATAAAATACCCATATATTACTCTTCAGTTTTGCTGTCAAGGCCAGTAGTAACCGACCCTTCTTACACACTCTGCAGATGTGAAATATTTTATTTGTTTTGTATCTCCAGATGCTATTTGAAAAGTGTGTCCGTGTTTATCCCTCTTCCAGCCACAGTTGACTCCAAGTCTTTGTTCAAAAAAGCAACCATATTTCTTTCTATGGTTGCCAGGCTGCTGTTTCTTGGGAGTTTAGAGCTATTCCCTTTGTTTTGTCCCTCTTCTGGGAGTTCTCAAAATATTCCTTATGTCCTGCTTGTGATTATTCTACCTTGGCTGATCCTCCAACAATACCATGGTATTATAATTTTTTTGCTATTGTTCTTTCTATGCATAGGCCCAACCCGGAGGAGTTATAATACATATGTTTTACTAAATGCTGGTGAGATCATTGTTTTAGGCTTTATTTCTGCAGTCTTGTACTGCCTCCTGATGTTCTGTAGGGTTTTAAAAGCCAGCACAGAAAACTGAATAGAGCAGGTCCAAGTCTTCAAGTTGGACTCCATTAGCTTAGGATCTATATATACAGTCACATTTGGTGCTAGGTGGTTTCTGTGGTCGGAAGACATAAGGAATCTCAAATTCTTTCATTCTACACAAAGGTTGAATAGGTGTAAATTATTAAGTCATTGACTGGGAAATAAAGAAAGCACTTTCTAGAAGACTAAGTTTAAAGTAATTCATTGAGAGCTTCAGTACTACTGATTCAGTACTACTAAGATATAAAATAAAATAAATTATATAAAAGGTACTGTTTTATAATACTTTTAAGTAAAATATATTGAGTATAAAACTGAATTGTGTTATTTTTTAGTTTTATAGAGTAAAAACTGTACTTTTTATCTTCTCAGTTAAGATTTGAGATGTGGGATATTGACTTGAAAATCAGTTTAAGGAGGGTAAAAAGGCGAAGAAATCATTTTTAAACCTGATCTAGAAATCAGTATTTTTCTTACTGTACATGTCAAATGGTCTAATCACAGGTACAGAAATCTGGAGCAATAACAAGTAGTTATAAGGAAGAGGAAAATATAGAGTACAAATGGATGTTAATTATTAGGATTCTTTAATTTCTCACTCTTAAGATATGGTGTAAACATTATATATACATGGATATTGAGTATGGGTGTGTACTACACTCCCACTGCACACTGCAAGTATTCTTTTGTTACATTTTTTGATCCATTAATTAATTAAACAATATTTGTGGGCGCCAGTAATGGACCAAGTGCTATTCTAGGCACTGTGAAATGGTGAAAGGAATAATGGTTACCACCCTCCTATAGCTCAAAGATGGCAAATTTGCCATAGAATTTAAGTGTCAAAGTATCTGGCATATGCATGTATAGTAGAGTTGCGTTTAACCTGAAAAATTGTCGTTAAGGAAATACCGTGTGGAGAGAGTTTATGGATAGGGCAGAGTTTTGAGCCAGAGATAAGTAGCCCAGACCTTCAGCTTAATCCAGGAAAAGGGTGGGTCTGGCCTGCGGAGAAGGCAGTGCTGACAATGTGGGTATGTGAAATGAGGCCTTTTCTAGAGTTTCCAGCTCATGGCAGGCAGGCATGTGCCAGGAGGAGGAGTGAAGATGAGGGCAGGAAGAGCAGCGGGCAGGATCACAGAGAGCCCATCACCAGACTGGAAGGATAACACCAGGACCACTTTATTGAGCTGGGGACAAATTCATAGAATTGCAGGATTGCATTGGATGGGATAAGCCCTTAGCAAAGATGAAGTAGGAAGTTTAATGGAAGGGAATGTAAATAAACGTGGCTGATTCCTGAGCTCTTTTTCCACTTTAACTGGCAACAAAGGGATTTAAGCTTGACCTTCTTTACCTTAGAAAGGGAAGCAGGGATACTGAGATAACATGGATGCCTGAGGATTAACCTAATGGGCTATGAAGCCATTGCCCTGGGAGGCTCTGATTATAATCAACCAATGGAAGAATTCCTGCCCGGCAAGTATATGGTTAAGTCTCTACTGCAGCTCTACCTGGATGAGAAGTGTAATCATTTTGGTTATGTGGATTTTAGATGGCATTCCAGTGATCTGACTTTCTACATGTGTTCTTTCAAGCTATTGCCTACAAGAAACAGCCACAGGCGGTTGGGGGCTTCGTAGCAAGGCCTTCTGAGTGAAACTCCTTACGTCTCTTTTCTCTTAGGTAACCTGTGGCATGCTATGTGAGTTTGAAATGGGTCTCACTCTCAGAATTAGTATGTAGTAAACAATGCTTTAATTTCATTTAAAAACCAGTGATACTCAAAGTGTCTAGAGACTCAGGCTTGTGGAAAGATAAATACCAAAAGTGAGATTATATATAGAAACTCTTATACCAATTTGACAATTATTGTATTTGCATTGGGCCTGATCATAAAAAAAAAATGGGGCTAGTGTTTTGTGTTTTATCACTTAATTTTTCTAGTAATTAATTTTTGTTGTATTTTACAAAATACTCCAGGACCAATTGGGAGCCAAGAAAATGGTTTCTTCACCAGAGATAGTTTACAAAGCAAGCAATGACACTTAGGTGTTTTTATTCCTCTGGACTTCAGATACTTGACTGAAATAGTAAGGTATAGTCTACCTATCCCAGGTAACTGTGTGAAATGATCACAGGAAAGGTACTTTAGTATAGGCATTATTGAAGAGGACGGAAAAATGCCTTGAGTGATATATCCAAAGCCAATGTCTGGGTTTCTGAAATCAGCATCAGAGTCTTCTGCACAAAGGAATTGACACTGGTTCTTACTTAGTGTGGCCAAGAGTAATATCTATTCCCGTCTAGTGTGACCTTTGCCTGTTCTTTGCAAGATGATCATTTATGAGCGACTGCTAATTCTTTACCAATTACAGCTTTATTCCTGCTCTAGTCTATCCTACTTATAGGTAAGACCTATTGAGATGTTTAGTTATTGAATTGCCCCTGCTTCCTGATAGCATCCAGTATAGAACAAAGCCCCCCTTCTCTAGACCTTCCCTAAAATTACCCAACGGAACCCTGAGTCCTGCTAATAGGTTCTTTCTAATCCTCTCTTACTGAAATGCTCGTGGTTCCCTCTGGTGTGCGTTCTCCCTCCGTGCAACATGTAATAAACCCAGCTTGTCCACTGCAGATGTGCTGCTGGTGGTCTTTGGCAAGAGGGTGTTGACATGCTTTACCTCTCTACTTCTACATTTCTGAAATTTCACACACTTCTTAGTGGGAAGACACTTCTGGCTGAGAATCTCAGCTGAAAATAGATTTCTTTATTCCACAGAGCCCTGGCATTTATTCTGTAACACCATTAAATCTCCCCTGTGAGCAGTGGCAGCTCACAATCATATTTTGTGGTCTATAAATGTGCCAAAATAAAGGGTTGTTTGGTTAGTAGGCTTTATTTCATGTATTTCATAACATAAGGAAACTGAATTTCTCTAGACTTGCTGGAACAATATTGCTATGTTAATTCCCCTGGATTATCATCAGAGGGAACTAGTTGGGAGTGGAAGAGCTGACTGGTAATGGTTTTCCTGGGTTATCCAGCTCAGTGATTTCCTTGTGGGCTGAGTTTATGATCAAGGGAGTGTATCTAGGACAGAAGTTTTCAGCATTTTTTGACATTTGGAATTCTTCCTTCAAATGAAATCACTAGGGTTTATCTAATAAAGTAATATATAAAACGCATAAGCTCAGGAAGGCCTGGTTGAAACACAGTTGGGAGATACTCTCTCCTGGCATCTCTTCTTCCTGACATCTCACTGCAGACCACTTTGAGGCTCCCTGAGGCATCTGACAGGGATCATCACTGTTAGAGCAGAGGGTCCCGGAAACTTGAGGTTAACAATTTGGAAACCAAAAATAGTACCCTTTCCTAAAATATCTGATAGGCACATCTGGTTGATAATGGAGGCATTTTATCTTTTGTGGATTTGGGGAATGGCCAGATGAAATCTTTGAGGACAATTGCAAACCATTAAGAAAATAGCCTTTTAAGATTTTCCTGCCTTAATGGGGCTCGTGGGTGGCTCAGTCGGTCAAGTGTCCGACTTTGGCTCAGGTCATGATCTTGTGGTTCACGGCCCTGTGCTGACAGCTCAGAGCCTGGAGCCTGCTTCGGATTCTGTGTCTCCTTCTCTCTCTGCCCCTCCTCTGCTCGTGCTCTGTGTCTCTCTCTCTCTCAAAAATAAATAAACATTAAAAAAAAATTAAACAAAAAAAGATTTTCCTGCCTTAAGATTTTTGCTTTGGGATTTAGTCCTCTCAAACACATTTTCTTGCCAGGTCTATTTCAGTAAGCCTGGCTGCAGAGGCACTTTTTAAAAAGTCTATCTAAAATGTATTATGAGCCAATGTGCCTGGGATTAAGACTATTTGACCAGTGATTGTAAATACAGCTCAATCTAGTGAAGAAATGTTTGATACTAAAAACAGATACAAGTCTGTAGTTATTTATAGTGGATTTAGAAGAGAGGGTTTTTGAGGGCTGATCTTTAGATGCTGACATTTGAACATCTGCTTTTATGAGAAGAACCTGATGGCTGAAGGCCTGTCACCTCCCAAGGAACTTGTCTATGAGAGGCGTCCTGTGTTTTTTTGATGGGACAAGGGGAGATCTGTATGTTTATGGTTTACATGCAGATTTCAGAGACCTTAGAAGGTTGGAGGAACAAAGGACTGAAACCTTGTTTTACCTCCAGGCACCTACTCTAGGCTATTTGAACAATAAAGACCTAGAAAAAGCTCAAATCCCTGATATCCTTTAATTTCCAGAAATGGAAGGAAGAAACAGCAGCTGGCCCTGGCCCCTTTGAAAATGAAGAATGGATGGAAGTTCTCTAGTTCAATTAGTCTGGGAGAACCATTACCCTGACAGACCTCGTGGCTTCTTTCCTGAGATTTGGTTAAGCTGTGACTCTTGGGGAGGTGACAGTATTTACCTTAGTTGTGTGTCCCTGCTACATGCCAGGTGTGCGTGATTGGGTACATCTCTCACTCTGCCTCCTTGCTCAGATGTATAGGCAGCCGGCGTGTGCGTATCTGGGGGAAGGAGGCAAGGTTTGGCATCGCCGCTGATCGTTTCCACATTTTGTATCTGATTTGCATAAGTCGAAAATCATACATATGTCAAGTCTTTCCCAATTTTTTTGGCTCTATTTCTCCTGTGTGATTTAGTTGATCTTATACAAAGAATATCCAAGGACGTGAGCTTGGAATAAAGTAGGAAGTGGAAAAAAAAAAACCATCGGAAGTGTTTTTAAATTTTAAAAATATTTCTTTATAATAGTTTTTATAGTTCATCTCAATTTTTTATCTAAATTTTCTTTATAAATATCACCTGTTCAGTGTTTATTTGCTTTCCATCATTTTGATTATGATTTTTTTTTCCTTTATGTCCTTTAACTTTGGTGTAGTAAATTTTTAAAAGATTAAATTTAAAGATGAGCTTAAAAATCAGGGGAAAATGTAAATACGATGTTACAAATCTGTCTGTGGACAAAACAAAATAAAAGGGGCAGCAGAGGTACTTTTTCTTTTTGCTGTCAGCTTGGAAAGTAATACTTCTTTTTCTTCCCAGTGCCTTGACAACCATGACTTCATTAAAACTCTAATACAGATTTTTTAAGATACTCAAGGCATGCTTTAAGAACTGTGGAAATAGTGCTGACCACATCTGAAAGTACCTTCTTCTGAGTAAATCACCATCAAATAAGAACAAAAGGACATCCCGGTATTGATATGATGCCCTTGTGCATAATCATGTTTCGAGGTCACAGAGTTCTTGCAAACTAAATCCAGTCTCAAAGTTTTCAACATTGAAAAAACTGTGTTATTCTTTTGACTTAATCTTTGCTTCCAGGTATACTGATCCCAAGCTAACAAAGCATTTTGAAGCACTAGGATATGTAAAGTGCTGGTTTGATTGCCGTGGTAAATAGTGAGGTAAGTCGGGCATAGTCTTTATCTGCCAAGGGCACTGGAAATAAAATGTGCAAAAGCAGAACCGAAGTAACAGGCGGGGAAATTTCTATATTGTAAGACTAGACTAGATGAAATGTGAGAGTCTGAATGGTGGAAAGATGATTTCTGCCTTGAAGGATAATAGAAGGCTTCTTGGAGGAAGCAATATTTGTGACAGCAGAGAATTGGAAAGGTGAACATTTATGTTATGGTGATCCCTGATGATGGTGGGGATGGGAAGGGTAGGAGGAGGAGCCTCTGAAGAACATAGGGGTCTTGTTGGAGGTCCAGCTATGATGGCCCTAAGAATGAAGGGGGAAGGAGGAAGTTGATTTCATGAACTTTGTAACATATAAAACCAATACAGTGGAGGGCCAGTATTTATCTGAATATAGGGCCAGATGATACAAAAGGGAGAGAAAGAAAAGGAGCACACAGCAGTGACTGTCGTTGAGATTAGCAGGCTTGCATGGGCATTCAGGATGGGAGGTGGGCAAGATTCCTCTTCTTTCATTAGGTTGCTTTTCTTCATAGAAAAGTTTCTCTGAAGTTATGGGGCCTTTTCCTCTGGAGTTTAGGGAGGTTTTTTCCTAGTAACTTTTTTCTAGAGTTTGTTCACTAAGTTTTATCTCAGAGGGTTATGAAATTTGACTTCGAAAAATCTGACTTCTCAGATGTTCATCGAGGTTCTTCAACTTTTTCAAGTTTGATCAGTGATTGTGGCATTTAGGAAGCTTCCTGCTATGACTACTATTTCTTCCATCTGAATGTTTTCCTCACTTAGTTATTATTATTCTGTGTTCATATCCCCTACTTCTTTCCATTCTCCAAGGAGTGTTCCTAATGTCATTTTAGTGGTATCAGTGAAATCTTGGATTGTGAGTGACTTGTTCTGTGAGTGTTCTGCAGGACAAGCAAACATTTCTAATAAGTTTTAACTTGATAAACAAGCGATATCTTGCAGTATGAGTAGTACATGATGCCAGACATCACATGATCACAACTGAGCCAATGGTTCTTGAAATTCTCTTTGATATACAAGTGATTTGAAATACAAGCATGTTTCCGAACAAATTATGCTTGCAAACTAAGATTTTACTGCTTTTGTTTACAATGTACCACTGTAAAGAAAGTAAAAAAGTTGATGGGGAAATGGGTGGCTCAGTTGGTTAAGCATCCGACTCTTGATTTTGGCTCAGTTCATGATCTTGCAATTCGTGAGTCTGAGGCCCACACGGGGCTTCTTGCTGACAGCATGGAACCTGCTTGGGATTCTCTCTCTTCCTCTCTCTCTGCCTCTCCCTTGCTTATACTCCCTCTCTCTCTCCCACCCAAAAAAATAAATAAACTTAAAAAACAGTAAAAAAAAATGAGCATAAAGAGTAATTAGATCAATTTTACTCAAGTCTCAAAAAAAACAAAACAAAAATAACTTTGAATAGATGAGTTGTATTTAATACTAAATTTCATTTTATTTTGTGTCATTTGTAGTATTTATACTCTGTAGCTATATATATGTTTGTGTGTATATAGAAATATACATATGTACAAACACACACACATAAACACATATACACACATCTTTATGGCAAACCATAGAAAAGGGAGAGAAAATCAATGTTTAATAAAATACTTTGATTTTAAGACCAGTGGCAGAATTTGATGTTAGGTCATAGAGTTGGTGGCAGAGCTATATTGGCGTGTGTGTCTATTGACAACAAAGCTCATGGCAGTTCTGTTATTTACCCCAAGCTACCTAAATGTGCTTCCCACAAAGTGGGTTGTCGACAAGAATGAACGACTTGAATTAACTTGTATGTTTTTAACACTGCTGGAAATACAGCAATGTTAGTCAGAAATACAATTGAAAAGTGAGGTTCTAACCTATTATTGTTAGTCTACAACTGTGAAATTGCAAAAAATTGTGGGATAAAAAAATCAATTGTACTTTTTATTAAGGTAGTCAGACTTTGGGAATTCTTCATCTCTAAAACAAGGGACTTTGATCACTCGGTGTTTTTTAAATTATTTTCAAAAGAGTTGATTAATTTTTAAGCAGTACCAGACTATACTAAATGTATCAAGACATTATCATTAGTCTTACTATGGTTTGTGAGTCTTTTGATAAATAGGTTCAAATCTTCCATAATTGTAATACATTTCTGAAAATTCTCGTTTATTGATTAAAGAAAAAGGGATATGTAATTGCACTGAGGTCTAACTTTAGAGTTAGTAATGTTAAAAAAAGGACATTATATATAGCTTGATATGTTTTGAAAAGCATTATCTAGATTGTTATAGCCTACTTTTATAAAATGTTTATAGGGTGTTTGGGTTCGAGTTTTGTAGTGAGAAAAATCAATAAACACCAATGAAGAGGAACCCCAGCTAAGCTATTTAGAGTTATGATACTTTGAAAGAGTTTAGTTTGGAAAAATATAACTACTATTGATGACAGAAGTCAACACTTCTGTGAAATGGTTGAGGGAAATGGCTCATGGTGAGAGTGGGCATGGCGTCACTGTAGAATCAGACAGACTTAACACCAGTTCCCGTTCTGCCACCTACCAGCCTGTGACCTTAAACAGGTGATTTAATCTTTCAGAGGTGTCTTTCCTTCAGTAAAGTGGAAGTCAGGTCCAGGCCTTTCCAAGACTGTTAGGACATCTTTCACACAGCCTGGTGCCTAGGAAATTGATGATTATTACTGTGGTCCTTTTCCTTCTTTAATCAACTTAAAATTATTTGTCCTTAATATTTTGTGATTCATATTATTAGTAATGATTTTAGTTCACAAAATAAGAAATACCGCAGATGGCCAAGTCAGCCTGTAACCTAATTTATGGAAAATTCCATCTTCTTTGACGTGAATACCGTGGTGGAAATCCTATAATGTTCACATCACCTTTTCCCCCTGACACAGGGCTCCTTTATCATCAGCTCTGAGAGATACTCTAACCTCTGCCCTCCTGAAGACATCTAAGGATGGGAAATTCATCACTCTCTACCTTATTTATATATAGCTCTGCCAGATATAGGAAGTTCTTTCTTAGGTTCTACTTAGAAATATGAAGTAAAAATACCTTGTTCCACTTACTAGGTGTTTCAGAATTGAGAGAGATGTAGTAACCATCCATGCTTGGCTTCCTATTGCTATTATTGTAGTAATTTTGTTTTACCCAGATGACCGACCACTCAATCATTTCAGTGTGCCTACCATGCAGCAAACTGCTTCGGGAAAGTTTCCCTTCAGTCATGTGATATAGCCCATACTCTGGCTAAAATGGAATTAACCAGGCATAAGTCATAATTTTAACATTCCTTTCATGCTTTTTGTTTTGGGAAAATATTTATATTGTGAATCTCAGAGTGATACATTTTTTAGGATAGTGATAAAGAGTTCTATGGCATTAGGTGGCATAAGACTTAATCAGAGGCTTACCAGTTTGTTCATTTCTTATCTGCTTTATTAGGTGATGGCAGTCAATATCGTTTCTTATATCTATTTTTTTTTCCAGCCCAGAGTATTACTTAAAACACACACACACACACACACACACACACACACACACACACACAGAGAGAAGTATATGCATTTTCTACAACTCCATGAGGCAGTTGAGGGGAAGGGAGATAAGGGTTTCATGGTGGGTCCCTAGCTCTAACTATCAGAAAATTCATTTTTGAACTTAAGTGGCATTATCAAAGTAGACTTTTGAGGTCCTGGTGAATTTTTGATTACCTGATTTTAACTATAGTTTAAAATATAATAGATTTCTAGAAGGCCTACTTCTGTCTGGTGATGTCCCTAAAAGTGAAAGATTGTTGTAGTTGAGAAGACCGTGCTATTAGATGCTAGGGTGTCGTATGAACACAGTGGGACCAGGTGTGAACATGTGAAGTCCGGGAGAAAATGAACAACAGCACTTAGTGAGAGATTCTGCAAGTGTTAGCAACCCAAACACAGTGGGAAAAGTTTCATTTAGCATTATCTATGAAACAGGATGCTTTTAACATAGTGATTAGAATCTTGGGGTAATACTTCCTTTAAGCTTGCAGGATACTTGATCTTGCTTTAGAGGGTGCCAATATTTTCTACTTTCCTGCCTGGTTTCATACACTCTATTTTCATACCTGGCTCTGAGGATTGTCTTAACTGGCTGTTAGGACAAGAAAACAGACCAAAAAGAATGATGTGGATCCAGATATAATTAAGTCACAATGAGATCTCCATCTTTGTTTGGTCAGCCATGTGTCACTGTTACCTTAGACTTCAATTGTGGCACCAAACCTAGATTCAGCATACTGATGAGGTAAGATTCTGAACCAGTTAGTCCTAGACTCAAACCATTGAACTAAAATTTGGGGGAGGCCTGCTGTGCTTGAAAAATTTTAGGAACATGTGCCTCTATGAGAATGTTTTAAAATTAGGAGTATATTTATGGAACTACATTGTTTCTCCTTCTCATACTTAAAAACTAGGGGTTTGAATTAGATTGGTGATTATTTTTCTTCCAACCGTTGGACCTTATGTTTTGAAATGGTATGTAAGCCAGAAAACTATGTTTACTAAGTAATAAATCATTTTTCCTATTTTTTAATAATAAAAACAAATAAAATTGCTCATCAGAATTGCTATTGAGTACAACTTGCTTTCCCTGTATGCCCCATTGGTGATCTTTCTGATGAAAAGTTGTCATTCTTAAGACCTATTAGCATTTTGTTCAGCTTTATAACACAATGATAGTCATTCCCAGGCTTCTGTTACTGCCTCCACTGGGATCTAAAATTGGAAATTGTTGACCATAAGTTTTCTGAGATTCATTTTAGGATTGATGTTCTATGACTCTATAACTAAGTTTGTTAGGGACACTGCATTCCAGGCCAAGGAAGGAATCAGAGCATCCTACTTGACCATTATTTGTTAACCACGGTCTGGGGTGGAAATTGCATATATATATAAGCATTATTTTTCCAAATGTTGAGATTTGCTTTGTACTAATGGTTTCCCAACTTACTTTTTAAAATTAATGTTTAATCCATTATGCCTAAATCTTGTATTCTTGAAGGCTCCAAAGACCTCAAATATCACAACCCAAGCTATTACAGTTTTGGAAGATGTTTCCCTTTGACTTCCAATAAAATGTGGAAATAACCAGTGTAAAGAGAAATATGTATATTAATACATACGCTTGCATGTACACATACATGTGTATATGTGTGTGTGTATATATATCGAGAGAAATATAGTTATGTTTTTATAAAATATTAAAAGCAAAAGAGACTGTCCCTTGGATATCCTCTTAGGGAAGTACCTACCAAGTTTCTTCAATACAGGAATGTGGTACCAGCTCTATTGATGTCATCTTTCCCTGGAAGAATTCTTCATGTGTTGCACATGTGGAATATGCACCTGCAGTTGAGAATCATTGTTCTCCCCAAGGGGTCTCGAACCTCAGTGGGCACCAGCATCTGCTGGACAGCTTTGTTAAGATGTGGATTTCTCGGCGCTACCTCAGGTAGATCTGTGGAGGGGTCTGAAAGTTTGCATTTCTTTTTTGTTAATGTTTATTTTTATTTTTGCAAGAGAGAGAAGGAGAGAAAGGAGAGAGAGAGAGAGCAAGAGCAAGCGGGGGAGGAGCAGAGAGAGATGGGGATAGAGGATCTGAAGTGGGCTCTGCACTGACAGCAGAGAGCCTGATGCGGGGCTTAACTCACCAACTGTGAGATCATGACTTGAGCTGAAGTCGGACGCTCAACGGACTGAGCCACCCAGGTGCCCCCGAAAGTTTGCATTTCTAAAAAGTTTTCAGTTAGTGTCAGACTCCATAACTCAATTGTTTCTTGTTTGTGTGCAGTGGTACTGGATACTGGTTTTTCCCAACTGACCTGCTTTCTCTAGTAAGGAATTTCAACCTTTTTTTTTTTTTTTTTTTGGTCTGTAGTACTGTCTTGGCCCTTGCCCACTGCCCAGTCATAATCCTAGCCAGGTTGACTCAGCACAGGTCAGTCCCAGATTGGATTAACTGTGCATAGCTACAACTTCCTCTCTTGGTCCCCTTGCCTGCAGGCTACATGTTCTTTGGAAGTACTAGCGAATGCCTCCCCCAGGCCATGTTCTGGCAGAGTACAGAAACTATATGACTATGGACAAGCCACTTAATATATCTGGTCCTTGGGTTCCTTCTTTCATTCATGGAAAGATTTCCTGCTGGTAAGTGGAACTTTGAAGTGAATACTCATGTTATTCAGTAGCCAGTAGTCAAAAGAAGTGCTGCGAGGTTCTGAAAACACTGCTTTCAGGAACTGGTGGTGGGGCTATGCCGTGAGGCAATACAGAGGCCTTAAGATCTTGAATAGTCCTGTGCATTAACAGTCTGGGACTATCACTCTCCTTGAGTTTCCATGAGTCAAACTTGTACTCTGTCCAGACACCAGCTACACTAGCTCTGTGCTTTACCCACAGTCTTCTGTATCCACACTCTCAACTTTGATGTTCCCATCTGATTTTATGGCTTCAAATGTCTTCTATACAATGATGACTCCACGTGTTGGGCCTGACCTTTCCTCTGAGCTCCAGACTTGTGTGTGTATCTTGCTGCCTACCCAGCATCTCCAGCTGGTTATCTAAAAGCTATCTCAGATTTAAAAGGGCTGAAGATCAACCCTTGATAGCCATGCCTGCACAATTTTCTCCAAAAAGTCTGGGTAACCATTTCTTAGCCCAAAAACCTTAGTCCATCAAAAACGCTGGATTCCTTTTATTTCGTCATCTCTCTCATCAGATCAATAGTCTTAAGGTTTTTCTGTAAAACGTGTTCTGAATCTACTTACTAAATTTCAGTGCTATGACTTTGGCCCAGAACACTCTCATATCTTCCCTGTATAGTATAGTGACCTCTTAACTGGTCTTTTTGTTCTATTTTGCCACTCTTCATCCTCCACATAGGAGTTGAAGTGAAATTTCTAAATTCGATGAACTTTGTTTAAAAGCCTTTAGTGGGCATGAGAATCTTATGGAGGACTTGTCAAAACATAGATTTCCTGGTGCCACCTGGGGTTTCTGACTCAGCAGGTCTGCATAGGAGCCTGACAGTTTGCTTTCCTAACAAGCTCCCAAGTGACACTACATTTTGAGAAGCAGTGTTCTGTAAAATCTAATCTTAGCGTACTTCTCTGATACTATTCCTTTGTTCACTATATTTCAGCCACACTGGTCTTCCTTTCGTCTATCATACAGTCCAAAGTTTCCCTTTCTCTGGTCTTTTGGAAATGCTATTTTTTTCTTCCTACTCAGAATATTCTGTTCTAGAGCTTTAAATAGAGGTTCCTACTCATCATTTTGAGTTAACTTAAATTCCATTTCCTCAAAAAGGATTTTCCTGGCCATTTGTTAAAATAGCAACCCTAGTCCCTCTACACTATATTAGTGTTTTTAATCTTATTCGTATTCCTTATAGGGAGCTCAGATTTATCTTGAATTTATTTTGTACATTTATTGTTGGGAGGGCATAGCTTTTTGTACTGAGGATAAGCACTCTTTCCTCTAGATCTTTAACAATGCTTGGCACACAGTGTGTGCTCGAAAATCAATATTGATAGACTGTAGAGTATAAATATTAGAATGGGGAATTGAGTATCACTTTTGAAAGGTGAATTATAGATCTTTCTTTAATGTGTTTAGAATTCCGTTTGTGTGACTTTTATAAGCGAAGGGAGTGCTATGAACTTCAAAGTTTAAGATTCCTAAGATTTTATATAAATCAACTGTATCCTTCTGAATAGTATTTTAGTGCTGTGGTTTTCATAACTATTTTTTTTTCCTTCTCACTCTTTTCTCTCTCCTCTTCTTTCACATATAAGCTAGTGACGGGACAACATCATCTTGACCCAAACCCATACTTAAATTCATAGTAGAAGTATAGTGTGTCTCTTAAGTTACTTTCCTCTTGTTAAGCAACAGAAATAGATACAAATCAGCATGGCAACTTATTGCTTAAAAAAAGATATAATTTTTACAAAGACATTATAAAAATATTATCCTTTGGATAAATTCCTTGGAAGAAAATAAAATATGCTCCTTTACTGACTTTCCAGTCAAGGTTGTTACTATAGCAACCTGTAGTTCTCCTTTCTGAGTGCTGATCACACATAAATTATTTGTTTAATGCCTTTTTCCCCTGTGCTGAACTAGAAACTCCATGAGAATTGGAACAGTGTCTGTAATGCTTAATTCCTGGTATCCATAAAACTAGACACCATTCTTGATATATAGTAGGTGCACAGTAAATATCTGATGAGTTTCTGAATGAATGAAGACGTGGAATGTAAGCTCCATGGCTCTATAATCTGCTTGCTGCCGCCTTCCGGGTTTCATGAACCTTAATGGAGGAAATGCTTCCTCTGTGTAGACTCCCTCTCTGGCCTTACCCGTTGGTACCCAGAACTCCGCTTTGTAACTTTTTCATTTCTTTTTGTGGTTTCTCCTTGATGGAATGTTAAAAGATTCTCAAGCCAAGTACAAAAAGCCACACCTCTTCAGTTTCTTGGATAGCTTGACTTCTTCTAGGCAAGTACTGGTTTTTCCAACTTTTGTGTCTCTTGGTAACTCTCAGGATTCTTTGTATTCCTGTGAGTGAATTCTCTCTCTGCTTCTTAGGAAAGAACAAACAAATTAATACCTGGCTAACTCATTCATTCACACATCCTACGGTGTGCTGCATACTTTCAGAGCTAGGGGTGCAATAATGAGCAGAAGCAGGCATAGTATTTGCCCCCTTGGAATTTATCTTAGAGTGGGAAATAGAGACACACTTTTTAGTCACCCACCTGGATAAATAAAGATATAAAGGACAGGGACATTGTTTTATGAAAAAGGTAACAAAGTCATGAGACCTAGGCTAGGGGTCAGGGAAACTTTCCCGGAAATGCCAGGTGAGCTGAATTTTAAAACATGAATAGGAATTCCCTAGATACAGTGCCTTGTGAGCACATTTTATGAAGAGGACAAGGAGACTATGGGGACAGATTATTGGAGTTAGTTGAGATAAAATTTGATTTCCAGAAGAACACTAATCTGTCACAGTCTTCCTGAGCTACTATAGATGTCTTATCATAATACTAATAACAGTTAAGGTGTTTGAACATGAACTCCATGTGCCAGGCATAGATCTGTCTTTTACAGGAGTTATCCGAATCCTGATGACAGTTCCTGTTCATGATTTAGAAATCCAGAAAAGTGAGTGTCTTGTCTTTGTCTCATGGAAGACCTGGATACTTGCATTTAGAACCTATGCCTTTGACTGTTACCTAATCCTGATTCCCAGTGGCTATTCCTAATATTTCTGGTAGCTCAGGTAACCCGAATTCAAACACAGACAGATTTATGGATCTCTTATGATATATGTATTCCCTATCTCTCTACATACGTATACAAAGATGTGTGTGTATGTTTACATAAAATAGTCCTTGTGGCTATTTAGGTGTGTGTATATATAATATATGCACACTTAATTATATATACATATCATTAGTATATTTTGGTGTTGAAAAGTGAACATAAGGATTTTAAATCAAGCAACTTAATTGTGAAGAATTTGCTGGATGGGATAAATAGATGACTACTAGTAATTAGTGAATGGCGCTGAGCTGTTTCCTGTCAGGTTTGGGGGCCTAACCACAGCAGGCATGTGAATTCATGAGGGCGAGTGAAAATCTTCTGTGTCTAGCCTTATCCTCTGCTGCTAAAGCAGCTCATCTCCATTCACAGTAGCTGCTTATAGCTTTAAATAGCATGCCCTGGACTCCCTCTGCCAACTCTTCTCAAGCCAGCCAGGGTTACTGTGAGGCCAGGGTTGCATGGACGATGCAGTCTGTGCGAGGCCAGGGAAGGGGTTAGTGAATTGGCCAGCTGCCTGGGCACTGGTGTAGGGAAGCCATGGAGCAGTGTAGCAATTTCCTGCTTGGGGTGAAGCCCTAGAAGCCTGGTGCTGGCTAATCCTGGACTCTTAAATTCTTTTGAGACAACTCACTGACCCTCTCCTGCACCCCCAAGTTTCTTTTAGGGGAGAATTTGATTGGCGCTATTCGCGGGTACTTGGGGATGATTTAGGGTCCTCCACCCTTCACTCCCAGCTCAGAGTCATTTTGCTTGGAATTTATACTCTTAGAAAACTTGAATATCATACTCTCTAGCTGTGAGTTTCTAGCATAGATCCAATCACATCAGCAGTTGAGCATACTTGTTCCTGATGGACACTGAAAGGCTGGGAGAAAGCACAGGTGTGTGTGTGTGTGGGGGGGTGGATTGTAAACATGAAGCATGCCTCAGGGAGGGCGTGAAGAATCAAGCAATACCTGGGAAAGTAGACCATCAGAAAGGAAATGAACTTAAGTCTGATCTTGACTTTGCCCATTTCTCTTTCTTTGGAGGGTGAGGGCAAAAGAAAGTAAGCAAACTTATTCCCCAAACTTGCTTAATTTAAGTGCCCTTCTATCAAGGTGATTGAACTATATGCCACACTAAAGTACAGCTGAGAACTAGCTTCTTTCTGATTATCCTAATTGTCTCGGTAGTTTTGCTTTATCTCTCAAGTTCAGGTGTCTCTCTAATAATTGGTGGACTTTCAGGGAGAAATTTGAGGACTGGGGGGTGGAGCACTTCTTAGTGGAAGGGACATTGGGTCTCTCTTTATTTCTGAGTCTTTGATCTACGTGCTCATATAGAGCTTGTCTGGCATGGAGTCCTCCTCAATGATGTGGTTATCTCTCAGAGGAGAAGCATTCACTCAAACTAAATGGGATGGGGTCCTAGGACTATCTCTGAACAGGTGCTTTTCCCAGGGTGGACCGCTCTGGAGTTGCGAGCATGTGGACCAGGGGAACCTAAAGTCCTGTGTGTGTCTTCTCAGAGTGGTAGTCACAGTACTACTGGGCCCTTGGCTGTTGTAGAGTCATTCCTGTTGTTTTATAGGTGAGGGAACGGATGCTCAGAGAAGTGGGGTGATGAGGTAGCCCCACTGAAAAGAAGGCTGAGCAGAGAAAGCTCTGGAATTCAGGTCACATGCTTCCTATCTCCAGTGTCGTCCCTACCTAGCACCTGGTTATGAATTTAGAGCACTCCGAGAGGTCTTAGGGCAGGCTCCCTTTGCTTCCAATTCTATTTTTTCTTTTCTCCTCAACTGACTCAAATGGTTGGTTTGGCAATATAAAACTATTATGCATTTGTGTGTTTTGAGCTGGCTGCCCTGTGCCTTGTTCTCATGAAGCATAATACCAGTTATGTACTTCAGAAAATGCATATCACACTAATAAGACACATTTTGTTTAGTGACAGTGAAGAGAGCATACTGTTTAATGGTATAACTTCACCACTTACTAGGCATGAAACCACTTTTAAGTCTCATTTTATCATTAGTAAGATGGTGATAATAATAAATAATAATGTAACTATAATAAGACCTGTTTCATGGGTTATTGTGAGCAGGAAAAAAATCCATGTAAGCACTTAGTACAGTGCCTGGGACATAAGTACTCAGCAAAGTTAATTATTATTCCTCTTTTTAAATATGCTCAGTTTTTTTAAGTTTATTTATTTTGACAGAGAGAGATAGAGCTAGGGGGCTTGAGTGGGGCAGGGGCAGAGAGAGAAAATCCCAAGCAGGCTCGGCGTTGTCAGTGCAGAGCCTGATGCAGGGCCTGATCTCACGAACCGTGAAATCATGACCTGAGCCAAAACCGAGAGTCTGATACTTAACTAATTGAGCCACCCGCATGCCCCAATATGCTTGGTTTTTATAGTTTTCTCTTCATACAGCATTGTCATTGCCTCAACCTTAAAAGTCAGAACGTTGTCAACATGTACTCATTTGGAAAGAGTTTCGTGTTGTGTTCATAAACAGAATAGAAGATCTGTGACAATTGTGAGGGTCAGGTGTGTATAGATGCCTGCACACTTCCTGCCTTCTTCCTGCCTCTCCTCCTCCCTCCCCATCCTTCTTCACTTTCTCTTTTTGTTGCAGTTTCTGTCTTTCTCTTACTTTTGAAAGGATTTGAGCATTAGGAAAATGCCAGCTAAATCGTTTAAGGAAAGATCAGAACAGAAAGCATGTGAGGGAAGCTAAAAGGAATCTTTTCAAGTGTATGAACTGAACAAGATTAAACACTTGGGAAATAAAGGTTGCTTTCAAGTTATTGGCAGTTGAAGCTTAAAAGGAAATGCATTAGGTTATACTGCTCTAGTTTCCTGACAATAGAAAACAAGATACATTAAATCTTGCAAATTATTATTTCCAGTTAGGGCTAAACTCAAGTTACAACAATTGTAGACCCTACTTATATAATTAATAAAATTTGATTAATTACCTGTACTTGATAGACAACTCAGTATTTGCATTTATAAGTCACATTTTCATGTTATTGTTGTCTTTTAATATGGTTTCTTTTTTTAATGTTTATTTTTGAGAGAGAGAGAGAGAGATAGAGCATGAGCAGGGGAGGGGCAGAGAGAGAGGGAGACACAGAATCTGAAGCAGGCTCCAGGCTCTAAGCTGTCAGCACAGAGTCTGATGCAGGGCTTGAACCCACAAACCATGTGATCGTGACCTGAACCAAAGTTGGGCACTTAACCAACTGAGCCACCCAGGTGCCCAGTACTGTCTTATTATAATTAAGTTATATAGTAAAGATATTGTTCAGATTTTGCATGGAAATAACTTGGTGTCAAAATGAGTCACGTTTGAGTGAGCTGAATATTGATATTTTTACTAATTTTTTGAAATAACAGGGGCAATAGGGATGAGTCATGTAGTTATTTAAAAAAATTAAGTTTTTCATATAAATTATTCATGTTTAATCTTAATTAAAATTTAATGTAATGTTTAGAATGGCTTCACATATTACCTTACACAGAGGAGCCAATACATTTTCTTGTAGATTTCATTTTAATATGAGAGTGACATTTGCAAACAATTTTACCATTTGCTTCAATTTGTGTTCATAATACTGGAAAACAAAATGCTTGTAACACTTATAGGACAACATTATCCTTTCCTTTTTAAAAATGTTAATTGTATAAATAGGCTAGAATTCTAGAAATTGTGCTTTTCAGGAAAAAGGAGTTATTACTCTGGAGCTGCATTATCTTTATAAAGTCATAAAGAAATTGCCTCGAAATTCACTGGAAGTAGGATTTTTTTTCTTTTAATGTATGTGGCAAATGTAGATTCAATTTACACTCTGCCGACATTTTTCTTCTTTTCTCTTATTTCTCTTATTCTCTTATTTGCTCTTTAGACTAGTCAGGTCATTACTCTTTGCTATATGAGAGGTTATTGGGTAATAGTGCCCAAGACTCCATAAAGTTAACAACTAGATTATTAAATTTTAGGCATTGTTATTCTCTCATTCATTTTGATAGAAGACCCCTATCTGAAAACATAAGAAACCATTATTTTCTGCATGGTGCGGTTATGGCTGGGATTTTATATTTTTAAGAGTTAATTCTGTTAAACAATTGCTAGCGTTAAACAATAGCTCACTCTCGTATTTGCTCAGACTTACATATTTCTAATTATTTTTTAAGTTTGAAGTTAACGTTTTAACTTCTGTAATGGTTTTAACCTTTTAAAAATGTTTTAACAGTTTTAACGTTGTCAGAAATGAAGACCGTTCTTTTTTTTTTGTTGGTTATGATTCATTTCTATGCTGGTTTCCAAGAGAGCTGTCATGCAAGGTGCAGCGATTGAATAGAACAGAACTGTGTGGGGGAGATGTAAAAGTTCAATTTGATAGGTATAATCATCCTGTACTTGTTCTAAAGTTAGTGACGAGAATGGTCTAATTTCAGAGGATCGCTGCTTTCTCACCACAGTACCTGATATGAATTATAGACTTTGTAGGTGGCTTGGATACCCTTTCTGGTTTGGGCCTCTGAGCCTCAACTAACCTTAAGTGTTCTGTGAACGTGTCCTCAACATGCAACCGTTCTATCATCTCACGAGATTGTTCCTAGGACAAGGTAAGAGGTGCTGCTTGACCTCTTCTGAGGGAAAGGAGGTTTCATGGAAGCGAAATGTAAGCGAGTGAGGAGACACTAACTGGGTTAAGTTTTATTTAGTTTATTTGCAGACTGGACCAGGTGTTTAAAAGATCAGAACTTGTGGTGACTATTGAGGATGAAGTTTGGCCCACCACATCTATTCAGAGGGTCAATGGTGGGAGGAAAGATTTTCAGTCTGTTTATCCAATTATGGGTTTGTGTGTAGGAGAAAGCGTGTGCCATTTCCTATTTGATGGTGAAATGTCCCTTCCTTGGGGTCTTTTTTGATTGTATTGGTTCCAGCAGTTTAAGCTGCCATGTCTCTGAAGTTTCATTTTTATGAAGTCCCTAATGTATTTACTTCAAATTCTTGAGTTCTCTTTCCCTGTATGGTTAAGGGGATGTTTAAAGCCCTGTTTTATTAAAAATGATTTTTTAAATGTTTATTTTTGAGAGAGAGAGAGAGAGAGAGAGTGAATGAGCGAGAGAACACAAGTGGGGAAGGGGCAGAGAGAGGGAGAAGCAAAATCTGAAGGAGGCTCCAGGCTCTGAGCTGTCAGCACAGAGCCTGAAGCGGGGCTCGAACCATGAGATCGTGACCTGAGTCAAAGTCAGACGCTTAACCGACTGAGCCACCCCGGGTACACCTAAAGCTCTATTTTAGTGGGAAGTTTGGGATCATCTTAGATGGAAATCTAGGTACCTATTCTGAGTTTATTTCAGAGGTCGAGGTAGAACAATGCTATAGTTAATTAGCCTGGGAACTTGTTGAGGTCATTTTCTTTGCTTACTGAAAGTATTCATTTGTGTGTGGTTACTATGGCTTGAATTTTCTGGTAACTGCTCTTTATTATAGTAATGGAGGTAAATAATTAAAAGCTATGAATAACTTCAATTGAAATAGAGGAAAATATTGAGAAGGAGAATTTAGGTAATGTACAGTATTTGGGATTCTTTTATATATAGTTTAAGAAAGAGGTACTTTTGAGGATATTTCTTTGTAGAATTTGTTTTTGAACAATTATAAGTAAATCTAGAATTGTAATTCTACAATGAGTGTAATATAAGCTACCATTTATTGAGTACTGATTACTTACTAGATTCTGTTAAGTACTTTATATGTATTATGTTTAATAACAACCCTGTAGACTAGGTACCAAGTTCTCATTCCTACCTTTTTAAACTGATTTCAAAAGACACTTGCTATTGTAACATAGTTTGAATATTAGAAAGCTAGAGAAAAGATGTTGATCATTATGTGGAACTGGGCTCAAATAGTTATGGGCCTGGATTATCTGACGTAAAGGTTATAAATATTTGGGGGGCCTGGGTGGCTCAGTTTGATTAAGCGACCAACTCTTGATCTCAGCTCAGGTCATGATATCATGGTTCGTGGGTTCGAGCCCCATGTCAGTCTCTTCACTGACAGCGCGGAGCCTGCTTGGGATTCTGTCTCTCCTTCTCTCTGCCCCTTTTCTACTTGCTCTTTCTCTCTTTCTCTCAAAATAAATAAACTTAAAAAGGTTATAAATACTTGGATTAATTTTTTAAGTTTATTTTGAGAGAGAAAAAGAGAGGGAAGTTGCACGCACACAATTGGGAGCAGGGCAGAGAGTGAGGGAGAGAGAGAGAGAATCCCAAGCAGCCTCCACACTGTCAGTGCAGAGCCCTATAGGGGGCTCGAACTCATGAACTGTCAGATCATGACCTGAGCCAAAGTCAAGAGTCGGATGGTTAACTCACTGAGCCACTCAGTTTTAAATGTTGTTAAATTTTAAATGTTAAATAATCCTTAATTTGGACTGTTTATTTTATTTTATTTTATCTTATTTTATTTTGCCATTTAGAGCTGGTTGTGTATTAGGAACTAGGTGAAATGTTTTGGTGAGGATATACATTATTTAAACATGGGTTTTTGGAGTTTATTGTAGAGCAAGAAATAATGACTGCTATGTGGGGCATAGCTTACAGACTGGTAGGGTAAGCCTAGGAGAAGCCTGTTGCATGAAAATCTGATAAGCCCCCTGAGAAAGAGGTTACCTCAGGAGAGAGGAATCAAGCTATTCTGAACTTGACTTGGTCTTGGGCTTTGAGGGACAGAATGGTTCTGAGCATAAGATAATGTTTGTTCTTTATATATATTTTTATATATTATATATTATATTATAACATATATAATATATATTGTTTATATATTATATATAGTATATATGTTCTTTATATATATATACACACATATGTTTGTTCTTTATATATATATACACACATACATGCATATGTATGTGTGTGTGTGTGTGTGTGTGTATATATATATACCATTCTAGCCCTCAGTGTATATATATATATATGGAAATATAGGAAGGCATATAAGTAAAAACTGCGGTGAGAGAAGCCTTGTTCACAAGTGTATAGGAAACACGTTTGAAGTCTATGAACAATACTTGTGACTTGTATGGGCCTAGGAATCCCATGTCAGTAGATCCAGGAGTTAGTGACATCTAATTATTACTGTTAGTGAGACCCATCCCTGCCATATATGGGTAAGGCCTGGTGACCTGGGAGTTACAGCAATGCAAATGAAAGGGAGATCTTGAAAAAGAAAGGGAGAGGGGGAAGTGGAAAGAAGGAAAGTGGGCATTCAGAGGACAGAATGATAAGAATGATTACTCCCACCTTCCATCCTAAGGGTGAAGGAAGACTTTAGGGAGGAGACTCATAAAAAATATTTAATATGGAAGCATAGAGAGATAGGAAAGAGAGGGCATGGCAGTCTGAAGGGGGGAAAATACAGAAGTAAAGACATGGACATGGCAAGTATGCAGAAGGGAGGAAGATAGGAAAACTGTAGTTGGCTTCATCATAGCACATACAAGGAGCTTCTGAATGGCAATAAACAAGAGTGTCCTGATTGGAATTATATTCAAGAAGTAATTAAATAGGTTACATGGTGGAAAGGGAATCAGAAGTCAGGAGGAAGTGGTGGAGAGTACTGTTTTAAGGCTTGTTCAATAGCCACAATGTAACAATACAACACAATACAAAACAATACAATACAGTAATAGTATGATTAGCAACTAGAGAAGTAGCTATGGATATAGTGGAAAAGGAAAGATTGTTTAACATTATTGAGTAGAATTCCTATGATTTGGCAACTTATTTGGACAGAGACGGAGAGGACAGAGAGGGAGAGTGTGAGTAAGGGAATCACAGATGAGCTCACAGTTTTGAGAAGGCAGGACTGGGAAATATGGGAAACAGAAGGACAGGAGAAGAAAATGTTTGATAAATTCAGACACACTGAATGTGAACTGCCAACAGGATGTGCAGGTGGAGATGTTTTGCAGACAACTGGGGGCGGGGGAACTCTGGAGATGGTGTATGGCCAGGGGGAGGAAGCAGAGCATAAAGGAGGAAACTGAAGCTAGGACAGTGGATAGAGTTGAGAATATTCAGATAGGAGAGCTGAAGCATAGAGCCTCAGAGAATACCTACTTTCTAAGTAGACTTTGTTTTTCTTGTTAGCAATTTTAGGTTCATAGAAAAACCAAGCAAAAGGTACAAAGATTCTCCAAGTACCTTCTGCCCCTACATACACAGAAAATACCTATTTTTAGGGAGCAAGAAGAGTAAGAGCCAGAGGAAGAGACAGAGAGACACGGCTGAGCAAAGGAAGCAAAACTCTGAGGGTAGAAATGTTTATAGAACTTGAAGGATTTAACTTTAGGCTCAAGTTTAAATTGGTAAACAAAATTAAATTACAGAATATGTTTTGTTTCAAGTGCTCTTGTTAACTCTAACGATGCTAAAATAGTGTTCCTAGGAAGAAATTCTTATAGAATCCAGTCGTGAATAGCTACTAGTCATTGTGACTCAAGTATTGGTATCATGGTATTCTGTTTGTTCATGGCTGAATCAGCGAGATGACATTTCAGAGCTTCTCTCTAAGAAATGTAAAATATTTTCCCAACCCCTTTTTCTCAGATATTAGAGAAATATCTTTAATCATTTAAATCTTCTTTGACTCATCTCCCCCAAGTTAAATATGACCATACTCATTGTTTTCTATAGTTGCCTTCAAAGATATCTTGGAAAAGTAAAATGAAAATAACTCAGTTTTGCAGTCCATGAGTTATTGGTGGGAGATTTTAACTCCTAATCTACTTTAACCCTCCCACTCAGTTTACTTATAGGTTTCCTCAAAACTATTACCAGGAATGAGCCATTGCTGAGATACAGAATGGAAGCTAACACTCTAAGTTCTTAGTAGTAGTGGTAGTAGTAGAGAGGAGATTTAGAGGGTAGGTATAAGTATATTTATATTGAGGGACTCGCATAATTTACTTTCAAGACATATGTGTATTTTATAATGTACATGTTTTTGTTTATTGCAGTGCATAGATGTACTTTTTAACATCTGGTGAATGATACTGTGCATTTCTATGTTATTGTGTTATTTGTGTAGACTCTAAGCCAAAAGTCACATACTTGTTGTGAAAGGACATATATGACTTTAAAAATTAGCATAATTACATGGGCGTAAATATTTATTTATATTACCTATGGAGATGGACAATAAAGTATTTGACATGTTGGTCAAAAGAGACAGGGCATTTAAGTCTCTATTGGGCATTAATAACAAGAGACATTAAGTCTTTAAGTAGAAAATAGACAAAGTACTTATAGAGAGTTTCATTTTAGGCTAGTAGGATAAATGCAGGAGTGGCTCTTGATTTTCCATCAATCTAAAAGGGTTTTATGGAGCATGCGGTGGGATTTTGTATTGGTTTAAATGCTTATTGGACACGTACAAAGATGTTCAACATCACTCCGCATTAGAGAAATACAAATCAAAACCACAATGATATATCATCTAATACCTGTCAGAATGGCCAAAATTGACAATACAAGAAACAACAGGTGTTGCGAGGATGTGGAGAAAGGGGAACACTCTTACACTGTTGGTGGAAATGCATACTGGTCCAGCCACTCTGGAAAACAGTATGGAGGTTCATTAAAAAGTTAAAAATAGAACTACCCTCCAATCCAATGATTGCACTATTAGGTATTTACCTGAAGGGTACAGAAATACACCAATGTTTATAGCAGTATTATCAACAATAGCCAAACTATGGAGAGAGCCCAAATGTCCATTCAATGATGAATGGGTAAAGAAGATGTTTATACACACACACACACACACACACACACACACACACACACACACACAGAGCCACCAAAAGGAATGTTATTTAGCCATCAAAAGGAAGGAAGTCTTGCCATTTGCAATGATGTGAACGGAGCTTGAATGTATTATCCTAAGTGAAATAAGTCAATCAGAGAAAGACGAATATATGATTTCACTCATGTGGAATTTGGCAAATAGATAAAGAGGGAGGCAAACCACAAGAGACTCTTAATGATAGAAAACAAATTGTGGGTTGATGGAGGGAGGTGGATGGGAGATGGGCTAGATGAGTACTAGGGAGGGCACTTGTGATGAACACTGGTATCATATATAAGTGCTGAATCACTGAATCTACTCCTGAAACCATACTGCACAGTATGTTAACTAACGAAAATTAAAAAAAAAAAAAGGCTCATTGAGAAACAGTGCCCTACAAATAGTGGATCAAAAAAAAAAAAAAAAGGGTGTGTTCACAGCCTATTCCACCCTTATCTGTTGGGTTTTTGGTTGGCGACATGAGAAATAGTATCGGTTAACACGAAGAAAAATGGAATATACTAGAAGTATATTAGGTGACTCACAGAATTTGAAGGAAAAGCTAAACAGCCAAGCTTTAAGAGGTCAGGGACAAGGATAGCTCAAGGGCTTTCGGCTAAAATCCATTTCCTGGAAGACTGGAGCAGTTGGATTCCAAATGTCACCATTGTGTATGACCTTTCTCTAGATTCAGATTCTTAGGAGTGAAATTCCGGTTAGGTCATCTTGAGTTAGGTTACCCTTTGAAAGACAGCGTGGTGATCGAATGGTGTACTTGGTCCACAGAGACTGCAGAGCGGTTGCTGTCTATAAGAGGCGTGAGGTGTGGTTACCATGAGAAGGGAACAGAGATGATGAATAGGCAAACACAAGAAGCCTGCCATAGGCAGTGATGACACTTTGCAGTTCTTTAAAAAAAGTGAAAATATGGGCTTTCATGGTCTCTGAAACTAAATTTGGAATTATGCATACGCACATACGCAGATATACATACTCACACATATTTTATACAGGGCTTTTGGATGACTTTGCCACTTTTTTCCTTAATTCACGACTCTTATGGAGACATATTGAGTGACATTCTTCGGGGTGCTTTTCTTGTCTCACAGAGAAAATTTAAAAATACATGAGATCTCTAAAGATACATTAATATAGAGTATAATATATGAGAGGTGCTGAGGTCAGCCTGTTATGGAAAATCATTTTTTTGGTTATTAATGAAGACTGTTTATTTTCTTAGGCAAAGAAGTGTCCTCGCATAATTTCGTTTGAGTAGAAGTTGCGCTGACTTACATGAATAGTCATCTGAGACTAGAGTCTTATCTAAGAGGAGATTCTCCTGCTGAAATAAACTTTTCCTTCTGTGTACTGTTTGGTTGCTGACCCAGGACTTGATTTACTATAATTAAAAACAACTACAAGTGCTGCCAATAAAAATCTAAAGCTTGCCACTTACATTTGTGAATAGTTTTAGATAGGTTCTCATTTATACTTTAATAATGGGGAGAAATTTCTCATTGTAGTTCACATGTTAGAGACAAAAGAATAAAGAAAAATGTCTTTTGAAGTCACTTATAGATCTTTTGAGTTCCAGATCAGTGGTTCTCAAATTCATTTAGCATGAGTCTCACTTGGGGTGACTGCTAAAAATACAAATGTGTGGGTTGCTTTCTAGAGATTTTGATTTGGTAGGTCAGTGGGGGCTCAAGATTCTAGTTTTATCAAATACCCCAGATGACTGTGATGCAGGTAGTGTCTGGATCACACTCTGGAAAATCCTGGTCTAGGTGATTTCCTATTAGCTTATGAGTAGTGTCAAAAAAATAAGAATTATGTGTAATTAGTTTAAAGATTTGGAATTGAATTATTGTAATTTTGACCATTCAGATTATTTACTCTTAAACCATACTTCTACTAAAGTGGCTAAGAATTCTGTTATTACTGAAAATATTAGGTAACTTCGTATGGAAGTCAGTGATAAAGGAAAGTTTATGAGTAAATTTTAAATTCTTGGCTAACATTTAAGTTTTTGATGCGTCTCATATATTAGTAGCACATTTTAAGAATATTTTTCTTTTTTAAGTTTATTTATTTTGAGAGAGAGGGAGAAAGAGAGAGAGAGAGAACCTGTGTACAGCGGGGAGGGCAGAGAGAGAAGAGAAAAGAGAATTCCAAGCAGCCTCTGCACTCTCAGCACAGAGCCTGACATGGGGCTTGATCTCATGAACCGTGTGATTATGCCAATGAGCTGAAAACAAGAGTTGGACACTTAAGTGTCTGAACAACCTAAGTGCCCTAGTAGCACATTTTTTTTTTTTTTTATAGGAGAGTATTTCATGGTGAGTTAGAATGTTTTATTTTTTTTCTTGTTTTTGTTTGGAATAAGTCACTAGTCTCTGATAAATATAGTACACTAGGTGTCCCAAGACTGTAGTTGCACACCATATTCCCTTGAAAGTTGTTTTCTCATGCACGTGTTTTTTCTCCTGAAAACAAAGTGTTCTCCCTCCCCCAGGATTTTCTAGTAAAATCCTTCTTATCACATCTATTTCTCTCAACATAAGATGATTTGAGTTGTGATGTCACTTAAAAAAACAATTAACCATGATTGAAACTAACACTATCAGTGATACAATAAGAAGGAAGCCAGGAAGTCCAATTTCAATTGCAAAGGCACTGAAGATTGCATAAAAAGTTATAGGGAGCAGTTAAACCAGGGTGGAACACAGCGGTGAGAAACAGAATGCCTGCTTTTGAGTAAAATTATCAATTTTGCCGGGCTCAACATATAGTGGCTGACTGTATAAGACAAAGGATGTGTTTTACTACATGTAATATGGGAAAAAATTGGTTACATACTTTCCTTTTAGCTATGCCTGAACATACATAGTTATAATCATCTTCAGAAGCATCCACAGGCACAAATAGGCTAGACGGAGAAGGGCCACACAGCTGAAATCTATATTTTACAAATTACCACAGCCTTTGAAAGTCTCAAGCAGGAAAAGCAAGCCTAGTAGGTTTTTTTATTTTTTTATTTTATTTTATTTTTTTATCTTTTAACTGAGCTAAAAAAGATCCTGAAAGCACAAATAATGGCTTATCTTTAGTGGCATGAATTCAGCAATAAGTGTTTACATTTTTTTTTGTTGTTCAAATTATTTAGACAAACTCTGGGTAATGTTAAGATTAGCTGGTCAGTTTTAATGTAAACAGACATTTTTCTAATGAGGATCATTAACCTAGAACAAGAAAAGTTGAGATTTTGTTGGAGGACATTTTGTTATATTTTACGTACTAGTGTTCCAGTTGCAGAAGAATCCTTGAATACTTGTATATCCCATAATGTAATATATTCAGGAGTATAAAAATACATGTTCCTTAAAAAAGAAACTCAGCTGCTATTTTATGATCCTCTTCTGGCTTAATAATTTTGTGAGCTATCTTCTGATAAAATATTTTAATATTTAATAATCAATAATTCACAGGAAGTCAAAGTTTCTCATTGATGTATCTTCAGTTATGTAATTTCCATAAAAATGTAAGAGATAGATTGGAAAGTGTTTTATAAGTTCTACAAAAGGATATGTTTATAGGAACACTCATTAAAACAGAAGTAGTGACCTATTAAACTAAAAACTGAGGTGCCGATTGTACTGCACACTGAGGCATTGCCTAATCTACATTTATAGTCATGACACAAAACATGTTCTGGATTGTTTGGTAGTTCCAGAGTACCCCTACCAGAGTAGTGGTTTCTATGGTGTTAAGTGATAGGATAAAATACATCCACATTTATCCTTAGGAAAAAACATTTCCAGCAGCTTTGCCTTCCTTCTATTTTAAATTTGTGGATTTTTACCTGAAAGAAAGCTTCAAGTATTTGGTTCATGCATTTAACATCTAATAACTTCCCTTTAGATAAGCAAAGTGTGCTTTCAGTTCAAGGCTCTGACAACCATCAAATGTAAGAGCTGGGATGATGCCTGGAAGAAATATTGGATATCAGAAATTGTTCTTGTGCAAAGTGAAGGTGGGGAGAAGTCCTTTTAGGTTTTGAGCTGTTGAAATATGGGATCAAAATGGAAGATTTTCACTGATGTGTGGCTGGGTGTTTACTGTTAGAACAGGTTATGTCGTCGGTGTGTTTGAGTTGAAGTATATAAAATCATAATTACCAGTTTTAGAAACCAAATGGAGAAGAGGATACAGAAGGACAGAGGCCCAAGTAAGGAGGGAGGTCCGTGGGCCCCCGTTTGCCCATATTTCAGCCTTAAAGAACCTTCCTTACTATGTTTAATATCTTCCCTCTTAGAAATGTCAATGGAATTGAAAGTGATTCGAGCTGGTATACTACACACAGGAAAACCAATTCCCTCTGACATTAAGCAGGGTTGGTCTTTGGTGGGCTGGAACAGCTCAGCTTCATCTTGGTGGTAGCTGTGCTGATACTGGGAGGGGAAGGAACTTTTCTGTCCCTCGGCAGAGGGGTGCTTGTGAGGATGAATATCCTATGGGAAACAAGCATTCTCCAGACTGCGAAGGTTCAAGGGATCAGGCCGATGCTAGCCCTGTCTTTCTGAACTTGAAGAAAGGTGAGATCCGAATGCCATGGTCATGACAATCCACAAGATGGAGTTATTTTACACTGGTAAAACATTTGCAAAATGAACACTTGTGTGAACAATGCTGCTTTCAGCAAGATAAAGCCTGTAGTAAGAATGCTTGGCTTATTACATTCAAGGAGATGGCTAGAAAACCACACAAAAGCTACTGCTTCAATGATCCCTTAATCATTCCAGATTTTATCAGTTCACGTTGCCAACCATGTAGATTGAAAATTTCCTTTTTCAAGTATACTTTTAAGTATACTCCTTTCTTCTCCATGTTTGTGGGAGACACAACTGGATCTTGGGGAAAGTCTAACAGATTTTCTTTTTACAAAATTGTAACTCGTTTCAAAACATGAAGTGGAAGGAATGAAAAAAAAAAAAAACAGGTTTCCCATGATAGTCATCTTCTATCCTTAGCACTTAGCTTAATGACTGGCACATAGTAGGTGCACAGTATGGTTCGTAGGCGAACTTTGCTTGCATGGGAAGAGGTCGTGCTGTACCGAACTAGGAAATAATGTACTGATTTGTCTCTATGCAAAGTCCTTCCTGCAGTAGATTGGGTTTGTGCTTCTACCTTTTTTCTTTTTATCATGCTAGAATACATATTCCGGGGAAAAACCCCTTCCCCAAATTGTTTATAATGTTCTCAAAATGAGGGCTGGCCACACACTGGATGTAGGCTCTTGTGGGAAAGGTGGGTTTTCTTTCTTTCTTTCTTTCTTCTGCAGATGACGAGGAAATAACTGAACTGAAATGAATAGGTATGATTGGATACTTCGCTAGTTATTTGTTTTGGAATTGTCATTGACTCACACATTGTAGCCTTGACTGCATTTCTACAAAACAAGGTTTTAAAGCAGTTTGACAAATGATTTCCCTTTCTTTTTTTCCTTTTTGTAACAAAAGGTTGTATATTCTTTCCAGACACATAAATAATAACACATAAACTATGAGCTTATTCATAATGTAAATGTACTGTTTTTAGTTTGAGTAATAAACTAATTGTGTAACTTTTCTGGCTCTAATGATGGGTTTAGAAACTTATGGACTCATACAAAGTGCATGAAATTTAGACAGTTGTTTATATTTTTTCTCCACTTTGAATGTGGCAAGAAAAATAGATAAGGGAATGTCAAAGTTTTTACAAATCAAGATTTATAAACTCAAAAGAATTCTTATTGCTGGTAGTGCTTATTTGGATTATTAAACTCTTTTAGCAGAATAGAGCTCTTTACTAAATAGAAATTGACTTCACAGTGATATTCTTTGGTGTATATGTAAAGGGAGAAAATTTTTAAAAACCTGAACATGATGTAAGGAAAGGTATCGTTAATGAAAGTCACTACTTGATATAAGACCGTGTCCGCATAGTGAGTCTGGAACCAAAAGTGATGGTTACAGAATGATGTAACTATGTATGTCGCCTGGGGAAGATGGGCAGAAATGAGTGTCTGTATCCCTTAGTTGTAGCCATTAAAATTTTGCTTTGGTCGTTGGTCCTATGACTCTCTACTTTACTTTCATCTAGTGAGTTGCTTTTGGCTCCAAGCCACGTCTTGATAAGGCCATTGATTCTTGTGATGGAATGAGATTACTTGCTGCCAATTTAGGGACCAATTTTAATACCAGCATCCTATTTTCCTTCTTAAGGGAGAAGAAAAATCCACATTAGTGTTTTCCCTTCCTTTATGGTCTTGTGTTTATTTTCCTGGACGTTGAGTCAATATAATCTGTACATATTTACAATGAATCCTTTTTTGTGAGTTGACATACCTTTTATAAAGAACATACAGCCTCTAGACCAACCTTTATCTGGCATATAGTAGGCACTCCGCTTCTTCCCTTGTGACTTTGGGAAAATATCAACCTCTCAAAAAAAAAGTACCCTTTTTTAAAATTCTCATCTATAAAATAAAAGTAGTGAGTGTAGATATGATCTTCCCTAAAATAAGCTTTTAAATCTAGATAAGGAGAAGTACAGTTTTCATTAAATCTAGTCAACAATTGATAGGTTATTGAGCATTTATTATTTACCAGTCTCTATTTTCCCTTCCCACCTTTTTAAACTAATGACAGTGAAGGGACATTAGGATGTGATAGAGCATATGAGAAGGGAATAGTATCAGAGAGTGGGGGTGAAGCGTTCCATCCAAGCTGGCACACCAGCTGTTCTAAGCAGCACATTGACCGTCAGATGCCTAGCTTTTTCCTTCAAATTATGAACTTGACACTATCTGTTCTTAAACTTTCTTCCATCTGGTAATTCAGTCTGTTTCAGAGAAGAAGCATTTTTCTCTTTTATTTTCGATTCAACTTTTTCGTATCAGATATCTGCCTATTTGAAAATTTGGTTTTATTAGCTTTTGGGTCTCTTGATGCACTGTAAAAAAATACATGTCCAAAGTCTTGTGTGTATTAGTATTGGTAGAGGCTACAAATTAGTATTGGAAGAGGCCCTTGGTGCAGTCTTGGTGGAGGGCTAGACTGTCAGTTGTGTTTATGAAATAGACATAAAACATGTGAATTCAAAACGTGTTTTTTGCAAATGGCAGCCAGATAGGTCTCTCTCTACTCGACTAAGCAGAGATATAAGTAAAGTGTATGAATATCAAAATATGGTAATTTAACTAGGGTGGTCTCAATACCTACCATGACGAAGATAATAAGTACTAAGTTTTGAAGTAAATTAGAAGTGGGTCAAGCCTGGCTCTGCCATCTAGAAACTTCGTTACTTTAGGAAAATTTAATAGATTTCTATAGGTCATAGTTTCTTTGTGTATAGAGTAGGAATAATATTTACTATAGGGATTTTTTTTGGTCTGGCTTAAACTAGAGAACATGTGTGAATCTTCTACTCAGACAGAGCTTTTATGAAAGCAGATACACAGTTCTTACTTCTGTTAGAAATTTAGAAAGTGTAAATTTGGTTAGAATCAGCAAATATATCTCCAGAGAGAAAAGAAAAGAAATGAGGGGTTGAAAATCAGGGTAACTTTAAAAAGGGAAGATTGGGAAGAGAACTGACAGAAAGATATTCCTTGAATGATTTTATTCTGAACGCGTTTTCTCAGTGATCTTGAACAAAATCAATAACCTGTCAAACCAGAACACAAATAATTAATGCTTGAAGGTGACACAGGGAAAAAGTTACTAATATTTGGTATTAGAATACACATAAAATTGATTTATTATCTGTTTTCCATGATCTCAAATTTTTAACATTTGTATCAGATCAGAAATAACTACTTGATAATAGAACTGTAGTATAAACTTTAAAATTTTTTTAGTGTAAGCCCTTTGTGAATGAATCACTGTCATCAACACATCTGTAGAGGTTCAAGATTGGAATAACAGAGTTGGAAACAAAATCTGCAAGAGCAGTGCAATGGATGATGTGGAGAAATTTTGGAAGCTTGCATTTCTTTAAACTACAGATCTTGTTCCCCTGTTTTAGTGTTTGTTGTCATGAAAATAATCACAAACCCACATGCCTGAGGCTTAATGAAAACCTGGTGGCTGTTGAAATAATCAGAAGTATAACATGCTGCATTTCTCTTTTTAACCCATTTCATCTAACTTAATGTTTCACGCAGTATTTTCAGGAAGTTTTGAGCATTCCAGTCCCATGTAGATATTCAGTTTCACAATTTTTGTAATGTGGGAAATAGATAAGAGAAGGACAAAGGATTGAAGGGGAGTAGCTTTTATAATCCAGCAGTTTTCAAGCTGAAGAGAATTTGGGGGGCCTTTTACTTTTAGAATCGATCCCTAGAAGTGGTCTCCGGCCACCATTGACCGCCTTGTTACCTGAGCATCGTTTAGGTGCCCACCTGTTATCTGGGCTGCGATCGGAAGGACAGCGAGAGCCCTCACCACCACTTTTTGCACCCTTCCTGCCATACTGTTTGTCTTCAGCAGCAGCAATTCCCAGTTTTTTCCTAATAAAACCTGTGGGCCTTTCAGATTTGCTGTGAATATCCTGGGAGATCCACCCCATTTCTGCCGAGGTGAGTATAGAAATTCAAGGGAATTGAATTTTCCTCGCCTCATCTCTGGTCTGGTGCCGGAGGAATGTAGAGCAGACACAGTGAGTCAAATGGAACTCCATCTGTGCCTTAATGAGATTCAGACACACTCCTCTGTCTTTTGGTCTTTTGTTCTTTAGTTTAAAGCCTATTCTACTCAGGGAATATTCTGGTAAGACATAGAGGGTCTGGCTCTTGAGTTTTGAAAAGGCAAAGGTAGTTGTTTGTTTATATATATATATATATATATATGTATAATATATATATTTGTTTATATATATATATATATATTTTTTTTTTTTTTTAAGGAAGCTGATAGCTTTCAGGACATCACTTGAAGAATTTCACACGTAAGACGAACAAGGCTAGTACCCTTATATGTAACATGCACTATAATTTAGTGTTGGGTTTCTAAAGATTTATTATTCTTTCACTTTTCTTTTTACATGTTACAGTAATTGCGTGTGTTTAGGGGAGGAGAATAGGATTGGGTTAGATTGGGTGGAGAAGGGGAGAAGGAGCCAAGCTTATTTTAGAACAGGAATGTGGCAAATATTAAATGCTGTCTTAATGAGATTTGTGTATTCCTCCCCACCCTGCTTTTACCCAAATCATTATATTCTCTTTCAGTTAGGATGGATACTTGGGGCAGTGTAAGCACTGTCAGCAACACATTTGTTTTCCGTCTGACACCACGATAGACCAAGTGTGTTATATGTCTACCTTGGAGACACATGAAGAGTGTGCTTCTTAGAACTCATTGTAGAGGGACTGTTGTTACTCTGGGAAGAAGGCAAGTAAGAGGGAGAGGCTTACCACAAACAGAAATGAAACTAAAACATTTGTCATAAGATGAATTACTGATACTGCTCTAACCAAGACTAGTTTAACTTTAGAATTTTAAAAATCAAATTCACTGATGTATTACTTAGATACAGTGAAATTCTCCAAATGTAGGTGAGCCATCTGATAAATTCTGGCAGAGTTACACAATCATGTAGCTCTCACGGCAATCATGATATAGAAAAAATTTCCTCATGTTCCTTAACAGTCAGTACCCTTCCTCCCCCTCCAGACGCCCCTGATCTCCTTTCTTTCACCTTAATTTTGCCTCTTCTAGAGCTTTATCAAAAGAAATCGTACAGTAGGTATTTTGTGTGTCTGTAAGTTTGGATTCTAACAATTATCGTAGTACTTTTGAGTCATGTTCTTTCTGAATCCATAATTTGTGTATTTTTACTGCAGAATACTATTCCACTGTATAGATACATCAAAATTTGTTTATCCATTTACTAGTTGAAAGACATTTGAATTTTTTAAATTTTTTTTGATTATTACAAATAAAGCTGTTATGAACTTTAGGGTAGATGTCTTTGTGTGGACAGGTTTTCATTTCATTTAAGTAAACATATAGGAATAGAACTTCTAGATCATATATAATAAGTATATATTTAACTTTATAACAAACTACAAAACTATTTTATGAACTTAACCATTTTTCATTGCTCATACCAAGATATGAGAGCCTGACAGCTTCCATCCCATGACCCTGGGATCATGACCTGAGCTGAAATCAAGAGTCAGACACTCAACCAACTGAGCCACCCAGTTGCCCCAATCTTTTTTTATTTCTTTCATCGGTATTGTCTGTACATTCATTGCTTATATAAAAAATATATTAAAATATATAAAATATATAATTGAGGTTTGCATGTGTATCTTGTATCATGCTACCTTGCTAAACTTACTTACTACTTCTATGAGTTTTTTTGATAAATTCCTTGTAATTTTCTACACATAAAACCATATCATCTGGAATTAGGGATAGTTTTATTTCTTCCTTTATAATTTGCATGTCTTTTATGTCCTTCTCTTGCACTGTATTAAGTAAGAGTTTTGAGAACAGACATATTTGCCTTGTTCTCAGTCTTAAAGGAAAAGCCATTACCATTAAGTATAATGTTACCTTTTTACCATCAAGTATATTTTACCATTAAGTATAATGTTATTTATTGGTTTTTTGAAGATACTTAAAAAAGAACTATTTTAATGTTTATGTTTTGTGAGAGAGAGAGAGTGAGTGAGCAGGGGAGGGACAGAGACAGGGAGACACAGAATCTGAAGCACTCTGAGCTGTCAGCACAGAGCCTGAGGTGGGGCTCGAACTCACAGACAGCTCAGAATCATGACCCGAGCTGAAGTCAGGCACTTAACTGACTGAGCCACCCAGGCGACACTGAAGATACTCTTTATCAAGTTGAGGAAGTTCCTTCTAGTCCTATTTTGCTGAGCATTTTTATCATAAATAGGTGTTGAATTTTGTATAATGATTTTCTGCATCAATTGATATGATCATGTGATTTTTTTTATCCTGTTAATTTGATGGATTGTATTGTATGATTTTTTAAATATTGAACCATCTTGGGGCGCCTGGGTTGCTCAATTAAGTGTCTGACTTCAGCTCGGGTCATGATTTTATGGTTCATGAGTTCGAGCCCTGCATCAGGCGCTGTGCTGACAGTTTGGAGCACAGAACCTACTTCGAATTCTGTTTCCCTCTCTCTCTGCCCTTCTCCTACTCATGCTCTGTCTCTCTCTCACTCTCTATCAAAAATAAATATAAATATAAAAAATATTGAACCATCTTGTATCCCTGTAATAAGCCTTGTTAAGTCATGTTGTGGAATTCCTTACATGGTCATATTGTTGAATCCTGTGTGCTAATATTTTGTTAAGAATGTTCGTATCAATATTCATAAGATATTGATATGGAAAAATTTTTTTTTTACTGTCTTTGTCTGAATTTGGTATCAGAGTAATTAGCTTCATAAAACGAATTGATAAGTGTTCTTTTCCTCTTCTGTTTTTTGGAAGTGATCGTATGAAATTAAATGTTAATTTAACCATTTTGAGGAATTCTTCAGTAAAACTTTCTGGGCCTGTAGATTCTTTTTGTCTGTGTGTTGGGGGGGGGAGATTTTTAAAGTTATGAATTTATGAGTTATGCCTTAATAGTTATAGGAATATTTAAATGATGTGTTTTGCATTGGATGACTCATGGTAGTTTATGTGTTTTGAGAAATTCATTTATCTTGTCTAAGTTTTCAAATTTATGTTTATGCAGTTCATTGTATTCCCTTGGTATCATTTTGATGTCTGTATGGATTTGAATCAATCAATCTTCCCATTTCATTCCTGATGTTAGTAATTTGTATCTTTTGTTTTTTTTTTTCATTGTCAGTCTTTCTAGATACTTGTCAATTTCATTGATGTTTTCAGGGGACCAGCTCTTTGTTTAATTTTTTTCCTGTTGTTTTTCTCTTGTCATTTCACTGATTTTCTATTCTCAGTTATTTCCTTCCTTCTACATGCTTTGGGTTTATTTTACTCTTCTTTTCCTAGGTTCTTTAGATAGGAGGTTAGAATATTGATTTGAGACTTTTCCTCTTTGCTAATATGTTCATTTCATGCTATAGATTTTCCTCTCTGTCCTGCTTTAGCTGAGTCCCACAAATTTTGAAATGTATATTCATGGTCAATGTATTTTTTTTTATTTCTCTTAAGATTTTCTCTTTGACCCATGGATCAATTTATAGTAATTATTTGTTTTCCAAGTGTTTGGGGGATGTTCCTGTTATTTTTTAGTTTGATTTCATTGTAGTCAGAAAACAGTCTGATATCAATTATTTTAATTTTGTTGGGTTTTTTTTGGACCAGGATATGACTCATCTTAGTGTATTTTCTGTGGGCTCTTAAAAGTATATGTATTTAACTGTTCTTATGTGGAGTGTTATATAAATTAGATCGTGTTGGTTGATGGTGTTGGTAATTTCTTCTGTAGCTTTGCTGATTTTATTCTAGTTCTGTCAGTTCTTGCAAGAGGTGTATTGAAAGTAGCAGCTGTAATTATGGATTTGTCTATTTCTCCTTTCAGTTATATCAGTTTGTGTAACACATTTCACAGCTCTGTTATTTGCTGCACACATTTAAGATTGCTGCATTTTCTTGATGGATTAATGATCTTATCGTCATGTAACATCTCTTTCTGTGTCTGGTAATTTTCTGTGTTCTAAAGTATACTTTATCATGTATTAATATAGCCACTCTTGATTTCCTTTGATTGATGCTTACATGACATATCTTTGTCTTTTATTTATTTATTTTTTTGCCATCAACTTGCATATATTGATATAGTTGAAGTGAGTTTACAGTTTAATCATATGGGGAGAGGGAGGGATGCTTCATTCTTTTGGGCAGGAGGCAAGAGTGTTGGCTTCCCTTGTGATCTCTACTGGTAACACAGAGAGAAGGCCTGGTTACTGACTCATGGAGATGAAAGCCCTAGCTCCCCACTTGGTTTTCTTTTACACATTAGCTAGAGTGTTGGGGTGACTCATTATAGCATTGAAAGAATGGAGGTCTAGGCTCCTTACTTGGCCTGTGTTAGTGAGGGTGTGTGTGGGGCCATGTTGTTTTCTGTGATGTTTGGCTAGAGTAGAGCTGTTATTATATAAGGTTTTCTATCTTCTGAGGCTTACTTTCTCCTGGTCTTTTGTTGGGGCTTTTGTTTTTTTGTCTGTGTCTGTTTTTTCCAACTTGCCAGCTTTTCCACTCCAAGTCTGGAATATATGAGGCAAAAAGAAAGCCCAGCATCTCACTGTGGGTCCTGAGGTCTCTCTCCAGTTTCCCTTCTGTCCATCTTTAGAGTCTTATGTTTGTTGTATATTCAGGATATTCAGTTATACTTTGTAAAAAGAATCTCAAGGTGGAGTAGAAGTGTGTCTACTCTATCTTTTTGGGTGTGGAAGTCTATAATCTGCTTTTTAGCAAGATCTCTAGGATCTGTTGCTTGAAAACCCATGTTGAAAAGCAAGGCTCTACATAAGTTAGTTATCATTGTATTTGTTCATAGTGACATTGCATTCTTTTTAGAAGTTTGGAAATGGAGGACCAAGTTACTTTGTTGTAAATTACAGATTTTGTTTTGCTGAATTGTATGCTAAACTTTAGATGAATTTTTCCCTCACTTATATTCATGATGACCAAATATTACAGCTAAGTTTGAGATACCTCAGATCGACTAATGTTTTAATGTGAAACAAATCATTAGCCAGTTTCCTGAAGCACTTAAGTCATTCTACAGCTGTCAGTGTGAACTATTTATAAATAAAGAATTACTTTTACCCTTCATGTTGACTGTTTTACGTGTGGCACATCCAGTAGTTATTCTCATGAGAGCATTTGGTAGCACAACTTTGATTTTTCTGTTATATGTTGGGGATTCACTGGAACTGCAGAATGAAAAAAGCAATGCTCCCCTTGAATGGAATTCAATTTTAATATTTTTCTAGTACGTAGAGGGGAAAGGACAAGATAACATGGTTAGAGTCTTAACTTGAAAAGAATTTATGACATGGGCTGGTAAGTTAATTAGCCTATTTTGGTAGAATCAGTAAGAAAACAAATTGCTTTTCATGGAAGAAAAAGCTTATATGAGTTAATTTTATGTTCAAGAGCACTGTTTATGTGTCCTTAATATACTGTATAAACCTACAGTGATTTGCTTTGCATGTTGTTCAAAGATGTTTCACCAGGGAACTTCCTGTTTTTGGCACGTATTCTGCCATAACAGAGGATGACATTTTATTTTCAGGAGAAAAATGATCAGTATGTAGTTTGTTTTTTTATAAGCATCTTTTTTCCTATGGGGCATAAAATTTTGGCCTTGGCAAAAAACAAGAGATGTAATGGAATTGAGAATGTATGAATATCAGAATATTTATAAGAACATTGTTACTCCTTCTATTTGTCATTTATATTGTCAAGCCTCATCTCATTTTTTCCTGGACCTAGATTTTCAGATGTGATGAAATAATATCACTTTCAGAAACTCAGTTCTCATTTCTAGGTCTTCCTTGTATCTATTGTAGGAATTTTGAGTATCTGCTTTATGTTGCATAGTTTCTGGAATTCTAGCTTCAAACAGGGAAAACTGATCTGTACTGGTAGCCTTCGGTGGATGAGTGGGTAGTCTTGGTTTCTCTAAGGCAGTGGCTCTCCTATATTTGACCTTGGAACTCTTATATTATGAAAAATTATTGAAAACCTCAGAGATTCTGTTTATGTACATATGTCTATCTACATTTACCGTATTAGAAACTAAAGCTGAGAAACCGTTAAAAGACTGATTAATTTATTTACAGTAACAAAAATAAAGCTATTGGATGATAACAGAAATAAGTTTTTATAAAAAATAGCTTTATTTTCAAAAACAAAAGAATTAGAGAGAAGAATGGGATTGGTTTTCACTTGTACAAACCTCTTTAAAATCTAGTAGAAGTTCTGCTAGGTTTTTATATCTGCTTTTGCATTAAAAAATTATTTTTTTAAGAGAGAGAGGGTGAGTGGAGGAGAGGGGTAGAGGGGGAAAGAGAGAATCCCAAGCAGGCTCCTCACTGTCAGAGCACATGGCTTGACCGCATGACGCTGGGATCATTTTCTGAGCCTAAATCAAGAGTTGGTTACACAACTGACTGAGCCACCCAGGTGCCCCTGCTTTTAGATTTTTATATGTTGTCTTGGTTGACTTAAATGAAGAAAAGTTGGTCTTATGAACATATACAATTAGGAAAGAAGGACATATTTTAGTACCCTTTTTAGAACATTGAGGATATTCTTTTATCCTAACCAAAACTCAACAGTCGGTAGCATTTTAAAGGTTAGTTGCAGAGTGGAATCTGAAACAATATCAAATGTTTTTGTCCTCCCTTATATTACAATCCTTGTCTCAACTTTCAGTGGATCATTTAGCTATGTAGGATTTTTCAGTTTCACCTGAAACATGTTGGTTCACTTAGTTATAAGATAGTAGTATTTGTTAATATATTCACAGACCAATTCAGAAAAAGTCTTTCGGTGTTGGGAGACTGTCAGACTCTTAGCGGAAGATAAAAGTACCCTAACTTTCTCATTTTCACTTAAAAGCTTCAATTTTGTCATTGGCAATGACTCCTGTCAGTTGTTTTCCCTGAAGAGGCAGGCTCATTTTATTCATTTTCAAGATATTTTGCCAAATACCCAAGTTGAATAACCATAACTTATGTGAGTCATTATTTAAGTAAAAATTGTGTTCCATGAAAAACGTGGCTGGTTCAGGTCACACTTCAAACAGTTGCATAAGCGACCTCCCTTGAGATATTGCTTATATCCTGGTATGCAGTTGAAGTGTGATACGATTGTGCACTTCCCATTTATGTCACAGAATACTAAAAATGCCCTTAAAGGTAAATATTTAATACAATGAACTGTTATTGTTTTATCAGGACACTGTTAAGTTCAACTGGCTTTTGAAAAATTATTATGATTACTGTAAGTGTGTAAAGAAGACAACGACTGCTCGTGCAGTTAGGTGCCATTACCTAGATTCATGCTAAGACGTGCCAGAAGTTTCACTCACCATTGCTTTTGCACCATCAGTGCAAATATCAACACAGTGAAAAAAGGCAAAAATACCTGCATATTGTGATGATAATAGTTTTGACCTTGCAGAACCCCTTTAAGAGACTGGGTCTCATTATCTTCAGAGGTTCATGGAGCAAACTTTGGGAACTGCTGCTCTAAGTCATAAATATACAAGAGAATGAATATATTGTTCTACAATTATTATCTTTATTATTATTCACTTAGAAATGTAAAGGAATTTCTAAAAAAAATAGCCCTGGTAATTCTAATTGTACCCATGAGAAAAGGCGGCAATTAGATTATTTAAGAGATGGAGAAACCAAGTCAGTGTCGTTAAGCCATTTTGCCTGTGACCAGACAAAAGAAGATGATATGCTGTAAAGGCTCGAATCTGAATGATCAGAATGAAACCAGCAAGAGAACCAGTACTTGCCTGGACGAAAATGATATTGAGCATGAGCTTTTCCCAACATGCTCTTTGCATCTTGTATGCAAATTTGAAGTCTTCTCCAAGAAAGAGTATCTCAAAGAGTATGGCATGTAGGGAGAATACTTCGAAGGGGCAGCCTGAGAAACCTGTGCATAGCAACCATTAGGAGATGTGAGGGGTGATGCAGCAAGAAGGAAAGGAAGCTGATTTAATGGTCTGCTGTGTGCCAGGTACTGCACAGGGCACTTCACATACGTTACTTCTTCGTTCTTATGACAGACTTATGAGGTCACTGTTATCAGCCTCATTTTGGAGATGGTGAAATAGAACCTCAGATGTTAAAAAACTAGTCTGAGACTACATGCTTCCATGGGTTGGAGTTGGAATTCAAACCATCTCTTTTGACTATAGGATGGCAATCTGCATGTAAATATTCAAGAGCCTCTTGGACTACTGTCGACTGGCCAGTTGTTAGTATATCTGTCTTAAAGCATATTTCTAAATATGCGTGCGTACACTTCAAGTTTGATTTTTACCTTTCTGAGTAAAACAAACACAATTTTGTGTTCATTCATCCACTAGGGGGGGCAAGAGTGCTAACTTGTTAAGTAGATAATGACTGATGAGTAGCATATAAATTATAGGAATGTGATATGATTTATAATTATATGTATGTACTGTAGGAAATTATACATGGAAAATTCTGAACAATTAGCTAATGACTATTCTTGGTCAGAAAGATGCTGCGCTATCTTCTTACTGAAACCCAGAGACTGCTTTCACCCCCTAAATTAATGAAAAATAAATGAGTGTAGTTTAACATAAAAACATGGCTGGCAGTTGACGGGAGGGGTCATGTAAACTGTATTGGCAAAAATCAGCAGTAAACCAACTGAGAAAAATTCAAATTCTAGTCTCAAGTTTGTTCACTTTTTTGTTCTTAATACATGTAAAATTTAACATTATTTATTTAACTTTGTTATAATCTGTGTAAAGCAGTGGTATCTGAAAGAAGTGATATGATTTTCCTCAGACATTATTGAAATCTTAAAGGAAAGTATTACATAACTTTTTGTATTTGGATAATGCTTTTGTTTATCAATATTTTTATCCCATATCTATCATTAAAATATGGCTAGGTATGGAGGGTCCCTTAAAATAGTGGTACACCTAGTTCCTCATTTATATAATTGCCATTTGGGTAACTTATAATAAAATCATGAAGTACTTAAAAAATGTGAACCGTGAAATAATTACATAACATTTGCCATTATTTTTTTTTCTTTCCAAGTATTTTTATTTGGAAAGGAATTTTGGCTATTGTCCTGATTTATTGTTCTTCAAGAGTCCTATAAACTTTGGGTGATGATTACTGTGAAAAAAAATTAGAAATTCCATGAGCATCATAACCATGATAATTGTGAAACTTTGCCAACTAGATTCTTACTCTGCGTGTTATGTGTATTTTGTTTTTGTTGTTAAGTTATAGTTTGTAAATGAGAGGGTCAAAAATAGTTTATCGTTTGACTATTTATAGATACAATGAAGACTTTTCTTGAGCTCTATAGAGATTTTTTTTCATTTTCTGAAAATCTCTGAGGGGTGACTAAAATAATATATCTTTACATGATTCTAATTTTGAGAAGGTATGACTGTTGGAGACAAATAGGCCAAGGTTCATAATCTGATTCGCTCTGTTAATACAGGCCATGTGATGTTGGGGTATATCTTAATCTTCTTGAACATTAGTATGTGATTGGACTTCAGGGTTACTGTTGCGTGGTAGGCACTGTGGATACAAAGTCAAATCCTGAGCTGTTCTGTCTTTAAGGATGTCAGTCTAGTGGGGGCGTTCTAGAAGCAAGCAAACCATTCCAATGAGGTGTGGTGAGGGCAGTAATGAAGTGATGCCCGCTTGCTACTGTGGCATCAGCTAAAGGGTTACCAACTTAATCTGGGATATAGTCCATGGAGATGCTCCAGAGGAGGTAAGGCTTGAATTTAAAGTGCTAATAGGTATAAAATTTGGGGAGCCAGGAGGAAAGAACATATTACAAGCAGAAGAAATAGCATGGGACATGTCACGGTAGAAGAAGACAGTTTGACTCTGTTTTTAGTATGGTTTTAATTTTTTGAAATAATTTTATAGCACCCAGTGCTCGACACTACTAGAGCCCTCCTTATCCTATCCCCCATTTAACAACCCCCACCCCCACCCATCTCCCTTCCAGGTACCCTCAGTTTGTTTTCCGTAGTTAAGAGTCTATTTCCTGGTTTGCCTCTTTTTTTTTCTATATGTTCGTGTTTTGTTTCTTAAATTCTGCATATGAATGAAATCATATCATATTTATCTTTATCTCACTGACTTATTTCACTTAGCATAATACTCCCTAGCTCTATCCAAGTTACTGCAAATGGGGAGATTTCATTCATTTTTATAGCTGAGTAATATTCCATTGTATATATACACAATGTGCATACAATATTCCATTGTGTATATATATATATATATATATATACCACATCTTCTTTATCCATTCATTAGTTGATGGACATTTGGACTCTTTCCACGATTTGGCTATTATTGATAATGCTGCTATAAACGTTGGGGTGCATGTATTCCTTTGAATCAGTATTTTTGTATGCTTTGGGTAAATACCTAGTAGTGCAATTGCTGGATTATAGGGTAGTTCTATTTTTAACTTTTTGAGGAACCGCTATACTGTTCTCTAGAATGGCTGCACCAGTTTGCATTCCCACCAACAATGTAAGAGGGTTCCCCTTTCTCTACATCCTCATCAATACCTATTGTTTGTTTCCTGTGTTGTTAATTTTAGCCATTCTGACAGGTGTAAGGTGATATCTCATAGTAGTTTTGATTTGCATTTCCTTGATGATGAGTGATGTTAAATATCTTTTCATGTGTTTGTTAGCCATCTGGATGTCTTCTTTGGAAAAATGTCTATTCATGTCTTCTGCCCATTTTTTAAAATTATTTTTTTAAATTCAAATAGAAGTTAGGTACCTTATAGTATAATAATGATTTCAGGAATAGAGTTTAGTGATTTATCACTTACATATAACACCCAGTGCTTATTCCAGTGAGTATTGTCTTTAATGCCCCTCATCCATTTTAGTCCATCTGCCAGATCCAACACCCCACCAGCAACCCTCAGTTTGTTCCCTCAGTATGTATTTAAGAGTCTCTTATGGTTAATCTCCTTCTCTGTTTTTATATTATTTTTGCTTCCCTTCCCTTTTGTTCATCTGTTTTGAATCTTAAATTCCACATATGAGTGAAATCATATGGTATTTGTCTTTCTCTGACTGACTTATTTCACTTAGCATAATACACTCTAGTTCCATCCACATTGTTACAAATTTTTGCTCATTTTTTAACTGGATTATTTGTTTTTGAGGTATTGAGTTTGATAAGTTCTTTACAGATTTTGGATACTAACCCTTTATCGGATGTCATTTGCAAACATCTTCTCCCATTCGGAAGGTTGCCTTTATTTTTGTTGATTGTTTCCTTTACTATGCAGAAGATTTTTATCTTGTTGAAGTCCTGATACTTTATTTTTGCTTTTCTTTCTCTTGCCTCAGGAGACATATCTAGTAAGAAGTTTCTATGGCCGATGTCAAAGAGGTTATTGCCTATGTTCTCCTCTAGGATTTTGATGGTTTCCTGTATTACATTTAGGTCTTTCATCCATTTTGGATTTATTTTTGTGTGTGGTGTAAGAAAGTGGTCCAGTTTTATTCTTATGCATGTTGCTGTCCAGTTTTCCCAACACCATTTGTTGATGATACTGTCTTTTTCCAACTGGATATTGTTTCTTGCCTTGTTGAAGATTAGTTGACCATATAGTTGTGGGTTTATTTCTGGGTTTTCTATTCTGTCCCATTGATCCATGTATCTGCTTCTGTGCCAGTACCATATCATTTTGATCACTACAGCTTTGCCATAGAGCTTGAAGTCCGAAATTGTGATGCCTGCAGCTTTTTCTTTTTCAAGATTACTTTTGGTATTCAGCATCTTTTGTGCTTCCATACAAATTTTAGGATTGTCTGACTCTTAAATTATAAGAATTTAAAGTGAAGATGGAGTTTTTATAAAGAAAGGATGCTGTATTTTGTCAAATGCTTTTTCTGCATCTATTGACAGGAATAATGCAGGGGAGTAAGTTGGAATTCTACAGTGGGGCTGACACGAGTGTATCTTGAGAACATATTATTATATTTGATTCTTACTTAAAATTTTTTAATGTTTATTTATTTTGGGTTGAGAGAGAGAGAGAGAGAGAGAGAGAGAGAGTGAGCGAGCAGGCAGGAGCAGAGAGAGATGGAGGCACAGAATCCAAAGCAGGATCCAGAATCTGAGCTGTCAGCACAGAGCCCAACATGGGGCTCAAACCGACAAACTGTGAGATCATGACCTGAACCGAAGTTGGACGCTTAACTGACTGAGCCACTAGGTGCCCCAAATCTTATTTAAATGATAGGAAGTTATTCATAGCTTTTCTGTAAGAAGTGACAGGATTTTTGTATTTTAGAAGAATCCTTGGCATTGCACTGGGGAGAAGTTAGAAGGTGCTGCAGTAGATTCAGTGAGAAGTGGTGTAGTCTGAGCTAAGACTATGTACGAAGAGGCCCAGGGAACCTATGGTGACTCAGGCTTCAGGTTTGAGTGACTGTATGGAAAGTAGAGGAGAGGAACAAGTTCTTTTGAGGGGGCTTTGAGCTGGATGTAGAGATTAAAACAAAATAAAATGTAACTGTGAAACAGTGTTTGAGAGCTTTCAGTGTACCAGCAATACAGTAAGGTTTTTAACATATTTATTTCTTAGTGTCCCTTTGAGGTATTACCATTTATAATTGGCAAATGAGAAAGCAGATTCAGGTAGGTCACATATCTGACCTAAGATTATAGCTAGAAGTGGTGGAACTTGGAATTGAATCTAGGTCTGTCTGACCCTAAAGTACCACTTTTTCTCACTCTATTACTTTGGGAATCATCATGCAGATGTAGTTAAAGCAATGGGTATAAATGGAAATGGTCAGGAGGAGTATATAGACAGAGAAGACACAATGGCAAAGGATAGAACTTGGGCAAATAACATTAGATTAATGGAACCCACTCAAATGAAACATCTTCTGTGTCTATATAGAAGATGCATTCAGGGTGGTGGGAGGCTGACGAGAAAAAGCACCACAACCAAGACAAAAACATTAGAATCATCCTTCAAGGCTCTCATTCTTTCTCACCCCCACATCCAGTCCATCAGCAAATTCCGTTGGCTTTGCCTTCAGAGCATATGCGGAGTCTGACCACTTCTTCCTGTCCAAGCCGCTCACGTCTCCTCTGCTCTAACAGGACTTCCCTGTGTTTATCCTTGTGTCCCACCCAACAGTTAGACCGGTCCTCTCAGAATGTAGATCAGATCGTCACTCCTCTGCTTACAACTATCCACTGGTCTTCCCTGTCATTCAGAATATAATCAAAACCATCAACGCCCACAGGGCAGTGATGACTGCCACAGGCCACTCCTCTAACCTCTCCTTCTGTGTCCTCCCCAGGGTCATATCACCTGCCATAAGCTAAGCGTGCTCCTTTTCGGACCTTTGCACTGACTGTTTACCTGCCTGGAATGCTTTTTCCCCCACATCTCTGTCACTCTATCACAGTGATCCAACCAACCTGTCTGAAATAGCACCTTCCATTATCTTATTTTTACCTCCTCATTCAATTTTTCTCCTTAGAATTTTTATCAGTGGGCATATTAAACTTGTTTGTTGCCTTTGTGTTCATTGCCCCCAGAATCTCCATCCTATGCCCAAGCCTTATAAAAGTAGAGATTTTGCCTTTTTTGTTCACTCTTCTATCTCCAGGATCTAGACTATAGTAAATGAGCAACAAAGTTTTAGATAAATGAATGCAGCCAGACTGGCTTTTAAAAACACATAAATCAGATTACGTTACCCGCCCCTCCGCCCCCGTTCAACTCTCCCACCCCCATAGTCTCCCATTACCATCGGAATAAAATCCAAACTCCTTTCCATGGTCTACATGGCCTTCCATGATCTGGACCTTGGCTGAGACTGACCCTAGTCTTGCCACTCCGCCCTGGGTAACTACATTCCAGCCACATTGGCCTTCTTGTTCTTCCTGGAACTCATTAAGCTCATTTCTTCCTCTTACTGCTCCCTCTGCCAGCCACTCCTTCTACACGGTTGGCTCCTGTTGCTCCTTCAGATCTTTGCTCAAGTACTACTTCTGCAGAAAAGCTTCCCTAGACGACCCTCCCTTAAAAGAGTGTGCCCAGTACTTGCCTCTTCACCCCAAATCTTCCCAGGGCTCAGGCTAATTTTTATCATCGAAATTGTCACCCCCTGAGCAATGTTGTTCATTTAATAACTTAATGAACTCTCTGTCCACCTGGCTTGTAAACTTCAGGAGGGTGGGGGCATTTTCATCATATTCTCAGCATCTAGAAGGAAGCACTTGGTACATCTTAGAAGCCCAATACTTAGAGGATGGATGAATGAAATACTCCTGCCACTCCTGTGAGGGCAGTTCATTGTTATTGTGAATACTTGAATCCTCTTTGGGTGACACACGGTTTAAATAAATGCCTAAAACGTCTAGGATGAAGGTTATGCAGTTTGAACATTAAGTAATAAGACTACCTTTCCAAACTTGCTCATGGAATTCCAGTACAATACTTTATAGAGGTTCTTTGTGCACATTCTTGGGAACCCAAACCTCTCAAACTTTCAAGATGCTGTAATTTTTATTTTTAGTTGTTGCCAAAATTATTCGACTGGATTAGGGACTAGATCCTGAAAGAGAGTGAGTCCATATTCTCTTTCGTATCCCCCAGCACCTTACCCCGAGTTCAGCACAGAGTAGGTGTTCAATAAATGTTTGCCAATGGTAAGTGGCAAATTACATTTAAAATTTTACATTTCAAGATTCAGAATTTTCTGTAAAGTATTTTCAGTTTTTGTAGATTTCAAAACTGAGCCCCGTTCCCCCCACCCCAATCTCAAGAGGCTTAACCTTTCAGAAAACGTTTGGTTGTGGAGAGACTGAAGTAGAGGAATGAGGAAGGGGGATGGCCCATACTAAATTTAAATCTGTCCTCCAGGCCAGAGAAACAGAGGGGACCTATAATCATTTATTCACCTACAGTTCCTCCTTCTTTGGATGAGGTTGGGTGGAGGCAGGGAAAGGCCCAGTGGTCCAGCATCCTTCTTCACTCTTATTTTGTTTTTTGATAAAACAGCCAGTGTTCAGTGCGGCTCCAAAAGTTTTGGTTTGGGGATTAAAAAAGCGAGCAACAGGTAGCAGTGACGCAGGTTTTGTACAGTCACTGAGCTGCACACACCTTAAGCCAACATCACCCGTGAAAGGTGGCAGTGTTTGAACTGAATCTGTGCTTTTTTGATGGAGCAGCACCTTTTCAATAAAAGCACGTTTATACCGACTCCTTAAGAAGTTTAGACTGGAGGGCTGTCTCCAGAAACTGACCCCCCCTTCTGCCAAGCCCCATTTGTTTGTCTTGGCAGCCGGGCTGTGTCTGCTTGGCTGGTGCTAATGCTGGGATGTTAAATTGATGAAACACAGAGCTCTTGATCCTTTTCAGTGAGGCTTCTATTTGGTTAATGGCAGGGTAGAGCTCTTTGCTGCTAGCCACCTGTAACTGGCCAAGTTAAAAAAAAATAGATGCTGAGATGTGGAAGAGGAAATTTTTCTTTAAAAGAAAAAAAAAACACCCTTACCAAATACTTCATTTTTAAAAATTTGTTTGCCTGTTTGAATATCCAAAATAGATCTAATAGCACTCAAAAAGAAAATAAGAAAAAGAAATCACCTAAATCCCACCACTGTTTTTGGGCAGTGGCAATGGTTAGGCATGGGACGGAGAATGTAGTGTAGTTAGGGATTTGGGGACCTGTGGCAAGACACTTCATTAGAATAATTAACCCTGTTCTTCATTGTGGCTTTTGTCTAATTCCTTCTTTGATCTAGATAGAATTTATTTTTTCTTCAGGTGATTATAATATATGTTCTATTCAGTATAAACACTCAAGCATAGATAACTTGCCAAAAATATGGAGGTGTTTGGCTTTTTGAGAATTTGGGCATTTCAGAGCTATGGACCAGGTACACTTGTGTAAAATGCACTCATGTTTGTTCGCTGTGCTTGGGATTAGGCCAGCCTTTGGCTGTCAGTCTTTGTGACTATACATTGTTCCACAGGCCTTGGGCTAGGCTATGACTAGACTTTTTAGAATTAACAGCACAGAAAGGAAACAGTATAAATCATCTCTCTGGTTTATGTTTCTCAAGAGGGGTATATAATATTGCTTAAGTTGTTACAGGTGTTGATAGTCCGCTAAGGTCGGTGACTGTATCAATCCCTCACTTTATTCAGGCTTCTTCTCAAATGTCCCCTCTCAGAGAAAAGAATCAAAATGGCAAGCCCCTTCCCTGTTACTCTTTTACCATTCACCTGCTTTATTTCTTTGTAGCAGTTACTGCGATCTGAAATCATTTTTATTTTTATTTTTATTTCATACCTCCTCAATTGCAATGAGAGTTCTGTGAGGACAGGGGTTTGTTTTCTTACTCACTTCTTAGTCTTCAGTGCTTGGAACTATCCAGGATATGGTAAGTGCATGATAAATGTGTGTTGAATGACTGAATAAGAAAAGGGAAGGAGCAATAAAGATGAAGTGAAGAAAGGAAATAATGATTGTTTTCCAGATTATATCCTTCAACATGTGCCTAGTTAAACCAGGACAGGGAAGCTCATCAGTCTTGCACCTGTGAAATAATTATTAGTACTTTTAATAAAACTTTGGGTGAAAACTGGATTACATGTAGCAAACACATTACTTAGCCCGAGTAAATGAAATCATTAGGTTAGCCAAAGATCAGAGAATATAAAAACATTTCATTATATGGTTGAAAGACTGGACAAGTTAGATTTGTTTTCATACAGGTTTTAAAAGAGTATGTTCTTGGGGATTTTATCATTTGTCATAAGAGTGTATTTAAAATCCTCTTGTTCACCAGGCTCTTTTAGAAGGGATAATAGGTTTGTCCATTTCAGAATCTCTATTAGTTGCTTATATCCATTCTCTGCGTGCACTAGCATTTCTGGTGCTGCTGTAGCATGTGATGCTACAAACAGATGGAATTGACAGAAGAAAATATCTCCTGTCCACTAAAAAAAAAAATATTTAAGGATGATGTTTGATGCATAACAGATGGCATGAGAAATAGCCTGTCAAATTGAGATTGGTGATAATGGATTAGTGAGCAGCCTGTAATTAACTACTAATTATTCTTCTCATGAGTGTATTTCTTTCCACTCTATCGACATTTTATGTGAATCAAACAACTGTATTTCATACTTTCTTTTTCATGTTTTTATATTAACTTCTACCATAAGATTTACCTGTTTTGTTTTACATTCTTCCTAATAAATACCTTTATCATATTTCGTCAAATTCATATGTGAGAATTAGACTGTTTTGGGAGTAAGCCTATCATGTGTTACTTAGCTATGTCCCTGGCATACAGAACATACAACATATGTATGTTGGTGTTAATTAAGTATTGCAAATTTATTTAGCCTTTGCTTTATTATAAGACATTTAGCTTCTGTCTAGTTATTGATACCATAGGTAAGGATGTGCTGAGTATACATCTTAATGTCCATGGCTTCATGATTTCTTCAATTCATGGTCTTATAATGAATTACCACAGGGAGATAATCTTGTCAAAATGTGAACATTTTTATATCTCTTGATTTGTGAATGGGTAACATTGTTTTATAATTATGCCCTCAATGTTTGAATATTCCTATGGTCTTATAAAATAAATAAAGGTATTTGTTACCTTATCCAGCATAAGTTATGGCAAGTTCTTCTCCCTGACACATTATAGCTAGAAATATTTTCCAAATTAGATATAGGTAACAAGCTTTTTCTTTTTCAATTCTAGGCCTGTTTTTTGTATGGTTGTAGTGTTTGTGGATTTTATGAATATACGATTTTGTTATAAATTATGAATCTCACTAATTTTTAAAAGGATTAGTAGATCTTTGATCTTGGACACTTGTTAATTGATTATTATTGCAAGTTTTTTTTTTTAATCTTCATGTGGAGGTCTCTAAAACTTTGACATTCTTGAAGTCCATTTTTTTTCCTTCTTTAAACTTTTGAAATTCTAGTGGCTTTGTAGTTGTTTCATATTTTTAAAACATATACCACATGTTCATATGATATAAGTTACATAACTATCATCCCTTTCTGAGCTCTATAACTCTACAGAGGAACAAGATAAACTAGAAAATTCATCTTGACTGGCTTCAGTAAGCAGAAAAAGAGATCTGTGACTATTTCAGATGCCCGGATCTGGTTGAAAATCAGCTAATGATCAGTTTAAAAGGAAAAAGTAAATGCTCTTAATATTTAACTCTTCCTGGTTTTGTTTAGAAATTTGAAATACTAAAATTTTTCCTTGATGACATAACTCTATGATAATAGTGTCATTGTTGATATTAGGATGATAGCTGTTAGTGATAATAAGTATAATGGGATATTTTTATATGCATAAGACCCTGAGGTAATTATGCATTTTCTCATTTAATCTTATTATTATCCCAGATGATGAAACTGAGGTCTTGAGGAGTTAAATGAAACTTTCCCTAGAAGCGACCATAATGTTCAGACTTGGGTCTGTCCAGTGTGAAAATCCTAGGCTCTTAATCATGATGCTATGCTAAATACATTGGTTTTGAAAATGTTATACTTACCATAAGGATTTCTTTTTAAAAGTTTCTTCCTTTCAGATTATGTGGATTTGTATTACTATTTCAGAGTTGGAATATTAAATATATAAATTTTTAAATTTTATCCAAAATATTCTTGATGACCAGGTATTGCTATACATCGGGAAAGCCATTCTCCAACATCTCTGCATGGAGCACATAGTTACCAGTTCTATCTAAGTTTTCCTCCCTGGTTTCAGTCTGTTCCGTAATCTAGGCCTCTTCCTTGAACAGAATCCTTCCCTCAACTGCCAAGGTAATCAGAATAATTTGGATTCTGGTTCAGAATGTGCCTACTACATTCCTTATCTGGTGGTAGTTTTTTTATATTTAATGGTTTATAGGATGTACCTTTGAGAACTCAAAAAGATGTTTTGTATACAAAATTGCTTTTTATTATCATTTTTCATTAATATTTCCCATGTTCTGCAAGTTTTTGGCAGTTGATGTCCTCTGGGCAGTAAACAAAGTGAACTTGATAAAATTACGTCACCGTGGTCACAGTTTCTCATAGAATATTTAAGTGTCGTTTCAAGGTTCTTGTTACATTTAGTCCTATTCTTATTGAAAATGGTGTGGCACTTTCAGTAGAAACCCTTTCTGATACCTGGAGGTGCCACTAAGTACCTATTTAAAATCATGACCACTATTTACATTAGAAGTTCTTCACCTGGGGACCACGGAGAAGGCTTCAGGGTATCTTGGCAAAGTCTGGAGTAGTATGAAGCACTGTGTTACAGGACCACTTTTTAAAACAGTTCATAGTTTTCATCATTCATTTAGTTATTCATTGAATCATAACTCATTCAAATTCCCAAGAAAAAAACTGGACCCAAAGAGAGTTATAAAATATCCCTATTCTGAAAACCCTATCTGCTTTTCTTTAACCACTTATGCCTCAATACCAGACCTTTTATGAAACCTATTTTGACCATACTTTCTGTTCCTATTCTTTTTTTCTTTTTTTGAAAATTTAAATATAGTTGACACACAATGGTGCATTGATTTCAGGTGTACAGCATAGTAATTGGACACCTTTATTTTTATTTTTTTTAATGTTTATTTATTTTTGAGAGAGAGAGGGACAGAGCAAGAGTTGGGGGGGTGGATGCAGAGACAGAGAGGAGACACAGTATCTGAAACAGGCTCCAGGCTCTGAGCTGTTAGCACAGAGCCTGATGAGGGGCCCAAACTCGGGAATGGTGAGATCATGACCTGAGCTGAAGTTGGATGCCCAACCAACTGAGCCACCCAGGTGCCCTGAGTAATTGAACACCTTTAATTGTTATGCTAAGCTTACCACAAGTGTAGCAACCATCTGTCACCATACAACACTACTACAATACCATTGACTATATTGTCCATGCTGTATCTTTTATTCCCATGATTTACTCACCCCATAGCTGGAATTCTATATCTTCCACTCACCCTCCTCCCTCTGGACAGTGACCATTAGTTTATTCTCTGTATTTATAGGCCTGCTTCTGCTTTTTGTTTGTGTCTTTATTAATTTGTTTTGTTTTTAGATTCCACATATAGGTGAAATTATAGGGTATTTGTCTTTCTCTGTCTGACCTATTTCACTTAGCCTAATACCTTTTAGATTCATCTATGTTGTGTTATATATATATGTGTGTGTGTGTGTGTGTGTGTGTGTATCACATCTTCTTTATCCATTCATCAGTCAATAGACACCTGGGGTGGTTCCATATCTTGGCGATTGTAAATAATGCTGAAATAAACATAATCACAGGGGTGCATATGTCTTCTCAAATTAGTGTTTTTGTTTTCTTTGGGTAAATACCCAGGAGTGGAATTACTGGATCATATGGAATTTTTATTTTTAACTTTATAAGGAAACTGTACCTATTATTTTGTCAATTTTCTATGCTTACCTCTAAGAATTTTTCATCTGCCACTGTCTTTAAGGCAAGGAGCCCATGGGCCTTTAGTCTTTGTTTTTAATTAACATTGTGATCATTTAGTCTCTAGTTGCATATGTAGCCACATTTCAGAGAGAGATGGGGAGGGAGGGAGAGAGAGGGGGATACACTATAATTTGGAGAACGTAGACCTTTGGGAAGATTGGCTGGTGTGAACTGGATATTTGAAACCTGTTATTTCGGTGATGTATGTTCTATACTTTAATAATGTTGAACACAGCTCCGGGATTCCATCTATTCTCCTGACAGTAAGAAGATGAATTTATCAGTTTTCTTTCTCTTTATCACTACAAGAACCACTACCTCCATCTCCAAATATTGCCAGCCCTAGACTCACCCTACTAAAGCCCTGCTCTCATTTCAGTGTGTCAGTGTGGGATAGACTTCAGTCGCTGAAGTGAAAAAGGAAGCAGTCGATCAATGCCAGGGACTCCTGGCCTCTGTTCCTCCTCACCCTGTGCTTTGTATCCTGTCTCCAAAAGATCAGTCACAGTAACTTGCCTTTCTTATAATTGCCTAACAGAGAGAATGAGTTTCTTTTGTGAATGTAAGTCAGAGTATGAAAGAAGGATGTAAAGTGTGCTCTATGTTTTAAGGATAAAAGTTGGTTTTGAATCAGGCTTTCATGATTCTAAAATAAGACAGACCCACAAACATCCAGGCTGGAGAATCTGTTTATCTTAGACTTGCCACTGGTTATCTCTGTCACCTTTACAACTCAGGCAAAAAGGAACAGTAGTGTACCTACAGACCAGGGATAGAGCAGGCGCTGTTAGCACATACTAACTCCACGATAAATGTTTGTTTTTTGGTGACATGGAAGCATCGTTTGACATCTTCCAGTTTTAGTGACTTACCTAGGAACTACTGCATTCCATTGAAAGCATAACAGCCATTTCTATTGAAAAAACCCAAAACTCTATATTAAGTAATTCAAGAAGCATGTAATATCTAATTTGGAGCAGTTCTCATTCCTCTCTGTCTGACTAGATACCAGATTGCTGAACATTCCAAATCTATAACAATAAAATTGATTGTTCCCTTATATTGCAAATGAATTAGAGCATTATTACTGTTTATTTGTTTAATGAGTTTCAACCCATAAATGTAAATGACTTCTCTCTAATCCTGGCTTTGTTCTGCCAGTTTCTTCTAAGTAATGCCTGTTCACAATGAGCAAACAGAGCCTGATAAAATTCACTCAGTAACATCGGGCATTTCAGGTTACTAGATAAAAGCGTACTTCATTTGTTTTTTGTTATAACCATGGCGCATCTTTATTTCATTTAGCATTTAGAAATGTTAAAAGATATCTCAAACCTCCAAGAAGAAAAAATGCTCACACCCCTACAACTCAAAGACTTCTACTGTTTACATTTTGGGTATTTTCCTTCCACGGTTATTTCTACCAATTTAAGACTGTGATATTCCAATAAATGCCATTCTGAATATGTTCACTCTAGTAAGTAAGTCTTGATCCTTTTGTAATTCCTCCCTGGGTTGGTTTGGAGCACGACACAGTGAGTGCTCTGTTTAAAAGCAGAACAGTGAAAAAGCAAACATACAAATATAAATAATGAACCAACAATATAAGAGCAGCCCACTGTTCTAAGCAGTGTGGTATGCAGAAAATAGTTCCTCTTCAAATGGTGGCCTAGCAGGGAAAGGAGGGATCATGAGGAAGTAAACGCTGGTAAGAATAAATGGGTATAAATGAATTATATAGCATTTTCAGCAGATCTGAATACTTAAATTTTTTTTTAGTGTTTATTTATTTTTAAGAGACAGAGTGCGAGCAGGGGAAGGGCAGAGAGAGAGAGGGAGACACAGATCTGAAGCAGCACAACGCAGAGCTTGAACTCACAGACTGTGAGATCATGACCTCAGCCGAGGTTGAACGCCTAACCAACTGAGCCACCCAGGCACCCCCGATCTGAATACTTTTAAAGATCATTTAGAAATGGTTTAAAATGTATTTCTTCTTTGATTATAAGATGTAGCAGACATGTAAGCAGCTCACTATGGACAGCGTGCAGGGAAACGGAGTCTACTCAAATTGGGTGGTTCAGGTTTTGCGGGGACTGACACTTGAACGATTTTGCAGACCACAATTTAGAAAAATTAATACAACCTTATCAATAAAAACTAGATACAAAAGTGAATATTTGGCAGGAGAAAAAATCATAAAAATTACAAATTCGATAAAGTTGACAAATACCACTAATATCACAAACTCCAGGAGAAACAAAATATTTTTATTAAGTAACTGCTTGACATATTTCTGTATGGTTTTTTCCTCCATTGTTTGGCTCCCATATTTTGCCTCTTTGTCAGTGATTGCACAATATCATTTTTGTAGAGAATATAGAAAGTTAAGTCAGTTTTTCTTCTAGCATGGCTAATCAGAATTTGTGTTTTGTGATTGATAACTGAAATGGCTGTAGCACGTGCACATAGTCACCTGCACTGTTTATAGTACCGCTACTGGGTTGTGTCTTTCAAATGCAGGAATTCAGATGGATTTCGTCTCGTACATTTCTCATCGAAAGAGAATAAAACCAGTATGCAGCATTTATAGTTATATATGTTGTATTTTCAAATATGCTTTTCATAGGGGAGAATTTCCATTTCGAGCAAGCATTGATGAAAATCAGTGCCTTTACTTAAAATTCTCCACATCTGAAGATAGGAAGACTATTCCACAGTCCAGATTCTGGCTTCACATATTGCAAACCTCTTTTCCCCTCACTAGTCCCACACTTCCAGGCCAAGCACTGTGACTGTTTCGACCTTTGTTTCATCCTGCTACTGCTATTAATGCTCTTCCCCTGGTCGTCTTCTATCTATTGTATTTTATTGAGGTAATTTTTAAAGTAAAGTGATATTATCTAGGACAAAGCTTACTGGCCAATTAGAACAACTAGATAATAGGTGGTAAGTGCTCTGTGTCAAGCTCGTGCTAAGTCCTGCGTCGTCCAGCCTCGAAGCCACTCTCGGGTCGTTACTGTATGGATCCTGATTCTGTAGAGAAAACTGAACTTGTCGGGATTTCTACTCAAGTCTGCCAGACACCAAAGCTTGTGTTCCAAACCACTACAAACCTCTTTTCAACAATTTATACTTGCAGTGGGGTGGTTTGAATCCAGACTTGATGCTATATTTTATGAACATGAGCATAGTAATGATAATATAATTAATGATGTAATTACACTCATTTTTACTATATATTTTCTAATCATAATTCCATATTCCTTTGGATTTTCTTAATTTAGTAGTCCTCGTCCTTTGACAACAAATTATTTTATAATAAATTCTCTGTAAAATCAAAATGGTAGGAGAGGCTTTGAAGGAGGTCGTGGGAGAGCAAGGGAAGCTGTCCTGTTTCATAGGAGTGTATGACTAAGGCCAACTATACTGCAGGGATGCCATCACCTTAGATAGAGAAAATCGCCTTCTGTCTGCATTGTCATACGAGAACAGTAGGTGACCCAGACCAGTACTGACAGCTCAGAGCCTGGAGCCTGCTTTGAATTCCATGTCTCCCTCTCTTTCTGCCCTTCCCCTGCTCGCACTCTGTCTCTCTCTCTCTCTCTGAAAAATAAATGAAAACATTAAAAACAAGTTTAAAAAAAAAGAAATTTATTGAAAGATTTAAGCTGGGGGCACCAGGCTGGCTCTGTAGGTAGAGCTTGTGACTCCTTGATCTCAGGGTCATGAATTCAAGCCCCATGTTGGGTGTAGAGCTTACTTTAAAAAAAGAAAAAAATTGAGACTGGTTGCTGAGGCAGATTGAAAGCGAAGATCTTACTGGCTGGTGGACTCCTGTGCTAAAGGAGCTGTTACCTAGACAGGTAATAGCAGCTGAAGCAAACAGTTTCATTTAGAAGCAATTTGAAATGTAAATTACCTGAGTTCCAGCTTGGACTGGAACAATTAGGACAATTTTCTTCATGAGAAAGACCAGAAATAACAGTTTTATGAAAGAAATAATACCCAAATATGTTCATGGACTATAATACATATTATGACCATATTTATTAAATCATGCTATATTAATTATGTTAATAAAGAAAATATATTATAAATATATGTTATAACATGATTCTGTTATAGATGATACTTTACAGATGATAAAGTTTATAGCAGGCCAATGCTTTTTAAGAATTCAAAACATAAGCCTTTATTTTTACAGTCAGTTTCTATTTTTATAAATATGACTCCTTGAATAAAGGGAAAAAATCCCTTAAACCTGAAAATTATTGTTTACTGTTTAACATCTTCAATAATGCTCTGTATGAACACAGTGGGTGGATTCTATTGCCTTGCCTTCAACATGCATAACTTATTTATGAAAAATCATAGAAATATATTAGGTTTTGGTTTCATTACTTTGAAAATTTGAAAAATATTTGGAGCAAGTTGTTATAACAAAAGTCCCCCTCTCCCCCGTATCATTGTATTTCTGTATCTGTAGTTACAAATTTCTGGGTCTGAAAAATGTACAGTTTAGGTCATAAAATCTCATTGACCTTATTTCTACATCTATTGGCATTGGAATAGAGCTAGCTTTTCCATTAGTGTTTCTATACCTATCTTTTAAAATTTAAGTTTCATATATTTTCTTTTCATTGCCAATTTAGTATACTCATGGTTTGCTACCATTTGGAATCTGCCAGTAAGAAGTGACCTCAGACATGATTGTGAAATCTGTGTCATTCTTTTCCCATTAACAACTGTTTTCTTTTTTTTTTTTTTTTTTTAACTGACATCTGTTCTGGGTAGCTCAGATCCACTTTAGCCAGGCAGTTGGTTTGTGCTAAGTGTTACTTGACCTTCAAGAATTTGCAGATTCGGCCAGCATTGGGTCAGATTTGATTGTCTCCAGTTTGAAGTATCTGGCCAACTTCTCTAGCCAGCACTAGGCTTTGACACCCCTAAAGGTCTGTAGATGATTTCATGAAAAGGTATGCTATCCTTTCACTTGTCTGCACTCTGTCTCTACAGTGAAAATAATGGAAATTGTGTGTTAGTGCTATTTTCTTTTGGAACATCTTATTTGATGCTCTTGTTTTCTCTCCTTCATTCCTTTTTTTCTCTCTCTTTCTCTTCTTCCCTTTCTCTCTCCTTCCTCCCTCCCTCCCTTCCTTCCTTTCTCTTTTTCATTCTTTCCTTCTCTCTTTTTTTGTTTTCCTTTTCCTCTTCCTCCCTGCACCCCCTTTCCTATTCCTCCCACTTTCTCTTTTTCTGAGGGTAGTGATGGGTTGCAATGGTCATATACTGTTTTATTTGTCTGGTTCCTCCTGCTGTGCCTTTCTAGCAAGGCAGGCAAGAGAGATGGTGGTGACAACCAGTCACCCAAATGGAATGGACCAGTAATAGTGATTGAGAAAACCTTCATGGAGTCTATGCTTTTGTAGTAGTAAGACATTTGCCGCAGACTGTAGTTTACCATAGACTTTCTTAGATGGCATACTCATGGCAGGCTTCACGTGCATTTGTGGCAGTGTCACCACTGAAAGTTTAGGAAAAATTCTCTAAGACAAACAAATTGCTGCCTCTGCACAGGCATGATAAAGCACCAGGTTGTGAAAGAATTCCACAGAGAACAGCAATTTGGGAATATTCATACAGCGTATTAAAATGTAAGTTTTTGTAACATGCCTCTTACAGAGACACAATAAACAAGTCTCTCCTGAAAAACAAAATAGAGTGTGTTTTTGTGGGGCAAGAGGGCCTTATATGATTTCAGTAGTTCCAAAGCCTGGTCCAGTGGCTCCCGGAGCATGCTTATGACCACAGAAGCCAATTGTATGGTTCAGTGCTTCTCTGAAGTGAAAAAAACTATCATTCCAAGGAATGCTCATGTGAAGTAAGGTGTAATATCAGCTTTGTCCACCCTTTTTTCAAACCAAACAGTATAGTTTTTGAGACAAACTTGGAGTCATAGACACACATAGTCAAGATCATTAGTGCCATTTTTCAGAACAGTGTATTGAGGGCTCAAGAAGGTATGTGAAACACTGTTCTGGGTTGTGAGGACATTCATGGTGAAAATGTCTTTTTTTTTTTTTTTTCAAAAACTTTTTTTAATGTTTATTTACTCTTGAGAGAGAGACAGAGCATGAGCGGAGGAGGGGCAGAGAGAGATACACACAGAATCAGAAGCAGGCTCCAGGCTGCCAGCACAATGCCCAACGCGGGGCTCGAACCCACAAACCGTGAGATCATGACCTGAGCTGAAGTCAGACACCCAACCAACTGAGCCACCCAGGCATCCCCATACTTTCTAAGGAGAGACAGATAGTAAGCCAATAAATGTACAAGAAAACTATAGATTAGCAGTGGTCTAACTGTGAGGTAGAGAAATAAAATAGGGTGTTATGATAAGAAATGACTGAGGTATATGAGGTGGTCAAGAAGACATAATATTTAGGTTGCAAACTGAAAGAAAAGAAAGTGTGAGAAGTGAGGAAAATCAGGAGGATCAGGGGGCAAAACATATCTGGTGGAGAAAACTGCTAAAAAGGTCAGTGAGCTATGGGGATGGTGTTAGAAGAGAAAATCAAAGAGATTGGAAGAAATCAGACCTTGTATGGCTTTGTAAGCCAGAATAAAAATTTAGTTTTAGGTTAATAGGGGACAATGGAATGTTTTAAGGAGAAGAATGATATACTACGATTTACTTAAAAAAAAATCACCTGTCTATGTAGTACATGAAAGGGGGGTGCCAAGAATTGAAGGCAGAGGCTCTTATTTTCCAGGTGAGAGATGATGGTGGCTTGGATTATGGTAGCAATGAGGGGCATGCAAAGAAGGAATGGATTCGGGATATGTTTTGAGGGTAGCTTGACAAGACCTGCAGGTGAATGTGACATGTGGAGTGAGAGGAAGAGGAAATAGGGATAACTTTCAGATTTTAGATGTGAGGAAAAGCCTGGTGGGCCATTGGGGGAGCAGTGGTCAAGAGTTCTATTTTGGCCATGGAGAGTGAGACTCCCTTTAGGTGTTCTGTGGAGATATTGAGGAGACAGCTGTGTAACCAAGACAGAGCCTCACAACGAGATTAGGTGATATCAACAGTTGGAAAATGCTCTTTAGAGCTATGGAATTGGAGGGGGTCACCTAAAGGAAGCCAATTGTCAGAAAGGAGGAGGCAGCCCAGAATTCATCTCTGCTTTCATGGCTTAGAGAAGGATCTAGTAAATGATACTGAGAAGGAGTAGTCAGTAAGGTAGGAGGAAATTGAGGGAAAATAACATTTTTCAAGAATGAGGCAAAGGTGGCTCTAGGTTTTGTGGGATCTGAAGTTTCATTAGTGTGGAGTTCCTTTTAAAGATAATCATGTAGAACTATTAATACAAAAATAAGCACTGATGTGATCATTTAGAATGAGAAATAAATCAGGAGAAATTACAAAGTACAGAGCTAAAAAATGCCACAAATATCACAAAATTCAGGAGAAAACAATTTTATTAATCAAAACACATGTTATATAACATTCTTTCCTCTACTTTTTCGTGAGGGAGGGTGCTTACTCTTGGATTGCTTCTTCATATTGTAACAAATTTATAATTTAATATTCTACAGAGATAGTGGAAAGATAATTAATTCAGTATGTATTATGACCCATCAAGATTATATTTTATTCTTGACAAATTTAGGGAAGTTATTTTAGTGTCACTGCCTATGACTGATAATGTCATGTAAGGTTTTAGAATTATGGTCAAAATGTGGGAAGCATCTGTCAAGCTTCTCTCATATGTGACCTCTGTAATTTCAGGGCATTTCAAGTTTTCACACACAGTGACTAGTCACATATGATCTTTGACTTGATGACACTTATAAACCAGTTCATTACTAATGTCTTTGTGTTTTCACCCAGCAAGACAGTTCTACCCTGTGGACAACTAGCAATAGCTGAACTATACAAGAAAGTTACTGTGAACCACAGAAATACATCCCAGTGAATCCATACTGAATATATCCCCCCCTGAATTTCTATCTATACAGATCCCGAAAACGCTTGCCATGGCCTTCCAGCGTAAGCTCAAGTGTGATAGAGAGGATGTCAAAGTGAAAGAGACAGCAATCTTAACAAGTTGGAGTTTAAGTGTCTTATTTTTGCAAACTTAAAATGCATCATGGAAACACTGTTAGGGCCACTCCCTGTGCCTTAGCAGTGGCCCAATCAAGTAAAGTGCCTGAACCTTTAACTTGGTTATTAGTTCCTCTGTAGGGAGTGAGCAGTAAGGTGAAGGGTATACAGGACAGACAGAAGATCAGGTGAGAGAAAAACAGAGAAGTTCCCACTGGATTTATAGTCAAGCATTAACTATTTAAGTTGGAGGCAATAGGTCTAGGTCTCTGGTAAGAAAGTTCTGTGTACGTGGCAACATGATGCTCTTGGCACATGTGACTCTGGTGAAATCTCCAGGCAGCAGAGACAGGAATGGTTACATTTTTAGGTGTGGGTGACTATGGATTTTCCTCTCTGAAACAAAGGAAAGACTAACTTTCTCTAACAATTGCTGCATTAGGGTCAGAAGTTTTGCCTTTTAGAGCCAATTGTCCTCTTTATGTTTAATATCTGTCATCAAATGTGTAAATGAAGATGTAAATGATTAAGATGAAGAAGTTTGTATCAATGATTTTTCTCAATTAAATTAAGGTAAGTCCTTCTCATTTCACATCTCAAAATCTGAGTTGTTTTGGAACCCAGGCACAACTTAAGTAAATTTCACATCTACATTTTGTTAAATTATTTTCGAACGTGGTACCGGGCAGACTGTCCTAACTCAAATTTTACAATAATTGAATATAAACTTAATAACTTTGCTCAAAATTGACCGAAGTTCTGTTCCTAAAGCCAAATAAATTTGGGTTGAGATCATATTATTTGTCTAAATAATCATCAATATTAACTGCATAAAAATAGGTCAGAGTGGAAATTGGAAAGAAGGCCTTGGAAGAGAAGAGGGATGTGATTGGAAGGGTCTCCTCCCATGGTCTTCATGGCAGGTCCTTTCATTGATCCTTTTGCTCATTCATGTTGTCAGTTGAAGTAACAGCAAAGACAGGCATAAGGAATTCTCAGATATTGGTATTTATTTAGTAAATTCTGGCTGAGACTAGAGCCCTTGCCTGATCTGCAATCTGTTCTTCTACTTAGACCAACCGTTGGAAGAGTCGCCTGTGATAGGGATGGGGCTGTGAGGGAAGAACACGAGAAAGATGAAAAGAAAATGACCCTGATGTTTACAATCACTTTAAACCCTTCTGAGTTTCCTTTATTTTCTTTATTTTGTGGCGGATTCCAGAAAAGGCTGTTTGACCTTTTTGTTGTTTCTTTTCTTGCCATTTTCAAAAACCATTTTAGGTTTTTAACTTGAATCGACAGATTTGTTAGAGCAGATGAGGAAGGAAGTTATGGGCAAGTTTCCTAGTACTTGGTTCAGCCAAACTTAGATTAGCTAATTCAACCCTCTATCCAAACACTATGTTCTCAGGAGGTGGTGAGTCTGCTTTTGTGGGAAGAGTCTAATTACTGCCCTCTCATGGGTTGGCCCTGAATACATTGTTGGAGAGCAGTAGTTTGTAAAGCCTCAGATGGATCAGGGATCATCTCTTCCACATGGTCTTTTGCATATTTGAAGATGTCCTCGTAGCCTTCCCCTCTGAAGGTTAAGCAGCCTTACTTTATTTGTTCTGCATGTCGGATGGTGTTGGACTACCCGGCAGTCTGATCACCTTTCCCTTGTGATGGTTGCTCATCCTAGAAGAGCCCTGACTTTGTTCATTGTTCTACCCTCCCAGCTGATTTTGGGGGATGCCCTCTCCTTTCCTGCTTCAGGGGCAAATCACGGTTAGAATGAACCACTCATTGTGGTTTCATTTTCTTTGACAGGGTTTGGTTTAAGGATGGTCATAGAGCCAATACTGGCCCTGTGAGCTGAGAGGAAGTCACCCAAGGGATACTTGAAAAGACTTTCCCAAATAAAAGAAAATGCCTTATTTGCTTCCATGTCCCTCCCTCCCTCCCTCCCTTCCTTCCTTCCTTCCTTCCTCCCTCCCTCCCTCCCTTCCTTTTACTTTTTGAACATGGACTTGTCAGTAGCTATCACCTAGAACTGCTGTGCCCAGCTTGGAGATGGTCAGAGAGACTCGAGTATGGGGTACAAGCTTGAAAGACTGAAAGTCCTAGGATCCTTAAAGTCAGGTTGAACAGCTGAGCACTCCTTCCACATAACTTCTTACCATTTCCTGTTTCCATTTCTTATAGTTCTCTGTTACTTGGTGCTTTAAGCATCCTGATAGATCCTAATCCCTTATTCTGTTTGAATTTACTTGCAGCTTCTTCCAATCAGTGATACCCTAAGCATCGTATGCAATATATTTTTCAAGGAATTTTTATATGTAACTGAAATCTTTCCTTAATGATTCATAAACATAGGCAAGACACCTAATATGGTTGATATGAAAATCAAATTGTCTTCTAAAATTTTATTCTGAGTTAAGGTGACAGCACTTGGCAGCATTTTTCTAAAGTGGGTTTAACACTAGCTGGTTTAGGCCTTTGATTTTATTAAGGAAGGTCCTCTGCCCCAGGGACATTACTGTTTGTTTAGCTAATCTCTTTTACAACTGGTACTGTTGATAAACGTAACATTTTGCTATTTGGTTCTTATTGGCTATTTTCCTATTCAATGTTTCCAAATAAAATGCATTAAAAAATCCTTCTCTTTTTCTCTTACAGAATTGCTTTCCCCCTAGTCTTAAGGACTGTTTATTTAACTGGGGTTCTAAAGCAGGTGGAGAAACTTTGCCACAGATTATTAGAACATTTGGTGGCTGCACCAGTTGGCAGAGACAAAGTATGTTTAGTTTCTGGCATTAGACTCAGGAGAAGGATTGTTTCTCCCAGTTTTGCTTCCCTCTTTGTTCTCCCAGATTTATTCTTACAAATATGAGCAATTATTTATTTTGTGACTTTTTTAGACATGAAGTACATGTCTGTGTCATTTCGCTACAAAGTGTTATCTATTTTTTAACAGCTTCGTTGAATTATAATTAACATATCATACAATTCACCTACTTGAAATTCAGTGGTTTCTAGTCTATTTACAGAATTGTGCAACCATCACCACAGTTAACTCTAGAACATTTTCATCACCCTAAGCAGAAACCCTACACCCATTAGCAGTCACTCCCCACTTCCCCCCGCGGTTCTTTTCCCTCAGCTCTAGGTACCCATTCGTTGATTTTATGCCCCTGTGGATTTGCCTATTCTAGACATTTTGTGTAATGGAATCCTACAATATAAGTTCTTTTCTGACTGGCTTCTTTTACTTTATATGTTTTCAAGATGCATCCATGTGGTAGCACACCGGTTCTTCATTACATCTTTCTTTGTATATAAAGTTTATTTATTTATTTTGAGAGAGAGAGTGCGAGCATGAGTGAGGGAGGGGCATAGAGAGAGGGGAGAGAGAAAGAGAATCCAAGCAGGCTCCACACTGTCAGCACAGAGCCTGACATGGGGCTCAAACCCATGAACTGTGAGATCATGACTTGAGCCAAAACTAAGAGTTGGATGCTTAGCCTACTGAGCCACCCAAACATCCTTCAGTCATTTTTATTGCGGACTAGTAACCCACCGTATGGTTCTATCGCCTCTTATTTGTCTGGTTTTCAGTGGAGGGCATTTTGCCTGTTTCCACTTTTTGACAATTTGGAATGATCTACTACTGTGATCTGAATTTAGTCTTCGCTTCCTTCAGTTTGCCTCCCAGCATGCAAAGTCAACTTGATAAGCAACGCTATTTGCCTCTGATTATACCCAGTATTTAGATACACGTTTTCATGTGTGAGACTTTGTTAACTGACCACTTAATCCCTTAAAAGGTGTTTATAGCTTCCCACAAAACAAGGATAAGGTAAGAAAGAAAACTCAGCATACATCTAAATGCAAATGACCATACACATAACTCCCTGAATTTAAAAAGTTCAAGAAATTCACATATGAACACATTACTTTTAACACAGACCGTCATTGTAGACCTGAGTTTAGATTTAAATTGGAAAAAAATACCCCAGGGTGTTTAATGTTTATCCATAAATGTCCAGGATAAGACCATGATGACAGCTACCAACTTATTTTTTATGATCTTGGAAAGACATGAGAGGAATAAATTTTTATCATGCGTCACACACAGATTTGCGTACCTCTTTCCCCTCTCCATTTAGAATTTGGTGAGGGTAGCAGGGAATTCTTTCCTTATTTGTTTTTGTAGGAACAGTAGAAGGAACTGTCTGTGCATTTATGTGTTTGTATTTTTTCCTCTGAAGGGAAGTTGGCGCTGGGCTCATTTTCACTTAGACACATAGCAATAGCTGTCAGTATGTGTTCTTAGCCTATAACTGAGCTGTGTTAAAGTTTCTTGTGGGATATGGTTATACATACAAGGACTGTTCCTTAGGGTGATTGCTTACCTTTGTGTTTCAATTCCATAAGTACAGGACTCTAGCTCCTTTGAATAGCTGTTCTGCAGGCTTGTATTGGTTGCAAATGGTCACCTGTAGATCAAAGATGAATGACCACACAGGTCCACCATAATGATTAGTTTCATTTTTTTCTTCTGCAAGGATTTTAAGTAATAATTCACCTAAGAGTAGTACAAAGATGAAATAGGATTGGTCGAACTGGAAATGTGAATGAAGTTTACTATGTCGCTCAATTCCTCCCTCCCTCCCTCCCTCCCTTCCTTCCTTCCTTCCTACCTTCCTTTCCTTCCTTCCCCTTTCCAACCTAGTGTCTCTGAGATCTCAGGTTCCCCTAAATGGACCTGTTACCTGTTAATATTGGATTAATTTATTTTAATACAGGTTGTACTTGTTCCCAGCTCATTGATTGTTAGAGAATCAAGGATTAAGCTGCTCTATCTTTTGTGGAAAATTAGTTCAAAAAACATTTATGAAAATCCACTAATGCCAATGTGTGAGCTGAATAAGATACAGTGGTGAGTCTCAATCAGGGAATTGTCTAGATACAGCTATTAGAGACTAAATTTTGTGATGGTAGGGATTCAGACCGCTTTTCCTAAACATTGTATGTACATCTATTTGCAAGCATAGTTTTTGACACATGGTAGGCATTCAACAAATATTTGTTGGATGAATGAATGCATAATTATAACATTGTACCAAAGTACTGTAATTAATGTGTGAGGAACATGGAAGGAACTGACTTCGCGGTGGTGAGCGAGGGAGTTTTCAGTGTACCTGTCTCTTAGCTGGGTTGCAGTGACTGAATAGGATTTCACTAGGCAGATAAGAACAGAGAATAAATTATGAAAATTACTTCTCATGTTCCAGACTCGCGATAGGTGAGTTATTTAACATTCACATTAGTTAAGCAAGGTAGTATTATTGTTCCATTGTGTTATTACTGTCATATTATATTAGTATATATTATAATAATCCTCATATTGTATTATTATTATACAAAGGGGAAACTGAAGTTTAGAGATCTTAGGTGACCACCCCACAGACAAAGAGCTTCTGGTGGTGGTCAGGTTTTGGAAACTCAAGATATCTGTCATCCCTTTCTATGTGAGTGACAAATAATTTCCCAAGTAATAGCCAGTGATCTAATTTCAAGATGGGAAAAACCCAGAAAACTTCCTTTTCCTTGCTACTGGTTAAAATATACCAGTGAACTTTTTCATATAACACTGGCTTTTGTGGCACTCTGAGCTGTCCCTCTTCGGTGCTGTCCATCGAGACGGTCCCCCTCTTGGAACCCAGCCCCCACACTGGGAGAAGTGCTACCCGCATGGAGAGGCACGTCTCAGACATATGCCCTCCAGGTGCCAGACGTGGGAGTGAAGAGCTTTCAGATGATTCCAGACCTCAGCCTTTCGAGGCCCTCTCAGCCCATTCTACGTTCCCAGCTAGTCTCCGGACATTGTGGAGTAAAAACAATCTATCCTTTTTGTGCCCTGTCTGAAATCCTGACCCACAGAACCTGAAGAAAACACGATGGCTGGAGATGCAGGCAGCAATCTAGTGACCAAGAGGAAAAGGCCACAAGAGTGCTCAGAGGCCTTGACATCATTAAGTTGCAGAATCAACAAATGCAGCCACTTACTGAGGACTTTTTGTTAAGGCTTCTGTTTCATTTTGATGTGATTTGGGAGCACCAGAAATTGTTCTGTGTAGGAAAGGCTATGAATATTTAAGCCAGTAACTATGGTATTGGATTGACTGATGAATAAACCAAGACCAGCTCTGTGTTTATCCTTTTCCCCATGACAAAGATGCAGCCTCTGACGGGAAAAGCGTTGTAACAGGAGCAGGATGCCCGTCACCTGGAGAGGATTGCTGGCACACTGGATGAATAACGGGCAGTCGTACATGATGGGGCTGCAATCTTTGAAAACAGAAATTCCAGAGAATACTTAAAGTGGCTTTTGTAGTCTGTGCACACACTAGAGTTGGAAACCATGCAGTTTCTAGATAACTCCTTTGTAATACACAGACATCCAGGTGTTACTCTAGTCCTCCACCTTAGCCTCAGGGGCTGAACCTGGTGGACCTGCTCAGCCTCTTTCCGGAGTGGAGAAATGGAGTGCCTTATGCCCCACCTCATCCACCTGGGGCTGGATCCGTGTCTCTCTCAGTGATACAATTCAAATAATTATTCAGGAACCTCAACTCCTATCTTAACTTCAGGTACAAAGCTGAATTTGAGGTGGCTTCTAGACTGTGCTGTGTAAAACTAGAACCAAAAAGATTCTAATCGAAAATTTATGTGTGGACAAAGATTTCTTGAAAAGGACGCAAAAAGCAATAACCCTAAATACCATTAATAAATTGGACTTCATCAAAATTAAAAATTCTGTTCATCACAAAACACCATCAAAATAACAGACTAGCCACGGATTGGGAGAATATATTAACAACACATATATCTGAAAAACAGTTTATATACTGAATATTTAAAGAAATTCCACAAATCTGTAATGAAAAGGTGAACAATCTAATTTTTAAAAATAGACACAATATAGAGCAGACATCTCACAAAAGAAGATACACAAAATGTCAATAAAATACATGAAAAGTATGGTATACCGTTGATCTTCGAACAGTGTGGGGGCCTGGGTGCTATGACCCTTGCACTGTTGAAAATCCATGTATGAGTTTTGACTCCCCCAACACTTAATTCCTAACATAGCCTATTGTGACTGGAAACCTTACCAATAACATAAACAGTCAATTAACACATATTTTGTATGTTATTTGTATTATAAATCTTATTCTTCCAATAACACTAGAGAAAAGAGAATGTTACGATGAAAATCATAAGGAAAATACATTTAAATACCATATTGAATTTACTGAAAAACTCCACGTGTAAGTGGACTCACACAGTTGTTCAAGGGTCAACTATATTCGTACAATAGAATACGAGTCAGCAATAGTAATAAGAAACTAATGCCTCATGCAGCAACATGGGTGAATCTCAAAAATATTATGCCCAGTGAAAGAAGCTAGATTAAAAAAAATCTACATATACTATGTTTCTATTTATAATGAAGTCTAAGACTAGATTTAAAAAAAAAAATCTATGATTATAGAATCAGAAAGTAATTGCACAGGAGTTGGAAAGAGAAACTGACTGGAAAGGGGCATGAGAGAACCTTTTGATTCCAACAGTTATGTTCTATATTTTGTTTTTAGTGTTGGTTACACTGGTGTTTGCAGTTTGGAAGACTTGGGCTGAATACCTAAGATCCATGTTTTTAGTGTGTGTCAATTAGAAAATGACACAGATAAAAGTAGTGATAATTTTCTCATCACAATTCTTTTAGTGAAACAGAGTAGAAATCCAAATTGAATAAATATATTCCCCTTACTCCCATGGGACTTAGTGAAATTATTTTGATTTTATTTATGGATTGGCAAAACTGACACACCGAACATTTTTAATTTTCCTGATCTATTCTTCTTGTATAAACTTCTCACCTGCAGGGCGGCACCTGGGTGGCTCAGTCAGTTAAGTGTCTCTTGATTTTGGCTCAGGTCATGATGCCATGCTTCGTGAGATCAAGTCCTGCTGTCAGCACAGAGCTTGCTTGGGATTCTCTCTCTCCTTCTCTCTCTTGCCCTCCCACCACTCTGCATGCAAGTGCACTCTGTCTCTTTCTCAAAAATAAATAAGTAAACTTTAAAAAACAGACACAAAACCAAAACTTCTCACCTGTACTGTGCTATATATATCTTCACAGGAAGCAGGAAAAGTGCGTCCAAATGCACAAGGGAATATGGCCTTGTAAGGAGTTGCTGTTTCTGATATAAAAGGTGTGGTCGAGCATCACTGTGGGCCAGGTGCTGAAGGGATCTAGGCCCACTTGTTGAAGGAATGAATTGGCAACAAATGAGGTATTTTTGGGACTGAATGTGCATTATATACTTATGTTAAGTTTAGGCATCATCTTCTAGGGAGCAGACACCATGGAAGTTTTTAAGTAGGGAAGTAATCTTCCCCCTGCCCCCTGAGAAGTTGGTAGAGAGTAAGCTAAAATTTGGAGAAACTCCTGGAAGGGACATTAGTGTGTGAATGTGGTTTCTGCTATAGAGCAATCGCTCTACAATAAAAATAACTTTTAGATTCTAATATTTTACCAGATTTTTATGCATGATTATTAAATGGGTTTCAGACCTTTGTCTCTTTTGAAATGTGTTTGAAAAGTACTGTGATGCTTACCTTTGCCTATTTAATGATTTTTAAATTACTTGTATTATGTAATTATTATTCTCTCAGGCAATTACAAGTGACCCTTATCAAAGTTGTGAAGTTTGAAATATTAGCGGTATTTCACTCTAAAATATTTTGCTTTTTTAAAATTTGAAATAGAAACACTATTAAATAATGTCCTGTATATCTTCTGAAATTTTGCACTGGCATTATAAGACATATTCCTTTATAAGAAATCATAAATATCCTTCTTAATGAACTTATAGACAATTGAAGAGTGAAAAAATGCCTCAAAAAATGAAATTGAAGAAAAGAGCCACATTTTTTCTTTTAGGGGATTATTGCTTTTGGAAATACATTTTAAAGTTTCAGCAAACACCTTTTCAGAAATGATTTATTTAAACAAAATTCCTATGCCAAGGTAAGGCTTATACCAGTAACATAGCAACTGTAGGTACACATTTAATTTTGTGAGAAAGATGGCAAGAAAAATGTCTTGAGCTTGAAATGAATGTCTGCTGCCAATTCAATAATGTAAAATATCTCACATGAAGGAAAATCACTGGTTACGATGGTGATTTCTTATAACATTTTAATCTAAATAAGATGATTTTGTCATTCATGTTTTAAAAAAAAGGATCTTAGGAATCGTTAAAAGATCATACTAGTACTGTTAGTTGTAATATACATAGCATTTAAGAAATACTTCATCTAAAAAAAAGGAAAAAATGATGGAAACAGATGACTGCATTATTTGACTAAAGACTTACTCATACACAATTTCATTTAAAAGGATCTAAAGGTGATGGAGGGAAAACATGTGGCTTGGCACTTGGATGTCATAAAGCGAAGTTAATATACTTTATTCAGGAAAGCATTTTAAAAAATGAACTAATTCTTGAAAAAATAAAAAATGAACTAATTCTCAGAAAGCTAAATATTTTTTTGTTGTTGTTGTCCAAGATAATTAGTTACTGTGATAGTAAAAATTCTGATTGCATTTCATGAATACTTAATAAAGTGGTATGTTCTACTTAAAAAAAATATTTTTAATTGCTATTTATTAAGTTACATTGGTTCATTCCCAATGAATCAAACCACAGAAAAATTAAATATAGTTTAACTTTAACTTTTCCTTATATACCATATCAAGATTTTACTTTGTGTATACTTGAGTGTTTGCTACTTAGAAGATTCTACTGATTTCAAATTAGGACATTATTATTATGCACTGTAAAAAGCTCACAGTGAATAGATGTGTACCCAGCAGTTAGGTAGCTTGTGCTTTTGAAGGCATAGCAGCTGCCAATGCATGTTGTGATCTTAAGCAAGTCGATCTTTTGAATTTCGTTTTAGCAGTGCTGTTCTTGTAGTGTATTACAGAGCGGGTGACAGTGTTCCTGGTTTGCCCCAGACTAAGAGTTTTCCCCAGGACATGGGATTGTCAGTGTTAAAACTAGGTAGAGAATTATGCTAAGTGAAATAAGTGAGTCAGAGAAAGACAAATACCATATGATTTCACTCATATGTGGAATTTAAGAAACAAAACAAATGAACATAGGGAAAAAAAAGAGAGAGAGAGGCAAACCAAGAAACAGACTCAACTGTTGAGAGCAACCTGATGGATACTAGGAGGGGAGGGGGTGGGAGTAGGTAATAACAATTAAAGAGTATACTTGTGATGAGCACTGGGGATGTATGGAAGTGTTGAATCACTATATTGTACTCCTGAAATTAATATTGCACTGCATGTTAACTAACTGGGATTTGAATCAAAAGCAAAAGAATAAAAAATAAATAAAACTAGGATAATCTTGTCAAACCCAACAGATTGGTCACTCTATGCCCTTGAGACCCTTTCAGGGATTCTGTGAGTTCAGATTACTTCCATAATAATACTTAGATATCTTTCATTGTCATTCTCACCCAGGTGTACAGTTGAGTTTCTAGAGGCTGCCAGGGATGTGATAGATATTACGACAGACTGAATTCAGGAGCAGGTGGGAGAATCCAGCTGTCTTCTACTCAGTCAGACAAAAAGATTTGCAAAAAATAAAACAATGCCACTCTTTGCACTAAATTGTCTTTGTTTTGAAAATCATCGTTATTTTTATGTTATTTATTTTTTTGTTATGTTATTTATGTTTTTGTTATTTATTTTTTGTTATGTTATTTATGTTTTTATGTTATTTATTTTGCCATATAATGAATTCATTTTTTATTTTTAAATAAATTACAAATTTTTTATAATTTTTCAAATTTTTAACAAAATATATACCAAGAAACATAAGCTACACAAATACGTTCTCTTTGGGGAGCCTCAATAACTTTAAAGAGTGTAAAAGGGTCCTAAGACCAGAAAGTTTGAGAAATGCTGCTTTAGAACTTTCCTACATGAGGGGCGCCTGAGTGGCTCAGTCGGTTGAGTGTCCTACTTCAGCTCAGGTCATGATCTCACGGTCTGTGAGTTCGAGCCCCGCTTTGGGCTCTGTGCTGACAGCTCAGAGCCTGGAGCCTGCTTCGTGTTCTGTGTCCCCCTCTCTCTCTGCCCCTCCCCCACTCATGCTCTGTCTCTCTCTGTCTCAGAAATAAATAAACATTAAAAAAAATAAAAAAAAAGAACTTTCCTACATGAAAGAAAGAACTTTTATTTATGAGCAGTATTATACATTGAGCGTATCAGAAGGCTGTTCATGGCACCATGAATCCTTGTCTTACTCCTGTTACTGTGTGCTCTAATTTTCATACATGTAAAGGAAGGTGTGGTCAGTTTACTCTGGCTGAACCTCAGTCTAAATCTCAATAGCTAAAACTCAAAAGGAACAAAAACCCAAAACATTTGTGGGAACTCAAAGGATGAAAGAGTTCCATCACACTAAACACCCATCCTGTTTAATAGAAAGAATCATATAAATAGTAAGAGTGCCTTCGTTTTCTCCAAATTGTCTGTATTTTGCCATTAACTGCTATTAGTACACCCTAACATTAATGAATATAAATATACCACATGACTTTACCTAGCAGTGTCAGACCAGAAGGAATTCTTGTAGTATTATTAGTACTGAGTAGTGTTAGAAAAAATCAAAGCCATGTGGCTCTAGGAAAGCTCATTCTCATATTGCTTCTGTGGTCATGATCCCCTAGGGGATTGGCTCATGGTGGACCAATACTGAGACCTGGCTGAGAGTTTTGGAATTGATAAATAGTATTGACCACACAACCGTGAGGAATATATTCTGTGTCAGTTTTTCAACCTAAACAGTTACTTGAGAATGGTAAGTAGTGGGAGAAATTGGATTCAGATCATGGCCATAAAACCCTTGATATAAACTAAGCGGGATACAGATCCATGGGCAAAAGACTGGCAATCTGATAATCTTTGTTTCCATATATTGGTGCAGAGTTTTATAAATATCCAGTTACTTTGAGAATATTTTAGAAAGTTGGTTGTCAAATCTTTGATGTCAGATAGTTCATTCTTTAAATTTTTTTAATGTCTTATTTATTTTTGAGAGAGAGAGAAAGAGAGAGAGACAGAGACAGAGACAGAATCCGAAGCAGGCTCCAGGCTCTGAGCTCTCAGCCCAGAGCCCAAGGCGGGGCTTGAACTCATGAACTGCAAGATCATGACATGAGCTGAACTCAGACACTTAACTGACCGAGCCATCCAGGCGCCCCTAATGTCAGATAGCTAGTGGTGCACTGCTTCCATGATGATTCTTATTAAAGCAACTAATTTTCTTTCCCAAAGATAACTTCCTCGATGAGATTTAGTGGTAAGTGATCATTTCTAGGTTAAGGAGTTTTGCAAAATACCCATGTGACAACTTTTAGCTCTACTTTCAATCATTGTGTTATTGAAGAAGGTCTCATAATGTGAACAGCATGAGCAAACTTGACATTTGAGGAAATGCATCCATTCATTGAACAATCATGCAGCACCTCCTGATGCCGTGGACTGTCTTAAAAGAACTGACAGCCAATTAGAAGTTTCAGAAGTTAACATACAATTTTAACAGAGTTAATATGACTCTCCACAGTTCAGGCAGAAGGTAGAGTTTGCTCTTTCTGAACTATGAAATGTATTTCTCTTTATTCTTTCAAAAGGGAAAGAAGTTTATCTTTTTAAATACATATTCAGTGTTGAAAAATTCAGGAAATACAGTACATACATGTAACTTCAGTTGACATGTTGATCTGTAGTCGGCCCTCATTATTCATATGTTGCATATTTACAAATTTGCTTACCTGCTAATATTTACTTGTAGCCCCAGAGACAAGTGTTTTATGGAAAAACAAACAAGTGGGTGTTTTTATCATCATTCATGGACATGCACAGAGCAGCAGAAATTTTGGGTTGCCCAAATGTGCATGTTCCTAGCTGAAGTCAAACAAGGTAACTCTCTGTCTTCTTGTTTCAACTCTCTTACTGTAACAAGTATCCTTTTTGTGGTTTACTTAGTGCCACATTTTTTGCAGGTTTTTTGTTTGTGGTTTTTTTTTTGTTTTTTTTTTTTGGTGATTTTACTGTTTGAAATGGTCCCCAAGTGCAGTGCTGAAGTGCTGTCTGATATTCTTAGGCATGAGAAGGCCATCATGTGCCTTTTGGAGAAAATACATTAAGTGAGCTTTGTCCAGGCATGAATTATGCTTTTGGCTGTGAGCTCCATGTTAATGAATCAGTAATATATTTAAATAAGTTATCTTTAAATAGAAATACATTGAAAGCAGAGTTACATATTGATTGCTTGATGAAAACCTTGTGACCAGAGGCTTTCAGGAATTGAACCCTGTATTTCCCCTAGGAGTAATGGTTCAGCATTTGCTAGTTCAGTGTTCATTTGTTCTTTATAAAATGAAACAACCATGAATAATGAGAATAGACCATTTTAAGGGATTTTTATATCCATATGTACACATGATTTTTAAAAACTAAAAGTGGAGCAAATCATCGATGACATTTTGCTGTTTCCTAAACATTAGAGTTCAGCATCTTACCATGGCAGTACGAATGTATGAAGAAAATTTTAATGTGGCTGTGCCGTAACTGAAATATTTAATCTTTATTGTTCCACTTGGTACATATAAATTTAAATTTCTGTAAGTGGAAATGCTGAGTCAAAGGATATATGCATTTTTGGGAATTTTCATCCACGTCATCAGATTTCAGCCTCCTGAAAGGCTGTAATAATTCACAACTCCAATACTAATGTTTAAGAACGTTTGTTTCTCCTTAACTTTGAGGAACTGGGGATTATCTTTCTCTTAAATCTTTGCCAATCGAAAAGAAATTAATGGGGGCCACCTTAGAATTCTGCCTTACCATGGGACCCAACCTCAGAGTGTATGATTTAGTTGGTCTACAGTGGAGCTCCAGGATTTGCATTTCTTACGGATTTGAGATCTGCTCTTACTCTGTAAGGGTAGAAAGAAGATCAGGTTAGGAGGTAGAAGATATGAGTTAAAGCCCTAGCTGTGCCACTCACTCTATGACTTTGGGCTCGTCATTTAACGTCGGTCCTAGTCTTTATTTATTTTTTTATTTTTATTTTTTTTTAAATTTTTAATGTTTTATTTATTTTTGAGAGACATAGAGACAGAGTATAAGCAGGGGAAGGGCAGAGAGAGAGGGAGACACAGAATCCGAAGCAGGCTCCAGGCTCTGAGCTGTCAGCACAGAGCCCGACGCGGGGCTCAAACTCACAAACCGTGAGATCATGACCTGAGCCAAAGTCGGCCGCCCAACCACTGAGCCACCCAAGCGCCCCCAGTCCTAGTCTTTAAATAGCACAAGAAGGTTTTAAAGGTTGAGTGAACAAATAAATGAGGAATGGGCTATATAAGTTTAAATTGACATTGTTATCACTGTTCTAGTACCATGTATGTGGACCTCGAACACATAGGTGTATAACTAACTTCTCTTGGGGTACTCCATCCCTGCTGAAAGGATGTGAGGCTCCATTAGTTTGCAGCATATCGATCTCAGAATGCAGACCAGCGTTCGTCTCATTACTCTTTTCTGAAGTGGCTAAAGATCAGGATGTGCTCAGGTTTGAGGGCAAAGGCTTGCCATCTGTATTTGATAGTTAGTATGCATAGCCCGCTACTCTTTTACTAGGATTTCACCTTCTTAATAGTCTAGTTGATTGATGTACAGAATAGTAATAGGAAGCTAGAGAGACCAGCCATTCTATAAAAACCATGCTTTGTTGTCGAAAACAATTTTTTTCCTAATCCCAGCTCACATGTCTGTGATTTACATTTATAATTTAAAAAGAATAAAAGACATTAGTCAGCTGGCATACATAGGAAAGCACACCTCTTGTTCTTTGGAGATTTTGTAAGAAATAACAAGTATAAATGCTTGGAATATCATTTATACATAAGCATACTATTTTGCAAAGATTGTGACATTAAGAGACATGTTTTAATGACAGCACATAACTTCAATAAATTTTGTTATAGAGTGATACTATGTTGGTGTGGTGTCACATTTTTCATATAACACAGGTGTGCGAAGAAAGATTCAGGAGGATGAAATAAAATGTGTGAAACCCTGGGCTCTGTGCCTGACACACGTTAGATCAACAAATGTAGCTATTCAAAACAACAAACGCTTTAGCTTCATGTTTAATGCGCCAGGGTTTAGGCTTAGTTTGAAGCCAGGTATAACTTTTTGGACTGATAAGCCTTCTCCTTTTCTTGAAATGGCACGTTTTAGCTAATGCTGCATTTCTGAGCAAGAACATTAGAAGAAACTCAGGAGGTTCTTGATAGGAGGTGAGTGCTGTAGAGCAAGTGTAAATTTAGAGCAAAGGAGGGAACTAGAAAAAGTCTTTACCCACAGAGCTTGGTAGTGGGATCTGCTACCGAACTAGCTGGAGAAATGCTTTAGCATTTTAATGTGACTTGCAGGCAGGGTGTGGCTTTTGATCAGGAACTGACATTAATGATCAGGGTCAGCTGTGGTTAAAGCTTGTTTTTTCCATCATAAGAAGATCATCAGGGAAAAAAGTCAGTATATTTCAATACTGTAAACTGTTTTGGGCTGTTTCAGCCATTTGGCAGCTCTATAAACAGAGTCGGGTTTCATTGAAAGAATGAGAACTGAGAAATATATGTTCCTTCATTCCAGCTGAGGTGGCTGCCGTTCCAGAGGAGAACTAGTTTCTGAGTGTTACTTTTAAGAATTGGGTCTTATTTTTTTCCCTAATAATATCATAAATACCATAAGTAAATATCCTGAAAAATATGAAAATTTGGCATTTATTTTCTCTTGGCGTAAACCTAAATATGAGGATTATGTAGAAAATGTAAAAGAGAAATTCCATTACTGGTCGTGGGTACTGACGATAAGAAATAAGGTGGGAGGACCAAGGTGATTTCCAAGATCACTTTCAGTTTTAAAGTTCTCTCATTTTCAGTAGTTCTCTTGAATACCTTAGTGTGATATTCTTTATTTGAATTTCTAATGAAGTAGAGAACTGTCAGGGTCCTGGTAGGGAGCAGTGACGTGCTGTAGGAGGTTTAAGTGAGAAGAGTTTCATAAAGAGACTCTTTAAAGAGGCGCAGACAGGGATAAGGGAACCAACTTGAGATGATGAGGCACCCAGAGCCTATCAACACCTGGGGGTTATTGTCCCAAGGTCACAAGGGGTAAGACGGGAAAATAGTATTAAAATTCGGGCCATGGTAAAGGGTATCTGCGGGGTAAGCACTGTCAGGTTTATGGTGTGGCAGTGAAGGAAAATAGAGACAAATTCCTAACCTTTCTCTTCTTCTATCATCTGACATGGAGGATGTTGGGAGAGCTTATTACAGGCCAGTCTAAGAGTGGTGTATGATATTTTCACCCACATTCCATTGGCTAGTGTCTGGACTACCTAATTGCAGAGAAGGCTGGGAAATGCAGTTCTCCTATGTGCCTAGAAAGATAAGTACAACACAGGTGCTTGTGAGTACCAGTAGCTTCTGCTGTAAAAGGATCAAGAATGACTTCCGGCTTTCTGACCAGAACACCTGGTAGATTGTGGTTGGTTAGGAAGCTATCATGAGCTTTCTTCTCATCTTTACTTGGTTGGTTACTTTATCCAAAATAACTCTTGGCTTTTTCTGTCATTACTACTTGCTCTTCATAGGTTCTGGTTTGGTTATATTCAGTATGCATATATCTTCTAGACCTTTCCCGTTCCCCTCTGTTTGAATAGCACCATTCCTTTACCCTGTTTTATTTTCTTCACAATACTTTGCACTATATTAAAATACATCATTTACTTACTGTTTATTGTTTTAACTAGTATTTTAAGCTTTATAGGGTGGTGACCTTGTCATATTCCTCACTATCCCCAGTTCCCTGGAACAGTGAATGACCTCTAGTAGGGACCCAAAAATTTTTGTTCAGAGGAAGATTCACAGGATTCCATGAGTCACTGTAGCCATTGTGCCATAATTCTCCTTTCTTATTTATGCCCAATGGGTGTTCTATTTGTATCACTTCTGTTTCTCTCCTTATAACTTTTCCTTTGTTCTCTTTAGACTGATTTATGCTTTGCTTTGTGGGTATTCTAGTTAGTCTGATGAAAAAGTTTTCATTGAATAAGTTAGAAACCATCCTAAAGTCTTAACATTTCATGTTCTATTTCTTTTTTTTTTTCTAATGTTTATTTTTGAGAGAGAGAGAGAACATGAGCAAGGGAAGGAGGGCAGAGAGAGAGAGAGAGAGAGAGAGAGAGACAGACAGACAGAATCTGAAACAGGCTCCAGGCTCTGCTCTGTCAGCACAGAGCCCCAATGCGGGGCTCAAACTCACAAACAGTGAGATCATGACCTGAGCCAAAGTTGGACGCTTAACCAACTGAGCCACCCAGGTGCCCCTCATGTTCTATTTCTAAATTTCTGTGTGTATTCTCAGGTTTCTATCTAATTGGTTACTATTTATTTGTTGCTGATGCCTTCTGGTTTCTTTTGCTATTGTTTCTACTCAATTCCTGTTAATAATCTCTTACCTCATCTCAGGACTCACCTTCTCTTGTGGCCAGATTTTCCATTGAGTTCTTGTAACAGTTTTGGAAGCTTTGTCTCTGTCACCCGACCTTCCCTCTCTTTGCTACACAACCTCGTGTAAACACTCAAAAATACTCTGTAAGGATCAAGTATTTGCTTTTATTCACAGGGTGTTCTTCTTCTATCTTAACTCGTTTCTTTTGGTTTTCCATCATTGTGTGCCAAACCACCCAAATTTCGGGTGTCAAATAATAGCTGTTTTATTATGTTCATGGATTTTGTGTCAGGAATTCATAGAGGGCCAGTGTCGATGATTTATCTTTGCTCCAGAATTCTGAGTCCTCATCTGGGAATGCTCAGAAGACAGGAGTGAGCTGAGTGGCTGAGCGTTGGGACGCGATGGAGCTGGTCTTTATTCGCATGTCTGGTGGTGAGGCTGAGTGATTTGCAGGCATGGATTGTTATCAGAGTGCCTGTGCATGGTGTCCTCATATGGCTCGGACTTCTCAGCGGGGCAGTGGATCTGAGAGGGAACATGTGGGGAGAGAGTGTTCCATGGGACTGAGGCAGAAGCTGCAAGGCTTCTCCATGGCTAGGCTTAGAAATCATGGAATGACATCTCTACCACATCATTTTAGTTACTAGTGAGTCATAAAAGCTGGCCCAGAGTCAAGGGGAGGGCAGGTAAACTCTACCTCTTGATAGGAAGTGTCAAGGTCATACTGACAAAAGCAGTGTGGAATGGTAGATTGTGTGGTAGGCCATCTTTGGGAAACAAAATCTGCCATATTGACCTATATCTAACTCATGGGATTTCCTCTGTTTAACTCAATGAGATTGAAATGCCCCAAGACCTTGTTACTCAAAGTATTGTACAGGGGTCAGAAGCATCAACATCACCTGGGACTTTACTAGAAATACAAACTCTGAGAGCACTGAAGCAGAATTTGCCTTGACAAGACGTCCAGGTGATTCATTTACATTTTAAGTTTAGGAAACACTTCCCTAGGAGGCATTGACCGTGATGTGGTCTTGCCAGTATTCACTCAATGGCAGAAAAGTAGCAAGTACTAAAGGAATAGTTGAACTGATCAGGATTGAACTCCCAATTTATAAGCAGAATTTCTATACTTTCAATTATACCTGTTGTTACTAACTTTAACATTATTAATGTTCATAGTAACCTAGCTTATCTTTTCAGAAACAGTAAATGCATCTTCAATATATGTCCTCAAAACATAATATGTATAATCCTAGCTTTAATAATTAATCTCCTTGGCTCAAGAAGATTTGGAATGATTATGTATTTTGGAATGTATTATAATGCTATTTTGAATAATCTCTAAGATCAAAAAGTTAAGTTCTTTTGGATTTTACATTCCCTGCGAACTATTTTTTAATTGTTGAATTTACGGGGGCACCTGGGTGGCTCAGTTGGTTGAGTGGCCGACTTCAGCTCAGGCTCACATCTGTGAGTTCGAGTCTCATGTCGGGCTCTGTGCTGATGGCTCATCGGAGCCTAGAGCCTGCTTCGGATTCCGTGTCTCCCTCTCTTTCTGCCCTTCCCCTGCTTGTGCTCTGTCTCTATGTCTCTCAAAAATAAATAAATGTTAGAAAAAAAAGAATTTGCTAATTGTTGAATTTACGAAGCTTTTTCTCTCCTGTGACAATCAGTAGATATTTATTTTCTACTAAATGAAAGAATATATCTTTTATTTGTTTCTTTTAACTATTAATTTAAGACACCTTGACTTATGCCGCAAACTCTTAAAAACCTGAGAAGTGTATACATATTGTATTGTATTTTTAGTAGATGACAATTATGTATTTTAACTATAACAGTGTTCATTTCATGGATTCCACTTACTCATGTTTCCTTTAAATAGTCATCTTAAAATTTGTTTTAGCATAAGGAAATAAATATCTAGAAAATCATTTTGATTGGCACATTATTTTTTAAGCAGTTTTTCCTGAATTATAATTTCCAGAGTACTACTATTTGCAGGGTCTGAAGTGCTTGTTAAAATTGCAGATTTCTGATCTCCATCCCAGTCCTTTTGAATCAGCCTCTCTGGGTTGGAACATGGAAAATCTCTGAGGTTGGGACCTTATTTCTTTGGCACACTGAAGTTTGCGACCTACTTTACATTAGTCTTCTAATCATATTTTAAGTTATTTATCATGGGAATAACTGGATCTTAGGATGTTGGCAGGAAACAGCCTTTCAAATTCTCATCTTTCTGGGAGCTCTAACATTGGAAGATCATTTAATTGGAGATCATTTTGAAGATTATCTTGTAGACTCATAATTTTTCAGATTATGAAACTGAGCGCCACAGAGCTTAAATGACTTTTCAAAAGTCATGCTAGTTAGTAGCAAAGCGATGGCCAGAACCCAAATCTTGTCAGCCACACTAGGTTCCTACTTTACTCTAAGATGAGATAGGTTCATCTTATCCTTCAGCCTAGTGGGTAGGTATGTTAGCGGGTTAATGGCAAGATCATAAAGGAAATCCTGAGCATTTGGTCAGAAAGGTCGTTTTTCTGAATTGCCCATGTTAATAAAATGAAGTTTGCAGTCTTTAATTTTATCAAGCTTTGGTCACCTAATTTTTTTTTAAACATTTTTCTTGTATGTCCTTGGAATCCTCATCATGACCCAGGAAAATTACTAGATAAAATGCCTTCACATAAAAACTCAATACTAAAAACCAAATCAGATACACAAGGGGGTGATTTATTCTCTTTACGAAGAGGACTGAAGCTTTTCTTTAAACGAATACAGTATTTTATATACCACAGAGTCCATAAATGTCAAACACTTATGAAAACCATTTTACTAGAGATTTTTAAGACCTTCTGAAAGTGAGGATCAGGGAAACTTTCCTCCCACCCATCTTGAAATTCAGTCGCCTTCACATCCTTTTCCCTCTTCCCTCTTGTGCCTCATCCTTTCCCTCTGTAACTGTGTAAGCACAATAGCTAAGGATGAGCCACTGTACACCCATTTTCTTTTTATGTTATTCAATCACTATGCTGACTTTTAAATTGCAAAAGGTACTTAAGAGTGTTGCATGATTTTAGTTTTCCAGTTTTCTTCCACAAAAGAAAAAATCAAGTATGTTTTCTGGGACTTAATATTTCTGGATATTTCACTTTTATGAATATTTAGCACCAAACTTACCATGACTGTTGCATATCCATATTAGCATAATTGTGAAATATTGGATAATGCTAACCATTGTTGATCAGTTCCATAATATACAATGTTAATGAAATAAAAATGAGCCAGTTTCTCAAAAGAAGTAAAACCATTCCTATTACTAAAATCTGAGATTTTTTTTTCTAGATTCTCACATAGCATAGCAAATGATATATGATAGATACCAAAAGAGGTTCTCAACAACAAACATAGAATTATTACGATAATGAACTTCTCAGGGCTTTTTTGTATAATCTCCTTCATAATAGGTTGATGTTTTAACACTTTGCATAGTTGAATGAAAATAGTTTTTTTAGGGGCCCAAATAACAGTGCCCTGGCTTAACTGAGGCAGGAGCTGGTAATGGAGATTAGAGCAAATAAGAGGAATTAAACTGAGTATAGAAAATCCTTTACTTTTCAGGAAATCGTCCTAGAATTTTATGTCTCGCAGCCTAGATTTTGATAAGAATCAGGCAGCAGAGAGTTGGAGGTTATGTTTCTACTCGAAGAACTGAAATGATTATATCTAATGTTGTTGGTCAAGGTTCGATCCATTTGCTTTAGCAGTTAATTGAATCAACATTAATTAATTTAGTCTAGATGGTGTAATTTCTTCTTTTGAATTTAGGGCTCCAACCATTATACCTGCCTGACTGGAGAGTCTGTTCCCTTCATAGAGGAGATTCTGCAAAGATACACTTAGTCTTAGCAATTTGCAGGGGATTATGTTAGATGCTGTTGAGATTCCAAACTCATCCAGGAGGATCATCATTGAATGTAATGCCAGCCAAACCCAAATGTAAATCTGGGATTTAATCAGATTTGTAAATATTTTTATTCAGCTGACACCTTACTCAGCATCTCTTAATTTCCAGACACTTGTGCAGTTAACATAAATAATTATAATAAAAGATTGACCGTGATAAGTACTGTAGAAATACAGATAAAATGCTGGACTCCAAAAAGAATAAAAATTACTTCTGGCTTTAGAATAGGGGAGGAGTTTGTGGAAATCAATGACATGACTTGGGGAATATTTTAGCTATTTCTTAATTATCATAGACTCTACCCAAATGCATCCTAAATAATTAAGTTTCTTTAATGTAAGGAAGAAATGCTGTCTTTGGTTACCAAATATAGCCTTGAATTAGTTCTACCCACTATTTTCTTGCCTTTCCCAGCTATTTTGTTTTCCTTAAGCCTTGTCTGTAGAAATTTGGGGTATCATTGAGTTACCTCCTGAAATTCAGGAAAGATGTAGAAATCATTTTCATGTAATAACATCTGTCCATTCTGATGATAAAATGAAACCAGGCAGTGTGTCTATGGGTACACTAATAGAATAAATATTAGAGGAACCAACAGAGTGAAGTGGTGCTCTCAAAATGTGTTTTCAAAGAAAGTGAGTTAAGATGGAGTTGTTGTACCACTAAGATATGATAGCCTTTTTTGAACATCATATTTACACGTATTCGCTCTCACATGCACCTGCAGCATTAATATAAAATTGTCTTAGAGCCTCTCCTAGACATTTAAGCCTAAGCTAAGTTTGAACTAGTTTAAAACTTCATAGACATTAAAAAAGCGAAAAACAAAAAACTTAACAGACATTTGAAACTCGTTATTGCTTGTCTATGCTATGACCTAGTTAGTATAAGATGGCAACCAGTTTAGCACAAAATGATGGATATTTGTTGACTTCAGCTTCGATAATATCATATTTGGCATAGGTTTCCTGGCATCCCCCCTGAATCTACCAATCTCTACTCTCCTTCCTTAATAGATTCAGGAATCACTGCAGGAAAGCAGTATTTAGGTGTCACAATTAAAAATTCCCTAGCATAAGTTTTTTAGATTATCTGGCACAGTTTTTAAGAAAACCTTAGTAATTCCTGTTGGAACTTTTTAAAATATCCTTTTATACTGATTTTTACTTTAAACCAAGTTAACTCAAGTTAGTCTTTTCTTAGTGACTGATGTTTATTATTATTGACATATAGAGATTTGAGTTTTACATTTTTTATAGGGCTTTATAGTTTACAAAGGGCATTAATAGACATTATCTCATCTGAAAGTCCCTGTACCCCACACCCCTTGTTCTTGTTTGCCATTTACACTCTGACGAGAATTAGGAAACCGTCTAACCTGGTTTATTAGAACTGGGTGTCAAATATGGCCGTGAGGACCCCTCCTAGTGAGTAAGAAATATGGCCTTTGTGATAGCTGTTTCCATGCTCAGAGGCTGTTTGGCTTAATTCTGGATTCTTGGCAGTGTCTGTTGAGTGATGTAGCTGGAAGAGTTGACCAGATGAGAGGGGAATTATGCAGCTGGATTTTTAGCATAGATCATTGTTTTATAAATATCCCCTCCAAAATGCTGTCAAAGGGCCTGTGTGAAGACTTAATTAAAACAATAAAATGTGTTTCATATAATGTGGTTGATGCTGTACTAAACATAATAAATATTTTCAAACTTAATCTGTGTTAAATTTTGAAAAATAGTTTGAGAAATACAATCAATATTTCCTGAATTGTTACATGGGATTAGAGAATGGTATATGTGGAGGGCTATATGTCACAGAGGGAAATATACAAAATATTATCTTGATATCATAAATCATTGAAGTAACATTAAAGATGGATTAGAAGTGATTGCATCTATTTACCAGAATCTTCCAGGACCATATGTCATCTTACGTGTGACATTTCTAAAAATTCCTGTTATAATTTAGAAGTTGTAAATACCTGGCAGCATGATACATAATACCAGTACTTAGAATGCCATGACCTGAGACTTTGCTTTATATATTGGGTTTTATTCCTTGAAGTCACTCTATTGTATTCTATTGTGAAATAAAACTAGGGATCTGAGAGTAGGAGTGTATTATTTAATACTGGGGCATGACAGTGAATGGTCTTTGAGCTTCCAACATTGTTCATTGAATGCATGACTCCCTAAATGATTATCTCAGTGGATAAAAAACCTTCAGTACTTAACTGTCAGTACTGATGATTTTATGCTTGGGGTGATCTTGTCTAAAAACATGAGTACCAGAACACCTGGGTGACTCAGTCGGCTAAGTGTCCAACTCTTGGTTTTGGCTCAAGTCCTGATCTCACAGGCATGAGATAGAGCCCTACATGGGCTCCAGTGTACCTCTCCAGCTTGTGCAAGCATGTGGATTCTCTCTCCCCTTCTCAAAATAAATAAATTAAAAAAAAACAAGGCACAAAAACAAAAAAAAAGCTAAAAACATGAGTACTTTTTGAATAGTCACCCTATTTTTGGTGAGAGAAAGTGAGAGAAATCAATATAGTGTGGTGAGAAGAGCAGCAGAAAAATCTACCCATAATGGCTCTGACTAGGATCTGAAATATATGTGGTTTGACCACTTCCTCTTCCATAGCTCTTTGTGATATCTTTTCAGCCCCCACTATTCTAATTCGATATTTAAAAAAATAGTTTTTAATGTTTATTTATTTTCGAGAGAGAGAGTCAGAGACAGAGACAGAACACAAAAAGGGGAGGGGCAGAGAGAGGAGACACAGACTCCGAAGCAGACTCCAGGCTCTGAGCTGTCAGCACAGAGCCCGATGCGGGGCTCGAACTCATGGACTGTGAAATCATGACCTGAGCCGAACCAGGCACTCCTCTAATCCAGTATTTTTGTTTGTCTGGTTTTCTTCCCACAGTCTTTATTCTTTGTATCTTCTTTACTGCAGTTTCTTTTACTTTGATAGCACTCTCTTACTTAGATGCCCAGGGCATGGTACTCTGTTTTCCTCTGATCTCTTGCTATTCCCTTTCAATGTCTTTCTAAGATGTTTTATTTTCACTTCTTCTCCCACTCTCCCTCAAATATTAGGCACCTACTTTGGCCCAGGCACTATTCTGGGCCCGGGGAGGCAGCAGTGAATGGGACAAAGTCCATGCTTGGTGAAGCTCATGTTCTGAAAGGGTGACATCATCTAGGCTATGCCTTGTCAGGGGAAAAAAGGATCTGCAAAGAGCCCATTGTGGCTGGAGTGAGTACGGACACAGGTCCAGGAGGTGGTGATGCCAAGAGCAGGGAAAGCCCAGTGGCCCTCTTAAGGGGAGTCTGTGAAAACAGAGGAACGTATGTTTTAAAAGGCACCAAGTATTTATTTTCTCCTGTAAGTACTCTTCGTTCTCTTTTTCCCTCCTCTTTCCCCTTTGCTCCTTCCATCACCACTTCTCCCACCTGGACTTTTGCTTAGCCGCGTGTTGCTTGCTTTCTAGTCTTTCTTCCCTCTGGCAGGTAGTGGTCAGATCAATCTTCCCAGACCACTTTCTTCTCATATGCTTATCAATTTGGTGTTGTGGTTGGTCTCCATTCTACATGTTAAAGTTTAGACTTGAGAAGACACAGTCCTCCATTGCATCATTTCGCAGAACTCTACTCCAAAGGAGTGAGTTACTCACTGTCCTCAGGCGTGTGTAAGGCTCTTGAACTTCAGAACCTTGCGTGAGCCTGAACTGCCTCACTTCTAGTGCTTCTCTCAGAACACTGGCATGGCAGTCCTGGTATCTTTCGAAGACCACAAGTCTGGAAAGTTGTTATCCTTTCACCTATACCATTCGTTCCTATAGTCTTTCATTAAAAAAATGTGTTGAAAACATATTTGTGCTAGCAGTTGTGCTGGTGCTTACAGAAACCAAGATGAAGGAAGAGAGTCTGCCTCAGGAGTTGAGAGTGCTGTGGGAGAGACGGAGGATGATAAACTTAACATTTAGGTGAAACAGCCTGGAATTAGTGTTAAGAGTCATGAGAGAAAAGAACACACCACTCTGGGCCAGAACGCTGGGCTAAGATGGGCCCTAATTTAGATGGGGGTACCTAATGTAGGAAGGGGTAAGGAAGTCGGAAAGTCATTTCTAAGGAAGTTAACATTTAAGCTGGGACCCAGAGAATGAAAAATAGCCAGCTATGGGAAGGGTGATGTGGTGGGAGGGGCCTTCTAAGTAGAACCAAAAACATTTTAAAGGTCTGAGGCTGTAAAGACCTTGGGAATATCACAGCAAAAGTGCAACTGAACAAAGGCCCCGAAAGTCGGAGCATAGTAAGTCTGGTGAGCGTGGCGCTGCCTGGGGTTGACGGCAGGGCCAGATGATGCCGGCCGTGAAGGCCATGGGAGGGAGCGTGGTTTTAAGTGCAATGCGAAGCAATTGCAGTGTCTTAAGCAAAGGCATGACAAGATCTTATTTGAAGTTGAGATTGCCATCTGTTCATTAAAATCCATTTGTGTTTTCTCCCTGGGCACACAGCCAGATTCCATTTCCGGGTTCTCTGTGCGGTGGGCTTTGGGCCATGCGGCTCTATCCTATACTTAGAAGTAAGCAGTAGTGGTGAATAGCTACGTGGTAAATAGTGGTGAATAACCCCTCAACTAGGGCTAGCTCATAAAAATCTCCCATGTGGGCTCCTCAAGCTGTTTCACTTCTGTCTGGGCAAAGTTGGGAGCCCGTGTTCAGCCTGGACGCCTGCATGGCTGTATGGAACAGAGTCCCCTCCCAGCCGACCTAGAACTGCTCTGTGCTTTTATGTGAGCAAGAGCGAACACCTCATGTGTTGAGCCATTACACATTCTCTCCATTTGTTACCACATTCTAGTTTGTCTAAAATAATATATGGTAGTGTGAGAGAGCAATTTTGGCCGCTGCGCTATAAGAGAATGTGAGACAGTGTGAACAATAGCAATGCCCGAAGTGAAGTCTCCGTGGGGACTAGAGAGATTTCAGTTGAAATAGATTTTAAATAATTTTGGGTATAGAATTAACAGTTCCAACTGACAATTTGATGTGTATAGTAAGCTTGTGGGGGAAAAAAAACCCTCACTTGATTTGACTCTCAAGTGCGATATTGCTTTTTGGACTTACCATTACCTACCTCACTGAATACCTTTAGGCATGTATTTTATTAATTTGACTAGCTTGCCCTAAACTAGAGAGCAAACAGACCATATCTTTGATAAGTTTTTATTTACTAGGGTGTCTAGTATATTGCTTTAGATTAACTTCTTTTTTCATTAAACTTTGCTTAAGTTAATGAATAAAAGGGTAGGCTCTCCGAATTTTTGTCCGTAGAGTTATTGGGGGTTGTGTGACCCAGCATTGCCTTGTCACTGGTATCACCTCAATTTGGCTTAAAATTCCATTGCCTTCTAAGGGAAAAGTTTAGCTGTATCAAATTTTTTTGTTACCTGTGTTTCCCCAGTCGTAAGGGAAACAGCATAAGGAAACCTGCATGGGAGGTTTTTGTGCGCTAGCCCTATTCTTGGTATTCACCACTCCCACTGACTTTCCTGGGTAGGATACAGTAACATGGTTCATGGCCAACTGCAAAGAGAGAGCCAGGAAGTGGAATCTGGCTTAGTGGGGAAAGTAATATCATGGAGCCTGGCATTTGAATGTTTGCAGTAGAAGGGATGTAGAAATGTTTTTTAAAGGCATGTGAGCTAATCATCATTGCCTCCCCATCACTTGAAAGTGTCCTCACTAGCTGTTGCCCATTGCTCAGAGTTGCTTCAGTGACCACTGTTTCCATCCACAGTCAGGCACTCATCTGGGAGAATCATTATGATTTATGGAAAGTCTCAAGATAGGAGGCAGTTTCCGTAATCCAAATGAGCAACGATGAGGTCTGTAACTAAGAAAGTGGTGGTGGAAATAGAAGGATGGGATAAGAAAGTCAGATATTTCATAGAACATGGTGACTAGATGGATTTGGGTCAAAGAAAAGACTAGAACTAGAAGGATGAATACTGAAGCCTCATGCTGATAAACCTCAATTTGTAAACTTAAATATATATCACGAGACCAGTGATTTCAAGATAAAGTCAATTAATGCTGTCTACCACCAATAGATGGTACTAGTGAAGAGACTCTGGACATTTAAGCCTTGGATGTGGCATTGCTGGTTAATGTGTTACATATTTACTGTGTTTGTGCTTAGTCGGGATGTTTTTTATGAACATTATTAAACCATACACGCCTGAGAAGGGCAAAACAGTGGCGTTGAAATTACTAGTAAAAAGAGATCTAAGAGTAGGACACCAATGCTAAATAAATTAAAATGACAATTGAAAATCATGAGAAAAATGTTGGAATATTTGTAGAGGAGATCCATTGACAATAGGGTAAATATCTAATCAGGCCTCTTGTGAAAAACCCTGCATTTCACAATACAGGAGTAGGGGAAGAGTAATTGACCAAATGAGAAAACAACTCCAAATATGGGAGTTGTGTCTGGAAGACAAGCGTTACTATCGAATGCCCATTAGCTCAGTGTTCCTTCTAGTAAAGGCTAGAAGTTTGTTCAAGAGGCTAAAGACTAAGCTTGGTGAAGGAGGTGTGGTGATGTTTTCTTGTGATACCTGGCCACATAAGTTCAAGGGCTGTTTGTGCATACCAGGAGGGTGGGTGTAGATGGGCATGTGTGGACACCTTAGCTTCTAAGATTTCCCTTTGAGGCTTACACAGGGGAAGGATGGGACAGAGCGAACCAGGTAGAAGAAGTCAGAATGGAAACTGGCGAAGAGAGTTGAACGCAATAGAAAAGCTACAGTCAGAGGCACATTTGCTGAAAACAAATGTACCTACCTTTCATTTCTGTGTTGCTCAACAGAGAGTGGTGGAGCCATTAGATTAACAGCTAGAGGGGATGAGAATCCCTAAGGCCCAGCCTGTGTTCTGTGAGAGCCAGTGGTCCCATATTTGAAAATATAGTATAAGCTATGGGTCTCAGAAGAAAAATATGACTTACTTCTAGATCTGATGTGTATTTCCAAAATGATTATAATTCCCATACTAACGCATTATTTCTTCAAACTTGATTTTCAAATAAATGTACTGAATGTAAATTAATACTACCTATTAATATATGACCTTTAAAGTAGAAATATAAGCTGTAACTATTGGACTATAATGTGGGCTTGATACCTAATGAATCAGTTTCAGACAAAACCATCATTTCTATTCAGCTATAGTACTGAATATAGTCCTCGTATTTTCTAAATAAAAGATGAACCAGTCAGGAACTAAATATTAGAGAGGTAGACGGCAATGAATACAAGGATAACCTTTTTAGTATGGAAGGATGAAACTTGAGGAAAAAATATGAGTAAAATCATAAAGTTAGCTTAAGATAGGACAAATAGGAGTTAGTTCTTCAAATTAATAAATATTAGAAATTCAGGGTTTTCTACTAAAGCTTAATGAGGGTATTTAAAGTGAGAAATAACGTTTGTTTACTGAGTGCGCTATGGAACTCATTTTTATACCATAGTGGTATAGAAGGAAAATGTAAATCAGTTACAAAATATACCTACCATGCATGTACAGCAGATTATTATGGGATATTGGAGATATTTTTTTGAGTTTATTACCCCATAAGACTTCTTTTAGTGATAAAATACCAGCAGAATATATAAATTCACTTCTTCTGCAGTCTGATGAAATTTATATGCTGTGTAATTTTCTTTTCTTACCTTAGATAAAGATGTTATTATACCTTATATGAATTATTTATTCCTACCATATGGGAATTTCTGCCTTCTGTGAATTACTTAGCCATTTTAAATTTTTAGCCAAAAGTAGAAGGAAAAAGCATTCGTTTTCACAAATTATAGTCTTGCCATTTAAAAAGGTATTTGTGAGCTAAAGATGACAGATACTTCTTTTCAAAATTAACACGTTTTATGCTTTTTCTAGGCTGGAATGATAAAAAGTGATAATGATGAGTATTTCATTGAGCCTTTGGAAAGAGGTAAGCAGATGGAAGAAGAAAAAGGAAGGATTCATGTCGTCTACAAGAGATCAGCAGTAGAACGGGCCCCCGTAAACATGTCGCATGACTGCTACTATGGAGGTAGGCGTCTTTGACGAGGCTTAATAATTATCTGTAATTTAAGGTAGGATGAAAACCACTCTCCCAATCCATTAAGAGAATTTTCATGTGCTCTTGCATAATGTCGAGATAATGAGAGAAGTTTATAAATCATGAAATATGTCCCACCTTTTTTAAAACATGTAACGGAATAGATGTTAGTGGTATTATTTTATTCTCATGCAATATTGTGTCCCCAATCTGTTATTTATGATTTCTTTTGCAGTGTCACATTAAAATGATCTTTTCTGTAGCTTCCGTGAAAACTCGGAGTTATTTTTGCCTTTTAGAAGTATCTCAATTGTGTGTTATTAATATTATTTTCAAACCTTTAAAATGAAATATATTGACATGACAGAGAAAGATAGATATGTCATAGACACATTTGAAAATAAGAATACTGAGCACCTGGGTGGCTCAGTTGGTTGAGCCTCCAACTTTGGCTCTGGTCATGATCTCGCAATCCATGAGTTCGAACCCTTCGTCAGGCTCTGTGCTGACAGCTCAGCCTGAAACCTGCTTCAGATTCTCTGTCTCCCTCTCTCTCTGCCCCTCCCCTTCTCGTACTCTGTCTCTCTCTCTGTCTCTCAAAAATAAATAAACATTAAAATAATTTAAACATAAAAAAAGAAAGTAAGAATGCTATTTGACTTTAATGTCTATTTTGCAAAACTTTTTACAAAGTTTTACAAAGGAAGAGAGAAAGAGTTGAATGATTCTGTCAAATTTTATTTCAAAGTAGGCTGGACCACTAAAATCCATGAAATTATGGCTTGTGAAGCTTTTCTAGTTTTGTTTGTTTTTATGAAATCTGAAAATAATTTGTTATTAAAGAGATGTTTTTATAAGTTGAGTATACAAGTTCCCTTTCTGGAGGAGAAAGGAAATTTGAGAATCTATGTTTTTTTAACCAAATTTCAAAAAGTCTATATTTACTTTTGCCAGGCCAACTATCTTAATTAGAAATAATAAAACTTTCCCCTAGGGAAATGTCAGGGATATAAATAATCTTAATTTAATAATCTAGATTCTAGATTAATGATATCTTGCCTTTTGAGACTTGTTACCTAGTTAGTTTGATTTTCAGATACCACCAGTTACCATTAATATGCCCTACTAGTGGATAGTACAGTTTAAAATAAATTTAAAATTTAGGGTACCTGAGCGATTCAGCGGTTAAATGTCACTCTTGATTTCAGCTCAGATTATGATCTCACAGTTAGTGAGTCTTAAACCTTGTCTTGGGCTCTGTGCTTGGGATTCTCTCTCTCCTCTGTCTCTCTCTGCCCTTCCCCAGCTTGTTCTTACTTTCTCTCTCTCAAAATAAATAAATAAACTTAATTTTTTTTTAATTAACAAGGCCTGAAGAATTTTTGAGAAATATCTGATTCGAAGTAACAGCAGTGAATTAATAGACGTAATACTATGAAATGTGTGCCTATCCTAGAGAGTCACTGTGATGTAATCAGAAGGGAGTACACTGTGTATTTACACAGATGTGAGTAGTAGCTCTAAAACATCAAGTCGTTCTGTTATCTTAGATTAATATTTAATCTTTTGAGCCTTAGTTTATCTGAGAATAAAGAATTAAAATACATTGCACAATTATACTAATTATTAGAAATGCTATATGCAAATTGTTGAATGTAGCCCTCAGCATAACAGATGGTTAATCAATGGTAGCTGTTGTTATTGCTATTAATTATTAATGTGAATTATTTGGGGCAAAGATGTATGTGTTAGGAGTTTTAATTAAATTTGAACAGTTAGGCATTGCTTGCCTTCGTGTTGTGAATACATTACTATTAGTTCTCATTTCTATTTTCATGTTTTAAAAATGTCATTCTAAATCAGAAGACATTATATCAAAGGGTAGGTAGGAGAATACAGTACTTTTTCTAGAGTTTAATTGTTAATAATATGTCTTTTGTGAGGCAATGGTTAAATATCTTATAGAAAAGCATAGTCCACATGTTCTAGAATTGTATTAGAGGACTGGAAACCAGATAAGTCACTATGACTTTCCTCTCAGTTGCTCCTTCTGTCATACCTATGGTTTCACCAACCCATAGATGCTCCATTTTAGTTGAAGGTATCCATCCTGGTACTTTCCAGTAGTGTAATATTTACAAAGAAGGAGAGAAGGCTTTTTTATTGAAATAAGAAAATTTTGAGAAATATGATGTTTAATACCTACTGTATTTCTAGATACTAGATTAGGAAAAATAATTTAGTTGTCAGGGTGTATACATTTAAAAGAATTAGATGAGATTAAGGCAATTTGGGGCATTGGTTTAGAAAATCATTTAAAGTATCAATTCTAAGAGCGTCAGCATCAACTTACTCAGAGTTTATAATGAGTTGTTTTTAAGAATGCAGACACTAAACACTTTATATTTAGTTTTTCAGTTTTGAATAGAAGATTACTTTATAGTTTAAATAGGGAAGTTTTGGGAAGGTTTTCAGCAATCATGGGTCAAAGGGAGAGGAGTTCCTTTGTTAATTCTCAATTACCTTAAAACTTGACCCAAAATAGAACATAGAATGTTCCATGATAGACCTTAGTATGAACTTAACTTTTATTTTATTTATGAAGTTATGACTGAACTGAGGTGCTGATGATATCAGCTTACTTACTTTTGAGAATCTTAAACTGTAACCATGTATGTTAGAAATGGAAATGTCTTCCTAGGGGAAGAAGATATTCTGACTCAGAACTTTAAGTACTATATACTATAACTTTAAAATTCTTCTTTTAACTTCTTGGCCACAGGACCAAGAGCCAAACTTTTTCATGGACTACATACTTTCCAAGTGAAATTAAGAATATATTTTTATACCTTATTCCATCATTCTGAAATGTAAAATTGAACAGATTCTAGGTTTAAAAAGTATATTGATTTATAAATGAAAACTATAGTATCATATAACATAATGTTTTGTCTGGATCAATTCGGGTGGTTATTTTAGGAAACCCATGAGGTCTTTTTTCAATGGATTATAAGAAGGGGATTAAAATATATAAGATGTACTTAAAAATGCATTTGAGGGCATTGGTGTTAAGTTTCTCTGACAGCAGGTCATCGGGAAGAGTTTTTATCATAAACAAGGCACTTCTGACCCAACAGAGGTTCAGCATTAGGGCCCCGGTAAATGAATATTTTGCTGTTATTTTGCAGGTTATCCCCATGATTGCCTGGCCCCATGTCTTGCTCTGACAGCTTAGCAACTCAGAGCTGTCATTTATTTGAGTTCTATAATTTGGTGTGAGTATTCTATATTAAAACCAGTTATAACCTGAATTAAGTGTTAATAGTGAGGTGGAGAGAAGGAGCCAAATTGGATTGGGAATGAAGTAAAACTGACAGAGTTATTTGATGCAGAATATATCAGGGATGGAGAGAGAGTAAACAAGGATGACTCAGGAACCTAATCTGAAAGATCAGAGGATTCTTTTTCCAGAATTCAGGTATTTAAAATGAGAGACAGAAATAGACTTGATGGAGAATGACAAGTGGGTATAAGTTTGGATATGTCGAGTCTGAAGATTCATTGGAATAGTGGGTGAATAAAAAACAATGCACAGTATATTTTCATAATCATGTCTTAGAGTCAGTGAATGAATGCCTTTATGTACATGTTGGAGTAGGGATGGGTGGAGGTTACCTTGGAGTCAGGGGGCAAGAATTGCCTTGTGGATGCTTGGAATGTCTCTGCTTGCTTTCTACTCTCTCTTTTGCAACTTCTTATCAGTGAGAATCAGAAGGTGAACAGTTGCACAGAATTGGAAGCCCATGAAAGATATTTGCTACCTATCACTGTAGGAAGGGAGGACATTGTGTCCTAAAAAACAAAAACAATGCTAAGAACAAGCAAAAAATATGCTTCTGCACACTCAAGAACCCTAAGCTATTCCACTCAACTAAAAGTAAACATCTATTTTGATTCCTTATAGTCTTAGAATATTTATCTAGGTTTCCAGTGGAAGTCACAGCTTTGAACCTGTTGAGATAATATGTTATCTCAACCATTTCTATATACCACACAGATTTTCTTTCCTCCACTCTTAATAAGGAAATCGTATTGTTTTTGAAATGTGGAATATATGAAAAACTGCTTGAAAATATATCTTGTAAAATCACAGACGCAGTACTATGCTTTAGAATTAATCTTTTAAGACCTAAAACAGTTTTACGTTAGGCAATATAAATAATCTTTTCCAATGCAAAATTGGTAGGTGTTTATAACACACAGTACTGCCAGTTTCTGGCAAAGAAGTTCCATCCTTTTCATTAAACAACAAACAAACTGTGCATGTTTATGATAAAAAAAAAAAAACTTGTCTACTTCATCATTGAGGGGAGAGTTGAAGTCACTTCTTTTTTTGATTTCTGCTTTGGGAAGATGGAAATCCCATCCATTTTTGGACATTTAGTTTGGACAAAATTATTTTATATTTTACTGGTTTTGAAATTTCACTTGGTAGTGACATGGTTAATCAACTAATAAAGGGTCATAAAGGTCACCTCCACTGTTAAATCAATCAGTTGAGTCTAAACTCATGAAAAACAAAACATAGCCCTAACCATCTCTTAATAATGTCTACATTGTCATCAAGAAGAAGTTGCTTTAGGCAGTCTGTTTTGTGGAGGAGTGGAGGGGGCTCTACTTGTATGACATCATTCAGCTTTTCATATTTTTTTTTAAATTTAATCCCTAGGCCCTTAGGCTTCTCCCATCAAATTACAAACATTCACTCACCAGAAGCTTTGTGTTAAAGTAATTTTTGTAATTACTTCCTACCAGTGGGAAACAAGGAATAGTAAGCCTTTATCTCCTAGCTTCCTTTCAGGATTTCATTTTCCTGCAGGAACCCGAGCGCTTGTGTCGCTGGTGTGGTTGTCATGGTGCTGTGAAGGAGTGTCTTTGTCCCAGGTGGGAAACATGTACAAGTCAGAAATGATTTGGGAGTTGCTCCTGGTTGCCAGGGAATGAAAGTATGAAGCAAGAACTTGAATAATGGGAAGACATTTCTTATTTTGGTGACTCTAGGAACTTCCTAGGCAGAGTCCTTCCTTGAATCTATAGAAAAGTCAGTAGGTGCTATCACCTATTGTATTTGGAAGTTCTCATGACCTGTGCCCCGATCAAAGAGGAACAGTGGGGGGCTTTACAAGCAATCTAAATAAATAAATGAATGAATAAATAAATAAGTAAAGTGAGAGAAATTATTTTTTATCATGTTTTCTTATTAAATGAAGCATGGAGCATAATATTACTAAATCATTAAGATCTGTCAAATAGCAACCATTCTTTCGGGTAGATGTTAAATGATAAATTTTACTCATTTTTACTCGGCCGCATAGTTTAGTTTATAATAGAATCTAGGGTCAGTCATTTGTCAAAGCTGCTACCAGTGAATTCATATGGAAGTATTAATCATATTTATGTAATTTCTTTTTAGGTTGGTTTTGCATATTTCATAATCTATGTATTTATAATAATTATTGGCAAAAAGAAGGCAATTAAAGATTGAATTATTACATGAAATAATCGGGAAGCAGAGTGATAATTAAAGAGCTTCCAGATGTGAAAGATAAAGGATACTACTTTATATCCTTATATTAAAATGTCTTACAGGGGCTATTCTATTCCTTCACCAATAGATATAATGAAAGGAGTTTGTTTATCTAGACCAGTATTAAAGTGTTACAAATATAACTCCATATATTTTTTCTAATAAAGAGTTGAGTATGGAAAGATAAAACTGTATTAAGAATTCACAGCTACTAGATTTTACTACTTAGTTATTGATGGGGCACTCAGGGGGACAGAGAATTGGAAGATTTTAGCTATATCTGACTGACTGAAACAAAATTGAAAGCAGTTAATCTATATTAGAGTATCGAGATAATGCAGATAATATAAGCTGGACATTGATCCTTAAATCAGATGCTTGCCTACTCAGAAGGAACTATATCAATTATTGACTCATGAAAGAACAATTATTATCAAGAAAACACCTTGTTAGTGTTTAAAATGTATTTGTTTTTTCTGAATATAAAATATATACCTATGTTAAAATATACTTTTAGTGTTTGGTTTTACTCACATGAACTGCTTTTACTTAGAAAGAATAGAGTCTATTTTTAGTAAAATATTAAGTACATTTTGACCCTGCACATGCCAAGTGTGCCTGCTTAACCACATTTTAAAGCCCGTACTTACTTTCTTTCCATGTACAACTTACAGTGTGAGTAAGTGGGGAAGCTTATGTGTAAGGAATTCAGATACATCTGAAGGTTTAGTAATCTTTTGTTTTATTATTTCTGTTTCTAACTAATGTGATTGTTATTTTTAAAGAAGATACTTTGCCATAAGGTTTTATTTATGTCTTTCATGGTTTTCTTTTTCCTACTGGATCTTCGGTTGTTAACTTTAAATATAAAATTTATTTATGAGGATCAGTGCTATTCACTTTGGTGTTTTGTAAACAATGTTTGTGTGCGTGTGGATTCCTCACATTCCTGTGGAGGACTGGGCTGTGTTGTTCTCACTCTTCTTTCTGTATGTGCTCTTTTTTCCCTCTCCCTGTAGGGCGTCTTTCAGGTAGATGAAGTGGAAGTTAGTGATATATGTTGAAAAAAATGGGACAATAGGGACAAATGAGTGTAGCAAGTAATAATATTTTCTATGTGAAAGTCATTTGAGATTAGATTATGGAGACTGTGAATTAAAATGTGAGGACTACAATCAGGCCAAATTAATGCTCCTTTAATGCGTGATTCTGCAAGGCAAGCTGAATGCTTAGTTTTGTTCTTTCTAGATACCAGAAAGTTTACTCCGGTTTTCAGCTGTGATCCAGCTGGTCTAAATATCTACACTGAAAAATTCTTAATAGAAGTTCTTGAGCTTGGTATTTGGATAAGATTGCAAGATTTATTTTAGGAACGATTGGAGTCATTTCCCTGAGACTATAAAGTTTACTGGAGAAAAGTAATTATATATAGTATATTCTTTTATTACTTTTCAGTACCTTATTCTCTGGGAAAAAAAAATCTTTGACAAGTTTGAATGAGGCTTAATTCATATTGGTTTTGTTTGTTTATCTTTCACACTGATTATAACCACTTAAATGCCCCATTAACTTGTTCCTTGCTTTTGGGCTGAGATATTTGTTCATTATTTTAGAGCTCTGATGAATAATCCAAGTATCCTAAGCCTTTGTATATATTCTTGTTCAAAGGACAGTCTTTAATTGTGAGTGTTGTTTAGCCAATTCCTGTGGGAGAGTTTGTTTCTCTTGAGTGCACTTTACAGATTGCTGTGTGTTAGGTGTTAAGAATAAGGTCTGTGTGGTATTAACATTCTGCATTTTAACTTCACTTCTCTGTCTCAGCACTTTGGCAGGTTTTGTTGTCGTGTTTTCATGTTTTATCAGATTTTACTCCATATGCTAAGGGGATAAAAGCAATGTCTAAGCCCCTTTTGGGGAGATGAGTGAGTGGTAAAAATGGAGTCTCCTTGAAATTTGTGGAAGAAATGTTCTAACATCCTGTCATCTCAGACTTATACAAATTATTATGGTATAGATTGAGATTATTTTTATATATTTGAGATCTGAAGCATGGATGTTGGTGAAAATAATTATTATGATAATCACTCAGATTTTTATTCTCAAATAAGACCCCAGCTTTTGTGGATTTTTCATCTTTCCTAGTTATATGGCCCACTTTATATTGCAACTCAGACCTCACCTCACACTGTACACAAGAGCATCGCTTCTCTGCTTCTTTTTGTGACTTTATGACAACGTTGATAAAGCAACTGAAATAATTAGAATCAAGTTCGAGTTTTGTATTCTGAATAGAAATTAAGTAAATGGGAAGCCAAGGATTTACTCTAAATACTAGGAATTATGAAAGTTGACCTTCCTTTTATTGACAGAATAGTTACATTGTAGCACATATTAATTCTGTGCAAATATTCATGGAGAAAACCAGGAAGCAGCCCGGCCCTCCTACTCTGTGGAATGCATCACAATTTGATCTCGTGCAGGACTTTTCTATGTTAACTGCTCTGTGGGTTTCTTTGGCTGGCTACGTAGGCCCCACCGGACTGATATTCCTTGTCTGCCTGGCTGCTGCCTGCCCTGCTGGCTTTCACTGCAGGTCTTTCTCAGTTTGACTAGAGGCTGCTCTCAAGGGTGCAGCAGACCACCCTGAGTTTGGCGAGGACCCTTACTTACGCAACCCACGTGGTCCTCTGCAGTTTCTCTTGTGCTTGGTTCAGCAGCCCTTTTTACAGGCTCCCCAGGAGACTCAGATCTTTCTGTTCCTATAGCACAGGAACCAAGGGGAGTCATGGCTTCCTCGGCCGCAACCAGATTGATGTGCCAGCAGCCCTTGAGGTGTTCTTCCAGAGCCCCCAAGACGAGGCAGGAAGAAAGGCTTGGGTGCTCGCAGATCCCCATAGATCTGTATGTTTTAATACCATGCCCTTGCTCTTCTGAGACGCGACCTCGAAGAGAACTGGGCAGAAGTCAGAACCACCGTCTCCTCATTCTCCTTTGTCTCCCTTGCCCCAGAAGCACTGCAAGATCAAAAGGGCCAGACTTGCCTTTTCCTTCCTCTGATTAAATGCTTTTTCGTTACTACTCTGGTCTCATGACTGACACTTATGATGGCCAGGCCTTTCCTCTCATAGGAGGAAAACACAAATAAAAACCAAACATGCAAATAAAAAACTGCTGTGTTCTGGCCTCCAGGCCTGGCGTTGATTTGTTATATGAGAACTAAGAGAATTAGAACTTCCTTTCCCTCCATACAGCCTTGCTTACCAATCTCTTTTCTTTGGAAAAATCTTACTTGAGCTCCAGAAGCTTAATGTGGAGTTTCTTTATATTCTTGATGCAACCGTGTGATTGTCTGATGGCCTCCTTCTTCTGTCTTTACTGTCCCTCACTCAAGGCCTTCTTGCCGCTCTTGGGGGTGATTAATGAGTCATCTGTGTACAAACACAGAGAAGAATAAACATATTTTCCAAATGTCCTGTTATATGAGTTATCATATTTCTGTGGTCCGCATTGCTATAGCTCCATATCATAGTTGCAGAAACCATATATATCAAGGAGTAGCTGGAAGGGCTTTTGTCGGAATCTTTTCTCCTTATTTTATACATGTAAGTTTGGATGAAGAATGATAAGATGTCAAATGACAGATGAAAAACAGGGTTACGAATGGAATTAATGTCAGAAAAAAAAAAACCAATTTGAGCTTCATAACTCAAACACACCACATGATTCGTAGTCTAAAACGTATCACAAATATAGCTTTAACATCCTGAGTCAGTAGAAACCTGGAATTTTCAGTTTGTTAGTGTCTATATTCCTGAATTTGGAGTCTTAATACTAGTTGACTATTATTTTATTTTTCCAATTAATATCTTCAAATATAGAATTTCATCCCAAACTCCACAGAATTTTATTTGTGATTAAAAGAAGAAATCAAATCTGCTCTCTTTGTGAATATAGAAACCTGATGTTTTATGATATGATTCAAATTACTAAGTGACTTTTTTTTATACAAAGCAAAGCATAACAGTAGAATCATCAAGAGTCCGTATGCTTACTTTTGTAGAGTTTTTTAAACTTTTGGTTCAGAGATAGGAGAGTGATGTTAAAAGTGACAGAGGTACCATGTCCAATCCTCCTTCAGTAGAAATAGAGAGGTCATCTGTTTTAGTCTTCTTCAGTTCTTGGCAATAACAAAGGAAAAAGTAATACGGCCAGTCATGAAGGCAGTTTCTTACCTTAGGTGCTCAGGTCCAGTGACTAAACCTTAAAGCACAACTTGAATGTGATATGCAGCAGGAAAACGAATGGCAATAGGAAACCAGAAGTGTGCGGTGTTTAGTTCCCTGAGAATATCCCTTATTTTTCTAGGTATAGGGGCAGAGTACAAGTGATTCTTTCAGAAAACATATTTTAATTAATATAAGAACATGTTGCATTAAGGAGGGATCACACACATACTCTGTTCAGCCCCCTTTCCACACATACTCTAGCCCTACCTTGATAGCCATTCCTGTGAAAGGTTTCATAGCCAAAGAAAGGCAGTCCAAGTGTGTTAAATTGTTTTAGAGTAAAGTTAGCCAAGGATATCCTGTAAAAACAGATTCAAACATTTGAATATGATCTCTTGAGCCAGTTTTAAAATTAGATCTTCAAACTGATCTTTAGAGCCCTAAAGAAATCAAAAATCTCAGCGGTGACTTTTTTTTTTTTTTTTGACCTAAGACTATCAACATGTATCTCTTTAACAATCTTTATGATTTTTTTAATCTCACAGAGAAAGAAAAAGAGCTCACATTTTTCAGCTAGTTTATAAGAAAACTAAAACATTTATGAGACACGGAATAGAGGCCCATAGTTTATGCCTTCAAAAAGTATGAAGACATAATAAAAAATTATTAATGTGAGTTTCAGACAAACACCTAGTATGTTATTGACAAAAGATATATTATTTTGGTTTATTGGGTACTCAATATGTACTTTCCCATCCAAGAGTATAGTATACTTCAATAAAGATTGGTAAAGAAACATACAATTAAATCAAGCCATTATGTGATTAGCATTACAGTGACTAATTTAGAAAACATGTTTTGTGACTTTAGTGATATCAGTGAAAGCTAGAGTGCTTGAAGGCACATGTAGAAGTCTTACTATGTCAGGGATTTTTTTTTTTTTTTTTTTTTTGAGCAGCAGGCAGAAGTTTATTAGAATATAAGATCAAAAAGGAAGAATGATATGAAAGCTCTTTTTACAGAGAGGGTGCATTTGAAAGTGAATACTCCAGGTATTTTTTTATACAATAAATAATTCAACCAGGTTGATTCAATGTCTATGCTGTTATTGGGTGGTAAACATTTTTTTTTTCTTTAGGGTAGTTTTAGCTCAGAGTCTTACTGTTAAGAAGCTTTGTGACCTATGTCAAATTACTTAACCTATCAGTGCCGCGGTATTTTCATCTACGAGACAGAAAATAATAGCACTTACTTCAAAGGATTGTTCTTTGGATTAAACTTATATTGATGTGAGCGATTAGTTTTAGCTCCTGAGACTTACTAAGCATGCAATAAAAGTTACCTCTTATTCCTATATTATGACTACATTTTCCTTTTGTAGTAGTTTCAAAATCTTACAAGAATCATCAGCTGTTTTTCTTTGAGCATGTGGTTTGTTACATTTTTATCAAAGCATCACTTTGTTTTTCTCCCTTTGGTGTCATGCATGCTCTTGCTTGTGTTTCTACTTTCAGCTTCTAGGACATTTCTCTTCTCTAAAATTTTCCTCATAGTGCCTGGGTGGCTCAGTTGGTTAAGTGTCAGACTCTTGATTTCAGCTCAGGTCATGATCTCACAGTTAACAATATTGAGCCCCATGTCAAACTCCACGCTGAATGTGGAATCTACTTGAGACTATCTCTCTCCCTCTCTCTCTACCCATCCCTCTGCTTGCACGTGCACATGCACTCTCTCTCAAACAGTAAATAAATACATACATACATACATACATATATAAAATTGTCTGAGATGATGAAAATGTTATATACATCAGTACTATTCATATAGTAGCTACTAGCCAAGTGTAGCCATTGAGATGTGACCAGTGAACTGAAGAACTGAGTTTTTAAACTTAATATAATCAATTTAATTTAAAGAGCTACATGTGATTAATTGCTTTTGTAATGGACAGCACAGGTCAGGAATTTGCACCATGTGAATATATTTGCATCAAGATATATTTGCATATATCTTCCTAACAGTTTCAAAGTTCTTTCATAAGCCTTATTTTATCGGAGTCACCTACAAATTACATGACACAGAATAGGTGTGACTACTCCAATTCTTCCTCTTTGCTCAACATTGCTTATTCAAAATGTAGCATAGAGGCTAGCGCAGAGAAGGTCTTCAATAAATATTGATTGAATAAACAAATGATTGAACCCGATACTCAGAGATGTTAAGTGCCTTTAAAACTGAACAGAAGGAGCTTTCATCTGAAATTTATCAGGAAGGTCCAAAATGAAATGTCCTATTATGTAGAATAGCCATTGTGACATTTAAGATGGCCCACAGTGTTAAAGATTCATGGGAGAAAAGGAAGATCATCCAAAAGGAACTCTTCTCACTTCAGATGTCTGTTTATCAAACCCAGACTATGTGATAAGGTCTCCCAGTCATGGTTTGAGGGCACATCATTCCATAGTCTATTTGAACATCAGAGAGTGGTAGTTGAACGGAGCTTAGGAATGGGAAGCACAGCACAGAAGAGAGGTTGTTAGGTGCTCCAGATTTAGGATGTAGACTATGCTTGTTTACCTAGTTGCTATCCTGTCTGTCTCACATTTCTTGCTGTTATTCTAGAGACATTCATTTTCCATCTCTACAAGCTTTCATAAAGATGCTCACGGGTGTCCAGTGGGAAAGCAGAGTGGACAGATAGATGATGTAGGTCTCCTCTGTTTTCGTAAATATTTGACTGGAATTTTGGCCCTTTGGCCCCTTTGTAGTTTTTTTTTTTTTTTTTTTGAATCACCATCATTGCCGAATTTCTATAAAGAATATATTTTCTTTTACTCCCTCCTTCTTATCACTTCATATCTCATCCAGCTCCCCCTGAGCATGGCTGTCATCCTCAGCCTGTTACATAAAGAGTTTCTCCCAGGTACTGAAAGACACATAAAAATGTCAACAGATTTTTCTTCTCAGAGACCCATTCTCTTGGACCTCTTCATGATATTTGAAGTGGTCCAAAGTTTTCTGTTATCTTGGCTTCTGTCACAAGCCTCCTTATCCATCCCTATCTCCGGTCAGTTATTATCAGTTGGTACGGCATTTCCTCTCATATTCAATTTTATCCTACATAGTTTCAAAAGAGCTGTTCTTTTTATGGCTTCAAGTATCATCTTTGTTGAATATCCAGAAGTGGTTTTTGGTGTGGGTTTTGGAGCCTGCCAGACATGACTTTAAATAGTGGCTCTGTTATGGATTAGCTCTGTGACCTTCCGAACATCTTCAGATATGATTGCCTCATTAATGAAATGGAAATTCCGCTTACCTCAAAGTGCCATTAATGATATCCTGCCATATACAGATGGGCAGCCAACCTATAATCTCTCTCATCTTTCCCTGTGCATTTTTTACCACTGCCTAAAACAATAGTTTGTGTCCTTTTCTCATATTCATCTCAGAAGAGACCAGTTAATACTAGTTTGCAAAGACCTTATTTTTACAAGTTAAAAAAAATTAAAAAAAACCCAGCGTACTCACTGAAGTGATACGGTATGATATGTATTTTAGAAGAGCTGTTTGCCCTCCACGTGGGATACGGAATAGAGGAGTGGGGAGATGCAGGCCGTTTGGAGTTTACTGGAGTGATCCAGGTGAGAGGTGATGACGGGGTCCAGTGTGTCTACTCTAATGCGAAAAAGGAGGAGAGGATGGGATAGAATGCATTTTAAGAAGCAGAGCAATCCATTTTTACAAGGCTACTTTCATGTGCTGCTGTTTGTGGTCACTATAACCATTAGATATTTAATATTTATTGTTTGTTTGCTTAAATTTATGTATTGTTTAATTTACATCCAAGTTAGTTAGCATATGGTGCAACAATGATTTCAGGAGTAGATTCCTTAATGCTCCTTACCCATTTAGACCACTCTCTCTCCCACAACCCCTCCAGTAACCCTCTACTTGTTCTCTGTATTTAAGAGTCTTTTATGTTTTGTCCCCTCCCGGTTTTTATATTATTTTTGCTTCCCTTCCCTTATGTTCATCCGACTTCACTCATATGAGGAATTTTAGATTTTTAACTTTTAAAATTTCAAAGTAACATGCACAACAGAATGTCTTTTACCATCCCTGATCCCTCCCTAATCTCCGAGCATAGGATTCAGGGAGAGGACAGAGATAAGGCTTCTACGTTAGAGGTGTTCTTTAGTTTTGTTCACTTGTTTTGTTTTGCTTTTTGCAAAAATATACATTATTTTATAGTATGTTTTTGGAATCACGAAATAATTGTAAGTATCCCAACACTGTGTGCTTCAAAAGTAATGCCACATTTGGGAGATACTCTTTTTCAGAAACTCTTTTCTGTATCGGCAATGTCTTCTGTCACACAGCTAGAGTGTCATTTTTCTTTAGTTTTTTTTTTTTTTTTAGTTTATTTTTTTATTTTGAGAGAGAGAGAGTGTGCAAGTGGGGAAAAAGCAGAGAGAGAGAGAGAGAGAGAGAGAGAGAGAGAGAGAGAATCCCAAGCAGGGTCTGCACCACCAATGCAGAGCCTGATGTAGGGCTTGAACTTACAAACAGCAAGATCATGACCTGAGCCAAAGTCGGATGCTTAACTGACTGAACCACTCAGGTGCCCCTAGAGTGTCGTTTTTCAATGGAAGTGTTTTCTTTCTTTTTTCTCTGAAATTTCATACCTTGTATAAGTTCATTTTTACACTGTGTCATACAGCATTTATAATATGAGTTATTTCATATGTTTTTATTCTCGATTCATTGAAATCTGGTTTTTATTCCTGGCTATTTAATTCATTTGCAAAATAAATAACAAATTCTTTGAAGATAAAACTGTGCTGCTCCATTTTGCTTTCTACTCACCTTGCCTCTCTGTGGCCTTAGACTCTTCCTTTGGCTTTCACTACTCGACTCAGATTTCCTTCTTAGCTTCCTTTCTTGATAACTTTTTTTCTTCCTGTCTTTCTCATGCAAGTCTGTTTTTGTTGTCTTTTCTCATGTTTTGTACCATTGGTGATCTGTGGAAAAATTACAGAGTGCTGTGTCTTGCCCACATTCCTCTTTTGAGCCCTAAGACTGTATATATTCCACCACTTATGGCCACCCTTGGATATCCACAAAGAACTTTAACCTAATTGTGGCCAACACCAAGCTTGTCTCTAACCATCCACCTTCTCCTGTTCAATCCTAATCTTAGTGACCAGCATGCACTCAGCTTAGCCTTCTTACTTTCCCATCCCTTATTGAGTTGATAAGAAAGACTCATGAATTATACACCTAAAAGGCTGTCAAAATAACTTTCAGTCTCCACTTTTCTACTTTTGTTCGGATTTTTGTTTTGTTTTGTTTTGTTTTGTTTTGTTTTGTTTTGTTATGAATACTGTAGCAACCTCCTATTTTCCTGCTTCTATACCTGGCTAACTCTACTCCATTTTAAGATAGAATGTTACCAAAATTTGTGGATTATGTACACACACCATTTTTGTGTGTGTGCATGTGTGTCTGTGACTCACAAATGTATCATTATACTTTATAGAACATGTGCAACATGTATTATAAGATGTCCACAGAGATAGAAATGATAAAGAGTGTAAAATAGATAATTTTGATAGAAGCTCTATTTTTCCCTTCACATTCCAGCAACTATTTTTATATATGTTTCCAATGTAAGTGCTTTGGTACCGTGCTTTGGAGATATTGCTGCTTTTGATTGAAGATACAATGATCTTTTTAAACTAAAATACTTTATGTCACTGTTTAGTCTAAAATTCTTTAGTCGCTCCCCATTTCCTATTGGATAATATATATATAAATATATATGCCTACCTATTTTTAGCATTGTCCTCCATGACTGGAACTCCCCTATCTTAGCTCTTTTACTATTTATTGGGAACTGCTCCCACTCCCCATTATTCACTCTGTACTTTGGCTCTGCTGAACCCTAAACTCCCAAACACACATTTCCCCCCACCTTACCTTCTTGTTTGCCTTCATATATGCTACACTGCGTAGCTCTTCCTTTTGAAATTCTGGAGGATATCCTTCTATCACACTTTAGCTTGGAAACTTCAGACCATATTTTTGAGAAGAGAATAAATGTCTGCCATGGGTTTTGTAGGATCCAAAATGTGGAGACAATAATATCTGTTTCATTTCCGAGGACTAAATGAGATGATTCATTTCAACTTCTGGCACATATAGTTTGCCCTTTGTAATTCATATCCAACTCATTTTGTCTACTCTCATCTAATATTCTCTTTTGAGAATAAAAATAAAAATCTGATTTTCCTTCAGTTTTCTTACTTATAATAATTTAAAGGAGGTCTACCCTTTCATAACTAACATTGTATATGATTGGAGAAGAGCCTACCAAAACACAGATTAGAGGGCAAAATTTGTTGAGAAAATGCTCACTCTCATAAGAAAGTCACTGTTGTACATAAATACTTTCCAAAAAACTGGACAGAATTTTTCTTTTCTAATGAAACCGTACTCTGTAAAACAGAGTTTCTTAGTTTGCAAGGGAACCAACTTTGTATTGTTCCTCTTCTCCCACAGAGCTTCTATAGTTTTTGAAGGGTTTTGAGAGGAGTCCATTATTTTAAAAATTTGGGGGGAATGACTGTCCTCAAGCTATTTTAATATTCTTTGAGTTTTTCAGTCTGCTTTTCCATCACAATTGCATACACATATTGGGAACAAAAGGAGGGAGAAATGGATCTTATTTATGTAATGATGTATGTTGCCTACCAAGTAGTAGACTTTTAATAACAGAATACTAATTGAATAACATAGCTATCCCCCATTAAAAAAAAGCACAATCTTTTCCCCATCTGAAGTTTATGAGTAAGTCACTCTGGTTCAATAATATCTACTAGCTAAACGTAAAAAGCTATGTTTTGGTGAGAGGAGGGAAACATGTCCCCAATGCTTTCTTTCCAATAATGCAGAAAATAAAGAAAAAGATCTGAATAAGTAGGATTCTTTTGTATTTAAAAATTTAGGAAATGTATGCCACAGAACTGATAATGCTTTGGGTGAAGAGATCTTCATTATCTCAGCCAACAGTGGTCTTCAGAAGCAATGACATCATTGTTGATTCACTGACTTCAGAATTCAGGCAGGAGCCAGAAGCCTAGGAACTTAGGCAGCTTCTTTGTCAACACAGTGCAGAAAAGAAGACACAAAGAGCCTCCCTTTGAGTCACGGCAAGCTTTGCGACTCCTTTCTTGGCCCTTTGTGAAAGCACATGACTGGACTTGTAGAAGATTAACCCCCCTTAACATTTCTGTAAAAAATTAAACAGATGCAAAGCAGCTTCATCACCTTTTTTCCTCTCTGTTGTGAATTCAGTATTATGGTGGGCAGTGAATTATTTTGAATTCCCTCAGAGAGGCCAGGGCAGTCAATGAGGACTGTGAATGAGGGCCCTCTGAAGGGCTCAGTTGTGGGTTTTCTTGGCTTTCACTGTTTTTTATAGCATAATTCCTCTGAAAGAGTTCCCTCTAAGAGAGGGGTCAGTCTAGAGACCTTTATAGTGCTTGAAGTAATCCACCCTTTAATCTGTTCCTTCCTGTGGGAAAATCAGTGTGAAAAAAAAAAAGAGTGAGTCAGTATTTACATCCAGATATAGACTGTTTGGGCTGTTTATTTTCAATTTACCACTGTTCTTTGCATAAACCTAGCTTGTTTTCAATTTAGGTTCTTTAATAAAGAAAAAAAATTCCAAAAACATAATACATGATTTGTGCTATTTTATGTAGGCATATGTGAAAATGGAAGAGGTAATGTTCTTAACACTGTTTCCTGTCCTGGATTATCATTGTATTCATCCAGCAGACATTATGTATTTTCTTAAAATAAGTATATCTAGATAAGTATATCCCTTATCTAGAGATAAAGGATCTCTACATATTTTAAATGTCTTTAATTCTGAGTTTATATACATATTTTGTATATGAAAGGATTGTGTATTTTATCATTAATGCCAAAATATTCTGTTTGAGAATGACAAGACTTAGCTCTTGACTTTTAATGACAAAATTAGTGGTGGTGAGAACACAAAAAATCTCTTGCTTATTCTTGTTTCAAGTCTATAAAGATTGTATCTCTAAAAATAGAACTATCATATATCCCATAATTCCACTGTTGGGTATCTACCCAAAGAAAATGAAAACACTAATTTGAAAAGATGTATGTGCCCTATGTTCAGTGCAGCATTATTCACAATAGCTAAGTTAAGGAAGCAACCCAAGTGTCCAATGACAGATGAATGGATAGAGAAGATGTGGTATGTGTATATGTATGTATATACATATATATACACTAAGGAATATTATTCAGCCATAAAAAAGAATGACATCTTGTCATTTGTGACAACATAGGTAGACCTAGAGGGTGTTAAGCTAAGTGAAATAAGTCAGAAAGACAAAGACAAATACCATGTAATTTCACTTATATGTGGAATCTGAAAGAAAACCCAGCAAATGAACAAAAAAACATCAGAAACAGACCCATATATACAGAGAACAAACTGGTAGTTGCCAGAAAGGGCAGGGGGAATAGAGAGATAGGCAAAATAAGTGAAGGGGATAAAAAGGTACAAACCTTTATGCAAGCCAGTTATAGAACAAATCACAGAGACGAAAGGTACAGCATAGGAAATATAGTCAATAATATTGTTAAAAAAAAGAAGAAAAAATATCATACTCATGGTAGGTTCTAATTCCAATCTAAAAACTCCAGATTACAGGAGGAAGGAAAGGAAGGGGGGAATACTATTTCCATTGCAAAATATCTGAAAGATAGAAGTAGCATGTTTTCTAGGAGCAATCTTTTGAAGACAAAGTGTGCATCACAATTTCCTTTCTAGTACCTGACGGCTAGAATGAATATAAAGTTAGCTACATCATTATCTTTGAAATAACGTGGAGTGAAAAAAAAAGTGAAAAAAGAAATAAATTGGGTTTAAGCGAAGAAGTCAGTGAAAGAATTTCCTTTATCGCTGACCTCTTTTCTTGCTTTTCTCCTTCTACAGCTGTTCTTGGAGAAAATGGGTGATGTGCTTTAAACCTAGCCAGCACTTTGGCCTAGTACTTATGTGAAGGACATACATAATGTCCTTATGAGGGTAATTTGAATTTTCAGGTAAAATTCAGTACAAAATAATCTTATGATGTAATCATGTATTTCTGTTACTTTTGATTAAGAGGGTGGAAATTTTTATTTGTAGAAAGGCAAGAAGAAATTGATGGGATAGGGTAGTGATAGATGGGGCTATGCTTAGGGGAAATAGCTTTAGAAATATGGGCACCCTAAGCTCATGGAGCAACTGGACCACCATAGTAGGGATGGCTATGGAAGGGAACGGAGTTGTGCTTGCCATCTTAATTTCTGTCCTTGCTGCCCCTTCTCTTGTTCCTAGATTGAATGGTAGGCTAAGGGACCTGGCTATAGCTTCCTATCTCAACTGAAGCTTAGGATATCTGAGCAGCATAGTACAGTGGAAAAGGCCTGCGTTTCTAGGCGTCAGAAAATAGGACTTCTGGTCCTCATTTGCCACTAGCACAGAGATCTAAGGGGCTTACTTCTCTGTTGTGCTTGTAATCACCCCCCAGATGGACATATTAGATTTTAACCTCCTTGAAGCTTCTTTATAGTCATGGTGTTCAGCATATGGCTTGGCACCTGGAACATACTCATAATACACTTTTTTTTAAGTTTATTTATTTTGAGAGAGAGAACGAGAAAAGTGCAAGTGGGGAGGAGGGAGAGAACTCTAAGCAGGTTCCATACTGTCAGTGCAGAGACCCATGTGGGGCTTGAACTCACGAATCATGAAATCATGACCTGAGCCAGCTTAACCAACTGAGCCATCCAGGTGCCCCTCATAAAACATCTTTCGAATGAAAGAGTGAAAATTCCTCACTTTCCTGATCGCAAAAATAGGTTAGGATTGGGTGATTAGAGTTAGTTGCTATGTCTTCTAAGGTTCCTTCAAGTTCTTAAACCCAGATTTTAAGTCTAGTTATTTTTTTTTCTTGACACACACATTCCATCTGTAATAGCCTTGACATGTTGTCATCCACCTTCTCTGCTTCAGTAACCATATCTTCAGTATCACTGTGTGGTGTTTTTTTGCCTGCACTATTTTCTGGTCTCCAGTCCTGCTTTCTTTAGGAAGGTTTTAATGAGGCTGAACCATAGGTAATTGCCACCACGTAGGTCCAAAACAGTTGAATATTGACAAATTCATATGGTGCAACTCTAGTTCATTATCCAAATTGTAGTCATGGTGATGTTTTAACCATATCAGTGGCTTCTCATTATTCCCCTGCCCCTCTCCTGAGACCATCTACTCCTGCACCCGCACCCACCCTCCCCTCAAGCCCTTTCTTGTCCTGACTCACAAGGGCTTTGATGATCTGACCTTCACCTTCCCTTCCGGCCTATTCTGTGACCACCTATTAGTGTAGACACCAGAAACACATTGGCTTTTATTCACATTCATTCTTTGTTTTCCTGGTCCTATGTCCCCCCTCCTCTTCCCATCTGTCTTTCTGTTTCTTTCTCTCTGTCTCTTTCACTGTCGACAGTCCAGCTGTACAGAAATTTCAGTTCCTGGACTGCTAAGCTTTCTCTTCAGTGTGGCCTTTAGGAATGCCATTTCTTTCTCTCCTTTTCTTTTCTTTTCTTTTTCTTTCTTTCTTCCTTTCTTCCTTTCTTTCTTTCTTTCTTTCTTTCTTTCTTTCTTTCTTTCTTTCTCTCTCTCTCTCTCTCTCTCTCTCTTTCCATCCTTCCTTCCTTCCTTCCTTCCTCCTTCCTTCCTTCCTTCCTCCTTCCTTTCTTCTTCTTCTTCTTATTTTCTTTTCTTTCTTTCTTTCTTTCTTTCTTTCTTTCTTTCTTTCTTTCTTTCTTTCTTTCTTTCTTTCTTTCTTTCTTTCTTTCCTTCCTTCCTTCCTTCCTTCCTTCCTTCCTTCCTTCCTTGCTTCCTCCCTCTCTCCCTCCCTCCCTCCCTCCCTTCCTTCCTTCCTTCCTTCCTTCCTTCCTTCTTTCTTTTTATAGGCTTTATTTTTAGAGTAGTGGAGGTTTTATAGAAAAAGTTTGCAGTAAGTACAGAGCTCCCATATACTCCCTCTCTCCCCACATCTTTACACGGTTTCTCCTATTCGTTGCAATTGATCATCCAATATTGATAAAATGTTATTAATTAAATTCCATTATTTACATTAGAGTTTACTTTTTTGTTGTGCAGTTCTATAGATTTTACCAAATACACATCATGAGTCAACCCTTACAGTATCATATAGAATAGATTCATTGCCCTAAAACCCTGAGCTTTAGTATACATTGTGAAACGACATAATTCCCACAAACAAGTTAACACATCCCTCACCTCGCATAGTTACTTTTTGTAGGAGGGCGGTGGGGGGCTTTAGACCTCTTAACACCTACTGTCTCAGCAAATTTCAAGCATATAAACTGTAAGCACCAGACTGTACATTAGATCCTTAGGGAATACCATTTCTTTGGCCAGAAATATTCCCCTCTTCCATTCTCTCCCCTCCAGCCCTCAACCTTGTTCCCTGCCTTGGCCAACACCCATTGTAGCAGTAGAAGAGAGATAATATACGCATAGTAAGTAAGCATAAACCATTTAGTATTTTAGAAGTGAGAAGTGCTATCGAGTGAGGAATGCTCTTCCCTCTAAAGCATTTCTAGTGTCCCATTTAAATGATAGCAATGAAGACTGAACACAGTACCACAGATGTTGTGTGATGAACGGAGAATGCAGTAGAAGTCTGGAAGATGAGTACCCTTGTCTGGGGCCCTGTAATTTCATCAGCATGCTTTTCTAAGGGATTTCGTTATCCCTGTGAGCTCACAGTGATTTTCCACTGCCCTGTACATAAAAAGAGCTAAAAAAAAATTTTTTGGCCCGAATATCTGTTTTCGAGGAGCCCAGGAGAAAGGGGTCATCATTGGGAAGTTAGGAAGGCCTGAAAATTTTCAGGAACAGTTTATTTTATTATTTTTTAAAAATAGATTTCAGATATTTATAGAACAGCTTAGGAAATGAGGCGGTTTCCCAGACAGGTGTTTTTGCTATGCTTTGGAATACTGGTATGGGAGAGACGCTACTGAAGCCTCATGTTAATTCACAGGAGAAACATACCCTTTTGCTCCTTCCTGTATAATAACATTTGCTTTGCCAGAACTATGAGTAATCAGTGTAGGAAATGTAGTTATTTTTGGTGGAATATTATGTTTTCATAAAGTATGAGATAATAGGAAATGAAGTGGGTGAAATAAGTAAAGTTAAAAATACAGGGTTCGGATCTAGGCTGCCAGGTGAATCTGGGCTCCACCTGAGACAATTTTCTTAAACTTTCAGTGCCTCAGTTTCTGCACATGTGAACTAGGGAAGAAAGAGTGTCTTTCCTGTTGGATTCTTTCAAGCATTAGATGAGAGAAGGTACTTAGAACAGCGCCCCATACATCATCACTACCACCATAAAATGAGTATACTTATTATTTTAAATCTAAGTGGTCATGCAGAATCTCAGGGGCTTTAAAAGAGCTGGTTAATATTTCATAATGTAATTCTTATTCAGGCCTTCTCAAATTAATACCGCAGGACTGTGATCACTCTATACATTTTCCAGTACTTCCTACTTGCTAAAAGATGATTTTAGTTGTTACATTAGATACTTTTTATAAGCTGAGCTTTCTCAAGTGTCTCGAAGAAGCATAATGAGAAAGTATTATTTGAAAATATAGGATGTTTGCACCTCTATTGCATCTTAGATTTGGGGCTATCTGAATTAGTTGGAGAGCCCAGAAACACATTCTCTTTCATTCGTATTCATTCTTTGTCTCCCTGTCCTGCGTCCTGTCTCCTCTTCCCATCTGTCTTTGTTTCTTTCTCTGTCTATTGCTTGCAGGTATGTATACACATGCCTTTTCTTCCCCTCTCCATTATTAGGAAAATGTCAGTAAATTGTAAGCTAATGAACTACTATTACATTGGAATTCTAGGTAGTTTCATCTCTCATTACTTTGTAGGTAATATTTCTAAAATAAGTAAAGACCTTTTGTGGCTTTCTCATTAGAATGATGTGTGGGGCATTCATGACTGATTGGCTGATTGATGAATATTTAATATCGCTTGAAACGTTGATTCTCTTTCATGGTACTCATTATCTCCATTGTACCAAAATATTTGTTAGGATATTTATAATATAATATATTTAATTTGACATGTTCTTATAGACCTTAAAACTTTTTACTCTTAATCTTGGGACATTTGGGTTGATTCACAGCTGTTTCTCCACTGCATAGTCCTTTCTAGATTATATGCTTTGATGAGAGATAGTTTCCCTTTCATCTGATTTTAATTTTTTGGTCATTTTCTAATTTCATCTTTTAACTTAAATGAAATATTTCAAAGGTACAAAATGAACACAAGTGGAATTATAGGCACTTACTTATGTATGCATCATAAGACTAAATAGCTATCAATATTTTCCCATATGTGCTTCGGATCTTTCTGCTTTTTTAAAAAATATAAAACATTATATGGGGCACCTGGGTGGCTCAGTCAGTTAAGTGTCTGACTTCGGCTCAGGTCATGATCTCCCGTCTCGTGGGTTTGAGCCCCGTATCGGGCTCTGTGTTGACAGCTCTGGACCCTGGAGCCTGCTTTGGATTCTGTGTTTCCCTCTCTCCCGCTCCCCTACTCACATGGCAGGGCTCCGTCCCTGCCTTAACATCCTTCCTCACCTGACTGCTTAATGTGGCTTACCCCTGAAAGTTTTCCAGTTCTTTCTTAATTTCTGGTACTGGTGACTTCTTTACTGCAAGGTCAGGTTTCCATTTAAGGTGTTTTGTTTTGTTTTTTGTTTTTTTGTTTTTTTTTCAAGAGAGTTAGCATGTGCAGGTGCATGAGCAGGGGAGGGGCAGAGAGAGAGAGAGAGAGGGAGAGAATACCAAGCAGACTCTGTGCTGATAGCACATGGAGCCCGTTGTGGGGCTTGATCTCATGAAATGTGAGATCATGACGTGGTCCAAAATCAAGAGTTGGATGCTTAACTGACTGAGCCACCCTGGAGCCCCAGGTCAGGTTTCTATTTAAAATAGAGTGGTTGTATTTCATGTGGGATTTCTAGGTATTTTTTTGCAGCACTTTTTAAAAGTTCCTGGTATTTCTTTACTGTTTAATTGTAACTAGTGCTTTTGTGGTAAAGATCTTTACTGAAACGACACTCAGGATTTTGTTGTTTTTAAAAGCAAGATTGATCAATTAGGTAATTGAATACTCAGTCTATTTGACTAATTTTTAAGCTGATGAGTTGGTTGACTCCATCCACTATGTTTTATTGGTACCAAGCAGAGCAAAACTCCTCCTCCATTTGGTCTGCTGCTTCTCTTCTTTTTCTCCCCCTCTCCCCCTCCCATCCCCTTATGGTGATGCCCGTTGACCAGCCCCAGCATTCTGTTTTTGGCTTTTTTGTCAAAAGAGTTGAGGATGAATTGGTTGCTTATGGACAATAATACAAGTTTAGGAGAGCTATTTTCATAATTTATCCAGATAGAAACACTGCAGGTCTTTCTTTTTAATTTACTACTTCCTTCTAAAAACAGTTATAAATTCACATGGAAGAAGGTCACTAAATAAAGTGTTATTCATCAGGAGAGAAGATGCCTAAAATTGTGTCTGTTTTATCTGGTATAAACGTATTATTACAAAAATTATCCTAGCTGCTTTAAGAAATCCCACTGTCCTTTCCTTCCCTCTCTCCCTCGGTCTTTCTGTCTCACCCTCCCTCCCTCTCCTGCTTTACTTCTTTCACTGAGAATGAGATGTGGAGTTGCTTCATGCCAGCTACAAATAAGAGCATCTACTCTGATAACAAATCACTTAGAATCTCTTCTGTTAACGCTGCTTGAGCTGCTGGCTGTGGCTGAATAGATATCATACACCTTATCTTCATGTGTCCCAGAGAAATAGGAACACACGAAAGTGTTTAGACAGAGTGGAACCATAATCTCTCCTGAAAAATAAAAATACATCCCAGAATGGGTACATGTCTATTCAGTGCTGGATACTAATATTGTCTGTATATGTGATGAATGGCTTACTTCTTCAATGAGTAATATGTTTTCAGTTGTTTTCTATCTCACTGACATGTGAGACAGAGATTGGCTGCTGGTAATTAGTAATTACCTGGATTTATGCTTTTATACTTTGATGTTAACAAATTGATTCTTTAGTGTCTGATGTTGCTAAATAACATTCTTTAGAACTTGTAAAAAAACCCCACTTTTTTCATCTTTTGTTAATTATATACTTTGAGACAGCAATTAAATAGCATTTTTGAGTCTGAGCCTTTTAATCAACTAGGAAGAGACTGACCCCTTTGTTTTTTTTGACCAGCACCACTTGTGTTGCCCTAGGGACCAAATTCCAGTTAATTTCAATGGGAAATTCTGATAGTACTGTATTCACCATAGCAATCTCACCCCAAAACGATAGATGCCTCTACTTGCTAATTAACCTTGTGCACTATAGGCTCGAGTGAGAGAGGACTCACCACAATGCTAGTACATACCTCCAAGCCCGACTCCCTTCCTCCATGTGTCCACCTGCAGGAAGCTTGACACCCTACTTTCACTTAGGAGGTTTGAACATAAAAACTGTCAGTTGAGTAGTACCTGCTTTGTGAGTCATTATGTGTGGGAGGTATTTGCCATTTAAGAATTTTGTAATTATTTGTGATAAATGTAAGAGATAGCCAGTATGGGTGACTATAAGGTTCAAATTACAAGCTTAAGAACAGCTATAATTATGACAGTTACCAGTCATGTGGCTAGAGACCAGGTCTAGACTTCCATATCGTGGTCTATAAAATGGATCTAATAATAGGGGATTCTTATCTCACACAGTTATGAGGGTTAAATAAAATGTTTGTATTAAATGCATTTCACAACCCATAAATGTCTTAAAATTTTAGTTATTTAATACTTCAGAGCAGCTAATAGCTTTAGTTCTCCAAAGGGAACATACGCAGAATTTAACAAGAAATTCTGATTGGTAATTTCTATCTTAATGTCCACTAACCTTGAGAACTTAGGTAGCCTTATGTTTCCAAAATTTCTGGACCTTTGTCATGGTTGGTATCAAGAAAATACATAGTAGATGGAGTCAACCCACCAATCAGCTGATCAATTAGTTGATTTTTTTCCTATCCGAAGAATAGATTCTTGAGGGTTTGTATAGCATTAACTATTAGAAGAGTTTTTATTTTTCTAAATGAATTCCAATGCTTCAAGTAGATATTGTATTTTCATCATATACCTCACTTTTTAAATAGGAAGGACAGCGGATAAGATTTCTGAAAAGACTTGCTAATTCACCATACTGAGGATATACTTCATCATGAACCCTTAAAAAAAAAAACAATGTTTTTACACTTTGGTTGTTTTTGATGAAATGGTACAGTGGGTTTAAAGAGTAGACTCTCTGGTAAGATAACCTGCGTTTGAATCCTAATAGATACAAAATGTTGGAAAAATTGTCTGCTATTTCATTTGTAACTGGCTCATGAAAATATTATAATCGTGCCCTAGGCAGTTGCCTGCCTCTCTCTTTCTCTCTCCCAGTCATTCTCTCTGTTCTTTATTTTAAAATTTGAAAACAGGGGCACCTGAGTGGCTCAGTCAGTTGAGTGTCCAACTTTGCTCAGGTCATGATCTTGTGGTTCACAAGTTCAAGTCCCACATTGGGCTCTGTGCTGACACCTCAGAGCCTGGAGCCTGTTTCGGATTCTGTGTCTCCCTCTCTCTCTGCCCCTCCCCTACTGTTGCATTCTCTCTCTCTCTCTCTCTCTCTCTCTCTCTCTCTCTCTCTCTCTCTCAAAAATAAACATGAAAAAAATGAACTATTGGGACCTCATCTAGATAAAAGCTTCTGCACTGCAAAGGAAACAATCAATAATACTAATAGGCAACCAATGGAATGGGAAAAGATAGTTGCAAATGACATATTGGATAAAGGAATACTATCTAAAATCTATAAAGAACTTACCCAAAATATCGGATAAAGGACTAGTATCTAAAATCTATAAAGAACCCACACCCGAAAAATGAATAATCCAGTGAAGAAATGGGCAGAAGATATGACTAGACACTTCTCCAAAGAAGACATCCAGATGACCAACAGACACATGAAACGATGCTCAATGTCACTCATCATCAGGGAAATACAAATCAAAACCACACTGAGATACCACCTCATGCCAGTCAGAGTGGCTAAAATGAACAAATCAGGAAACTATAGATGCTGACGAGGATGTGGAGAAACAGGCACCCTCTTACACTGTTGGTGAGAATGCAAACTAGTGCAGCCACTCTGGAAAACGGTGTGGAGGTTCCTCAAAAAAATGGAAATAGAACTACCCTATGACCAAGCAATAGCACTGCTGGGAATTTACCCAAGAGGTACAGGAGTGCTGATGCATAGGGGCACATGTACTCCGATGTTCATAGCAGCACTTTCCACAATAGCCAAATCATGGAAAGAGACTAAGTGTCCATCAACTGACGAATGGATAAAGAAGATGTGGTATATGTGTACAATGGAATACTACGTGGCAATGAGAAAGAATGAAATCTGGCCTTGTGTGGCAACATGGATGGAACTGGAGGGTATTATGCTAAGTGAAATAAGTCAGTCAGAGAAAGACAGATACCATATGTTTCCATGGATAGGTGGATTTTGAGAGACTTAGCAGAAAACCATGGGGGAGGGAAAGAGAGGGGAAAAAAAAACACAGAGAGGGAGGGAGACAAAACATAAGAGACTCTTAAATACTAAGAACAAACTGAGGTTTGAGGTGGATATGGGAGGGGGGAGAAAGAGGGTGACGGACACTGAGGAGGGCACTTATTGGGATGAGCACTGGGTGTTGTATGGAAACCAATTTGACAATAAATTGATAAAAAAAGGAAAAATATTTTTTAATAAAAAATAAAATTTGAAACCAGATTGAAAAATAAATCAGATCATCCCTCTCTTTTTTTGCACTAATCATAAGTTTGATTAAAAAAAGAGAAAAGAGCACAGGTTCCTTGCTTCCTGTTGCTTGCTTTTGTCTTTACAAAATCTTCTTTGCCCGTGCTTTTGAGTAGGCATTTCATATGGCTGGAATGACACAGATGGGTGAAATGTGCTTTTAAAATAAGAAAACATGTATATGTATAAACATATGCCCATATATATGCATCTATATACACAAACACAAATTTGGATGGAGGGAAAAAACATGAACGAAAAAAAAAAAGAAATTCTATTTTGGTTACTGATGATGGGAAATAATTTGGTTGGTAAATGATATATTTTAGGGAGATTACTAAGAATATCATCTCTTGACTGCGTATGGAGACTTTTCGAGGAAATCTGTAATACAGGAATTAATTGGCTTTATGTACCCAGATAGATGATGGCTGGAAATCAGCAATCTTACACATAAAACATGAACACCACGAAAGCAGTATGCTAATTCGGGAACATTTTCTTTATTAGGCTATAGAATACTTAACAAGCATGAAAAAAATTATATATGGAAATCACTTAATTGAATGAGGTTTAAGTATAATTAAGTGCAATTTGTTTTTATGTGCTTTTGATAAATTAGGAATGTCCAAATTCTTAAAGACTTTAAAATTAAAACTTTTTACAATTATGAAATTTTCATTTTACTGTTTTTTTAAGATATCCACTTTATCTGATATTAATATAGCCACTCAGCTATCTTTTACATACTTTATACACACTGTCTCTTTTTCCATGTTTTTTACTTTCAACCTATGTGTTAGCATAGAGCTTGGTCTAGCTTTTTTTGTTATATTTTTATCTCCTTCAATAATCTCTTGTCTTTTATATAGAACATTTTATTTAAAGTATTTATTCATATGGTTAGAAGTAGGTGTAATGTTTTACTTCTTGTTTTCTCTTTGTCTTTCCTGCCATTTGTCCCTATGTACTTCCTTTCTTGCCTTCTCTTGGATTAATTGAATATTTTATGTAATTCCACGTTAATTTATTATATTTTTAGCTGTATCAGTTTATTTTTTTAATATACTTTATTGTCAAGTTAGCTAACATACAGTGTATACAGTGTGCTCTTGGTTATGGGGGTAGATTCCCGTGATTCATCGCTTACGTACAACACCCAATGTTCATCTCAACAAGTGCCCTCCTCCATTCCCGTCACCCATTTTCCCCTCTCCCCCACCCTCCATCAACCCTCAGTTTGTTCTCTGTATTTAACAGTCTCTTATGGTTTGCCTCCCACTCTGTTTGAAACTGTTTTTTCCCCTTCCCTTCCCCCATGGTCTTCTGTTAAGTTTCTCAACTTCCACATATGAGTGAAAGCATGTAATATTTGTCTTTCTCTGACTGACTTATTTTACTTAGGATAATATCCTTCAGTTCCATCCACATCATTGCAAATGGCAAGATTTCCTTCTTTCTCATTGCCACGTAGTATTCCATTGTATATATAAACCACATCTTCTTTATCTGTTTATCAGCAGATAGACATTTGGGCTCTTTCCATACTTTGGCTATTGTTGAAAGCACTGCTGTAAGCACCGGGGTGCATGTGTCCCTAGGAATTAGCCCTCCTGTATGTATCACTCTATTTTGTAATGGTTACTTAGGGACTCTAATACATATATACATATATACATATATATATATATGTTTAAATTTTCAAGACTACTTGGGGTTAATATTGAACCAGTTTATGTAAAATGTAGGAACCTCATAGTCATATAGGCCCATTTACTATGCCCCCCAACATTATACTATATTTATAACAGATATTATCTACACGTTTGCTATGAACTCCACCATTTGTTAAACAACATATTTTTAAGAAATTGAGAGTAAAAAAGTGCTATGTATTTATATAAATTTTCCCACATATTTGTCTTTATGGTGAAAATTCTTCTTCCCAAAATATCTTAATTTTACCTGGTATCATTTCCCTTCAGCCCAAAGACTTTAATATTTCTTGTAGTACAGATCTACTTTACACCTTAGTTTTTAATTATCTGAAAATGCTTTTATGTCGCCTCCATTCTTTAAGGCTATTTTCAATAGATTTTAAGTTCCAACTTGAAAATATTTTTCTTTTAGCACTTTATGATATTATTATGTAGTTTTGGGGCCTCCGTTGTTTCTGATGAGAGCCAGAATAATTTTATATCATTATTCTCCTATATATGCTATGCTATTTTTCTTCTTTCAATATCTATTTCAATAACTACAAACTATTATTTTAGCAGTGGTTTTAGCAGTGTGACTATATGCTTATGTGTGGTATTTCTGTTTATCCTGTTTGGAATTCACAGAACTTCTTTTAATTTAAAATTTATATCTTCCAAAAATTTTAGGAATTTTTGGTCATAATTTTTTGAGATAACTTTTGTAAGTAATTCTTTCTTGCTTTATACCCTTTCTCATTGGCTAGTTACATATTGTTTTACAGATTTGCATATTTCATTTACATATTGTTTCACAGATCATTGAAGCTGTGTATTTTCGTTCAAATCTTTTTCTCAGTTCTTTTTAGATATTTTTGGTTGGTCTATTTTCAAGTTTACTGACTCTTTTATCTATTATTTCCAATATATGTTAAACCTATTCCCTTAATTTAAAAAATAATTAGCTCTTGTGTCTGCAGTATGTAGTATTGTAGTTTTTAGTTGTCTTTCATTTTCTGTTGTTTCTACGTGGGCATTCATTATGAGCACGTGTTTCTTTATATCATTGAAGGATTCTATGATATTTGTGTCCTAATTCTAATATCTGTTACATCTCAGTTTTGGTATCAGTTGGTTCCCTGTTCTCTTGATTATGGATCACACTTTCTTATTTCCTTATATATTTAGTAATTTGGAATGCATCTTGGACATTTTGAAGGGCACATTATCAAGATTCTGCATTCTGTTATATTCATCTGGATAGTATTGACATTTTTGTTTGTTTGCTTGCTTGTTTGGCTGGAATCAAATTCTAAACTGTAATCTCTTTTTATTTCTTTTAGCTTTAGCTGGCTTTTAGTTTGCCCCAAATACATACACACAATACAAGGGTCAGCCAGAGATTTGAGCAGAGTGCATTTATAGAACTTTGAGATCACTTTCCATGGTTTCCTATTGAGGGAAGACTGCCCCAGTGCTGTGGTTCTCAAATCCTATGTTTGAACTAGGGGGACCACATGTTCCCATTCAAGTTTCAGTCATCCATGTGGATCTCCCTAGGAAGAAGAGCTGTAAAACCAGAAAACTCACCCAGTATGCCATTCCATTCTTCCAAGTTTCAGTTCCCCTCCAGTTTATTCCTATATCTTTGCCTAGTGTTTATAGCTGTTATCTAGAAGAGAGTCGGCAGGATAGGAATTGTGCAGCCACACCAGAAGTGAACTGATGTCTTTTATTCTGTAATGTAGATGCACCAGCTGTCAATAAAAGTAGTGGGAAAAACATTTCTCCTTGTAACACAAGAAACTTCATTCACTGGATATACTGTAAGGCTATAAATTTTGCTTCAGGGAAAGAACCGTTTGTCTAGATCATTTCAAATGAGTTAAAACTATACTAAATTCTACTGCACTGCAGACCCCAGTGGTATTTTAAAATAACTGCTTAGATTAAAATTTGATTCATTTTAAAAGCTTAAGAGCTTATAATTTGTAAGTTGGTGACTGGAGATACAAAAATATGATATTGACCCCATTGTCCTATCACTTCCAGATTTCAGTTTGAGAGTCTAATCAGGTAGTTCTCTATCCTTAATATGAAGTATACTAGTCCATGTGGTTTGTGAAAAATACAGATTTCTGCTTTTCATCCCTAGATATTCCAGTTTGATAAGTTTGGGGTGTTGCCTAAGCATCTGTATTGTTAACACATTTTACGGGTGATTCTTGCTCAATAGCTAAGTTCCAGAATTACTGACATATTTCATAATCCCAACTCAGATTTCGGGCTTTCTGAGGTAACTGTGAATGGGAATTTAAGGAGGAAGGAAACTTCTGATTGATTTTACAAGTTATATCTGTAAATTCTCAGGCATGATTAAATGTCTAGTTTGTTTGTCATTTGCCTATAAATAATCGAATTTGTACCACCTTAAATAAGGAAAAACGAGAGTTAATAAAAAATATCCTGCATAGTTCAAAAATTACAAAGTTGAACAAACAGGTGCTAAGTTTAGAATATGAGGTAACTTTGAGGTCTTCATTTGCAGAGAGTCATGGAGATACTCTCTGTGTGCCATTGTTGGATGACTCAGTTCCAACAGCCATCAGTTCCTTTAGTGCTCTTTTAAAGATTAAAGTTTTTAAAAAAGGAATGTAATTGGTTTAGTATGGGGCATATGTCTACTCCTGTGTTTAGAAGCAAAGGCCCTGTGGTTGACAGTTTGTGAGAGTTACCTTCAGAGACACCGAGCAGAAAAAGAGTAAAGAGATCAGCAATAGATTCTACCCTTTGGTTCCCAAGGACACTCCTTCCACCATATATACAATTCTGAATATTACTCTTCTTAATGTAAATGTAGAATTCCCTGGATATAGCTACCGGTGCCCTTGAATCTCAATGGATGATATCCTAAAATCATACCTGTCAAGGGGTGACTCTCTTCAGGTCTGTTTTTCTTCCAGGTTTGTTATATTATCATCTAAATATTCCATAACATGTAGACTAAATGGTAAATATAGATACCTCCTTACTCACCATTTATATCGTAATAGGGGATATAAAGAAAATGTGAGAAAAAAGACAAAGTATACATGTATATCATTAAAAGCTTTTTTCTTCATTAGCTTTTAGGTCATAACTTACATATTTGTAGCTTCTTTTATCCATTCTACATTCTTCTTGCCTTCACCAAGCATCATAGCCAATGAAGAATTTAAAATGACTTATTCATACAGTTTCAGCTTCTCATACAGTGGAAGTATTGTGTTCCCTGCTGATATATTCTTCTCTTTGTTATTAAAATACCCAAGTCAACAATACTCAGAATCACAAGGTCAGGGGAAAAACTGAAATTTAGTTATTGGGTATAATTTTTAAAGATTCAACTCCTGGTTCATGCATTTTTATATTTTGGCTCTTGTTGAATAGTATTATATATCAGTCACTGGTTCATAACATAAAATTGCATGTGAGAGTGTCACTTAATCTCACAATGTTTTATTTTCCAAACTAAGCTTTCAAAAGGTCATTTTTTGGGGTACGTACCAAAAGTATGAATATTAAATGATAGCTTTTTTTTTTTCTTGAACTGAATGCATTCATTGGAGGCATCATTATGTGCGGTGCATATGGTTGTGTAAGGAATTTGGATGGTGATGCTGGGAGACTCATGTTAAGCAATAAAAATAAATCTAATTCCTAAACAAGTGTCTGTATCCATGAGAACAGTTGCTAAATCTTCCACAGTGAAATTAGACAGTGTGATCAGTCAGGTTGTCCTCTTAATTTATGATGGTTTTCAACTGGTTTGCCATGGCACTTTCATGTACCATAGTTGGGCTATCCGTATGTTGTTAAAATGGTTTCCTCACCTTTGGCACCAATTAGTCTTGTTTGTTCTAGTGTGCTATACAAATTTTATCGTATGCCATGTATCCCACGATGTGCAATTAGGTTATGAAGCTCTCTTCCTTTAATAGAGCACATTATAGTGGGAAAAGATTCCGTACTTGGTAAGTTGGGCCACCAACAGAGGTGAGATCCAGATTAGGCTTGGAGAGGTTAAATTCTTATTTTGATCCCATGCGCAGCTTCATTGACTGCCACCAGAGTGCTGAGCTGGTTTGGCAAGAATAACCCACATGTTTAGAAGGAGTTACCCAGTCCATCTGATTAAGAACCTCTTCTGCAGGGAAACTTTTGGTTAGCATTTATATGGGATACAGATATCCTCACATCCTAGTCCTATTCCAAAAAAATCTCTCCTAACTTTTCCTTTGAACTTTTTGGTCACCAAAATTCCAGTTTCATTTCTTTCATAACTATGATTACTTCACCAGACTACCAAGGAAGTGGTATGTAGGTGGTAACCTTGGGCTGTAGCTCCTTCCAGACAAAATAGAAAATGATGCATAGTGCTTAAATTAAGCCAGCTGTGGACTATTATTCTTCATTGGTTTTTTGTTTGTTTGTTTGTTTGTTTGTTTTGTTTTTTATCTCTATCCCTGAGTGAGCCTGTAACATTCTCACAGCCCACTTCAGCCTGGTCCCTATATATCTTGTTAAAGCATCATCAATATGAAAGGTTAGAGGTTACATCTTTAATTAATTAGTAATAACTCCCAGGAAAACAGGTGTGAGTTAAAGAAGAAAAGTATTAGGAGCATACATACTGGGTCATGTAAGCCGAATGATCAACAATTTGCGTCATCACGATCTGATCCCATATGTGTGTGTGTGTGTGTGTGTATGTGTGTGTGTGTGTGTGTGTGTGTTTCATTGGTTGATGGAGATGGAGGTCTGCTGGATATGCCTGTCATATCAAAATTAATTAAATAACACTTAATTCAGGAATAAAAGATCAACTAGCATGGTTATTTGGCATCCTATAATCAGACATTATTTTACCAGACATCAGTAGGAAGCTAGGAGATATTTTCTTAAATAAGAAAGTTATGCTTAGGTGTAGTTGGCCTTATTACTATACCATAGAACACAAAAAGGCTCTGCTAAGATTCTCTTATTAAATACAATTGTCTGATCATGATAACTAAAAATAGAGCAACTTGCACTGTATCTTAGTCAAGTGGGGTAAATTTTTTTTCCTTTTGATCCTGGGCCTCTCAAAACTGGCAACTTGTGATAATAATTTGAGTCAGTGATAAATGTCACTTCCAAAGTCAGACTGGCTAACGAGGTGTTCTTATTCCTTCTCGGTGGTTGGGTATACAAGATGTAGCAACTTGTTCTTCACTTTGGAAGAAGTATGCTGATACTCTCTAAACCATCAGACTCTTAAAAACTACCCTGAGGTGGCAAGATCATGTATTTCTATGAGAATTATTTTTCAGTCTCTGCCACACATTTGGTTTATAGAGTCATATGGGATAACTACTATTTCCTGCTCTCTAGAACCTGCCAGTAATATGAAGTCAATATTATAGACTAAAATGGTACACTGTGGAATTGTGTGAGAGAGATTTGTTGTATCCCTAAGGCAGAATGTCAAACCTAAACTTCTGGCCCTGTTAGGTAAAAATACTTTGCTAGTGGTATTCTTGTCTTAATAAAATAGAGAAAAAAAGGTAGTGCATTTATCAAATGAAAACTGCATATTAGGTGAAATAGGCTATTTAAGTTTTATCTAGAACACCAGCTACAATCATAATCACGACTTATTACTTTTATAAAGACTTTCATTCTTTAAAACTCATTTGTCTTCACACTAGTCCAAATTGGAGAGTTAAATGAAGAAGTGACAGGAATCATCATTCTTGAATTTTTTAGGTCTTTGAGTTTAATAATATTCTCTGAGTGGCCCAATAGGAAAACAATGATTTAAAAAAAATTTTTTTTTAATGTTTATTTATTTTGAGAGAGACAGAGAGAAAGTGCAAGCAGGGGAGTGGCACAGAATCTAAAGCAGGCTCCAGGCTCTGAGCCGTCAGCACAGAGCCCGAGGCAGGGCTTGAACTCCCAAACAGCAAGGTCATGATCTGAGCTGAAGTCAGGCACTTAACCGACTGAACCACCCGGGTGCCCCAGAAAACAATGATTTTTTTAAAAAAAATTCTATTGCCTTTAAGGAGGCAGTGCCTCAGTAGCTTCTACTGGTCTTTTCTAGTATAATAGCTCTTGTACCAGAGTCAGGGAGTTTGTTTGGAGTTCGAGTACTTTGACAACTTCCTAGGGTATCCATTTCAACATATGCTTAAGAGTGTTATAAATATCTGTAGAATGGGTTTGGGCATCACACTGGCCCTACAGTAAAATGTGTTCAGATTAGTATTATGTGCATATTCTTCAACTGGTAGACCACGAAGACATTCTATGTCCTCACCAATTATTACTGTACCACAGCAACACATTCTGTTGCTTATGTCCACTTCCACTGATACAAAATTCATATGAGTGAGATGGGACAGGAAGGAAGAAGTCAGGCAGATCAGTGTTTTCCATTAAACAATCTGGAGGATGCTAATGATAATACCAATAATATACATACTAATTACATGTGTATACCATTTTATACTATACGATATGCATTTTCTCATTTGATCTTCATAATAATCTTACGAAGATGTTTATTATTACTACAATTATTATCACCACTTTTACTGTGAAAATTGTAGTGAATGATACTATAGATTTCCCAGAATTTCAGAATAAATAATCGGCATATGCAGAACTCAGATTTAATATTTATGATTAAAAATTAATGGTTCTTTTCACTCTATTATAAATTTTAAACTATAGACTCTAGATTGATTTCAACTTACTTCTTATAAATCATGGAATGTTAATGAGGGAAGAGGTTTTGACAACTGGGTGGTCTTTAAGTGATTTATCTGGTCCAAAGGTTTATTGAACATTTGTATTTACCTGGATAACAACTTACTAAAGAGTAATTATCTGTCAGGAAGTCCAGTATGTAAAATAGATGGAAACGCTCTATTACATTTGAGAATCTCAGCCCCTTGCTTCACCTTGACTGTGGCTTCCAGGGAAGACGTACATTCAGGAACACTAGTTGCTCTGTGGAGGATAGTTTTCAGGAAAATTGGTGTGGTAAACAGGATGCTAAGGTGGCCATAGGATTTCTACCCCTGGGTATACATGCCCTGTGTAATTCCTTCTCCCTGAGTGTGGGCAGAAGGTTTTAATGTGATGGGATCTCGAAAGGAAGATTATCCTAGGTGGGCTTGATTCCATAAGAGGACCTAATCAAAAGAAAGTGAAATATTAGAGAGATATGCTCCCATTGATCTGGAAGTACGAAGCCATGTTGTAAACAGCTTGTGGGGGTCTCATGACAAGAAACTAAAGGAAGCCTCTAGGAGTTGAAGCCTTTGCCGAGAGCTGACAAGGAAACTGGGATCTCTGTTCTACAGCTGCAAAGAAATGAAGTATGCCAGCAACCCATAAATTTGGAAGAGGACTCTGAAGTTCAGATGAGAACCTCAGCATGGTTGACATCTTGATTTTAGCTTTGTGTAAACCTGGGGGAGAAAAAAAAAAAAGTTGAGTCCTGCCCAAACTCTGACCTACAAGACCAGTTCAGCCCTGCCCAGACTTTGACAAGTCTGTGAATTACTACATGAGTGTTGATTTAAACCACTTGGTTTATCACTTTGTGGTGATTTGTTACAGAGCAAATAGAATGCCACAGTTGGCATGGTGTTAGTTATATAGCTTCTGTGACTGCAAATATAAAATTCCAAGTCACGTGGATGGTTATTTAGAGATGTCATATACACTTATATGAAAGAGAGTACTTATATTTTGGCAGTATATAATGAAAGCTGACTCTTGCATATGCTCTCAGACTTACTGTTAACAGCCCATTTAAGATGGTTTCATGTGGTTCTATTCAAAATTAGAAATGGAAGTTTCTGCAAATGATGATATAATAATATAATTATAAAAATAGTAGCTAACGTAACTAGGTGGTAAAAGTGTTATTATTTTATTATATTATGTTTATTGCATGATTTGAGAATTTTCCCATATAAAGGGGCCAGCATCTGTTGGAAAAAAAAATTTATAAAAGCCTGACTGGGTCAGAAGATGAAATCATACTGTGCTTATATGTGGACAGAATATCCTGTTTGAGAAAAGAGGATAAATTTGCTTGGGACACCAGAAAAGGAAGACAAGGAGGAACAATGAGGAGGTTGGGTATGCTGAAATGGTAGGAGACTGTAGGCTGGACCACCTTCCATGCAAAACTTGAAAGATTAACTAAATTTATAAAGTATTTGTTGAAAGAGGGTCTTTCTTGGGAGCCAGAGAGAGGAATGAACTTGGTTTCATAGCATGAGGTGTAAAGGACACATTCTGCAGGGCATGAGGGGCCGTGCACTAGTCAGTCCTTGGGAATTTGCTGAAATCATGGGAAGACTCTGGACTTCTTCCACAAGTCTCTAAGATATGGTGAAGCAGGACTCAACATCTAGAAAAAATCATTTTAAGTTTACCATGTTTTAGGCACTATGATAAGCACTTAGCTATATAACTTTATTTTATTCTCCTGAGAACAGGTGTTTTTCTGTCTTGTTATCAGTTAATTCTAAGAACTTAACATAATGTCTGTATGTTAGGTGCTTTGTAAGTATTTTCTTAGATTTATTTGCCAAAAGCTCGTGTGTGTGTGTGTGTGTGTGTGTGTGAGAGAGAGAGAGAGAGAGAGAGAGAGAGAGGGAAAGAGAATGTGTTATATACTGAGAACTAAGTTTGTAAGGATGGACCAGTCTTGGTTCTTGTCCTCATAGATCTTACCATGTAGTAGATTAATAAATAAAGATAATAATAACAATAAATAAAGATGATAATAATAATATGAAATAAATATGTATGAAATAGATTGTACTGTTATCCTCATTTTACTGAAGTATCTCAAGGTCAGTGAGATTAAATAACTTGTTCACTCAGCTAGAAAAATGGGAAAGGTAGTACTGATAATCCCTTTTGTCCAATTTCTGATATATAGCACTTGTTAAGTACTATATGTGCCTCTCATCAATTTAAATGATATGACTTCGGATGTTGATTTTCAACTCAAGAGATTTTAGTGTGAAATCCTGGTCATAAAAAATCTATAACTGCCTGTATGTATCATTTGGAAAAACTGACATAATTCATTGTAATCAATCAATTTAAAAATACTTGTGAGCTTTATTTATAAATGACAATATTTATGATTCCAATAAATACAACCAGTTCAACGCTCAGTTCATTCAGGTGTATGTTCTTTGTGGAGATCTAAACTTCTTTCCAGATAAAGTAAAGGAACAGCCTTGCCTTACCCCTATGCTTTCACCCTTCCCCTGATTATTTACCTGCTTTGTTGAATTGCTTCTCTTTTTTTTTAATGCTTCATTTATTTGATTAGGTTGAAATCTTGCTCTGTCACACCAAGAGTCTTCTGTGTCCCCAAAACAATAGTAACTATCTTTTTCTCTTTTCGCTTTTCTCTGAAGATCCTAAAAACACTCTCATTTTAAGAGCCAAATATGTTCAACAAACACTGACTATAAAGTGTACTTACACAGATTTTTCCATACATGTGCCTTGTTTTATGTTGCCCCACATTTGGCCACTTGTCCCCTTCCCCTCTGGCTTATAGAAATAGATAATGTTACATTTCTGGAATGCTAATTCAGCATCTTATTATTTTGCTCTCTAACATTTATGTACTATGTTTGAAATTATTTTTCTGGTTTCCATTTCCAAGATTTATAAAGGTTTTTTTAAAAAAAATTTTTTATTGTTCGTTTATTTTTGAGAGAGAGAGACAGAGAAGGTGCAGAGAGGGGGGAGACACAGAATCCAAAGCAGGCTCCAGGCTCTGAGCTGTCAGCACAGAGCCCGATGTGGGGCTAACTCATGACCTGTGAGATCATGATCTGAGCTGAAGTCGTATGCTTAACTGACTGAGCCACCCAGGTGCCCCAACTTATGAAGGTTTCAAAAGGTTTAAGTAAGATTTTGTCAATAAAATATTTCTATCAATTTTATTCAGTGCCCCAAGAGCACAGCCCAATAGTGACCTACGCTTTCATACAGCTCAGATTGGGCAGCATTTCTTTGTAACTTTCACTATATACAGTGTGTTACTGTGCTTTATGACTTTCCTCAAATTTTTTTAAGTTTACTTGTATTTTTTTTTCAGTGAGTTTCCATATCCATTTAAGAACATTTCCTTTTTATTATTTTTATTTTTATTTTTTTATTTTTAGTTTTTATTTATTTTTTTTTGAGAAAAGCCAGCATAAAGCACTTTTATTGCAATAATAAAACTTGAAACTCATACATAGTGCAGGGTGGTGGGGGTGGGGGGTGGGCAGCAATAATTTCTCTCACCAAATCACTACACGGGACAGTAAAGGGGTGAGAGGCGGGGAGGAAAAGCCAGGAAAACTCTGAGATCAGCAGGGGGAGCTGAGCATCAAAAACCAGGAGATGCTGAAGCTGTGATGACCAGCATCATTTTTCTCAAGACAACACTCAAGGGTTTGTCATGATGGCTGGGCTTTCATCGGGTGTTAAGTGTCTACAAACAGCACCTTCAATTTAAACTTTCGATTAAAGTTCTTAAAATTTAGGAAGTGGAGCTTGGATAAGCTATGAGATTACAAAAGTCCTGAATATCCGTTAGAAAAACCACAGGATGGAGGGAAAAAAAAAAAAAAAGAGCCAGGCCACGAAGAAGGCCTCCGAGGTCCTTGTTGGCCTGGCGACAGATACCTGTAGTGTCCAAAATCGCAGTGAGAACCATCTGCTTCCAAAAGGCATAAGTTTTCATTTTATTATTTTCTTATTTTTTATTAAGTTTTAAATTTTTAATTCCAGTGTAGTTAACATACGGTGTTATATTAGTTACACGTGTACAACATAGTGATTCCACAATTCTCTACATTACTCGGTGCTCATGATGATAAATTCCTTTTTAATCCCCATTCTCTATTTCACCCATCCCCCACTCACCTACTCTGTGGTAACCATCACTTTATTCTTTATAGTTAAGAGTCTGTTTTTTGGTTTGTTCCTCTCTCTCTCTTTTCCTTTGTTTGGTTTCTTAAATTCCACATATGAATGAAATCATATGGTATTTGTCTTTCTCTGACTGGCTTATTTCACTTAAGGTTACATCCTCTAGTTCCATCCATGTTCTAAATGGCAAGATTTTATTCTTTTTTATGATTGAATAATATTCCATTGTATACACATACTACATATTTTTTATCCATTCCTCTATTGATGGACACTTAGGCTGTTTCCATAATTTACATATTTGTAAATAGTGTTGCAATAAACATAAGGGGTGCATGTGTCCTTTCGAATTCATGTTTTTATATTTTGGGGATAAATGCCCAATAATGCAATTACTGGGTCATAGGGTAGTTCTATTTTTTAACTCTTACAAAATAAACATGTGTTGGCGAGAATGTGGAAAAAAGAAAACTCATGCACTGTTGGTAGGAATGCAAACTGGGGAAGACCATTTCTTCTTAATGTTATATGTTGCCCTGAACTAACTGATCAACCTTTAGAAGCTTAGAAGCTATTCTTTCTCAAATAATACACATGTGTCCCTATGACTTTCTCTGAATGCAGGAAGGAAAATAGCCATTATGACTCTTAACATTGAATTGAAAATGTTCCATTTCAATGCCTATGGTTTACTACAAGCTTCGTTCATTGTGTCCAGTGTTTTGTAGTTGTAATTGAGGTAGAGGCAAAGAATGGCAGCATTTTCTGTGGAAACCAATGAAGGAACTTTAGTCAGAAACCACAGTCTTTTAATATGGGTGAGATTTTTATCAGTGGAGATGGGATATTCCTACATTATCCTTTTCAATTCCATCTATGCAAGAGAATTTTTTCAGAAAACATTTCCTGGAATGGTGTTTCTTACGACTGTAAGCATGCATTCTTTACCCCCTCGTTACTCAGAAAATGCATAAAGAGTCAGCTCGGTTTGAAGTAGTTTATTCAGGGATATTTGAAGAAATTCAGAGTTATCATTCATTCTTATTTCCAGCTGTTTTGTTGTGGGTTAGTGAATCCCAGTTTTTGAGTTCAGAAATTTCAACCGAAATGAAGGAGAATATGCCCTTTCTCTGAACACAAGGAGAGACAGCATTGACCTTAGCTCCAAAGTAGAAATTCCTCATTTCTGTCCAGTGCTTGGCAACATCAAAGCCACTCAAAATTTCAAGGCCGTAGACCCAACTTGCTTAAGGTGGCAGAGCGGCTGGCAGTGGAATTGTGTCACACCAGATGGCAATTTGGAATACTTGTAGCATCTGCACAGGAAAGTTTACATTGCTTTGGAAAATGCTGCAACCAGAGAGGCAGATGTAGACCAGTCATGCTCTACTGTGTCCTTTCTACTTTTAGACCTTTCTAAACTCACTTTTCTGAGAAGGTTTTAGCAATACCTGAGTGAAGTTATTCTGCAACAACACGTAACTCTAAATCCTTTCCTCGCTTTGGCGGTTGTCCTTTCTCCATTATACTTCCCCAGTCTCCTGGAACTTCTTTTATGATGGAATAAAGATGCAGAGGAAGATCTTATTTGCAACGGAATGATCTAGAAAGATGTGTTCAAGGAGCTAGCAACCATCCCATCCCTTCTACTTTCTGAGGGTGATATTCAAAACATGTTAACTATCAGTGTGGCATGGGCACATGCCAGTCAGAGCGGGCATTGGCACAGGTGCCGAGGCAGGGTGGTGGCAGTCCCTTGCTGTATCAGCCATTTTCCTTTTAGATGCTTTTGTGGGTCTGCCGTGCTCAGGGAATGGCACTGACAGCAGTTATTTGGACAGCAGTTATTTGCTAAAGAATATGGAAACATTTTAATATTTTAATATCTAGTAAGATCATATACCAGCTATCGGGGCACCTGGGTGTCTCAGTCAGTTAAGCGTCTGACTCTTGACTTCAGCTCCAGTCATGATCTCAAGGTTTGTTGGTTTGAGCCCCATGTTGGGCTCTGTGCTGACTATGCAGAGCTGCTTGGGATTCTCTCTCTCCCCCTCTCTCTGCCACTCCCCTTCTCTCTGTCTTGCTCTCAAAATAAATAAATAAATTTATATATATATGAGTACCAGCTACTTAACTCCACTACCTAGTCCTCCTCTTTCTTTCTCACTATTTGAATTCTTGTTTATCTATGTTATTTAAATGAATGCTACTTAGGAAAAATTCTTAACTTGATCATTACTCTCTTACACTCACATTCACATAGAATCACTTTATTAATCAAATATAGGCATTCGGCATTCAAAGATACCTTCCTCTGCAGTGAGATATAAGAAAAATATGAAACACATTACATCCTTAGAAGACATAACTGGTTTTATTCAACAGTTCTGTGAAGTGGGCCTCAGAGGGAATAATACCCTCATTTTAGAGATAAGGAGACATACCCTGAGAACAGAAGTTCTCAAAATCAGCAATGTCAGCCTCACCTAGAAACTGGTTAGGAATGCACTTTCCAGGATGTGAGTGCGGGTGATCTGGCTGCAACATCTGTCACCGCACTGATCTCCAGGGTTGATTAGGCTGATATGGCTGGCTAGGCAGGTGTCCCCTTCCTCCCTCACCGGTCCACGTGTGAAGCTGTGTGCTCAAAGAGGATGATCTTCCTGGGTAGAGGAGGACAGATCCTTGTTCTTCAATCAAGGGTATATGAGTAGCTGCACTCTTCCCTGCTATAACCTCCAAACAAGCTCTTAAGGAATGCACTTTTCAGGCTTCAACCCAGACCCACCTAGCCAGACTGGGTGGGGGGTGCCACTCAGCCTGCATTTTAACAAGCCCTCCAGATGATTCTAATGTACCCTCCGGTTTGAGACTCACTGTTAGAGGTTCAGAGATGTTCTGTCAGGACTCCAGCCTAGGGAACCGTCCACCATACCTCTCTGCCTCCACAGTGACGGGTATTTACCAAATGTCCAGGCTCATTTGGAATAACTGTGTGTGGTCTGTGTTAATGCTAAATACTCTCTCGATAGTATCTGTGAATCACAGGAGCTGTCCAACTTAAACATAAAGCAGAGATGAGTGGAAAAAAGAACTGCTGTGTCATTCTGCTTCTCTATGTAAATATATTTTTTTGTCCTTGGATATAGCATTGTGAATGAAATTGTTCTAACCTCAAGTGCTTATTAGTTTGTGTTTTACTTCTGTTTAACAGTATATAGCACTTACCTATAATCTGTTACATATATTTGAATGTATACATTTAAAACTTTCAAACTCTGATCTTACCTAATGGCCCTCTTTTAATGTCTGTCTTTTGTTTTTTAATGTTTACTTATTTTTGAGAGAGAGAGAGAGAGAGAGAGGGAGCACGAGTTGGGGAGGGGCAGAGAGAGAGGGAGACACAGAATCCGTAGCAGATTCCAGGCTCTGAGCTGTCAGCACAGAGCCTGATGTGGGGCTTGAACCCACAAACCGTGAGATCATGACCTGAGCTAAAGTAGGAAGCTTAACCGCCTGAGCCAACCAGGCACCCCAGATGTCCATCTTTTTTAGAAAAGTTATTTATTTTTAATGTGGGGGGGATAGTGGACACACAATGTTACATTAGTTTCAGGTGCACAACATCATGATTGTGATTCTGCCAGTTTATACGTTATGTCCGCCTTAAACTTGCCCTCTTCTATGTTTCTATTGGTGTCCATAACTCTGATGTCTGGCATTTTGACCCTGTCTTCTTCTCCATATAAATTGATATCTAACTTTGCAACTTTCCCCTTTGTCATCTGTATTTTCCCTTATAGAATTTTATGCCACATAATGTCTTGATCATAGCTCTGGGTCCTTTTTTAATTTTTTTCTTTTTGGAGGCCCAGAGACTCTTGGCAAAATTGAAGAGTGATTAGGTTTCTTTTTTGCAGTGAAACAATCCTTGCAACAGAGTATAATTTAGTTTCCTCTTTTAAAATGTCAGTTTCTCCCCATTCGCTTATCTTTGGTTAATTAATAATTTTCCAAATGAAAGTTCCTCTCTTTCATGAACACAAATTCCTCATCCTGACATGCAGGTTCCTGCCCGGTATGGCTCCCTGCCTAATTATCATTCTTTAGATCTTGGCTGAATGTCACTTCCTTGGAAGCCTTTCCTGACCCTGCAGACTGGGCCAGGCCAACCATCATATGCCCTTGGAGTACCCTGGTACCAAGGACTTTCTCTTCCCAGCACTCATTATAGTCTGTGATCATATATCTGTGCACTTACTTGTTTAAGCTCTGTCTTTTCCATCAAAGCTCTCAAAGAGCCAAGACTCTCTGTTCTACTCATCATTTTCCTTTTAGCACCTGGCAGAGTGCTGGGCACGTAGTAGGCCCTCAAGAAACATTTGTAGTGTTGAATGGACCGAATCCCCAGAACTGTATGAGGTGGTTGGGGGGTAAATCCTTGTGGTAAAAACAAGCTTGCTGGACCAATCTGCTAACTCGCAGGGATAAAATAGAGTATTTACTCAAGGTTGCCAGAGGCCGATTACATAGTTGTGGGGCAGACAGACAGTGCCTAGCACAAAGTCTAAGGGGTGAGATAATGCTAGAAATGAAATAAATGAGGGGAAATGGTAATAAAATAGATAGCCAGGAAGGTCTAGATCAAGAAATGTAGTGGGAGGAAGCATTTCAGGGCCAGTGACTCAGAACTGAGACTGTAAACAATGATCTTCTTTCATGTAATAACCTGTGAGATAGGGCAAGCATTTCGTCAGACGTTGGTGGGGGAACCCGAACCATAAAGCTCAGGTAGTAGCTTTTAGGGTTTCTTAGAAATATCTACTTTCATTTGAAGGTAATAATTACTTGGATCAAGGGCAAGAGGTCTTAAATGATTATAATCACTAGAACTAAAGATGTTTAGAGTATTTCTTTGCTAGTCATTTCTGTTGTCATTTTTTTAATGTCATAGTAACAGCTTTCAAATGTAAAAATAAACTCCTTTCACAGCATTTTAAACCAAGCAACTATGCAAAAATATAATCAGTCACCTCATTCTCTTGAAATATATAACCGAAATAGCAATAAATAATCCACCAATGTGGACAGGATGGAAGAAACAGAAGTGGAAGAAAATTTAGTGTAAGGAAAAAATATAAAAATCTATTTATGGAAGCGTTTATTTTCATATTGCCTAGTTAATAATTAGTGACATCTTTTACTCTCTTCTATTTATAGCTTTCTTCTTCCTTTTGCCACATAAAATTATCCAATTTTTAAATAATTCATATGTGTAATAATTCTAGAACTGTCATGAAGGAGATAATCTCTTGTGACTGGTTTTCTTTGCTTCTGGGTTAGCTGCTTAATGCTAAAAACAACTCTTGGCTTGGATGGTTCAAAGCAGAACAGGAAAATAATAATAGGGAATTCTATACCAGAGACAGAGAGAGAGAGAGAGAACTATTCCCAAACATGCAATAGAACAAAGAGACTGCCACTCGGTTGTTTATTAAATACATGTTTTTAATTTTATCAAAATGAAAAAATATAGAATAACTTATAAAATGTACACTTTTTTATTACTAACATAGCCATAGGCTTTGAAAACATTTATTTATTTTTTTAGATTCTTTTTACCACATTCTGTCTGGGTAAATGAAGAAATGGGAAATATGTTGCTTCTCACGTAGTCTTCGTTAAATTGTGGAATCTTTAGTCTCTACATGAGTGTGCCACAATACTGTATTTGACCTACAGCATTGCCAGCACCCTAGACACACCATTTTCTCTTCTGACACCACCATTTTCACTTCGCACACCATAAGTTGGTTTTACTTGATTTTGAACTTTGAATAAACAAAGTCATATGGTATATAGTTTTTTTTTGTGTCTGATTTTTTGTACTCAAAGTTATTTTTGTAACCTTCATCCATATTTGTAGTGCTACATCATTCATTCTTATTGCTGTATAATATTCCATTGCACGGGCATACCACAATTTCTTTATCCATCTTATTGTTAATGGACATTTGGGGCTATTATAAATAGGGCTGTTATGAACATTCTTGTGCATATTTTTTATGCACATATAGATAGATTTCTGGAGAGTATATGCCTAGGAGTAAAATTTCTGCGTCATACATTCAGCTTTAATAGATCATTCCAGTTTTCAGAGCGGCTTTATCAAGATAGGTTATTAACAGGAAGGGTTTGAGCAATCTACTTGATCCACATTTTTGTTAACACTTTGTACTGTTGGTATTGTTACTATTATTTTAATTTTAACCGTTGTGGAGGTATATAGTGGTATCTCATTCTGGTTTTTATTAACACTTCCTTGGTGACTATTAAGTGTCTTATCATATGTTTATTGATCATTTGAATATCCACTTTGGTTAATTGCCTGAGTATTTTATCCATTTTTCTATTGGAGTGTATACTTTATTATTGATTTTAAGAATAGGAGTTCTTTATGCACAGGAGTACTTTTTCAGATACACACACACACACACACAAATACATATATGTATATATTACAAATATCTTTTCTCACACTTGTGGCTTACTTTTCACTTTTTCGGGGTCTTTTGATGAACAGATCTTAAAATCAGATGTAGCAGAACAGATCTTAAAATCAGATGTATTTAACATGGAGTCTTACATATAGTTTTATATGTTTTTATATGAAACTCCATTTTACATATGTTATATGGAGTTAATGTAGAGTTTTCATGGCTTCTTAAAGAATTTTTGCTTCTCTTGAAGTCATGAAGGTGGTCTGTGTTTTCATTTAAATGTTTCCTGTTTTTTCTTTCACATTGACATTTTAGACCATCTAGTTTTGATGTTTGTGTTTTACATGAGGTATGGCTCAAGATTCCTTTTCATCCCCATATGGGTGTCCAGGTGACCTAGCAACATTCACAGAAAAGGCCATTCATCTCCTATTTCGTGGCAGTATTGTCTTGTATTTTGGATGATCACGTCTGTGGGTGTGTTCTGGACTCTGTTCTTTTCCTTTGGGCTCTTTGTTAGTCTTCGCTTCCATGTTGACTGTTTTAACTTTCTAATAGATTTTGATATGGTGATGGTGGTGGTGTAAGTTTTTCAAGTCTGTGCTGCTTTTTAAGAATTGCCATGGCTGTTTTTGGCCCTTTGTATTGGTGTGTTTTTAAAAAAAATTTTTCCTAAGCTTCATAAAAAATATTGACATTTTTATTGGGATTGTGTTGAATCTATAATTTAGGGAGAATTGGCATCTTTGTAAAAACAAGTCTTCCAAACTTTGAACACAGTTAATTGTTCTACTTACTTAGTTCTTTTCTCACAATACCATTTTATTCTTTTCAGTATGTTGGTATTGCATATCTTTTGTTAGATATATTGCTTGGTGGTCTGATGTTTTTTGATGCCATTGTAAATTCTATTTTTAAAAATATTGGTGTGTGTTTCTGGCATATAGAGAAATGATTTTTATATTGATTTTATATTCCTCTTTCTTGCTAAATTCAGTTATTAATTTTCATTGTTTTTCCATACAATCCCTAGAATTTCAGGGTAGGTTTTTAATTACACATTCAATTTTCTTAATAGATGGAGTACACATTTTCTTAATAGATGGAGCACACATTTTCTGTTTCTTTTTGTATCATTTTTAGTAAAATGTGTTGTTCAGGGTATTTGTTCATTTCTTATAAGGTTTATTGTCATAAAGTTGTTCATGATCTCATCTTATTTTTATAATCTTTTAAAGGATTTATCATGGTATTTCTTTTTCATTTCTTATATTTGACATTTGTGTCTTGTCTCTCTTTGATCTTTATATAGTCTTCTCAGAACATCATTCTTTCCACAGATTTAATTTTTTGCGGTGTCAAGTTTTTCTATTGTTTATTTCATTTTTATTTATTTCTGCTTTTCTATTATTTTATCTAGTTTAACGACTTAATTTTTTTTCCTTTTCTACTTCTTGTGATGAATATTTAGGAAGTTGATATCCATTCTTTTTTCATTTTCTAGTTTAGGCATTCAAGGTTATAAATTTTCCTTCTAAGTGCAGCTTGATGTGCATCCCACATATTCTAATGTGCTGGTACTCAGTTCAAAATATTTTCTAAGTCTCCACTGTGATGTCCCCTGCACCATGTGGTTTATGAATATATTGTTTAATTTCCACGTTTGGAGATTTGTAATTGTTCTTTTGCTTTTGATTTCTTGTTCAATTTTATCAAAGTGGGATGGCACTGAATGATATCAGTTCTCTGAAATCAGTTCAGACTTGCTTTATGGCCCAGCATATGGTCCAACAATAGGTAATGGTTCCATGATCATTTGAAAAGAATGTGAATTCTTATCTGTAAGATAAGAATTCCATCTTATCTGTAATTGTTGGATACAGTTCTGTTTGTTACCAAGTCAGTTTTGTTAATTGTATTGTTCATATCATCTAGAAATGTACTGCTCTTGTAAATCCGTTTGTTCTTTAGTTAGTGTTAGTTGTATTAAAACTATCTACTATGATTAAAGGTTTTTTTCTCATTTTAAGTCTATCATGTTTTGCTTTATATATTATAAAGCTATGTAATCACTTGCACATAAGTTTAAAATTGCTACATATTTTTTAATTGCTGTATCTTCCTTGTGGATTGAATTTTTTTGAATCTTATGAACTTTTTTTTAAAATAAGCTCCCTGCTTTAAAGTCTAGCTTATCCAGTATTAGTATAACTACATCTTTATTTTCTTTAGTGTTTTCTTGGTGCACCTTTTTCCATCCTTTCATTTTTAACCCTTCTTTAGTATTTAAAGTATGTCTCCTGTATGCAGCATATTGCCACTTTTTAAATTTTGTTTTTCTTATGCAGTATGACAATCTTTGTTTTCAAATTCAAATATATGTTCAGTTTCCAGTTAATGTAATTGTGTTAGTTTCCTAGGGCTGCCATAACAAAGCACCACAAACTGGGGAGTCTACAAACACAGATTTACTCTTCTCAGTCTGTTGGCTAGAGTTCTGAAATCCCGGAGTCAGCAGGATTGGTTCCTTCTGGAGGTTCCAAGGGGGAACCCATTCAGTTCCTCTCTCCTAGCTTCTGGTGTCGCCAGGAATCCTTAGCTTTCTTTGGTTTGTAGACACATCCCTCCAAACTCTGTGCCCACCTTCACATGATGTTCTCACTGTGTTTGTATCCAGATTTCCTTCTTATAAGGATACGAGTCATTGAATTAGAGCCCATTCTAATTCAGTATGACCACATCTTAACTTGATTACATCAACAATGATACTACTTCCAAATAAGGTTATGTTTAAGGGCACCTGGGTAGTTCCATTGGTTAAGCATCTGACTCTTGATTTCGGCTCAGGTCATGATCTCGTGGTTTGTGGGATCAAGCCCTGCATCAGGTTCTTCACTGACAGCATGGAGCCTGCTTGGGATTCTCTCTCTCTCCCTCTGCCCCTCCCCCATTCATGCTATCTCTCAAAACTAAATAATAAATAAACATTAAAAAAATAAGGTTATATTCACAGGTACCAGCATTTAGGACTTAAATACATCTTTGGGGGAAGGGGACACAATTCTACCCCTAGAACAATAATTAATGGTATATTTGGGATTGTAACTCCCATCCTATTTTTTCCTATTTTTTTGTTCCTATTTGTCTTCCTCTTTCTCCACGTTTTTTTGCCTTCTTATGAATTACTCAAGTATCTTTTTTAATTCCATTTCCATCTTCAGTTAGGTATTTATGTAAACATTCCTTTATATTCTCTTAGCATTTACGCCAAAATAACAATATGCAGACTTATTAAAGCCTCATATAGTTTTTGATAGTTTCTGAGAAAATACTAGTATATTACAATTTAATTCCATTTACAACTCCCTACCAACATTTGAATTATTGTTGTCATATGTTTTTAATTATACATATATTTTTCAATGCCCCCCCAGCCCCCCCAAAAATCTATCATGATTCATTTTTATTTATCTGCTTCGTCTGGTGCTCTTCATTCCTCTCCTTTCAAGTTTTCATCAGATATTACTTTCCTTTTGTTGAAAGAATGGCTTTTAGTGTAACTTTTCCTGTGGGTCTGCTAACAGTAGTTTTGATTGTTTATTTCAGTATTATTTGTCTGAGAATGACTTTATTTTTCCCAACTTTTGAAGATTATTTTAATAGAATATGTTCTTTTAGCACTTTAAAAATACAGTTCCACTGCCTTTTGACTTTCGTCATGTCTAGTGAGAAGTCAAGTTGCCAGTCATTGTTGTTCCCTTGAAGGTGATATTTCTCTTTCTTTATGACTGATTCCACAATTTTCCCTTTGCTTTGGACTTCACTTTCTTGGTCTGATTTTCTTTCTGTTTATCTCCCTTGAGTTGTATAATGCTTCCCAAATGGCTTGATGCCATTCATCGCTTTTGGAAATTCTAACCTATTTATATTTTTCCTTGCTGAGATATACAATATATGTATGTTATACATTTAAATGCAAAGCAAGTTTGCTAAGAGGAATTGTAAAAAGCATAGCTTGGGAAAGCTGGATATGCCCCTTCATTCAGAGCAGAGACCACCTGAATCCTGGATTTAATTATATTATACTTCTGGTTACCTGGATTAAATTTAAAAATTTAACATCATCCAGGTTAGTAGTATCTTCTATCCTAACCCAACAGTGAATATCAAAATAGTGAAAAGCTATAATCTTGTTAAAGAAGTTTGGTGACATGAATCTGCCTTAAAAATGCTAGTACTCAGCATAGTATTTATACACAACAAATAGAAAGTATTGGTTAAATGAAAGAGCAGAAAACTAAGGAATATGGGCTATTTTGTCATTGTTGTTTTGTTAATGGCTCTTGTCCTATTTATAGATCCCTTGGGTACAGTGTCTTTGAAGATCCGAAAGTGAAAACATGTATTTAAGCCTCAATAGGAGAGCTTAGCATGCTTGATGACATTAAAGCTTATAAGCATATGAGAGACAGGGAGAATTCCTGAACCCAGTTTCCCATGTTGGCGGCATTAGTGTTGAGGTGTAATGATATAGCTTACAATATTCACTTTAGAAGGAATTTGCTTTGTATGTCTCCAGACCATAAAATTCATGAATATTTATTGCCAAAAAATATCTTTAATTTTAATCACATTTTAATCTATATTATCTATGATATCGAATTTATTTTTTCCTGACATGTCAGTTTGAAAGATAACACCAATACGTTAGTTTTTTGGTGCATTAGTTAATGGTTCACTTCTTGGTGTGTTCATTTATATAAAATTTTTCAAGTACCTTCTATGTCCCAGTACCTTTGAATATAAGGAAACAAAGGACTTTTTCTTCAAGAAACCTTACTGTTGGCATGCATGGGTGTCTCAGTCAGTTAAGCATCCAACTTCGGCTCAGGTCATGATCTCAGTTTGTGGGTTCCAGCCCTGCATCAGGCTCTGTACTGACAGCTTCAGATTCTGTGTCTCCCTGTCTCTCTGTGTCCCTCCCCTGCTTGTGCTCTGTCTCTATCTCTCAAATATAAGCATTAAAAAAAAGAAACTTTATTGTCACCTACAAGAAAACTTAATGATGTAAATATTCCAACCAATGATATCCATAGTGTTTATAGCCTCTCTTTAAATATGGTGCCCTTGTGCAGTGCACAGCCTGCAAGATTGGTTGCAGTGGTCCTGATATATACTGGCCTACTTCTTGCCTTCAGGGAGCTTCAAGTGCCACCAAAGAAAATAATCACAAATAATACTATAAAGTAGCTCTATTATACATATAATAAAGGCATGCATAAAAACTCATGCGAAACATGAGTGACATTGTGGTGTGGGAAAGGTTTCTAAAAAGGGGTTGTCAAATATGAGTAAAATAATTACCAGAAATACAAAGAGGTTGGAATTTGAGTGCTGTTCCAGCTGTGCTTGAAATGTTTCTTATTTCTCAACCTGATAACCTGCTCTCCTCATGACCACACAGCTTTATGTCTTTATGCAATTATGACGTCAATATCTGGTAATGATTAGTCTCTGAAACAATTTTGGTCTTATGTGGTAGAAGATAGTATTGTCCTTAGTGTTTTTGCTCCTACAAGTATGAAATTCCTCAGCTACTGTTTACTGAATGCCTCCTGACTGTGGCAGGCCTTTGTATTGTGTAGGCTCCTGGTGGATGCAGATGGGAATGAATCATGGTCATTTCTCAAGGAGTTCGTAGAGCTAGTAGAGGAGGCAAGACAAACAGAAACTTAAGTGTGTATGGAAAGTGCAAGGTACATGAGTTATTGTAATAATAAGAAAAAACTTTTGTGAGGTAGTGTATGTTCTTGTGCATATTAGATAAGATTTTTGAGAATTCACACATAAATTTGTCTTTTTGTCCATTTGGTGTCTTTCATGTAGCATTTACTAATTTTTTTCTAGTTATAATAGCACTCAAAATTGGAGGGAAAATAAACAATTTTAAAAAAGACACTCTTTTTTACTATATATCCTTTTACTCTCTTTTTCCTGCGTGTCCATGCACATATGAGTCTGTATTTTCAATTTGGCTTTTTCATGTGTATTGATTTCTGGTATTCATTTATACGTCACTGTGGACTTGTCCACAGTGCATTTCTGCTTAATTGTGTTATTCTAGGCAACTTGCTGTATCTGTGGCTCATTTCACTCATGTCTAAAGTGGAGACAATAGTATTTCATATGGTTGCTCTGAAGATTAATTAAGTTAATATATTAAAACTGTACAGTGGACCTAGACTATAAAGTTTTACTTTTGTTGTTAATGAGATGTACATTAAATAAGGAAAAATAAAACTGGAATTTTGAAGATAAATATTTTATTACAGTAAATATAGAATATGCTTGTTTTATACCAAAGAGGGAAAATAGATATATTTGATAGTATTTATATTTAAAATATATTTTGAAAGAATAGTTCCATTAGCAATCTTTTATTATCAATCTAAATATTAGTGTTAAAAACAACAGAAGAAAATATCTTAGGCATGAAAGTCTAGGAGGTGCCAATAAGCAAAATATAAATATTTTGCAGACTTTTAATCTAGTGTGTATATGTGTATGTGTGAGTGTATTGTGTGTGTGTGTCTATGCTTTCATAACACAGAAAACCCCTGGCATTCTTCTCTTTGGTAATGCATGTTCATTTGTGTAAAACTAAATTTCAACAAAAAACATTCATTCTTCAGTCTCTCATGAAAGACATCTTTACTTACATGAAGACATTCAAGCAGATAATTATATTTGTACAAAATGTTTTGCTATATTAAGCAGTCAAAAATTGGGAAAACAAACTTCTCTAAAAAGAAGTTTCCTTTTGACATTTATTAGTCCTGTAGGATTATGAGACCATGGCCTTTCAAGTTGAGTATGTATATAGCCTTTTCAGCACGCTACATTGCTTGATTTAAGCTTCATCGTGATTTCACTTTTGATCACTGTCAGAGAGTAGGAAATTCAAGGGAAAAAAATTCATTGATAGCGTAAGGCATTGTCATAAGATTGTAGCACACACATGAACTCTTCAGGGATAAATAAAAGCAAAAGGCAGTCTGAGTGATTCTATGTATAGTCTTACCCCAGTGAAAAAAGGATTGGAAAAATTAGGACTGTCATCATCCAATGTAAATAACTTAGTGAGATCAGCAAGCTGCAGTTGCCTTTTCCACATTGGAAGTTGGGAGAATGATTTGCTCCATCTTTCTGTCCTCCTCCCCTTAGAATAATTCTCCTCATAATTCTGTAATAAAAAGTAGGCATTAATTACATATAAATTAATCCTAATGATGATAATACTCAGTCTTTCAGTGTGGCTTACTAATTTTGTGAGCTTCTCAAAGATAAAAGACTATTTTGTTTTTACCCATGATGATAATTCATTGATAATGTGTTTGTTATATTAAAGTGGTGACATGCATGGAGATTGATATAATTGATATTAAAGCGGCTTCATTTAATTAGCATTTTAAGTGCTCGGTAAGTAGTATGTATTTCATCAGCATTGCTGCAATATCCTCAATAATTATTAAACGAAAGAAGGTCTTCGTGTTTCTAGCACCTTCAGATTCAAATGGTATCTAATATCAGTGTGGGGGTCAGGGGAGAAGTAATTGTGTTCTTTCACTGAAAGATTTAGCAACTACGTATATATTTTTTTCATATAGCCTATTCCCCACAGTAGATTTCATTATAGTATTTGCTTAATTTTTCATGCTTATGATACTAAATGTTATTAAAATGTTAACTCACTTAATTAGTATAAATCAAAAGCACAGTAGTCTGAATAACTATATACTGAATCTTGAGAAACACAAAACAATTCACTAGTCTTTATTCATTATTTGCATGATAACCTAGAAGTCTGGGGAGGTCTCAGGCACAGTATCTCCTTTCCACATTGTGCAAAAGCAAAGAAGTCACGGGCATTTCCCAAGACTCATAAGATGAATAATACTAACCTGATTCACTGTTTTACTTTCTTTTATTTTTTCTTAGTTGCTTATTTAAGATATTATTTTTCCAGCAGTAAAAATTAATTTTGTTGAATGTTGTACTTTCTACTTCCTACCATGTTCTCTGCATGGGTTCCTCAGAAGATTTTGTTCTCTCACTGAAAACAACCGGGATGTTCTGATTTTCATCTAATCACTACCCAATTTAAATTGCAGGTTATTATTTATTTCCAGCCTTTTCCATCTTTGTCAGATTTTTCTTTATTTTTTTTCCTGTTTTCTCTTTCTCTTTTCTTTTTGTTTCTTTTGGGAAGCCTCTCACCTCTTTCATTTGCCTAGGTAAATCCACTTTATAATTTCCCTCCTATATTTTAATAGTGCACATTGGCCTTTTAAATAGTTGAATTCCATTAATTCTGAATTTATGTATTAGCAGATTCAGATAGCTCTGGTCCAAGTCTGAGTTGCCTCTCATTAAGAAAAAGTTAATAGTTTACATTGTAAAAAATTATTCTATGCATATAATTATTAATTAGTATGGAAAGGCATTATTTCAGTTACTTTCCTTCTCGGATTATTCAATAGCTTTATGTTGTTACACTGATGTGACTGAGAAAGGTGAAATCTAAATAGCAGATAGAGGATTTATAATAGGACATATATAAAAAGGACATATATAGCTTATTGCTTATTGCATTAAGTTCCATTATCCAAACTGATTTCATATAGAGAAAAGAGATTGTATTTTTGAAATAAGCAAATCCACTGAAAATGAATACTTGATACGATAGTGTAGAGCAGTATACCATAAATGTATGAGCCAAACCACTTGACTCAGGGCCTCTTGGAATGCTTCTTGAAATGCAGATTCCAGGGCCCTTTGCAAACCGAGTGCAGTAAAATGTCTGGATGGAGACCCTAAGAGTTAGATGATTCTGATGCACACAAGTGTGCTGCAGAGAAATCTTTTTTCCCCCCTCAAGGTTAGCTAAAGTGACAGCTGGTTTTATTTAAAAACCTATAAAGTATACTGAAGGAGGGTCCAGCATACATAAATACCAAGGCAGTTTATATCATGTCAAGAGTATGGAGGGGAGCCCTTGTGAAGAATGATCTCATAGACATTCTTTGACAAAAATCTGGCAAATGTCCTTGTGTACTCTACTAGGCTTACGTTAACCAGACATTTCACCCGCTAGGAACTACATTTTGTGGCTTGATTTCAAGTGTTTTGTTATCAAGTCACTTTTTGGGGAGGAAAGAAAGCAGTCTTTGTGGAAGGTCTTTTGCCACTCTTGCATAAATTATTTTGCATCAATTTAGGTTACTGTATTACATCCTTCAGAGACTTTTTATGATGTTCTCCCAGGTTTCCTATTTCTATACTGTGTCAAACAAGGCATTAACATGCGATAGAAGAGATTTATGTTGAAAGCTTGTTTTATTTATTGTAGGTTTGTCTTGTTCTATAATACACATACTGTAACATTCAGTCTTAAGTTTTCAGCTCAGTTTTTACAAAAGTAACGATTAGACATATCAAATAGTAGAATATTTCTGCCATCCCAAAGCCTTCCCTTGTATGATCTCCTAGTTCAGGACCCCATCAAAAGTAATCACCATTCTGAATTCTATTGATACAGTGTATTTTGGCCTTTTTATGAAATTAATATATATAGTAAAAGTTGAATCATATAGTATTTATTATTTCTTGTCTGGTTTCTTTAACTTAACATTATATCTGTGAGGTCAGTCCATGTTGCTCCGTGCTGTAGCAATTTGTTCTTTTTTTATTACTCTATACTATTCCATCACACTAATTTACCATCATCCAATCTGTTTTCTAGTTTTAGCTATTACAAATAGCTATGAATATTCTTGTGCATGTATTATGCATATGTGCGTGTATACACTCATTTCTGTTTAGTTTTACATAGGAGTAGAATTTTTGTGTCTTAGAGTACACATGTATTCGATTTCAGTAGATAATGCTAAATGCTTTACAAAAGCAAATATTTTCTTCAATGCTGCAGCTTATTGTCTTTAAGTAATGATTATAGTTTTCAACGTAGAGGTCTAGCACATCTTCAATTTGCCTAAGACTTTGATTTTTTATACTCTTTTGAGTGGTATTGTTTTTTATTTGTTGATAAATTTTATTTCTCATTCTTTGCTGTTGGTATATAAAATTCAAATAATTTTTTAACTTTGTATTCAGTGACCTGCATAATTCATTTATTCTAATAGTTGATCTATAGATTCTTTTGGATTTCTAAAAACACAATCATGTTATCTGGAAATAGTGACACATTTATTTCTCCTATATAAATCATAATTATATTTTTATTTTGTTTTCTTGCTTTATTGAAAAAATTTTTGCCACTTTGTGCATGTCTATGGATGACTGAAAAAGCACTGCTAATATTAACCTCAGGGTTACAGATAAATTTCACTGAATACGCAAATTCACAAATATAAAGGTCCACAAATAAAGAAGATTAACTATGTCAAAGATATATATGTACATGAACTATAATATCATATAATATTATAGTGTATACCTCGGTGTGTATTATAAAATATAATTTATTTAATTATATGCCTATTCATGGAGGTATAACTTGTCTCCAGTTTTTCTTTGGTGTTATCATTTCTAGAACTGTCAAAAACTCCAGTAACAATTATTATGTTTTTTTTTCATTCTTCCACTTTATGTACACTGATAGGTTATTATCTATTTCTATCCCCATTTTCTTTAAACTCAAACAATTTACCTGTTGTCTTACCCACTCATTTATTTAATAAACATTTATTGATCTCTTAATGTATTCTAGCTCATTGGACTTTTTTAAAAAGCACATTCCCCACTTTACATAAAATAAATTCAATCATTAATTATTAGCTTTTTTTAATCACAAAAGTTATCTGCATTCAGGAGCCTTTATGTCTCTCTGTCTACCATACCATGGAGTCAATATAAGAAAGAGTTCTAAAGTAAACAGGATAAAGGCAAAATAACTCTCATGTATCATATACTTCTTATGTGAGAACAACAGAACTATAAACAATGGTGTACAGTGTACATACCTAGTTTTGGGTTTGTTGTTATATGCACTTATGTGCTGTGGTGAGTTTTATTATCTATGACTGTTCTTTGCTTTACCAAGGACTTACTCCGATATTCATTGAATAAGAGAAAAAACAGCACATAAATTTACCCTTGAAGGCTTTTTTTTTTTTTTAAGCTTTGGCTTTACAAATATTGGTAGAAAGTCCTTTGGGATGACTTACTATATTAATTAGAGTCAGATGAGGTGATCCTTGATCAGTTCCTTTAAGGGTTTTTCGAGATTTTTTAGTTCAGGTGGACAACATTCCAAGCCGATGAAATAAGTAAAATGGCAGAAATGAGTAGACTATGTAATGACAAGTAGGTTAATTCTTCTAGAGAAGAAATGAAACCAGACTACAATAGGAGATATATAGTTTAGGTAGTAAAAAGTTCGGTCCCTGACAAAAGGTTTAGATTTAATGAGGAAAGGAAATTTGCACTACCGAAAGTTCTTGTGATAACATTTAAAGGAGATAATTTAGGTGGCTGAGCATAGGATGGGTGTAGACAGAAAATAGGGAAAGAGAGGAGACCAATACAGAACCTGGGACATGATACTGGATATGGAATTGTAGATAGAACGGCAAGTCTAAGAATATTGTGTAGCAAGGATTACCAGAATTTGGGAATGGCCTGACGAGCAAGCAAAGTTAAAATGACTTCAGAGTTTTGATTGCCTGGAGAGGGAGTACAAGAGGAGTGTTGAGGGATGATCATGCTGAGATGCATTAATGTTTGGAGAATAGTAATAGTGAGAAGGCACTGAAACAGCCATGTAGAAATGTTCTGTGACTCAGGATATGTGACTTAAGAGTTAAAAAGATTTCAGAACTTGATGACTGGGGTGCCTGAGTGGCTCAGTCTGTTAAGTGTCCAACTCTTGACTCAGCTCAGGTCATGATCTCACAGTTTGTGAGTTCAAGCCCCGCATCAGGCTCTGCCCTGGCAGCACAGAGCCTGCTGGGGATTCTCTCTCCCCCTCTCTCTCTGCCCCACCCCTGCTCATGTTCTTTCTCTCTCAAAATAAATAAAACTGGATGATTGAATGATTTATCCAAGGGAATATGTAAGCAAAGGGCCTTGGGTGATTCTCGGCCAATCAGTGAGGAGTGCAGGATCCAGCAAAGGACACCTGAAGAGACATATGGAACACTAAGAGTGAAGAGGTGCCTCCGTGGCTTAGTCAGTTAAACACCTGGCTTCAACTCAGGTCATGATCTCATGGTCCGTGAGTTCAACCCCTGTGTCAGGCTCTGTGCTGACAGCTCAGAGCCTGGAGCCTGCTTCGGATTCTGTGTCTCCCTCTCTCTGTTCCTCCCCCGCTAGTGCTTTCTCGCTCTTTCACTTTCTCTCTCTCTCTCTCTCTCTCTCTCTCTCAAAAATAAATAAATAAACATTAAAAAAATTAAAAAAGAGTGGTGAGAAATAAATAAAATGTGGATTTGAAAGACCACATCAGTGAAGAGAATGTGTGATGATTCACCCTGTTAAGGACAGCACAATGGGCTGGAAATAGAGATAATGGTCTAGACACATGGGAAAAGAAACCCTGATTTGACTCCGGTCAGTTTCTACGAAGAAGCAATAGCACACTGACTAAAGCCCGGAATGGAGAGGGATAAAGAAGGGAGAGTTTGTGGAGGGAAGTTATTATCAAATTGCAAACAAGACAAAGACAAAATATACTTCCAGGAATGTTTTGTCGAAACAAATGCTTGGACTAGGTCAAGGAGTTTATAAAACATTATTTAAAAGCACCTGGTATTAACAGGTAACCAATAAATGTTTGTTAAATGAATGAGTGACTGTCTAATACACATCCTATGACTTGTGGTACATTTTCTGACTACCAAAAGTATATTCATAGTGATCTTAGTGAATAGTTATATGGAAATGTAAGCTAGAGGCCAGGTTGGAAGCAGTTCCTGAGGGCTGCAAGAGAGGAAAAAATGGAGGATTAGGCAAACTTCACAAAATTATAGAGTTGCAAAAGCAAATTTTAGAGGTAGGAGAGGTCTTGCAAATCATTGAATAGCCCAGCCCTCTTACCTACACGGCTGTGGATTTGAGGCCCAGTTTTGTTAAATAACTTACCATATATATGTCAAGGTTCAGTTCCAGGAAATTGAAACCACACTAGCTATTTTAAGCATGAAACGATTTAATATAAAGAATTAGGTGTGCATTAAATTGTTGGAAGGTTTGGAGGAGTGGCCTCCAAGCTTGAGATCCAGGACTAGTTCTCAGAATGATACAGCAGATTGGCCCACCCGGGCAGCCGCTGCTGTGGCCCCGGCCAGTGTTGGGGGGAGAACAGGGCAGCTGCCATTGGACCTGTGGACTCCAAGGGCGAAGACTTCTCCCAGGATAGCACACTGGCACTACTGCTCACTACGCACTTTCCGCACAGCCTCCACACAGCCGGCAACTAGACCCAGGATGCCTAGACTGTGGTCCCACAGTATCTCCCCAACCACATCTGCCACTCATGAATTCAAAACTCACTGCAGCTGCCATAACCAAATTCTCACCTGGAATCCTAGCACGTTGCGACACGTAGTTCCCACTGCTGCAGGCATTGACAGCCCAAGGAGGTTGGAATGGATGTTGACTGCCATCAAATCCTATGTGCCTTCCCTGTGCGCACACCTAGGAAAGAAGATCACAGCAGCAGAACATGGAAGGCCTGTTGTTACAGTCTCTCTGTTGCCATCGAACTGAAGTGCACAAAGGAGAATTCTATAGCTTTAGCTCTCCTTCTAAAAAATCACATTCTGATACCAAGAGACTTATAAGTAAGCTGCCCACCTGATTTGTTGTTCAGACTAGGCCACATCTGAGAGTAACAGAGAACACTGCTCCTGTTTATGCCAGGGTAACAGGCATGACACTGAACTAGCCCAGCCAGCTCAGCTCTAAGCCTGTGTGTGAAATATTTAAAGTTCTTTACGATCTTGCTCCAGCTTCCCTTAGTGACCACTTCTCTCAACACAAATCTTTACTTACTTTTTGTTCCATCCTCTTTTAAGTTCTATTCCCCCAATTCTATTCCTTTTCTGGTCTGGCGCATGTGTGTCATTGGCTAGAACGGTGCTATTTCTCCACATGTCTAATGTCTGTGTGTCTTTTAAAATCCAGCTCAGATATCACTTCCTCTGTTGAAATACTCTCGGATGTCTTCCAGTCGAGTAAGTTGGTTCTTCAGGTACCTACTGGCTTGTATTGAAGTGTCTGTTTGTGTATCTTTCCCCACCGCTATTACACTTTGGCCTCCTGAATGACAAGAACTGGGATTATTAACCTTTTTTTCCCAGAGGCTAGGTCAGATTCTATATTTAAAAAGTGCTCAAGAAATGTTTGGGAAAAGGTGGGGACAAGGAAGTAAGGAGGAGAGCAAGGAAATCAAGTAAAGAGGAAGTGAGCAGAGAAAGGAGTGGAAGGAATGGAAGGAATGGAAGGGGAGGAAAGGAAGAAAAGGAGGGCAGAAGGGAAAGAGGCAATGAGATTTTGCTAATAATCCTAATATTTCCATTTTACGAGGCTTCTTTTTGTATCACCAAACTATTAGATCTTCAGAATTACTGAATGAGTTGAGATGGAATCAACTCACACTCACTTAGAAACAGACTTGTCTGGATTTCCCATCTAATAGTTGAAGAAAATATCAGTGCTTATTGGCTTGGAAGACAGTTGGTGGTTAAGTGTTTTCACTACATCTATGTGAACCCATCAAATATGCCTTTCCTTGATTTGAGCTGAACACGTAAATGTTTAGATTTTTTGAAACTAAAAGTGCAGAAAGGCCTCACTTTCCTGTTCATAAGGTGATTTCTTTTTTGAGTGAGCATTTTCATCCCGCTTCTTGAGGCCTTTGTTGTTGATTTTAGTAAATGTCCCACAGTGAGCCCTGATTTAAAGGATTTATTTCTTGCCTTCACCACTGTAACATGACCTCCTGCAGTTCACCCCCAATTTTCTCTCATCTAAATATGATGTTTTTAAAAAACATAGTTTATAATTCTTTATTAAACTCAGTGCAAAACATTTTCAGTGAGTATTTCAAACATTGTGTTCTTTGGACTGTAAGGTGATACCTGTGTTTGCTAAGGTTTTAGTTGTTTTTTTTTATTTCTCTCCATGTTTGTGTCAAGTAACAAGCCGCTTTCGGGGGGGGGCAGGGGGAGAGTGGCCTACTTTTGGACGTCAGTTTCCTTCTGTAAACACATTTACAGTACCTCTTGGCTCAGCTAGCCTTTTAAATTTTTTTTTGAGGAAAGTGCAGAATTTACTTCATATCATACAATGCAATCATGCCTGCGACCTTATATCATTCCTGATTATAGTAGTTATGGTTATAGATGATGAATGCCCACAGTGAGGGGGAGAAAAAGGAAAATCCTAAAGATCACACACACATTCTTCCTAGTTATCCTGTCCTGAAGGAAATCCCTCTGTCGGCTTAGGATACATTTCATTTGATTATAACAGGAGTTTTTATATGAAAGTGTAACTACGAAAGTTTCATCTTGGCCAGGAAAATCACGGGTATTATTACCATATAAGATTTTTCTGACTAGCTTAAAAGAAATCATCAGTTCATATTATTCATCTCGAAAATAAAAGTGAGAATAGGGTCGTAATTAAGACTCTCAAGTCCTCGGCAGAGGAATTTTCCTTGGGTAATTTTTAACATTCTTTCAGATAGGTGAAATGACAATCCCTGAAAAATATGTAGTTCATTTATTCGTCTCGTCAGGCGGCTTTTAATGAACAGAGGATTTCACATGGTTTTAGGAGTAAGGTGAACAGAATATACATATTTTTTTAAGATCTACTGAATGCTGCTCAACCTCAAATGTCTCTTGCTTACATATGATATCCTATGTTGCAAGGACATATTCAGGAAGATTTAATATCTTAGAAGAGTATGATTTTTTTTATTTAAAAGAGTGTTGTCAGGGTTTTTACACTGCGCATTTCACTGCTAATTAATTTCCACAAGCCCAAGTAAATGTATATAGAAAGCTATTTTGGGAAAGTTGAATTGCTACAGCAAACTCTAAGTCCTGTTACAGAGTAACATGCCTATAAGTAAAGTTTCTAAACTACCATGTGTTCTTAGCAAAACCAAATTAGGTGGACTTCTGCTCTTGACCAAGACGGAATAACAGGTACTAGATATACTCCCCTGCTTTAAACAAACAGACATGAACAAAATCTGAAACACCGGTTTGCAAGATACCAGATACCTAGCAGTGAAGGCTAGGAGTCCCTAAGAGATGAGAAACAAATGAAGTGAGTCTCAGTGTTACCCCAGTTTACTCCCTAGAGGGTTTTTAATCTGAATCTTAGGGAAGGACAACCAGGCTGAGCCTGACAGACACTTAAGAGTGGAGATGCCAGAGCTGAGATTCTGGGAGATGAAGGAGGCCAGAGTTCACAAAACTATGAGAAAAGAACTACACACAGTAGGACCTTGAAGATCTGAAGAGGTTCCCCTCTAGTATTTAGTCAAGTCTTAATCAGCACATACATGCGAGGAAATTATGGGTTGGAAAAGAACCACCTGACGGGATTAGAGGTAACAGTGGCCGAGCTCCATGGGGCTGGGAACAAAACTTGTTGAAACTCTGCAGACTGAAACATCTCCTCATTCACCCTGCATTGGCTGGTGCACACACAGACGGCTTCCCTCAGGAGTGGCAAATAATTAGCTCTAGGTGAGCATGGCTCTGGTCCTTTCTGATAGCTCTTAAAAACAAGACCTGAGAAAGGATCAAACTGTTTTTAGGTAATTTGACTGCATCCAAGATGTATTAGGAACACAAATACATCCAGCAACCAACAAGGTAAAATTCACTATGTTAGACATCTGATCACAATTAGCAAGTATGCAAAGAAATAGGAAAATGCAACCCATAATAATGAAAAAAATCAGTCAAAACTGACCCATCAGTGTCCGAAATGTAAGAAAACAATGCATTAAAACAGCTGTTAAAACTATTTCATATATAACATTTCATATATATATATTTCGTATATATTTCATATATAACACTTAAACATTTAACATTTAACAATATATACATTTTATATAACATTTAAATATAACATTTTACAACAATATTTCCTTCCTCTGTATATTTCATTTGTTAGACTAAGAATAATTTTATTTTAGCAAATACGTGTATTTAGTGAAAAATCACATTAAGAATGGCCCAACAATTTTATATGAGTGTACAACATGCCATGTTATTAAATACAACTTGTATAATGTTATTTTGGGGTTAAGAGTTACACTGTTCCATTCATAGTATTTGATAGCAAATACTGTTCTGTCATAATTTATCTTAAATTTGCAATAATTTCTATGTCTGAAAAATAATGACATATTATAGGTTTATAAAATTGACCTTTCCATATTTTGGATACTAACCTCTTATTGGACATATCATTTACAAATATCTTCTCCCATTCAGTAGGTTGCCTTTTTGTTCTGTTGATGAGTTTCTTCACTGTTCAAAAAATTTATTCTGGTGTAGTCCCGATTGCTTTTTGCTTTTGTTTCCTTTTTCTTAGACGTATCTAGAAAAATAGTGCTATGGTCAATGTCAGAGAAATGACTGTGTTCTCTTCTAGGACTTTTGTGTTTTTAGGTCTCACGTTTAGGTCTTGAATCCATTTTGAGTTTATTTTTGTGTATGGTGAAAAAGTGGTCCAGTTTCATTCTTTTACATGTAGCTGTCTAATTTTCCCAATGTCATTTATTGAAGAGACTGTCTCTTCCCCCCTGGATATTCTTGCCTCCTTTGTCATAGATTAATTGACCATATAAATGTGGGTTTGTTTCTGGGATCTCTATTCTGTTCCTTTGAGCTATGTGTCTGTTTCTGTGTCACTGCCGTATTGTTTTGATTGCTTCAGCTTAGCAGTATATCTTGAGATCTGGAATTGTGATACCTCAGCTTCATCCTTCCTCAGGGTTGCTTTGGCTATTCAGGGTGGTCTGTGGTCCATACACATTTTAGTATTATTTGCTCTAGTTCAGTGAAGAATGCTGTTTGTACTTTAATAGGGATTGCTTAAATCTGTACAATGCTTTGGATAATACAGACATTTTAACAATATTAGTTCTTACAATCCATGAATGTGGAATATCTTTCCATTTGTTTGTGTTGTCTTCAATTTCTTTCATCAGTGTTCTATAGTTTCCAGAGTATAGGTCTTTCACCTCTTTGGTTAAGTTTATTCCTAGGTATTTTAATCTTTTGGTGTAGTTATAAATGGTGCTGTTTTTGTGAATTTCTAATTCCATGACTTCATTGTTAGTGTATAGAAATGCTACTGATTTCTGTGTATTAATCGTGTATCCATTGTTTGTTCTTTTTTATTGATGTGGAGTATAAAGAAATCACAATTTGTTTAAAAAAATAACCTTTCATCTGAACATAAGTCAAAACCTGTTTGATCAGTATTATTCAAATGAGCATAGGACTTCAGGTTAAAAACATGTAGATGGTCACTTCAATAATTTCATTTTATGAGTAATATGCATTTTTAATTCCATGTTTATATAACTCTACTTTGGTAATAATTTATTGGTGGTAGCATAGTATAATTCTATTGCAATGCAATAAAAAGGCATGAAGTGAATTTTTAAACACTTAGGATAAATTCTAGTTGGTGTTGTGGATGTGTAAATACTTAAATAATCTAAATGTCACCTTTACTTAATCTTTTGTAGGTTGTCTATAAAATCTGGAAACATAGGTAATATTTTATTTTTCAGAGAAGTAACCAAAGATGTCCTCGATGATACTATGTACATTTGACTATGCCTCCAGACTTTATGGCCACCCTGTGCTCTTCTTTAAATGGTAAACAAATTGCTTCTCAGCCATTTAGCTAAGATCAAATGTATTATCTGTTCTTATCAGCTTAAATGGTAAATGAGAAGAATATCTCTTATTGTAATAAGACTTCTACCTTGTCATGAAGTATTTATATCATAGTGCAGTCTGTCTTACGGCATAATGCATTTTTCCATGTAAAATATGTTTTAGTTGTGAATCATATCCTTGACCAACGATTTAGCAACAGTTGTAAGAATGATCAATCATTTATGATCCAGAAAGCAACTTTAATAATCTAAAATAGGGAAATCGTGGCCCAATGAGTAATTATGGAAATTTAGCCTGGAAGAAGATTTTAGTGATCCTCTAGCATAACTCATTTATTTTATAGAAAAGGAAACTTAGGCTCAGGTAAGTTTGGCATCTCTCCCAGATCAAACAAATGAAGCATAGCAGAGCTGGGCCTAGAGCTCTGTTCTCTTCGTATTATTTTTCTGTTATTGCATAACAAATCACCAAGAGCTTAGTGACTTAAAACGGTAGTCATTGACTAACTCACAATTCTATGAATCAGAATCCAAGATGACTGGACTGGATTCTGTGCTTAGCTATCACAAGGCCAAAATCAAGGTTCTAGCCAGGCTGAACTCCTGTCTGGAGGTGATGGGAAAGAATCCCCTTGCAAACCCATTCACCAAGTTTGCAGAATTCAGGTTCCTGTTGTTGTGGGACCGAGGTCCCCATTTCCTAGCTAGCTGATGGCTGGAGCTCACTGTCAGCAGCTAGGTACCTGTCTCTGGTCCTGGCACAGTCTCGCTCCATCTTCAAAGCCAGCAATAGTATGTCATTTCCTTTTCATGGTTCACATTTTTTACCTTCTTTCCTGCAACCAGTCAAAGAAAGGTTTCCACTTTTAATGGCTTATGAGATTAGATCAGGCCTACCTGGATAATGCCTTTATTTATTATTTTATTTTATTTTATTTTATTTTATTTTATTTTATTTTATTTTATTTTATTATTTTTAAACGTTTATTTATTTTTTTATAATAGTTTATTTTCAAATTGGTTTACATATAACACCCACTGTTCATCCCAACACGTGCCCTCTTTAATGTCCGTCACCCCCTCTCCCCCCTCCCTCACCCCCCTCACCCTTCAGTTTGTTCTTAGTCTTTGAGAGTCTCTTATGTTTTATCTCCCTCCCTCTCTGTGTCTTTTTTTCCTTTCCCCTCTTCCCCTCCCCCTGGTTTTTGCTTAGTCTCACAAAGTCCACCTATTCGTGGAAACATATGGTATCTGTCTTTTTCTGACAAATCACCACACTGAGATACCACCTTACACCGGTTCGAGTGGCTAAAATGAATAAATCAGGAAACTATAGATGCTGGCGGGGATGTGGAGAAGCAGGCACCCTCCTACACTGTTGGTGGGAATGCAAACTGGTGCAGCCACTCTGGAAAACAGTGTGGAGGTTCCTCAAAAAAATGAAAATAGAGCTACCCTATGACCCAGCAATAGCACTGCTAGGAATCTACCCAAGAGACACAGGAATGCTGATGCATAGGGGCACGTGTACCCCAATGTTCATAGCAGCACTTTCGACAATAGCCAAATCATGGAAGCAGACCAAGTGCCCATCAACTGATGAATGGATAAAGAAGTTGTGGCACATATATACAATGGACTACTACATGGCAATGAGAAAAAATGAAATCTGGCCATGTGTAGCAACATGGATGGAACTGGAGGGTATTATGTTAAATGAATTAAACGTTTATTTTTGAGAGAGAGAGAGCAAGCAAGTAGGGGAGGGGCAGAGAGAGAGGGAGACACAGAATTCAAAGCAGGCTTCAGGCTCCGAGCTGTCAGCACAGAGCCTGACATGGGGCTCAAGCTCACTAACCATGAGATCATGACCTGAGCTGAAGCTGGACACTTAACCGACTTAGCCACCCAGGTGTCCCAATGCCTTTATTTTATATTCAGCTGTGCATATAACATAATCACAGGAGTGATATCTCCTCATCTTCACAGGTTTCATAGATCTTTGTGGGCAACTCTGCCTGGTATATTCCTGAATTTATTCTGATTTTCTCTGTATTATACCATACAACCTCATTCTGAGAGATCTATAATATAAATATAAATTGAAAGTTTCCATATATGTATAAAAAACTTATCTATGTCTCCCATAAATATAACGTTCATATTCATGTGGCTCATTCTTTTTCTGAACACCTTTATCTAAAATTGTTCCTTCTTCGTGTCGCTCTTATTCTCCTCATCCTGTTTTAAGTTTTCTTACCCTCCTCATCTTGCTTCTCACTAGAATGTCAGTTCAGTGCCGGCAGGCTCCATGTCTGCTTCATCCACTGCTGAACTTTCAGTGCTGAGAACAGTGCAGGGCCTTGCCCTATTCTTTAATATTTATTGGAGAGAGAAGAACGTATGGCAAATGTTAATATTCATAGGTTGGCTATAATGACTTGTTCAATTTTTATCAAATCGTTCCCTATGCCTTTGAAAAAAAGTCAATATGCTCAAATAGGGTTTCTGGGAAAGTCTAAAGTGAAGAAATTGCACATAGGAGGCAACTTGTGGACATAATTTGAGCTTTAAAATTGGCATCTGTGAAATGGAATTCTCTCTCTCCTTTGAGCTTCCTTAGAAAACTAATCTCTAGCAGTGTCAGATTACTAGAAAGCACTCTTGTATACTGAATGTAGGGACTCCTTCCTCTACTCTTGGATTTAGTAGAGGTCAGCTACACAACCAGAAGGAAGAGAGATTATGATTTAGTCAAGAAGAGAGATGGTAATTAAAATGCTAGTCAGTGTACAGAGTGACAATATTTGGAAATCGAAAACTGTCCTGTCTTTCAAAGTTAAGTTTTAGCTATTAATAAGAGCAACAGAAGGAAAAAAGTAGGAAGCAGATCACTGGTAGCAAAGCCCTTAATGTCAAGTGAGATAAAGAGAATAAAATGATTAATTTGGGAGATTAAATGGAACATGTCAACCTTTTCAAAGGATGGTGTAGTCGAAGAGTAGTTTATTGAAGAAGAGTGGGAAGGAAAATGAGAACAATGATGACTGTAGCAGGAAGCATATCCATGGGTTTATTTATTAGGGTTCTTTTAGTTTCAGTTGTTAGGAACTAACATCAAAGAATCATAAGCAAAAAAAAAATTTTTTTTTTAAGTAGTAAGAGAGAAAATGAGGTGGCAATAGTTTATTGACTCATGAAAAGATCAAGATTTCAGTACTAAAAGTCATCAATGGAGTATTCTCTCCATTAGTAATCTTCACTTTCCTCTTCTTGCATAAATTTAGGCCAACAACTATCCCCGTGCTAGTCCCAAGCAGCTTCCATATTATATTCTACAAATAAAATAAAAATATTCTACAAATAAAATAATCCCAGGTCATAGTTTAATTGGCATGATTTAGACCATTTACCCATCCCTTAACCAATCACTAGAGTCAAGGAAATGGAATATAGTACTTGTCCGTGCCTGGGTCAATGCCTGAGCTGAGTACACAGGGGTAGAGTGAGGAATTGAGGATGGGTGGGCATAAATCCATATAACTACATAGACCTGCTGGAGAAAGATAGATTCTCCCCCCACTCCTCGAGTTGCCAGATTTAGCAGATGAAAATACAGGATTCTCATTTAAATTTGAATTTCAGATAAACATTGGATAAGTTTTTAGTATTAGGTACATCCCATGTGATATTTGGGATTAACCTATATTTTGAAGTGTTGTTTATATGGAATTTGAATTTAACAGAATATACTGTATTTTATCTGACAACTCTGCCCACACGCAGGCATTTCAGTGATTTATTCAAAAAACACTTGGAATAGGCTAGGGAGTCAGCAATGATGAGAGTCATCTACCACGGGAATGAAGGGCTGTACCTTTCATGAGAATGCAGAAGTGATCTCCAGGCAAACAGGTTGTAATAATAAAAAGGGAAATGAAACACAACCTGCATGAATACAAAGATAGAATAAAAGAGCCCACTGGAAGATTGTTACTAGGGAATGTAGGAAGAGGAGGGCCTAGAAGAGGATACTAGAGAATGTAAGAGAACAGAACCTTATGTGGGGTTCTGTTCTTCTTATCTGTGAATGATGTTTACATGGACACGTGACTCAATTCTGGCCACCAAAGCTTATAGTTAAATGTCCTGGGCATCTAGGAAAGATTTTTGCCTACTCCTAAGAAAGATGTGTACAAAGATACAATTTGCTCTCCCTGGCTGTGATACTGGAATCAGTGCTGCCATTTTGAAAGAATAGAAGAAGGCAGTCTGGAGACAAAGTTTATACACCAAGAATGACTGAATATGAAGAGATGGAAAATGCCTACTTGATGATTTATCAATAAACTAATTAACTCAGGAATCCCCTGACCTCAGGGCCTCTTGTAAGGCTGGTTGCTTGAAACACTTTAAAGTTTTATTTGCAGCTTAAAGCATTTTAACTAACATACAGGAGATTCATGCTAAAAGTCACAATTTTGTATGTACTGGAGGTGACTTTTCTGTTTTGTTTGTTTGCTAATGGTCATAAATTAAAATCATGAAAATGTTATTTTTTTACTTAATAGGTAAGACATTTTTCATTTAAAAAAATACTGTATGCTCTCCCTTAAAGTAGTCAGTGAAAACAAAAGCAAACATATACTTTAACATTAGAACTTTTGGGGAAAAGAAATCACGGAAACTAATATTCATTCAATGGTAATGTCTTTTTTTTTTTAAAGCAACAGTTACTTAATGAAACTTCAGAATTGACATCATAAATTGGCGTGAATCTAGTTCTTTGAACTATCATTATGGAATTTCCCAGTTGGTGAAGGATTCAGCTGCTTTTCACAGAAATATTTTATATTTTGGTGGAATGTGGTCCCCATATATAGAGATGCTGTTAGTGTGTCTTTTTAGAATTATAAAAATATAATTTTTTTAAAAGATGTCACTGGGAAAGTCACTATTGGGTGATATAAACAGGTCAAAACAATTTAATTCTGCTTCTGATGTTAATATGACATTTGTTGAATTTTATGCCTATTTTTAGCTCTGATCTTAGGATCTCCACCTACTATTGGAAAATCCAGCTTGCGGCATCCCAGTCACTTCATTTTTACAACCGTATTCTTTTCATGAAGAGTGTTAAATTTATACATACACACTCGTTCTATGTTTATGGTTACTGTGAAACATTTTCTTCCTCATTTTCTGAAGTAGATGCACTATAAGGAAAGCTGGGACATTTGGTAAAGTGAACCTTACTTTCTCATCCACTTATTCACACAAAAATTGACTGACATTTTCAAATGGAGCAGGGGAGCATGAGGAATTTACACAATAAATTATTGTCAGTGTCCATTCTCTTAGGACTAGATTCAGTGACATATAAAAGAAAACTCAAACTTGGCTTAAGCATGATGGAAAGACTATCCCCCATGTGTAATAAAGGCTGGCGTGAGGCAGTCCAGGGCTGGGATGCCAGCTCCATAGTCACTGTGGGGTCAGATCTCTTTTCTATAGCTACCCTTTCGTACTAAGCACATGCCTTGAGTGGAGGGCTACCTCAGAGAATGCCTGACATCATGTCTGCATTGCAGGAAGCAGGAAGGAATACTGAGTAAAGAACCAAAGGCTCCAATATACCAAGTGAATCACATTCCTTTGCGAAGTCTTGGTGGAAGCCTTTCATAGCCCACAATTTAAACCACTGAAGTATAAGCAATACTTCTGCTTCTATCTCATTAAATTATTCTTAGTCACGTGTGGTCCTTCGTGCCAAGAGAGACTGGGAGTGACTTTTAGCTGGGTTCATCACCACCTCAAATAAAAGTAACATCCTACTCCTTAGGGAGGAGAGAATGGATAGAGGATAGATGATTCTATCACAGTCTCTGTCACAGTATGCTTGAGATTACTTTTTAACCCCAAATGTATTTGTATCAGATTCAGAACTTGATCAGAACTTGTACTTTTCCAATTTTGCCTTTGTCTCCTGTCATTTTTCAGACTATAGAATTTCTTCTAGGGTGGGAGTAATTTCACCAATCTACACTTAGATTTTCTGTAAATATGTTTAGGTACATAAATATGCCATGTTCCATCCTGAAAATGTCTTATGGTGAAGTGTTCATAATCAGCAAAACAAGTTATATTCTACTTTATCTGTTTGGTAAGTTCAAAGTACTGATTTAACACTAATAATCCTATCTTTAACACTAAAAAAACTATATTTATTGTCCCTTAGTTGGTCACCTTTGTAACCCCCAAATATTGTATATCTTCAGTAACATAGGCTTTGTAGTAAAATTACTCTTTTCCTGAAAGTTCACATACAACCATTGGGAGGGTGGGGGGTCCAAAAAGGGGCAAAATCAAAATGTTCCCAAAATGTTAATTAATTCATGTCAATAACTTGAAAGGTAAGTTTCAAAAAAGTTTGATAAAAGGAAACTCACTCACTTTAAGTACTAAGAAGGATTGCCTTTGATATTTCTGGGAAGCTTGAAAGGACTCTGAGCATCCCTTTTCTGGAATGAAGCACACTGCACTACTGCCGGGCCTTGTTTATTTATTTATCTTAAAAATGCTCAGTCTTCCCACTGATTCTGTTATCACGTCCACTACTATCTGCTGTCCAACTCAGTTACAGCCATTCAAGTCACCTTGGATGCACGTACTTAAGAGGATGCCAACAGAGTGCCACCACAGATCCAATCTGCTACTCCCAGTGCAAATTGTAACTTTGCTTTCCCTTCCTGAATTTGCCTATTGCCTTCCCTGTGATTCCTCTCAGCCCTTTTCACAGTAAACAGATCTGGTGGGGGGTGGGAGTGTGGACATGATTAGCATGATACTCACCTTTAATTATTCCTGTTTCTGTATTTCATGGCGCACAAAAATAATGGTAGAATTAGACACAGAGGCATCTTAAGTTTTGTCAAAGAATGTGTCATCTTTTAAACTTGGAAGCTTTCTAAAGGTGTAAGCTATTACCAACAGGCATATTCTAGTTCCCTGCGTAGATCTTCTTAAACTAGGTGTTGTGTGATTGCTGCCTATGTAATGATTCGTGACTACATGATACAAACTCAGCTCCATTCTGAATATAAATCCAATATGACTGTGTGATTCGACAGTTGACACCTAAAGACATCCCAAGTGGTTCTTTAGCTTCTCGGGGTTTGGCCATGTGTGGGTACTCAATAAATATGCATTGAGTGAAAATTGGTGCCATCTATAAGCAGACTGTTTCCAATTTTGTATTCGAGTTTTTAATTTACTAAACAAGCTTGTCTCATTGGGGTTCATCCTAATTTACCTGAAAGTAAACATTCTAGATTCTTTTCTCCTTGGACCAACATTATGCTTTTCAGAAAATATTGTTATCCTCATTCTTTCTAAAGTTAATAGCAGTTGAGATTTCCCTTCACTAATTCTAGATTTTTTTTCTTACCTCTATTTAAAAAAAAAACTATAACTATTTGATTTATTAAATATAAAATAAAATGTAGAAAGCTATAAAAGGTGTAAGAGGCTTCTCTTAATGGGCAGTCATCATCGCCATTATCATCGTCACGATAGCAGTAACAGTGAGTACTGTTTGTTGAGTACTTATGTCTAAGCACTGTATGCAGTGCATTTCCTATAATCGTGGCTTCATAGCAACTCTGCAGATTGGGTATTATCCCATTTTACAGATGAGGAAAGTGAGGTTTAGAGAGGTTAGGCATCTTAAATTCACATTGCTAGGATGTGACACTGCTTTGGAGCCAAGTATGTCTGATTACAAAGTCCATGACAATTACATTATAAAGTGGACATACTGGGAAAATTTCATTCTGAGTGAAGATATTTCACAGCCTCAGGTTTGTCTGTAATTAATACTGATGTATTTAGATAAAAAATGCCAGAAGTTATTCCACTGTCTTTCTTTGAAACATTCGACTGTACCCACTTTAGGAATCATAGAAAGAGCCCTGTACAGTACAGGGGAGTAGGGACAGGAGGATTCTTGACTGAATCAAGGCAATGGTTAAAAGAAAAAGGCTTCCTTCTTCCTTTCCAAGTTCCTCATGCAATGGAAAAAGATTCTCTTCTCTTACCAGAAAACCACCTATTTAAGGGGGGATTCAAAGGCCAAACCAAAGGTGTATGAGAGCAGAATGAACGGTCTTTCTGAAATAAGTATTCAGCCTTCTCCATTCATGCATCAGATTTAATGATATGATGACATTGCTACTATATTTGCATTGGATACTGTCACTGGCAGTTCTGCCAAAAAGAGCCATTTTTAGAACTGGGAGCTCATGTGTGAGTTTCCTATTTGTACACTAGCTATCACAACCTTTCACTTTCTCAAGTGTGTGAAAGGCTTGAGGTTGAATTAGGTAAAACTTTTTGCAGGTGTAGTTTCTTGCCCTCAATGTGGGTTACAGTTTTTAAAAACAACTTTTGAGGAAAACTTTCTGTTTGATGTGGATGGCGGTGAGAGCTATTTATGTATTGTGGAGTCAGTGTGATTCCCCGATGAGAAGAAAATTCCCAGCTAATGATCTAGCATTTGGGCTTGGGTCAAAGTGAATTACAGTATGGCTTTCAAACCTCAGGAGTCCCTTGCCCATCCTTGCAAGGGAGGGTGCCAATGTTTCTCTGTGTTTTTTAATAGTGGAAAGGGTGTGAGTAAAATCCACCTCTACTGCTTCTAATCCTATGTGGCTAGGGCTTGGTCATCAATCTTCACGGCCAAGAGACATCCTTTTTTTTCCCCTTCAACTTTACTAAAACCACAAAGGTGGAGAGGAAAATGCCTATTTGTTAATGTCAGACACCGATTCAAATGGCTTACAGGCCCCAGTGAAGCATGAAGTAAGTCTCCCATGAGTCAGAACTGGTTCTGTCAAACTTGTTTTTAGATATGGGGTTGTTATAGACATCAAGGCAGTTTGCAAAATAAAATCCTTTCTAGCTTATATATATGTGAGATGGAAATGAATCTACTTTCAGTTTTGTACCAGCAGTTTTGAATAATATCTTTTATTTTAGCATCCAAATGATAAATTTTATTTTTCATTTCACAAAAACATTTTTGTTCACCAAAAATATGGTAATCCGAAAGCAGAAAAACAAGATAATTAGAAGCTGAGAATGCCTCTCTCATTCTCTTTCTAGATAGATAGATAGATGTATATAGACATTTGTGTGTCTCTCTCTTGTGTGTGTGTATGAGAGAGAGAGAGATGTCCATTTGGAAAGTAAAAAAAAATTAAATTCCTTCAACTGTATTAAATTAAAAAATTGCTTATTCTTTTTTCTTTGGATGTAAGTGTTTTCTGATTGACTTCTTAGTTTGATGTCTCATAGATTCAGATACACAGCTGTTTAAATGACCTGCTCTTCATATGATGGCCAGTACGAATGTGGAGACCTGTAGTGTCTCCCTAGGAGCATTCACTAGGAACCATACACATAAGAAATAAAGTAACATGTGGTGACTAATAGTTGTAGCACTGATGCTCTCGTGTTGCTATGCTCTAATTTGGTTTTTTAAGTTAAGATTACTGGTAAAAGGAGTGACTTAAATTTACATGATACAAATTCCATCCTCCCAGGATTATAGTAACTTAAATTAACCACTCTAAACTTATCAACGCATATTTTTTAATCTCCGTGTATCTAATAACTACTTGGCAACTTCTCTGTTTATATCCCCATTTTCTTTGCTCTGCACTGAGGATACAGCTGGAGGAGGAACTAAACTGTACCCTCTTCTCCTCCTGGAACATTTAGTGTGGCATGGTGCTTTCTGTACAATAATATCACTTTACTCTCAGTGTTGCTATTCCATTTTGAAAGAGCACAGTCTCTCTGATCATATGCATGTGTGCATTATGTAAAGAATAAACTGTAAAGCAGTATCTCAGTGACTGGAGTATAATGACCCCCTGGACGTTTTTTTTTGTTGTTGTTGTTAAAAGCTGTTAGAAGTCCCATCGGGGAAGCTGAAATGCCTGAGTTCCTTTTGTTTCTTAATAGAGTCGGATCTGGAAGGCCTTGACGATGTAGATACTATTTCCAGCAGCATCGACCAGCAGCTGAAGGAAGCCGCGAGGCACCGCAGACACGCGGGAGACAACGATTACAACATCGAGGTGCTGCTGGGGGTGGACGACTCCGTGGTCCGCTTCCATGGCAAAGAGCACGTCCAAAACTACCTCCTCACCCTGATGAACATTGTGAGTAGCGACTCCTGTCTGGGGTTTTCTGATCTTTTAATTCACTTCTGTTCTGTCCATGTCTTTTGGAAGCCTGTGTGAGGACTCCCAGGACCGTGCCCCACATCCCAAATGTGTACATAACTGCATTAGCTTCAGATCTCGATCTCTGTATTTAACATACAAGAATGCAAAGATGAAGGAAGCATGAAATGAAATTTTCTTTTAGGTGATTGGCTAGTTTTCCACTGTCATCAAGGGGAAATCATAAATATGAAAAGTTGTAGTAAGATGGAACTATACCATGAATTGTGATTTTCATTTTGTTTTGAAGATAGTCAGAACTCTCATGACTTTGTCCACCTGCCTTGATCTGGGCCACGAAGGTTGAAAGAGCATCGTTTTGTATCCCAGGATGACAAAGAATGATTTGGGCCTCACATCTGTGTGGATGTTTGTTGCTAGAGTTTTTGAAAAGAGTGATAGTTCTCAACATTATACAGCTGAAGGTGACATATGTATAGAGCATGGTCAACTCTTGGCACAGTGCTGCACTGCAGTAATAAAGAGCTCTTTAAATTTTTTCTTTATTTCTCTTTTATGAGCCTTAATCATAATGCAGAAGAAATTTACTCCACATCCTTGAACTGGGACTGTCTTTTTCCTTGTGAATTGGCAGAGAGCAATTGAGGAGAAATAGTATATAAACCACCTACTTATAAAAGATAATTGAGATAGTAGTGTGCTCCATTTTATGTGTTTTACCTCGTAGAATTATGAAATACATATTTTACTGATCTAGCAGATTTATTACCTAAGCTTATTCTCTCTTTTTCAGGATTTGATTTTAATTTAATTTCTTTAGTTATCTATATTGTTGACCTTCTTCTTTCCATGCTTCAGATTAGATTTCAAATTATTGTAATGGAGAATAATAATTATTAATTTAACTAATCACTGTTTCATTTCTACTAAAATTTAAGCCTATGTGTTAAATATATTTTTGTTCATTGAGATGCCGGTTTATAAAATATACATATACCATGTGCTAGTAAATGGAAAGAGAGGATAGAAATTAATTTTATTTGCTCATTGGCACCACTACTTGCTGTTATGAAGACTGAACATCACACGGAAAAGACACTATTAGCTTTGACAATACAAGTGTATGGAGGATCATTATTTGTAAATTCATGAATATCTTCAACTATTAAATTGTTGTAGACTTGCTAGTGATGAAACTCTGGGCATGCTGTTTAGCCTCTTCTGTGCCAGCTTCAATCTCTCCACCTACATAATGAGAAAAATAATAGGACTTACCTTACGAGGCATGTCGAGAGGATTAAATGGGTAAAAGTAGGTCCCTGTGCTTTGTCTAGTGCTGTGTACACATGCAGAAGGAAACAATCATGTTTTATATTTCCACACGAAATTTACTTCCCAAATTACCTAAAATTTAAAAACCCTAGTGTTTTTAAACCCTTTAAACTTTAAAGAAGATGCTATTCAGTTACATCATTCATTGTGCCCTAGGCAACTTTGTCCTACCAGCAGGGATAGCAGCCAGTCCTTATAGACTTATCAGGCTCCGTCCCGGTACTCAGAACTATACATGGAGTCACGCGGCAGAGATTTGATGTGGTCCTTGTCCTCACAGAACTTATAAATTAGTCAAGAAGCAAAGAGAAACATACATTGGAACTTTTTTTAAAAAGTTAAGCAATAATAATATGCTATTATTAAGAGTTATATTATAGGTGGTATACTATAAATGCTATAAGACGTTGGAGAAGGCAGCTGTGACAACAGTCATCCAAGTCGTGAAGGGTTGAGAGTGTTAAATTGGGACTTGGAGGCAGGGGCTTTCGTTCTAGTTCTGTTACCAGTGGCTCAGTCGGTTAAGCGTCCAACTTCGGCTCCTGTCATGATCTTACGGCTCGTGGGTTCAAGTTCTGAATCAGGTTCCCTGCTGTCAGCATAGAGCCTGCTTCAGATCCTCTACCCCCCGCCCCTCCCCCATGCCTGCTTTCACAATCAAAATTAATATTAAAATAAAAAATAGGGGCGCCTGGGTGGCTCAGTCAGTTAAGCATATATGTATGTATAATGTATGAACATTATATATATATAATTATATATTATATATATGATATATATAATATAACATTATATATACATTATATATATATATGACATCTTCTTTGTCCATTGATCAGTTGATGGATACTTGGGCTTTCTCCATAGTTTGGCTTTTGTTGATAGTGGTGCTATAAATATCAGGGTACATGTATCCCTTTGGATTAATATTTTTGTATTTGGGTAAATACTACTAGTGCAATTGCTGGATCTCGGGAAGTTCTACTTCTAACTTTTTGAGGAAGCTCCATACTGTTTTCCAGAGTGGCTGCATCAGTTTGCATTCCTACCAACAGTGTAAGAGAGTTCTCCTTTCGTCACACCCTCTACAACACCTGTTGTTTCTTGTGTTCTTTAGGTTAGCCATTCTGACAGGTGTGAGGTGGTATCTCATTGTAGTTTTGATTTGCATTTCCCTGATGAGTGATGTTGAGCATCACTTTTCATGGGTTGGCCATTTATATATCTTTGGAAAAATAGCTATTCATGTCTTCTGCCCATTTTTTAATTGGATTATTCATTTTTTGGGTGTTGAGTTTTATAAGTTTTTTATAGATTTTGGATACTAAAACCCTTTATCAGATATGTCATGTGCAAATATCTTCTCCCATTCTGTGGGTTGTCTTTCAGTTTCATTGATTGTTTTCTTTGCTGTTCAGAAAATTTTATTTTGATAAAGTCTCAATAGTTTATTTTTGCTTTTGTTGCCCTTGCCTCAGGAGACCTATCTAGAAAAAAGTTGCTATAGCCAAAGTCATAGAGGTTACTGCTTGTGTTCTTCTCTAGAATTTTAATGATTTCATGTCTCACATTTAGGTTTTTAACCAATTAACCAACTGTGGATTTGCTTTAGTGTATGGTGTAAGAAAGTTGTTTAGTTTCATTCTGTTGCATGTAGCTGTCTAGTCTTCCTAGCACCATTTGTTGAAGAGACATTCTTTTTCCCATTGGATATTTTTTCCTGCTTTGTAGAAGATTAATTGTCCACATAGTTGTGGGTTCATCTGGGTTTTCTATTCTTCTCCATAGATTTATGTGTCTGTTTTTGTGCCAGTACCATACTGCTTTGATCACTACAGCTTTGCAGTGTAACTTGAAGTCTAGAATTGTGATGCCTGAAGCTTTGCTTTTCTCTTTCAAGATGTTTTTGGCCATTTAGTGTCTTTTGTGGTTCCATACAAATTTTAGAATTGCTTTTTTCTAGCTCTGTGAAAAATGCTGTTGGTATTTTGATAGTGATTGCATTAAATGTGTAGATTGCTTTGGGTAATATAGACATTTTAACAATATTTATTCTTCCAATCCATGAGCATGGAATATCTTTCCTTTTCTTTGTGTCATCTTCAATTTCTTTCTCCAGTATTTTATAGTTTTCAAGGTAAAGGTCTTTCATCTCTTTGGTCAGGTTTCTTCCTAGGTGTTTTATTGGTTTGGGTGCAATTGTAAATGGGATTAATTCCTTAGTCTCTCTTTCTGCTGCTTTATTATTGTTGTAGAGAAATGCAACAGATTTCTGCATGTTGATTTTGCATTTTACAACTTTGCTGAATTTGTGTGTCAGGTGTAGCAGTTTTTTGGTAAAGTCTTTAAGATTTCCTATATATACTATGATGTCATCTGCAAATAGTGAAAGCTTGAATTCTTCCTTGCTGATTTGGATGCTTTTGGTTTTTTGTTGCTGTCTGAATGCTGTGGCTAGGACTTTCGGTACTATATTAAATAACAGCGATAAGAATGGTTGTCCCCATCGTGTTCTTGACCACAGAGGAAAAGCTCTCAGTTTTCCCCCTTAAGGATGATGTTAGCTGTGGCTTTTTTGTATATGGCCTTTATTATGTTGAAGTCTATTTCCTCTAAACCTACTTTGTTGAAGATTTTTATCATGAATGGATATTGTACTTTATCAAATGCTTTTGTTGCATCCATTAAAATGATCATATGGTTCTTACCTTTCTCTTTTTGATGTGATGTATCACATTTATTGATTTGTGAATATTGAACCACCCTGGCAATCCAGGAATCAATTCCATGTGAGCATGGTGAATGGTTCTTTTAAATGTATTTTTGGATTTGGTTTGCTAGTATTTTATTGAGAATTTTTGTATCCATGTTCATCAGGGTTATGTGCCTGTAGTTCTCTTTTTCAGTGGAATCTTTATCTGATTTTGGTATCCTTGTAATGCTGGTTTCATTGAATGAATTCGGAAATTTCCTTCCTTTTCTATTTATATGAATAGTTTGAGGAGAATAGGTATTAACTCTTCTTTAAATGTTTGGTAGAATTTGCCTGTGAAGACATCTGGTCCGGTACTTCTGTTTGTTGGGAGTTTTCTGATTAGTGATTCAGTTTCTTCGCTGGTTATCAGTGTGTTCAAGTTTTTTAATTTCTTCCTGTTTCAGTTTTGGTAGTTTATATGTTTCTAGAAATGTGTCCACTTCTTCCAGGTTGTTCAGTTTGTTGGCGTATAGTTTTTTATAATATTTTTTTTACAATTATTTGTATTTCTGTAATGTGGATTATTATTTCTTCTCTCTCATTTGTGAATTTATTTATTTGGGTCCTTTCTCTTTTCATTCTGATAAGTCTGGCTACAGGGTTAACAATTTTATTAATTTTTTCAAAGAACCAGCTCATGGTTTCATTGAGCTGTTATGAAAAATATTAAATTTGGAGAAGCTTGGTAAAGGGTGTATAGAAATGCTTTATATTATTTTTACTCCTTTTTTGGAAGTCTGAGATTATTTCAGAATGAAGTTAAAAATAAATACAATGAAAGAAACTCTGATTTTATGCTTTCCTTTGTTTCATTTATTTTTCTTTAAAAATTATAATATAAAATGATCTTTTTTGGAGGCTTCAGTTATGGGTAGAGATAAGTAGTCAAAAGAAATGGCTCATGTATTTTTGCCAGCCACACATGAGAAAATATGCAATATGTGATATAATAGTAAATGAAATCAGTACTAAGAATTATGGAACATCACTCTTAAACATCTTTTATTAAAGTATAACTTACATGCATTAAATTTGATGATATTCTATTTAAAGTTACATTTTTGTTTCAGTGTAGTTGTCTTTCAGGTACCTTGAGAGATTATACCAAACAAATTGTGTCTTGCCTATTTGTCCTTCACTTTCTCGGCACCCTATTATTCAAGCCAGAAAAGCTTCTTTTGTCATAGATATGTTTTTCCCTTTGAGAATGCACTTTACTAGGGGAAATTAAGTTTATGAAAATATATAATGAAATCTAGAAAGTATTAATTGAAATAAACAGAAAAATCCCCCAACAAAACAAAATAGTGTCTGACACTGCAGAGTAAACATGCAGTAAAATTTTAATTAATACAGTGTTTTAACAAATATTTTAATGCTATATCCCAGGTAAATGGAGGTGACCACAAAAGACCTACTTCCTACCAATCCCAAGATTACAGACTGGTAGGGAAATCAAATAAATGCATCATAAATTATGATGGGAGCATTGCAGGGAACCAACAGTTTGCTTGGAAAGGGAATATGGGAGTGAGTAGATGGTAGGGATTTTACATAGCCAGATGGTAAAGAAAGCCTTCGACTAAGAAGTGATGATTAAACTGAGACCTAAAATAAAAGGAAGAGCAAGCCATTGAACAATGACCAGTATTTTAGTTATGAAACAAAGCCATCATGGTTGGAATCTAGCATGCAAGGAATCCGATGGAGTGTGAAGAAGGCGGCAAGCACCTTTCAGATCATGGGAGAAGCTTGAATTCAATTTTTTTTTAAATTTTTTTTTTAGCGTTTATTTATTTTTGAGAGACATAGAGACAGAGTATGAGCAGGGGAAGGGCAGAGAGAGAGGGAGATACAGAATCTGAAGCAGACTCCAGGCTCTGAGCCGTCAGCACAGAGCCCGACGCGGGGCTCGAACTCACAGGTCATGAGATCATGACCTGAGCCGAAGTCGGCCGCTCAACCAACTGAGCCACTCAGGTGCCTGTGAATTCAATTTTAAGTAAATTAAGGGAAAGCCATTTTGGAAGGCCTTTTTCCGTGTTGCAAGGAATGGGTTGGAAAAGCTTAGAATGAAGGCACACCAATTGGAACTCAATTGTAGATGTGTTCGTAAGAGATGATGGCTTATTGGACAGTGATGATCGCAATAACAAGGGAGTATTTATGGTGAAATGAATAGAATTTGCCAGTGGATCAGATGGGGGCTGAGGGGAAGGGGCGATTTACAATCTTCTGGCTTGAATACTGCTAGATGATGATAGTACCATTTATGTAGATACGGTGGCCTATGGAACAAACAAACAGATTATGTGGGATCAAGGTTAGTAATACTCTTTGAAGGTATTTGAAATCAGCTAGTTTCAAGTGTAGTTTCAGAAGAACGATTTCATGTCGTTAAGCATGAAGGCTTATGCTACTACCAACTAACTTGTAGCCTTTGCTCTGTGCCTGGTCGTATGCTAAATATTTTACATGAATTGTTTAATAGTCCTCAACCCTGAAATATGTTCAATTTTAGTCTTAGTTTATAAACGAAGAGATTGAGAGTTAGAGAGGTTAGGTGACTTTCCCAGAGTCTTACAGCTAATAGGTAGCAGAGCCAGAACTTGAGCCTGGATAGATCTCTCTGCCTTCGGAACCCAGTGCTCTTTCCTCCCTAAGCTTTACTGCTGTTGTTACAAAGTCCAGGCTTTTTGTATATCCCTTGCCAGATAAAACTCTGATGTTTGTGTCTTATTAAAATACCATTCAAGTCATTGAAATGAGAATTCAGTAACTTGCTAGATTGAATCAAATCAATTAGCAATCTACTTTAAGATTCTCTGTAATAGGGCAGTGAAGCAGACTTTGTGGTTGGGAGGGTGTGTTGTTTTCAATGTTCTGGAAGTTCCCAGTCACCTGCCCTTTGCTGTCTGTGGCAGGTATCCTAACAATACACTAATATCTGTGAAGTGATCTGGGTCTATTGTGCCTATTAAAATTTTCAGCATTCTGCAGAGAATTGGGTCCATTCTTTAATCTCAGGATTTATCAAGTGAAAAGAAAACAATTCATTAAATGTTTTTATTTTATTTATATTTTATTTTATTTTATTTATTTTATTTTATTTTATTTTACTTTATTTTATTTTATTTTTGAGAAAGAGTGAGAGGGAGGAGGGGGAGAGAGAGACAGACAGACAGACAGACTGTGAGTGGGGGAGGGGCAGAGAGAGAAGGAGACACAATCTGAAGCAGGCTCCTGGCTCTGAGCTGTCAGCACAGAGCCTGACACAGAGCTTGAATTCATGAGCCGTGAGATCATGACCTGAGCCAAAGTCAGAGGCTTAACCAACTGAGCCACCCAGGAGCCCCAGAAAACAACTCATTTAAAAGGTACTTCTCAGTATGAGAAATAATCATAATTCCAAGTATCATTAATTAAGAGAACTCATTTTTTTTTTAATACTGAAGTTGGCTACTTATGATATACATGAACTAGTAGCATCTTTGTGTTTTGTGGATGTGGCAGGCTTCCCTATTTAATATTTTTAAAACAAAATAAATACTCCATGGAAGTACTCCAGTCCTAACAAACACTAATAGACTTAATCAAGGGATAGCAGATATGTGTGGTTACTGGTTAATTAATGATGATTAAATCTCTACACTGCTTTTGATTTCTCAACTAATGGTTCTTAAAACACTAAACATGAGTTTACTGAATAAGGCAGATTTATGTGGGGAGTTTATGTGTTCAAACAACCTAATAAGCAAATCATGAAACAGTTCTCTGTTTCGGGTCATTATCTTTAATCCGTTTCTTACATTAGAATGAACATCAATCCTCTAGGCATTGGTTCACCCTGCATACATACTCTTCTGAAGGCCAAGTCCTCTTTGCTTTTAGGGAGGCAGAAATTTATAAAATTTAGCTCCTTTTCACAAGGAGCTAGTTCTAGCAGGCATGTGAAATCAACAAATAATAATAAAATGTGTTAGTTTCTTAAAAAGATTCAGTCACAAATTACTGTGTAAACATTAATTGAAAAGAAGGGGATGTGGCAATTGGCAAATAATGCCAGTGGCAGAGGGAGTCTTCATAGAGGAGGTGCCATTTGAGTTGGACTTTAGAGAATGAATTGGCATGTCCCTGCTAGAAAAAGGGAAGATGGGGAACAGACTTTAGAAAAATACTAAAAGTGGTAGTTCATGGTGTCTTCAGAGCCACCTGAGTCTTGTCTATAGGTAAAACTGAAGGGTATTTAGGGGAGATGGCATAAAATGAGGCTGAATGGGAAAGCTGGGGTTACATTTAGGAAAAGGTGTGTGCCATTCTAAGGCGTTTGAATTTCACCCTGCTAATGAAGAGTCAGAGAGTTTTAAAGATTAGTGACTTTATCAGTCTGTGCTTTATGAAGAGAATCTGGATGCATTAGAATGATTTGGAGGAAGAGTCTCCGTTAGATGCTGTGCCGTGAACAGACACATAGCATCCAGAATTAGGAAACAGCCCAAATCCTTTGTGGTTTATACGGTATCACCCAGCCTCAACAAACTGTCTTCATTCCCCAATGTGTATTGATTGTACCAGGTCACAGAGACAGAGTGGAGTAAACACAAGTCAGTTCAGCCCTCCCTTATGTAAACATGCATACCTTCCCTGGAATATACCGGTTTGTTGTTCAGGAAGACAGTCCCAACATCACAGGTTAAATTAACATAACAACAGGACCACCCAACAGTATTGCTGCTTCAGAGGTCCTTTTCATTTTTACTGAAGCATCTCAGCTCCCTCTTTCCCCTAACTCTTTGATTCTGAAGCTCCAAATTTCCTTTCTGACATTCACTCATTTTTCCTTTGTCATGCTGCAGATATCAGACTGACTTATCCTTCCCAGATTTATAGCAGTCTTTATTTTTTCCCAGGGTCCTAAAACACAGAAAAGTTTTTTAGCTTGTTGAGGGAATCCTCTTTCTCATTCTTGATGAAAGGGAATCAGTTCTACCTGAGTACTTATTTGGTATACTTTTACTAAAGGCCGGAAGAGTTTTTAAGTCCTTGAATTGCCTATTCTTGGTCCACCCGAAGCTTCTTTGATGCTTAAAGGAGGTAGACACATAATTAACATAAACGGACAGACTCATGCTTATTGAAAACAACCATCTGACCCTTATAATTGACCCCTCTGGAGAACTACTGAAATGAGCCCAAATCACCCAAATGCAAACATTTGCAAAAGTTTTAACAGGTTATTGCAACAGTTCAACCAAATAGGATGGATACCGAGAGGCTGGTGGTGGATGGAAAGAGATAGACTTGAGAGATGTCTACAGGACTGAGTAATAGACTGACTGTAGTATTTGCAGAAGAGGAGGGAGTCAAGGATGTTTCAGTCTTCAACTGTGTAGAATATTGAGAAAAGAACAGGCTTTGGGGAGAAGACAAGTATACTTTGATATATATAGGTATCTTCCCAATAGATGGGTCCATTACTAGAGTTGAACAGATGGCTCTAGAGCCTGAGAGAGATGAATCAGTGTTATGCCAGGGTCCAGTTCTGGCGAATCTAGGGGCCCCCGAAGGATGGACGGTCAGGCAAAGGAAATGAGAGAGCCACGAGAGAGATGTAGTCTGATGACCAAGCAGGCAGCCCTGGCAGTTCTGGCATCTCCGCCTTGCTGGTCTCAGTGTCTTTATTTAAAAGGTAGTGAGTGACATTACATCAATGAGTGACATTCCATAGTTTGACCTCTTTAACAATAGTCCATTTTTACCAGCAAGGTGGCAACTTCCTCCATCCTGTATGTTGGGTTCAGGTTAATTAACATATAAATTTAGGGTGGGGGGAGAGAACAGGGTGTTTCCTTAAGGCCTTAATGTTAATTATCTGTAAACAAGAGAAATCAGGGCATTGCTTTGAGGTCTATGCTTCCAACTACAATGGGGGAGGTGCAACCCATCCCCAAGATGCAACTTTTAAGGTTACTTCTGGCCAGGCTACTCTCATTCAGATGTAATCCATCAAAGAATCGTGGTGCTCCAGGTCCTTCCCTTTTATCTAAATGCCATAAAACAAAAGAGCATTACATTCTTTGGGGCCAAGGAGAGTAGCTCAAGAAATCCAAGCCTGAAAAATTATTTAGAAGGAGTTAAGGCTAGGCGCCATTTTGGCCGGCGGGAGCTTTGCTTCAACCATTTCCAACAGGGAGGAGTCTCAACCTGTGAGCCCAAAATGGCTCCTAACAGTGTTACAGATATAAACATTTGCAGTTCATCAGCCTACAGGTATTGATTGAAGAAACGGCAGTGAATGAAGCAGTGAAGGGCACGTAAGAAGAGATGAGGGTTGAAGACAAAACTTTGAGGCATGCTGACATGTGTGAGCTGGCAGAGAAAAAGACTGATATCAGTAAAGAAACAGAAGAGTATCATTGAAGAGCATGCTGCTAAACAGTGCTAAATGCTGTCGAGTGCTGTAGATGGGATATTTTTTCATGATGAGGGAGAATTGAGAATCTTAATAAAAGAGGAAAAGGAACTTCAAGAAAGGGAGAGATTGAATATGGGAAATAGAGTTGATTTTTTGGAGCAGGTTGAAGCAGAAGACTCTAGAGATTTAGCACTTTCACTGTGACAGAAAGCAAAAGGCAAACAAGGTAGTTGGGAAAAAAGAATAGGCATCAGCATCGCATAGACTTATCTGAATCTTAGTTGTGCTAACTTTTTTGGGGGGAAATCCTATAACTTCTGCGGGTCTCAGTCTCTTTCTAAAGTAGTGATGAAGATGTCTCCTCTACAGTAGTGATAAACATGTTTGAGCTTTTGCGATAATGTGGGTTGAGCTTGAAGCACTTGTGCTTTTCATATATACCCTTTCGTCCATGGGTGTCCTTGCTCTGACTACTCAGTCTTAGGTAGTTCCTTCCCCTCCCTGTGGTCCTCTATCTCATCACTCAGATTTATTTTATTCAGAGCACCTATTCCTATCTGGTCTGACCTTGTCTGCATGTATTTTTTTTTGTATTTATTGATTTTTGTCCATTTATATATCCTATTTTACCTATTAGAACATATTCATGATAAAGAACAGAGACTCAAACTCAGTTGCTATTCAGTTTCCTGCCCCAAGGACAATAGGGCACATGGTAACTGTTCAGTAAATATTTGATAAGTCTGTTAATAAAAAATAGTTATTATTAGTCTGCGATGGAGGTTGGAAAAGAAGAGTTGACAGGTTGGAAGACAGCTACCTACCCTGAGTAAAAGGAATATAGATTATGGGAAGAGAGTCCAAGAGGCGTGTGTTTGGAACTTTAAGCTCTACAAGAGATTAGTTGTGAGTGGAGTACTATTTCTTCCCAGTTCTTTAAAAAAATTTTTTTTAATGTTTATTTAGTTTTGGAAGAGAGACAGAGCATGACTGGTGGAGGTGCAGAGAAGGAGGGAGACATAGAATCTGAAGCAGGCTCCGGCTTTGGGCTGTCAGCACAGAGCCCCACACGGGACTTGAACTCACAAACTATAAGATCATGACCTAAGCCAAAGTCAGATGCTTACCTGACTGAGCCACCCAGACGTCCTTTCCCAGTTCTTTTCAGAATACTTTTAGTCTAGCTCAAAATACCCAGCCTATCTTGTCATTACTTCAGTTTGCCTTCAAACCAAGTCTCCATTTCTTTTTAAAAATCATACCTAGGTCTCATTTATTTTCCTGTATATGAATAATAGTATTAATGATGGCTAATAATTTTTTGTTTTTACATTTGCAAGGATCACCACTCTTAAGCACTGTACATCTCTGAGCTCATTTATTCCTTTCAACAATTCTGTAAGAGCTGTACTATAATTATCCCATTTTACAGATGAGAAAACTGAAGCACAGAGACAAATAACATGCCGAAGGTCACATAGCTAAGATCAAAGCCTGGCAGTCTGGTTGCAGAGCCCACACTCTTAACCACTCCACTTTCCTGTCTGTCTCTCCCACCTAATAATCCACCCATCAGGAAGAAAAATGAGTGTTGCTTTGTTGAAGCCAGACAAAGCTCTTCATCAGCTAGCAGACAAAGCAGGTCAGATTGTCCTGCCAGGGAAATGTCCTGGGAGGAATTGCCCTGTCCGGGAACAAACCTGGAAGGAATTTTCCTTTCAAGGAAAAGAACACTTGAGTTGATTTTACCTTTGTTTCACCCCCTCACATCATTGGCAACCCCTTCTAATTTAAGGTCATCTGAAAATGGAATTAATGTTCCATTGACTCCTTCTTTCAGGTAATTAAATAAAAACTCTGGGCCAACCCTGAACACCTCACAGAAACTCTACACACACTCTAACAGATTGGTTCACATGGTAAAAGGATATTCCAGTTTACATATATTTGCATTATGTTGTGTCAAATATGTGACATCTTATAAATATTTATGCTTAATGTCTTTCTTATAACCCAAAATACTGGTTATAAATTTCAGCCCTATCTCTTCTTTCCTCATTCACTTTTTCCAGTGATCTGCTCTAGCACCTCTTTATTTTCCCCAGTATTTTTTAGAATACCATTATATTGATCATCAAGAAATCCTCATTTATAATAAGTTCAGAGTCCAATTCCTCATTTCTTTAAAATCTACATGGAGGAAGATTATGAAAAGGAAGTGAAATTATTAAGACCTCTTTCTCCTTATGCTTATACACCAGGTTCTTAAATCCAGGGATAGCAAATCACTATTGATTATTCTCAAACCATCTGTTTTATGCATAGGGATAGACCTGTGATCTACAGATCTGTGGAAGTCTAGCAATACGGTGAAATCCACTGACTCTGGAGTCAGACTGTCTAGGTTTTCATCCTTTGCTGTGTCTGGTAACTGTGTGACCTTGGGCAAGTTACTTCTCTGGGTCTCAACTTCTCAGATACAAAATGGAGATAATAAGATCTCTTAAGTTGTTGCAAGGATTGCATGAATTCCAGTGTCCAGAATCTGGAAAGCTCTATATAATATTAGCTGTTGTTTTTGTTTGTTTTTGATATTGCTTTTAGGAAAAAATGCTTTCCTTGTCACTAAGAGTTGTAAAATTCTTTCTTGACAAATATTATTTTAGTTCATCATGACAGATTCAAGTGGTTCATTCAGTAGAAGATGTTTTATTTAGTTCAGTATATAATTTATTGATTGTTAAAATTGTGGTTAATTTGTAGTCAGATTCTTGGAGTTTCTCTGTGCTTCGTGTGTGTTTTAATAGATGACATTGAAAAACAATCTAAATAAAGATGTCTTCAATATTTTTCTTTGCTTTCAAGAGTCAAATGACTCAGTGTTTTCCTTAGGCTAGACTATTTTAAAGCTTGTATTTAATTTTGAGGAAGTTATTTTATTTATGTGTAAATATAGGAAAAGGCAGACATAACAACTGGTGAATCAGTACCTCCAGGTGTGTGTAGCAGCCTTTACCCCCCTCGAAAATGTGCGTACTGCCATCTGCTGGAAAGAGCTTTTGTATTCCGAGACAGTATTTTTGAAGAAATTTAAGTGTCAAATGGTTTTTCCCATAGTTTTTTAATCTATATAATTTAAATCACATCTTTAATTCAATTTAGATTTCTAAGAAAAGAGTCTTGAGTGTCTTTTAGTGAAACCTTAGAAGGAAGCAATTGTATTTCTTGTTCTTTTCATTTAGATTATAAAATACATCCATAAGTCTTCAAAATCTTTTTCCAGGATAGATGGAAGGGTACCAAAGTTTTTCATGTTTTTCTGAGGGCGGTTGAGTGGCATTTTGCTAGATTTGGACAACAGCCCTTTGAAACAGGCAAAGCAAATCCAATTCTAATTTGCCAGTGAGAAAACAGACTCAGAGAGGTTAAACAACCAGCCTGAGGTCACTCAGTTTATCAGTGGCTTAGCCGGGAAGGAATCTGGGTCTTTGAATATCTTATCCTATGTTGATGAGTATTTCTTCAACTGCATCCTGTTATTAATAAGGCCTAGCAAGATGAAAAGCGGCCAAATTATTAAGTACATTTTAAATAATGTATAGGAAGCAACTTTTCTCAACTTTGAAAAAGAAAATAGTAAATTATATCCAGTGCTTTGCATAACACAGACACCTAATGTGTATTGCCACATTGAAAGAATACTTTCTGCACCGTATACATATTATTGCCTTCTATTTGGTGATTTCTATCCGTAGTAATTTATGTATGTCCCGTGACAGTTTCACAAATATCTGCTGACCTAGAAGATTCTGTGATCAATTTTGGTCTCTACTAGAGTACCCTGCTATCTAATTAGCCTCGCATAATAGTGACTTTGGTTCAATAACACTTTTCGTTTGGTGAATGGTAACTCTGACTTTTAAAAAAGTGTCCTTTTACTCCAAAATTTTATAATGTAATATTACCATTGAGAACCTAAATTTTGTTCATTATACTTCCTTGGTACTGTACTGATCTTAAAATTTCCCAAGTATAGATGAATTTACTAATTTAAGATGTTTATATGTACATTATACTAACTCACCTTATCATATGCTATTTGTCATTATTGTCACCTTTCCTTCATTTTATGATTCCTGATGTGTTTCCCACATTTTATAGTTGTCACTGCTGCTGTGCAAGTGGCTGTGAGTGTCTCCCTCCTTCCATCATCTCTGGTCTAGAAATCGTTTTTCACCTAACTATTTTTCTTTAGTCTAAAATTCTATTGCTCTCCTGTTTTGTGTATTTACTAGCATTGCTTTCAGTCTTTTTTTCCCTTTTTACATCAAATGTATTTACATTTCAATTACATTAAGCTGAGTACATGTGAGTGAAGCCATGTTGCTAATTCAGAGCAGCTGCCTTAGGAAAAGTCTCTTGGAATGTCCATGAGTCTCTGGATGAATATGTTAGTGACATGCCTGACTTCAGACTTTTTATCTGCGTTGGCATTATAATGTTAGGAATTGCTTTTTTTTTTTTTTTTAAGTTTTTAGCTTATTATTTATTTTTGAGGAAGACAGAGGGAATGCTAGCAGGGGAGGGGCAGAGAGAGAGTGGGAGAATCTCAAGCAGGTTCTATGCTGTCAGAACAGAGCCCAATGTGGGGCTCGAACTCACAAATCTGTGAGATCATGACCTGAGTCAGAAATCAAGAGTTGGACGTTTAGCTCACTGAGCCACCCAGGCACTTCAGTGTTAGGAGTTTGTTATCAGATAATTAATCCAGAAGAGAAAGGGGATTTGGTCTTCAGTTAGGCAGGTGTGGAGTAAGAAAAGAGAATGTGCCCGTGACCAAATGGTCACAAGAAATCACAATGTTTTTGTCCAGCATTCAATTTTCCCTTATATTGACCTGAAATCTGCTCCTCTCATAGTTTGAACCCAAGATTTTTATTTATTTTCTGTAGATACACAGAATAAATTGAAGCCTTCTTTCATATGGCAGCTATTAAGTCTTTTTTCTAGGTTTTTATTTTTGGTTTCCCATATTCTTCTGTTCCTTAATGTCCCTCCCTCCTTCTCACTCAAATTTTTTGAGCCATGTGTTTGCATAAGTTATGTCTTTTAATTCTTGCACTAGCCCAATGTGGTAGTGTTCTTATTATAACCTTTTGATTGAGGCTCAGAAAGATAGAGACCACTCCACAATGAGGGGTTGAACCAAGATGTCAGCAGAGACTGTCCGTGTTTGGAGACTTGGTGTCTTCTATTCTTTATGTGACACATTTTCTAGGCTTCTTGCTTTTTGTTCTTCTCTAGATACATTCACGTTTGTCAACATCTCTTTGATAAGATATCATAGAATAAATGTACTCAGTAGTCATGTACACCCTGGCCCTCCAGAGGGGAGGACAGCTTGACCCCGGGTTACCTGCCTGCACACCTGTGCCATGCAAGAGCACATTGCAGATTTTTTAATTTTTTTTTTTTACCTTTCCTTATCTTGAACAGGGATTAAACCAGGTCTTAGCATCCTATGTGTGTGTGTGCATTTGTAAACTGTATGTGTGTATATGTCAATACAGTTTTCCACGTAAGAAGGGTACTACATCTTTTCTTGTCAAGTTGTACTTTCCCTTCTTTAGCGTATACTAGTTTCTGTAGTGTTTTTACCTCCATCTTAGCTGTCCTCTTTTTTGTTCCATGTGAATTTAGTAAGTGTGCCTTCACTCTATACTTAAGGCCTTGATTTTTTTTTTACGGTGTTCTGTGCAGCACCATTAGATTCTTGAAATATTTCAGTTGAGGTTTCTTGGTCTGTTTCTTGGTCAGGGTGGTAATTTGCAATTTTATGATTCATGAATTTTGTGGGGTTATTTTTAGAACAACCTATCATTCTTGAGTTGTATTTCTTTTTAAAGCCTCTCTCTATGAGATTATGGTTATCTATTCTCTGTGGGTTTTCAATTTGCTGCACTTACTTTCCAGGTCTCCTGGATCTCAAGTCAAATTGCAGTTAGTTTTCCACCCCTCTTTTAGTTATTGTGACAAATGCTGGGTCCCTGTCCCTGGGAACAGCTAAGAATCTTTGTTATCTAGTCAGATAACTCCACCTTTTTCATTCCTGCTAACATTTGCCAACTTAAGCAATCTTTTTTTCACACTGATTCTGCACCGTTTTAACCAGAAGATACAATGATGGTCTACTTTAGTTTCACACCTGCTAACAGTTGACCTTGGGTTTTGCATGTCAGTTAATCTCTACTGTCTTCACCTTCCTCATCTGTATAAATCCATATTGGACTGTGACTTCTGAGGTTGCTGAGATTATGATTTTAAAGTACGCCAAATCACTTTGAGAAATGTCAGCCCACCTTTGAAAAGTAAGTAAAAAGGGGTGACTCAACTCTGCTTTTCTGAGCTATTTCTAAGGATGATATTCATCTAATATGCACTCATACAGTAACTTTGGTAATTCAAATATCGAAGGACTTCTTACACTGTAGAACTTCTAAGTAACTGTTGTCTCAGCTGCTCCACTGAGGGCTACCCACTCACCAGCCACCAGAGCTCTCGCTCACCAGCTTCATTTCCATGGGCTCTTCCAACCAGATTAGGCCCGTGGTGGTGACATGAGGACCCAGACAAATGCCTGCTGTCCGGTTCCCTCTGCATGGCTGTGGCTCCACACCGCTAGTAGACTCTTGTCAGACTCAACACCCACCTGTGGTTGCTTTTGATGGATTGAATGTTATACATGGGTTATAGCACATTGGGCTCTTTCTAACACAACAATAGTTTAATGAAGCCCTTTGAAAACATAGTCTGCATGTTCACGGTACTGTGGGGTTTGCTAAATCAGTAATTCACATATCGGAGAATTGTTCCAAAGCTAAAGGTAAGTAATTTCAGAGTTCGGCTTAAACAAGTTAAAAGAAAAAAGTTATTGACTCCAGTACTTGTGATTATATGGCTGATCCCTAAAATGTTGTGCCTTTCAGAATCATTGTGTTACCTTTCTTTTAGCAATTATCTGCTTTGTTTCTAGGTGAATGAAATTTACCATGATGAGTCCCTTGGAGTGCATATGAACGTGGTCCTGGTGCGCATGATAATGCTGGGTTATGCAAAGGTAAAATGTCCTAAATATGTGAACTGTGAATGTTAAAGACTGGGTTAGCAAACAAAAGCTTACATTTCTGAAGCTATAGCTAACATATGGCACCGATGTCTCACATAGACTGAGGAAGAGAAACCACCACAATGAGTGCACATCTCCCAATCTGAGCAGATAATGATTTTTGTGCTGATACCATTTGCTTTGTTCATCTGTCTCATGGATTCATAGATAGTTATTCTGACTTTAGGTATGGCTGTATAAGAGATAAAAATGGATACCATTGTCAGAAAAGAGAATTTTCTGAGTCTACTATTATCATCAAATTTGTGATTCACTTATTCATTCACAACATCTATACTGAGTGCCTACTATATGTCAACTGCTTTCTAGGTGCCTTGAATATATCAGTGAAGAAAACATAGCAAAGATCCTTGCCCTTTCATGATTTGTTAAAAACAATTATTTTACATGTATATTTTCCACTTAAGAAAAGTGAAGTATCCAGAAGTATACAGTGGATATTCATTTAAAAGAGCTTTAATCCTTTTGCAAACAAAAAGTTAGATCAAATTGTACGTGGTAGGAATTTCATGTAATGTAACTAACTTCGGCTGGCTTTAAAATGGCAGTAGATGTGTTCTTGTTCTTGAAAATAATGAAATGGCTGACCATAGTTTCTCCCTTTGAGAAGGCGACTAACCTGGCACTTTTCTTGATATTTAAAATCACATGCCCCCTCCCATACTTAATCCTCCTGATTATGAAATCCTAATGAAAGTAGGCATTTAGCAAACAGGAAAAATCCATGTGTTTGCATTTCATTATGTATTTAACACCCACTTATCATTTTCTGATAAGAGGGTGTCACTGATCTTTATTCCATAAACCTGACCTACTTTGTGTAACTAACACTGACTACAAGTCAACTCCAACTGGAGATGTTAACAGCCTTCGACTGGTTGTTATATGATTTGTTTGGAGAAGTATGTGATCAGCATATAATAAATCAAGCTAATTTTATTCTGAACGTTAACACGGTTAATAACATTTGCTGAAATGTAACAAAAGTCTAAGCCTGCAGGCCAAGTAGGGACTAATTTGGGTTCCAAATTCAATTTCTTACTCCATCAGAACTACTGTGGGAAGTATGGATAGTTGGTTCTTGAAGGATGGGCCCTTTTTCTTCTGGACTTTTAACTCCTGATCATAATGTGGTAGTAGCAATGTTCCAAGCAATGTCAGTCCATCTGTTGGAACCGCGAGATAAGAGTATATCCCTCTTCATTGCTGTGAGGTTAAGAAAAGTGTAGTTGCTTTTTTCAGTGGGAGATTTATATAATTTGACCACTTCCCAAAATGAAGGTATGACCCACTTTGCCAGGTCATCGAAAAACCTATATCCTTCACATATGTTGATCAGTTCTGGACCAATAAAAGTAAAAATAAAAATTTTAATGGAAGACCTTTTACTTTAATAGCTCTAGATAAAAGTCTTATGCCAGAATATTTTCATTTTTTTGTTCTTAATATCTATAAAACTAAGAAATATGAGCTGAATTAGGTAATGGACTACTAGAATTCTTACCCCAAAGATTAATATTGAGTTGCCCCATGATAGCAAATGTCAGCATTACATGTTCCCATAAATGTGTCAGTCACCTTTCACACAGGTAACACTAATCATCATCAAGATATCCTTCATGGGCATTTAGAATTCCCAAATAAAAGAGACCTACATAAGCCCTAAATAATATTATTGAACATCCTTTAAATATTGCACTCCCAAATGTTGACTTCAGAGAACGTTATGAAAGGAAGCCTTTGGGAAAGTGTTACTCACTTCTTCAACACACTGTTTCCTCTTAGTCCATCAGCCTCATAGAAAGAGGAAACCCATCCAGAAGCTTGGAGAACGTGTGTCGCTGGGCTTGCCAACAACAAAAATCTGATCCCAACCACTCTGAACACCATGATCATGCAATTTTCTTAACCAGGCAAGACTTTGGACCTGCTGGAATGCAAGGTATTTCTATTAATATGCAGAAGAAAAACTTAAGGGCATGACTTTTCAAAAATAATCCTAAATCAAAGAATCTGTTCAAATGTTCCAATCCCTACCATCACTTTCCACCACGCATCAGCCAAGCATATGCTTTCTTTCTGTTGCTTCCAGTGACTTCTGTGGAATTCACAATGTTAAATGCCACTTAAATGCTATAATAAATTACACTTGCCTTTGAAATAATGATCGTGCATTCGGAGTATGGAGGGGACGCTGTAAATGCAGTGTGATTTCCACCAACTCTTTGGAAAGGAAAGTGAGATGCCATGAGAAATGATTGCTGCCAAAGAACTTTCTTCCAAAGTCAGCTTACATTTATCTAATAAATTCTGACGTAGACTTTGGACAAAAAGTAGACTGATGAGTTTCTTTTCAACGTTGATGGAATTTCTGGCTCCCTTCATCAGTACTATCATGGGAAGGACCATTCACTAAAACAGAAAGACAGGGCTTTGTTGGTGGGCAGAACAGAATAGTAACCCCAGGCAGTTCCTTCCCTTAGGGAAGGAGAAAACGCAGACCCAATGAATCTTTTTAGAGACCATTACCTGTGTGTGGCTTTCCCAAGAGAATGTGGCACAATGCTAGCAGCGAAATAATACTGCCTCTGTTTCCTGAAAAGCTTTTTTTCTTTTTTTTTTCTAGGCAAAGGTCCAGTAGTAGTGCTTAATGGGCTTTCTCATAAAATGAAAATAAAAGTAATTGTTATTCTCTACAGGATATGCTCCAGTCACCGGCATGTGTCATCCAGTGAGAAGTTGTACCCTGAATCATGAGGATGGTTTTTCATCTGCTTTTGTAGTAGCCCATGAGACTGGCCATGTGTAAGTCACTGTTGACAGCTATAAAGCAAAAAAAAAAAAGGTCTTTCTTTCCTACTTCTCTCAGTATTGTTTGCACTTTGGGCCGAGTACATGCCAGCATGCAACTCTTGTTCCTTGCCAAGTGTGTGGAGCTGAAAATCGGGAAGAAGTCATGTACTGAAACTAAGTGCCTCTGGCTTGCAGAGACACCCCTGTGCTTTTCATAGCTATAGAAGAAGAGAGACATTTCTGTCTGATGGTTCTCTATTTTGCGGTTTCTGTGACTTTTCCACAAAACCCACGTTAATTTATAAAATGCATATTTCCCTCAATTCATTTTCAAGAGTGAAATCAAGCAAAACCCACAGCCCCTCTGATTCTTACCAAGGAGTTCTCCCTTTTGTTCTAGGCTGGGAATGGAGCACGATGGACAAGGCAACAGGTGTGGTGATGAGACCGCTATGGGGAGTGTCATGGCCCCCTTGGTGCAAGCAGCATTTCATCGCTACCACTGGTCCCGGTGCAGTGGCCAGGAACTGAAGAGATACATCCAGTATGTCCCCTTCTGTATGTCATGAGAGAGCATTTATGTCATAGCATAACACAAACATGAAACTGACTTTCAGGACCTTGACCATAACCAAACTCCCAGTAAATGAAAGCTATTGCTCTTAATAAACATTTTCTTACAACTCAGAGCTTTTGGCACAATGATGCCATAATATAATCACAATATTTTAAGCCATAATCCTAGAATTTAAGTGAATTTTTAACTGTGGTTTCCTTTTAGTAAATTCCTTATGGCATCTCTGACTTATGGTCTAACTTGAGTTGAGGACAAGAAGAAGATGGCCATGTGAGGTCTACATAGTGTGTCACACGTACTCTATGTCATCAGTGCCAGGATCTGTACCACTACACCATGTGGGGGTTCTGCTGGGGATGTGAATAAGGCTATCAAAATTCTACTGTCTTCCTGAGTCATGCTTGGCTTACTATTTCTGGAGTAAATAAGGGTGATAGGTCTTTTTCTAAATGTAATTTAAACCCAAAACCTTAAAAGGTATGCCTTTGTGATCTTGCTGTATGATGTGATGGAATTTCAGAGTATGTAACCTAAGAATACTTTTTCATTAGGATGTGATAAAAAAAATGAACACTTTACTACTTGAAATATTTTCTTTTCTACAGTTCCTATGACTGTCTCCTTGATGACCCTTTTGAACATGATTGGCCCAAACTCCCAGAGCTTCCTGGAATCAATTACTCTATGGATGAACAATGTCGTTTTGACTTTGGGGTTGGTTATAAAATGTGCACTGCGGTATGTTACTCAACGTCCATTGAGATTTTACATTTTGAAATCTATTTGCATAGCTCCTGTTTGGTGAGCTTTATAGACTCACTGGTGCAAGTGTAAGATTATCTATCAATGGTTTTGTGTTTGCTGTGTCACTACATGCTGAAGCTAAGTGCTTCGAACCTATTATCTTATTTAATCCTTGTGACAGACTAGATGGGAGTCTGGGAACTGGGAACCAGTTTTATTTTACAGATGAAAAAGCCAAGAGTTAAAGAGACTAAGCAATTTGCTTAAATCACACATGTGGTCAATAGGGGAGCCAGGCATTGAAACTAAGATTGTCAGGCCATAAAACTTTATACTCTGTTGCTCCCTTAGTCTTTGTGACCTTCAGAAATTACTTCTAAGCCTTTGATAGGTTGCTTCTCATTAGTTTGTTGGCCGGAATTTCATATCGCTCTGACCATAGGGAAGAGTCGTGCTGGTGTATTCTTGTATGACAGTCCTATGGTATAGTGAGAAAGTCAGGAGCATGTGTTTCTTACTGAGACTAAGTGGGTTGTCAGAATCTGGATCTCACACTTACTAGATATATAACTTTAAGAACTTTATTCATTCTCTCTGATTTAGTTTCCTCAGGTGTAAAATGTGGATAATGATAGTATTTATCTCTTAAAATTTGGCATGATTAAATTTGATAGTATAATTAAAGTCCTTAGCACAATGCAAGCACATAGTAAATGGAGTCCAGTAAAGCCAGTGTTCTATGTAGCTATGCAGATTAGAGGTATGTTTCACTAAATTTCTACAATGAGTTTTAGTAGTTTATTTAAAAAAGGTGTGCGGGGAGAGAAAGGAAGGGCTTTTTATATGTTGGAGCAAGCTTTATGTGTTAGAGTAAGAAAAATAAATATTTCATGGCACCAGAAGGAAAATGATCTTCTGTTTGAAATCTTCCAGACATATATAGCCATTTGGTCTGTCTGTAAGGTGCACACAGTCAGCCTTTTATTACCTACATTAATGCTTTACACCTGGGAATTCTAAGGTTTAGCTCGATATCATGGAAGTATACAATTTCTGCATTAAGTAATACTAATTAGAACAAAAAAAAGAAAGAAAGAAAGAAAGAAAAAGGAAGGAAGGAAGGAAGGAAGGAAGAAAAAAACAGGTCTGAAATGAATTCTAATTAAAAAAAATAGTTATGACCATAAGGCTATATGTGGGTAATTAGTGGTATAAGCAGTGAATATGTGGATAAACCGGTGTTTGATTTTTTTTAATCTAGAGAATGGTAAGATGTTTCCAGTTACCAAGAGATCAGACAAGTAAAGAGCACACACAAATATGTGTACTTACACATATATTTTGATACCGTAATGTCATAATTTGGGGATAATAAAAAACATTCTCAGGAATAAGAATACTAAGATTCTAGTCTGACTGCTACTTTCTCACTTATAACCATAACTAGAGCTTTACCTATAACTCATATTCTCAGCCATGGATAGTCTTCAGGATTAAATATTTGGAAAGTACATTATAAACTATATGAATGTATTGTGGTATTTTGTAACACCTAGAACACTTCATCTGACATAGCAAGCCTTACACATATTTTTTGCTTTTAGTCAGCTCGTTATGATGGGTATTTTTATTATTTATACCTGACTAGTTCATACCTACAGAGATAAAGAGAAGCCATTTTGTAGCTTGAGAGTTACAAAACCATAATAAGTTTTCATATTTAAAATGGTCACAATGTTTACAAATTCTTTAAAGTTCCAATGTTGTCTATTTGGTAACCTTAAAAAAATAGTATGCAGAAATGTCAAAGTGAACCAGAGAATCCCAGACAAATCATGGTTTATCATTGATACCTTAGAAAAGCAGAGTGAAAGTATTCTTTCCTTGGAATTCTGAGGCAGTATTTTCTTCCTAACATGCCACAACTATGGCTATCAATTTGAAATGAAAATGTCCAAGAAACATGACATGAAGAAACTGTATAGAAGGTATTGTTGGACATGTATTGGTGTGCCATGCCTTCAGTCATTCATTGAGATCTTGATTCTCTCTCTTCCAGTTCCGAACATTTGATCCGTGTAAACAGCTGTGGTGTAGCCATCCTGATAATCCCTACTTTTGTAAGACAAAAAAGGGACCCCCACTTGATGGGACTGAATGTGCTGCTGGAAAAGTGAGTCTATCTATGTATACATTAAAGATTTAAGATATGTTTAATCATCTTTAGAAACCTAGAAAATTATGCCCATGGCTGTAGTCATTTTTGTACAAGCCATGGTATATGGGGTTTCATTACGATCATGTACAAATGTTGTTTCCTAGGGCTGTTATAACAAGTCACCCGAAACTTGGGTGCTTAAAACAACAGAAATGTTATTCTCTAGCAGTTCTAGAATCCAGAAGTCCAAAATCCATGTCATCGGGTGAAAATCAATGTGTGGACAGAACCGTACTCTCTCCGGAGGCTCTAGAGAAAGATCTGTTCTTGCGTCTTCTAGCTTGAAGGCCACCTGCATTCCTTGACTTGTGGCTGCACCATTTCAATCTCTGCTTCCATGGCCACATCATCTCCTTCTCTTCTGTGTGCAAATTTCCCTCTCCCCTGTCTTATAAGGATATATGTGCTGTGCTGGCATTTGAAACCCACCTGGGTAATTCAGGATAATTTCTTCAAGCCAAATCACATCTGCCACGGCCATTTACCAAATATGGTAACATTTACCGATTTCAGGGATTAGGACCAGACTTCTATGAGACCACTCTTCAGCCACTACTGATAGAATAGGAAGCAGCAGCTCAGCAGAATATCTGGGCCCCTGCTAATGGGATTTGATTTACTTGCTGGCATCCCACTCCTTGTGAAAGTTGTCCAGAAATAAAGTCATGTGAATTTATACAGAAGATTTGGCCTTGTTCCTTGGGGAAGGATGCCCAGAGGTTTTAAATCTCACATTGTGTAGTCAAGATTGAATGCTCAGAAACTGGCCAGGGGCCAAGCTGCGCTACTCATAAGGGGAAAGATCACCAAACCCAAAACAAAGGCATGTTAAGAACTCAAATTGAAGAGCCTTGACTAGTTTGGAAATAAGATATTGTAGACAGGACCAAAAGCTGAGAAGGAATATTTACATAGCTTTTAGTTCTTTCAAAGCCCTTTAAGCTCTCTTTCAAATATGTATAAATTATATTTCCTGTGAGAATTAATAATAATATCTGCCATTATTGGTGTTTAAACTTTGTTAGGTACTATGCTAAACACATTACATGCAGAGTGTTCCTTTGGAAAAATTCAGTGTTACAGACTTTTGACTAAAAACACAAGAGCAACGATGAGTTGATTCATTTTTGCTTTATGAAAAATATATCCTATACATCAACTCTGAACATCCAACTTCTCTAAATATATTTGTGTTATACTTAAATTTACCAAGTTTGAGTTTTAGGAGACATTTTTATTGTATATAGGATAAAAAAAAAACAAGTCAAAATGTTGAAAGGGAAAAGAATACCAGTTGAACACCTGCTGTTGGGTACTGTAAGCTAGGTACCTCTATAGTATAAAGGTTCAGTGGTTCCCACTTAATTACTTCTTGGACAGATGGTCTTATCCTCCTCATGATCCTCTCTGGGCCCCGATATTCCTCATATAAAATGTAAAGATAACATAACTGCCCTATCTATCTCTCAGAATCATTGCGAATGATAATTTTGAAATATATTTAAGTGTTTTGAATACTATATATGCTTTAGATATGTTATGGTACTTAATTCCAAAGTTAAGGCACATACTTTTCTGTGATTATTGTAAAGGGAAGCGTAGTACCCTTAAAAAAACCTGATATTATAGCTAATGAGGGATGAAGGGTCGAATAGTACCCACTATGCAAGTTGGGACCACAGATCATTCTTACTGGTTACGTTTGATACTCACTGTAAATGTATCATTTAGAAACTTGTCTGAGTGAATGTTAGTTTTTCATTTTATACTTAACAGTGCAACTCTAAATTATCCTGTTTAGGGCACCTTACTGTTATAATTGCACTGGGTTAATTTTTAAATGCATTTTTACCTGGGTGGGGGAGGGGGGAGAAATGAAGGCCTTTAATTGGTGGCCCTTGTGTAACAACTTCAACTTTAGCATATGCGTGATTTTCATAATTGCCTTTTGTCATTTTCCTAAGTGGTGCTATAAGGGTCATTGCATGTGGAAGAATGCCAATCAACAAAAACAAGATGGCAATTGGGGATCATGGACCAAATTTGGCTCCTGTTCCCGGACGTGTGGAACTGGTGTCCGTTTCAGAACACGCCAGTGTAACAATCCCACGTGAGTATAAATGTTGTAATTCGAGTTGTTTTTGGTTAGACCAGAAAACGCTTCAATATTGTGTTGTTAATATTCTCTTTTGTGAAATACACAGCATGAAAACCAAGGGGTTAAGTGTCCATTTTGTGCAAATCTCCATTCATCCATCTTGTGAAGAGTAGCCAATGGCAAAGGTGAAGATTGAAAATTAGAGGTTTTTGAAGCAGTTGCTATTTAGAAATCTTCAGGAGCGAGGCAGAGAGAGACCTGGGCACTGAGGCTGTGAGGGCCACTGCAGGAAGCCCCACACTACTCCCCTGTCAGCATGGGGAGTAGCTCCAGACAGGGGCTCACTCACTCCGGGATTAGGAGAGCAACACATCTGAACAGGGCAACAGAAAGACCATGAATGAACACCAAAGAACTGTTGGGGAAACAGCTATCCATTCGCTCCCTCAAACTAAATATATTGAATTCTTCTTGCATGCTCAGCAAAACCTTAGGACGTTCTTTCTGGTCTAGGATTTACCATTTTCTAAAGAATATGAAATGCGGCGTGACTGTCTTCACAGGAAGAGATGGTGGTAGTATTAGTGGAAGTCATCAAAACAATAAAAATTGTAAAAATAGCTAAGATTCACTGTGAGTCATGCTCCGTTCTAAATATATTAAATATGTGGACTTATTCGGTCCTGTCCATTTTCCCCTAAGGAAGATGAGATGATTTTTTGCACTTTCCATATGAGAAAATGAAGGCCTAGAGCTGTGATCAGATTTCTTTGCATTATATCTATGTGTTGCATGCATGGTAGAAAATATAATTTTCCTCAGACCATATATATACGTGTTTTTACATTTCTTTATATACTTTCACCATATATTCAAAACAGACTGTTTGAAAGCTGATTTAAGTCAGTCTTTTGGTCCCCACCTTCCACCCTGTACCTGACACACACACATGTATTGGGAGAGGATCGTGCTTTCCGAAAGGGACTGAAATCAGGAAGTAGGAGTTCATTCACTTTGTGCCTGGGGCTCCGAAGCTCTGGCTTCCTGCCTTCAGGCACTGCGACTGCGAGCTTCAAGCACTGGGCCAGAGCCAAAGGGCCTATTCCAGTGCTGTCTCTTCTGTAGGCCCATCAATGGTGGTCAGGACTGTCCTGGCGTTAACTTCGAGTACCAGCTTTGTAATACAGAAGAGTGCCAGAAGCACTTCGAGGACTTCAGAGGACAGCAGTGCCAACAGCGGAACTCCCACTTTGAACACCACAACACCAAGCACCACTGGCTGCCCTACGAACACCCTGACCGTGAGTGGAGTGGACGTTCACTCTCTTTCCTGCTGTGGATGGGGACTTCAGACGTTAAGCCTGTCCACACCAATCCCTTGGACTCTTGGTCCCTAGTTGGTAACTTAGAAAACTTGATGTTTATAGGAGTAAGTCCTGCTGGGTTTTGAAGAACAAGGCTTTCTCTAGAGAGGTGAGAATTGTGGGCTAGTTCCTGGACAAGAGCGTTCTCACTATGGCTACTGAAGAGACAGTGGAAAGCAACCCACAGGAGACATGTTGAGTTTCTTCCTTTGACTGACGTCCCTCTGATAGGAAATGCTCTGGATTAGTATGATCTTTCCTTTTTGAGTAACTAGAACACGAATACGGTTCTTTTACAACTGAGTGAGAAAGAAGAAAAAGATTGTTAGTTAAGAACAAAAGGCACTTTATAATCTTTTACTTTGTACTATACACTAGTTATGAGAAAATACACTTAGAAATTCCCTTTCACGGTGTCTGGGTGGCTCAGTCAGTTAAATGTCTGACTCTTGATGTCGACTCAGGTCATGATCTCACAGTGGTAGGATTGAGCCCTGCATTGGGCTCTGCCCTGATAGTGTGAAACCTGCTTGGGACTGTCTGTCTCCCTCTCTCTCTGCCCCTCCCCCACCTGTGTTCTCTCTCTCTCTCTCCCTCTCTCTCTCTCTCTCTCTCTCTCTCTCTTTTTCTCAAAATATGTATATAAACTTAAAAAAAATTTTAAAAAATTCCCTTTTAATGTTTACTTTTTACCCATGAATTTTTGGTTAAATAATGTTCAGATGCTCTTGCTGTACTTTTTATTTGGATGACTAAAAGAAAAATAGTTACATGATTACCATGTGATATAATATCCTGCCAAGTTCAGTTTAAAAGCTGTTTTATGGGAAAGATGCATCGACATAGGAATTCAGAGTTGCAATGCACTAAGAAGATGCATTATTTTTTATCTCTTTTGATGAAGTGCGTCACATAGATTATATTAAAATTAATTAATGAGATCCTACAGGAGGTATAGATCATACTAGGTCATTGGGTCAAATAGAAGAGAAACCCTTTTAGTTCTCAAAGTGTCACTAAAACTAAACCACCTCCCTCTGAATTAAAGTTTGTTGAAGAGCTGTGGTAAAATCCAGGGTTGTCGTTACAACCCGGTTTGCCTGGGACAGTCCCAGTTGTTCCTGTATAATTATTAATATACCCACTTTTCACTCTCAGAAGTTTCACAGTTTAGGGGCGCCTGGGTGGTTCAGTCAGTTGAGCATCAGACTCTTGATTTCAGCTCAGGTCATTATCTCACAGTTTGTGAGGTCAAGCCCCTCACTGGGCTCTACACTGACGGTGCAGAGCCTGCCTGGGATTTCCTCTCTCCCTCCCTCTCCGCACCTCCCCCACTCATGCATGTGCATGCTCTCTCTCTCAAAACGAATAAAATAAATGTAAAAAGGTTTCTCAGTTTAGATTAGTTGTATGCCAAATACGCATCCTTTTCTCCTACTCTTTATTTTGTTTCTGTATACAATATTTTGTTTCCAGGAAACCATGTTGAAACTTCATATTTTAAAATAAAGTAACTGTATTCAAATATGTCATTTTATATAAATAGCTGATTTAATCTTCCATCTTATGCAGCCAAGAAAAGATGCCACCTTTACTGTCAATCCAGAGAGACTGGAGATGTCGTGTACATGAAGCAGCTGGTTCATGATGGAACACACTGTTCGTACAAAGACCCGTACAGCATATGCGTTCGAGGAGAGTGTGTGGTGAGTTACCGTTGCTTCTCTGCAGGCTTCCTGTGCTATCGTGCAGTCCTACTTTTACTGTCCTTCATCTGCATGCTTTCGAAAGGTTTTAACCCTTTCTTATCTGTAAAGTCACATTAAAATGAGAATCTGGGCTAGTTGAGGAGGCCTAAAATAATATGAGAGAAACTTCACTTTTCAAATCAAAGTTTGGCCATTGGCAAAATCAAGATTTAAATGTAGTTTTCCTGATTTCCAGCTGGATGCCTTTTCTAAGTTATTCCTACGTATCTAGGTTGGAAATACAGCAACTTGGGAATGAACGATGCCTTTGCTTTGAGTGTTTTACTGGTAGCCACCTACTTTTATGATAAAGAGCCTTTTTCTAAAATACAATGCTAAAAGTATTTTATCTTTCATTTTTAAAATATTGGAAATTCTCTCTTTCACTTTCCAATTGATTCTAAGTTTAAACACTGAATTCCACATCAGAACAAAAGTGGTGAAGATGTAAAAATGGTTTTTGCCCTATTTGGACTCTTTAAAAAAAAATGCACTTGACTTTTTTATTCATGTTCACAAGTTGAATTGATGCGAAATCATCCTTCTTAACTGAGCATGTTACTCCCGTCTGTCTCTTTTTCACTTCAGCATAACTGACTTGATATATTTATAAATCTCAAGTATGCAGATGCTTTCCATTTGCAATAAAATTTCCCCAAAAGTAGAATCTAAGTTTTATCTGTCTCTCACTTCCCACATGATCTGGTACATCAAACGTGGTGTCATCATTTTCTCTGCCCATTTTCCTTCCAAATTTACCAGCATAGAGATGTATCATGTAACATAACCCTACGCTGATTTACATGAAGGATCCTGCCCCAGTTCAGAACCTTCAGTGGGTCCCCGTTCATGTGAAAAAGTAAACTCTGCCTGATAGTGGAGGCCTTTCCTAGCTTGTGATTTGCAAATTATTCGCTATTCTTCCGCTATTCTATAGCACTAACCTTTCATTGGTTTAAATATAGCTTGAGTATTGCTCTCTGAATCCACTTTCCATGAGCAGCTTCCATGGCTCTATTTTAATCCCTCTGCATTCTTGAAATATCTTTCCACAGAGCCCCATAAAAATCTCCAGCACTTCGTAAAGTTTTGTTTCACATCCCTAAACAGCTTGTAAAGGTTATGCTAATGCACAACTCACTGTTCTACTATTCATCTTTCCAAATAGGAAAGCAACAAGGGAAATAAACGCCATCTTTACTTTTGGTTGGCTCAGCATCAGCTACCATATCTGTGCTTCGTAAATGTTTGATGGTCATGACTATGTAGAAGGGGGTAAATATTTCATTAGACTGGGAAATTTATCCTAGAGTAGAATTTAACATAGAGTACAAGTCATTTGACTTCATAGTAGTTCTTTGAAAGATTGAGGCATTAGAATCAGAGCTAAAGTGAAGGCTTGGTGCAGATGGCCTCACTGTGGAGTTCCGGTGAAATAAGTGGTTCATCATTGTCTAGGATGCTCACCTTCACTTGGCACATTAAAATTACCCACGCTTAACATCTTCTCTTTCCAGAAAGTGGGCTGTGATAAAGAAATCGGTTCTAACAAGGTGGAGGATAAGTGTGGCGTCTGTGGAGGAGATAATTCTCATTGTCGAACTGTAAAGGGGACCTTTACCAGAACTCCCAGGAAACTTGGTAAGATGAGGTCTCTCACGAATTTAGTATCCTTCTCTGGGATTTGTACTTTTCCAGACTTCTTTTAGGAATGTAGCATTTTCCTATAAATGTAACAAAACATTCACTGCTGATTTATTTTTATTCAGATTAAGTTTCAAGGAACTAATAAAAAAAAACAACACTTGATTGAATTCATACTCCATGGCATCCATGATGAAACATTGTCTACTAATGGATAAGGAAGAAATAAAATCAATATCAAATATAGTAGTTACCTAAAATATGTGTTTTGTTTTATTGTATGTTTTTTATAAGACCTAATTGTTAGAGTTGATGTGTTCTTTTGTTTTGTTTTGTTTTGAGAGAGCCTAAGTTGAGGAGCAGGACAGAGGAAGAGAGAGAGGGAGAGAGAGAGAGAGAGAGAGAGAGGAGAGAATCTTAAGCAGGCTCCACTCTCAGCTCAGAGCCCAATGTGGGTCCCACCTCAGGGCTCTATTCCATGAACCTGGGATCATGAGTTGAGCTGAAATCATGAGTCAGACACTCAATTGACTGAGCCACACAGGCACCTCTAGAATTGATGCTTATTTTGAACTTTTTGTTCACATAAATTGTTGATCAGAAGTTAAAACACATACACACACACAATTCTAAATACAACTTTAAAAATATTTGCCTCTTTTATTTTAAAGGTGAACAGGTTTATCTAACTATTTATAAATCTGTGAATCTAGAGTCCATATTTCACAAAATTTTAAATGTTTTATCTTACAAGGGTGCCTGGGTGGCTCAGTTAGGTAACCATCTGAATTTGGCTCAGGTCATGAGCTCACAGTTTGTGAGTTTAAGCTCCACGTCGGCCTCCGTGCTGACAGCTCAGAGCTTGGAACCTGCTTCAGATTCTGTGTCTCCTTCTCTCTCTGCCTGTCCCCCACTCACTCTCTGTCTCTCTCTGTTTCAAAACTAAATAAACATTTAAAAAAAGTTTTAAATTACACAAAATTGGAGGTAAAACCAAAAAATAACCTGAGGTATAATTGCTTGTGTAGGTGAACTTTAACGTTTATTACAGAGTCAGTGATCTATGCTTAGGCATACAGTGAAATTTCAGCAGATGGAAAAGAAAGTACAAATAACATGCAAAATTATGAGTAGTTTTATAATTATTCATTGGAATTTTCATAAAAGATCTGGATACAAACATTCATTGCTGAACAACGTTTTAGTTGCTAACAAATATTATTCAGTTATTCAGTAAGCATTTATGGGAAAATGTTTCTGGGAATTCAGCATTTAAAGATATATTTGATGCAGTGCTTCCCTTGAGAAGCTTCTCTTACATCATCCCCACACAGTTGGTAGAGTCCCTAACAGAATGATAAAAACAAAGTAAAACAAAACAAAAATAAAGATAAGAAATTTGGTTTACTCTGAGCGCATTGTCATGGCATGATTTTCCCTTTTAGATGCAAAGAAAGTATTAGAAAGGTAGTCTTCATCCAAATGGAATAATTCTCTTACTTCTTTGTACTCTCATTAGACCTCAGCTATGCAGCTTACGGCAAGTGCACACATATCAGTTATGCTCTTTGATGTATTTAGGGGGGCAGAGTTAGGTGAACTATGTTCTAAAGTGACACCACTAACATCATTACTGATGTTTTTGATTTTCCTATGTGATCATTTAATGGTTAAATGGTTAAAAAACAAATATTGCCATTTCTGGTTGATTATATTATTTTAATAAGGTAAACAGAATTAAAACTATAACATTTATTATAGTTTTGGTGGAGTAACATGTAATTTTCTTCGTCTTTATCTGTCGCAGTTATATTATCCTTTTTGGTGTAAAATCATTCATATCCTTTTATTTCCAGAGTGAACTAATGTAAAGAAAAAGTTTTTTCCATTAATCATCCATTCTGCATTATGTATAGTAGGAGGCAGTGGTACCTCAAAAATTACGCTGAACCTACAAACCAAGGTCAGGAAAGGCGAAGAAAAGATTTCATCAGTCATGCAGATTCAGACTGTTCAAAGATAAACTAACATCCATTTCTTTGCACTAATATTGTCATAGTCACTCAATAGACTAATTAACGTTTTCCAACAGGGAAACATTTAAGCAAGAGGTGCCATACAGAATTCAAGTTGCTGGAAAATGAAATCTGCAAGTATTCAACTTCAAATCCCCTTTATCATTTCTTATTCACACTTAGTCTTACTTTCATTGACTACTAACTGTGTTGGCATTAGCTGACTATTCTAAATGCATTTTGACTTCAACACATAAAATTACAGAACATATTTGATATCTTACCTAATACAATATATATAGCTTCTAGTACGGTCAGTGAAACGGCAAGACTGAGTCAACATGAAACCTTTACTAATTAAAAACATTCTATTTAAGGGAAGACAAGAGGCGCCTTCACTTTACCCAAAGGAGCTCGTAATATTTCTCTTGCTGAAACAAGGGAAGCTAAAAATGTACTGGGTAAGTTGTAGCAAACTGCAGAAAGATGGGCATCCATAAGTGGCAGCAAGCTGTTTTGCTGTCCTCGGCATCGTAAGCACATTACTTCCTGCCATTTGCATACTCTGACAAACATAGTACCGTTCACAGATGGGAACATACCCAGGCTCAGGTACTGAAAACCCTAACCCCAAAATGACTATGCCATGGAGTTAAGCCAGTAATCAATATTGCGAAAAAGTTGAGTAAAGTTACCCATAGGTAAATATTTATTGCCCATATAGAAATGACAAACATATTTCTTCCTGATGACATGTGATTGTATAAATACACAATTTATAACTGAACTTCTGTCAGACTCATCCTGTAGTCTATGAATTGGATGCTTCATAACATAAGGTGTTAGTTGCATAATCTCTGTATATTCATTTGTTTGATGAAAAAGAGATGGAACATCTTGATTTCTATTTGTCCTGTTGTTGATTTATAGTCAAGATCTTAACTCTGAGTGATCTTAAGATAATTTTTAGGACATGTGATAATACTAAGATTTGTCTTACATGACATTGACAATAATAGGATTGATGTACGATTTGATAACCCAAGGCAATCCATTAAGCCTATTGATTTCATGATTTCTGGAGTAGAAGATTGAGTTTAAGGTCCATGTGAAGGCAATGTATGACGTAACTTGCAGACCTTTTCCAACTGAATGGTTTGGTCAAATCTAAAAAATATATTTTAAAACTTTTCCATGATAAAACTTGTTTAAGGCTTTAAAATTAATGGCTGATTACAAGAAAAATGAAAGCTACTCATTGATGAAGTGAGTAGCTTTTTAAAAATTATTTTAGAGAGAGAGAAAGAAAGCATATGAGTTGGGGAAAAGGGCAGAGGGAGAGAGAGAGAATTCCAAGCAGCCTCTGTGCTGTCAGTATAGAGCCTGACATGGGGCTCGATCCCACGACTCTGGGATCATGACCTGAGCTACAACCAAGAGTGTATGCTCAACCGCCTGAGCTACCCAGACACCCCTTTCTTCTGTAATTTCTTTAAAATAAAGTAGGCTTTTAAATATGAAGATACTTCATAAATTAGAAATTTAGCTATCTATACTTGCCCCTAGGCTTTTAAGAAAATATATAGACAGATAGAAATCTCAAGAAGTTTACCCACTAAAATAGTGTAGTATATAAACAATAAATCACTCTGTTGTACACCTGAAACTAATGTAACATCGCATGTCGACTATATGCAAATAAAAATAAATAAGTAAACTGAACAGCGACAACAACAACAAACCCTAAAATCACATAGAAGAGCACAGGAAATTGTAGCATTTATCTGAATTGTTGTTGACCCAATTCATAGTCCAATACAAGATAAATGACTAATAGGTTAGAAACAAGATTAATTGTGCCCCCATCATTACCAAAAAAAAAAAAAAAAAAAAAAAAGGTTTCCTTTAACCTCATGCCCATTGTCACAAAGACTACCAATGCTTTGAAGTTAATTTCTGAAACTGCTTCTGTCAGTTTATGGATGCCCTCTTCTGCGTGCAGGAGCGGTAAGATTCAATGCTCGGCTAACCAAGGTTGTTGCTTTTGTTTTCTTCTTGCTTTCTCCGATATTTACTACACATGCAAAGGGTACCTTAAGATGTTTGATATACCCCCTGGTGCTAGACATGTGTTAATCCAAGAAGACGAGGCTTCTCCTCATATTCTTGGTAAGTGTTCCTATCTGCTGGCTTTGCTTTAGCATGAACTTAGAGAAATGTCAAAAAAATCATGTATATATATGCAGAGATATATACGTGTGTAGATGCGTGTGTATATACGTATATGTATGTATATGTAGATATGCAGCATCAGAATTACATATAAATGCATCACTGTGTGGTTTTTGTTGATCATTTCCCCCCACTATTCTTTCTTTAAAACAAGAAATACCAAAAACAGAGCTTTAATTTTTGATGAAACCTGGGTTGGTTCTTATTTATGTGGAGGAAAAAAAGTTCTTTAACAAGTGTTTTATGCACTTCTTCTCTGTAATAGGGGATGAGAAGAATAAGCATGTTAATAAAATGCATTAAATTAAGGAAGAATATCAGAAAAATTTGCCATATTTATGTTGACAAATTAGTTCTGATATTTTGTTTGATGCCATACTGTATGCTTCTCCTTACTTTTATTGCATTTTAAGTTCTTTTACTGAAAAGCAACCACATGTGAATTTTACTAGTATCTGTTTTCCTAGTATCTGTTATGTGTCCAGTTTCTGATGGGCACATGCAGATCTATTTGCATGGCTGTTTATAATTTCCAAAAGAAGATTCTTTTCTTTCTTTATGAGAGGATCATGTAAAAATGGCTTTTTAACGGGTTTTATATTCAAAGTGTGGATACAAATGTAAACCTAACTTCCACATACTCCCTGACCTATTAAAACACTAGGAAGCTCTCTGAACTCAGGCATCATCTGTCAATCCCGTGAAAAATTGTCTCTCATTGCTTTTTTTTTCAAATGGGTGACTTAACAAAATGAATTGTTTTATGGTGTTTCATAGAATTTGTTTTAGTATTTAAATTATAGTCACTGCTAGATTCCTTAACGGTCCAGCAGTCAACCATAGTTCTTTTTCCAATAATTCAAATTCTTTATTTTTTGTCCTAGAATTCAGATTATTATCCTTGGAAACATTAGACTTGTTTTAAAAAGCTCAAGTGGAATAAATGTATTTAACTAAAATTGCTCATATTTAAACACATTTTCAGTAGATGGTAGTAGCATGAACTTTATTTTCTAACTTACCATTATATGCTGATAAATACCTCCAAACTTTAGAATCCCATTTGCTACATTTTATCCATTAGAGAAAGCATTTTTAAATAATACATAGTATATCTATAATGCATTAAGAATTCTATCATCAATAAACAGCTTTTTCTAGCCATAGAAGTAGGGATATGGTCTTGGAATTTCATAAACATAAGAACTAATTGTTTGCCTAAAACTTAGTTCAACTCTGTTGGATACCTATAAATATTTTTACTAACTTGAAAGAGATACACAGTAAAGAAGCTATCCTGTTATATGCTGTCTCAGCATAAATGATTTATGTTATTATAGAAGTATCCATAATTTTCAAAACATTCCCAGCTTTCTACGGAAATATATAGGAGGAGTTAGAAACCATTTACCTTTTTGACAGTGTTTTCACATAGGAATATTTGCCCATTTTTATCTCCCGTTTAACCATTTTGCCATTGTTTTTGACTAGTTAGAGAGTACTTCTTGAGGATTTTGAATGCCTAATGAATGAAATGGGAATCATATCAGAACTAACACTCATTTTGATTGCTCTGATGCTTAGAAGGGGATAGACTTGCTGTGGGTCACCAAAACTATAATGTGATAAAATAAAATGTATGCCGGTTACTCATTCTTCTTCCTTTAGCTATTAAGAACCAGGCTACAGGCCACTATATTCTGAATGGCAAAGGGGAGGAAGCCAAGTCACGGACCTTCATTGATCTTGGTGTGGAATGGGATTATAACATTGAAGATGACATTGAAACTCTTCACACAGATGGACCTTTACACGATCCTGTTATTGTTTTGGTATGTGGTATTACAGGCTCACCATGTAGTTGGTTTAGTTTATATCCATTTTAGTTTTATAATTACTTAGTCTGAAAACACTTTTACCTTGAACATTTTATATTTAGTTGCTTGTGTTTCTGTTATTCCATTTCTCTGCCTGTCTCTATGCCATGCAACTTTGTCATATATTTTACAATATGTACATTTTAACCCAATAAGGTAGTATGATTCCTGGTTTTTAGTAATCAGTTATGTGTTAAAGACAAAGATCAGATCAATTTTTATACTTACACGCATATTTACCATTTCTTTTTTTAAACATTTTTCTTTATTTTTAAGAGAGAGAGCAGGAGAGAATGAGTAGGGAGGGGCAGAAATGCGGGGCGGGGCGGGGGGGACAGAGGATCCGAAGCCGGAGCTGCACTAAGAGTAGAGAGCTCGATGCAGGGCTTGAACTCATGAATGGTGAGGTCATAACCTGAGCCAGGGTCAGATGCTTAACCGACTGAGCCACCCGGGTGCCCCATATTTACCATTTCTGATGCTCTTCAACTCTTCCCTGTAAATCTGACTTTCCATCTAGTATCATTTACCTTCCATATCAAGAACTTTACTGAGCATTTCTGGTGATACGGCTGTGCATGCTAGCAAAAAATTATCTCAACTTTCAATTATCTGGAAGTATCTTTATCATTGTTCCTAAAATATATCTTCAGCAGATATAAACATTTTGTTTGCTAGTATGTGTGTGTGCACTTTAAAGATGTTTTTACCCTGTTAGAGGGAGTTCAAGAAATTGGAGGGTATTCTATGGAAGTAGACGTGACCACAAGGTGGTAGTAGCATGCACAAGATTTATCAGCCCTTTAGCAGGTTTGTGTGCAGGGCCACCATCCTGGAGAGAGGCACAAGGGAACTCCTGGAAGAGAAGGGATTGGAGAGTGGGTATTTTTGCTTAGGTGATGTCACTCAGCAGCATAATGGGGAGTCTCTGGTCTAAGTCCTCTGAAGAGAAGCAGCAACTTGGGGTCCTTGTAGCCACAGTCTTATTTATGGTTAGTAAATGTTGAGTGTGGTTTCGTAGGGGTATGCTAAGCAACAGGGTCTAAATGGATAAAAATGTGCTTGTTTGGGCTGTATTTAAAAGAACCGTATATGTAAAAGTTTGAGTTTGGTGCTAGCAGGCTTCTGAGCTAAAGGATCTGAGCCTGCTCTGAAGAAACAAAAGTAGGAGCCAACACACAGGATCCATCTTTAGTTCATTTATATAACACTTGTCTTCGACAGTCCATCATCTGTGATGAGAAGTCAGCCTCATTCATACTGCTTCTCTGTATGTGAAGTATCCATTTTCTCTGGCTGCTTTTTAAAGATTTTTTCTTTATCTGTTTGTTTTCTTTCTTTGACTGTGATATGCTTAGTTTGTGATGTTCTTTGTCTGTATGTATCTGGCTTGGGGTTCACCAGGCATCTTGGTGATCTAAGTTTGATGGTTTTTTACCAAATTTGAGTTGATTTCCACAAGTGCGTTTTTCCCCCATCTCTCACTCTTCCTCTCCTAGGGCTCATTTACACAATTGTTCCATAAGTTCTTGGGCTTTACTCATCCTTCTGTATTCACTTTTGCTCTGTTCTTCAAATTTGATAATTGCTATTGAGCTGTGTTCAAGTTCACTGACTGTGTGTTATGTGGTCTCCAATCTGTTGTTGAGGCCCATCCAGTAAATTTTTCATGTCAGATGGAGTTCTTTTCTTTTCTAGAATTTCCTTTTGTTCCCTTTTTTTTTTTTCAATAGAAAAATCATTTCCATTCGTATGCTGAGCTTTCCGTATATTTCACTCATTATGTCTAATGTTTCCTTTAAGTCCTGTATCTTCATGTTGTCTGCTTCTATGAGCTGCTTTTTTTCTCTTGATTATGTGTCACATTTTCCTACTTTTGAGAAATTTTTAAGTGTACACTGGACATTATAGATGTTAAGTTGTTGGGCATTTGGTTTATGTTGCCTCCTTTTTTTTTAAGTTTATTTATTTTGAGAAAGAGAGAGAGACCATGAGTGGGGTAGGAGAAGAGAGAAATGGAGAGAGAATTCCCAAGCAGGCTCCATGCTGTCTGCCCAGAGCCCAGTGCAGGACTCAGACTCATGACCTGTGATATCATGACCTGAGCCAAGATTAAGAGTCAGATGCTTAGCTGACTGAGCCACCCAGGAGCCCTTATGTTGCCTTCTTTACAGGCTGTTGGGTTTTGTTCGGGCTGTCATTTCCTCCTGATCTTTGAAGCCTGGTATGCTTTGTTAGGGCTGATCTATTTCAATTTTGTCCTCATTTTAATGGAATGGCCTGATTGATACCTTAACTCAATACCTGAAGTGTTAGCGAGGCCTCTTCATCTATCTGTAAAAAAACTCCTATGTCCTTAGCCCTTCTTCTCTTAGTCCCAGCCCCACAGCAGCCTCTCAGTAGTAGTCGGCATGGTGTTTTGGCCGGGGCATGCACGGACCAGCCTTCAATCTATGACTCATGCAGCTTCTGAGCCACCCCTCTGTGCAGCCCCTTCTTTAGTGTCCTGCCTGCAATTTCCAAACACTACCCTCCATCTCCTCATCTCAGTGAGACTGCCATCTTGGCTTAGCCTCCTGTTCCCTGTGTTAGGGTCCCGAACCTGACCCTGTCAGGAAGCTGGGACTGGCATGTTTCTCTTCTCATTGGGAATCACTATCCTTTGCTGTGTTATACAGTGCCCCCCCCCCAAAAAAAAAAGTTCCCTCATGTATGCTGTCCAGTTTTATAGCTTTTAATATCAGCAAGGCAACTCTATTACTCTCTCGTGGATGAAAGCAGAAGACATCTACTTGATTTGGAAAATATTGTTGGATTCTGTATGCAAATATTTATCAAATTCTCTATAGAAAATATTATACTAACTTAAAACCAAAGCTTCCCACTCCAAGGTGGATTTTTTTTACTCCTTGAAAATTATTTCTCTTTAGTGAAGTGTTTGTCCAAATCCTTTGCCCATTGTTAAAGTAGGTTGTTTTTTGTATTTGTTGAGTTTTAAGAGTTTGTTATATATACATGATATGTCCTTTATAAAATATATGATTTGTCAAATATTTTCTCCTATAGTTTCTTTTGTTCTTTTAATAGTGTCTTTCACAGAGCAAAATATTTTAACTTTCCTGAAGTCTAATTTATCCATTTTACTTTTATAGATCAAGATTTTGGTTTTCCATAAATATGTTTTTTCTGCCTAATCCAATGTTAAAGTATTTTCTTCTTTTTCTGGTAGAAGTTTTATAGTTTTATATTTTACATTTTGAGTTGATTTTTATATAAACTTCGTGTGATGTGTTAGGTTCTTATTTTTGCACACAGCAGTCTACACTACCTATTGCTGCATAACAAATTACCCCAGATTTAGTAGCTAAGCACAAAGCAACAACGATTATCTCATAGTTTCTGTGGGTCATGTATTTGGGAGCTGCTGAAATGGCTAGTTCTGGCTCAGGGAATCTCATGAGGTTGCTGTTAGCTGTGGCTAGTCATCCCAAGGCTCCACGGGGGACATCTGCTTCCCAGCTCTATCACAGGGCAATGGAAGGCCTCAGAGGATTGGCACTAAGCTTTCCCATGTGGTGGCTGGTGGGCCTGGGTTCTTCACTACATGAGCCTCCTCATAGCCTCAAGTGTCCTTACCACATGACAGCTGGCTTCTACTAGAATGAGTGATCTAAGTGACAGAATACAGCCAAGACAGCAGAGTCTTTTTTTAACCTATTCTTGGAAGTGACATCTTATAACTTCTGTTGTCTGTTTGCTGGAAACAAGTCACTGAATCCAGCCCACACTGAAAGGGAGGAGAATTAAGCCCCACTCATTGAGAGAGAAAAATCAGAGGATTTGTGGATGCATTTTTAAAGCCACCGCAGTGACTTGTTCCAGTACCATTTGTTGAAAAAAATCCTCTTTTTTCCATTAAGTTGTCTCTTCATCTGTGTCAAAAGTTAATTGTTCAAATTTATGTGGGTTTATTTCTGTCATTCTATTCCATACGTTATGTAATTTTTTAGCAAAAATATAACTAATCAAGATTTTATTAAATCTGAATGATTGGAGATCAGAAGCTCTGTTTCATTCATGTAGTTACACTGCATTCTTTTCCAGCGGCACAGGCCTGAGAGCCCTGCTCTTAACTGCCATGGTAGGCTACCTCAAGTCTTTGTCCACTGATTGCTGGGTGACTTCAGGGAACAATGTGAGCTAGAGGTGTAAGATGTGAGCTACAGATCTTATATCAGATATGAGATCTGTAGCTAGGACAGCGGGGGTGTGGCAGTCTCTATCACTACGGCCTTTCTTTTCCTCTTTAAACGGCTGGAACCCCAGGTCGGGAGCTCTGGAGCATGGCAGCTAGCTGTCTGGGGCTGAAGACATTAAGCATCTGGCTACAGCGTAAAGGTCAATGCTTGATTTGTAATGTTGTTTTAAAAATAAAGACGGAGAAAAAGAGAACAGAAGCCAGATAACCAAATCCTTCGTTCTAGTGGGGTTAATGTTACCCAATTTCTCAAGCAAAAGCTATTTCTAAAGGTTTAGTTTAAAATACTAGTGAATTGCACATGTTTTTCCCTTTGCGTAACTGATATAATCCTATAAAAGCTAGTATGTGCCAGTCAATAAAAACTTATTTTTTAAAAAAGAGTTACTTTGTCCTAAACAAAATTAAACAGCAAACTGAAAAAACAGAATACATTTGCTTGTTACAAAAGAAGGATTAATGTCCTTATTGCATAAATTATTTAGAAAAAAAGACATGTATACCAATAAAAAAGAAGACATGACATGAACATGCAGCATATAGCATACAAAACACAAGTGACTAACAAACCAAGAAAATTAAACATTAATATTTATAGAATAAATAACAATTAAAATAACAATCTTTTGCCCATTCAGTTAACAAAGATGAAAATTGTATAGTATGTAGTGCTGAATGAGTACATTCATATACTCCCATCATGAAAGTAATAATTGTTCTAACTATTCTGAAGGGCCATTCACCAGTCTATTAGAAGAACAACAACAAAAAAATGCTTGTACCCTTTAGCTCACTGAGGAAAATCAGAAATCACCACAATGGTGGGGACAAATTCTAATCAATCTAAACAAGTGAATGGTTAAATAATTCATACTACCTTTAAGATTAAACACTATGCTGACATTTAAAGGTATTTTTTCGAAGAATATTTACTATGTTGGGAAATGTACATGACCCATACCAGAAGGCATTAGTGTTTTCTGACGCATTTAGTGAAATAAACAAAGCCAGAAAAGCATGAATGGGTACACGCACGCGTGCGCGCGCACACACACACACACATACACACAATACGCAAATATCTTGAGGGTGTATTGCAAAATAACAGAAGTGACTTTGGTTTTCTCTGGTTTAGTAGAATCGTGGAAAATTTTTATTTTCTTTATATTTGTTCATAATGTGTACATTTTCTGGAGGGTACATTATTATCTTTATCATTGTGACAAAACAGTTATTATTATTATTTTTTTTATTTTTGGAGAGAGAGAGAAAAAGAGAGAGAGACAAAGTGCAAGTGGGAGAGGGGAGAGAGAGAGGGAGACACAGAATCCGAAGCAGGTTCCAGGCTCTGAGCTGTCAGCATGGAGCTCGATGTGGGACTCGACCTCACAAACTGTGAGATCATGACCTGAGCCGAAGTCGTATGCGTAACCGACTGAGCCACCCAGGTGCCCCAACAAAACAGTTATTTTAAAGAATAATTTTCAAATGCAATAAGAAGATCTATAACTATATATATATTAAAGAAATCTATAGTGAATCTTATTGTAAAGTTATATATTCATTATGTAAACTCTTATATCTCAGTATATTTTTTATACTTTTTATGATCAGTCTTTTATATTTGCATTTTTTTCTTAAATAAGGCATATTTTGCACTTTAGTTGATAGAAACATTGTATTTTTAGAAATTGCTAGAAAGTCTTCCAGTTTAATAAGAACTCTATTCTAAAACATTTGTAATTTTTATTCTTAATGTAAAACTCCCTCAGGTGACTTACCTATCTGTTTCATGTGTGTATTAGATCATACCTCAGGAGAACGACACCCACTCCAGCCTGACATACAAATACATCATTCATGAGGACTCTGCCCCTACGATCAGCAGCAACAATGTCATCCAGGAAGAATTAGAGACTTTTGAGTGGGCTTTAAAGAGCTGGTCTCAGTGTTCCAAACCCTGCGGCGGAGGTAATAACTGAACACATTTATCACATTGAAGTGTCATTCATATAAACCCAGTCACTGTGCTTTCTACCTTAAAGATGGCCTCTCATTGAGGCGACGATCTGAGAAATAGCAAACCTAACAACTCAAACATAAGTACAAAGCATTTTTACTGAAGTCTCTGAATCTACAGAGGAGAGGAGTCCATTCATAACAAATGTAAACCTTCTTAACATCCTCTTCCTCTTTACCCCCTGGTGATTTTTGTCTCCTATTCAAGTAGTGGGTCCTCTAATGACTTTACTCTTCCCAAACTCTCCCAAATGCCGTGTTCTGAGGTTCCAGCCTTTCTTCTCCATTTTACTTTCCATACCTGTGCATTTCTTTTCTATCAGTGTTAGTGATAAAGGAGCTATTAGTTGTACCAGGTAGCAGTGCTGTTTTAAATGTTCTCTATATTAGTGTGTGAATGATCCTGTGAGGTCAGCACTATGAATATCTCTACTGTACTGATCGGGGAAGTGAGGCCCAGAGAAAATAAGTAATGTGCCCAGATCAGAAGATACACACCCAGGTAGTCTGGCTTCTGGCTACATGCTCTTACTATGTTGTGCCCCCTCTCTCCCCTTTCCCAAGTTAATCTGTTCAGCTGTTCTCAGAGTTTTTCGGTTTCTCATTTTGTCCCTTACTCTTATTCAGAACAGTAAATGCTCCAGAACTGAGCTGGCCTAGAAGAAAATTTCCCCAAGAGGCAGGAGAAGGCAGGGGGCTTTCACAATAATGATGCTGAGTAACTGAAAACAACAAAAAAAATTATTCAGAGCAGGGAATGCATGCATCAAGCATTTATTTTATCATTTTAATTCAAGGATGTGTTTCTGAAGATGATTTTTTCTGAGGTGAAGAGGGCATAAAATGTTTTTAGTTAATTACTTAAAATGACACTTAATCCATTATAAGATGCTTATTTAATTTGAATCTTCCTTTCTGCTTCACCCTCGACATCTACTTGGCTACAAGATTTGTCAGATATACCTTTTTAATATCTACCACATCTATTTCTTCCTCACCAGGTTTCCTGCATGATTTTAAAAGGGAAGTTATTGCAAAAGTCTTTTAACTAGTCAATTAATTTGATTTTCTTCTCTTCCTTTATTTCCAGGGTATTGAATGAATGAATGAATGAATGAATGAATGAATGAGTGAAATTTTATTATTTCCCTGATTTAACTCCTTTATAACATCCTAATGTGTTTTTCTGAAGACATAGCATAATTTATGTAGTATTCTTGCCAAAAGTAAATAAACCGAATCTGATCATTAGGAGGCGATTAAATAAAACCCAAATTGCAGGACATTTTACAAAACAAAAAGCCTGTATATCTCAAAAATATTCGAGATAAAAGAGATGCATAGAAACTATTCCTGCTTAATTCCATGACAGCTAAATGCAGCGCATAATCCTTAATTGGAAAAACATTGCTATAAAGATCATTAAAGGAGCAACTGGCAAATTTTGAATATAGTCTGTATATTAGATAATAGTATTATATCTATGTTAAATATTCTGATTTTAAGAATTATATAAGAGATGTGCTTGTTATGAGCAATATGCTGGAGTATTTAGAAGTGAAGGATCAGAATGCCAGAAACTTACTCTCAAATGGTTCTGCAAAATTTTACATATATATCACATATATTGCATCGTATAATTAACGTATCACAGATGTAAAAATATTTTTGTATTCACCTCAAATATAGTGACATGTAACATAAGGTTAATGTATATGCAAGGCATATAGATATTCATTGTGCTTTCTTTACAACATATTTGTAGGCTTGAGATTTTTTAAATGATCTTTTAAAAATATTTATTTTTTTATTTACTTACTTAGGGATGTCAGGGTTGGCAGCTGGGGAGACCTTCAAAAACTCCCTCAAGATAAAGTCCAAACACTAGTCTAGCACTCAAGGCTTTTAAGATTAGATTCTTTCCTATCTCCTAGCCACGTCACATATGAAACTTCAGCCATTCAAACAGTTCTTCAGTTTTTTATATGTCATTTCCTTTGCTTGGAGTATTGTTCTGCTTCATTCCCTTTACTCAATACTATTTGAACTTCAAGATTCTGTTCAAGAATTGCTGGTTTTAAGCACTCCCTGCCCCTCCTCTAGCTAAGTTTGAGAACTTCCCCTCTGTGTTCCTTTGGTGCCCTCTACAGTAAATTATTTACACAACTCTCTGAAAACTTGTGTCGCTGGGTATTATTACTGAGGTTCTCAAATCTGCCCCTCACAGTAGACGGTGTGTATTCAGGGTCTAGGTCATTAGCATGTATACAGCTGCTATTTGCTAATTTGTAATATTTATTAAATGTAGGCTCTGAAGAGTTCAGAATTTTGTTTATTTAATTTACTACTGCACTTTCAGCATCTACAACAGTGCCTGGCTTGCTGTATGTACTCAGTAAATATCCACTGAATGAATGAATGGATGAATGATCAAATATATTACAGAATGAAGAAGTAATTAAATCCAGAGAAATGTATTTCTTTTCCTAGGTTTCCAGTACACTAAATACGGATGCCGTCGGAAGAGTGATAACAGGATGGTTCACCGCAGCTTCTGTGAGGCCAACAAAAAGCCGAAACCTATCAGAAGAATGTGCCATATTCAAGAGTGCACACACCCACTGTAAGAAGTCATGTTAACTCTCACACCAAGGACAAAATGATAGAGATTTAAATATCTTTCTTTTTTTTTTAATTTATTTTATTTTACAGAGAGCATGCACAGTGGAGGAGAGGCGTGGGAGGGGGGAGAGAGAGAAAGAGAGAGAGAGAGAAAGAGAGACAGAGAGAATATCTCAGGCAGCCCCCATGCTCAGCACGGACCCTGACATGGGTTCCATCCCACAACCCTGAGATCATGACTTGAGCCAAAATCAAGAGTCAGATGCTCAACTGACTGAGCTACCCAGGTGCCCCTTAATTTTATTTTTAAACATAGCAGGTTTAAATGGTCAAATCATCTCATAGGAATTATATACAGCTGTGGCTCCCTGACCTTTACCATGTCCTGCTCCTTAAAAACAACCACTTTCTAGCTTCTCTTGATATTTGGTAACTACTTGTTTCCAACTCTCTAAGTAAAATGTTTTTGTGTCCACTTGACTTTTGGGTGGGGCAGGTTTTGGGCATTATGTATATCAAATTTCTACTGTGGGAAGTGAAGGATTTTGCATTCTTTCACAATCCTTCCCCAAATACACACTCACAGCCCAGACTTCTCTCCCTCCTTATTTCCAACATTGCTATAACCCATCTTTTACTAATATAATATTCAGAGTTTATATATTTTATTGACTTCTGTCTCTCCTAATAGTGGAGTCACTTATTAGCATACTCCATCTTTCTTAGTGAAACTTTGTTCTAGAATTATTGAATGGCTTGATTTTTTTATATTTTGTTTTCTACTAATTTTCACTAACTCATCCCTAAACTGTCTTCCGTGAGTATCAATCTCCTATAAATACTAAACACTCAAGTATCCTGTCACTGGTAACTTTTTAGATATTTCTCTCAGGAAGCTCTAAGTGTTCTAGTTCTGCCCTCCTGGACTTCTGTTCGTCCTGGGGTTTCATTTTACCTTTTCCTAGGTATTCCTACGCCCTTTCTTTTGGATTGGCTCTCCTGTTTCCTGCATTTCTTGTCTTCTTATCTTTTCATGTATTCATTTTTTTCTGGTTGGTCATTTATTCCAGTAGCTTCATGAAAAAAGTATATACAAAGTAAAACTTTTTATATAAGAAGTCCTTCTACACCTAAGAAAGTAGGTAAGAGTTTGAAGTATGAGGGTATATAGGAAGTCTTTCTTCTACTCTCCTCACTTACACAAAACCAATTATCTTTCATCTCTGGGAGATTTTCCTATATTTTTTCTTTAAAAAATGTTCCCTATTTTTTTTCAATGTTCTTTCTTTCTAAGATATTTGTAGTTAGGACTTGTAAACAGATCTAATTTTCTTTTATTTTCTCACCTATTATTTATTCTACTTGCTGAATTTTTCATTTTTGCTATTATGTCATTAATATCCAAGAGCACTTTACTTAGTCAAGCACTCTGTTTTCTTCCTCAAATGTTTCTTTAAAGGCACTTGATGCTTATTTCACAGATGCGTAGCATAGTATATATTTTTAGCTCTTTTATGATATTTTCTTTTTCATGCATTATTTCTTTTGAGTTCTTTTCTTCTATTTCTTTTCTCCTCTCCATCATTTGTATTAGAGGCTTTCTGTGTCTGGTGATCGTTGGCTGTTCATGCATGTGTAAGAGTAAAGGGCTAAAAAATAGTTGCTTGGAAGCTTGCTTTATGGTCAAGACTTGTTTGCTGGTGGGCTTCATTTTAGGGTGAGCTGACTGAACTATTTCATTGAAGACCCTCAATTAACTGTGTATTTGGACTTTTCTAATGAAATGATCAAATTCCCAAGAGCAGAATCAATCTCCTGCCTAGGAGATATACCCCCTATTTAATAGCTGCTCTGGAAGTTGTATATGTAAGGGCAGCTAGAGCTGTCTCAGCACTCCATATGTGAATTCTTAGATCACCCCCTTCTTCACTCTGGTCTCTTTCTCCATTGTCTCTTGACTACATCTGTTGTCCACAAGCTGCAAGTCAGGTTCATCTTCAACAGAGGATAAGCCACAAACCTCCTGCTGGCTTACAGGAGGGGCCATCAGCCAGCGGGGATAAGGAGCAGGAGGTCTGTTTCTGAACAGACTTTTGCATCAGCCCCCTGTTTTCAGCCCTGCCTTCACACACAGTTTCACAGCCCATACTTTGACCTGAGGACACAATCCAGTACATTTCTGAAGTTCTGCCGGCAAGTCAGTTTGCTTAACCGCCCTCTACTGCTGAGTTAAACTTCATCCTTCTTAAGTCTACTGAGTTAGTGGGTTTGGAAACCCACTGCTTTCTGGGTTCCAAATTTTCTTTTGGTGCCTTCTATTCCATTTTTGGTTTACCTTTGTGGATTTATGCCATTTTTCTCCTTTGTTGTCATTCTAGGAATTTTGGGAGGGAATAAAGGTAACCAGGAGTATCTATGACTACAAAATGATACTTCTCATATAATAATCTGTCTTCCAGTGAGAGATAGTATTGAGGTCTTTAAAATTTAGAACAATTTCTTAGTTGGTGCAATACATTCTATGCCAGTTTGATGAGCTAAAGCCATCTTAAACTGTGAATACAAAAGACTGCCAAGGTTTTAGCATGGTTATATTTTGGTGTCCCCTTTTGTATATGAAAAGAAAATAAAATGCAGAGGGAAAGTAGCTTTGTAAAGGATACGTAAGAGTCTGCCTCAATTACATTATGACAGACACGATTAACCAGATGGAATCTGTGATGACAGGCATTTGGAACCTGGGTCCATAATATTGTGTCCACAGTCGATGTGGAGAGTGCTGGGGGCATTGACATCAACACCAGAATTTGGGCACGTCCCTTGGGGAATCTTTCTGAAAATATCTTTTCAGGGATTTTTCTGTCGGGTGCATTCAAGCCCTGGACACACACTACCTTTATCTTTTGTCAGGCCCAGTAAGGGCCAATATGGAGAGCTGAATTTTCCAAACAGGATACATATGGCAAGGAGCCTTCTCAGCAATGAAGTAGTCATCTCAGTAAGAATACTAAAATGTCAGTGAACTCGGAATTTCTTGAAAAAGCAGCAGCAGCCAAAACAATCTGTCTCAGCAAGTGTCAGATGGATTCCCTTTTTAAATTTACCTTCAGATGTGTACCAACATTAGGCAACCTGCCCCACAGTTGGTTGGTGTGTTTTTGAAAAATTGCCATCATGCCAGAACCTAACCATGGGCAACCTTAAGATGAGTTTCAGAAACCCTCTGTCAATCACCTTTAGAAAAATAGGTTTCCAGGTCAGTGGGAGGAAGAAAATTACTAAGGCATTAAAAATAGAAGTGTTGGGCCTGTTACTGTTAGAAAATGCTAAGACTTGTGAATCCCTTGCTGCATCCGCCCTTCTGAAACTGCTTCCCGAACTGCGGCGCGCCCCCTGGGTTGTGCGTCCCTTAGAGAGTAGAAGAGGCTAGGCAGCGGGGCAGGAAGGTGCACCGACGCCCAGTGACCGTGTCCAATCCTAACCCCCACGCCGCAGCTGGGTCGCGGAAGAGTGGGAGCATTGCACCAAAACCTGCGGAAGCACTGGCTACCAGCTCCGCACCGTGCGCTGCCTGCAGCCGCTGCGCGACGGCACCAACCGCTCGGTGCACAGCAAGTACTGTGCGGGCGACAGGCCCGAGAACCGCCGGCCGTGCAACAGAGCGCCCTGCCCCTCCCAGTGGAAGACCGGGCCCTGGAATGAGGTGGGCGTGGGAAGCCCGTGTGCGTGTGCGTGTGCGTGTGTGTGTAAGCATGTGCAGCGGACTTTCGCTTGGCTCACGGGTCAGGGAGGCATTGTGCGAGGTGAGAAACTGCCCTGTGTTTTGTAATCCCGGAGCATCTGGAGGTGCTGGGAAACGGTGCTTGCATTTAAGATTAGTTGGTAGGGGCAAACCATGATTGGGGGTTTTGTGACATAGAAGAGTCTGCTGGTGACTGGTCTTCTGTTTAATATCTTTGTTGACTTCACCATTCCTGTGGGATAAATTCCAAACCCCTGAGAGCAAATGCAGGGCCCTGCCCCATTTGGCCCCGTGCAGACTGTTCCCCTCCTCCCCCTGCCCTTCCCTCTGCACCACCTCCTCCTCTTGCTTCTCCTCCTCCTGCCTTCTCCCTTCTCCCTTCTCTCTTCTTCCTTTCTTCTTTCTTCATTTTTTCTCTTCCTCTTTCTCTTATTCGCCTCCCTATCCCCCTCCTCCTCCTCTCCCGTCCTCTCCTTCTTTCCTTCTTCCCCTCCCCCTGTCCCCCTCCCCCCTCTCCTCCTCCCCCCTCTCTTCCCCTCCCCTCTCCTCCCCCCTCTCTCCTCTCCTCCTCCTTTTCCCTCTCCTCCTCCTTCCCCCTCTCCTCCTTCTCTCCCTTCTCCTCCCCCTTTTCCTCCCCCTTCTCCTCCTCCTTCTCCCACTCCTCCATCCCTCCTCCCCTCCTCTCCCTCCCCCTTCTCCTACTTTCCCTTCTTCCCCTCCTTCTCTTCCTCCTCCTTCTCTTCCTCCTCCTTCTCTTCCTCCTCCTTCTTCCTCCTCTTCTCCTTGCCCTTCCCCTCCCCCTCCTCCTCCTTCCCCTCCTCCTCCTTCCCCTCCTCCTCCTTCCCCTCCTCCTCCTTCCCCTCCTCCTCCCTCTCCTCATCCTATTTCTCTCCTCCTCCTCCCCCCCCTCCAGTCAGTCAGAGCCCCACCGTCTTCTTCAGGTGTAGTTGATATAACATTACACCAGTTTCAGGTGTACAGTGTAATGATTCAGCATTTGCGTGTATTATAAAATGTTCACCACAATAAATCCCATGCTAACTCTTCTTACTCTGTTCTTTATTCCAACTCTGTATTCCAGTTTCTCAAAGTGCTTACTATGCCAAGAAGACCATGCTCATTAGACCCTCCTACCTTTTAGCTGCTGGCCCTTTCCCCTCCTCTTGTCCAATCACCTCCTCCTCACCCACTACGGCTCATCTCCAGGGTCCAAAATACCATCTTCCAGGGCTACCTTTCCCACAGTCCATCCTCTACATTTCAAAAACTAGCCTACCTCTCACAGGCCAGTCATGACAGAATACTGTCACTTTTACTGTAACTTGGAGTCTGTGCTTACCGCTAGTCCACAGTTTTCTCAATAGCGGTGTGCCCAGGCTGGTACATGATGAAGTCCGGCTATAAACCTGTGATTATCTGTCTCCAAAACAAAATAGAGAAAGAACTCCAGAGCTGTGCAAGCATGTGTGTGTGTGTGTGCACATAGAGAAAGGGAGGAAGATGGTCTTCGTGGAATAAACATCCATAATTCCAGCCTTTGTTTCTATAGTGTTCGGTAACGTGCGGTGAAGGAACAGAGGTGAGGCAGGTCCTCTGCAGGGCTGGAGACCACTGCGCCGGGGAAAAGCCCCAGTCCTCCAGAGCTTGTCAGCTGCCTCCCTGTAACGGTAGGTGTGACACTGATCGGTTTCACTGCACTGACCATGGTCTTTAAGCCTCAAAAAAATGAATTTCAGGACAAACTCTGGAATTCCTGTTTGCTTTTCAAAAAATAACCTACAGAAAACCCCTCTTGAAATATGAGCTGAATACCGTTTTTTCAGATGAGAGTTTGGCTCTCATAACCACCGCAGCCCCCGTGCTTCCTTTCAGGCGCTAATGCGGGGGCGAGGGCGTGTCATGTGTGCGCAGCTGCTGCCGATTTGGTTTTCTAGGATGAGAAGCTACTTATTTTCTCTCTGTGATTGTCTTTACTTTTTCACATCATTGTGAATGGTGTAATATTGCATAAGGTTTTGAAATATATTACTGTAATTATTCAGTCTAGGCATGTGGATAATAAAAGTCCTTCACAAAGCCATGTCCATCTGTCCCTCTGTATAGGTGCGCTTCAGCAAGGGCATTGCGGAATAGACACCTTGCACACATGCCAACATCTGCTCAGCCCGCCTCCTTGCTGTATTGCAAAAGCAGAGTGTACTTTATTTTAAACTATACATCAATGTGCCATCGTAAAACAATATGTGTTGGATGGTTTCCGGTTTTATCACTCTGACCCCTTCTTCTTCCTTTTTGGTGGTTTTCTGTCTTTACATCCATCTCTGTCCTGTGTCTCATTTTGTATTGCTGGCCTCTGTCTCTCATTTTCTGTGCTGGTCCACTCTTGCTTCCTGTCTCTGACTTCCTGTCACTTGCAGCCTATAGGTTGCTCACTTTCTCTGTGTCTATCACACATCCTATTCAGCCTTGTTCTCTCTCTCCCTACCTCCACCCCTTCTCTCTTTCCCTCTCCTCTTCTCTGTCTCTCATCTCTTCCTGTCTCCTTTTCCCATGTTCCTTCTTTCTCTCCCTAACATCTCCCTCCAGCCTTTTTGTAGTTCATGTGTCTGTGCCTCTCTTTCTCCCCAACCTTTCCCTTTCTTAGGGTTCCCTTCCCTTTCCCCCCATCCCTGTCCCTCTGCCTTCCTCTCCCACTGTGTGTCTGCCTCTCTCTCTTCATCTCCCCCACCTCCTGTCTCTCTCTGTTTCTTCTCTTCCTCACCTTCTTTCTTTCTCCCAGCCCCCGTGTCTCTGCTCCTCTGACTGTGTCTGGCTCTCTTTCTTCTTGTACCCTCCACTGCCCAGCCTGTTTGTCTGTCTCTCTCTTTCTCCCTCTCCCTGTCCCCCACCACCGCATACATCCTCTCCATTCTGTTCCTTCCTTACCCACCCCACCTCCCCTATCACAAACTTCCTCTTAAATGCCATTCTTGTAAGTCTGTACCTAGTGACATCTGTGGATGTTGCCGTCACACTGGTGAGACTTGGGACTCAAAAAGTTGCCTATTCGTCGGTGTACACTATAGGAAGCCCTTAATATTGACATCTGTTAAGTGGCACTTTCTTTTTTTTTTTAAAGAAAATTGTCAAGACACTGTTTTATCAACTGTCTTACTGTTTTTCTGAGGAAATTTGACATCAAGTCCTTTAAACCTTATACATTATTTCACCATAAATTTCTATTGGAAATATGTGGTAGCAAGAATAAGTATGACCATGAGGGGGAGACAAAGGACTTCTATATTTAATCATTTTTCTCTGGAAAAGTATATTTGAAAATTCCAAACACAAGCCAAAGCCAAAAGAACAAACTTCTCTCAGTTAGAAGCTGTGAAGCTTACTGTTGCCATAATGTTTGATTCTTAGGTAGTACTGCCAGGAGGCTGGCTAAAAACTTTGTGAGTAAACTTGATTTAATAGCGGATAGAGCTATGTGTTTCTGCAAATATGCCCAATTGTCAGTGAGAACTGCTTGATTCTCTTCCTTTAGCTGAAAGAAATCCTTTTTACTTGTACAACAGAGGTGGGAATGAGATGGCGCAACCGTGTTAGGGACTCCACGTTCTTCTAGCTCTTCTCTTGCTCTGAAGTCCAGGCCCAGCAGCCAGTTCTACAAGACCGAAAAAGCCACACATTCCTATCACACATGTCAAGTAAGCAATACTTCCCAGCAGTCTCAAACTGCAACTAAAATCAAACGGCCTTTTGAGACTATGTGTAAAACGCTTTTCCTGAACTTCCTATAATGATCTTGGCACAGAACAAAAAGGCTAAAAAGCTTCCTTAATTTAAATGATCAATTTTGTCATATGAATCCTTTTCCTAGGCCCTACTTAGATTGTACTATTTCATTGCTGCTGTTAAGCTGCTGTTATCCCTTCTGTCCTGAGACAAATTACGATAAAATTTATGTATTTCTTTTCCTCTTTTTTTCTCAGACTGTCTCTTCCTTTTCCTTCTCCATACAGAAGCGTGTTCTGGCCCTGATTAGACCCAGGTTGTGAAGCACTCGGTGCAGTGCAGAGGTGCTCACAGAGAGAGGGGAGATCCACGTGTGGACTCCTCTAACTCAGAGAGAATAGGTCACGCTTTGAGCTGGGCCACAGAGGGGGAGAGGGAGATGAAGGGAGGTGCAAGGAGGTGAGGAGTCAGAGGGAAAGAGAATATAGAGTCAAATAAAGTCCTCTCATCTCAGGGCCTAGAGCCTTAAACATATGGAAGAGGAAATTAATCTTATTTTAAGATATAGGTATAGAAAAGGTAATTCAGAAATGATAAGGGCATTTGAAGTGAAACCCATTTATATGACTCACAGGCATTCACAGCATAATTAAATGATTATCTTATCTAATCTCAAATATTTAGACATGTCATACTAATAGATGTGTAAATGTCAGACAAATACAGGTCATTCCACAATTTGGAAAGGGGATATGGCATTATAACTCTAATAGGCAATTTTATAATTAATTTGATACTTTGTAATCGGTAATAGATAGAAGCGGTAATTTTAGCTCTCTATTGGTCTTGCCAACTGTCTGTCCTTTTTTCCCCAAACTTTAGAAAATAAGATTCTTTAATTTCTTTAGCAATTTATATACCAGGTTCCTTACCTAGCAATAGGGTATTACCCAGTAATACATTGTAATTTTAAATGATCATAATACATAAAGGCCACAATTTAGAATTCTTTGTGTTTATGATTTGGACAGAGAATTAGTATTTCTGGGTTGCACCAAGTTCATGGGATCCGCATAGACATGCCCTAAACTGGCTGAAAATAAGTACAAATCAATGTGTCCATGAGCTCAATATTTGGATTTTTTGGAATCTAATTCTAATAATTTATAATAAAAAAAATTTTAATAATAAAAAAAGGCCACACAGGTATGTATTGTTTTATGAGTGTTACTGTGGTAAAGTACATAAAGTGTTATCAATTTGGTGAAATTAAATTTTAAAACCATGACTAATTCAAAAGAATGTTGGTACACTTTACCCAAAGGTATGTTTTCAAATAACAAATAGGCTAAGAATATTCGGTAGTAAAAATGAAACTATTGCATTGACTCTGGATGTTATCTTGATTCTTTCAGTAATACATTTTTAAGATTTAATTTGTCCCAACAGATCTTTAGAATTTATTCTGATTTTAAATTTAGATTTAATGTAGAAGCTACTCTATTAGAAAGCCAGAAAGACCATAAGATTAAAAACAACAATAGGGGGCGCCTGGATGGCTCAGTTGGTTGGGTGTCCCACTTCAACTCAGGTCATGATTTCGCAGTCTGTGAGTTCGAGCCCCGCTCGGACTCTGTGCTGACAGCTCAGAGCCTGGAGCCTGCTTCGGATTCTGTGTCTCCCTCTCTCTCTGCACTCCCTACCCCCATACTCTGTCTTCCTCTCTCCCTCTCTCAAAAATAAATAAACGTTAAAAAAAAAGTCCTGAACAAAAAGAAAAGAAAAAAAAAACAGATGTCCCCTTCATATCCTACAAATATTTGTGGCAAAATGAATCCTATTTTCTCATTCTAAAATGAGATATGTGTTCCTAGTGGGAAGTGAAAGTACCCTCAGTCTACAGACTTTCCAAGTGCTCTGCACATTAAGAACTCCTTACATCAGTGAATTTCTCCAAATGTTCATATTTTTTATTGAGGTATAATTAACATATAACTTTATGTTAGTTTCAGGTACAACATAATGATTTGATATTTTTATACATTGCAAAATGGTCACAACCATATGTCTGGTTAATATCTGTCATAATATATAGCTACAAAATTATTTTTTCTTGCAATGAGAACGTTTAAGATCTACTCTTAGCAGTTTTTAAATACGCGATATGATATTATAACTTTAGTCATTTAGACATTTATTTTGTGACGAGAAATTTCTACCTTTTGACTCCCTTCACCTGTTGTTTCCAACCCCAGCCCCTGGCAACCACCATTCTGTTCTCTGTATCAATGAGCTTTTATTTTTCAATTCCACATACAAGTGAGATCACGCAATATTTGTCTTTCTCTGTCTGACTTGTTTCATTCAGCATAATGCCCAGAAGTTCCATCCATGTAGCAAATGGCAAGATTTCATTCTTTTTTATATCTGAATGATATTCCATTGTATACATATGCCACAGTTTCTGTATCCATTCATCCATCCATCACTGGACATTTATTTCCATGTCTTGGCTATTGTGAATAATGGTGCAGTAAACATGGGGGTGCAAATGTGTTTTAGAATTGGTGTTTTCATTTTCTTCAGATAAACACTCCTTCTGGGAATTGTTGGATCATATGGTTGTTACATTTTTAATTTTTTAAGGAGTCTCCACACTGTTGTCTGTAGTGGATACACCAATTTACATTCCCACCACTAACCTTCATATTTTTAATGAAAGGCTCATTTAGACAACTCCCATTAATGTCAGATTTTACTTAAAATTTTTTAGATTCATAAACAATTTTAATTTTTCCCCTTTATTTTATGTTTAGGTGTATATGTTACCTTGTGTTCTTTTAAATTTTACAGATGAGCCATGTTTGGGAGACAAGTCCATCTTCTGTCAAATGGAGGTGCTGGCGCGATACTGCTCCATACCAGGTTATAACAAGTTATGTTGTGAGTCATGTAGCAAGCGCAGTAGCACCTTGCCACCACCATACCTTCCAGAAGCTGCTGAAACTCATGATGATGCTGTCTTTAACCCTAGCGACCTCCCTGGATCCCTAGCGGTGCCTACAACTTTGGTTCCTTACCATTCAGAGCCCCCTGCTGAGAAGAAGAAATCTTTGAGTAGAATCTCTTCAGTAGGAGGTCCAAATGCAGTCACTGATTCCAGGCCAAACAGTAAACCTGATGGTGCTAACTTACCCCAGAGGAGAGCTCAGCAAGCAGGAAGCAAAACTCTGAGACTGGGCTCCCCACCCACCAAGAGTGGCCACCTCAACTCATCTTCAGAAATGGCTGCCGCCCACTTCCTTGCAGTCAGTGATTCAATAGGTGCTTCTTCTCAGGCAAGAACCTCAAAGAAAGATGAAAAAATTATTGATAAGAGACGTCCAATAAGATCACCCACTTTGGAAAGATGAGAAAGTGAACCTCAAAGGCTAGCAATCAGAGGAAAACCCGGACAAGCTCCCTCCCCCCGTGGTGCATACTTGTTTGAAGTGTAAATCTCCGTAAATTGTCAACTCATTTTATCTGTACGTGGAGGAACAAAAAGTGCTGGTTCACTTTCTAGTTGCTTTCATCCTCCTTTTCTTCTGCACTGACTCATTTACCAGAATTCGTTGGAAGAAAGCACCAAAGATTATTAATAGAAGGAAAGTAAGTTGCTAAGTGTGTTGGTCACTCTCTAAAGCAGCAAATGGACTGGAACCAATTATGTATATCAGCTGATTTTTATTTTTAAAAAGTTACACTAAAAACAAAGAGGTGCCAACAGTTTACACTTTAACAAAATATTTTGGAAATGAGGCAAAGAATTCTTAGACTTGTATTCCTATTTATCTATATTAGAAGTATTGTATGAGCGAATTTGCAGCTGTTCTGTAAATACTGTATATTGCAGAAATCAGTATTATTTTAAGAGATGTGTTCTCAAGTGATTGTTTACTATATTACATTTCTGGATGTTCTAGGTGCCTGTTGTTGAGTATTGCCTTATTTGACATTCTATGAGTTGATTTTCAAGGCAGAATATTATGAATAAGATGTTAGAATTGTAGCTGCTGACAACACAAAGGGTGTTGTTGTGTGGTTTTGTTTAATCAACAGTGCGATACATACATTACAGAAACAGAAAAATCAGATTGCTGCAGATGTAAAGATTTCCGCTTACCTATTACCTTCCATCCTTTAGATAAAAAGGGATAGGATTGGTGTCTTAGTATATGTGTGGTCACAGGGAACAGAGACTAGTAAGTTAGCCTGTGCAAGACAAAATTAAAACCCTATTACCGGGACCTCAATAGACACCGCTGAAGTGTCCTGTGTTCTTGTGTTGTTTTTTTCTTTTCCCTTTGTTGACATATACAAACGGTTATACTCAATGTACTGTAATAACAACAAAGGAAAAATGTTTTGAGATCATTTGTTTGTATGTTGGTAGCTGAGAAAAGTGTCATAGAATTGAAGTTGATACCCGAGTATGGAAGGGCTCTGGGGTTTTGGAAGAAGATTCAAGAAAGTCTTTGTCAATTGTTTCAATATTTATTTACTGCATGGTTCATATCCAATTGTTCACAACCACAATGCATCTGACTGCAATAATGTGCTAGTAACTTATGCCAGTGGTCACCGTGCTCACAGTGAAGCCAGGAATGCTCTCTCCAGGGAGCAGATGTAAGTACTTGTATATAGAATTCAGAACTGAAGATATTTATTAAAAGGTGATTTTTTTTCTTGATAGTATTTTTATGTACTAAATATTTACGCTAATATCAATGACGTATTTTGGTAAACTAGAGAGACATAATTCGAGATGCACATTTTCCACACGGAAGAGAAATTTAAGCAAATACGGCAGCCCAATGAAAGAGCTAAAAGTAAACAAATTCGATTTTATGCACACTTTTTGCGTTTTTAAAGTAGTTGATACAGAGTTAATGACTTGTTCTCGTTCAATGAAACATAAAATATTATGGACTCAGATAGCTTTCATTTAATGAAATGATGAATTAGAAACACTTTTTTTTAAGTATATGAAAGAGATAAATACTTAAAAGAAAAAAGAAAGTATTATGAACAATGTTTTTGAGGTCAGTTCCTGAACTGTCTAAAAATATATTATGCAGACTAACTGCAGTGATGTTAACCTCTCCAAGCACGGAATGTACAGGGACCTTTGTGTTTTAACCATGGTAAACTCACAGCTTCTCCTATTGACTCCGTACCTCTGAAGAATCGCTGCTACTTCATGCAAGACTTTTAAAGTTTAACTGAATTAGGTGAATTCCAGATAGTAAAACAATCTCTGAGCCTCAAGTAGAACTCTTTTTTTTTTTTTTTCCTAAAAGTTTCCCGGGAATGACACTCTCTCTAGTTTGCTTGCTTATGTATGCATCTGGCCCACAGGAGAATACAGAGAAAGATCATCACACACATACACCTCCCACAAAGATGTACATATTTGTTATTCTTCTGGTCTCTGAGCTTCCTTTTCTACTAAGCTAAAAATTCCTTTTTATCAAAGTGTACACTACTGATGCTGTTTGTTGTATTGGGAGCACGTAGCAATAAAAATGTTAACAAAACATAGACCTGGCTCTAGCAGATTTTATCATCACATTCATCACTGAGTAACCGAAACTTTTCTTTTCCTCCTGCAAAGTGAAATGGTTTAGAGTTCATTAGCTCCTTGGACTTTCTCTACAGAGGCTCAAATAAAATGACAGTGTCTCCTTCCCTCATGCCAGGGTGTATCATAATTTTTTTTTTAATTAAAGAAAAGAGAGACTATGAGTGGTCCCTTTTTGATTAAAGCCATCCCACAGAACAATGAAGAAGCAGAGAAAAAAGGGCAACAATGCTAGGATGTACAAGAAGGAAAAGAGGGCCTGTTTTTAAATGTGCAATCCCAGAGTGGTTTTTAAAGAAAAGCTGCCCACCAGCTTTGAACCTGATTACCTGAGGATTGCTGGGAATGTATGACACCTGGCTCAGGAATGAGACATCCTGTGGGGGGGAGGGCGTTTATCGCCATGGTTACCAGTTTCAACTGCAAAAGCAGACCAACTCAGGTTTGAACAGCACCTGTATCTTTATCCAGAGTGATCTTGGGTAACTAGACTAAATGTCAGTTTCCTCATCTGTAAAATGGGAGGCAGAACTGTCAAATGTCTTTGCATAATTGCTGTGAGAAATGAGAAGGTAAAGTTGTCAGCACAGGGCTTAACCCATAGTAGCTCTCAGTAAGCATTAAGGATCATCATTGTCCTTGTATTGTCCCCAGACTCCTCTTCCTCGTCTTCATTATGTGCCCAAACCACAGCCTTCCTCTAGGGTCCACAGCTAGTTTGAATCACGGTCGCTATGTCTCACTAATGGTGGTAAAAAAACATAGTTTCAGGAATCTAAAGACAAGCATTTTAGCCTCAAAAATTAATAGGAGGGACAAACTCACTAAAAACGATCTCCAGTCATCAGTTTTGAAAAGTTTTAGCTAATTATGTCCAGTCTCCCTTTACAAACCATAAGTAGTCAAACTAAAGAATACTAATTCTGTATTTCTGCAAAAAATGGCCAGTGGTGAAACAATGCCCCAAATTATTAGCAAATAAAATGTTTTTCATATATTTACATTAATACACTTTGCAGAAATATCAAGTCACTCCTTTACACATAGCTTATATTTTCTTCATGAGGAAGCTGCTGAAATATATGCTACAAAAGAAAAAAAAATCACTTGAAGAATGATGAAAACATGGAGAACCAAAAAGGACATCATCACTTGTTACAAAAGAATTAAAAAGAGGTAAAGTAGGTTACAGTAAAACTACTTAAAATGCAATAAAATATAAAAGTCATAGGCATTATCAACACGTCAACAAAATGTAGTATTACAAAACGTAAGTTTGGGACCCTATCAATACTTGAGGAATTTACTTAGAGCTAGAGACAATATTTTAAAAATGAGTTAAAATACTGCTTACCGAGGAAAGAAAGCAAAACCTAAAATCATCATCAAAAACACAAATTCTACAGGCACCTGGGTGGCTCAGTCAGTTGAGCATCAGACTTTGCCTCAGGTGGTGATCTCACAGCCCTTGAATTCGAGCCCCACATCTGAGTCTGTGCTGTCAGCACACAGATTGCTTCAGATCTTCTGTTCCTCTCTCTCTCTGCCCCTTCCTCACTTGTGCTCCCTGTCTCCCAAAGGTAAAAGAAAAAACATTTAAAAATGCTAAAGTGAAACAAAATGCTATAAATCTCTGCAACATCATCACTGAGTTCACCTAGGTATTAGATTCCCCCATCTTGAGAAATGGCAAGAGCTTAAAAATTGCCCAACGACTTCATGGCTATAGTAAGGGTACTTGTAGGAGTGCTGATAGTACTGACTCCATCTTTGGCCCTCCATCTTGTCCTCCCCTCTGGCACACAGATGGTAACACTTTAGATAACTAGGAGAAAGCCTCTGGCACACAGGTAGCATCACTTTAGATAACTACCCCTGGACCTCATGTGGTGCTCCTCACTCCATAAAAGCTGAGGATTAAGGTCCCACTAGGAGCAGAGAATGATAATCCTGTCTGGATCGCTCAGCAGTCCGTCCACATTCCGGATCGGTCCTGTCTGTAAGTTACCCTGAATAAAAAAAAAGAAAAAAAACTGTAAATGGTACTGAGCGACTTGCTTTGTATTTTGGTATTTCAGTGCCTTCTCAGTATGAAGGATACATCACTGACCCTCCTTCACCTTCTAATGATTGGTTAGCCTGCTGGATACTGAAAACAAATATAAGCATGAGTGAAGCAGCCGAGCTTCAGAAAGCCCACTACTTCTGGAGGAAATCCCAAGCTGGCCAGCCACCACCATGTGGGGAGAGTCGGCCAGGTCTTTAGAGTGTTTCGGACCAGTGCATGAGTACAGTGATGTCCTAAAATTGCCTGTGGGATTGCTAGGTGTCCTATCTGAAATGGTGAGAAAGCAACAGGGCAGAGAAGGGGTGGCAGCTCGGGTGCTAGGACTGTGGGGTTCTGGGGAAGATGATAGTAGAAACTGTATTTTATAGTCAGCCTGGGGGCATGGCTTGGGACTTTAGTGTCTGTCTTTGCCCCCGTGGGTTGTTAGCCCATCACTACGATAATCTCTGTGGTGGCTAACTTAAGTAAAGTCAAAAGAATCCATCTGAAGGGAAATACATGGGTTGAAAAACAGGGAAAAACAAAAGATACAACTGATAATAAAATGGTGGAAAGGGGGCCCATCAGGTTCTCTCGTAAACAACTGTGGCAAGATCATATTATCTGGGAGTCCAAGAGAAAATATAGACAAACAACCCAATTTGGTCTTGCTAAGCCTTAAAGGAAGGCTCAGTAAAGCCAGGTGTGTCACTGCATGCCCCTCCAGTTACCGCAGTATTTCAGAAGTGGATACCCCCTATCACTAGAGATTAGGGTTTAGGCCAGTGTTGCCCTCTAGTGCTGACAACAGGGAGCAGCTGGAGGCCCCACGTTGAATTAACCATTTATTTGCCTAGCACTAACAGGCTATACAGCTGTTATAGACACTGTAACTGAATACACACTTATATTTGGAAGCCCCCTCAAAATTTCAGGGAGAAATAAAGGCTGTTGATGGCTATGGAGACAAATTATCAGTCAGACTGATTCATCTCTACCTACAGATTGGCAGGCTTCTTCCACGCTGTTTTCTAGCTCATGTTTTTCCCATTGCTGAGTATAATTTGGACAGAGATATTTTACAGGACCTGGATCTAAATACAATGACAACAAATTAACGTTGGGTATCTGAGTCATGCAAAATGGGAACTTGGGCAGCTGCTGGTTTCCCAGAGAATAATACAAGCACAATGCTGGATGTTGTTAATTCATATTCATATCCAGAAGGGTTTGGCTGGGGCTTGTGGGAACAACAAAATGGAAAATCAATTACGGTTTTTTAAAGTTTTTATTTTAATTTCAGTTAGTTAACATACAGTGTTAGTTTCAGGTGTACAATGTAGTGATTCAGTAATGCTATGCATTGCCCCATGCTTATCACTTATTTAACTCATCCCCTCACCCCTCCCCTTTAAGATCAATAAGAATCTGTTCTCCTTGTAATATGGCATCATTGGAGATGTTGGTTACGTTACCAAGACTTTGTGTGGAATGCCATATTTGAGAAAGACATGCATAGGCTCAGATATAACCAGATAGCTTTAAGAAACTAAGATTGACTTTATGGACCCAGTGAAACTCCTTGGAAAAATTAGGCTGATATCTCGCTTACAGAGTTCCCAGGAACCTTACCAGATGAATAAGAAAGGTCACTTCCTGGCAGTTTCAGGAGTCTAAGGATATTTAGAGGGAACTCAAAAAGAGAGGAAGTAACTGAAATCTATAGGTATTACAGGAAAGTCTGATTTGGCTTCGCTCTTAACCTTGAAAGACTATTAAAAGCTCAATCTGAAGTTCCTCATGAGAAGTTCCAGTGTCTCGAGAATGCTATGAAGGCGGTGCACCCATGAGTTAGGTCTTTTCCACAATGTTGGCTTATTCAAGCATAAAGCAAGGTTAACATAATCGTAAAGCAGATTCAGGATTCCAAGCTCCGTGACCTTTCACCACTGTTCATCTTGGCTTCTTACACATCACATGAATCAAAGCACAAGAACCAGTCACACAAGAAACAAGATAGAACAAAGGGTTGGAAGTTAACTGTGAGCACACAGTTGAGATGAGGTCTTGGTCGGATCCAAGTCAGCTACCAACACTTGCTGCTTATTACGTCCCAGCAGTGAAAGATCTGTTCTGTTCAGAGATCACTCAGCAGAGACTTAGGCAGCAGTTGCCTTTCTGATGTGGTCAGACATGAAAGGGTCAGTGTCTAGAAAGTCTGGCAGTTTACTGCAAAACTCCTCCATTTTTAAAGGAGTTTAATCAGTCTTGGACCTTTGCAGACATCCTCTGGTTCTGCTGGTTATCTGTTCCGGGTGTGTTGTCAGCCTGTGCTAGTTTCAGCTATGTCTGGTCTTAGCTCAACACTCCAAAGAATGGGGGCACCTGGGTGGCTCAGTTGGTTATGTGTCTGACTCTTGATTTCAACTAAGATCATGATCTCACAGTTCATGGGATCTAGCCCTGTACCAGGCTCTGTGCTGACAGTGCAGAATCTGCTTGAGATTCTCTAAATAAATAATAAATAAATAAATAAATAAATAAACAAACATCTAAAAATTGCCAAAAATTGGAAAACTTGGAAAATCCATCTAATAACAATCATAATATGTAACATTTTCATTTCTGGATAAGATGTTGTAATCCCTTGGGTATCTCCTTGGCATTGGAACCTTGTCTACAGTTGTGTCAATGTATGGAAAGTGATATAATGAGGGTTTATTAATAGTAGTACTTTCAAGATATTCGTATTTAGTAATATTTTCAGGATATTCATGTTCCTCATATATATCCTCTTGTTCCATGTCCAGTTGGTACCAAAATTCATACCATGTGTTGACAAAGGCTATAAGGTTCATGCACATGATATCTGTATACCCTGCGGTATATGGCTCTATGTTCAGTACATATGTTTGTGTGGAGAGGTTATGCAGGATGGTAATAATGTTTTTAAATTTAATGAATGTGGTGGATTCTATGCTTTCATTGAAAATTTTTTATTTATAATGTGAGTGGCATGTTGGTTTGACACATTATTAAAGTCTTTGACACGTGATCGTTTTGCCTGCAATTACCTAGTGTCTGACTTATGTATGGCTCAGTGAAGGTGGGCAGCTTGTAAGTTAGAATAACAGGTTTGTTGGCAAAGCTTAATATCATTATAAATGATAATCAACAATCAACGATCAAGTTGCTTTTTGAGCCCTTGTGGAATTAAGTGCCTATGTAATTAGCTCTGAAAAGAGGGAGAAGTTATTGTATAAAATACAGTTTTATATCTTTTCAGGCAGTCCTGGTATGGTTGGGGCAGGATTTGAAAGCTCGAGTCTAGGTGTAGGCTGGTTTTGTGGCATAGGGAAGTTTACATTGTATTTAGGAGCTCAAGTATTCCTGGGATCTCCTGAGCTCATCCGGAGAGTGGCCATATTTACGGTTGTAATACATAAGACCAAATCATGCTTGTGTGGTACAGGTGGGTAGGTCTCTAGCCTAGAATGACATCCTCTATTATCTTATCGATCAGCCTTTGTATCCACTAACAATAGTATATATTAAAAGCCAATATATATCAATTGAGTCATTTTTGTTTGTGACCTCCACTAGTCCCTGTAAAGTTCCTAGTGCTGTTGCTAGTTTAGTTAAGAAGCAATTATTACAGTGATGAGGTCTCATGGAAGTCAATATACGTTGGCACTGAAACCAGTCAACACGTACCTGTTGTGGTCAGCTGTCATCATCCAACATGTCTTCTGAGACATCTTCCCGGGCTGCTTCAACCGGCAGGGCAATTTCTGGATGTTCCTTCCACATTATTTGTGCCAAGTCTAGAGTGCAGTCAGAAGATTCTGGGGAGTCTGGTATGCTAGAGTCCAGTATTTGGTGCATCTCTCTACCCGAATCTAAAAAATCTTAGTCTTTTAATTTGTGTTAATTATGCAGATAGTGTAGTTAGCTGAGTTTCTGCACAACGGTTGGGCCTGTTACCGTTGTGGCAATTTCTGTGGTGGCAGTAGGAGAAGTGTCTGGTCGATTTGGCAAGACAAAAAGTAGGAGAATATTGGTAATTATAAGGAATATTTTTCTCTAGCAGCAGCATTGGCAGGAAATCCAATCGACACTGCATATTTGTATCCTAATCGGTGCAATTGAGTGCATGTATCTGAATTCTCTTCTAATGACAAGTGCAAAGGTGGCTGTTGTACGATTGAGCAGGCGCATGAGAATTGGATGAAGCATATAGCAATTTTCTAATCTGTAATATGAGACCTAGCTGGTATATAATTTTCTTCTACTTATTAAAGTATCCCTATGGGAGAAAGGTCCTGGATTTTCTTAAGTTATAGCTGTCTTTGGCTCTTGTAGTCCCATAAGTACTACACTGTCTATGAGCAACAATATCCTATAATGAGACAGAATTGTCTCTCAGTTCTGTCATTACCTTATACAGAAGTTTGGGTGCGTACTCATGCCTCCCTTTTTCCAATAGCTGAGGCAGAAGTGTTTAACATCTTATGAGGACCATCTTTTTCTAATGTCTCTCTGATTTAGCATAAAGCAAGGCAAATCCAGGGACTATGGAAAACTCCCTTGTCTTTCTATCAATTGTAATTCTCTTTTTATATCGTCTGTTACGCCTCTCTATATATCCAGTGGCTGTTGGGTTATTGGCTAGATGGTAATTCCATTGTAAGTCCCACAGATCACAGAGCGTTTTAACTGAAGTGACTGTAAAATGAATTCCCCGATCACTTTCTGCTACTCTTGGTGCTCCAAAATGAGCAGCCCATGATTTTAGAGCTCTTACCTTTGAATGGGCTGAAGGGCTAGAGGTAGCCATAGCTACTACCCCCACTCCTGTATATATGTCTGCCATGGTGTTAACATACTTTTGTTGATACTGTGATTTAATGGTCCTATTAAATATATTTGTATTATAAAGTTAAGTGTGGTGGGTTTGTATGTATCTGTTGGTGCAATATTTGTCTATCCTCTGTTTACATATGATGCATCCTTGTAATGCTCTTTTTATCTCCAACCAGGTAAGCTTAAGCTTAAGATTTCTTTCTGTGAACCACTTTATATAAGCATGTGTTCCTAGATGTCCTTTCTGTCAGTGTATTTCTGTAATTGTATGTGGACTTAGTGGTACTTCTGTTTCCTTATCTATGTGATATTGGGCTCCTTTCTCTTTTAATTTTAGAGATGGTATTTTTTTTCCTAAGTGATTTTTATTTAAGAACATTCCAGGAGGAACAAAGGATGAGTGCAAAGGCCCTCGGGGAGAATAATGCCTGGCATGTTCAGGGACAAGTGAGGAAGATAGCTGGCCGGGAGTGTTCGAGGGCTGAGTGGTAGGAGAGAAGGTCAGAGAAGGAAGGGCTGATGGAAACATCCCGAGGATGGGGTCATTATAGGGTCATTATAGGGAATTTTACTTTTCCCAGATTCTCACTAGCGTTTCATGGCCTAGTGAGTAGAATCCAGGATTTGATCCCACACGACACTTTGTTTTCTCTAACATTATGATCACCCTACCCTCAGATTTTCCTTTGCGTACGGCACTGACATGCCAAAGCCATGCCACGTCACGTCACAGCAAAGCCTGTGCAGTTTCTCTCTTTCGTGCTTGAGGCCCTCCACAACTCTTATACTCCTAACCCGCAAGATCTTGTCCCAGATCTTTCTATTTTGACAGACTTCTTGTCCTCATAAAACTAACTCCAGCTTTTTTAGACCCTGTAAAGGCTCTAGTTTTTGTTTGTTTTGCTTGTTTGTTTGTTTTGGTCTACTATCCTTGTGGATTTGGTTTTAGTGAAAGAAGGCAAGAACTGTGTCCCAATCTTTATTTACCCAAAGTCTTGCTTACACTGATACTCAACAGATGTTTACTGACTAAATAATTATTTTTTTTAACCATTCCTCATAACCGGCACACTTCTTTCACCTGTCTTCTCACTCGCTCCCCCCTGCCTGTGCCTTGCTCTGCCTACAGGTTCTGCAGACTTGCTTGGCCAGGGATAACCAATTCATTGCTTCCAGTTGAGAATATGATTTCCATGGGGTAAACAAAAATAGTCAAACCCAGTGCCTTGAAATTCACAGCCATTATTTTAATCACATTATTAGAATATTTTTAAACTAGATTTTTTTAAATGTTTTGTTTATTTTTGAGACTGAGAGAGAGCACAAGCAGGGAAGGGGCAGAGAGAGAGGGAGACATGAATATATTTTGAGCTTTAAGAATATATGTGACAATGTATAAGCCTATGAAATGACTTCAAAGTTTGCAATACTATCCTAAGGGTGGCAATTAAAACTAAGGATAGATTTTTTTTTTTAATATTATGGATCTTTAAAAACGCTTTTGAAATTTAGGATTGAGTTACTCAAAATCTGTGACCTAAATAGCTGATCACAGCTACAAAAGCAATAATATCTGAAAAAATGTCTTAAAAGCCTAGAGTTGCTATTTTAGCGTGTCTATAAGCATTTATGTTTTTTGCTTTATTTTTACCATATATTCTCTGTGCTATTCATGTATTTCCTGTTATGCTGCTTAGAATTTAAAATGCTATTTTCTAAAGTGGCATTTGAGGTCTTCCTGATTCAGACAATGGGAAAGGTAAGTTATGGTTGGAGGAAGTCATAATTTCCAGAGAGAGCCCTGCTCCATTTCCATACACCTGTTGGCTAAATATCTGTGAGCTATTATACCAAGTTTGAAGAGCTAGGATTCTCCCCACAGGAATATGCATTTGCTATTCATCTAGATCATCACTGTCCCAAGTATGGTACATGGAACAGTTTTGTGATGGTTAATTTCATGTGCTAATTTGAGTTAAAGTACATCCAATCACTGCTAGAACACTGTTCTGAGTGAGTCTGTGAGGGTGTCCCTAGAAGAGATTAGCATTTGGTTCAGTGAACTAGAAAAGATCACCCTCATCAGGGAGGGTGGGCATCATTCAGTCTGCGCAGGGCCTGTAGAGAGCAAAACCACCGAGGAGGCATTAATTCACTTTCTCTGCTTGAGCCGAGACCTTCAACTTCTTTTGTCTTTGACACTGAAAGCCTGAGAACCAGGAATGCCGAACTCGGACCAGAACATACACCATTGACCCCCCCCCCCCAAATACTCAAATTGTGGGACTTCCTGGCCTCTGTAATCACCTGAACCAATTTGTGTAATTAATTAATATGTGTGTATAATTAGTTGACCCTAAACAATGCGGGTTTGAAATGCATATGTCCACTTAGACACAAACTGTTTTTTTCAGTAAACACAATACAGAAATTAGGATTTTCTCAACACTTTCTTTTCTCTAGCTTACTTTAACAATAGAGTATATAATAAGTAGAAGATGGAAAATATGTGTTCATTGTTTAGTTCTCAGTAAGGCTTCTGGTCAACAGTTGGCTATTAGAAGTTATGTTTTGGGGGAGTCGGAAGTTAAATGTGATTTTCCTCTATGCAGGGGTTGGCACCCCTAACATCTGCATTGTTCATGGTCAACTATATATATACATATACGTACATGTATTTGCCCTTTTGACAAAGGGTTCTCTGGAGAAGCCTAGATAATACAGCTTTTATGTTCAACCTCACCTATGCAACTTTGTTTCACCTTCTCACTTTCTCTGAAACCTGCCTCCCACTGAAGACCCTGTTTCTACTGTCGCTCTGTCAGGTGGGTGGTGGTTTTATCTTCCATACTCTTTTGTATCAAAAGACCTAGAGGCAAACAGATGTGATCCAGCATATTGATGCAGCTTATAGGCTATATTAGCCTTCCCTTTTATAAAATAACGAGTTTTAAATGCCACTCCGTCTCCTTATTTCAATCCTCCTCTCCATGGTCCCAGGACACTGCTCTCCATTCTGAAGAAGATGGTTTGCCGGGGTCCAGTTCTGGTGAATCTAGGGGTCCCCGAAGGATGGACGGTCAGGCTAAAGGAATGAGAGAGCCACGAGAGGGATGTAGTCTGATGACCAAGCAGGCAGCCCTGGCAATTCTGGCATCTCCGCCCTGCTGGCCTTAGTTTCTTTATTTAAAGGCAGTGAGTGACATTACATCAGTGACAAGGCATTCTTAACAACATACATTGTTGCCTCAAGACCTATGTTAATCATCTATAGGTAGATTAGGAGTCATTCAATCTGTAATCTTTAACCATAATGGAGGAGGTATTATTTGCTTGGTAGAGACATGATCTCTAATGCTTGTCTAAGTTCTTTTCCTTTGTGAGTGAGCCTATATCGTAAGGGCTCATGTCTATCTATTCTTTATGGTAGTTTCTGTAAAAGTATTTTGTTATTGTCTTTTTATTATAAGGGAGCGTGGGGATGAGAATTACAAAAGGATTCGTGAAATGTTAACCTCAGGGAGGTGCTCAATATTTGTTGTTGATCAGTGAAGATACGTGTAGCTACTTTTATTTGGCTATTGTTTGTACCTTATCTGTAAAGAGTGCTTCTAACTTTTGGGCTAGGCTAACCTGCGGGGAAGGTCTAAGTCTCTTTACAATCTCTCCTATCAGTCTGTTAACCAAATACTGAGAGAAGCTTTACAGAGATGTGCCTTGAGGTTTTATGGTGAGGCTGAGGGGATGATTAACATAATGCTATACCTGCAGGGAAGATCTAGTTTGGTTCAAGGAGTCTTGGGGCCTAATGTCTACTAATTTCTAGCCAACTCATAACTGCTATTCTGTATGATCAATTTACTTCTGGCCAGGATACTCTCATTCAGATTTTATCCATCAAGACATCGCACTCCAGGTCCCCTTTTCCATAAGCCATAAAACCAAAGAGCATTATATCCCTTGGGCCAATGAGAGCAGTTCAAGAAATCCAGGCCTGAAAGATTATTTAGAAGGAGGTAAGATTAGGCGCCATCTTGGCCGGCGGGAATTTTGCTTCAACCACATTTTCCACACAGGGAGGGTCTCAACCTGCGAGCCCAAAATCGCTCCCAACAATGGCTCACCACTCCTCTCTTCACCATCACTATTGTAATTTCAGAATTTTAATACTCTCCATGACAGTCCTTCCACAACTTTCGTCTCGCAGTTCCCAGACCCTCTCTACTCCAATGATCTCATCCTGAATCGTGCTTCAGTCCACAGTCTCTGAAGGACAGTCTGCTCCATGACTCTCCTAGCCTCTGCTGGTTGCTAGAGATCTTTGGCATTCCTTGGTCTGTAGATGTGTCACTCGGTGCATACTTGTTTTCACGTGGCATTCGCCTGTGTGTTTCTCTGTCTCTGTGTCTCTATTTTCTCATAAGGATACCAGTCACTGAATTGGGGCTTCTCCAGCGTGATCTTGTCTTACCTGATCATACCTGCAACGACCCTATTTCCAAACAAGGTCAACCTGAGGTTCCAATAAACATGAATGGTTGGAGGGCGCTATTCAACTTGGTACCCCACTCAGTTCTTTTTCTCCTCCAGGGCATTAGTGCAAGCATCCCGCCTTCCACGTGTGCTCGGGATTGTATCCACACCCACAGTCTCCAGGATGCTTTTCTCTTTCCTTATAACTTTTTCTCTTATCACTACTGGTATCCTAGAAACCTGTTTGCTTCAGTATCTTTCCTATTAAAAAAATTACTTGATCTTACATTCTCAATCCTTTCTCCCATCACTTTGTTTGCTTTCCTTTGTAGCCAAACTTCCCCCAAAAAGTTGCCTAGGTATGTCACTTTTATTTGCTCATTGCTCATCTCTGTTATTTACCATACTTCAGTTTCTACCCCTAACCCTCTTCTGAAGTTGGTCCTATCAAAAGTTCCCCAGTGACCTCCAATATTGGTCAGAGTTTTCCAGAGAAACAGGGAAAAACCAATAGGTGTGTGTGTGTGTGTGTGAGAGAGAGAGAGAGAGAGAGAGATCAAAAGAGATTAACTATAAGGAATTAGCTCATGAGATTATAAAAGTTGGCAGGTCCAAACTTTGGAGGGTAGCTTGGCAGCCTGAAGACTCAGGAGAACAAATACTGCAGTATTTCAGTGTGAAAGCTGTTTGTTATAGACTCAGGAAGATGGTTATGGCAGGTGATACTGAAGGAACTCTGCTGGATAAATGTTTCTTGCTTAGAAAGGCAGATCTTTTTATTCCTTCATACCTTCAACTGATTGGATGGGGCCCACTCATACTGTGGAGGCAAATCTGCTTTATGCAAAGTATATCCATTGAAATATCCATCTCCAAAAATATCCTCATGGAAATACTCATGATAATGTTTGACCAAATATCTGGGTACCCCGTGGCCCACTCCAGCTGACAAAACTAACCATCACACCTCTGTACTGCCAAATCCAGTGGATGCTTAGCTATCCTCATAGTATCTTAGCAGCATTTCAACAAAGTTCATTACTCTCTGAATTGTTCCTAATGCTTCTACTATACTGATTGCTTCCAGTCAACTGCTGCCTCCCTTTTGTCTTTGTTCCTAATTCATGTTCAATTGGTGCAGCTCAGAAACTTAGAAAAGTAGAAGAAAAACTGATAAAGCTATGCAAAACAAGGAGAACTCTAGCCAGTGGGTTGTAAGTTACAGGATTCATACGGTATTTAATTTGCAAAAAAACCAAAAAACAAAAAAAACTATGGGACTTGAGATCTAACATCTAATGTGAAACAAATTGTGGAAGTTGTCATTTACCTATGTTGGTACATTTATCAGGACAGAGTCTCAGAATGTTAAGTCAGCTGGGACTCTTATAAAAATGGAGAGATCTGTCGTTTTACTGTTTCTAAAATAAACAAGATAGGAAGCAACTATTATTTTCAGCATTGACCACACCATGAGGATACAAGGATGTGTAATCTATGGTGTTAATAATCTTACCAACTCTTAAGACAAATTTATTTCTTAGCTTAGAATTTCAAAGCCTTTAAAAAGTCTAAAGTTTTTTCATCAGCAGATGAAGATCAACTTCTATTCCAACTTAATCTAAAATTTCGTTAGAAACTACCTCCAATTTCTATCTTTAGCAAATGCTGTTTTCTTCATTAACTTATTGACAGCCTACTTAAACTGCATTTAAATTTTTTCTCTTGCTGATCTCTCATAAGATTCCATTTGGCTCTTTGCTCATTTTCTCAATATTTCTTCCTGTCGTTATCAGTCAGTGTGAAAAATGACCAAGCTCACATTTTATTATATATATTAGAAAAGAAAGCGGTGCCAGAATCAAAACAACTTGCTTCTGATTACACCTATTTACAGAACAGAAGGGAGTACATCTAATTCACAGTAGTTGTAGTACTTGAGCAATGTGAGTAGAGTGAGAGGAGCTGGGCTAACAAAGCAATCTCCTGAAACACATTTATTTGGAGGCAGAATGACCACAGAAAATACAGTTCAGAAAATGTAATACAATTTAATCCTTTGAAAAGGACCCTGGTTCTTTAAACATTTTTAAAAATATTTATTTTTGAGGGAGAGAGCACAAGCAAGGGAGGGGCAGAGAGAGAGAGAGGGAGAGGCAGAATCCCAAGCAGGCTCCAGGCTCTATTTTCTTATGGGATATTTAGCCATATTCAAATTTGAATACACTTCTAAAATCCCTTATTTTAGATTTCAAAATAAAATCTAATTATGTAAAATACCATACCAAAACTAAGAGAAAAGGTATAGTAGGTCTCTTACTAGTAAGTTAATTAACTTTAATATGGCATGGTTTTATTAAAAAAAAAAAAAAAAAAGGCAGGGGTTGGGACGCTTGGGTGGCTCAGTCAGTTAAGTGACTAACTTCAGCTCAGGCCAGGATCTTGCAGTTCGTGGGTTCAAGCCCTGTGTTGGGCTCTGTGCTGACAGCTCAGAGGATTCTGTGTCTCCCTTTCTGTCTGCCCCTCCCCACTTGAGGGTGTGCATACATGTCTTCTCTCTCAAAATAAACTTTAAAAAAATTTTTAAAATATGGCACAGTTTCAATATGTAATTGCCGATATGGATGTGTCCTTTTCCTAATTCCCCAATTAATTAATTTCATGAAAAACTGTGACTGATGGGAGAAGATGAGGAGGAAGCCACCAACACTCTTGGGAGTATAAGCCAGGAATGCCTGCCAACCTTCTTAACCATAGACTGTCAGAAGGCTCATCATGTACACTAAACATTACACCAGTAAGTTCCACATGGAAGCTAAAATTTCTTGTGCCACCACATTTAAATCCACAAAGGACTTTCTTCTTGTTCCTGGTATCTAGACCGAGTTACCATCTGTTTAATCGCTGTCTTCCAGCTTCTGTGTTCTCTGATCAAGTGTTCTTTGGTGGTCTCATTTTCACCTGGATCTCAGGAATGTCCTTAGCCCCTTGGGTTATTTGGAAATCACTACACATATACAAATATTTTATAGCCTCAAAGAAAACCAGTAGAAGTAAGTAATTATTGGGGATCTCCTTATATAATACGATCTGTCTGTATTGAATATAACCGTCTTACTTTTCTTTCTGCCTTGGCTCTTCTTTTCTTCTCACTAGAGTAACTTTTTAAAATCAGTAGCAGATCTCCTCATCAATGGCAATTATTTCATTTTACCCTCTCATCACTTGTAAGGGCATGACCTTTTCAGGATCATACTTATTAATATATAAACATACACATATAACATGAATGCATATATAGGTGTATATATAATTTGTGGGATAGAATGAGTTTATCTACAAATATAATTAATTGTATGATTCTAAAATAGTTTATAAATATTTTAAAGAATGACAAGGATTACTTTGGATTCTGACTTAAGCATCTTGCTCTCAGAAACCTCTAAGATCCAGAATATTGAGTGTAAAATTGTCATTATAAGGTCTTTTCACCATGACCAAGTATTTTAACCTCATTTACCATTTTCCTCATAGTTCTTAAAAGCTTATTTGGCTGGTCACCAACCACAGTATACTATAAATACAAAGCCAGATGAGATTCAGAGCAATGCCAGTGTGATCCTTTTAGAGCAGATGTCTGATCACATTGTCTTCCTTCTTTCATTCCTTCAGTAGCTCCTCACTCTGGACTGCTGCTCATGCTACTCTTCACCCTAAGCCTGTGCCTTCCTCAAAAGACCATTCCCCAGTCACCTCTTTTAGCTCCTATTCATAATGAAAAATCATCTCAAACTTTTTATTGACGCTTCCTACACTTATCCCTCTTTGGTAATTCCATTGTACCGTGTTCAGACTTTAACTATATTTTTAATAATGAAATGGCCTTTCTATAGCTTCTGTCTCTTTTATTGCACTGTAAAACCTATAAAGTCCAAGGCCTTTTTACAATTCAGTATTAGATGCTAGGGATGTTGAATAATAAATGAATACATCAATGAATGATTAAGTAGCCACAATAACAGAAATTATGAATGACAGGTTAACGAAAAAGACAGACTAACAGAAAAGGTTAAAATGTCACACAATAAATTGTATTGACAAAGTCATGTTTAACTTATGTTCCATCTTTTCTATTTAAAAAAGGAAAAGGTACTTAACATTCCTAAAGAAGAATGCCAATAAAAATGATTATAAATCAAAGAATTTACTTCATCGATGAAGTTGCCTATCTGCAAAATTTGTCTTGTTGACTGACCATTTCAGACAAATACATAGAGAAATATGTGTCTTGGGGTGCCTAGATGGCTGAGTCTGTTGAGTGTCCAACTCTTTATTTCAGCTCAGATCACGATCTCAAGGTGGTGGGATTGGGCCCAGCAGCAGGCTCCACACTGAGCATGGAGCCTGCTTGGGATCTCCTCCCTCCCTCCCCCTCTCCCCCCCTCCCCATCTTTCTTCCCCACTCATGCTTTCTGTCTCTCTGTCTCTCTTTAAAATAAATTTTAAAAACGTCAATATGAAAACTTGTTTCGATGCCTGATCTTTGACATCTTGTAAGTGCTAAATGTTTTTGGTGTTACTATTAAGAAAACCAAAAATGACTAAGTGGCGAGTAAACTCTCAAAGTGAAAAGATGTAATAACCAGAGAAAATTTAACCATCACAAAGCTCATTTAGCTAAAAGATACTTTCTTTGGCTTTGGGGTCTTACACGCCAAGTGAGCATACTCAGAACAGAGCCTTTGTTACATTAGTCACCCTGCGCTGATGTTTTAGGTTAATAGTTATGAGAATACATACTGCGTCTAGTATTCCTTACAAATTACTCGTCACAGTTTTAAATGTGAACACGCTGGGACACAAACCAAATGAATAGAAGTCATAAAATGGTCTTACCTGCCCCTAAGTAGATGCCTGATTCTAGAGGAGGTAGGGCCCCTAGAGACAAGAGAGTTAATGCAGGCTTTGAAGAGCTTCAGAGTCCCACTTGAAGTAGTTCTTTAAACAGAATGCAGTACCCAAAAAATTAAAAACTTAATCACAATAAAACCTAGGTTTGGTAATGCTGTCCTCACTCCAAGTTCTACTTACAGTGGCTCACTCTATGTATGTTTACTTCATTATGAGTGGTTATTTTTATGTTAAAATTTTGCAGTGAAGCCTTGACAAAGGTAAGGACAAAGAAACCTTGAGCTGCAGGTCTTAAATTCCCTGCCTATGGTATTTAAGTACCTGCCTACAGCATGCAGGGAATTTTCTCTCTTTCAGAGATGCTTGGGATTGATGTAGCGAGCCAAATAAAAGCAGTGTTTGGCATGGCAGGAATTGGGAAACTTGAGCTTAAAACCAAAAAACGAAGGCAAAGATTTGAGACAAAGGACCAAATGTTTTTTAAGAAAAGGCGAGTCTTTCAGTATGTGCATTTTTTGGGGAAAAAGAATCCCCTTAGAGGGAGAAAGATAATTGAAAATGTCTATCAAACAAGAGACGGTCAATGGAAATTGAGTGTCAATAAAAATGATTATAAATCAAAGAATTTATTTCATCAATGAAGTAAATTGTATTGCTCTTTAGTAACAGTCATCAGCAGAAGACAGAAAGGGACTTTAGAGCCAAATTGCCTGGTTTTGGATACCGCTCTCCAGTTTACTAGCTCTGTATAATTTCTATACCAGCTTTGGGCAATTTACATAATCCATCTTGCCACTGTACATTCATTTAGCAAAATGTAGACGCTATAAATACCTTGGGTATTCCTACAGTATGCTAATAGGGTTATGAATAAAACACATTGAGCGTAGTAAGCACTGTATACTTGTTTCTGTTATTAATTTAAGGTATATAAAATGTCGTTGATATTTTCATTTAGCATGCTTTATTGAGCATCGTTGATGTTTTATTCCTTCAAGTAACTCATCACTATTTATAGGTGGTCCTATTCTACTGTAGCACCCCTAAGAATATCTGAAACAGCTTTCTCCAGTGTTATGCAACACTGAGTTTATGCAAATCTAATCTACTACAGAGAGGCATTTAATAACTATAGTTTAAATTTAGAGGTGGGCGAAATATCGTATCATGTCCTAATTCACCAGGTGGGCTAGGATGCAGTTGACAGCCACGAAGTAAGGAGCACAAAGTAGAAACAGCCACCACTGCAAAATAGTTTCCAGGTATCTTCCTGTTACGGCTGTAGTATGGCACTCAAGTCTCCAAAAGTAGTTTTACTGAAGTCTTGTAGAAAGTGAGTGGGTGAGGAGGGGAGAGAACACAGGTTTCCATACAACAAAAAGTTATATAAAAAACATAAAAAATTCCTTTTTCCATAAGTCTTCCTCAAAACCTCACTATTTCCAACAGGGGCTTCTGGAAGTTCTCTGTGCTGCCCTCGAGAAACTCCTGACTCCTCTCTGTCCAGGGGTCTCATTCTCTCCTCTGGCGGGAGGCACCAGGCACTTTCTGTGGAAGCCAGTCCAGCTTACCCGAACGTCATCGGTTCCACCACCAGCAGGCCTTGCGGTAAATCCTGAAAAGAGATCATCGCAATTAGAGTAAGTGATAGACAAGGTATTTAGGAGATGAATTTTAAGTCTTCAGTGGTCAGCAGCATATGCAGAAAAAGGGTATAAATACCTCAGCAGATTTCTGGCTTTATACCACATTGAAGTACGTTAAAATGTATACACCTCCTACATTATGTATAATACTTGTAGCAAAAAAAAAAAAAAGATCTATAATACTGTCCTGAAAAATATTCGGCTATGAGCAATTCATACTTGGCTGTGATTTCTCGCAAATCCCAATGTATGCATGGAAATCCTTGCAAAGTGAAGAAAATCAATATGTAACCTGTTTCCAAATACAATGGAAATATTATGAATACTAAATGTAACAATAGTGTGGCTAGCATAAAGTTATGTTTTGTTGACCACTAAATACTTATTTATTCTTATTTTGTAACATTCCTACTGCTGAGCCAATATGTTCTGTTTTCAAATTGTAGGCCCCTGAAAAGCACACCATCTCTGGTCATTGTGCCTATAGTTCCTAGAATAAAATGGACCCAGGTTTAGCAAATACCAGGGACCTGGTATCACCCACAGAACCTCCTATGTGGGTAGTTGGGAGAGGTGCACGCAGTGGATTGTCCTGTGTTTATGCCTAGAAGACCATTTAAAGCCTTGCCGACTTGGTTACGAGACGTATTGGTGCCCTTGGGGAGTTGACTCCTGGTTTAGAAATTTTATAAAGGAAAACATAATCTTGGAAGATATTATTAAATTAGCATTTGTTATTTTAAAAATAGGAACTCGTGTAGAGTGATTTATTTCTCTTGGGTGAGATTAGTTTAAGTTCATAGGACTTGTGATCTCTTTCCCCAAAGCCTCAGAAGTCAGGCTTTAAGTTCAGATATATTTCATCTTAAATTTCACTTGTCCTCTGGCGGGAATTTGCCCTCTGAAAGGCCACAGATGAGTAATACCCAATCATACAACTCCTTTCTGGTCAAATGTTAGATTGCTTTACCTATGAAGGTGGAACACAGAGCTGTTGGCAGGTTTTTTTTTTTTTTTTGGAATGTAATTTATAGATTCTCTTACAATTTTTGAAGGCTCATTATTTACACACAAAGAAGAACAAGGTAAAGGAAGAAAGTCTCTATGAACACATTCTCTTTCTCGCTCATTGCAGCAGACAGGTGCAACGTGATGCCAATAATTATGAAAGCATGCATTTTAATTGCCAGGAGAATTTATAAAGTATCTTCTCAACCTTTTGCTAACCAAGTGACGAAAGTAACACTTAAGAGATTAGTAATCCTATTTATTCATTTACTTAAAATACCTCTTTTGAATATTATATAAGTTTTAAGGCATTGTTGATAGACTTACAAGAATAAGATATGTGAGTTGCAAAATGTTACTTCACCAAGAATGAACAAACCATTACAAATATTTTGAGTGAAAGCAAATGAAATGAGTTACTATAATCACTACAGAGAAGAGAAAATTTAGACTTTCTTATTAATAACCTCCTGATTATTACCAGAAGAAGGAAAGCTGCTTGAAATTAAACCAAGAGAAACTGACAAGATTTCAGCCCTGCTCTACAGTATTTTCTATTTTCTCTGATTTAGAGATGTATTATGAAAAAGTGGAACATAATACAAATTGTGTAACAGAAGCATACCTCTCTAGCAGATCAAGTAGGAATAATAGAATATGGAGGATCTAAAAGATACATTAATCTAAATTTATTGAATAAATGTCTGGAACAAACCCTTCTATTCAATGAGGTGACTTTTTCAGCACCTAAAGAATATCAATTCCGTCAACAATTCTATGTTAGTCCACAAAGAACACTTACTGAATTTATGTGAAGATGGTCGTGTCAGGTGGGGCTTTTCAGCACCTTCTCACCAAATCCTAAAGCCGCTGAACAGAATATTAACACATGTAGCCACATTAAAACTTAAAATTCTTATACATTTAAAGTCGAAAGCCAAACAGAAACCTAACAAACTCCATTAGGATATATGTAACAAAAGTGAATGAAATCCTTTATACATAAAGAACATCTACAAACCAATTTTTCTTTCTTTCATTTATTCATTTCACAGTGTGGTAGTTTTCTAGACCAGGGCTTGACAAATTTTTTTCTTTAAAGGAACGAGATAGTAAATGTTTTTGTGCAATGCCATAAGGTGTCTGTCACAGCTTCTCTGCACAGTAGCATGGAAAGAGCCACAGCTACTACACCAGGAACGGGCATGGTTGTATTCCAGCGGAATAGTTGATAGAAACTGGCAGCAAGGCTGTAATTGACCCAGAAGCTGTTGGTTCCCAATCCTGTTCTATACTATAAAAATATAGCAGTGAGGAAAGCAGAGTCCTCGCTCTCAGGAACATTTTATTCTAGCCGTGAGACACATGATAAATAAATAAAAACATGTAAAATGTTACATGGTGATGAAGAAATATTGTATCAGGGTAAAGAGAAGGAGTGAAAATGAAAAACAGATTTGAAAAATAGGTAAAAGAGAAAACTGTCAAGAAGGAGTATAAGATGGTATAAAATCTGAAGTCAGAAAAATCAAAGAAATTAAAATAACAGTGCTGTATCATTTTTCACCTACCAGAATGGCAATGACTGAAGTAATAGTTCATAATGTTATCAAGAATGGGAGGGAAAAGGCATGGAAATTCATTGCTAGTGGGAATGTAAACTGAGACAGTTTGGAGAGCGATCTGAAAATAGCATTGCAAATAGGTACTTTCTAAACTTAATTTCTTGTTCTTATTGAAGTATAGTTGACATACAATGTTCTATTAGTTTCAGGTGTACAACACAGTGATTCAACACCTCGGTTCATCACTCAGTGCTCCCAACTGTAAGTGCAGATGCCATCTGTCACCATATAATAATATTATTGACTATATCCTCTGTTGTAATCTTCATCTCTGACTTATTTTTTAAATTTTTTAAATTGAAGTATGGTTGGCACACAATGTTACACTAGTTTCAGGTATACAGCCTAGTGATTTGACAAGTCTACTTGTTGCTATGCTCAAGTGTACTGCTGTCTGTCACTGTGCAACGCTGTAACAGCACCACTGACTGTATTCCCCATGTCCCACCTTTCCTCCCCACGACAGGATCCATAACTGGAATCCTATATCTCCCGTTCTCCTTCACCGGAATAGGCACCTTTCTGATCTAACATTTTCACTTTTCAGAATGTCTTCCACAGAAACATAATTAAAAGTTGCAAAAATAGACGTGCTGGATATTTGATATGGGAATGTATTTAACGGCAAAAACCAACTTGTCAATGAAGGATTGTTGAAATAGACTGTGGCAATTTCATTAAAGAAATGTCTATTAACTATTTAAAGTAATGAAGTAGGTGTCAATATACTGACAGAGTTGAGAGAGAAAGACGACTTTTTAAAAAGGGGTTTGGTAAAAATTATAGATAGAAACACCCTATTTTTGTCTTTAAAGAAACAGTATGTGTGGCATTGCAGATTGCTAGGTAAAGAAGGGGATTTATTTTTTAGCGTTTATTTATCTTTGAGAGACATAGAGACAGAGCATGAGCAGGGGAAGGCAAAGAGAGAGGGAGATACGGAATCTGAAGCAGGCTCCAGGCTCTGAGTCGTCAACACAGAGCCCGATGCAGGGCTTGAACTCACAGACCGTGAGATCATGACCTGAGCCAAAGTCGGCCGCTCAACCAACTGAGCCACCCAGGCACCGCAGAGGTGATTTTTAATAAAGTGTACTGGGACACGTAGATATCCATATAGGAAAAAATTAAATTCGATTCCTGCATCACACCATCGGTACAGGTAGGTTGAATACAAAAAAGTAAAAGTAAAATGTTAAAGCTTAAAATGCTTTAAAAAAAATTTTTAGCAATATAAAAGAAGTCTGAGGACTTTAAAATTAAGAACCATTATTTTCAATTAAAATACCTCCAGAGAAAAAGGCAAGGAGGCTTAGATCAGTATAAAATATTTGAAACATATACGATCTAAAGGATTTGTGATCTAGAATAAGGTATGTTTGCAACCAATAAAAAAGAAAAAGATAATTCAATAGAAAAAAATGGAGAAAAAACAAGAAGCTCTTTCGGAGGAGACAACACAAATAAACATGCATTAATGTTTAAACTTGGCAATCATAAAAATTCAAATTAAAGCCACAATCAGATACTATTTGATAACCATCAGATTGGCAAAGATACTAAAGGACAAACAGTCCCAACTGATGGCAAAATAGTAGAGCAATAGCAGCTTTTGGATATTTCAGGGAATATCACTTAGCTATATTAACTGTGAGAAAGCACTGGGCATTCTAACAATAATGAAGGTGCATATACCTCTGGCCAAGCAATTCTATTCCTGCATGCATAAGCCAGAGAAACCCTTGTGTATTTGTATCAGAGATGTGTCCCTAGCAACATGGTTTGTAGGTTTAAGAACTGGAAAATACAGAAATATCGTCTACAGTGGAATGAATAAATCCATCGTGATCTATTCACACAGTGAACTGTCCTATGGGAGTGAAATGAATGAACTACAGTTACATGCATCAAAGCAGTACTTGCAGCAAAATGATAAAGATCCTACATTTCTTCTCACTTTCTGGCAATGCTAAGAGGAAATTCTACCAACTGGCTGTGTTTGAGACATTGCTTTCATTAACATCTAACTAATGTAATATAACTATGAATTACCAAAAAGCATAAAGAACTAATTGCAAGCTTAACAGAAGTCCCAGAAGAGAGAAAATGCATTTTAAAATGATAAAAATTCACTAGCTACCTTCCACACGTGTGGATTATAGACATCGTGAATACACAGATGTCCTTCATGCCTTAGACGTGCATGTACTGGCCTCCTCCCGGTTTTTGAACATCATTATGCTTTTTGTTGGACAGAACCCCAAACTACCAGGAACTTAGTATTTCCTATGGTAATCTCTAGACTGAGAATAGTGCCTGCTCCAATTTTGCTAATTTTTTCCCCTTAAATATCCAGTGTCTCTTAGTAGATAGAAAATTCCTTGTGACCCATGTGATAACCTTTCTCTTTACTCTTACCATTCCATCTCACTCATATGTACTATAAAGCCATGCAGGAAAGAGGTTTAATGGACACTTGGGGTGACAGGATTTGAAATTCTTAACACCAAATCTCTGAAGATCAGAGTATAATTCTCTCATGTTCTTGGTATCACCTTTTCCTCTGAATGTATTCCTTCCAGGGCAGCTATAAAAATGAACATGCCACAGGCACAGATTAGAAATTAAAATGGACTCAAAAACCCATATACTCTGAGAAAGTTATGAAAAAAGAGATACTTAAATGAACGCTTGATCCAGAGATAACACTGTATTTCTCTGTGCTCTTTCTCCCTGTCATCTGCATCTCAATTACTTTACAGGGTCCACAGTAGTTTTATAGCATAAAAGAATGTTTGTTAAAGTGGCTAAAAAAAAAAAAACAAAAACAAAAAACAAAAAACAAAAACTCGTGCAAAAGAAAAAAAGGAGTAAAAAAGACAAACCAAATGTTTAAAGTATGGTCAGAGTATTGGAAAAGAAGGGCCCAGGTAAAACAAAATTAAACCGATTTCTTAGCTGTAACACTCTACATTAGCCTTGAACGTGTTTAAGTGAATTATAAATTTTGGAAAATACAACATAGGTTAGAATCAAACTAAGATATAGCACTAGAAATACTTGCCCTTAGGCCCCAGAATTTAGAAATTGCAAGGTTTTAAATGCTAGTAACAATTTTAAAAGTTTAGTACCCAGTCAGCAAGAATAGTTTTTAATATAGGAAATTACTAAATGGTGCATATTGTTACTATACCATCTGAGCTCTATATACTGAACCAAAATGTTGGTTCAAGAATACTGTTCCAAGGTGCTTGCTCTAGATACTACATAAGGTTCCAATAAGCTATGTTTTTTTTTTTTTTTCCCCAATAGATTAACAGAACATTTTCTTCCTCCTTTTTTGAAAAATGTCTGATGAGGGATTAGTGTTCCTTAAATGAAATTTGGGGAACACTTATATTCTAGGTCTATAAGTGTGTGGATGCAATATTTTAAAATAAAAACTTTTAAGATCAGTAACCTCTCTGGTTCTTTTCTTGTTGACACAAATTCTGACTACTAATTTTAAATGAAGAGCACTTCTATTTAAGCAAAAAAGGAGGTTATTTGGTAATAGCAGAAGAATCGCAACTTAGGAAAAGCAAACTATGGTGAACCATAGGCACGTCTGAAGAGAAGGATGGAAGGTCAGCTTTTATTGGATTGTAGGAAGAAACTAGGGAAGACTGTTTTGAACGAAACTTTTGGAGAACAAGAGTTGGAGGTGGCGGTGGCTTCTCATTGGCTGCAAGTGGTAGCTCATGTATTGTTGCTGGGCAGGGGAGGATCTTTATTTTCGTAAGGGCAGGAGATAACATTCCTGTGTGAAAGTGCCCTTTTTTTGTCAGAATAACCGTGTTCTTCCCTCTTCCTGCTGGTTATGGAGGCTGTGTGCGGCACGTGAGTGAGAGCGCCCCCTTCAGGGCTTCCAGACTCCATTTTAAATGAGGTTTCCTTTATTTTTTTTCACAAGACACACTTAAATTTATAAAGGTAATTGCAATGGTGATTCAGCAAATGTGTTACAGATTCCACCCCCCCATACTTATTCTGAGTATTTATTTATATGTTTTTCAAAAAAAGGAGGTGCTTGTCTTGCAGAGGTGTCTCAAGGGCAGAAAAATATCACTGGCTTGTACTCCTTTCTTTGGAGCAAAAACAAATGAGTACAACTCAATAGCAGCATCTAGATAACTTTGATGATACATATGGTATATAGTTAATTATCTGGTTGAATTCATAATCATAATCTTAAGACCATGTGTAACCTTCATTTTGGATTGAAGTTTTACCTTTCCCTTCCCTGTCCCCTGAGCTAATCCCTGGTTACTATACTAACAGATAGCAACTTGACTTCCCGCAAATGTTAACTTCTTAATTAGTTTTTTTTCATGAAAATGCCAACAAATATTAAAATGGTCAAAACCATCGTCTAATCACTTTCCAAAGAGAAAGTACAGCTACTCCAAGACTTTCATAGTCAGATTTTATTAGCTGAATGTATATTCTTAGTTCATACTCAGTTTCATTAAATACAAAATTTCCTTGTCTATATTTTCCCAGTCACCATCCTCATTCTAAAATTCCATTATGAAGTAATTCAGGGTAGTCAGGAAAAATAAAAAGCACATGATTCATTCTGCAAGACTTGTCCTACCTCTGTGTCACTGCTGGTTGTGGAGCCCATGATTAAATTCACAGGGCAATGTCACCAAGAAGTCAGGGAATATTTTATAATGTATTCATTTTTAAAACATTTCTTTAATGTTTGTTTATTTTTGAGAGAGAGCACAAGCGGGAAAGGTGCAGAGAGAGAGGGAGACACAGAATCTGAAATGGGCTCCAGGCTCCGAGCTGTCAGCACAGAGCCCAACGCGATTCTCGAACTTGGGAACAGTGTGATTGTGACCTGAGCCTAAATCGGACTCTTGACGCTGAGGCACCCAGGAGCCCCATAATGTATTCTTAACTCCCTCTTTTGTGCATCCCCTTCTAGATATTCAGCTTCAGTATATTTTCTCCTATCCTTTCTCCAGCATTTCTTCAATTCCTACATGCTGATAGGCTTCTTTCCTTCCCTCTTTCTTTTGTCCTCTCTCCTGTGTTCCTTTTCCACCTCTTCTTCCTCTTCCCCACACTTTTGTCTGCTCACCATTCTACCTACCTTCTTCGAGGAGGAGATGCATACATTTTCTTTGGAGTCTCCACACGACTATAAAACATTCAGGAACGATTTCGATATCACTGGTTCACTTACTTTTTAAGGCATATTTAGGACCACATTGTGTTGTTTCATAATGATTCTATTAAAAAAACTTTTTTTCAAGAATTGCAGTGTAATTGACAACAATGTTGCATCAGTTTCAGGTATACAACATAGTGATTCGATAGGCTTTACCTTAGGCCAGGCTCACCAGTGTGGCTACTGTCTGTCACGGTACAACGCTATCACAATACCTTTGACTATATTCCCTATGCTGAACTTTTCGTCCCCATGTTAAAACAATTCTTTAAGAATTTTATACAGACTTTTTTTTTAAGAAAGTGAATTAAAAAAATACTAAGTTTATTTATTTTGAGAGAGAGAGAGAGCACAGCATTTTGAGGGACAGAGAGAGAGGGAGATAGAGAATCCCAAGCAGGCTCCATGCTGTCAGCATGAAGCCTGACATGGGCTTAATCTTAAGAGTACTGATATCATGACCTGAGCTGAGATCAAGAGTCAGAGGCATAACAAACTGAGCCACCCAAGCACCTCTGTTTAGAGACTTCTGTTTTTGTTGCCTAAGCCATTACTCAATCCTTTGAATTGATTTTTTTTGTGTGTGGTTGTTGTTAATTTTCATGGCCTAGAATATTTGTTAGCCTTAGATTTTCCATGATTTTTCTGCTAGACATTAAGCGAAAAGAAGGCAATCCTTAATGACTTACCTCCATTTGAAAAGAAAATTTCACTTACTCCTTCTCTTAACCTTACACAATCTGAATTCCAATTTCTAATTTAGACACTGTAGGAACGTCCTTTTGTTCTTGGCATATGAATGTCAAAAGCTTTCTGCATTTCTTGCTCTGTACTCCACATAGCTGTATTCTGGGTGGATAATCCTCTGTGACTACTTGGTGAATGTTTCTGTAGCCAACCTGACTTCATTTCATGTTTCAGTATTATTGAATAGTGATTATTTAAGTTCTTCCCTGTATTTTAAACTTAAGGCATTAATCATTTCTAGCCTAAACTATATTTCTTTTGTAATCATCAACAGAATGGAATACATGTAAAGTTTTTTTAATTTAATATTTATTCTTTACCTACAGGCATAGATGCTTCTTTGCCTTCCAAGTGTAACAGACACTCACTGGTTTCCTGAGTAGATATTTCTGAATCATTTCTGACTCCTTTATCTCCTGACCTCTTATATTTAATCAGTTACAAGTCTTTTCTGTTTGACCTGTGTAATATCTCCAATATACCCTATTCTCATTTTCTTGCTGGAGTAGAAACATTTGAACTGTGTGCAAAGTATATAATGTGACATCTTAAAAGTTCACCCTGGAAACTTTTTAATTAGACCCTTTTCCTCACAACTTAAGGCACATAGGTCTCCTAACAAGCTCTAAAGCAATTTTACTTGTTTTTTTTTCTTTTTTCATTAATTATTTATGTATTTTTAAATTTATCCAAGTTAGTTAGCATATGGTGCAACAATGATTTCAGGAGTAGATTCCTTAATACCTCTTACCCATTTTACCCATCCACACCCCCCCAACCCCTCTAAGAACACTCTGTTTGTTTTCCATATTTAAGAGTCTCTTATATTTTGTCTCCCTCCCTGTTTTTATATTATTTTTGCTTCCCTTACCTTATATTCATCTAGTTTGTGTTTTAAAGTACTCATATAGTGAATTCATATGATATTTGTCTTTCTCCAACTGACTAATTTCACTTAGCATAACACCCTTTAGTTCCATACATGTAGTTGCAAATGGCAAGATTTCATTCTTTTTCATTGGCAAGTAATAGTCCATTGTATATATATACCACCTCTTCTTTACCCATATATCCATTGATGAACATTTGGGCTCTTTCCATACTTTGGCTATTGTTGATAGTGTTGCTATAAACATTGGGGTGCATGTGCCCCTTTGATACAGCACACTTGTTTCCCTTGGATAAATACCTAATAGATCAAGTGCTGGGTCATAGGGTAGTTCTATTTTTAATTTTTTGAGGAATCTCCATACTGTTTTCTAGAGTGGCTGCACCAGTTTGCATTCCCACCAGCAGTGCAAAAGGGTTCCTCTTTTTCCATATCCTCACCAACACCTGTTGTTGCCTGAGTTGTTAACGTTAGCCATTCTGACAAGTGTGAGGTGGTATCTCATTGTGGTTTTGATTTGTAATTCCCTGATGATGAGTGATGTTGAGCTTTTTTTCATATGTCGGTTGGCCATCTGGATGTCTTCTTTGGAGAAGTGTTTATTAAGGCCTTTTGCCCATATCTTCACTGGATTATTTGTTTTTTGGGTGTTGAGTTTGATACATTCTCTATTGATTTTGGATATTAGCCCTTTATCTGATATGTCATTTGCAAATATCTTCTCCCATTCTGTCAGTTGCATTTTAGTTTTGCTGATTGTTTCCTTCACTGTGAATAAGCTTTTTATTTTGATGAGGTTCCGATAGTTCATTTTTGCTTTGGTTTCCCTTGCCTCCAGAGACATGTCGAGTAAGAAGTTGCTGTGGACAAGGTCAAAGAGGTTTTTTTGCCTGTAAAGCAATTTTACTTGTACAGATCTTCCTCAACTTATGGGGTTATGTCTCAGTAAATCCATATGTTGAAGATATGGTAAGAAAAAAGAGTCCAATGAACATCTAGTTCCATTTACCTTGTAGCTCTCAAAATGTAGGGAGCATAAAACTCGCCTGCAACTTGGGGACCTGGGTGGTTCAGTCAGTTGAGTGTCAGACCTCGGCTCAGGTCATGATCTCATGGTTCATGGGTGTGAGCTCTGTGTCGGGCTTTGTGCTGATGGCTCAGAGCCTGGAGCCTACTTCAGATTCTGTGTCTCCCTCTCTCTCTCTGCTCCTTTGCATTCTCTCTCTCCCTCTCAAAAATAAATATTAAAACACCTGGAACTTGTTAAACCTGAGAATCTTGTGTCCCCATCACAAAGATTCTGAGTCCGTGGATTTGGGGCCAGACCTCATTATCCTGCATTTCGAATAAGCTCCCAGATGATGTTGATACTGCTGGTTTGAGGACTGCACTAGACAGCAGGCTATGCCCTAACCTATCTATATCCCTTGACTGTATTCCCCTCCAGAAAATTGAGAATATTCCTTATTTAAGCTGGAAAACTAAACTGCTTGTCCAAAGAATGCTGAAAATATTTAACTAAATTTTGCATTTTAAAATCTAGTTGTTGGCTAAAGAGTATACTTTAAGCTGGCATTCTCCCAAAAAGTTTTTAAAAATAGATCCTTAAGAGCTGTATCTTCTTTCCACTTTGAGGACTATCAAACATGTTTTGAATAAAGAAGAGATTTTAAACATATTAACTCTAGAGAACTCACCCTGTTCGATATACGCTAATATACCAGCTGGAGCCTGCCTGAGATTCTTTCTCTCTCTCTCTCTCTCTCTGCCCCTCCTTACTGCGCTCACTCATGCTCTCTCTCTCTCTCTAAAATAAACATTAAAAAACATAAGAAAACTTATGCATAAACTGGCACATTCAGGGAAAGGAATGGTCCTAGAGCAATGAAAATGAATGAACTACTGCCACACACAACATGGGTACGTTTCAAAAACATTGCACTGAGAAAAGAAGGTGGACATAAAAAGATATTTTCTATATTAATTTATATAAAGTTCAAAGCCCATCAACATTACTTTAGGTGTTGGAATTTAGGATTAGGAAACTGATTACCTGGACGGGAGAGGGACAATGAAAGGGAAAAGTATGAACAGAGCTTCTGGGGTTCTGGTAATGTTCTATTTACAAAATGGTGTTTATATGGCTGTGTGTGCTTAGAACTGTAGACTTCTGACATGCACATGTTTTTTACAAATATATTATGGTTCAATAAAATTTTGGTGTTGACTTTTTGAAGTATAAATTGATTCATAGCACTTTTCTGTTAAAGCTTTAGAAAGCTTTCCATCCAAACTCCTTACTGACAGCTACAAAAGCCTTTGTTGGCCCTGACTACTTTTCTAATCTCTCTTTTCACCTCTAACAATGGCAGAATCACTGGATAGTCCATCTTCTTGTGTGTGCACATACACACATATAATTTCTTCTTGGGACAAGTGAATTTTGTAATGGCTCTTAATTACTATTTGCTATTTAATTGACATGCTTAGTAAGCAGATATTTGAGGCTATATAGACTATATAGAAAAGAAGCAAGATGAAATCAGGACCCTAAAACTGCAAAATTGAAAAAAAATTGTTAGCAAAAGAGAAACCTGCAAAAGATACTGAAAAGAATAAACAATGGGTAGTAAGAAACCAAGAAAAGTGAGTATGACTGAAGCCTGAAGGGAAAGAATTTCTACAAGAAGAAACTGGCCATCCATAGCAAATGATACAGTGATAGCTAGTCTTGTATGTCAACTTGGTGGTGCCATGAGGAAACCAGATATTTGGTCAAACACTATTCTGGGTATTTCTATGAGGGTATTTTTGGAAAATATTAACATTTAAATCAGTTGACTTTGAGTTAAGCAAATTGCCCTCCATACTGTGGGTAGGCCTCATCCAATCAGTTGAAGGCTTGAATAGAACAAAAAGACTGGCCTCCTTCAAGCCAAAGAAAATTCTCTAACAGGCTGCCTTAGGACTTCATGGACTTAGTTTGCAACATTGGATCTTCCTGATTCTACAGCCATGGTCTGTGGACTTGACTGGAATATCAGCTTCTCTAAGTCTTTAGCATGCTGGCCCACCCTGAAAATTTTGGACTTCCTAGCTTCCATGATTGTGTGAGCCAATTCCTTATAATAAATATTATATTTCCTATTGGTTCTGTTTTTCTGGAGTATCTTGACTAATACCAATACTAAGAAGGTCTCAGGATGGGAGTAGACTTGATTGTTCATTTCTTCCAAACATCAGTAGTCTTGACTTTGTTTAGAGCTGTTTAGTGAGTTGGTGCATATAGAAATTCAGGTGGAATAATCTTCAGTGGAACTAAGATATCGGAAATGGAGTTGGAAGGAAGAAACTCTTTTGCAAAGTCCTGGAGGCATATAAACAGGGCAATAGAGGACATCGATTTAGAGGAGGACTTTTTTTTTTTTTTTGTAATGTGCGAAATTAAGACATGTTTGAAAACCAGCAGGCTTGCTTCCAAACAGGCAGTAAGGGAGGGAATGGGGTATAGATTTCAAGGGAAGTTGGTGAATTTAGATGAAATGTAGAACACCTTATTTAACTGTAACAAGACCAAAAAGAGTAAAGATACATTCAGACTGCTGTTTTGGTGTTGGAAGATAAGTAAGCTTTCATCTGAATGCAACTATCTTATAAGAAATAATCACCTAGGTGTGCTGAAGGATTCTGAAGAAAACTAAAAGTTAAATAGTCATCCTCAAGAGTTGGTAAAGTAAATTTACTAGACAAGTGCAGTAGGATTATCTTGGTATTGAGTGTTCATTTATGATTTTGAGGATATATTGAAAGTCTGTTACCAGTGGCATGGTTCTGTTTTATTGGCATTGGTTGATTAAAGGCAGGTGTAGGCAATGCAAGTCATTTGTTTAGCAATGGTTGGGGTTTTGTTAGAGATAGGAAAAAAAAGGTAAAGTTAAAATTTTTACAATGAAGGGTTATCTCTTTGGTAAAATGGGATCTAAGGGCACGAACGGTGGGGAGAGATGTTGAGAAAGTGGTAGAAGCTATGGATGGAAGATCTCAACCAAGTCATCAAATTGCTACCGTGGAACAGAAGAATAGATGGTGCCATATGATTAGGCATGTGATTGTCACTAGAACTAATTAGGTTATGTGTGTCTTAAATGCCTGTGAATATGAACTTAACCATAGTGAACAAAGTAGCTAAGTTTTTACAAAGCATGGTCACTCCTGGAATTGATAATAGACAGACTTTTGGGCAAACTTAGTATCTAGAATTTTGGAGTCATTAAACTATAAAGCTATTGAATACTTGGTGAAAAACAGTAAAAAGTCTCTTATACGTTTCCAATATCTATCTCACTGAAGTCTCGTTTCACAAGCTTTTTAACATTTCTAATAAGTTAAAGATCTAGAAACTGGAAATAAACTGTACCATACTCATTATCATTCAATATGTTTATTATGCTATTGGTATTTTATTAAAAGTGAAGTCTTTCATTATGATGAATTAAAACATATTTAAATATAAACATAGATTCACTCTCAAGTTCACTTCACAAAAATTTAGTGATTTAAGGTCTTAATCTTTTCAGTGAAATAGCGTTTTTTTTTTTTTCCAGAAATTCTGAAAGCTGTGTGGAAAATGTAGCATTCAACGATTTGTTATTTTTTAAGTAAATAATGAAGGACAGATATAGTAGAATGTGGAATTAATTGTCAAATAGACCAAAATCAAAATATAAAAAGAATGAGAGAATTGATCCCTTGAGGGACGTTGGTATGATGAACACTCTGAATTTGCTCCCTCCTTACTTGCTTTCTGCCATCTTGTAGACATTGGAAAGCTAATACCTGTACTCACTCATGGAATGGGAACTGAGCTGATTTTTTGGAATGGAGTAGTTTTAAATGAGAATAAACTAATGTAGTCAAGATTGTGAGTGCCAGGTAAAGATAAAGTCATCAAGAGTGGTTTTCTTTTTTTACCTCTACTATTACACTTAAAGCTCCAAGATGTTAAGGAGCATGATCATAAAGCTTTCTCAATATTCTGATGTGCTGCTTTATTACATTTAAGAAATACTAAACTTGGTTCATCGGCTCTGAATTAGTGACTTTTACAGCTGATACTTACTTGTCATTATTTCCCAACTTTAGTTAGAGATGGGCCTCACAGAATTAGATCGGACAGCAATGAAGACTTAGAAATTTATATACTCATTCATATAAATTGGCAAATTATGCATAGATTCAAAACAATCTACATGCGTTTAATGAAGATTCAGACATACCTCTCAATTTGTAACAGATTTCAGTTAGCAGTCAGTGTGTGGTGAAAATACCATAGTCTTTCCGGTCAGGCAAACTTGGGATAGAATTCACACTCTGTCATTTGCGAGACATCTAGGTTACCTAAGGGCTTTGAGTATGTGTTTCCTTGTTTTAAAATGAGGGTGATTATATCTACTTCACACTGAGAATTATATGAGCAAATGTAGGAAAAACCTGCTGGGTTCCTGGTAGGTGCTCTCTAAATGTTTACTTTGGTCTCGAGGAGTCAGAGTAGGTTCAGCCACAGTAATCATCTTTATGATAGCACTTAAAATGTCAACTAAATGGTGTGTTAACTATGAATAGCAAATTCAAATAATTACCCTGGCAGGAAGGATTTCCACAGTAAGATGAAATAATTGTCTATACTTAGGAAAACGGTTTAATTACTGAGTTTTCGTTTGGGTCTCCTATTGTTCTCTAGAATGTTTGCACTTCCACTAAACTAGTGAAGAATTTAGTTTCAATATTTGCTTCCTGCTTTTGAAGTACATCTTGCAAAGGACCTGGCCCTGACAACTTATTGATTAGCTGGAGCCGCAAGGTATTCATCTTACCTGCCACCATTTATTGACTTCCTAACTGTAGAAGCCACCTGAGTCTCAGTTACCATCGTCACTCACCTGGATGATAAAATAACCTCTGAAGTATTTTGTTGACAATCCACATTCCACAGGTCAGTGAAAGTGATTTGTCCGAAAACTGAAATCAGAATCCTGTTCTCCTCCCATTTAAACCATGTCACATACTTCTAATTGCATTTAGAATAGAATCTCCAACTACAGCCTGCAGATCCTCCATGGGGCTACCCGTCTCTGCAAGTTCATCTGATCCCTCCTCCGCTCCATCATGATCTTTCACCCAGCTGGATGCTTCTCAATTCTTCCAACACAGTGAAACCTCATGCACCACGCTACACAGCGTGTAGCTCATGCTGCTTCCTTGGCCTGGAATGCTCTTTTTCACATTCTTTAAATGATTATTTTCTTTTTCCCCTTTACTTCTCAGCATGAGAAAATGTTAGCTCTGCTGAAAGGTCTTTCTTTATGAACATCTGTAAGAGGTCAGCTCTTACTTTCCTGGTTACCTTACTCTACATGGTACTTTTATATCCATTTATTTGTCCATTGTCTTGCTTTTACTATTTATATGTGTTGCTGACTAGAATATATTCTACCTCTGTCTTGCTCACCTTTGTATTTCTAAAACTGAATTGTCAAAGTATGTATGGTGAGTGACAGCGATGTATAAACTGATGTTTGGTTGAAGGTATGCACACTTGGGTGTTCTACAGAGAAGTTGGTCCAAAATAGGAAGGCACACCCACATCCACAACTCTTTCCATTTTTCTTTACAGATCAGAAAAGCAGAGGTGAGGGGACTCCATTTCTAAGGGCAAATCACAGCATGCCTACACATTCATAGCTTTTGTAAGCATAGCTAATGTGTCCTCTTATCCAAGTTGATTTATCTGAATGAATGAACAAAACTAAATGTTATGATCTAGTAGTAACATAAATTAAATAATTGCAGTTTCTGGCCCAGTAGGAAATAGAGCTTGTCTGGGTACCAAGCAGCATATACTATTAAAATATTTGTTAAGCTAATTAAAATTAATGTCTCAAATTATATTTTAAAAGGTCGAGTGTAAGCCTCAGGGCTCTGCATATATTTGTTAGGTGTTTTATTTCAAGAGTATTTTTTGTTAACAAAACATGATATCTCCTTAAATAGACAATTACCAGAAGAAATTGCACTGGGGGTTGAAAAAAATAGCATTATGTGGGTCAGATTTTCTTCTCTTCTTACCAGGCTTCTGTCTTCTCTGATGAGGATGTACCTCCTACTATGTTTTTAACCTTTTGACATTAAAAGTCGTTTAGATGTGTTTTATGAATAGGCCAGCACCACTTTCAGTCAGCATCAGTTGCCCTCAGGGATGACCATCGAAGGCTCCTCAGCATCCCATTTATGTTCTATTTTTTGTTGGGAAGTTGTTTGGGAAAGTGTAGCATAGGCTTCAGGGGTCACGCAGATTTTGGCTCAAGTCAAGAATTATCAGTCGTTGGGTATTTAATACTCCATGCTTCAGTGTGTCATCCGTTAAGTCAGAGTGAAAAATATTTATAGGATGGGCTGCCAGAAAGACTGTATGCATGCCTAACCTAGAATCATTATTATTAGTGGTTACCTGCTATTATTCTTGGGATCGCAGAATACTTTGGAAACAATGAGCCAATTTAAGTAAGATTATGGACTAAAGCACTGCCTATGCTATTTGTCTTCTATTTACAATTGACTTGCCTTTCTTTCCTCCTTTTTCCTGACTACTTACTTCCTTTCTTCATTTTTAACACTTGGAATTTGCTTTCTACCTAAGAGTTTCGTGAATATTAATAGAGATTTTCCATATTTTGTTCTGCCATGCCCCTCCCCTGTTCAGCCCCCCAAAGACAAAGAAATTCCTAAGATAAAAAATTACAAATCTATCTTGCTTTGACAATGATATCTATGGTAAATTTAGATAGACATATAGTGTAAGACACATTTTGTGTAGATTTTATATTGGATATAGTATAAAATTGTACTGACCAGAATTTTTTTCTAGAACATGGTATACCAAATACACAATACAATCTAAAAATTTGTTGCAATTAGACATAAAAATTTAGAAATTTTAACAAAATATGCATGCCCAAAGAAAACCAACATACTACTGCTGGTAATGTTTATTGATGCTACATTATATACCCGGCATTTAGTGAAGCCCTTTTTGTGTGTTATTTTAAAAACTGTCTTCTGTTTGCCAGCCATTTGAGGTATTTCTTCCCTGCTCTATTCCTATCATTTGTTTATTTTGCTTTCTTTTCAAAGAGGGCATTTAATTTTTTAATATTTTGGATTTTTGAATGTTTGAAACAAATTTGCAGTGCTCTCTTATTTTTTTCTTTCAAGATTTTATTTAAATTCAAGTTAGTTAACATAGAGGGTAGTATTGGTTTCAGGAGTAGAATGTCGTAATTCATCACTTACATATAACACCCAGTGCTCATCACAACAAATGTCCTCCTTAATGCCCATCATTCATTTAGCCCATCCCCTACCAACCTCCCCTCCAGCAACTCTGTCTGTTCTCTCTAGTTGAGAGACTCTTATGGTCTGCTTCCCTCTGTTTTTATATTCTTTTATTTTTCCATTTCTTTCCCTATGTTTATCTGTTTTGTTTTCTAAATGTTACATATAAGTGAAATCGTATGGTATTTGTCTTTCTCTAACTTATTTTGCTTAGCACAATACATCCTAATTCCATCCTCACCATTCCAAATGGCAAGATTTCATTCTTTTCGATGGCTTATAATATTCTATTTTACACACACACATATACACATCACATCACATCTCCTTTACATTCATCAATCAATGGACATTTGGGCTCTTAATTTGACTACTGTTGATAGGGCTGCTATAAACACTGGGGTGCATGTGATGCTTCAAATCTGCATTTTTGTATCCTTTGGATAAATACCTAGTAGTGCAATTGCAGGGTGGTAGTGTAGTTTTATTTTTAACTAATTGAGGAACCTCCATACTGTTTTCCACAATAGCTGCACCAGTTTACATTCCCACCAGTAGTGTAAGAGGGTTCCCCTTTCTCCATATCCTCAACAATATCTGTTGTTTCCTGAGTTGTTAATTTCAGCCATTCTAATGGGTGTAAGGTGGTATCTAATTGTAGTTTCAATTTGTATTTCCCTGATGATGATTGATGTTGAGCATACATTCATGTGTCTGTTGGCCATCTGGATGTCGTCTTTGGAGAATGTCTATTCATGTCTTCTACCCATTTCTTCACTGGATTATTTTGTTGGGTGTTAAGTTTTATAAGTTCTTTATAAATTTTTGATACTAGGCCTTCATCAGATGTGTCATTTGCAAATATCTTCTCCCAATTCGAAGGCTGCCTTTTAGTTTTATTGTTTCCTTCACTGTGTAGAAGCTTTTTATCTTGACGAAGTCCCGTTAATTCGTGTTTGCTTTTGTTTCCCTTGCCTCTAGAGACATGTCTAGTAAGAAGTTGCTCCAGCTGAGGTCAAAGATGTTGCTGCCTATGTTCTCCTCTAGGATTTTGATGATTTCCTACCTCACATTTAGGTCTTTAATCCATTTCGAATTTATTTTTGTGTATAGTGTAAGAAAGCGGTCCTGCTTTATCCTTTTTAAAACAGATTTTTTTAGGTTTATGTATTTTTGAGAGAGACACACAGAGTGCAAGCAAAGAAGGAGCAGAGATAAAGGGAGACACAGAACCCAAAGTGGGCTCCAGGCTCCGTGCCATCAGGACAGAGCCTGATGCAGGGTCCAAAATCACAAACTGCGAGGTCATGACCTAAGCCAAAGTCAGATGCTTAACAATTGAGTTGCCCAGGCACCCTGTCCAGTTTCATTCTTCTGCATATTGTCCAGTTTTCCCAACATTTGTTGAAAAGACTGTCTTACTTCTATTGCATGTACTTTCCTGCTTTATCAAAGATTAGTTGACCATATAGTTGTGGATCCATTTCTGGGTTTCCTATTCTCCATTGGTTTGTGTGTCTATTTTTGTGCCAGTACCCTAACTGTCTCGATGATTACAGCTTTGTAATGTAATACAGCTTGAAGTCCAAAATTGTGATGCCTCCAGCTTTGGTTTTCTTTTTCAACATTACCTTGACTATTCAGGGTCTTCTTTGTTTCCATAGAAATTTTTGGATTGTTTGTTCTAATTCTGTAAAAAGTGCTTATATCATTTTGATTGGGATTGCATTGAATGTGTAGATTGCTTTGGGTAGTATAGACATTTTAACAGTATATGTTTTTCCAATCCATGAGCATGGCATGTTTTTCCATTTCTTTGTGACTTCTTCAATTTCTTTCATAACCATTATATAGTTTTAAGAGTACAGATATTTTACCTCTTTGGTTAGGTTTTTTTCTAGATATCTTATGGGTTTTGGTGCAATTGTAAATGGACTCCTTGATTTTTCTCTCTGCTGCTTTATTATTGGTGTATAGAAATGCAACAACTTTCCGCATGTTGATTTTATGTCCTGAGACTTTGCTGAATTCATGTATCTGTATTAGCAATTTTTTGGTGGAGTCTTTCCGGTTTTCTATACAGAGTATCATGTCATCTGTAAAGAATCAAAGTTTGACTTCTTCCTTGCCAATGTGGATGCCTTTTATTTCCTTTTGTTGTCTAATTGTTGAGGTTAGGACTTCCAGTATTATGTTTCACTTCCAGTAGTTGTTAAAGTGGACATCCCTGTCATGTTTCTGACCTTAAGGGAGAAAGCTCTCAGTTATTCCCCATTGAGAATAATATTAGCTGTAGGTCTTAGTGGCGGTCCAGCCGCCACAGAATCGAACGGTTCCTAATAGGGGGGTGAGGATGAACTGATACACAAGGCACAGTTGTTAAGGGAGGGCTGGCGCTCCCAAGTATCACCAGCCCCGAGTTTATTTTCACTCGGGTATTTATGCACAATCTGAGGGTGGTGTACGTGCGAGGCATGTCTTCTACCACAAGTTCTCAGCATGACGTTATCCAGAAGCACTTGTGACAGTTATCCAGGCAAAATGTATTTTGCTATATCAAACTTTACAAAAGCATTCTGAACCTCCCCACACGACCTGGCTGCGGTCCTGATTCCAGGACAAAGGCTGCACTCAAAGTCTCTGGCTCCCAACACCGCTCAAGGCCTCTGGCTCACATCTCTCAAGGCCTCTGGCTTCCAACATCTCCCCCTTTTTTTATTTTTTAGGCAATCAAGCGTTCTGTCTCCCTAAGAAGGCCAGGTGACAGTGCCTGTCTTAGGTGTCCCTGAGAGATTTCCTTAACTTACCCGTCATTGGTACCTACACTCCGTCGTGCAGGCCCTGTCTTAGGTTGTTAAGGATTCCTCAGAGTACTTACCCGTCACCGCCTATTCTGTCCCTTTATGCTTGTTGCACGGGTGGATGAGTCTTTAGACTCAGCATGTGGAGCTCAGAAGCAACATTTAAAATTGCATTTTTTTCCAAGCGAAGGAAGAGTGGCAGCAAGAGTAAGATTATCAATATCCCCAAGATTGCGGAGCCCAGCGAGAGCAAGAGATGAGGCAGTCCACCCCAGTCCCCTAAGGGAGAGAAAGCACGCCTGAGGTTGTTCAGAATGTCATCCGCAACCTGAGCGGGATTAAACTGCAGTGAAGGAGCAGAACTTAAATCTAAGATTTCTTTATGCAACATAAACATATCTTTGGTTTCATTTGCATTAACCCATAAGCCCATCAATTGTTTTTTAATATGATCCCAAGGAATTTTACTACTATTATAAGTAACATTAGTAACACAAATATCCTGATAGGCTGCATGGCATCATAAGTGTTGTCTAATTCTTAGACCTTGCACCTCTTCTCCAAGGTACAATATCATATCATACAGTGCATTCACCTTTTGTTCCAATTTACGATCTACGCTTTGAGTCTGTAAGGTCTTACTGACATTGTGCGCAAGCTGATTTACATAGGCTGCCATTTGTATTTGCTGAGAGAGCGCCACAGCAGTTGTAGAAGTAGAAGCAATCAAAGCAGTGAGGGCAACAATTCCTGCAATCATCAGTCCCACAACCTGCCTGGGCCTAGACAAAGTGTTGTTTAACTCTTCCAGTACTTGCATGCCTCGTTCATCAAACCAGGGTCCCGTGTGATTCACTGGTAGAAGTACAAAAGGAGGTTGTCTGAGTAACAAAACCTTTGTTCCATTGGATACAACAGAGATACAATTAGTGAGGATACAGTTGTTACAAGAATGTTTAAGAGGAAGACATAGCAGAAGGCACATAGGGATTCCTTGTCCCATACCAGTATAGTTTACTATCTGCTGACTAGCATTGCCAACAGATGCCATAGGATCCCCTAAAGTATCCGAGTCATTGGAGTAGATCTGGACTTGTGAATTCCAATCTACCGGATGCAACACAGGGAGATCAGGAACATAGGCCCAGTATGTCCGATTCTGGCTGCTCGTCGGGTTAGGCTCCCCAGCAGGATCCATAGGAGTAGCATGTCCCACCAATCTTTCCGGCAACCACCGAGGCCCAGGTGCGTCCTGGGGAAAAACACAAACATGTCCTCTTCCCAGATGAGGACTGGATCTGGCCCGTGCCAGGTGCTGGTCAGTGGGTCTTTCCACTTCACCTGGGCATAGGTGTTTTTAGTGGAACAATGCCAGAATCTCTCAGCGGCACTCTTCCCCTGAGCATCCAAAGTCAAAAAACTCAAAATAAAGAGTGCATGGTTTAGGTAGTTCTGTGGAGCAAGAGGGTATAGCTCCCCCTTTTTTATTTTTTAAAGCAAAGGTTCTGAATTTTACCGGAAGAGATTTTATGCTGTGACTCAGCACTGTAAACATCACTGGTATAAGTAGTAAAATAATAATCAACATTAAAATTGAGACTCCAATATTGATCATTATAGAAACAAAAGAGGAATGGTACACAAAGTCAGACAAATTATTATACAAATTGGATGCAATATCATCAGCATTAAACTCTTCTCGAGCTTTGTCAATATCAGTTATTGGCTGATGAAGCTTGACAAGTCAAAACCTATCAGAATGATTCCAGACCCCCCAGTATGTGTTTTTGTATTTTATCCCAAGAGTGTTCAGTTTCATTAAAATGCAAAGGAGTAACACAAACCCATTTTAAATCAGAATGACATCTCAAGGAGGGCTGAACTTTTGAGGTATTTTCTGTCCCACGGACAGAATAGCTTTTTCCAAAACATTAACTTTATCATTTAATTTTTTGATCAATAATTTTTTGAGAGGTTAATGTTATAGTAACATCTTTGGATAGCTCATTAGTAAATTGGGCAGTGTGTACCTCTTGTGCCAGAGCAAGAGCAGAAATGGCCATAGAACCTATAATAGCAATTAGAGCAGTTATACCCAAAATCAAGTCTCCAATAAATATTTTAGGTCACATGAGAGTATTACTGATCTCCTGGATGACTTGTAAACCATAATTATCATACCAGGGAAGAGTTAGGTTTAACAGGAAGCGTAACATAAGGGCATTGCTTAACAATTATTATGGTTTTATATTAATGTTTGGAGATATATAACCTGTCAAAGTATAAGCAAAATAGGTAACAGAATAACTTCTATTTGCAGTCAGGACAACATAAAGCACACCCTGTGTGGTCGTGGAGATAAGAATTGTATAAGGTGTTTGTACACAAGTTTGAACATTATAAGGTGTCAGTTTTGCTGGTTGAGTCAATGTGACCAGGCAAGCAACAGCATCTAGGTCCCGGTGTGGGTGGTGCTAGTGTCCTGTGGGCTTGGGCTGGTCTTGTCAGGCAGCGGCTCAGTGGCTGGTAGCGGGGTGGAGGAAGGTGAATCTTGTTTGGTGGTGGAGGCACAGAGGATTCCACATAGGGCTGAACTAGGCGCTCTGGAATCCACAGCAGGGAGTCAGGACTCTGTGAAAAAACTTAAGCATACCCTTGACCCCAGGTTAATATTACATCCTATTAAACATTTTGAAGGCGGCTGATGTATAAGGAGGGCCATTGTCTGTTTTTAAGGCTTTGGGGATTCCCAAGTAGGAAAAAAAAAAATAGATGTTGAGAAACATCCTTAAAGGCTTCCCCTGTTTGTGCTGTGGCAATGATGACATGAGAATGAGTATCCACAGTAACATGAATATAAGCTAATTTTCCAAGGAACTGATATGAGTGACGTCCATCTGCCACAACCCGTTTGACTTTACTCCTTGAGGGTTAACTCCCTAAACAGTGCTGTTTTGAAAAGAAGTTGGGCAAGTTTTGTAATTTTAAAAAATTTGACGAGACTGCTGTCTAGTAATGTCAAATTGCAGTTTTAATACCTTAGAATTCTGATGATGTAAGGCATGTGATTTTATAGCCTGAGAAATTTTATCTTATTAATAAAACTAATGTTGGAGTAAGTTTGTTTGCCAGTTTATTTTTGAAGGTCAATGGCCCAGGCAAATGAGAGTGGGCACATATATGACCTATGAAAAAAGGCAAATGTGTGTTTAAAAGCACAACCTGAAGCTGAAAGAGAAGGTTAGAAATTTCCGTTTTGTGACAAGGTATTATTGTAGTTTCTATGTGAGGAAATAAACCTGTCATATGTTTTTAATCAGTGCAGAGTTCTTTACATTTATCAGTCTTAAGAACATTTCACAGAACTTTAACTGCTAGAAACCTTAGTCTCCAGTAAGAACCTAAATAGTAACCAATTGTGAACTCTGTTATATTAGAATTTGTTAGATGGCAAACTTATGAATCCATTAAGCACAAAGCATGTTTTTTCATAGTTCCAAATATCCTTAGTTTTTTGCAACAGGTCTAAAGTATAAACCTACACTTAGTAATTAGTGCTTTAGTTTCTTATCTCGTTAGATAGCCAATGAATTCAATCTCAAGTTCTCATGCAAGCCAAACTTTTAACACTTTCAGTTACCAAGGACTTTGAAAACTGTCTTAACATTTATCCATAAAAACTATGAGGCAAAGTTAACCATTATTTTCAGGCTTCCTTTTGCTAACAAATTGGAAGAGATAACATGAGCTTGTTTGACCTTCAGTAAGCCTTAGTAGAATAAAGTTTCATATTTAATGCTGATAACTTTAAAGACAGATCCATCAAACCTAAATTTATTTAAACACCAAATACGGTTTCATCTACTATTTAAATCCTGGGAAGTTTGTTAAAACCTCAGGAAATTATTATAAAGCATGTCCTAAATACAGATCACTATAAATGTTTTTTTTTTTTTTTTACAACAGACCCAGAAGCTCCAAGTCTCCATGTACTATTTTGCTCTTTTATTTTATTTTTTTAATTTTTTTTTAATTTAAAATAGTTTATTTTCAAATTGGTTTACATAAAACACCCAGTGTTCATCCCAACATGTGCCCTTTTTTAATGCCCATCACCCCCTCTCCCCCCCCCATCTCCCTCACCCTCAGTTTGTTCTTAGTCTTTGAGAGTCTCTTATGTTTTATCTCCCTCCCTCTCTGTGTCTTTTTTTTTCTTTCCCCTCTTCCCCTCCCCCTGGTTTTTGCTTAGTCTCACCAAGTCCACCTATTCGTGGAAACATATGGTATCTGTCTTTTTCTGACTGACTTATTTCACTTAACATAATACCCTCCAGTTCCATCCATGTTGCTACGCATGGCCAGATTTCATTTTTTCTCATTGCCACATAGTAGTCCATTGTATATATGTACCACATCTTCTTTATCCACTCGTCAGTTGACGGGCACTTAGTTTCTTTCCATGTTTTGGCTATTGTCGAAAGTGCTGCTATGAACATTGGGGTACACGTGCTCCTATGCATCAGCAATCCTGTGTCTCTTGGGTAGATTCCTAGCAGTGCTATTGCTGGGTCATACGGTAGCTCTATTTTCATTTTTTTGAGGAACCTCCACACCGTTTTCCAGAGTGGCTGCACCAGTTTGCATTCCCACCAACAATGTAGGAGGGTGCCTACTTCTCCACATCCTCGCCAGCATCTATAGTTTCCTGATTTGTTTATTTTAGCCACTCTGACTGGTGTGAGGTGGTATCGCAGTGTGGTTTTGATTTGTATTTCCCTGATGATGAGTGACATTGAACATCGTTTCAAGTGTCTATTTGCCATCTGAATGTCCTCTTTGGAGAAGTGTCTATTCATATCTTCCGCCCATTTCTTCACTGGGTTGTTTGTTTTTCGGGTGTGGAGTTTGGTAAGTTCTTTATAGATTTTAGATATTAGTCCTTTATCCGATATATCATTTGCGATGATCTTTTCCCATTCCGTTGGTTGCCTATTCGTTTTGTTGGTTGTTTCTTTTGCTGTGCAGAAGCTTTTTATCTTGATGAGGTCCCAATAGTTCATCTTTGCTTTTAATTCCCTTGCCTTTGGAGACGTGTCAAGTAAGAAATTGGTGCGTCTTAGGTCAAAGAGGCTTTTCCTGCTTTTTCCTCTAGGATTTTGACGGTTTCCTGTCTCACATTCAGATCTTTTATCCATTTAGAATTTATTTTTGTGAGTGGTGTAAGAAAGTGGTCTAGTTTCATTCTTTTGCAAGTTGCTGTCCAATTCTCCCAGCACCATTTATTAAAGAGGCTGTCTTTTTTCCATTGAATACATTTTCCCGCTTTATCAAAGATTAGTTGTCCATATACTTGCGGGTCCATTTCTGAGTTTTCTATTCTATTCCATTGGTCTATGTGTCTGTTTTTGTGCCAATACCATACAGTCTTGATGACCACCGCTTTGTAGTAGAGGTTAAAGTCTGGGATTGTGATGCCTCCCGCCTTGGTTTTATCCTTCAGTATTATTTTGGCTATTCGAGGTCTTTTGTGCTTCCATACAAATTTTAGGATTGTTTGCTCTAGCTTTGAGAAGAATGCTGGTGCAATTTTGATTGGGATTGCATTGAATGTGTAGATTGCTTTGGGTAGTATTGCCATTTTAACGATATTTATTCTTCCAATCCATGAGCATGGGATGTTTTTCCATTTCCTTGTGTCTTCCTCAATTTCCGTCATAAGTTTTTTATAGTTTTCCGTGTAGAGGTCTTTCACATCTTTGGTTAGGTTTATTCCTAGGTATTTGATGGTTTTTGGTGCAATTGTGAAAGGGATTAGCTTCTTTATTTCTCTTTCTGCTGCTTCATTGTTGGTGTACAGAAATGCCACCGATTTCTGTACATTGATTTTGTATCCTGCAACTTTGCTGAAATCACGGATCAGTTCTAGTAGGCTTTTGGTAGATTCCGTCGGGTTTTCCATGTAAAGTATCATGTCATCTGCAAAAAGTGAAAGTTTGACTTCCTCCTTGCCAATCTTGATGCCTTTTATTTTGTTTTGTTGTCTGATTGCTGATGCTAAGACTTCCAACGCTATGTTAAATAGCAGTGGCGAGAGTGGACACCCCTGTCGTGTTCCTGATCTCAGGGGGAAGGCTTTCAGTTTTTCCCCATTGAGGATGATATTAGCTGTGGGCTTTTTATATATGGCTTTTATGATGTTTAAGTATGTTCCTTCTATCCCGACTTTCTCGAGAGTTTTTATTAAGAAAGGGTGCTGTATTTTGTCAAATGCTTTTTCTGCATCTATTGACAGGATCATATAGTTCTTATCTTTTCTTTTGTTGATGTGATGTATCACGTTGATTGATTTGCGAATATTGAACCAGCCCTGCAACCCAGGGATGAATCCTACTTGATCATGGTGGATAATTCTCTTTATGTGTTGTTGGATTCGATTTGCTAGTATCTTATTGAAAATTTTTGCATCCATATTCATCAGGGATATTGGCCTGTAATTCTCCTTCTTTGCTGGATCTCTATCTGGTTTGGGAATCAAAGTGATGCTGGCTTCATAGAATGAGTCCGGGAGTTTTCCTTCCGTTTCAATTTTTTGGAACAGCTTGAGGAGGATAGGAATTAACTCTGTTTTAAATGTCTGGTAAAATTCCGCAGGAAAGCCGTCTGGTCCAGGGCTTTTATTTGCTGGGAGATTTTTAATAACTGATTCTATTTCTTCACTAGTTATGGGTCTGTTCAATTTTTCTATTTCTTCCCATTTGAGTTTTGGTAGCGTGTGGCTATTTAGGAAGCTGTCCATTTCTTCCAGATTGCCAAGTTTGGTGGCATATAATTTTTCATAGTAGTCTCTGATGATTGTTTGTATCTCTGAGGGATTGGTTGTAATTTCTCCCTTTTCATTCACGATTTTATCTATTTGAGTTCTCTCTCTATTCTTTTTGAGAAGCCTGGCTAGAGGTTTGTCTATTTTGTTTATTTTTTCAAAGAACCAGCTTTTGGTTTCATTGATCTGTTCCACTACCTTTTCTGTCTCCATATGGTTAATTTGTGCTCTGATCTTAGTTATTTCTCTCTTTCTGCTGGGCTTGGGTTGTTTTATTTGTTCTGCTTCTAGTTCCTTTAGGCGCGCGTTAGAATTTGTGTTATTGATTTTTCTTGTTCTTGAGATGGGCCTGGATTGCAATATATTTCCCTCTCAGGACTGCTTTTGCTGCGTCCCAGAGCGTTTGGATTGTTGTATTTTCATTTTCATTTGTTTCCATGTATTTTTTAATTTCTTCTCTGATGGCTTGGTTGACCCAGTCATCTTTTAGTAGGTTATTTCTTAGCCGCCATGTTCTTGGATATTTTCCAGGCTTTCTCCTGTGGTTGATTTCAAGTGTCAAAGCATTGTGGTGTGACAGTGTGCAAGGTATGATCTCAATTCTTTTATATTTATTCAGAGCTTCCCTGTGCCCCAGAATGTGATCTATCTTGGAAAATGTACCGTGTGCAGTTGAGAAGAACGTAAATTCCTTTGCTTCTGGATGAAGGACCCTAAAGATGTCTGTGAGGCCCATCTGTTCTAATGTGTCGTTCAGGGCTATTGTTTCTGTGGAGATTTTCTGATTTGTGGATCTATCCAATGCTGAGAGTGGAGTGTTGAGATCCCCTACTATTAGGACATTTTTATCGATGAGGTTGCTAATGTTTGTAATTAGTTGTTTTACAAATTTGGGTGCCCCTGAATTCGGTGCGTAGATATTTACAATTGTTAGCTCTTCCTGCTGGATGGTCCCTGAGACTATTATATAATGTCCTTCTTCATCTCTTATTACATCGTTCATTTTAAAGTCTAATTTGTCTGATAGAAGTGTGGCTACTCCGGCTTTCTTCTGCCTTCCAGTAGCATGGTAGATAGTTTTCCATCCCCTCACTTTCAATCTGAAGGTGTCTTCAGGTTTAAGATGAGTTTCTTGAAGACAGCAAATAGATGGGTCTTGTTTTTTAATCCATTCTGTTACCCTGTGTCTTTTGATTGGCGCATTTAGTCCATTTACATTCAGTGTCAATATTGAAAAATATGGGCTTACAGTCACTGTATTATCTGTAGGTTTCATGATTGTAAGGCTGTCCCTGGCAGTTTGTGTTCTTTGCAGGTTTGCCTTCATAGAATGCCCCTCAGGATCTCTTGCAGTGCTGGCTTATTTGTGATAAATTCTTTTAGTTTTTGTTTGTTGGGAAAAACCTTGATCTCTCCTTCTATTCTGAATGACAGGCTAGCCGGATACAGAATTCTTGGTTGCATGTCCTTCTTGCTCATCACATTGAAGATATCCTGCCATTCCTTTCTGGCTTGCCAAGTTTCTGTAGATAAGTCTGCTACTACCCTTATAGGTCTCCCTTTGTATGTGAGGGTTCTTTTGTCCCTAGCTGCTTTCAGGATTCTCTCCCTATCTTTGTATTTTGCCAGCTTCACTATGATGTGCTGTGCAGAAGGTCTATTCAAGTTACATCTGAGGGGAGTTCTCTGTGCCTCTTGGATTTCCATGCCCTTTTCCTTCCTCATGTTGGGGAAGTTCTCAGCAATGATTTGTTCCAGAACCCCTTCGACTCCTTTCTCTCTCTCTTCTTCCTCTGGGACTCCTATGATACGGATATTGTTTCTTTTGAGTTCATCGCTCAGCTCTCGAATTCTCCTTTCCTGTTTCTGGATCAGCTTCTCTCTCTTTTTATCTGCTTCCTCTTTTTCAATGATTTTGTCTTCTAAGGCACTAACTCTTTCCTCTACCTCTTCAATCCGTGCTGTGGCTGCTTCCAGTTTCCCCTGTATTTCTTCTAATTTCTTCTTTAATTCTTCCTGACCGTTTTTAAGGTCCTTGAACTCTGCTGCGTGGGACCCCTTGCATTCATCTAAGCTTTTTTCAAGGCCAGCGATTAGTTTTATGATTGTCATTCTATATTCTTGTTCTGTTATGTTGCTTATATCTGTTTTCATTAATTCTTGAGCTGTCACTGCTTCTTGTGGATTCTTTTGAGGAGAATTCCGTCTCGTCATTTTGGCTGGATGTGTTTTGGGTTGTTTCTTGAAGTTGCCCTGGAAAGGAAAACAGACTGACAGACAAACAGAAAACAGAAATACTCAAACGTACTAACAAATGATACAGATAAGCGGTTCACAACAGCAAAAAGAATAACAAATAACACTCTGAGGACAATGTCCTGAAATACCAGCTACACGGTAAGGACAGGGTGTGTACTGTGCTGGTGGCCGAGCGTCTACAGAGAGAATAATGACAGTTCCAGGGGAAAGAAGGAAATGGTCTTTGCCCGGGTAGAGTGACTAAAGAGCTTATTCCAGACTGAGAGAAATCAGAATAAGGACGGTTACAAGGAAAAAGGAATGAAGACAGAAATTGCTCAGGTGAGATTATGTGGCCTGGTTATTCCAGAGAGAGAATAAGGGAAGTACAGAAGGAGATGAAAAACATGCCTTTAGAGAGTGGAATAAGATTTTGTTTAAGTCAGCCAGGCCTCTGGATAGTCGGCTCAGGAGTGGGGATCAGTAAGAAGAATAACGGGGAGCATCTGTTTTAAAAAGAAATGACCTGGAGTTACTCCAGGCAGCGGTCTGAACTTGGCCTCTGTAGCTCCCACGGAGAAGTGTCACTCCTGCGCAGATGGGCGTGGTTTAGTGTAGGCGGGAGTTCTCCACTGAGGCAGGGATGGCTCTGGGAGTGACTTCCTAGGGCTGGTGCTTGTGGGCCCGTAAGACAACAATGGCGTCCCTTCCGTCCTTTGTTCCCAGTCCCAGGGCTTCCACTCGCCCCCTTGTTTGTGTCCTTACTCCGCTATGGGAACCGGCGCAGTGCGGTCCACTGGAAGGTAGGCGCCTGCCTGCTTGCCACCCCCCAACCTTCTGCAAATGTGTCGGGGTTAGAGGTGCTCCACAGGCGACTGAGGGCACCCCCGGCAGCCGGTCGCGCTGAGGGTTCCCCGCTCGCCTGGCCAGGGCGACTTGTGCGCACTCCCCACTCAGGCGACCCCGGTAGCGGCAGTCCCAGCGTTTGATCGCACCCCACAGGGCCCTCCGCGGCGACTAGCGCCTGATCCGGGCTCAGGCGGGCAGCGGCAATGGTCCCAGGTCGCCGGCTCTCCAGGGGATGGTGGCGCGACTGGCGCACAATCCCTGTTGAGGTGGTCCCAGCGATGCAGTGGTCCCAGCAGTTTTTCGCTTTCCACCGGGCGCCCCAGCGGAGACTAGCATGCACTCCCAGTTCCGCCGGCAGCCGCGTGTCTGTCCCAGCGGTTTTTCCGCTCTCCACGGGGCGCAGCAGCGACTAGCGCGCACTCCCCGTTCCGCCGGCAGCAGCCCGCGATCCTGCGGTTGTTCGCTAGGTGGGGCGGGAGGCAGCAGCGGTGCCTGGCGCGCACTCCCCGCTCCAGCGATAGCAGCGGCAGAGGTCCCGCTATTGCTCCCTCCTCACGCTGCTGGCGGCTAAGCAACTCTGGGCCGGGCGGGCTGACTGTGCCTCCGTCCGCGGTCCAGCACAAGGAGAGTTCTGCTGGGTTCTGCTGTTAGACACAGAGCTTCTCCTCCTAAGCCCTGTCTTTAGGGGCTGGATGTTGGTGGACTCCCCCTCTCTGTAGCTCTCCTTCGGATGTTGGACACTTTCCCCGCTGTCCCCGGCTCACCCTCCCCCCAGCTCAGTTTCCCGAGTTCGTTTTGTCCGTTCTCGGTTAGACTCACGGTCTTAGGGCGTTGTCTATGTTTCTTGCGTCCTTGTAAGCTGCTACACCTTTTCTGCCAGGTTCTTGGAGTTGAGAATCTCTCTGTTTCGGTCCCTCTCAATTCAAAAAAACAAGGGAAACTTTGGTCCTCTCTACTCCTCCGCCATCTTGGTCCCCCTCCCCAGATCACTATAAATCTTAAAACTTTATTTATTTAACCAAGGTGGCAGTAAAAGATCCTAAAGGCCAATGTATAACATCATATAGTTAGCAAAACTTAGCTCCTTTAACATTGAAAAGTTTTCGCTAAGCAATTAAAAACCTGATAAAGATGAAATCTAAAGCCTTGGTTTTCTCTATAGACAAAAGAGAAAAACCTCTGTTTACGCTGTCTTATCAAGAGCAGAGTAGTCCAAGAAACCTTTGCATTTTGAACAGAGAGAAAAGCAGAATTTCAACCTTATAGCAGTGTACTTTTAAAATGCCATTCATCTCAACCTTCGTAGAATAAAATTTTATGATTTAAAAGACATATCTATCTTAATAATATTTTATCTATGTCCCCTTAAAAGTTTACTGTTGTTAATTTTTTCTGTGGAACCATTGAGGAGATTTAAGGTTTAAAGGGGCATTATTTGCATTATGGCAGAGCGGGGAGGGGAGCGGAATGCTACCTGAAACATTGAAGAGCCAGAGACCTAGGCTGCACGCCAGGCGGTAATAGAAATGGGAGGACAGAATGGGTGCAGCGGGCAGAGAGAAAAGTTTCACATGGTCCTAAAATCCATAAGCTCAGATAGATGAGCAGATCGCCGAATTTTATTTTCTTTTGTTTTGAATTCTTTGTTTTGTTTTCTTTGTTTTCCACTAGTGGAATTAGGCAGTCTATGTCAGGCCAGAGAGGACAGGGAAGCTCCCGAAACAAAAGGAGTTTCGGCAGCTGCTTGGGAATATTCCTTAAAATCTCTATCCCGAGGTAGACTAGCCAGAGTCAATTAGCTCCAATCATCATATTTATTAACCCAGGGAATGAATGAGAAGCCCTCACATATAGTTAGATTGACCAGAATGTAGAAGGAAAAACAGTGAGAAGGAGAGGGAGAGAGCTATAGAATTTTTGTAATGAGATCTCTCAAAAAGTCTTCTGGCAGAGACTCCTAATAGAGTCTTACTTTACCTCTTACTTTTTTCCCTTTCCTTCTTTGTTTCTTCACTTCCACATATATGTTTAGATATACATGTTTATATACTTTTACATGGTGATGCTGCTTCTGCCTAGCAATAATCCCACAGTCCCTTGGGGCAATGGCCCATAGACTCCTGTGGGTAATGCTTGCATTCCCATTTCAGGGGTTAGTACTGTGTAGGCGATGGAACTGAGGTACAATCCTGCGCTGCCTGGGGTTGCCCGGAACAGTTCTTGAATGGATTTCCCCCTATGGGGTGACTGTCCTCCTTCTGGGATGGTTGTTCCTGCATCTGCAGGGCCCCATAACATTGACGATTTGGGGCCTGAGGCTGGCCCCTTACCCAGTTTCCAGCGGCAAGGGATTGCCTTCTTTATCCCATTTAGATTTGCAATCCCTTGCCCATGTTTTCCCTTTTTACATCAGGGACACAGGGATGGAGCAGAATTAGGCTTAGGATTTTTGTCAGGGCATTGTCTTACTCGATGTCCTATCTTTCCACAATTAAAACATGGGCCCATTCCTTGTTGGCCATAACCTGCATTTAACTTAGCCTGTTGGTACATTACTTATTTTATGGGTCTGCCTTGCATAACAGCAGCTTGTACCAGACGTTGGGTATATGAGGGCCCTATATCTGAACATAATCTGATATAATCTGAAAGGGTAGATTTCTTTCAAAAAAGTCTGAGAACGGATTGACTTGCAGAATTGGTGTTCTCATAGGCCAATTGGGTTACGATCATACTGGTGGTGTCAGAATCCCCAAAAATTCTTCCCATGGCTTATAAGAGCCTAGACACGAATTCTTGGAACGGTTCATCTGGCCCTTGTCTGATTTTTGATAATTGTTCAGTTTTTCCAGAGGATTCAGGTAGACCCTTCCATGCCTTTTTTGCTGCATTGTTAGTCTGTGCATAAGCCCCTACTTGAAATGTCATTTGATTAGGAAGATCAGAATATTGTCCTTTCCCTGTTAGCATATCAAATGTGATAGGTATTTGCTGTTGAAAATTTATCTGAGTGGTCCTTTTACAATTTTCATAAAATTCAGATTTCCATAATAAATAATCACCCCCCGTTAGGCAAGCATGAGCCAAACCTTTCCAATCTGCTGGTGGAAGAGCTTCAGTTGCCATAGCATCCAAAATGGTGAGCGTGAGCGTAAAAGGAGCAGTAGGACCATATGTATCGCAAGCCTCTTTTAATACTTTTAATTGTTTGAAAGGAAAAGGCAACCATTCTCTAATTATTCCTCCATTACAATAGGGTTCTCAAAGATTGGAAAAGCAAAAAACCCCTCAATATCCTGTCCAGCTGCTTTAGCGGCATGAACAACAGACTGTAAAGGAGATCTCTGTATGTTGGGTAGCGGGCAATGTGTCCTTGGCAGGCATGGAACTGTTGGCATTGTTGGAAGTAGGTCTAGCAAGGGTGGCCCACAATTATGAGGCTTAATAGGAGGGTCCCAAGGAGGGGGGTCCATCCCTGCCATTTGAGTAGGGGTGTAAGTCCTGTCTATCCATGGGGGTCCCTTATCCGGTTGTTTCCATGGACTCAGCGGGGCCTGACTGCCTACTGCCACCATAAGTCTTGCCATTTCTTCCTGTAGTTGCTTTAGCTGTTCTGCAAAGGTTTCTGAGGGACATCTTTTTGGTGGCTTTGGACCAGGCTCCGCTAGAGCCAAAAGCGGAGGATATCTTTCATACCTATTTGCTTCCTCCTCAAGCTTTTCCTGGGCAGTGAGATCTAGAGAATCATCCTGGGAGTCTTCCTCTGGGGACTCATGATATAAAGATTCAGCCCTGGGTTGTTCTATGGCTTCTGATAAAGGAAAACTATCTTCCAATGTTATTTCCTCATTTTTAGCTGGCGCTACCGCCGCTTTAGGAACTTCCTCTTTCCCCAAATTTTTCAGTTTTTCAATTTTAAATTGTTCATGGCGTAAATCTAAACAATCCCGGACCAATGTCTATACTTTTGCCCCGCGGGCGGCGAGCATGTGCTTTAATCCTTTTATATACAATGCACGGCTCCTTGTCTGCCCCATGTTACTCCCTTAGTACTTACTGCTCTCCAAAAAATAGCCTTCTTTTCAGGCCGGACCCTTGCCAAGCGGCGTCCTTCACCGGATCCCCTGTTTCAAGGCGCCACTTGTGGCGGTCCAGTCATCACAGAATCGAACGGTTCCTGATAGGAGGGTGAGGATGAACTGATACACAAGGCACAGTTGTTAAGGGAGGGCTGGCACTCCCAAGCGTCACCAGCCCTGAGTTTATTTTCATTCGGGTATTTATGCACAATCTGAGGGTGGTGTACGTGTGAGGCATGTCTCCTACCACAAGTTCTCAGCATGACCTTATCCAGAGGCACTCGTGACAGTTATCCAGGCAAAATGTATTTTGCTATATCAAACTTTACAAAAGCATTCTGAACCTCCCCACACGACCTGGCTGCGGTCCTGACTCCAGGACAAAGGCTGCACTCAAAGCCTCCGGCTCCCAACACCACTCAAGGCCTCTGGCTCTCAACATCTCTCAAGGCCTCCGGCTCCCAACAGGTCTTTCATTTATGTTCTTTATGATGTTGAGGTATGTTACTTCTATCCCTACTTTCTTGAGGGTTTTTATTAAAAAAAAATGTATTTTGTGAAACGTTTTTTTGGCACCTATTGAGAGGATCATATGGTTCTTATCCTTTCTTTTATTAATGTGGTATTAATTGATTGATTTGTAGATATTGAACAATCACTGAAGCCCAGAAATAAATTTCACTTGATTATAGTAAATAATTCTTTTAATATACTGTTGGGTTGATTTGGTAGTATCTTGTTGAGAATTTTTACATCCAAGTTCATCAGGGATATGGGTCTATAATTCTCCTTTTTTTGTGGAGTATTTATCTGGTTTTAGAATCAAGGTAATGCTGGCCTCATAGAATGAGTTTGGAAGTTTTCCTTCCATTTCTACTTTTTAGAACAGCTTCTGAATAGTAGGTGTTAACTCTCCCTTAAATATTTGGTGGAATTCCCCTGGGAAGCCATCTGGCCCTGGATTCTTTGTAAGGAGATTTTGAATTACTGACTCAATTTCTTTGCTAGTTATGGGTTCGCTTAATTTTCTATTTCTTCCTGTTTTGGTTCTAGTAGTGTATGTTTCTAGGAATTTATCCATTTCTTCCAGATTGCCCAATTTGTTGGCATATAATTGCTCATAATATTCTCTCATAATTGTTTGTATTTCTGTGGTGTTGGTTGTGATCTCTCCTCTTTCATTTATGATTTTAATGGGTCCTTTCTCTTTTCGTTTTTATGTTTGGCTAGAGAGTTATTAATTTTGTTAATTATTTCAAAGAACAGTTCCTAATTTCATTGATCTGTTATACTTTTTAAAAATATACCATATATTTGCTCTAATATTTGTTATTTCTCTTCATCTGCTGGTTTTAGGCTTTATTTGATGTTCTTTTTCCAGCTCCTTTAGGTGTAAGGCTATTTTTCTAGCTCCTTTAGGTATAAGGTTAGGTTTTGTAATTGAGGCTTTTCTTGCTTCTTGAGTAAGGACTGTATTGTTATATACTTCCCTCTTAGGACTGCCTTTGCTGCATCCCAAAGGTTTTGGACAGCTGTGTCTTTACTTTCATTAGCTTCCATGTATTTTTTCTTCTTCTTTAATTTCTTCATCTTTAGTAGGAGGTTCTTTAACCTCCAGATATTTGTATCTTTTCAAATTTTTTCTTGTGGTTGACTTCAAATTTTGTAGTTTTGTGGTCTGAAAATATGCAAGATATGATCTCAATCTTTTTGTACTGGTTGAAGCCTGATTTGTGACCCAGTATATAATATATTCTGGAGACTTTTCCATGTACAGTACAAAAGAGTGTGTATTCTGCTGCTTTAGGATGAAATGCTCTGAATATATCTGTTGTGTTCATCTGATCACTGTGTCATTCAAAGCCATTGTTTCCTCATTGATTTTCTACTTAGATTATCTGTCCATTGCTATAAGTGAGGTGTTAAAACCCCCTATACTATTATTGTATTATTAGCAGTGAGTTTCTTTAAGTTTATTATTAATTGATTTATATATTTGGTTGCTTCCATGTGAGAGGCATAAATATTCATAATTGTTAGATCTCTTGTTAGATGGGCCCCTTAATTATGTTCTAGTGCCCTTCTTCATCTCTTATAACAGTCTTTGCTTTAAAATATAGCTTGTATGATATATGTATGGGTACTTCAGTTTTCTTTTGATTTCCATTAGCATGATAACTGATTCTTCATCCCCTCACTTTCAGTGTCTTTGGATCTAAAGTATGTCTCTTGTAAACATATAGATGGGTCTTGTTTTTTTTTTTTTTTTTTTTAATCCATTCTGATACCCTGTTTTTTATTGGAGCACTTAGTCTGTTTACATTCAGGGTAATTATTCATAGATATGAATTTAGTGCCATTGTGTTACCTGTAAAACCGCTGTTCCCATAGATTATCTCTGTTCCTTTATAGTCTTTGTTGCTTTAGGTCTCTCTTTCCTGCTCAAAGTGTCCCCTTTAATATTTCTTACAGAACTGGTTTAGTATTCACAAACTTCTTTAGGTTTTGCTTGTCTTGGAAACTGTCTCTCCTTTTATTCTGAATGACAGCCTTGCTGGATAGAGTATTCTTGGCTGCATATTTTTCCCATTTAGTGTATTGAATATATCATGCCACTTCCTTCTACCCTGCCAAGTTTCTCTGGAGAAGTCTGTTGCTAACCTTTGTTATGTCTATCTTTGCAGGTTGAGGACCTTTTGTCCCTAGTTGCTGTCAGCATTTTCTCTTTATCTTTGTGTTTTGCCAGTTTCATTATATTTCTTGGTATTGACCTGTTTTTGTTTGTTTTGAGGAGAGTTCTCTCCTTGTACTTGAATGTCTGTTTCCTTCCCCAGATTAGGGAAGTTCTCAGCTGTAATTTGTTCAGAAAAACATCTTCTGCTCCTTTTTCATTCTCTGCTTCTTCTGAAACTTCTGACATGAATATTATTGCACTTTGTGGAATGACTGAGTTCTCTAAGTATATATTTGTGATCCAATATTTTTCTTTCCCTTTTATTTTCAGCTTCATTATTTTCCATAATTTTATTTTCCATATCTTCTTTTCATGCCACTCCTTCTTCCATCCTTGTTGTGATTACATATAGTCTACTTTGCATCTCAGCTATAGCATTTTTTTTTATTTCAGCCCGACTAATTTTTAGGTCTTTTATCTTTGTGGCAAGGGTTTCTCTGGTGTCTTCTATGCTTCTTTCAAGCCCAGCTAGTATTCTTATGACTGTTCTAAATTTTTATTCAGATATATTCCTTATATCTATTCGATCCAAACAAAGTCAGCAATTTTTGCATCAGATACTTAAGGAAGAACATAGGCTCACTTATTGGATGTTGTAGAAGAAATTAAAAAAAAAGTTGTACTTAAAATTTTATTTAGATGTTTTTCATTAAGATGGATGTGGCTGGTAATGTCTGTGCTGCTAGTGACCCCTTTGGACAATGGCATAGTTGCACAGGAGTTTTTTAAACCTAGCCTTGTGCTTATGGAAGAAATCAGTTGTTTTCATAGCATTAGCTGGGGAAGTAAGTCATGCCCCACAGCAGTCCTGGCCATGCCCTTGGCTAATGGTAAAAACTTGCATGCTTCACTCCTATTTCTTTCAGAAGAAGAAACCCATTTATATCTCCCAAGACTGTTACATCTTAGTTTAGCCATACTATTATTATTATTAATTTTGCTCCCTTATGAGAGGAGTGGAGCTCTAAACTCTAATTAGTGGTTATCATGCTTTATCTGACATGGGGGAGTACTTTTGTTCATGTTAGAGACAAAACATTCTGGGGTCAGGTTTGCTGACTGGCCAAAATTTTCACCCACCTGTGGTACATTAAAAATTAGACTTCTGGGGCACCTGGGTGGCTCAGTCGGTTAAGCGGCCGACTTCAGCTCAGGTCATGATCTCAGTCTGTGGGTTTGAGCCCCACGTCGGGCTCTGTGCTGACAGCTCATCAGAGCCTGGAGCCTGCTTCAGATTCTGTGTCTCCCTCTCTCTCTCTGCCCCTCCCTTGCTCACACTCTGTCTCTATGTTTCTCAAAAATAAATAAACGTCAAAAAAAATTAAAAAAAAAAAGACTTCTTACATAAAGTGATTTTGTTTTAGTCCTCAAGTGGAAATAACCAGAACATTCTTTAGGTAAATTTCCATACATGATTAGCAATTGCTTTTTTTTTTCTCTTACTCCAAAGTGAGATAACAAAATACAGAATATTGGAAATTTCCTAGAAAATCTTCATGACTTTCCCTATAGAACAAAGTAGGATATGTACTATACATAGAAAGGCATATATGGTACAGTGATTAAAATCTGAGTTCTGTGTGGCCCAGTAGCAGCCCAAGTCACTGGATCAGACTGTTTCTTGACATTGGATAAGACCATAAATGCTGTCTGCTTTAAGTTCCTCACCAATAAAATAGAAATAATCACTGTATGTAGTTCAAAAGACTGTTGCAATAAAGAAACGAATTAGTACATATATGATGCTTAGAACAGTGCCTGGCTAATAGTAATCAATAAATGTCAGCCATCGTACTGTAGCAGCAGTGGTTGAAAGAACAGGCTCTGGAATCAGATAGCCAGTGGTCATATATGTTCCACCATTGGTTAAGTCTTGACCATGGGTAAATTTGACAGCTCTATGCTTTAGCATATTCAATTATAAATGCTGGTAATCCCAGTACCTACCCAGTACCTACCCAGTACCAGTATAAAGACTGGTTACCCCACTCACATAGAATTAGCACAGAACAGGGTGATTCATTAAATATTTTTTAATCAAACTGAGCATGGTATTAATGAAAACTTTATTTTAAACATTTATTTATTTTTGAAAGAGAGACAGAGTGTGAGCAGGGGAGGGGCAGAGAGAGAGGGAGACACAGAATCTAAAGCAAACACAGAATCCACGCTCTGAGCTCTCAGCATAAAACTCAATGTGGGGTTAGAACTCACAAATGGTGAGATCATGACTTAAGCTGAAGTCGGATGCTTAACCAACTGAGCCACCCCGGCACCCTTAAAAGAAGATTTTTTTATGATAAATTTTCATTTAATTACAGATTTAAATATAAAATTGCTCTGTTATGCCTAATTATTTGTTCTAAGTATCCCCATAATAATCATTTGATCATATTTTGATTAAATAGAAACATGATTTGAATTCAGTAAGCTTTCAGAAATAATCTAATTTTATCACATTGAAAATACAACATTTGGAGATTTTATGATCCTGCTCCAAATCACATAGCTAATTACTGATGAAAATGGGCCCAGAACTTGGGCTCTCAATGGGAGTCTCCTGCAATATAAAATGATCTATCTCATTCCCTATTTTACACAGAGAAGGCAAGAAAAGTAATATGACTTGCTCTGGATGGTAATCCTAAAAGCAATATCTGTACTCAAACTTCAGGACACCAAGAGCTTAATTATTTCCCTTAAGTAATAATTAATAAGCATCTGAGTGTTTTCACTCCACAGAGAAAAGGTTTTGTTACATTTACTCTGCATTCTGTTGTCTCTATTATTATTTGATGGCAGATTGATTTAGTCAAAGCACAGCTGTTATGATGTGACATCCCTGCTCAAACACCCTAGTGGTTTTCCCAGCCTAGAAAAGAGAGAATCCCCAGTCTGGTACTTAAGACTTCTATAGTCTGTTTTCAAGCTTTCTTTCTAATTTTATTTCCCACTAGTCTTCAACATACCACTGAAAGTTCTTCCTATTTTCTGAATACGTTTTTCACTTTCTTATTGCTGCATCATTGATTACACTCTTATTCCTATTTCTAGTGAACTGGCTTTAGTCAAATTCACCCAGACTTTTGCTAAATACTTATGTTGCATTTGGAAATAAAGGGGAAAAAAATCACTGACTTACAGATTTATAATCCTAATGCAAAGATAGGACACAAAAACAGAAAACCTTTAAATGGCAAATCAGGAGAGATGGTAAGTAAATGCTAAATAAATAGTACCTATAATTTCAGAAGATGGACAGTTCAGTGTAGGCTGAACTGGTCACAGAAGATGGAATGAAAGATGGAGACTTTAAACAGGTGTTGAGAGGTGAGTGAAAGTGAAAGATGACAGGGTGAACTATGAGTATTTTACCTGAATTTACTCAGTTACATACCGTTTGCTGTTTACAGGTCAACATAATCCAAACAGGTCTAGACCAGACAGCCAACTTTTGCCATCAAATTAAATCTATTCTGGCAAGTATCCTACATCTTACCTTCTACAAAGCTAATGCTTTAGCAGGAAAATCAGAAATATATATAAGAGCTGTCTATTTGGGTGGGGAAGGAATGCTTTTTCTGTAGAAAAGAGAAATGCCATCTTAAGAAATGAGACTATGTCCCCAGAGAGCCTACCATTATGTCTTGTGTCCAGCATTGTTGATTTATGAAGTAGTGAAAGTCTTCCTAAAAAAAAAAAAATTCATAGTTTAGTGGAAACATCTTTTTGTTTCTTTATCCTTAGTTAATGAATTTAGGAACAAGAAGCATAGAGACCTTTGAAATACTATCTGGGCTAAAATAACAGGGGATAAGTAAGTCATAATCTAGGGAAAAAGTGGGAGAATCCAGAAGCATATAATCTCTATTATACTTTTTATTTCCTTTGTCATTCTATTTAATTGTCTCCTTTTCCATATGTCAGACTAAATGTGACTGACTAAAGAGTGTGAGCATGTGTGTATAACCTTCCAACATACTCTACAATGTACTAATAGTATCCTTATTAAAACATATGCTACATTAAGGATTTTGGCTTTACCGAAGTATTCTTTGAGCTGTGATTGATCTACAGTAGGTGCTCAGTAAATACTTGTTGGAAGACAGCATGAATGACTTCATATAGAACTTGAGTATAATGTAAGAAAACATGCCTGCTTCTCGTTCACTTTTGTGCCTATATTCACTCATCTGTAATCTGAGTTTCAACAAGCGTAATCCTCTTGTAATTAAAATAAACTATATTTGTCAAGCCCCACAGTTCAAGACTGTGTTTAAGGCATGGTTGAAAATTAAAAAAAGATAAAATAGACTCTTTAATTTCCATCTTTTGAGTATCTAATATGTTTAACTATTGTACCTGGTGAACTGCATTGCATTATATCATGTAGACCTAACATATTAGAGAGGTGAATATTTTAATTATCCAAGTTCTACGAATGGAATAAAGAAGCTGATTTTTCAACAAACTCTTACAAATAGTTTGAATACAATGTCCATAAGCTACAAATATTGAGCAAGGTTTAGAAAGATTTTTAAAATCAAATAAATATTATTTTTCACCCAAGGTGCAAAAGAAGGAGCAGATAGAGTCACTAAATGCATAACTAAGGATTCCGTGCCTATAAGAAATGTTTATTGTATAGTTATTTTCCATGGTGTCCTTGGCTTCCGAGATTTAAATCAAATTTATAGATGAACTCCCCATTTGTCACCTTCACATGAAGTTTGGCCTTTTTCTTGTACATCATAAAAATGAGTAAAATTATTCAAAAAAATTTTAAAATTTCTATTATAAACAGAGACAAAAATGTTTGATTAAATATGATAAACCGTGCAATAGAAAGTCTGATAATAAACCAAGAGCAAATATGTATGCTAATGAAAGCAAGATATTCAATCAATCAATCAGCCTTTCAATAATTTATATCCAGAAATTTCCAATAAGGGAATGTTTTTTAGCTAAACGGTGACAAAAATATGTCCTTAAACATTTCAGAAGGTATTTATACTAAAAGCATAGTTAACACTTGGTACTATGTGGCACAAAGAGATGGTTTATAAATGGGATTTACCACTGTCGTTCTTTAATTTGGATACTGAATCATGTATTCAAGAAATATTTACTAATTACTCATCATAGGCCTGACTTCATTCTAGGCACTGAAGTGAATAAAATAGTCCTTATTTTTTTCATAAAAATTACTTTTTAGTAGGAATAACAAGTATAAAAGTATATATATATACTTTTATATATATATATATATATATATAAAAGTATATATATATACATATATATATATGGCATGTCAATGATAAAGAAAAAGATAATGCATGGTTAAGGGGCTAGGGAATAGTGCAATGGGATGAGAGATTGCCCCACAGGACCTCAATATTTAAAGAAACAAAGTATTTTCTGGAACTAAAATTAATTTTCTTCTCCTATGACTTTAAGTTAGAAACATTTGCAAAGATAACTACATTATAAACTAGAAATTCCAGAGTTTACTAAAGTATTAAGCAAATTTTAAAAACAAAAACAAATCATTTTCTCCTTGGCTTTCAAAAGAAAAAAATTTAGATACTTATGACTCTTTTGAGGAACACAGTCAAATATAGTTCAATACTGTAAGCTTCTTAGTTGATGGCAACTTTTTCAGCAAAAAAGATGCCAAGTTAGAAATGCTTTCTCTATACAACAGCTGAAATAGATGGATATTGTACTATAAGAAAAAATTTGTGAAAAATTTTAATTGATCCAGTTTTTCGGTGAGTTAAATTTCACTCGAAATTTAAGTGAGTTAGAGGAATAAAGTATTGAACAAGGAATAAAAAAATGGAGATAGAATTTAAAAGAAAAATCTGAAGAATTTTAAGTAATGAGCAAATCTGACTAGCCCTGTAAATGTGGAGTCGATTCTGATTATTCAAGGCAACTATATGTGAATTCACCTTCATGTTAAAATTTATGTCTTATCCTCAAATCAATACCCAAAGTGCTTTTGTGGTCATTTGCAGATATGCACACAGTAGCCAAATATTTGAGTCCTTTTATGTCACATTCCCAGCTGCAGCTGCGGTCCTAGATGATCCTCTGCATTGTCATGTTAGCTCTCATATTCTAAACAAGTGTATTTTTGTGTTTTTGTTGTTGATTTCACTGTTTGGCCCCCAACCATAGTGTGGAAGTGCTGTCTAGTGTTCCTAAGTGCAGGAAGGCTGTGATGTGCCTTACAGAAAAAAATGCATGTGTTAGATAAGCATCGAGTGATGGTACTGTTGACTGAATTCAGTGCTAATGATTCAACAAGATACATTAAATAGGTGTCTTCAGTAGCAACAAATATAATACAAGGGTATTGACTGATGAAAATATTGTGACCAGAAGCTCATAGTAGTCTAAGTATATATATCCCAGGAACAGTTGTTCAGAATTTGTTTATTCAATGTTTCTAGCAACTTTACAGAACACAGCTGGTATGGGTAACAAGAACTGATGGTATCCACAATCTGAATACTCGCATGACTTCTGCTGCTACTCTCCTGGTAGTGTCTTAGTTTACAAAATGACAGTCTGTAGTCAAGCACAGTTGTTAGATTTCCTCTAGACTATGAAGAAAGAGAAAGAATGTAGTAAGTTCACCTATAAATACAGCACTTATGCCATCAGAAAGATAAAGATAAAATGTCTTCAAAGAAAATAAAAATGTGAAGATTATTTTATAAATCCAACTAGTGAATAAAACTAAAAAAAAGAACACATAAAAAAAAACACCTTGAAACAATTCATCAGCAGCCAACTGTTGTCATGTCAAGCTTATCATTAGGAATGAAGTCAACCCAGGAGTGGGAACCAATCACTAGCAGCAGCATTGACCCCTCTTCTTCATGTGCCTCCCAAGAGATTCTGTTAGGCTTCTTCTTAGCCCAATTTGAAACCATGTCTCCCACTGACTGCCTTGAAAGGGCTGCTAAACTAAGGACTGATGGTGGTCTTCTGCAGCATTACAGATCCAAAATGAGCGTTCTTCATGGTCCATGCCTTCAAAAGTTTAGCTAAAGCTTGATAGAAACAATGCTGACCATTAGTTTGTCTGTCCCTCACCCACCTACCCTCACTTTGCAGATATACTTTGTCTCTTGGTCCTTGACCATAATCATTTCCTTCCTGTGCCTTTTTAGACGTAAAAAAGAAAAAAAGGGAATATTAATCTCCTTTGTAAAAGAGTGCTTTCATCTCTGGAAGTATGAGCATAGAAGAGTGTGAGAAAAAAAGGAGATCATTACCTAATCTGCCAGGTAGATACACAAAACTATCTGGCCATCAGCTGGAGGAGAATCACCTATATTTCCTACTTGATATAAAACCTTAGAAGAGAAATTATGATTATTATACTCTGATGTTGCCTGTTTTTACTGAGAACCAATTAATTTGGGTAATCTTAATTTAAAATTTTTTTTAAATGTTCATTGTATTGAGTGAATGTTCGTATTCGTGTGTGTGCACGTACATGCATGCATGTGTGCAAGGATGTTTGCTAATAACTTATGTTATTTTTAACATTTTACATTAGTAACTAATGTAACTTAATTTACATTATGCACTTCAATGCTGTCGATATGCAAACTGAGAAATGCTTCATCATTTGAAAGCTTCAGGAAGACATAGGTAGTAGCAAATTCTACAGAAAATTATTCAAGCCTTTTTTGCTACAGTATTATCTGGCACAGGAACATTTATTTGCTGTGTAGCAACAACATGGAAGACTGCCATTTACGATGGATTTGTCAAGCTGATGTCTTAAAAGAAACCAAAATTCTTAGCATAAACATCAATTGAAATGAATTTTGGATTACAGCAGTTTCTAATTTATATCTCATTTCTCATGGGAATATTTAACTTTATGACATTAGCTCCCTGAGACTGTTTCATCAAGGGCTCAGCTGCACTTTGCAAGTCAGGCCTAAGAACTAGTTATTTGTAGCACCCTAATATGTTCTGCTGGTACTTTAATGTGAAATTGGGCTTAAAAATGAGCTTATTTGGTAACAGGAACGACTCTGTAAAATTCATAAATGGGTCCACTTATGATCAGAGTCTCTCTCTCTATATCAACTGATACATGAAGCCCTAAGTGAATATAAGTAGTAACTCTGTGAATTTTTAACTCTCTACCCTAAAGAGGAGTAATGCCCAGCAATTAGTTATAATAATATTTTAAAAAAGCATTTTGGAAAGAATTACAATTATATTTCCCCTTATTTTCCTGAAGAGTATGCGTAGATACCCTTGTAAGTTCTTCTTTTCATTTAACCACAGGGTACAATTCTATGCCCATCTACATTTGAATTTCTAGACCTGGCACTCTACATTCAGCTTTTGTAAAGATTCACTCTTGATTTCTGAAAAGAAACCTTGTAGTTCTGTGATACTTGCTATTTCCTCTGATATGTTTCTTCTGATGTTTTTTCACATAATATCTTCTGATATTCTTCCTCTGATATCTTTCACAAACTGACAGCCTTTGGAAATATCTACAAGTATACATTTTTTTGGTGAATACTAATAGCTTAGACTGAGCATACAACCTCAGTTTGACATAATCCCACTTATGGTTTTTAATTGGTCTGTTTCATACTTTTGTTTTAATTTTTTAATGTTTACTTATTTTTGAGAGAGAGACAGAGCACAAGTAGGGGAGGGGCAGAGAGAGAGAGGGAGACAGAATCCGAAGCAGGCTCCAGGCTCTGAGCTGTCAGCACAGAGCCCAATGCAGGGCTTGAACCCATGAACCATGAGATCGTGACCTGAGCTGAAGTAGGATGCTCAACCAACTGAGCCACCCAGGTACTCCTCACACTTTTATATTATCTTTCTTATCCATGTAGCTACGTGAGTTTGAAAACCTGTGGAACTTTGGAAGTCTTTTACTGACCTTGCATTACTCCTATGACTAGGCTTTTAATCATAAGATATAAGAATATAAGAATAATTTTAGCATTTTAAGAACTTCTATGACTTTTTAAAATCAAAGAAATAAAAACATGAGAAAATATATCATGTGGACTGAAGTATTGTACCCTTCAAACGTGGTTTGATTTATGTATTATAATTAACTGAAAATATGGAAAGCGTTCCCCTCTGATCTTTACTTTCTTTACATATGATCTCTAAAAATATTTTTAGTTAAAAGGCAAGATATTCTATTTTGGAAATTATTTTATCTCCCAAATTTTAAGATATGTAATTGATTTATCAAACAAAAGGGTATTGAGTTTGATACACTTCCCACTTACATTATAGTAGCAAGAGACGGAATAAACATTTGGATGCTAATCTTGAGTGTGAATTAATAAATCAGGGCACTGAAGAAAGGTGGTGCTGAAAGGACACTGCTATTTGCTAATAGGGTAGCCAGGTAAAGCCCCTTTGGTGAAGTGACATTTGAACAAAAATCTAATTGACTTATTCTAGGAAGAAGAAACAGGAAGTACAAATGTGTGCCTTGAGAGAAGTATGTTTTATGTGTTTGAGAAAGAACACAGAGGTTACTATGGCTGCAGAAATGTGCATGAGGATAGATTAATTGGAGATGAATTCTTTTTTTTTTTTAATTTTTTAACATTTTTATTTATTTTTGAGATAGAGCATGAAGGGGGTACGGGCAGAGACAGGGAGACACAGAATCTGAAGCAGGTTGCAGGCTATGAGCTGTCAGCACAGAGCTCAATGCAGGGCTTGAACTCCCAAACCGTGAGATCATGACCTGAGCTGAAGTCAGACGCTCAACCGACTGAGCCACCCAGATGCCCTGAATTCTAAAAGAGAAAGTGGAGCTGAGCAAGGGTGGGTCACATAGGTTCTTACCCTCCATGGTGAGGGTATGGTTTTACTCTGAGACTGATGGAGAAACACTGGAGAGTTTTAACCAGAGGAGTGCAATACCCGATATCTTGTTTAAAAGGACCACCAAGGCTTCTGGGCAAACAGTAGTATAGTGGGGCAGAGGTTGAAACAGGGAGACTGGCTAGAAGATTACAAAAATTATTGAAGTGAAAGAAAAGAGTATCCTGAAATGGGTGAGTAATACTGAACTTGGTGAGTAATACCGAATTCTGATGCATTTTAAAGTTAGAGCTGATAAGATTTTCTCTTTAGAGGAGGATGAAAGAAAAAGATGAGCCATGGGAAACTTTCAGGCTTTTGACCCAAGCTACTGGAAGAAAAGAGATACCATAAACTGAAAAGTGATAGAGAAATATGTTGGAAGGGATATAATTAAGTCTTGCTGGAGATATGTTACATTTGAATTGTCTGTAATAGACAAGTTAGATATTCAAGAAGCTTTGTTCAATAGGCAGCTGGGCATTTGAAACTAGAATTTGGGGTAATAGTCTTTTTTAGACATAAATTTGGGCTTGTAAAGCATGTTAATGGTATTTAAATTACAAGACAGAAAAATTTATTAGTAATTGAGAGTTTGAGAAGTGAAGTCGAAGATGGACCCCTGGTCCATGCCAAGTCACAGAGATTGCTAACATCATAAAGGAGTAACAAAAGAGGCTGGAAAGGAGTGGCCGGTGAGATAAGAGGGGAACCAAGAGATGGGTTTCAAGGAAATCAAATGAAAAAAGACTTCAAGAAGAAGTGAGGGAACAAACAAACAAAATGCTATAAACAGGTTATGGGAGGTGGGGACTGAGGATTGACCACTGGGTTTGGTAACGTGGGTTCATGTGTGATCACAATGAAAGGGCTTTCAGTGGATTGGTTGGAAAAATTGCTAATTGAAGTGTTTCCAGAGAGAAGGAAAGAGGAGGAAGAAGAGGTAGCAAATGTAGACAACCCTTTCAAGAAGTGTTTAAGGAGAACTGAGAATTTGGCAGTTGCATGGGGGAGGTGGTGTCAAGGACAAAGCTTCATGAACATGAAATTTATGACAACATGTGGAAGAGAATGATCCTAGAGAAGGAAAAAACTTGATGCTACAAAAAAGAAGAGAAAAAAGAAAGGAAGAGAAAAATTCCAGGAACAGTGTATTTCATTAAGCAAAAGGGTGGGATCCAGCACGCAGGTGGAGGGGTTGATCTGAGGTATAACAAAAGATATGTTTATCCACTGTTGTAGGAGTGAGGGCAGCCGGTAGGTGAAACTTTGGGTGGGTTGGTAAATAGTGGTGACAGAAGTGAGTTAAAATTCTTTGTTGATGACCTCTACTTTCTCAAAATTTTCATAATCCTCAGTTATGTGTGATAGTATACTAAGGAATAAGTACCTAAAATTCTTAAACGTATGGAAGAACATTGTGCAATATGTCTGAAATGCTAATAATGTCCATAGGATTAAGTGTTAAATATTTAAGAGGGAAGAGTCTATCCAGTTCTCAGAGTGAATAATTTAAAGAAAAAGACAAGGATAGAACTAATTTTCTTGTATTTTAAAGTATATCTGATTACTATAGTTAGTACAGTTAAAAATGTTTGGTTAATGTCTTTAACATGTTAGGACTGTTATTGGATTTATAAGGGTCTATTAGAGGTCAAAAATTGGAAGCGTACTTTTTATATGGAGAGAAATCAGTATCATTCTCTTTGCAGACGAAAGATAGCCTATTACATAGAACTTCAGTAAAAGAAGAGGGAAGGAAAAGTTGTTTTAAGATTAAATCAAGTAGGCAGTGAACTTGCTGAGCAGGCTAAATCAATCTTCTGTGAGAAGATCAGTTTAATAACAAAGATTAGGGCCATAAGAAGAAAATTACCATTGAAAACTTTTCTTGGGGCACCTGAGTGTCTCAGTCAGTTAAGCGTCTGACTCTTGATTTTGGTTCAGGTCATGATCTCGCTGTTGTGAACTTAAGCCCCTTGTCAGGAGCCATGTTGTCATATAAAATATATATATATTTGGTAATAAGCTCTCCTATTGAATATTTCCTATATTCAAAACAAACAGCCTTTATTTACTTCTTTGCAAAATATACTTAAGTAGAGAAAATAAAAACTTTAAGAAAACATTAAAAAATTAAAAATAAGTTTTTCTCTATAAGAAAATCTACCTCTAATCCATGTTTTATATGTCACTTTAAGTTGTTACAGCAGGCATCAGATCGCCTGTTTGACATGGTGATATACTCCCTTGATAATATATTCCCTTGATCTACTCTTCACATAAATGATTGTTCACTGATATTATTTCCTATATTCAAAACAGTCTATACTTCTTTGCAAAATATACTTAAGTAGAGAAAATAAAAACTTAAGAAAAACAAGATACATTATAATTGATGGTAATTAATTTAAAACGATTTATATTCACAGAAATAAATAAGGTTCTAAATTTAAGTACAAGGAATATAAGTGGAGGAACAAGGACTGTTGAAGGAAGTAGAGTTGAGCTATTTCTTGACAGATAAGAACCAAAATGGTTACTAATCAGGAATTCACTTTTCAGTAGCTTGTGAGTAGTTTTCATGCACATTATCTCAACAACTGCAGGTAGGTCAAGTAGTCGTCTCCCTACTGCCTCTCTCTCCATCTCCTATCCCTTCCCACCACTTAAAAAAATAAATGTTTATTTTTGAGAGGGAGCACAAGCAGGTAAGGGGCAGAGAGAGTCCAAAGCAGACTCCAGGATCTGAGCTGCCAGCACAGTTGGACACTCAGTTGACTGAGCCACCGAAGCACCCCCCTCCCACAACTTTTAGATTACAGTTTAAAGCCTTCCCTCCTCACAGAAACACCTGGGTGCAAATCCTTATCATGCCATATATAAATTTTGTAACCATGGACAGATGCCAGCTCTATCCTGACAAAGACTCATTTTCTTCATTTCTATTAGGGATAAGAAGTCCTACTTCTCAGAGTTATCAAGAGCAAATGAAATAATATATTTAAAGTATAGTTGATGCTTGGATAACATGGATTTGAACTGTGTGGGCCTATTTACACATGTATTTTTTTTTCATGTAAATTCAGTCCTGTAAATGTATTTCCCTTAGGATTTTCTTAGTAACATTTTCTTTCCTCTAGCTTACTTTACTGTAAGAATACTGTATAGAATACATATAACATACAAAATGTGTGTTAGTTGACTGTTTATGCATCAGTAAGGCTTCCAGTCAATGGTAAGTTATTAGTAGTTAACTTTTGAGAGGAGTCAAAATTTATTCTTGGATTTTTAACTGCAGGGGGATTGGTACCCCTCACCCCAGTGTTCAACGATCAACTATATTTGGTATATATACACACACACTATATGGGAGTTGTTTTTTTTCCTTTCATATTTTTAAAATTATTGTTATTAATAAAAAACTAAGAGAAAGTGTTATGAACCACATAAATAATAACTATATCTGTCAAATCCTAAACTACCTTATACTAATTGGAAATGTATGTGTTTTTCTACTCTAATATTTTGCGATTCCATTTGGAGGCTATTTTGATAGATCAAATTAACTGCAATGGCTGAAAGAGGTTCAGCTCAGCCTCCTGTCTACATGGCAGTCCATCTGTCCCCACACCAAGGGGCAGTGTGAGTTGAGAGTAAATACTCAGCACTTCTTAGTTATTCCTGACTTGTAACTTTAACTCCATTGCCTTGTTCTTCCCTGTGGCCTTACTATTCTCTGTTGCTGACATCCTCTTGTCTTTTGAATATAGCCAACATACTAACCTCTTGCAGCTAATGAAAATGTTCTATTGGTATCAAACTGTAAAACCTTCCTCAGGTACGACCTCCATTTCTCCATTAAACCTAGTATGATTTGTCACAATAATATAATCAATACACACTTGTGATTTTGTGCATCAACAATCCTCTTCAATTTTGATAATCCAATTTCACAGAATTGGTTTTATGGGAAAGAAAGACATGGTGGTGTCAGCACACATGAAACAGGGAGGAAGGCATTACCTGTTTAACAATTCAGATCAACAAAATCTTCCATCAGATAACCTGTTCATCATTACTTATGGAAAACATTGTTTATAGAAACAGCGACTGAGTTTCTTTTCCTGGTTTTGATTCCTGTATCTCTAAAGACTCAATTACATTACTTTTTAAACGTTTTCTGCATCTCATTTTAATTTTTTTAGTTTTAGTTTCTTTCATTGGAACAAATTCTAATTCCCAGCCTCCCATACAAGTTAGAATTCTACTCTGAACTTTTTTTTTTAAGTTTATTTATTTGTTGAGAGAGAGAGAAAGCATAAGACAGGCAGGGGCAGAAAGAGAGGGAGACACAGAATCCAAAGAAGGCTCCAGGCTCTGAGCTGTCAGCACAGGGACCCATGTGGGGCTCTAAGTCACAAACCATAAGATCATGACCTGAGCCGAACTCAGAAGCTTAACCAACTGAGCCACCCTGGTGCCCAAATACTGTGTATTTGGGGAGGCAGAGGGAATTTGATTACACACACAGAAGAGAAGGTGGTATGATGAGGGAGCAGAGAGAAATTTGAAGAATCTGGCCTTGAATATTGGAATGGTGTGATCACAAGCTAACAAATGCTAGTGGCCACCAGAAACTGGAAGAAGCAATGAATGGATTCTTCCCTAGAGCCTCTGGAGGAAATGTGGCCTTGCCAACACCTTCAGTTTGGATCTTGGCCTCCAGAACTCTGAAAGACTGAATTTCTATTGTTTTAAGTAACCAAGGTTGTGGCAATTTATTAGAGCAGCCATGGAAAACAAAGAAGTAATGCAAAAATATAAACCTAATATTAAGAATCTATGAAGGTATAGATATAGCTTCACATCACTTTCTATTTTATTCATGACAGTGCACTTGAGGATGGCCATTCTTTGCAACCCAAGTGGTATGAATAATCTGGCAAGGTCAAACAATATCCAAGGTTCATGTTCTTCTCTTTGTTGCTAATTTTTAGATAACTTGCAGTTAAGAAGATGACTAAAATGAATGGCAAATTAGGAGTTTTTATTTTCATTAGAGAAATAAAACTACTTGAAAACACACTCTGACCTCTGGACTGCATTTTTGTGTGTTAGCAGGGAGGTTGCTTTAATATGTGTGAAAAAGTTTGAGGCAAGCCAAGATGTCCTACAAAATTCTACTGAGCTCTCTGGCATGGAGCTCCTGTGAGCAAGCTAGAACTACTTATGCCTATTGAATAGGTGTATAAGAAAAGACAGTTATAGAAGTTCTCTGATAGGCAGTGTCTCCCCCACCCTACACCATCCTACTTTTGTAACCCTGATCATACGTTAATTAATATTACCCCCAATTTTTTTTTATCAAAGACAATCATGTTAGTTTATATCTCTGAAGCAACATTGCCTAATTCTTATTTGAGATAGTCTGGTCTCCTCAAAGGATGAGAGTTTTCTTAGATTTTAGAACTGAGGATATATTCTTAGTTCCTTAATTGGAAACGAGTGTATTCCTAGTCTTGGCATCATGTTCATGATGAAGTTCTACAGTTCCATGAACTCTTGCCATTGAGGGGGGTGGGGAAGTAATTGGATCATGAACTACCAAAATCTCTGCCCTTCCCTGAGATGTCCATGTGTGGCCTTACAATAAGCTCCATTTCTCCAAATAATGGGAATAAGTTTCCATTCTCCGAAACTAAATGAGCTTTTAGCAAAAACACTTGCAAACATAAATGCAGAATGGATACTATTTAAAATGAATGTTCATTTAGAAACAAAAACAAAACATGAAATGATCTCTACTTAACCAAAACTTCACAATTTCATAAAAACTTAGGTGATTTACTCCCTGCCTTTCAATGACTTTACAAAAAATCAAGAAAAGCTACTCCGGGGTGCCTAGAGTCAGTTGAGCTTCTGACTCTTGATTTTTGTTCAAGTCATGATTGAGTCCCAAGTCAGACTCTGCACTGATAGCATGGAGCCTGTTTGGGATTCTCTCTCTGCCTCTCTCTCTCTGCTCCTCCCCTGCTTATGCTCTCTCAAAATAAACTCATATTAAAAAAAAAGCTATGAATAAACAGTAACAGATATATAACTATATATATTATATATATAATATAATAGTGACCATTGAGACTTAATTTATACATATGTGTTTTAAAATCCATGCAAGACACTTTTTTAATAAAACGTTTGTTTATTCTTGAGAGAGAGTGCACACATGTGAGAGTGGGGAAGAGGCAGACAGAGGGAGACAGAGGATCTGAAATAGCTTTGCACTGACAGCAGATAGCCTAATGCAGGGCTCAAACCCAGGAACTGTGAGATCATCACCCTAGCTGAAGTCCGATGCTCAACCAATTGAACCACCCAGACGCCCCTATACATATGTGTTTTAAAAAATTCAGTAAAAGTATTGTGACATTGCAGATCATTTGTGTTATAGTTGATGGCAAAAAAAAATTGCTGTCAACCACCTGGGTAAGATAATTTTTCAAATTATTCAAGGCATATTTACTTTATTAAGTGATTAAATGGAAAAAAACTTAAACGGAAATATTTTCCTCACTGTGAGTTTTCTATATCTCAGAGTTGACTGATTAAACTCAAAGTGATAGTAATTAGTGTTCTCAAGCTAGCTGTTATTTTGAGGTTAGAAATACTGTTTGTCTGGGGCGCCTGGGTGGCTCAGTCAGTTAAGTGTCCAACTTCAGCTCAGGTCATAATCTCATGGTTTGTGAGTTTAAGCCCCATGTTGGGCTCCATGCGACAGCTCAGAGCCTTGAGACTGCTTTGGATTCTATATCTTCTCTCTCTGCCCTTCCTCTGCTCACGCTCTGTCTCCCTTTCTCTCAAAATAAATAAACATTACAAAAAATCAGAATTAAAAAAAAATGCCATTTGTCTGAAGCTGGGTCTTACCAGGATCTCAAGTTTGAGATGTTAGAATCCTTGATGTGATTTTTGTAATATAGTAGGCTGAAGAGGATCAACACTTTTAGAAATTTATTGAAACACTGTTTGCTTTGTTGTTTCGGTATAAAATTGGGAAGTGTAATACATTTGAAAAAGGGACATAGATCTCAATGACTAATCAAATTAAGACATTCTTAATGAAAATATGTATATAATTATTAAATGCAATTGTTAAAGGCAACATATCGCATGGTGGTTATAAGGACATGGTCTTTGGAATCAGAGTTTCTGATCCTATATCAATCACAAGCTGTGTGACCTTTGTTAAGCTACTTTATTTCTCTGTTCCTTCATTTTCTCATTTTCAAAATGAAGATGAAGATAGTGAAAATATTCATGTCTGAGGGTTAGTTGAGATGACCTACGAAAAAGCATTAGAACTGTACCTGACACATAGTGAGAACTTACTAAATGTTATGAACTACTGGCTGATAATTTTTCCATTTGACGAATCTTTTAGTTTCTACTCTGCCTTCACTACTTGAAGGCAGGCACTTTTACCATATGCAACTATGAAGGAATAGATTCTGGAATATGGCAGGTTTTTTGAAACAGGAAATCTGAAGACTTTTGTATAGATCTTCTATGTAGATCTTGTATAGATCTTTTCTTCTACCAAATGGAGTAGGATAGTGAGTCAAGTTATAAATGTCATGTGTCAGAGAATGACGGAGACAGAAGATCTGCCTTAGAATCATAGTGGAAAGAACATTACTCCCCCAAGTATAAATGCACAGAAAAGGAACATGGTATGGCAAATGAATGGAAAGGAAATAAACTACACTGTTTTCACTACTCTTTGGTGTACATCGATGATTCTACTGGATAGAGGAAAGGGCATTCTCCTCGCTCCTAAGCGAATTCTGTCTTTTCCCTTCTATATGCTGCCTGAGAGTAACCACCTTACTAAAATTTATGTGTAGTATTTCATGCATTGAAGATAGATGTTTATTACCATTTCTGTAGAGTTAGTTTATATACTGTATGTGAACATATGGTGTAACCTGTGAAGCACCACACAAATGCTGTTTTTATTCTTTGCATAAAATCTATGTCTTCCAAAACAAGCTTCTTGAAAACGTGGATTATGTCCTGCTCAGTACTACTTTCTTAAAACTCTTACAATGCCGGATGATTATTTGATGAGTGAGCGAATAAGCATGTGCTTCAAGGACTGTGTGAAATCTCAGAGCCAGCTCCACCTCCTTTACTCCATGACCTGTGTGTCATATGATAACATCAGGCTAAATGAAGCATGACTGGTTGCTTTGAATAGGGAAGGAAGGACAACTGGCAAGAGACGTACATGAGTGTTAATAGGGAGACTTCGTTCCATATTTTGCCAAGGTAATGGGAAACAAGAGATGGGTTTCCAAGATAACTTCCCATCAAGTAAATAGCCCGTGATCATTTTTTTTTTTTACTTTATTTCTTTTAATTCCCGTTAACATACTGTGTTATATTAGGGGCACAATATAGTAATTTAACACTTCCATGTATCACCCTGCGCTCATCACAAGTGCAGTCCTTAATCTCCATCATGTGTTTAACCTATTCCCCCAGCCCCTTCTCTTCTGGTTTTTTTTTCCCTTTGCTTGTTTGTTTTGTTTCTTAAATTCCATATATGTGTGAAATCATATGGTATTTGTCTTTCTCTGTCTTATTTTGCTTAGCATTATATTCTAGCTCCATCCATGTCATTGCAAATGACAAGATTTCATTCTTTTCTGTGGCTGGATACTATTTCATTGTGTGTGTGTGTGTATGTGTGTGTGTGTGTGTGTGTGTGTGTGTGTGTTCATACCACATCTTCTTTATCCATTCATCAACTGGTAAACACTTGGGCTGCTTCTGTATCTTGGTTATTGTAAACAGTGCTTCTACAAACATAGTTGTGCATATATCCCTTTGAACTAGCATTTTTGTATTCTTTGGGTAAATACCCAGTAGTACGATTGCTCGATCTTAAAGTTGTTCTGTTTTTTACTTTCTTAGGACCTTCATACTGTTTTCCACAGTTGCTGCACCAGTTTATATTCCTACCAACAGTACATAAATGTTCTCTTTTCTCCACATCCTCACCAACCCCTATTGTTTCTCGTGTTGTTGACTTTAACCGTTCTGACAGACGTAAGGTGTAAGTGATATCTCATTGTTGGTTTGATTTGCATTTCACTGAGAATCAGTGATATTGAGCATCTTTTCATGTGTCTGTTGGCCATCTGTATGGCTTCTTTTGAGAAGTCCTGTTCATGTCTTCTCATTTTTAAAATATGGTTATTTGGTTTTTGGTGTTGAGTTTTATAGGTTCTTTATATATTTTGGATACTAAGGACACTAACCTTTATTGGATATGTCATTTGGAAATGTCTTCTCCCATTCTGTAAGTTGCTTTTTACTTTTGTTATGCCCTTTGCTGTGCAAAAGATTTTATTTTGATATAGTTTCATTTATTTTTGCTTTTGTTTCCTTTGACTCAGGAAACGTATCTAGAAAGAAGTTGCTATGGCTGATGTGAGAGAACTTACTTCCTGTGTTCTCTTCTATGGTTTTTATGGCTTTAGGTATCACATTTAAGTCTTTTATCCACTTTGATTTATTTTTGTGTATGGCATAAGAAAGTGGCCCAGTTTCATTCTTTTGCTATTGCTGTCCAGTTTTCCCAATACCATTTGTTGAAGAGACTGCCTTTTCCCCATTGGATTTTTTTTCCTGTTTTGTTGAAGATTAATTTATCATATAATTGTGGGTTTATTTCTTGGTTTTCCTTTTCTGTTCTATTGACCTATTTGTCTATTTTGTGCCAGTACCATACTGTCTTAATCACCACAGCTTTGTAATATAGCTCAAAGTCTGAAATTGTGGTGCCTGAAGCTTTGCTTTTCCTTTTCAAGATTGCTTTGGCTATCGGAGTCTTTTGTGGTTCCATAAAAATTTTAGGATTGTTTGTTCTAGTTCTGTGAAACATGCTGTTGGTATTTTGATAGGAATTGCATTAAACATATATATCACTTTGGGTAGTATAGACATTTTAACAATATTTGTTCTTCCAGTCCACGAACATTGAATGTTTTTCCATTTCTTTGTATTGTGTTGAATTTCTTTCATCAGTTTTTTATAGTTTTCAGGGTATAGCTCTTTCACCTCTCTAGTTAGGCTTATTCCTAGGTATCTTACTATTTTTGGTGTAATTGTAGTTTTCTTAAGTTCTCTTTATGCTGTTTTATTGTCAGTGTATAGAAATGCGGGGCACCTGGGTGGCTCAGTTGGTTAAGCGGCCTACTTCGGCTCAGGTCATGATCTCACAGTCTGTGAGTTCGAGCCCCGCGTTGGGCTCTGTGCTGACGGCTCAGAGCCTGGAGCCTGCTTCAGATTCTGTGTCTCCCTCTCTCTCTGCCCTTCCCCTGCTCACTCTCTGTCTCTATGTCTCTCAAAAATAAATAAACGTTAAAAGAAATTAAAAAAAAAAAAAGAAATGCAACTGATTTCTGTACATTGCTTTTGTATACTGTGACTTTACTGAATTTGTGTAGAGTTCAAACTGTCTAGCAGTTTTTTGGTGGAGTCTTGCAGGTTTTCTACATAGAGTATCAATGTCATCCATAAATAGTGAAAGTTTTACTTCTTCTTTACTGATTTGCCTTTTATTTCTTTTCATTGTCTGATTGCTGTGGCTAGGACTTCCTGTACTGTGTCGGATAAAGTGAGGGTGGAATTCTTGTCTTGTTCCTACTGGTAGAGGAAAATCTCTCAGGTTTTCCCCATTAAGGGTCATATCAGCTATGTTGTTTTTTTTTTTTAATAGGAGGCCTTTATTCTGTTGAGGTATGTTCCCTCTAAACCTATTTTGTTGAGGGTTTTTATTATGAATAGATGTTGTACTTTGTCCAGTGCTTTTTCTGCATCTATTGAAATGATCATGTGGTTCTTTTCCTTTCTCCTGCTTATGTGATGTATCACTTTGATTTGTGAATATTGAACCACGGTTGCCATCCAGGAATAAATCCCACTTGATTGTGGTGAATAATTTAAGGTACTGTTGAATTTGGTTTGCTGATATTTTATGGAGAATTTTTGCATCTAAGTTCATTAGGGATATTGGCCTGTAGTTTGCTCTTTTAGTGGTGTCTTTATCTGGTTTTGGTGTCAGGGTAATTCTGGACTCACATAATGAATTCCAGATTTTTCCTTCCTTTTCTATTTTTTGGAACAGTTTAAAGAAGAATAAGGATTAAGTCTTGTTTAAATGTTTGATAGAATTTGTGATGTTGTCTGGCTCTGGACTTTTGCCTGTTTGAGCCCATGATTATTTAACTCTCTCTGCTGCCACCTTGAGTTACAGCTAACCCATTTGGGTACTCAGTGGGAAATTAGGTTTACACAAACGAGGGTGTGCCCATGTGAGCCACATAGTATCATTTTCACAATACTCATTATATTTGTCTATATAGAATATAATTTCCACCACATTTTTTAAAATACAAAATTGAAGAAATAATTCTTTTATTTAATGACAGATTTGAAAAGATGAAAGTTAATCAGTTTGTGTGTTTATTTGATTTGTAAACACTTTTCATATATTCATTTACTCTAATTTTTTTTCCTCAAGCCCCTAAACTGCTTTTGGTAATACAGCTCTAAATGAAGATGTACCCCAGGAGAAATGACTTCACAGAATTAATTCTGGAATTACCCAGATTAATCATGAAAACTTTTGACTTAAAAAAAGTATTTTAGCCTTTGAATAAGAAATAAACAAACCTAACTCCAAACTTGTAGAGACTTTCAGGCTGATATGATAACCTACCTGCAAAAAAGGAATCATAAGTTCTCTTCAAAGTTCCCATTTGAAACTCTAAATCTGTCAGCCTGGGTGGCTCAGTCAGTTAAGTATCTGACTCTAGATTTTGGCTCAGGTCATGATCATATGGTTCATGAGTTCTAGCCCCACATAAGGCATCTCATTCTCAGTGCAGGATTCTCTTTCTGCTTGGGATGCTCCCTCCCTTTCTGCCCATCCCCCCACATGCGCTCTCTCGCTCTCTCAAAATAAAGAAATAAAATAAAAAGAAGTTCTAAAATGTTAAAGAAAGCAACTATTTAAGATCAAAGATAATCCCCATAAGAAATAGAGACAGAAGAAGTTACAATTGCAGGCTGTTCACTTTGGATTAACTGAGAAACAAAAACTAAAACTTAACCCTAAGCAGACTACCCTAGGAAATTGTTACAGGCTCTGAAGATTTCCCCTTCTAGCTCTGCAGGACTAGTTCATAGCTGACCAGTGTTCCCACTACCCACTGCAAAACTGATGGAGAACAAAGCAATCCACTATTCCATCGATATGAAAACTTTAGAGTACAACTAAGACAGCCAACACTTAAAAACCCAAGACTCCAGAGAAAAATGGAACTCACTAAAATGACCTTGACATTCTTTACCACCTTTCCTTCGAAGCACCTGTTGCTTCATAAGCCGCATGGTCAGAGATGCTTATGAGTCAAGCAGAAAATGATTGTTAAGGAGTGAGGAAACTATAGAGAGGTTTTAACAATCTCATGGGCCCCTTTAAAACAAAAAAAGTTCAAAGTGGACAAGGAAACCCCAAAATGAGGTGTAAATACTAAAGAAATGTTAAGAAGTGAGCATTATCTCCTGAGCTGCTTCTCTGTTAAAGGTGTTTGGCGATTCCTAAGTGATGCAAACCGAGAGGCAGAAATGGCTGCTGAGAGCCTGAGAAAGTCACCTATGGTGGGAAGGAAAGGAGCTGACTTCAGTAATTGGGTAAAGCAATGTTTTCACTAGATACCATAGGGGCAAAGCCAGAAGGAACTGTACACAAACAGTTGGTAAATTCTTTTCCCACAAAGGTTTGAGTTAGCAATCTTGAAACTACTTTCCACATGTACTGTAGTTGAACAAATAAATGTATATATTTTAGGTAAATAGAGCCAGGCTTCTCATTGTCAGAGGAAGAAGTTGTAAATGAGCAAGGGGGATGCTGGAATGCTAGAATGAGTTCTGTGGTTTTAGATTGTGGTGGGAGATAGGAGTATGAATAGATACAGAGATGGAGATATAGATATTGTTAAAGGATAATCTGAAGCACAATAAAATCTTCAGGGGTTTATTTGAGCGTACGTCTATTCCAATATGATAGCTCCAAACTGAAAGTGGTTAGAGGTACTTCCAGAACAGGAGCTAGGGCACAGATTTTAATAGAAAGAGAAACAAAGCAAGGAAATTATTTGATTGGTTATAGCTTAAGAGTTTGCCTTAAATGGGAAAGCCTAAGTGAATGCATTGTCTGTGGCTTGGGGTTTGGTTAGCTTATACAGGCTACCAAGGTATTAGGGCTATCGAAGTTTAACGGGTTCCTTGTTTAATTACAGTAACAACATGTATATTTTATATGCACAGATATGTTATCTATATACACATGGCTTCAAAACACCCAAATTTATTATATTACCATTCTCTAGGTCAGAAGGCCAAAACGTGTATCATTGAGCTAAAATCAAGGTGTCAGCAACCATTTCTTCCTGGAGGCTTGAGAAAAGACTGCATTTCCTTGCCTTTTCCAGTTTCTAGAGGCCACTCTCTGGTCCTTACCGCATAGTCCCCTACATTTCGGAAACAGCAATGGGGCAGTATCAGATCTTTCTCGTGCTGCCATGTTTCTTTGGCGATAGCTAGGAAAGATCTTCTGCTTTAGAGGACTCATGTGATTATAGTGGGATCACCTGTATTAATCCAGGATAACTTCCCCATTTCTAGGTCTTTAACCTGAATCACATTTGCAATGTCCCTTTTACCATGAAAGGTAACATAGGTCACCAATTCTGAGGATTATCTTAAAGAGATCTGCAAATCTGTCGTGATAGGCTTTATATATTTGGGGGCTATATTGTTAACTGCATATACTTACATATAAGATCCAAATTTTAAAAGTTTCCTTGTGAAATATAATTTTTCTCATCTGAATTACTGATTTTATTGCTAGTTATGCTACTTGCCATAATACTCATTTGTCTCATGTTGAAATTAGCCATAGTAGCAAAAGACCAATGAGGAATACAAAGAGGATAATCCTATACAAGTGATGGAAAAAATGTACAGTATAGAAAGGGGACAGAGTCTTAGAAAGCAGGCACTCCCAAGTAGAGTTGAGAAAAAAAAGGAATGAAGCCAAAATAATAATGAAATCTATGAGAGAAGAAAAATATTTTAATTAAAAGAAACATACAAACAACAAATGAAATGGTTCTCCATATTCTCATTAAATTTGAAAGCATTATTCTTGAAGTTTAAAAACAAAAACCTCACCCAGAATTCAGTTTAAAAAAACATAAGCAATAAAAAACCAAGACCAAAATAAGTAGTCATGTGGGAGAAGTCAGTCTGACTAAATTTTCCTGCACAGCGCTAAATTTCAGAAAATGCAATGCTGAGAGGAAATTTACAATGTCATAATTTTATACTCAGTCAATTTTCATTCATGTGTGAAGAGAATAGTCTCAGATATGCAAAATAGCTGTTTTAGATCTTTTCTTTTCTTTTCCACATCCTTCTTAATCACTTGATTAGAGTATATATTCAGAATACTAAAAAAGAGACATTACCAGAAAAAGAAGATTCCCACCCAAAATAATATCAATCCTACAAGGTGACTACCAGGTCCTGGGTGGACTGGTGGCCTAGGTCCTGCCTTAGCTGAAATGTCCATACAGTTGGGTCCCTCCATCTTAGGAACAGAAAGTCACTGCTGTTCACAGACAAGCTTTGCTAACAGTGAGAGACTGACAACTGCATCCAATGGGGAAGCTGTCCTGCCTACCCATTTATAATAGAAATAACTGACAGCGATCATTTCTTTTCTTTAAAAAAATTTTATTGTTTATTTATTTGAGAGAGAGAGAGCATGAGCAGGGAAGGGACAGAAAGAGAGGGACACACAGAATCCTAAGCAGGCTCCAGGCTGATGGCAGAGAGCTGGATGTGGGGCTCTAACTCATGAACTACGAGATCATGACCTGAGCTGAAGTCAGACACTTGACCGACTGAACCACCCACGCACCCCTGACAGTGATCATTTCTAATTACATTTTTTCCTTTTTGGGTAGTGGGTGCTGAGATTCTTTATTCTGTATTCTTTAGTAGGTATGTCACAAAAGAGCAAGATGCATAATTTTTTGGGACCTAGGAATAAAAATATGAATTTTTCAAATAATTATTTTGTATTCTGCCATCTGTCTTTCAGAGGCTTTTGCAGCACTTATGCATTTTTCTCCTGGAGGACTCATTCAAGGGCTATGTGGTGTCCTGGCTCTAGAGTCAACAGTACAAGCTTATCAATTCCATCCCTTCTCAGCTGAAGGAAAATAACATCATGGTTATTTGCTTACACATAGTTTTTCAAGTTTTCCTAAAAGAACCATTTATGTAAACTTCTATTTAAATAAATATAAGATATCAGGAGCACCTGGGTGGCTCAGTCATTTAAGCATCTGACTCTTGGTTTTAGCTCAGATTGTGATTTCATAGTTCATGAGTTTGAGTCCTTGGTGGGGCTCTGTGCTGCTGGTGCAGAGCCGGCTTGGGATTCTCTCTCTCTGCCTCTCCCCTGCTTGTGCGCTCTCTCTCCCTTTCTCTCTCTCAAAATAAAAATAAATAAGTAAATAAATACAAGACATCATTCAGCCAAGAGTTGAGTACATTAATATTAAAAAATGAGAAGGGAATTACATAAAAATTAAACCAGTAAAATAATTATATTCTTAACATATGAAGGTTTTTTTTATGTTTATTTTTATATATTTTGCGAAAGAGAGAGAGATGGGGGAGAGGCACAGAGAATCCCAAGTGGGCTCTGTGCTGTGCACGAACTATGAGGTCATGGCCTGAACCAAATTCAAGAGTCAATTGCCTAATCAGCTGAGTCACCCAGACACCCTGATATTTGAAGATTCCTTATGCATTGGTTTTGCTGAGCAGTAGTGTCTTAAAAGATGTCTAAAAGACAGACATTTGTTATTGAGCAAATAATAATGGCTAATAAACACAGCAAGTGTTCAGTCTCACTGACAATAAAAAGTACTTAAAAATGGCTGTACTAGCAACATAGAAAATATTTTTTAAAAATAAGAATACTCGTTGCCAAGAAGGGAATGTGTTTAAGGATACAGTGCAGATGGGCAAACCATGTGGACCAGAAGGAAGAGACAGCAACACATCGAGTTCACAATAATTTACTTGCTGACAAATAAGGGGTCTCTTGGGAGATAACTCTAGCTCATTTGCTCTGTCTCACACATGAGCTAGCCAGACTAAGAAGTATTCAGGACCCTTCTCTGAGTAAGAAAGCTCAGTGAGCCCAGCTGGAGCCTGTGATTAGCATTGCGGCTAACACTCTACAGATCATGTGCATACAAGGCTGAAGAAGGAACTGGAATAATTTCTGGGGCAGAACTTTGCAAACAACTGTGGGCCAACAAGACTCTTAGGGATTCCTTCATTCACCCTTTCATTCAGCCAGGGAAAGGTCTTCTGCTTTCCTCAGCCCATTTGCTGTGCACCTTTGGCAATTTGAGGGATCTAAAATATCAGTGGTGACACATGGTAGGGTGACAGTGGTGGCCAGTGGAGACCAGGATGACCAGCGGAGAGGAGTGACATCCATTTGGATTCGTGGTATTTGCAAGGTATCAGCACCCATTGGAAGAACCAGGTTGTCTGGGGCATAATGATGGGCGTTTAGATTACCTGCTAGTATGTGCTACATCCTCGCAGGGACTTTCAGAAGTTCTTGGGACTGGAATCTTATGAAAACAGGATTTAGTCTTTTCACACAAACACTGAAACTTGAGTGAAAAATGTTTCATATTTGTAAAAAAAAAAAAAAAAAAAAAGACAGAGAGAGAGAGAGAAAAGATACAAAAATCCCCAAATGAAAATGTTAACAGTGCTAGCTTTGGGGTTTTGATACAATTACAGGTGACTTCATTCTGTGGCTCTTGAAATTTTAAAAAAATAAATTAAAAAAATTGAAAGGAAGGTATACATAAAACATGATTAAACAATGAAACTGTGAGGTCTGTTTGGAAGTGGGGCATTTCAAATGGGAGACATTGAATTATTTACAGAATCACTGGTGAGTCTGCATAATTAATACAGTAGTTATTTGGAAGATCTGGGTTCACATGACAGACCAGCTCTCCCTGTCTCTGTAACCATGGACAACATATTTCACATTCTGGGCCTCCATTCCCTCAAGTGTAAAATGGGGGTAGCAATAGTGATTACCTCATAGGCATTATTTTTCTTCTCTGGCCTCTTCTTTAATCTGATTATCTAATGTGTTAAATGAGTTAATATAAAAACAATTAGAGGAGTATCTGGCACATAATAAGCTATTAAAACAAGTTAAAGCCTGTCATTGAGGAAATGATTGAAATTAAGAACTAGTTCACCCAAATTATGTGGGTTTTCATAGCATCCTATATAATTTTATTTGTTTTGCTTTACTCTTGGTTCAGCAAAGACAGTGACCTGTGGTAGAAATAGGGGACTGGATTCCTAGACCAGACTCATCACATACTATCCATGTGACCTTGAGAAATTCATAATCTGCTAAACGGAGGCTAATTTGGATTATTCATAAAACTTAGCCATAACTGTTAGAAAAGCTCACTAGTAATTATCATTAATCCTGTTTTTCTTTGTTGGAACTAAAAAGAGATAATAATGAGAGAAAAATAAAGGCACTTTGGAAAATGTGATTTTAAGTTAGAGCATGCTTTAGCCTCATTCTGGGTGTTCAGTAGAAGGTGAGTGCGATCCATGCAAGGTTCTTAGGACTCTGTCTGCATTTGATTCACTCTGTATCTAAAGGAGAAAGCACTTGCTGGGCAGAAAGGGAACTTGCAGATGATTTTTGAGGTTCATTTGGGTTCCAGTTAATCACATCTTTTTCCTATGGCCCTCCTCTCACCTAAAGGCTTCATTTGGAATCACATGGTCTAATTTTCTTGTATTCATCTTATATATGTATTTATATAAAAAAAACTTTTTTTTATTTTATAATAGTTTATTTTCAAATTGGTTTACATACAACACCCAGTGTTCATCCCAACACGTGCCCTCTTTAATGTCCGTCACCCCCTGACCCCCCTCCCTCACCCCCCTCCCTCACCCCCCTCCCTCACCCCTCTCACCCTCAGTTTGTTCTTAGTCTTTGAGAGTCTCTTATGTTTTATTTCCCTCCCTCTCTGTGTCTTTGTTTCCTTTCCCCTCTTCCCCTCCCCCTGGTTTTTGCTTAGTCTCACAAAGTCCACCTATTCGTGGAAACATATGGTATCTGTCTTTTTCTGACTTATTTCACTTAACATAATACCCTCCAGTTCCATCCATGTTGCTACACATGGCCAGATTTCATTTTTTCTCATTGCCACGTAGTAGTCCATTGTATATATGTACCACTAAAAAAAAGCTTTCTAAGAGATTTGTACCACTGAAAATCTAAAGTTAATGAAAGCAAAGTTAATGAAGTTGCTGTCTCTTTACTCACTAGGTTTGGCAGAAATTTATTTTATATCTCCAACCTCTCAATTCTCTATAGAACACAATTTGTCATTCCCCTTCATTTCTATACCACCAATGAAATGCTCCTGATAGTAGAGAAGAACAGTGGCCATACAGCGAAAATAAAAGAGTCAGGACCTGGGAGATCCATGATTAGGCCCCAACACTGTTTCCAGCTACATGGTTCTGAGCATAGCAACATTTTTCAGTCTTAGTTTACATCTTAACAGAATGAACAGCTATGAATCAGGGAACACAACATGACTAAGTCCACTATGTTGAATAATATTGAGGAGGAATTTGGGGAAAGAGATGGTACACTTGGCCCAAGCTGAACAAGAAAAAACAGAGAAGGCACCTGGAATTCTCTCTCTGCGTGTTCTTGGCCTACTTGTGAGCCCACCTCTCCAGGCCAGAGCAACCCAGCTTGTAGGTGAAGAAACAAGAACCCACAGAGGCTGAATCTAGTTTACACAGGCAGAGGAGTGGGTGGTTCCTCAAAAATTGCTGGCAATTCTGTTTAGCAGCCTAGAGATTCAGACCTGAGATCTCTGCCATATTCTTTGCTTCTCCCCTCACTAATTCATCTTATGTCACATGTGCAATGCTGGTCTGCTAATGATTTCCAAAAGTGAAGTGGTACAAACGTGAATGTCGATGGCTACACCTGCATAAGGGTTCTAAATATAGGCGTGGACTGGATTGGCACTTCAAAAGATGCCCTAGGTATTCCATGAGACACCAGAGTATCCTTGTTTAAAAGCCCGTAGCAATTCCTATTCAATGAGCAGAATCAGAAAAAAAAAAAAAAAAAAAATGGAAGTGGATTCATAACTGCGAGGCCTATAAAATACTGTGGGGCTCAAATAGAATTTACAAACTCTAGTGATCCTTACAAACAATTTACTAAATTGCTCATGCCTAATTGTGATGTATCACCCTGGAGCCAGCACATGGTTGGACACTATCTATATATGTTTTCTGGGCCTAAATCAGTATGTTGCAACTTTAGGAGTACACAGTTCAGGAATTTTAGACTTAGGAAAAAGGCTCAAGATGGTAAGTGATGAACACACAGAAGAAAAGACTGTAGACAACTTGAGTGAGCTTTTACAACTAAGTGGTTTCTGACCTGATTAGCATAGTTTAGTACCCTTTTCTCCAAGATGGCAGAAATGGTGGAAAACAATGTGGCCATAAAGGAATGCTGCTAATTTTCATGTCAAGGGTGCTAGAAAATAGTTCCTTACCAAGGAGGGGTAAAATTTACTGTGGTAAGTTAGGAGATTTCTCTATAAACATATTGTCAAAAGAAATTAAATTGGTAGTTTGTCCACAAAATGACTAGATTTCTTTAGAGTTGAGACCAGCAGACTAGTGGATGTTAATACTTTGCTAAGAGCAAAAGGCAATCTTAGCTAAACGTCATCCTGATCTCCAAGATCCTGTAGGTCTACTTTAACATAGAAATTCCTTTGGAAACTTTCTTTATCTCTACACCCCCCCAAAATGTATGTTAGCAATCATTCTCCAAGCATATGCCCCCCTGATATGCATCTGAAAGGTCACATGACTAATGTTTTACAAGACATTAATGACTTCTTTCTAACAACAGTTAGGCTCCTCAAGGTCCTGGAAACCTAGCTTCCAAATTCCTGAGAGACTTAAGCTATCCGTAACCTCCTCCCAACTTGAAAGTATATAATTGGCCACTCCTCACAATCCCAGTGCAGCTCTTCCTGCTCATGAGTCTTTCCCCATGCCTTAATAAAACCTCCTTTTTTACATGAAGATACCTCAAGACTTCTTTCTTGACTGTTCACTACCAAACCCCAACATTTCACATCAGGAACTCCTGGGATTAATGGCTAAAATCCTGTGCAAATGTATATCCTACAACTGCCTTCAGTAGGGCAAAGAAGTGTAAGAATGATAGTATAGCTGGTTCTTTGGTTAAATAGCGCCAAAAAGGCTGACCACTGAGGGAACGGTGGTGTGTCAAGACATGCCGTAACTGGAAACTAGAGAGCATAGCTAATGGAAAGGATGCTTATAAGTGAATAGTGCCTGACAAAGGGAAGGAATGAAGTCAGGAATTTCTGAGGGAGCACCTCAGATCAAGGGATAATACTAGGGGCGCCTGGGTGGTTCAGTTGGTTAAGCTGCCAACTTCGGCTCAGGTCATGATCTCATGGTCTCTGAGTTTGAGCCCCGCATCAGGCTCTGTGCTAACAGTTCGGAGCCTGGAGCCTGCTTCAGATTCTGTGTCTCCCTCTCTCTCTCTCTGCCCTTCCCCCTGCTCATGCTCTGTCTCTCTCTGTCTCAAAAGAAATAAACATTAAAATTAAAAAAAAAGAGCTAATACTAATATATTTAGTTATTGATAAGTAATTTACTTATTTATTGGCATAGTTGAATAGTACTATGTTTAGTTAGCATTATATAGTTTACATAAAAGTTATTTATTAGTAACAAACTTGATTATGACTAATGGCTGATGCTGGAGAAATCTCTGGAACTATATTCTCCCAAGAAGAATTTAAAAGCTTTATCTGAAGATTCCATCATAATTTTCCAGATAAATGTAGTGACACAGAGCTGCCTGGTGGCTCATAGTTCTGATGATCAACCTCGGAAGTAAATGAACTAGTAAAATGAGTTTAATGCTGGGAGAGAATTTGTATCCTCAACCATGATGGAACATTGGGTATTTTGAATCTGATGTCTTTAAAGGTCAATGGATAGTTATGTGGGAAACAAAGGCAGAAAGAAGTGGTAGATAAAATTAAATTTCCTTATAACCTGCAGCCCTTTGACAAATACTTGAGGCAGGGAAAATATAACATTTCTCCCGAAACTCCCCACAGTCTTAAAGTGAATGCTTTGCTAGAGGGAAAAACAACCTTAGCTTGACAGTAGCTGGGCCTCCAGGATCCTGTGAATCTTCTTCAGTATATGAAAGTTCTTTTGGAAACTTATCTTGGCCATAACCTCCCCCAACTCCAAGTATATAATCAGTCCCTCCTCACAATCTTACCACAGCTCTTTCTGCCCAAGGTCCTGTCCCTGTGTTTAAACAAAATCACCCTTTTGCACCAAAGACATCTCAAGAATTCTTTCTTGGCCTTTGCTCCAGAACCGCCCCCCCCCCACACCATTCCAAAACCACATACAGCTAGGAGTGTGTGATATTGTGATTTATAATAAGACATATATACTTAGTCTTCTAGTGGTTGCAGGTATGGAACTCCTACAACCCTTGGAATTTCCTGTGATAAGAGGGATCAAGGTGTCTTTTGTTATGTTAATGAAGCGACCTTTGGAAAGTCCTTTGGTAATCTAAGGATGGGGACTGGTTGCCAGGGCCCACAACCTCTGGGGAGGGGAGAGGAGCTAGGAATTGAATCAACAGCTAATGGCCAGGGGCACCTGGGTGGCTAAGTCAGTCCCTTAAGCATCTGACTCTTGGTTTCAGCTCAGGTCATGATCTCAGTTTCCTGTATTCCAGCCCTGTATTGGGTTCTGTGCCAATGGTGCGGAGCCTGCCTGGGATTCTCTATTTCCCTCTCTCTCTGCCCCTCTTCCACTCATGCTGTCTCTGTCTCTCCCAAAAATAAGTAAAGCTAAAAAATTAAAAGAACGATATCTAATGGCCAATGATGTCATCAATCATGCCCATGTAGTGAAGCTTCCATAAAAATCCAAAAGGACAGGGTTAGGAGAACTTGCAGGCTGTTGGACAATTTCACACCAGAAGGGTGACTGACGCATCCCAACTCCATGGTGACAGAAGCGCCTATTCTTAGGGCCCTCCCAGACCTCGCCCTATGAGTCTCTCTTTTTTAATTAATTAATTTACATCCAAGTTAGTATATGGTGCTATAATGATTTCAGGAGTAGATTCTAGTAATACATCTCTATGTATAACACCCAGTGCTCATCCCAACAAGTGTCCTCCCTAATGCCCATCACCCATTTAGCCCATCCCCCCACCCACAACCATTCCAGCAATCCTCAGTTTGTTCTCTTTATTTAAGAGTCTCTTATGTTTTGTCCTCTCTCTTGTTTTTATATTATTTTTGCTTCCCTTCCCTTCTGTTCATCTGTTTTGTATCTTAAATTCCACCTATGAGTGAAGTCATATGATAATTGTCTTTCTCTGACTGGCTAATTTCACTTAGCATAATATCCTCTAGTTCTATCCACATAGTAGCAAATGGCAAGATTTCATTCTTTTTGATTGCTGAGTAATACTCCATTGTATGTATGTATATGTATATACATACACACACATACCACACCTTCTTTAACCATTTATCTGTCGATGGACATTTGGGCTCTTTACATACTTTGACTATTGTCAACAGTGCTGCTATCAACATTGGGGTGCATGTACCCCTTCAAAACAGCAAACCTGTATCCTTTGGATAAATACCTAGTAGTGCAATTGCTGGGTTGTAGGGTAGTTCTATTTTTAATTTTTTGAGGAACCTCCATATTGTTTTCCAGAGTGGCTGCACCAGTTTGCATTCCCATCAGCAGTGCAAAAGAGATCCTCTTTCTCCACATCCTTGCCAATATCTGTTGTTGCCTGAGTTGTTAATGTTAGCCATTCTGAAAGTTGTGAGGTGGTATCATTGTAGTTTTAATTTGTATCTCCCTGATGATGAATGATGTTGAGCATTTTTTCATGTCTGTTAGCCATCTGGATGTCTTCTTTGGAGAAGTATTTATTCACATCTTTTGCCCATTTTTTCACCAGATTATTTGTTTTTTGGGTGTTGAGCTTGATAAATTCTTTATCAATTTTGGATATTAACCTTTATCTGACATGTCATTTGCAATTATCTTCTCCCTTTCCATCTATGGCCTTTTAGTTTTGCTGATTGTTTCCTTTGCTGTGCAGAAGGTTTTTATTTTGATGAGGACCCAATAGTTCATTTTTGCTTTTGTTTCCCTTACCTCCAGAGACGTGTTGAGTAAGAAGTTGCTGCAGACAAGGTCAAAGAGCTTTTTGTCTACTTTCTCTTCTAGGATTTTGACAGCTTCCTGTCTTATGTTTAGGTCTTTCATCCATTTTGAGTTTATTTTTGTGTATGGTGTAAGAAAGTGGTCCAGGTTCATTTTTCTGCATGTCACTGTCCAGTTTTCCCAGTACCATCTGCTAAAGAGACTATCTTTATTCCATTGGATATTCTTTCCTGCTTTGTCAAAAATTAGTTGGCCATACATTTGTGGATCCATTTCTGGGTTCTCTATTCTGTCCCATTGATCTGAGTGTTTTTGTGCCAGTACAATACTGTCTTGATGACAGCCTCTACCAAATGTCTTCCTAGCAGGGGAACTGCCTTTACTTTTGTGACCTGAGGACACCTTGGACCTTGCTGTCTTCTCCTGGGGATTCACCCTTCCCACCAGAGCTCTGCCAGTTATCGAGCTGCAATGTTTCAGACTCTGTTCTCCCCTGCTTATAGCATCTTAATGGAATTTAAATCCTCTCCTTTCTCCTTTCTCCCTTTTTTGTTCAGTACATTCTTTCTCTTTCTTTCCAGCTGCTTTCAGGGGGGCGGGGGGAGTGCTTTCCCTGTACTCTCCTCTCCCCTCCATCTCTGTCCTCTCTCCACAAGCAAAAACAGTTCCCTACCCTCCACATCTTCTCTCTCCCCAGTTCACCTCTCCACGCCATGTACCTGCTGAGTTTTCTGGCTCAGTTGTGCAGATTGTTGAGTTAATCCTCAAATCAGTTTTCTAGGTGTACAAGATGGTTTTGTGTTGGTCTAGCTATAATTCAGGGATGAGAGATGTGTTCCTCCATCTTGGCCCCTCCTCCTCTAAGTCAGAATTTAAAATCTGAACAAATTAAACTGATAGTAAGGTATGTTCTATGGATCTTTTTATCTGGCTATTCATCTACATCATTTATCAAATCCTTTAATAGGCTGGAAATTTAACTCTTCTCCTGTGTCCTATGAACCACTCTAGCAAACCTAAGTAGTGGACTGTTGGAACCTCCAGTCTGTAGCCAGTTGGTCACAGGCTCAGGTGATAACTTGGGCTAGACTGGTGTTTGAATTAGGGGTTGGGGGTGGGATGGAAGGCGGTCCTGTTGGGCTGAGCCTTAACCTGTAGGATCTGATGACATCTCTGGGCAGATGGTGTCAGAACTGAGTTGGCAGAGTGAGAGTAAAGGAGACTCACAGGGAAGAAGCACCCAGAGAAGATCTGAGTTTTACCTACATAAGAAAGAAAAAAGATTTTCTATTAAAGCCAGGCTAGTGGGTTCATGGATGCCCAAGTTAAACTGGAATATCACTGTGTATGCAGAAAAAGTTAGGAGTCCCCAGAAAAAGAGCTTTGTGACACAAGAAAAGTCATTTTAGGCCCCCAGCTATCCATCCCCACCACCACTCATTGATCTATGTCCTACTTGCTCAAGAACACTACTTCCAGAACTTCCTAGAATGTGTCAGAATTACGAAGAAATGCAAAAATCTCAGTAGTGAAGGATTTCAAGGGAACAAAGAGAATGCAAAAACTAAAAGTCTCTACCTGGCCAGGTAATAGCCTGTGTCAGCGACAACAAATCAGTGGTAAAAACTCCCAGTGATGTTTCAAAAGAAAACAAGACCCTAAATTCCTTACCCAAGATAAGGAACCCAAGACCCCATCCAGTTTATACCTGCTCTTGAAGCATGCCCAAGCCCCTTCCCCCACAGTTACCTCTGTTTCATTATAGACTCCACCTTAGTAGGACTTCAAGCTTCATTTACATAACCCGCTGTTCATATAGCAAGTTTTCTAAATTCACCTGGGTAAACTTATGCCCACTGTTACATGCGATGACAAAGGTCCCTTTTCTGAGTATCCATCCTAAATCCTAAATAAAAAGAACCCTCTCACCTTTGCATAGGGAGTCACAACTTGAGGAGATCCTCTCCATGATCTCCTTATTGCTACAAATAAAGTTTCCTTTGTGTGACAACTCCACCTGGTGTTGTCTCCACCTGTAACTCACTGAGGAGCAAACACGTTTGTTTGGGTACCACTGGACAGTTGTGCCTTTATGATTTTTAACTCCTGGCCCAAGTACTACAGATTTGCTTTGTTTGTGGTTAAGAAACATAAAAGGACAAAGTGTAAGGGTAAATAAGCAATGCAATTAATAACATCTGGAAACTGGTATCTGTAGAAAACAATACAATGATATCAATGGTATTATTAAGTGTACGAAAAACACAGAAAAAGAAATACCAAACAATGACCTCTAGTCACTACTCTAGTCCCCAGGGATATATGAAAAATATTTCTTTAGGGAAGAAATGGATACTTTTAAATGATGTATGGGACATAAAGTATTATTTCAATTCTATGTCACAGCTCTGTAATGTGGCAAAAGTTTGGTAAATTCATGTGTAGACCGCTTTCTTCCAGAAAGAGATGTCATTTAAGAATGTTAACTTGAAGACCCAGTTTATACAGTACTCCAACTAGTTGGTCATGGGTGCCTGGGTGGCTCAGTTGGTTAAGCATCCCACTTCAACTCAGGTCATGATCTCATTGTCCATGAATCCAAGCCTCTTGTAGGGCCCTGTGTTGACAGCTCAGAGCCTGGAGCCTGCTTCTCGATTCTGTGTCTCCCACTCTCTCTGTCCTTCCCCCACGCATGCTCTCTGACTCTTAAAAATGAATAAATGTTTAGAAAATTTTTAAAAAGAAATTAATTGGTCAGTGTCTCGAGCACGCTGTGAAGGCACATACACAAGTTAACATTGTCCCACAACGTCAGCTGTATTCAATCATAAAGCAAGGTTAACATAATTGTAAAGCAGGTTGAGGATTCCAAACTCAATGACCTCATGTTTACATTGGCTTCTTACAGGGGCTCCTGGGAAGCTTAGTCAGTTAAGCGTCTGACTTTGGCTCAGGTCATAATCTCATGGTTCATGGGTTTGAGCCCCATGTCAGGCTCTGAGCTGACAGCTTGGAGCCTGGAACCCGCTTCAGATTCTGTGTCTGCCCCTCCCCTACATGCAGTCTGTCTCTTTCTCCTTCTCTCAAAAACAAACATTAAAAAAATTTTTTTAATTAAATTGGCTCCTTATACATCACACAAAGCAAAGCACAAGACAAGTCACACAAGGAACAAGATAGAACAAAGTGTAGGAAGTTAATGAACCAACCATGAGCCCAACAGTTGAGATGAGGTCTTGGTCAGATCCAAGTCAGCTTTTGGCACTTGCTGCTTATTATGTGCCAAAAGTGAAGGATCTATTCTGCTCAGAGATCACTCGGGCAGAACCATTGGCAGCAGTTACCTTTTTTGATGTGGTCATACATGAAAAGGGAAGCATCTAGAAGTATGGCAGTTTGTTGCAAAAATCCTCCATTTTTAAAAGAGTTTAATCAGTCTTGGACCTTTGCAGACCTCCTTTTGTTCTGGTGGTTATCCCTTCTGGGTGTGTTGTCAGCCTGTGCTGGTTTCAGCCATATCTGGTCTTAGCTCAGGACCCTTGGCTACTTGTGTCACTGGTTGACCTGTATCACTGTTTGCCATGAGTGACTCATCTTGCTCTCTACAGTCAGAAACAGAGGTTAAATTTAGTATTAAAATTACAGGTGGGGAGCACCTGGGTGACTCAGTCTGCTGAGCATCTGACTCTTACTGACTCAACTAAGGTCATGATTCCAGAGTCATAGAATCAAGCCCTGCATCGGACTCCAGGCTAGGCATGGAACCTGCTGAGGGAGAGAATCTCTCTGCTGAGGGAGGGGATTCTCTTCCTCTTTCCCTCTGCCCTGCTCCCTGGCTTACTCTCTCTCCCTCTCAAAAAAAGAAAATTACAGTTGATAAAATGTCTCCAACAACACTTGTAAAAAAAATTCTAATTACTATGGATGATGGAAGGAAAACATAATGGAGCTATTTGAGAGAATATCAAAATACTTGTGAAGGGATAAAGTCATGATTAATATGCCTTGTAAAGAGAATCGAATGGTAATAAAATATGACAGAAGTTGTTGTAAGACAAATAATGAAAATGCACCTGAGAAATGTGTGGCAAAGGGATGTTTACACAGATCCCCTACATCATATGATATGGGACCATAGCATCTAGATGGTTCATAGCATGGATGTTTCAGACTTTCCTTGCTTTACACGAATACTTGTATCCTTGAGACTATCAAGAAATCCTGATATTAGGGAAGCTCTCTGATTTGTTGATGTCTGCTTTGACAGTCTACTCCTTTATCTTATCTTCTCAGATCATGTCTTAAAAATTATCTGGCTAAAAAAGAAATTCATTTTGTTATAGATGAAGAAACAGGGTAACATTCTTTTTTTTTGCTTTAGAATTTTCACTTCTTATCCAGTAATTATTTTTGCATATGAATAATTTTATTGATTTCTTATAAACCTACATTTGATCTGTGTCATATTACCATTTTAAGTTCTATGTCATCATCTCAGTGATGCCAATGACCAAGAGTAAACACTTCAAATTCAGGTTTGTTTATTACCACATTCTATGGATTGGCATGTGGACCTTTAAATTCCAAATTATTGCTCTTAGTACTTGGCTCTTTTGTTTCTTACTAGAATTACTTGAAAACAGTTTTCCCCTATGCTGTACTTGCTCTCTGTATTAACCAACGTTCTCCAGAGAAGCACAACCAATAGGGGGTGTGTGCATGTGTATATATTTTAAGGAATTGACTCACACAGTTACATGATTATAGAAGTTGGCAAATCTGAAACCTGCATGGTGGACTGGCAAGCTGGAGACCCATGTAAGCTGTCAGCTAGCAAGAATTCTAACTTGGAGGAAATCAGTCTTTTATTTTGTTCAGGCCTTCAACTGATTAGGTGAAGCCCATTGACATTATAGAGAGTAAATTGCCCTACTCAACATCCATTGATAATTTTGTCCAAATATATCCTCATAGGAATGTCCACAATAATGTTTAATCATACATCTGAACACATGGCCTGGCCAAGCTGACACATAAAAATTAAACATCTCAGTGTCCATCACGCCCATCTACCAGTTTTCTTTGGATATTTTAATCTCTTTCCTACAAATTTCATTTTGATTCTTTATTGATTAGTTTTATAATTCTCCAAACAAACATATTTGTTGAGAAAATATTGGGAGTCACACACATCCTATCCTATGGAAAAGTACTTTGGAGACAAACTCACAGAGAAAATATCAGTATGGTATTGTGCGGGTATATTGTTATCCTTAAAATTCGGGAAGTACATAAGGGTCTAGTCACACCAGACATCAGATTCTGGGAGAGAAACTCTCTTTGTCATGATGTAGAACTTTAGCTGCTCGATTAGCAAAGCAAGAATTACCGTTGTGTCACTACTATGGGTTAGGATCCAGTCCAATTTTGTCACTTCACATTCATTGGTTGGAAGATCTTGAGTGCTTTGTTGGTGTGATGAGCAGTCTAAGCTTTATGTCTTGCATTTTTAGCTACATAGCATGGTGGGCCAGTGGCCTGATCTGCCTCCTTGGTGTTCTTGAATCAATTGCCTTAAGGTTTTGGCTCTAGTTAGTTTCCATAAAGCTCTTTTGAAGCCAATATCTCTGAATAAAGAACCTGGAAGGAATTAGTCATTGTACAAATTAACTCTTATTTAACTTTTAAAATAAATATTTCTTTCATCCTTCACGAGACGATTAGCAGCACATGCTCAGAAGTGTTTTCATAGTTAATAATCTAAAGATCAAAATCCTTTGAAACTATCTTAATAAGTCATCCCTGTCTTCATTTTTCATAATGTTTTCTATGTCTCTATCTCCACAAGACTCAGCTATCAATTTGTCAGATTAGTATTGACGTCTTCAGATACTTGCTTCAAAATGCCAGGACACATCCCATTGAGGCTTGTGGGATCACTGTTAAGTGACATGTATGCTTTTAAATAGTGTCTCAGTCGTTAATCCCAAATCAAAGTTCTCCCTTCTGGGGGCCAGATTGAAACATGCTTTCTGTTTGGTTTTGCCAGGGATATTTTCTTAGTTCGCTTGAGTAGGGGATGCTATCATTGATTCAGAACGATGTGTTTTACTCCTGGCTGCACATTGAAATCACTTGGAAATTGTGTAAAACAATCACTGCACACTTACAGACCAACTAAAAGAACATCTGGAGATGGTGAGCAAGTATCAGTGTTTCTTAAAAACTCTCCAGATGATTTCTTTTTTATTTTTTTATAATGTTTATTTTTGAGAGAGCGTGTGCATGTGTGTGAGCAGGGGAGGAACCAAGAGAGAGGGAGAAAGAGGATTGAAGTGGGCTCCATAGTGACACCAGAGAGCCCAATGCAGTACTTGAACTGAGGAACTGGGAGATCATGACTTGAGCTAAAGTTGGAGCTTAACCAACTGAGCCACCCAGGTGCCCCTCTCCAGGTGATTCTAATTGGCAACCGGTATTGAAAGCCACTATGTTAGTGTGCTTAGCCTCAAACACTAAGATAAAGGGAGTCATCTGTATGTCTTGTTAAAATTCAGTATACTGATCAGTATGTGTGGGGCAGGGCCTGAGAGCTTGCATTTTTAGTGGGTGATGCTGCACTACAGACCACACTTTGAGCAGAAGGGCTTTTGAAGTTTCCCTCTTAATGATTTTACCCTCATATTGAAATATCTTTTCTAACTTATCACTATTATTTTTTAAAATTGTTTTAATGTTTATTTTTTGAGAGAGACAAAGAGAGAGAGTGTGAGTGGGGGAGGGGCAAAGAGAGAAGGAGACACAGAAGCCAAAGCAGGCTCCAGCCTCTGAGCTGTCAGTACAAAACCCAACATGGAGCTTGAACTACTGGACCATGAGATCATGACCTGAGCCGAAGTCAGATGCTTAACCGACTGAGCCACCCAGGCATCCCTAACTTGTCACTATTATTAATCAATATTCATCAAGCACAAATTATACGGACATGATGTGTCTCTGTCCTATTACGTAGCAGTAATCCCTTGTGAGCTGCGTCATTGGGTTTAAATAAGGGTTGAAAAGAACCTCAGAACTGGTGGTTTTAGATGTGCTTCCCAGAGCAAGGAGAGCTGAGAGGCCCACTTGGGAGATGTGGGAAGGTACAGACAAGGCTGGAGGCTTCATCTCCATTCCAACAAGGAAATTCCACTTTTGTTGTTTGTTTTATCTTTCAATGTGATATTTCAGTTAAAAACGTAATAGAAAAACCACTCCTTTTGTCATTTCAAAGATAAAAAACTTGAGACACATGTGGTAAGTTACATATTTCAGTGTATTAAATATTTAATAACAAATTTCATAAAGTTTCTCAGGAAAAAATCATTGGTAATACTAAGTTATAGTCCATGCTAAGTTTACAATATGAAATAGGATTAAACTATCACATGGTAATTTTGTTTTTAGTGCCTATTAATATGCCTGTCATGTGAGTGTTTGTTTATAGATGAGTCATCAAAGACATAATGGAAGCAATTCACAGAAATAAAAGCTCCAAATGCATAGCAGATAATGCAGTAAACCAGGGAATGAAAAGACTGTGTTGTCTGCAAATATCCAATAGCTCAGCAAATGAGCACAAGGCAAAGAACATATTCTCATGTCCTTTCCTTTCTCCCAGCTGTTCTAAGCACTATAGACTTGTATACTAATTAGAAATAACTTTATACAGTGTTTTTCCTAAATTTATAGTTAACCTGATTCTTCTTGAGGATGAGAAAATAAGACATTGATCTGCACAGTAGGAGCAAAAAGGTGGCCTTGTCTTTCTGTATTTACCCCTTGTAGTGGCCAAGACTATCAAGCAGTGTGGCCATTGGGCAGGACAGGCAAAGCCAGACTTCTGTAAGTACCATAAACAAAAGAACTTAACAAGGTATTAGCAAGGGAAGATTTGCCTACATGGTCCTCCTTGATGCCTGTGATAAACTTTGCACATGTTCATGTTTGGAGGAAATGAAAAGCAAGGGTTATCAGCTGCCACATAGGACAATTCATTTGGAACTATGGTTTCAGAAGATGTATGAGTGACTTCCTAGGTAGTAGTGAATCCAGCAGAGTAGAAACAAGTATGTCTATCTTTGTGGTCTTTGACATGTTATCACTGCATGTGCTACAAAACCTCAGTTCCATCAGTTTTATGTTTCTTTTAAAAATCTTTATGGTTGAATTTATAGGGCATTAATCTTAAAGGACATATTTCAACCCATTTAAAACTAACAACTAAAACATTTTAATTTACATTTCTGTTTTCATCAGCAGGATACACATGTATTACAATTAAAATTTAGGTTATAGCAAATGCCTCTGTATCTGGTGGTAGAAGGAGAAGATATCAAAGGTGATGAGTAGGTTGTCAGAACCAGAAAGATTTGCTTGTTCAGGAAAAACATTTCTCAGTTATCTGTAGTTTTCCTCTATGTGTGCTCTATATTTTGTAGTTTATCCATCATTGTGATTCTACCCTCTTCCCATCTTCTATATATTTGCAAAATTACTTGATTTGCTGCTACAATCTCCTGTCCTTAGCAATATTATACATTTATTGCTTTATGTGTATTTTGTATTAAAATTTTAATGTGATTGGAGCACCAATCCACCCTCCATCTTCCGCTCAGCTCTCTCCCTCTCTCTCTCAAGATAAAGAAACATTAAAAAAATAACAAAATAAAATTTTAATGTGATTATGAGATACAAGGAGGATAATCAGAACTGTTCCTCTAAAAGCTTTAAATATGTTCAATTATTTAAAATTGTATTACACATACTTGTTTCATGATACATGTTACCATTGACTTCCCCAGTGTAAAAAATAGCAAACTTACTTAGAGATCAAACTCAGGTTTTCACTCGCTTGAAATGAAAGGAGAAATGCTGTCGACATAAGGCATAAGGGCATGTCTTTATGTGTCCATATAAATCCATAAAACCATAAATCCATATGACATTAGTGTTCTTTGTGGTTTATTAGATTGTCAGGGACAAAAGCTCAAGTTCAGGAATAATAGTCCAGTGACTAGAAGTTCAAATTTATCACTCCACTTTATTTTGAACATTAGGATACATCTGGATGATCAAGAGGCAGTCCAATTTCCTCACTCCTCTCTTCATCTATAATCTTCCTGGGCACACACATTATAAAGCATTAGCTTTGATCTGAAAGCCCCAAATGAAAGTCCCTCTCTCCTTGCCAGTTTGCTCACTTATGCCTCACACTGAGTTCTGTTGGCAGTCCTTAGCTCAGGCAGGTCAGGCTGAACCCTTTGTGTCACTTTGAGCTCATAATTTCAAGGTTCCTCTTATCCATACAATGTTTTCTATGTGAAATTGGAGTTCTTATGACCTCACGTGGTTATAGAACTTTTATTTAACCTAATCCCAGCAAAATTCAAAATTTTGTGCCATAAGAACCCTGATTCTCATTTCCCCTCTTTCACAACATTAGATGTTAGGACACTGAAAAAAACATCCCAGACATGTTATACACACAGAGGTGTGCATTCTGTGATTTTTACCAGATTCTATTCTGAAATCAGTCATAATGCATAATTCAATCCAGCACGTGTTGCGTCCCTGCTATATGTTCAGTGTGGATAACTGATAGAACCAAAAGCATTTAAACCAAAGCATTAAATCAACAAACTTACAATTTCACCAGGGAAACAAGAAAAACTAATGGAATGATTAGGAAAAATGGATGACAGCATATGATAGATCTTACTATATCTACTACTCAGAATACGTGCTGTAATAATCCACAAAATGGAAGGATCATTTGTTTCTGGGTTTCTCAGGAAAGACTTCAGATCAAATTGGATTTTGAGGGGGAAGATATATTAGGCTGCTGTGAGAAGCATTGGCATGAATCCAAAACACGTGTCCCCTGTATTCTCACTTTCCACTAAAAGAAATGATTTTCCTGCTGCTGTATGTGGATTGGCATCAAAGTTTGAAGGAAAGTGAAAGAAGGCTGAGCCAAGGGCCGACCCAGAAATCTAACAACTACCAAAGAGGGATAGTCAGTGGAAAACTGCCATCTCTGGAAATAATGGGGAACAATTAAGAGGCAGCCTATTTCTTCATTCTCTTACTTGGAGACAGAGATGTCAATAGACATCGGATTTAATATGCTTTTCAAATGAATAGTGATTTTAGAAAACTGCCCGATACTCTTAATAGGCTGTACTTCAAAACTCATACCTGACTCCCACAATGCACTGAAAGTCTACCCTACTACTTCGATGAGGCCCTTCTGTCTTCATTCTCTCCTTTGTCAGTAACACAGGACTTTATGTTAGACTGACCTTTTCCACTATCCACCTGAAATTGAGAACTGAGGCAGGACAGCTTCTAATTAGTTCCCCACAGCGATCAGAGAAAGGAGTAGCTAAGGCTCTTAAACGTCTTGTCCAGAAGCTCTGTCAGGTGTTGAAGATAGCCAAGATAACACAGTGAGTGAATGTCCCACCTGCAGGTTGCACTATAGGCTTAAAAGGATAGCAGTAGTAACAATACCAAATGTGCATTTTTTTAAATAAAAAAAGGCAACGTGGACTTCTTAGAAAGTAGTAAAACCTTGGTTTGGGAGCATAATTCACTCCGGAAACATGCTTGTAATCCAAAGCACTTGTATATCAAAGCAAATTTCAAGAACCATTGGCTCAGTTGTGATCATGTGACACTCAGCATCACATACTATTCGTATTGCAATACATCACTTGTTTATCAAATTAAAATTTATTAGAAATGTTTCCTCATCTTGCTGAACACCACAGAACAAGTACTCACAACCCAAGGTTTTACTGTTACTTGCCCTTTCAACACGAATTGCCAAAAGCGTCATCTGCAAAAAAAACATTTCAACCTGTTTCTTCCACAAACCTCAGTATGCCAACACATGTTGAATTTGTTACTATGATTCTATTTGACTATGGGATTTTCCCCTACAAATCATTTGCCCCAAATCTTGAATTATGTATATACAATTATAAAGTTAAAAATACTTCAAATCATACAAAGTATTCATAGTGAATTAGCTTATCAAAATAACAATTATTTTATTTTAAAAAATGTTTATTTTTGAGAGAGAGAAGGAGCACAAGTGGTGGAGGGGCAGAGAGATTGGGGGACAGAGGATCCTAAGCTTTCTATGCTGAAAGCTGAGAGCCTAATGCAGCGCTTGAACTCACAAACCAGGATATCATGTCGTGAGAACATGGCGTGAGCCAAAGTCAGACGCTTAACTGACTGAGCCACCAGGTGCCCCCAAAATAACAATTATTTTAGATTATTGTTATTCCTTACCACTGACTTTCAATCTCTCAATATTAAGGATTTTTCTCTCTGTAAGATTTCAAATATTTCTCTCTCCATATCAGTTAAAGCCAACACAACCTAGTAAAAAGTTCTTCCTTTTTCCTGCCTGGATTGGGGTTTTGTCTGTTACTTCTATATAAACTGAAAGAATCTGTGTCTTCTAATCACATCATCTCTACAGGCTACTATATCATGCTGTTAATTATCATGTAAATTATCTATTTGGCATATGAAATGAAAATCTCAACAAAAAATACTTAGGGGCACCTGGGTGTCTCAGTCAGTTAAGTGTTCGACTTCGGCTCAGGTCATGATCTCACAATTCGTGAGGTCAAGCCCCATGTTGGGCTCTGTGATAACAGTTTGGAGCCTGGAGCCCACTTCATATTCTTTGCCTCCCTTTCTCATGCTCTGTCTCCCCTACTCCTGCTCTGTCTCTCTGTCTCCCAAAAATAAACATTTAAAAGAAACACAAACACACACACACACACACACACACACACACACACACAAATACTTGTGTTCCTGGTGTCTTACAGGAGAAAAGTGCCATAAAGGACAATGAGAACATGTTTCAAGTAAAGGAAGAGAAAAACTCCTTAGGAGTTATAATTAATAGCTAAGTAGAGAAAGTGTTTTCATGAGGAAGGAATGCTCCAATAATGCTGATGATAATAAAGGCCTGATCATGGACCATTGGGTAGCAACAGGGTGGTCAGTGGTGACCTTGACTGGAGACTCTCGATGGAGTGGTAGAGGTGAAAGATTGATTGACTGAGGCCATTCCACAGAGAATGGCTGGAGAGAGTAGAGACACTGACTTTAGCAAATCTCCTAAGGGTTTTGCTATAAAGAGAAGTGGGACCTGGAAAGAAATGAGAGGTCAGGAGAGAGTTTGTATTTTTAGGGTTGCAGATAATATAGTATGTTTGATTCTCAAGACAATCCAGGAAAAATGAGGTGGGGAATTTATGATGTGTGAGAGAGGTACATGAGAGAGGGGGAATGATCACAAGAGACTGTCCTTGAATACGTGACAGGGATGACAGCCAGTGTACAAGTGGAAAATTTGCCCTTAGATAATGGGCCATGAACAGTAAAAGGCAGTAAAATTGGTAAATTCTATGGTGATTGTACTTGGAAGATTTTGCCTGTAAAACAGAAAGATCATTAACAGGATTGCTAGCTCTCATGTATTCCAATATTTTTTGAAAACCTTAATTTTCTTAATCATTTTTTGCTTGTTTACCTATTAACAAAAATCACATCATGCACAAAAATGCAGGCATGTGAGAGTTTGAGATTGTCCAGAAATAAGTTTATAGGCTTTGGGGCTGGGCTACTCTGGTACATAACAATAAATAGCAAGAGGTGAGCTTTGCCAAGTAGGTTACAGATGGATTGAGAGTTGCCTTGTACATTTGAATGTGTTCAGACCTTAGGTTTTACTATATAGATGCTGGGAAATTATCATTAATCTTTAAGTAGGGGAATGGACTGATCAAAGATTGAATATGTGTCTTCAAAAGGGGTTTGTTGATGTTTGGAAGCAAGTCAGAAAACAAATGTGGTAAGGTCACATGAGAGCCTTTCACAGTTTAAAACCAGTAGGTATTTTTCATCTTGGAAGTTTCAATAGATCTGTTGAAAATGTTATCCTCCAGCAAAGACACCAGTAAATATTTGGGAATTTTACAGAAAAACACAGGCATGCAAATACACAGCACTCTGTGGATAATTTTGAATAAACTAGATTCAATGTAATTGCCAATGTAAATTAGCTCAGCTTGTTCTGTTACACATTCTCTGCTAAGCACACTATTTTAAAGATCTCTCTGGGCACTTGGGTAGCTCAATTGGTTAAGTGTCTGACTTCGACTCACGTCATGATCTCACAGTTTGTGGGTTTGAGCCCCTTGTTGGGCTCTGTGCTGACAGCTCAGAACCCGGAGCCTGCTTCAGATTCTCTGTCTCGCTCTTCTCTCTGATCCTCCTCTGCTCACACTCTCAAAAATTAATAAACATTAAAAAAATTAAAACAAAGATCTCTCTTGGTGCTTTAGTACAAATTTGTACCTTTTCATTTCATCAAAATGTAGCAGCAAATAGTAAGTTGGCTTTCTCCTACTATTCTTTTGAAAGCTTTATTTTGCTTATTAGATGAAATGGTATCAAAGAGAGAATATATACATCACCACGAAATCTGTCAAAAGTAGTAAACACTTTCCACAACTTAATTTAAAAGCAAAATCATTATTTTCCTTCCTAATTTACTCTTTGAATTAAAACCTATCATGAAAACATTTGAAATTTGTGCATAGGAGGAAAATTCGGTCTACGTTGTTCAGTTATTTTTCAACAAATATATGTCAAGTGCTCCTTATGGTGGCTCTACCACAGGACTGGCATGAAGGATATGCTAATAGAAGAATGAAAACTACAGCTTTGGAGAGGAGCAAAAGTGCCCACAGGTCATTGGTTGGCAAAGAGTCTTCAGTTAGGTCCAGGAAGAGTCTGGCCTACCAAGATCCCTCGAAGCTCCTAGTTCATTAGTAATTTTCTGATTAGGATAGTCGTGATGAAATATAGAATTCAACTTTGATAATGTCCAGGAAGAGCTGCCATAAGAGGACATTTTTCTTAACAAATAAGGGGGCAGCCATGAAGTTCCAAGGAAAAGACTTAAAGGCAAAGAGAACAGCAAGTGGAAATGCCCGAAGGCAGGAGCTTGGATACTTTTCTTTTCAAAATGTCCTTTTAGTCCGTAAACATAGGATTGTAACAGCAAGTTTTATATGAAAGCTCTCAGTTTCAATTTGATTCAATAAATATCTCTTGAGTAGCATCAGGTGAAGAGGACTCCCCACCAGGCAGCCCCAGTATGATAGAGGCTTGGTATGCAGGACTAAAGGCAAGAATTGAGTGTAAAAGTGGTCATGTGTCTTCTGTGTGAGGATGAACTAGCCCCTTAGTAACTGTAAGGCTGTCACAAGGCACATAAAACCAGATTACAGTAAGAAACTTTCACACAGCGAGTAGATTTCCTGCTTCCCTACCACTTCTCCATCACTAATGTGGCTGTTTCTCCATGCCGGATGACTCTGGAGGAGCCGCAAACAGTCACTGGCAGGAGCTGGAGGGAGGAATTAAGAGGCCTCCTTGTTCAGTGTATATTTGTCTGCCTTGAGGGCACATGGGCTGGGAGGGGAACAGTTTATCTAAGAGCATGTTAAAATTATACTTGACTGGACTAAAATTTTAATACCCAGAAAAATAGGTTCTTTACTGAGAATGACCAGAGGGGCTTTGGGACCTGCTAGAGACACTCTCAGAGCCCGGGGGAAGGAAACAGCAGCCTGAGTCTGGAGAGGGTCAGGAAAACCAATATCATTTCTTTTGTTTGAACTGCGCTCATTGATTAAATATGTTTCATTTTTGTTTAATTGTTATCAATTGGTTCAGACAGTGGTGATCAGCTATATGGGGAAATACATCACCCGCTCCAATTGAGAAGGGGTTTCCTTGCCGATGGCTGTGCAAAGGCAGCAAGTGCATTTTTACTTAATCAAATCATTCTGCAAGAAGGCCCAAGGCAAATAGAATACTGTGATTAAATGTAGCCAGGCTTTTCTCTGAAAAGATCTCAGGAGGAAGAAAAGGAAAGAAGGCTGGAGGAGAACCAAAGATGCGATGCATGAAAATAAGAAAACAGAGTGGAATAATAACAGACTGCCCTAGGAAGACCTGTATGCCCACCTGGTTGTAGAAGATCATTTGAACCCCAGTTCCGACTTCCTTTCTCACACTAATTTCTCCACCTTCCTGTCGTATTCTTGCCACAATTGCCTTCTTGCTCGAATGTACCAGGTTCCTTTCCAGCAGTCCCACGTCCAACTCAGTGTTATTTATGCCTCTGTTATTTCTGCCTTCAGCATCTGAGTTAAATATCACTCCTTCGGTGAAAATATCCGTATCTCCTTCAGGCTGAGTTGGACATTCCGGGTTCCGCCTTCTCTGGGTTGTTGTTCTTCGTCTCGTTCACTGTAGATGCATTTCCCCTATTTCTCTACTGCTATTTGTCAGCATGCTTAACTTCTAATCCCTGAGTTGCCTGGAGACAGCTCTGTGTCTTCTACATTTTTTACTCTCCAGAATCTGATATAGTTCCTCACACTTTTAGATGATCAGAGTGTTTATTTATGTAATTAATTCATGATGATCATGGGCAGCTGCCTAACGGCAGGATAAGGAAGAAATCACACCACTCGCATATGTTATTGCTAAGTACCAACCTCCACTTATTTATTGTTTTCAAGCACTTTCGACAGGAATAAAGAAAGGAGTGGGATTTCAAGCCCAGAATTAGAAAATGGCATGGAACTTTTCTTCCGCTGTCCTTCCCCTCACTGGAGCCTTCTTTCACACAGCCCAGCTAGAGATGGAGCAGTACTTTGGAAAGGACTTGACAGACTAATCAACTCACAGCTGAGTGAGGCTCTAACCCCCTTAAAAGGGTAACTAGCAGGCTAAAAATGGAGAAATCACAAAGATGCCATGCTGATGAAGTGGCCTTTCTGTGTGTAACTGAAGAATATCTGCTTTGCAAGTTATTCTTCAATTGCAGGAGCAGGTGCTCCGTATGCAAGGCCTTAATTTTAGTCAAGGAAATCATTAACTTTCTAAAATTTCTCTTTAGGGGAATGCTTCTACATTATCTTCTTGTTTCTGTCTTCCCTCATCTATAGAACTTACCTTTCTTGGTTATTACTTTACTCTTCAAAATAAAAATTCCCCACCCCCCCAACTCCCTCCCCACCAAAGAATACAGAATCGTTAGTAAACGATTTTATACAAGCTTGGATGTTTTTGAGACTGAGTGAATTTTTATGGAGTTAGAAGGACATACTTGCTATCTAAGCTTCCTTCAGATTCCTATATTCCATAACTCTTTGAGGGAACAATTGTATATCTACAAAATTAGAAAATATTTTCTTAGGATATGCAATTTGTTTTTCCTGAAAGAGATGGAGTATTTGTTTTTAGAATTTTAAATCACAAAATGAGAGTGATTTATGTGGCTTTATCTCTGATCTTTCGATGTAATTTTATTTACATCACTTAAAATTTACATTAAAATGCTAATAAATGCTAATATATATATGCTAATATAGTCATATGTCTGCTAGAGTAATAAAACCTCATGGAAATGACTTATAAATGTCCAATGGGCCTCAAAATTGTCTTCATAAAGACTGCTATGGAATATTTATCTAATGGCGTATGCACTTCCTATTACTCATGAACCACACCACGATAACAGAGTCCAATGCAATCGGTCCCCCCAAAAATCATCTGAACATACAAAGCATCATTTCCTTTAGAAAAACTGAAATTTCATAAAAATAAAGATAGAAAAATTTTTAACATTATAAGATGAGATGTGCTGTAATAGGAACCTGACTGATTTTAAGTACTTAAGACTGGAAAACATTTATTTATGTTCCACTAAGCCTACTTAAGCCTTTCAAATATTGATAGACTCTCTCTGCACTAATAATGTCTCTGGTCCTAGAGCTTAAATAATAAGTTGTTACTTATGCACATACAGACTCAAATATCTGGACATTAATTGCTGCTCATATGAGTAACAGTTATAATTTTATGTATGTAAGAAATGCTGTGTTACTATAAATGTGATAAATATGTTATTTCTCCTTCATTGATAAGGAAAATGAGTCTCAACTTAGTAAATTTCCTATCATTATGCAGGTAGCAAGTTGCAGAGTTAAAATCCCAGTGCCCACAACTCCAGTCTGTGCTCCTTACACCAACTGCATTGAATGAGCAATGACATTATTTTTGTTTTAGAAGATTAACCAGCAAACAAGCTCTTAAAAGGATTTTTTATTTTTATTTTTTTGGCAATGTTTAAATATGCAATCGACAAGGAAATTTGGTTATTTCTGTGACACACAACAATTCAAAAATTAACATTACAAGTGAAAATATACCAGAACAGATCAGATTTTTAGGAGTTTCCTACAATTTCTAGAATGTTTTTTTTTTAATTTTTTTTAACATTTATTTATTCTTGAGAGACATAGAAACAGAGCGTGAGCATGGGAAGGGCAGAGAGAGAGGGAGACACAGAATCCGAAGCAGTCTCCAGGCTCTGAGCTGCCAGCACAGAGCCCGATGCAGGGCTCAAACTCACAGACCGTGAGATCATGACCTGAGCTGAAGTCGGCCGCCCAACCGACTGAGCCACCCAGGTGCCCCTAGAATGCTTATTTTAATGATATATATTTCTACAAATATAATCTAAGGAGATTTAGCATCACTTATTTGACAATGCTTCTCATGTAATTTAACATACCAAATACATTTATTTAATGTCTCTCTTTTATGAGGAGAACAAATCAACTGACTTGTTCCAGGAATCCTCTGAGGGTTATTTCTTTATTTTAGAATTTGATTTTGGAAAATATATCAAGGAATACCAAAAGATCTGGACATTTGATTAAATAGGATCATGGGTCATTATCAAACAATACTTAGTTATTCATTTAACCAAAGTGGCATTTAAAGACTTCACATGCAAATGCAGAAGGTTAACTAGCTGTTAAAAAGGCTTAATTCTTCTTATATTGAATAGACTCAGTTTTTTCCCCCAAGTAATCAAAGACCTATTAAAGACAAAACATAGAATCTTTGTTTTTCTGAGTAGATTACATGAAAGGTAAAGAAAAATGTTGTATATAATTTCCTATAAAACACCAATAATCCTAAAGTGTTTTCCTTTTAACAGAAAAAAATTTTTAAATTTTGCATCAGCTTACATTTGATATACTACTTATTTTTATTTTTTAATTAAATGTTTAGTCCCAGTATAATTAATGTGCAGTATTATTTTAATTTCATGTGTACAATATAGTGATTGAACAATTCTATGCATTACTTAGTGCTCATCATAATAAGTGTATTCTTTAATCCCCATCACCTGTTTCACTCATCCCCCTCCACCTCTCCAGCAAACATCAGTTCGTTCTCTTTAGTGAAGTCACTTCTTTGTGTATCTCTTTTTTCTTTGTTTTGTTTCTTAAACTCCATGTATGAGTGGAATCATATGGTATTTGTCTTTCTCTGACAGACTTAGTATTATATCCTCTAGATCCACCCATAGTGTTGTAAATGGCAAGATTTTTATGGCTGAATAATAATCCATTGTGTGTATATGTGTGTACTTCTTTATCCTTTCTTCTCTCGGTGGACACCTGGGTTGCTTCCACAATTTGACTATTGTAAATAATGCTTCAATAAACACAGGGGTGCATATGTCTTTTTAAATTAGTGTTTTCATTTTCTTTTGTTTTCATTTCTTTATTCTCTTAGTACTCTTTGTCAGAGGTAAAATGGCTATGTGGAAAAAAATGGTTTAACAAATACATTCTGAGTAAAATATCAGATTAGTCTGATTTAATTATTAATTGTTTATCATTGTGTTTTCTCCTCTGCAATTTTGATGAGAAAACCCATCTTTCTGGTTACTCTGCTGCTAGTGAGTACTTATAAGAGATATTGAGAAGTAAGAAATATATGTATGGTGTTGGAATAGGTAAGGAAGTTCCATCTGGGAGTATGAGCTGATGGAAGAGCATGGGCTTTGGAATACATGGATCTATGTCCCATTCAGAGCTTATTCTGAGTTTGGCTGTATCATTTTAGGTAAATTATTTGATGTCTCTAAGTTCCAGTGTTAATACCTGTAATATGGCAATAAGCAGTAATTTATCTGATAGTTTGATGCCAAATACAAAATTACATAAAAATTCTGGCACATAAGGCTCAATAAGAGACTGAAGTTTTGTTAGTTTTGTTTATTATGGTTATTGTCCAAGTGGTCAATTTGGAAGTCCTCTTTAATTTCAGTTTTATCTAAGTATACTGAGCCTCTTAACAATTGGTAATAGACACTAGGCAGATAGAAACTGTGTTTCCTTTTGGTAAATGGAAGAGTACTACGTATAATTCTAATCTTTTGACATACCATATTTCATTAAGTTTGTTAATGATGCTATTACTGTATCCATTCTACAGATGAGGAAACTGAGGTATTGAGTTTTGTGATTAATATATACATGGCAGATACAAACCCAGACAATTTGAATTCTGAATAAATATTCTTAATTACTTCCATTTGTTATTCTTTCTAAGCTTCTGTGTCTGTCTGAAAGGTGGCTAGTGATAACACTTACCTCAGTATATAAGGATTAAATGGGATGGCGCTTGTAAAGAGCTTAGGACAATGCCTGTGATATGCTAACCACTTATTAAATGCTGACATGCGTAGGAATTTGGTTCCATTGCACAATTGTTAAGTGATCTTGGTCAATTTCCTTTAACTCTGTGAGGCCAGTTCCTCATCCATAAGATGGAGATCCTAATTTCCACTACAAGGTGATGCTGTGGAATTTTAAAGATTATAAATAGTTCATAGCTCTTATTTAGAGAGGTACCACTAAGGACTTTTGGCTTCATTTCCTTAAAACAGCAAACTTGATAATTAAAAACTACTTGGCCTATCTGAAAAAATTTTATATGGAATAATATCTGATGACTGTAATTTTAAATGGGAAACTATTATGGAGTTTAAAGACAATTTCCCAAACATAAATACTATTTTTTTTAATACTAGTATTATTAACATATAGTGTTATATTGGTTTCAGATGTATAAAATACTGATTCAACAATTCATTTATACCTTATATACCTAATATACCTTAGTGCTCCTCACAATAAGTGTACTCTTAATCTCCTTCATATATTTCACCCATCCCCCAACAGACCTCCCCCTGGTAAACATAAGTTCTCTATAGCAAAGAGTCTGGTTGTCTGTTTGATTCTTTTCCTTTGTTTTGTTTCTTAAATTCAACATATGAAAGGTATCATATGGTATTTATCTTTCTCTAGCTGACTTATTTCACTTAGCGTTATATCCTATAGATCCATCCATGTCATTGCAAATGGCGAGATTTCACCATTTTTTGGCTAAGTAATATTTCACTTATTTATCCATTCATCTGTCGATGGACCCTTGGGTTGCTTCCATAATTTGGCTGTTATAAATAAAGCTGCAATAAACATTGGGATGCAACTATTTTTTGGAATTAGTATTTTTATATTCTCTGGGTAAATACCCAGTAGTGAATTACTGGATCATAACTCTTTGAGGAACCTCCCTACTGCCTTCCATGGTGGCTGTACCAGTTTGCATTCCCACCAACAGTGCTTGAGGGTTCCTTTTTTTCCATAACCTTGCCAACACATGTTATTTCTTGTTTTTTATTTTAGCCATTCTGACAGGTATGAGGTGCTATCTCATTGTAATTTTGATTTACATTTCCCTGATGATGGGTGATACTGAGTATCTATTCATGTGTCTGTTGGTCTCTGTATGTCTTCTTTGAAGAAATATCTGTTCATGTCTTCAGCACATTTTTAATTGGAATATTTGTTTTTTTGGTGTTCAGTTGTATAAGTTCTTTATATATTTTGGATATTAACTCCTTACTAGATATGTCATCTGCAAACATCTTCTCTCATTCAGTAAGTTGTCTTTTAGTTCTGTTGTTTCTTTTGCTGGGAAAAAGCTTTTTATTTTGATGTGGTCCCAATATTTTATTTTTGCTTTTGTTTCCCTTGCCTTGGGAAATATATCTAGGAAAATGTTGCTATGGCTAATGTAAGAGATAGTACTGGCTGTGCTCTTTTCTAGGATTTTTATGACTTTAGGTCTCACACTCAGGTGGTTTTTTTTTTTTAATGTTTTTTATTTTTAAGAGAGACACAGAGGACAAGTGGGGAAGGGCAGAGAGAGAGGGAGACACAGAATCCAAAGCAGGCTCCAGGCTCTGAGCTGTCAACAAAGAACCCGACACAGGGATTGAACTCATGAACCATGAGATCATGACCTGAACCAAAGTCGGATGCTCAACTGACTGAGTCACCCAGGCACCCCTCACATTTAAGTTTTTAATACATTGAGTTTATTTTTGAGTATGATGTCAAAGAAAGTGGTTCATTTCTATTCTTTTGCATGTAGCGGTCCAGTTTTCCCAACATCATTTGTTACAGAAATGGTCTTTTCTCCCATTGTATATTCTTACCCCCTTTATCAAAGATAAATTGACCATCCAATCATAGGATTATTTCTGGGCCCTCTCTTCTGTTCCTTTGACCTATGAATCTATTTTTGTGCCAATACCATTCTGTTCTGAATACTACAGCTTTGTAATAAAACTTGAAATCTGAGATTGTGATACCTCCAGTTCTGTTTTTCTTTTTCAAGATTGTTTTGACTATTCAGGTTCTTTCTTGCTTCCATGCTAATTTTAGGCTTTTTTCTAGTTTTGTGAAAATGCTGATGGCATTTTGATAGGAATTGCATTAAATGTGTACACTGCTTTGGGTAATATGGACATTTTAACACTATTTGTTCTTCCAATTCATGAGCATGGAATACCTTTCTATTTGTGTCATCTTCAATTTCTTTCCTTAACATTTTATAGTTTTCAGGGTACAGGTCTCTCATTTCCTTGGCTAAATGTATTCCAAGGTATTTGATTATTTTTTGTGCTCTTATAAATGGTCGTGTTTCCTTAAAATCTCTTTCTTCTATTAGTGTACAGAAATGTAACAGATTTCTGTATATTGATTTTGTATCCTGTGACCTTACTGAATTCATTTATCAGTTCTAGTAGTTTTTTGGTGGATCTTTAGGGTTTCCAATATATAGTATCATGTCATCTGCAAATAGTAACAGTTTTACCTCTTCCTTACCAACTGGGATGCTTTTTCTTTCTTTTGGTTGTCTGATTGCTGTGGCTAGGACTTCCGGTACTGTGTTGAATAAAAGTGTTGAGAGTGAACATCCTTGTCCTATACCTAACTTAGGGAAAAAACTGTTTTCACCATTAAATATGATGTTGGCTGTGGGTTTTTAATATATGACCTTTATTATATTGATGTATGTTTCCTCTAAACCTACTTTATTGAGGGTTTTTATCACGATTGGATGCATAGCTTGTCAAATGCTTTTCCTGCCTCTATGAAATAATCATATGATTTTCATCCTTTCTTTATTGATACGATGTATCATGCTGATTGATTTGCAAATATTGAATCATCCTCACATTCGAGGAATAAATCCCACTTTATCATGGTGAATGATCTTTAAATGTATTGTGGTTTTGGTTTTCTAGTATTTTGTTGAGGATTTTTGCATCTATGTTCATCACATATATTGGTCTATGGTTCTCAATTTTTGTAATATCTCTATCTGGTTTTAGTATTAGCGTAATTCTGGCCTCACAGAATGAATTTGGAAGCTTTCCTTCCTCTTCCGTTTTTTGGAATAGTTTGAGGGAATAGGTATTAATTCTTTAAACGTTTGGTAGAATTCACTTGTGAAGCCATCTGGCCCTTAACTCTGTTTGTGAATTTTTTGACTATTGATTCTATATCTTTGCTGTTAATTGGTCTCTTCAAATTTTTTATTTCTTCTGGATTCAGTTTTGGAAGGTTATTTGTTTCTATATTTATCCATTTCTTCTAGGTTGTCTACTTTGTTGCCATACAATGTTTCCTAATCTCTTACAATCCTTTGTATTTCTATTGTGTCATCTATTGTGTCAATAGTTATTTCTCCTCTTTCATTTCTGATTTTGTTAATTGAGTCCATATTCTCTCTCTCTCTTTCTCTGATGAGTCTGGCTATAGTTTATCAATTTTGTTGTTTTTTTGTTATCAATTTTGTTTTCTAAGAACCAGTTCCTGGTTTCATTGATCTGTTCTATTGTGTTTTTTTAGTTTCTATTTTATTTCTGCTCCAATATTATTTTCTTCTTTCTACTGCTTTTGGGGTTTGTTTCTTCTTCTTTCTAGCTCCTTTAGGTCTAAAATTGGGTTATTTGACATTTTGCTTGCTTCTTGAGGTAAGCCTTTAGTGCTGCAAACTTCCCTCTTAGAATATCTTTTGCTGCCTCCCCCAAATTTGAAATCATTTTCATTTATCTCCATGTGTTTTTTTTTTTCTCTTTGATTTCTTGGTTGACCCATTCATTGTTTTGTAGCATGTTATTTACATCCATGTATTTGTGTTCTTTCTAGACTGTTTTTTTTTTTTTTTTTTTTTTTTGGTTGATTTGTAGTTTCATAGCATTGTGGTCAGAAAAACTTCAATCTGTTGAGACTTGTTTTGGGACCACATGTGATCTGTTCTGGACAATGATCCAAGTGCCCTTGAAAAAAATGTGTATTCTGCTGTTTATGACAGAATGTTCTGAATATCTCTCTTAGATCCATCTGGTTCAAAGTGTCATTCAAAGCCACTGTTTAATTGTTGTATTTCTATTTGGGTAAACTATCCATTGATGTGAGTGGGATGCGAAAGTCCCTTACTATTATTGTATTACTACCAATTTCTTCATGTTTATTATATATTAGTAGTTATTTTATGTATTTAGGTACTCCATGTTGAATGCATATACATATTTAAAATTGTTATATCTTCTCGCTGGGTTGTTCTGTTTATGATTATGTAGTGTCCTTCTTTGTCTCTTGTTATAGTCTTTGTTTTAAAGTCTATTTTTGTTTTTCTGATCTAAGTATTGCTACCCCAGCTTTCTTTTCACTTCCATTTGCATGATAAAGGCTTTTCTATTCTTTCACTTTCAATCTGCATGTGTTTTGGGGTCTGAAATGAGTCTCTGGTAGGCAGTATATGGATGGGTCTTGCTATTTTTATCCATTCTGTCACCCTATGTCTTTTGATTGGGGCTATGTCTTTTGATCAGGGTATTTAGTATATTTACACTTAATTACTGAAATAAAATAATTAGGTATGCAGTCATTGCCATTTTGTTACTTGTTTGATAATTGTTGTTGTAGTTCTTTTCTGTTTCTTTCTTTTCTTGCTCCTGGCTTTCTTTACTGATATATTTGGCATTTATTTATTTTTCTGGCTTTCTTTACTGATATATTTAGCATTTATTTTTGAGAGACAGAGACAGCGTGTGAGCAGGGGAGGGGCAGAGAGAGAGGAAGACACAGAATCTGAAGCAGGCTTTAAAGGATCTGAGCTGTCAGCACAGAGCCCACTGTGGGGCTCAAACTCACAAACTGTGAGATCATGACATGAGCCAGTTGGTGGCTCAAATGACTGAGCCACCCAGGTGCCCCCTTTTTACTGATATATTTGGATTCCTATTTCTCTATTTATTTCTTATTTTTTATTTATGCATGTATCTTACTAGTTTTTGATTTGTGCTTACCATTAGGTTTCTATATAACACATTATGCATATAGCAATCTATATTAAGTTGTCACTTGTTTGACCCATTCTAAAAACGATAGATTTTACTCCTCTTCCATGCCCCCCGCCACATTTTAGATATATGGTGTCATATTTTACATCACTTTATTTTGTGAATCCCTTGGTTTTTACAGGTCTATTTAATTATATCCCTTTATGCTTCCTTCATTTCTTCCATTTATGGTGTTTCCTTTCCACTCAAAGAATCCCATTTAACATTTTTATAAGGCTAGTTTAGTAGTGATGAATTCCTTTCACTTATGTTTGGGTGGGAAACTTCATTTCTTCTTGTATGCTGAATGATAGCCTTGTTGAATAGAGTATTCTTGGTTGCAGGTTTTTTTTCTCTTAGCACTTTGAATATATTATGCCACTCCCTTCTGGCCTACAAATTTTCTGCTGAAATTCAGCTGATAGCCTTACGGGGTTTCCTTTCAGTGTAACTGTTTCTTTTGCTACTTTTAGAATTCTTTGCTTATCACTACTTTTAGCTATTTTAATTACTGTGTGTCTTGGTGTGGACCTCCTTGGGTTGATTTTATCTGGGGACTCTCTTTGCCTCCTCAATCTGGATTTCTATTTCCTTCTGCAGATTTGGGACATTTCAACTATTGTTTCTTTAAATAAATTTTCTGTGCCCCCCACCCCTTCTCTCTCTTTTCCTTATAAGCCTTGTAATGCCATCCTGTAATGCAAATGTTATGCTTGATGGTGTTCCTGAGTTACCTTACTTTATTTTCTTTTTTCTTTCTCAGGTTCAGCTTGATTTCTTTCCATTACTTTGTTCTCCAGATTGCTGATCCATTCTTCTGCTTCCTGCAGTCTACTATTTTTTCTCTCTTGCGTATTTTTAATTTCACTTATTGAGTTCTTCATCTCTGGTTGGTTCTTCTTTGTTTTCTCTTTGTTGAGGGCCTCACCTAGATCCTCCAGTCTTAAGTCCAGTGAGTATCTTATGACCATTGCTTTATTTCCTTAGAAGGCATATTATGTCCATTTCATTTAGTTCTCTTGCTGTGATTTTGTCCTATTCAAGACATATTTCTCTGTCTCCTTTTGTCTAACTCTCTATGTGTGTTTCTCTGTTGTGTTAGTAAAGCCAGATACATCTCCTGCTCTTAAAGTAGTGGCCTTATGAAGGAGAAGTCCTAGAGTGCCCTGCAGGGCAGTGTCCCCTGTTCACCAGAAGTGGTGTTTCCTGGATGTTTCCTATGTGTGCCATGTGTGCCCTAATGATAAGGCTGAGCCACATTTGTCTTCAGTCCAATTGTGTAAAACAGCTCTTTTTCCCCAGTTGTGGGCAGGGTTTGGTCTCTGTGATGTTAGTGGGCCACTTGAGCTGCCTTGGGCTTGAGTTGGGTCAGACCAGGGTTTTTCAGAGCTGTGGTCACACTGATCTGCAGGGCGCTCTCCCTGTGTTGTGCCCTAAGCTTTTGTTGGTTGGCAGGGCCTGCAGTTAGAAAAGATATCTCGGTCTCCAAGGGGTATGTATGGTTTTTTTTTCCCCCTCTCTCTGGGTAGGAGTCACTTTGGAGTGCTGCTGGTCCCTGTAGGGCTGCTTGCACAATGTCATGCTTGTGGCATCTCTTTGGATTGACTCTTGCTGAGGGTGGATTGGAGGAGTTGGGTCTACAGGAGAATAGGGGGGTAGGCTGCATGCTATTAGCAAGGTGTTGTGTTGGTCTGCTGTGGGAGACAACTGTTGTTTTTGGAGAACTCCTGCCTGAGGCCCACCTGGGTTTGGCAGATCTGTGAAAGAACACAGGAGCTAGGTGTGCCCTTGCAAGCTAGGTATAGAGTTTTCAGGTCTTGCTGGTCCCTGCAGGTGTCTGTGTATCTAGACTGGGAGGGTGACAGAAAAATGACAGCTACCAACTCTTGTTCTTAGAGAAGACTCCTAAAGATCCCTGCCCCTCTGACACGTACTGAGATCAGTAAACAAATCTTCCCATACATTCCAAGTGTTTTTCAAACTGCTGCTTCAATGCTATTTCTCGGTGGGGCTGTTTATTATGCTATCTCTTTAAGGACAGGGATTCAGTTTCCTATCAGCCTACAGCTTTCCCAGAGAGGAGCCTGCCGATTTTTAAAGTTCTAGTTGTTCAGTGCCACTAACTGTAAGAACTCTCAGAGTTAAACCCCTCTGGTTTCAAAGGCAAATATTATGGGGATTCATCTTCCCGGTGTAGGTCCTCTGGCCTGGGGTGGCTGGTGTGAGGTCTGCTCCTCTCCCTTTCTCATACCTGTGGTGTTTCTCCCTCCTGTGGACAGTGCTGCAAGTCAGTTGGGTTCCTGACCATTTTACCTTTTTCAATGTGACCTCTTCTCAACATTTAGCTGTAGAGAGTCTGTTCTTCCAGTCTTTGGGTTGTTTTCTGGATTATTTGCACTGACATAGCTGGCGTGAACTTTGGACCCTCCTCCTTCACCATTTCACCCAGAAGTCTGACATGATTTCTGAAAATATATTTTAATAACTAATTGAAAAACTAGTAATATAATTCCTGGCAAAGTTATTTATCTAAAATTTTAGTCATCATAGTAACTTTAGATTTCAGAGTAAAATCAAAACTACCCTTGTGAGTCCTTCAATAATACATTTGTTTATGAGAAATATTTAATTGAAAACCAATAGTTCTTATTGGGGAAATTCTTTTATTTTCTTACAATATACAGTCACAGATCATAATATTTTATCCTAGATGTAATGAAGATGGTAGAGTAACAAATTCATACGTGAGAATACTTGTTCTGATATTGAGTTTACTTAAAATCAGTTATTATTCACCTACATGAATAGGACAACATGCTGAGCTCTAGAGATACAAAGATTGAAAAGCTGCTTCTTTGCCCTCAAAAGCCCATAGTTTAAAGAGGAAGGCAAATACATAAGAAAGCACATATGCAATGTACAGAGAAGTGATGTATAGTTCTTGTCCATTTTTAGCCCACCGTCATTCTTCCAAGGTTGAGAATGCACCTATGTTTATTTTTTTCCAGTTTCCCTTTAGTTAGTATCCATATGCTATATCTATGTCAGCCTCTGTAAGTCAATCACTATGTGACACATAGGTAAAAGTTTATACACAAGTAAGTACCAGGGAATTTTTTTTTATCCAGTATTAAGAAATTTTACTTTTTCCACCTATGTAGTACCTGTGACAAATTGTACACATGATTATTTGAAGACTAAGCACTGTTTCAAATGCTTTATGCAATATAACTTATTTAAGGACAAAATTATGAACAGGTACCATTATTACCCCATTTTACAGATGAGGACACCAATGCACAGAGGGATTAAGTAACTTCAACATAATCATGCAGTTGGTAACAAGTAGAGAATCCTTGATTTGAACCTGTCTGCCTTGCTCCAGTGTCTGTCACCCTAACTACCACACATAATGGCCTTTGTATCATGCTGGCCTTATTCACTGACTGTGGTGTTCCTTGTTCAGTGTCATAAATAAAAACAAACCAAAGCTTAGATCTATACTGAAACTCATACAGTTCTTTATGTTCTTTGGAGTACAACTTTCTGTAGAAGTTCATTGAAGCTGAATTTTTCTTATGCATCTGTTTTGCTGAATTGAACATGTGCTTAATCTGTACGTGGTATAATTCATAGGCCATTATCTCCCAAACGTTCCTACTCAGAGGAAGGTAATGCACCACAGCACAGTCCCTAAACAAAGGAGCAGCATGGGCAACAAGCTAGGTAGGACTAGTTTGGCTGGCTATTCCCTAGAAGGGAGGGCATTCTCAAACTAGAATCCCTTAAGACACTAGTGCACAAGCCAGGCAGAGATATGATTGAATGGAAAACCTGTTTAAATACTAGAAATAATTTGTATTTTTCTCTTACAAAAAATACACCTCCACCATATCAAAGAATTAGCTACAAAAAAGGAAGTGTATTTATTTTGTATTTTGCCATAACAAATTATCACAAATTTAGTGGCACAATTTCTGTCCATCTATGGACCTCTGAAACGAAAGAAGCAGGTTATCTGCTACCAAAACACAATGGTGGTAGAAGCATGGCATAATATTTGTAGATATTTCTGTTCAATAAGTGAGAAAATGGAAGGAAAAAAGAAATCACCAAACCCAAGAAAATTTGAAATCTAATCAGGCAAATTCCATCAAGTTTAATGCTCTATGGCTTGTGGCCTAGATTGTCTTTTTTTTAAAATTTTTTTTAATTTTCTTTTTTATTATAATAGTTTATTTTCAAACTGGTTTACATATAACACCCAGTGTTCATCCCAACACGTGCCCTCTTTAATGCCCATCACCCCCTCTCCCCCCCCCCTCACCCCCAGTTTGTTCTTAGTCTTTGAGAGTCTCTTATGTTTTATCTCCCTCCCTCTCTGTGTCTTTTTTTCCTTTCCCCTCTTCCCCTCCCCCTGGTTTTTGCTTAGTCTCACAAAGTCCACCTATTCATGGAAACATATGGTATCTGTCTTTTTCTGACTGACTTATTTCACTTAACATAATACCCTCCAGTTCCATCCATGTTGCTACACATGGCCAGATTTCATTTTTTCTCATTGCCATGTAGACTAGATTGTCTTGAACAGACTGTTAGAAAAAACATGGATATTAACAACTCTGCTTGGGAGAACTCAAAATGAGCACAGTAGAGAAAATATATCCCTTGGATAATGCCTACATTGTCACAAAGAGACTATTGGTGGAAATACACACATGAAAGGGGGCTGGAGTTGGTAGAAGGTAGGTAGATGACAGGTAAGAGTGTGGGGTTTAGTTATGATGAATTTCAGGTGCTGATAGAATGTGAGGATGCCCATCAGAAAGTAGTAGTCCGACAGAGTCATCTTCAACATCTACTGTAAATAGTACTTTGCAGTAACTCAGGGACAAAGGAATAGAAGACCAAATTCTATACCTAGACTTCAAAAGTTGCCCTTCCTGATTGTAGAAAATAACACTTTTCATCAGTCTTGGTCCATACCAAGTGATTTATTTGTCAAATTATTTTTTATATTTTCAAATTTTCTAGGGACTAATCTTTCCCTAGAATAAAAGCTAGCATTTATAGCTATTGTCATTACATAATTGAAACATTGCAGAATCCAAGGGTATGTGATTCTAACAGTGGTATTAATTTAATTCAGTGAGAGTGCTGGATTTAAATGCTGTACCCAGCAGGAAATCTGGAATAATTGGTCTTGTTCTTTACAGACCTTAATAATGGTTGTTGCACATCTTTGACTAAGCCCTTCAAAGGAGAGCAGTCATTCTTCTGCCAAATGCTGCATTACTAAAAGATTTGCCTCTTGGGGTGCCTGAGTGGCTCAGTTTAGCGTCTGTCTTCAGCTCAGGTCATGATATCACAGTCCTGTCTGTTTGAGCCCTGTGTTGGGCTCTGTACTGACAGGTCAGAGCCTGGAGCCTGCTTCAGATTCTATGTCTCCCTGTCTCTCAAAAAATAAGCATTAAAAAAATATAAAGGATTTTCTTCTTTGTCAGAGATTCTATTAGAGAGGGGGTCAAACTGGCATCCGAAGTCACCTTTGTAAGAAATACGGGTTCAGCTAGGGCATGAATTTTATTTATGAAAATATCAAGGTTTCCCCAACTTTAACTGTACTTGTTAAAAGAAACATCAACCTTAAACACAAAGAAATAGTGTCTCTTTATTTGCTATTGAAGTTCTTCTAAGAAAGTTAAATATATTTTAAAGGCACAAATAATTTCGTAGTCTAAAATTTCAACTCCAAAAGCAAAAAGAGATTGCATGAGAGTACATTTTGTCAAAGAACTGCCCATTTATCACCACTTGGAGAAAATAAGTGTGTGTTATATATATTTGTAGACACATAATAGATACATTTGATTCATACCCAACTGGCTAAATTGGAAAAGGTCAGGCTTTGAAAATTCTTCCTAGAAAATGGATTTATCCAGGCAAATTTGTATGTGAGTCTTTATATCCCATAAGATTGGATATGAACATAAGACTATTCCACTTCTGATCAAAGAGGGCTTTCAGTACATTTTGAATTGAAGTACAAAGCTCTAAAAAGCAATAGTATTTCTATATGTAACACACAGTATGGTTAAAATCATCATACCAGCTCTTTTAAAATCTCCTTGCTCTGGGTGACTTGCCCTAATTCTTCCATCACTAATTCTTGTTTGGGTTTTTCAGCACTTTTCCTATAAAGAAAATTTTCCTCATGCGAATTTTGAACTGCAGGTCCTGGGGCTAAATGCAACTGATGAGATGTACTTATGATCACATCGTTTTTAGCTCTTATGGTATAGGTTTCCTTGGGCTTTCCTCTTTTTTGGCAGAGCTGGAGGTGAAAGGCATCTTGGAACGCACGGTGAAAATTCTCATTGAAGAAACCATAAATGATGGGGTTGACACTGCTATTGCAAAAGGCCAGCCAGTGTGCAAACGGGTAGATGTAGATGTTGATGACCCGCAGTTCATTTGGAGACAGGTCAGCATAGTCGGAGAGCATCATCAGCGTCCATAGAGGCAGCCAGGAGAGAATAAAAAGCAGGGCCACGATCAGAAGCATTTTAATGACCTTCTGTTTCTTCTTGGACACCATGTGCCACTGCTCCTGTTTGCCTGTGTGGGGCACTGTCGTTTTGAAGAGCGAAATTCCAATCCTCCATACATGATGACAATGAGGGACAGGGGAGCCAGGTAGATGTTGGCGAACAGCACGGTGGTGTAGATCTTCCTCATTTCCTGATTTGGCCAGTCTTCCCGGCACCAGTAGACTGGACTGGTTTTATTCTGGGAGTTGAGTCTCACTCGGTAATATTTTTCTTCTTGTATATGTAACATTATTGCAGATGGGGACATAATGGCAATGGCCAGGACCCAGATGATCACAATAATGACAAATGCTGTCTTGATGGTGAGCTTTGGCTTAAAAGGGTAGACAACGCAGCGGAACCTGCAATTAAAGGCCCATAGCAGTGGGACACTGTCTCATAACTTCTGACCAAGTTGTGAATTAAATTTAATTCTCCCACTCACATTCCCCTCAAGAGCATAGAAAGTTACATTAATAGAGAGGCATGCATTGATGTTTTTTGTACTGATATAAATTTCGACTCGAATAAGTGGAGTACTGGACACTAATAAAAGTGATAGTGGTAACTAGCATACATTGAACATGAATAGTATTTTGTTCTAGGATCTTTTTCATTGGTTTGCATTGATGGTCTTTAAGCTTCCCCACTTATTGGCAAAATAGGCTTAGAAAAAGTAAAAAGTCTTATCCACAACTACACATGATTTAAAACCGGTAGTTTGGCTTCAGAGTTCGTATTGTTAAACTCTCCTTCATGACCTTCTGTGCTCCACTCCCATATAACCTGTGTGCTTGGCCAACTGAACTTTAGCAAGATGACATAAACAGAAACTTGAGTGACGACACAGAGGCACCCAGACAAACCACAGTATCATGAGAAATGTTTAAGCATTCTTGTTTCAAGTCACTAAGTATTTTGGTGGCTTGGTTGACAGTTATAGGAGTCCGATAATTTCCATTATGAGTTCTGATTACTTGCTTTCCAGATGTTCTATGCCCTCTGGTAGGCATGGAAATTCAATGTCAGTATGTAGGATAATGCTGATTTAATTTTATTGCAATTTTGCTATTGTGAGTCATGATGTTATTATTCATGCTCATTAAGGGATACTTAATACTAACTGTAATGAAATAAACCCGATAAGTTCAAGATTACAGGTTTTTATTCACTGTAAAGATGACATAAATAATTATAAAATTAAGGTATACTATTACAAACATTCACAAATAATTTAGTAGTAGCAGGATATGGTAAGTTTGGAAATAATTAGCTTCCAAATTTTAATGTTAAAACATCTGTTTGGTGGCTCATGGTTAGCATATATATATAAATTTTATTCTCTTTACATGTAAACCAAAAACTAGATCTATAAGATGGGTTCTTGAGTCGTTTTGCTTTTTTTTTTAATGCCAACAATTCTATTGTATTTTTTAAACACTCTCTCATATACATATACGTGCCTGTGTGTTGCTGATTGGTTAGTTCCTTTTTGGTCCTTTTCCTTGCCTGGGGTGACATCTTTCAGGTCATTGTTCAGTTTCCCTCTCAAGTATCCCTTAATTGCCACTTAACAGGTGGGAGAGGATGTACGCATCTAAGTTGTTACAAAAGTTTAACCTGTTTTTCTTTACTTTAGTCTTACACAATTCCAAACCTATTTTTCCAAAATGAAAATCTAGGCATTATTCCCCATATAAAAGATGTTAGAAGCTCCTTGTTGTCTTCAGACAAATGGAAGGCAGATCCACAGACTTGTTTTGTTTTTGAGAGAGAGAAGTTCTTGCCCTCCACATGCAGGGCTCCATCCCAAGACACTGGGATCATAACCTAACCTGAAGTGAGTCAGCGGCTCAACTGCATGTGCCCCAGGCCCATAGACTTTCTATGACCTAATGTGCTATTCCACCCTACCATGTTTTAGCTGGACTATCTCTCTGTACTTCTCTTGACAAGTATCCTCCTATTTCAAGTGCCCTATGTATATCTCTGTCTTGACAGATATGACCTTTTCTGTGAACCCAACACTCCCTTGTCGCATTATGATGTTAGAGAGTATTATTTGTTAATGTGTCTGTCTACATCTACCAGAGTGTGGACTTCTTTAGGAGGCCCTTTGTCTAATTTGTTTTAGATGGTATACGACCTAGCCCATTACAAGCACAACTCAACAATATGTGTAAATGGATTATTAAATTTTACCTTAACATCTGGATAAAATGTCAGATTTATTTCACATTTTCACCATTAGAAAATTCAATATTCTAGTGTGATAAATATATAAATTCTGCTGTTATGAACTTCAGGTTTGTGTCCCCCTGAAATTCATACCTTGAATAGGGTTAAAACCCTTGATTGGATGATATTAGGAGCTATGTCCTTAAGAAGTAACTAGGTAGGTGAGATCAAGAGGGTTGTTTCCTCATGATAGGATTAGTGACCTTTTATAAGAAGAGGAAGAGACTAGAGCTTGTGCTCTCCAAGGAGAAGATAGCCTTCTGCAAACCAGGAAAATGTCTCTCACTAGACACAGAAGATACTGTCATCCTGACCTTGGACTGCCCAGCCTCCAGAACTGAGAAATAAATTTCTGTCCTTTCAGCCACAAAGTCTATGGTATCTTGTTAGAGCAGCCCAAACTAAGACATGTATCATCCCTAATTATTTAATTCTAAAATACAAAAATTTCAGTAGTTTTATTACTGAACCTTTGGTAGATAGATGCCTTGCTCTTAAAGAAGTAGATATTATGGATATAGTTTGGGGCAGATATAACCAAATTTAGTAGATTTTTCTCTAGACTCACATTTTGGGATTGACTTACCTATCCACAGCTATTGCAACTAAAGTAAAGACTGATGCCGCAACTGATATTCCCTGGATGAATCCGCTGATTTTGCACATTGTGCTTCCAAAGGGCCATCCTGAAAGGGAAATTGAAACAGTCTTTGAAAAGATCATACATGTCTTTTTTAATTTCACCAAAAATATGAACAGAAAAGCATGACATCAAGACTGATACAACTATTTCCTAAATGATATTAATGAAAACAATGGGAAATATTTTTTCCCAGATATCTTCAGAGCTCTGTTTTTAGTATACTACTACTACTGTCAGAACTTATACGGTAGTTACAACATTCTAGGCACTGTGGTAAGTGCTTTGTACCTATTAACTTATCTAATTCCCCCAAATAGACTTTTGAAGACTTAGTTATCTTCCTCATGATATAGACTAGCTAATAAACACACATACCTTGCCACAGCTAGTTAGAAGCATGCTTAGGATTTCAACCCCAGTTCTATGGTTCCAGAGCCTAAGCCATTAAACCTTATGCAATAATGCCCTTTAAATGAATAAGACAGGAAGAAGATGGGTTTTATGATTTGGAAATGTACCCCATACACCATGAGGAATAGGAGTTACATGTAAAATAAATAAAATTAATATTGTCTTATTACATTATATATGAATTAATATCTCAGAGGTACTCTGTTATAGAGTGACGGTTTGTGCGCTACCCGCCCACCACCCATCAAATTCATATACTGGAGCCTTAAGCTCCAATGTATTTGGAAGTGGGATGTCTGGAAAGTAATTATGTTTAGATGACACCACAAGGGTGGTCCCCACATGATGGGATTAGTGCCATTAGAAGAAGAGGGAGAAAACTTTCTTCTCCATGAACATGCACTGAAGAAAGGCCATGTGAGCACACAGAAAGAAGGTAACCTGACCATGCCAGCACCCTGATCTCAGACTTCTAGCCTGTGAATAGGAAAAAAAAATAAATGTCCATTGTTTAAGCCACGTAGTCTACAGTATTTTGTTATAGTAGCCTGAGCCGAATAAAATATATTTCAAGAATAAAGAGCACTTTGCATAAACAAAAATAGTCCATTTGAATTACTTTCTAATTAAACTTCATTTACTGGAATGTTTATAAAAGAAATTAGTAAAATTAACAGGTTGATATAAACACCCACTAGCTACTATTATAAGAATCATATTCTTACACTAGCAAATATTCTAGTTTTCCAAAAGATAAATTTTAAAAATTTGAGAAATATGTAATGTTCATTTTTTGTAAATAAGATCCTGCAATTTATTTTTTAAAAATAATTTTACCCAATTAAAATATTCCCAATAATCTAAATACTCCAAAAAAATCTACAAAAAACATTTTGCCATCTATACAGATCATCTTAAAATAGATACTAGAGTGACTCTCCTGAATAGAAACCAAGAGCGAACACATTTTCCAAGACCTAACATATGTTTGGCTGTTACAGTATTAAAAAGGCAAAGAGGAGTGTGAATAGCCCTTGGTCAAAAATAGAACATATGATTTATCCCATCTCCCTCACTAAATTCCATTGAAATGAAAGCACCAGGGAAAAAAGAACTCAAATACACAAAGAATATAAAGCTGGGAAAATAACACAATTGGCTGAATTATGAGTAAATACAATCAGATGCCACTTGCTCTTCTCTGGCTTGCAGAAGAATGGAGGTTACTCTCTGAGGAGGTCGAAGCAGAGGGGCTCTAGACTCTGAGTCGCCAGGTGCAGATGAAGTGGGTGCCACAATGATGCACAAGGAATAAGTGAAAATATATGCTCTGCATGCAGTACTGCTGCCCAGAGACCCACCAGGCTCTGGAACACAGCAGCCAGTCTTATGAATCCCATGGCAATAGATCAGAGAATTTCCTTCTGGGAAATGTTGATGTGAGGATTTGGACAGTTGTGGATTTCCTAGTGAATGGGGCAGACTAATGAGGCTAAGAGTGGGCTAACCTCAGACCTAACGCATGCAGAGATCCAAGGCAGCCACACCAGGTCTCACTCTGAAACACAAGCAGCTAAATGGAAATTGACAGAAGGGAAACCTCAAATATAAAAGTGACTACAACAAATAGGAAAAAAGAAACTTAAGAAAAAAAACAATATAAATCAAATAGATGAAAAAAAAAGATCACTTCAAACCTCTAGCCAGACTTATGAGAAAAAAGGAGAAGGGCCGCAAAATTACAAATGAGAAAGGAGAATCAACAACCGACACCACAAAAATACATTTATAAGATAATATTATGAAAAAATATATGCCAACAAATTGGACAACCTAGAAGAAATGGGTAAATTTTCATAAATATATAACCTACCAAAAGTGAAATAGGAAGAAACAGAAAATTTGAACAGGCCAATTACCAGCAAGGAAATTGAATCAGTAATCACAAAATTCCCAGCAAAAGTCCAGGACCTGATGGCTTCAAGGTGAATTCTACCAAATATTTAAAGAAGAGTTAATATCTATTTTTCTCAAACTATTCCAAAAAATATAAAAGGAAGGAAAACTTCTAAATACATTCTATGAGGCCAGCATTACCCTGATACTAAAACCAGATAACATCAAAAAAAGAGCATCACAGGCCAATATCTCTAATGACCATAGATGCAAAAATCCTCAATAAAATACACCAAACTGAATCCAACAATACATTAAAAAAAATCATTCATGGTGATCAAGTGGGATTTATTACTGGGTTGCAAGGGTGGTTCAATATTCGCAAATCAATCAACATGATACATAACATCAATAAAAGAATAATCATATGATCATTTAAATAGACACAGAAAAAGCATTTGATAGGATTCAATATCCACCCATGATAAAAACTCTTAACAAGTAGATTTAAAGGGAACATACCTCAACATAAAAAGGATATATAAGAAAGACCACAGCTAATGTCATTCTTCATGAGGAAAAACTGAGAGCTTTTCCCCAAAGATCACGAACAAGCTAAGGACTTTCCCTTTCACTTGTATTCAACATAGTACCATAAGTCCTAGCCATGGCAGGCAGACAAGAAAAACAAAAGACATCCAAATCAGTAAGGAAGAAGTCAAACTTTCACTATTTGCAGATGACATGATACTCTATACTGAAAATCTGAAAAACTGCCAACCTCCCCCCCAAAAAACCCTACTAGAACTTATGAAAGAATTGAGTAAAGTTGTAGAATACAAAATCAATATATAGAAATCTGTTGCATTTCTATACACTAACAATGAAGCAACAGAAACAGAAATTATGAAAACAATCCCATTCACAACTGCACCAAAAATAAGATACCTAGGAAGAAAACTAACCAAAGAGGTGAAAGACCTATGCTCTGAAAAGTATAAAACACTGATGAAAGAAATTGAAGATGACACAAAGAAATGGAAAGGCATTCCATGCTCATTATTGTGAAAATGCCTATACTACCAAAGCAACCTTTGTTGTACATTTAATGCAATCTCTATCAAAATAAGATTTTTCACAGAATTAGAACAATCCTAATAGTTGTATCGACCAAAAAAGACCTCAAATAGGCAAAGCAAGCTGAAAAAGAAAAGCAAAGCTGGAGGTATCACAATTCCAGACTTCAAGTTATATTACAAATCGGTAGTATTCAAAACAATATTGTACTTGCACAAAAATAGACACATAGGTCAATGATAAAAAATAGAAAACTCGAAATAAACCCACAATTATATGGTTAATTAATCATTAACAGTCACTTCAACAAATGGTGTTGGGAAAACTGGACCACTTTCTTATACCACACACAAAAATAAACTCAGATTGATCAAAGACCTAAATTTGAGACCTGAAACCATGAAAATCCTGGAAGAGAACACAGGCAGTAATTTCTCTGAGATCAGCCATAGCAACTTGTTTCTAGATAGGTCACCTGAGGCAAGGGAAACAAAAACAAAAATAAACTATTGGGACTTCTTCGAAATTAAAAGCTTCTGCACAGCAAAGGAAACAATCAACAAACCAAAGAGGCAACTTACTGAAAGGGAGAAGATATTAGCAAATTAAATATCCAATTAAGGGTTAATATTTAAAATATATAAAGAACTTATACAACTCAACACCCAGAAAACGATCCCATTAAAAAATGGGCAGGTGACATGAACAGACATTTCTCCAAGGAAGACATAAAGATGACCAACAGACACATGAAAAAATACTCAATAATATCAATTATCAGGAAAATGCAAATTAAGAGTACAATGAGATACCACCTCACATCTGTCAGAATGGCTGAAATCGACAACACAAGAAATAACAAGTATTGACAAGGATGTGGGGAAAGGGGAATCTTCTTGCACTGTTGATGGGAATGCAAACTGTTTTCCAGAGTGCTGGAAAAGTTAAAAATAGAACTACTTTAAGATCCAGCAAATGACTACTGGGTATTTACCCAAAGAATACAAAAATACTAATTCAAAGGGATGCATGCACTCCTGTGTTCATAGCAGCGTTATCTACAATAGCCAAAATATGGAAGCAGCCCATTCTTGATGAATGGATAAAGAAGATACGGTGTGACCTACCCACACATGCATGCTTGTGCATGCAATGGAATATTATTCAGCCACAAAAAAGAATGAAATCTTGCCATTTGCAACTACATGGGTGGACCTAGAGAGTAAAATGCTAACCGAAGTAAGCCCATTACAGAAAGAAATACAATATGATTTCACTCAAATGTGGAATTTAAGAAACAAAACAAACTAGCATAGGAAAAAGATAAACCAAGAAACAGACTCTTAACTATACAGAACAAACCGATGATTACTAGAGGGGAGGTGGGTGGGAGAATGGGTGAAACAGGTGATGGGAATTAAGGAGTGCATGTGTTATGATGAGCGCTGGGTGATGTATGGAATTTTTGAATCACTATATTGTACACCTGAAACTAATATAACCCTGTTAACTAACTGGAAACAAAATAAAATCATAAAAAAATTAAGGGATATAACACATATTGTCAATGAAATGTGAATGATAGTACAGGAAACAAGCAGAAAATAAAACTAGCTCAAAGATTTTAAAAAATGAGAGCAGAAATGTAGAACTTGATATAATGTCTAGAAGAAAAAGTTGTGAAAATCTTTGAAAATAGAACAATAAGGAACAGAAATCAGAAAGATGAAGAACCACAAGGCAACCCAGAACCTTCAATATCTGACTAATATGAATTGAAAAAAAGTATAATGGAAGAAATCATACAAGAAAATCCCCCAGGATTAAGCAGCATTCTATTTTTGATTGAAAGGACCTGGTTTGTGTCCAACACAATCAATGAAAAATAAAAAGACCTATGGAAGGCATAACTGCTTGAAATTTAGAACACTGAGGATAAAGAGGAACCCTAAGTTTTCAGGAGAAAAAAAATACAAATCATGATAAAAGAAGAACATCATTAGATTGTTTGACAGTAATTTCAGTTTTCCCAGCAGTAACAATAGAGACATCCTGTTAAAATTTTGAGGGAGGGAAAAATGTCCTAGCCTTAAATACTTTATACATCTAACTATAATCAGGTATGAGGGGAGAATAAAGATAATTGTAGACAAACAAGACCACAAATGTTTGGGTTTTTTAAATCTTAATGTACCCTTTCTCAGGAAATTAATAGAGAAAGAAACCAAGAAAGAAGACATGGCTCTGTAAAACGGAATTGAGCACAAAGAGAGGTAAAGAGAATCCTGAGGGTCTCATTGAAGGGACAACCCAGACAGTAGCTGCTGAGCTCTATGTCTGAACAGGAACAAAAGGGTAGAGAGCACCGGCAGGGTATCTCCAGAAAAAAAGACGCAATTCATATGTTCTCTGACGTGTCTGAAGGTATTAACAAGAAATTAACACTTGTAGAAGAGAGGTTGAGGTTCTATTGCTTACAGGTACATACCCCCAACTAAACAAATCAAAATATGATGCCCTTATTAAATCCAAGAAAAAAGAAATTGATATAGCACTCTTTGGTATGGATATCATAGTCCTTTCAATCAAAAATAGAATGCTGCTTAATCTGGGGGAATTGTATCAACTTTCATGCCTCAGCAGAGCTAAGATACAAATAATAATAGCAATGTATATTCTGCATACCGACTTAACTAAAAATTATAATAACATTGGGAAAATGAGAAGAGGTGAAGAGTGTGGATGTGGATGTGTATTTGTGTGTCTGTATAAATCCATCTGGTTGCATTTGTACACAATTCCAGCCAGTCCTGTTTTCCCACCTTCACGTTCAGCAGTATCTGGCAGTTGTTCTATGTCATTTCAGCGGAGTCTGCTGGGGGAAACTACCTCTTGCGGTAGAAGAGGATTAGAGGAACTCAATCGCATCTCCCACAGTGTGAAGATAATACCTTATAATGGAAACATGTTATTTAGAAGGAGAGTAAATACTAAAACTAAAGGCAAGATGTTGAACATGGCTGCCTCCTGCAAATGAGAATCAGGGATAAGGAAGGGTATGTTAAGGAAAAGTTTAGATAATAATTTCTTTATAAATATTTATGGGGGAGGGGTCACTGAGAACACATCTTACTGGCAATGTAAGTTTTTTTGAGATCAATAACAATAATTTAAATCAATTATTTTGCTCTCTTTTTGCCTAGCCCAGTGTCTTAAAAATGTACATTCCTTTTTGTTAAAAAAAATATGTATTTTAATAGACTCCACAATAAAACAGAATCTAAGCAGTACAGATGCTAGAAGAGGCATTCTTAAACTCTCCCTGCTCCCACTCCAGAGAAAGACAAGCAACAGATGTCATAAGAGAAACATCTTATTCCTCAGTGCACTGATCTTGAATGGAGGGGTAGGAACTATGATAGGGCTCACACTACTCTATATAATTTTGATATGCTCCTATATCTATCGTTTTTTTCTCATATAGATTTGGAATATGAATATCTGTCTTGAGCACCGTTCGCTCGTTAATACAGCAAATATTTATTAAGCAGGTACTATGTACCAAAATTGTCCTGGGAGTGAGAGATCCACTGCCCCTGCACTTCCAGAGTCTATGACGCAGGGCTAGAGAAGTAGCAACGCAGGCCAAAGGACTCCAGGGCAGCGCCCTAACTGGTACGGTGTGAAGTTACTCCTATTGCATTTGTACATCGCCACTGACTAAACTACGACCTTTGTGGTACAGGGGACCGCTGCTCCGTCTTCCCTCAAAAACTATTGGAAATATCCCTAGCTCACCACAAGAGGGCTTCAATATCTGTCAGACTAAAGACATTATATCAGTTGAAACCAGACTTTACCAATTTCTTGAACTTTACAATGTGTAATATTCCCAATAGTTTTTTTTTTATTTAAAGTCATCAGTAAAAAAATGTTAGATCTCATTCTCTGATGACCTTCAGTGAATTCTATAAAAATGACAGTTCCCCCTCTTCCTCTCTGTCACTTGCTTTGTTTTTATCCATAGTTCTTATTATTCTTTGACTACTTATCCTACATGTTTGTGTATTGCCTTTCTCCTCCTTTAGAATGTAGACCGTATGAGGGCGGGTACCTGGAGCAGTTCTTGGAACTCCATAAATATATGCAAATGAATGGGTGCAGGAATATGGGGCAAACCTTTCCTCATGCCATCCTTGTACTGCACACAAGTCAACATACCTGCTATAATATTGTCCAGGAGCGTGACAGGCATACAAAATATGCCAACCAGTAAATCACTTATTGCCAGGTTCAAGATAAAGAGATTAGTGACTGTGTGCATATGCTTGTTCCTCGTTACAGTAAAGCAAACCACCGTATTTCCCACCATGCACAGGAAGAAGATCAGAAAGTAGGAAATAATGAAGACTGCTGCTACTTGAGGCTGGTGAAGATAGTAGTTCACATAGGTAATATTGATATCTGAGTAGAGGTGATACTTTGTGTCATTGATACTCCAAATGTAATGCCAGTTTTCTGAAGAGTTTGAGTCCCATTTCTCACTCATGATGGACCTGAGCAAAGGAGAGCTAGAAAAGAAAAAGCATAATTAGAAACCAGTAGAACATAAGTTTTATGCCTGAGTTTAAGAGGAACACTTTTAAAATGCTATGGAATTTTGATGGTCCTTATATAATAATCCATTAATGTTACATGGGACTGAGTTATAGATCATTCAAATTACTAGGATTTTTACCAAGAGACTTGAAATTTCCACTTTCTGTCCTATGTGATGATTAATATTATTTTTTATTTCCTCAATATGTTCTATATTTCACTTTTTCATAACACCTCATACTCATACTCATTTGCAAAGTTTCAAGAAAAACTCTGTAAAGGAAATCTTCCAAAACTCCCCTTTTCTCCTGTCTCTAGATATCATAACCTGTCAAAACCTACTTATTCCTTTAAGGTTTACTTACAGGCTTTTGGCAATTTAAACAAGATGAGGTGTCTATATCTTCAAAACTCTCATTGAAATAAACTTCTTATATATTCCTTATTCTGCTTTGACTCTGTTAATCGAATATTCTTTTTATAAACTTCTGTATGCAGAGATAACCACTATGCTGTGAATTTCTTAAAAGAAGTCCATGCTACTTTGCCTTGGTTTTACTTAATTCCATTCACATAGTATGTATTCAATGGATATTTTTTAAAAAAATTTTTTAATGTTTATTTTTTGAGAGAGAAGTGGACTGTAAGTGGGGGAGGGGCAGAGAGAATGAGAGACACAGAGAATTCAAAGAAGCTCCAGGCTCTGAGCTGTCAGCACAGCTCAATTCCATGAACTGTGAGATCATGACCTGAGCTGAAGTTGGACCCTTAACCAACTGAGCCACCTAGGCACCCCTCAATACATATTTTTATTGAGAATCAATATATCTTCACATAGATATTTCAGTCAACCTCGTGTATCAGAGGTCCTCAAGAATTTGCCCAGGTTTGGTGATTTGCTAGAAGAATTCAGAGCATATAGTGTATTCACAGCTAATATTTATTACAGCAAAAGGATACGACACAAAATCAGCAAATAATAAGGCACATAAGGTAATATCTGCAGGAAACCAGTAACTAGCTCCTAAGGGCCTCTCTCAATGGAGTCACACAGTGAGATAATTCCTCCAGCCATGAGTTTGACAACATGTGTGAAGTGCTGTCTACCAGGGAAGCTCATTAGAAACTCAGTGTCCTAGGTTTTTAATTGGAGAATGGTCACATGGTACCTTCCTTCAAGCAGTATCAAAATTTCAGACTCCCAGATGGAAAGTAGATGTGCAGCATGAATGATGTCTGTACAAAGAGATTAGGTATAATGAGCCGCTCATGTCATTTATGGACATTTTCTATCAGTAAAGGGAACTGTTTCCAATTTAAGCTCCCAGACTCTAAGGCCAGACCTTGCACGCAGTCCTTTCTAAAGATATTCGCCTCTGACCTGCTCGTTAACTCTTTTCTGCATGTGTTATAAATTGAACAGAAGGTTATATATGCTCTTAAAGGGAAATAAATTTGATAGTATGCTTACACAATTGAGCTACCATATTCATTTTTTTTGGGCGGGGGGGAGTAATTTCATGGACTTCGAATTGGTAAGATAGATAATCAGACCCCAGTTTGCATTAATGACCTCATCACTCTGCATTTTTCAGTCTTATACCAACTACATATTTGTATCATTTTAAGGGAGCATGTTCTTGTAAATACTGCATAAAGATTAATATATGTAGTATTCATTGCAGATATTCAATTTTGGATGGTTTTCTCTACTTTAGGTACAAGAAACAGTAAACAAGGTAAGTTACTATAAAACAAGTATATAAACATAAGTCAATAAAAAGGGATCATTTTTCTCCCATATTTTGCCATTTTATTTCTTCCCTTTCCTCTAATTTTTAAAGCTCATCTCTGTTTTTCTATATTTAATGTCCCTAGGCCCAAATAAAAAAATGAAAAATGAAAAGAAAGTGAGTGTGGGATGAGGTGAGGGTTTAGTGGAGAAGAAAAAGAATGGAATTTGAGTAAGACTAGATGTATTCTTCCATACAGAGTCAAGCTGAGAGTGTCTGGGGTCCAGAGCCTGACACTGAGAATACCTACTAGCTGGATAAAAATTGCTTCAAAGTATCCAAAACAAAACCATTTACACACATATTTAAAGATATTTGTATCCAAGGCAAGGAAATGCTGTAATTACAAATGAAAGCCACATAAGAATACCATAGGTTGCTAAAAGTTACCACTAAGAAACCTCTGTCCATGGATTCGATTAGAGCTGGAAAATCTATTGGGGGAAATATCTCATAAGACATAATGCTTTATATTTTCACATTCTGTTTTTCTTATGCTCCAGCTTAGAGCAACCATATGTCTCAGAAGCAGATATGCACTCATTGCATATCTGCTGGGATAAGGGTGTTTGGAAGGAGATAAAGGTGTTTGAGATGTAACAAGAATTTCAAAACCTTCCTGTGTATTAACTTAACTCCATGTCAGTTGTTAGGTAGGTGTTTCTTTTCCTCTTCTTCTAATGGCTTATTGATAAAATCAAAATCGAATTTTGCTTTAGGGGCCAACATGAATTTCACTATTCCTATTATTGGCTTGATAGCTATATTTGGCAAGATCGTATGCCAACATGCAATATAGAGGGGTAAAGGAGGAACCTTTCATAATTAAGTGTTACTTCCTCCTGACACATAATTGTAAAATTTTGTTTGTGAGGCCACAGCTTTGGCTATTAGGTTAAACTTAAATAGTATAACTTTGAGGATAACATCGTCACCCCTAGTATTACCGTAGTGAGCAAGACAGAGAAAAGCCAGATCCTGAGTGATCCCAGGGAGATCCATTTATCTCAATTTAGTACACCGAGGAAAATCGCCCTTTGGTATTCTTTCTCTGGCGTCTTTTTCACTGGGCACTTAAAAGTTCTATACAATTGATTCAAATGCTTTAAATAAAATCAACATGTGATTGAATACCTTTAAGTCTAGAATTAAAGTATACTCTGTGCATATTAATTCTGTAGGTGAAATAATATAAGGACTCAGAAATTTGTCCAAGTTGCTATAGCTTATCCATAACCTATACTTATCTGTAGACAGAGGGTCTGGGTCTTCAGGAAGAAAAATCAAGAGAGAAAGTCATTTAAAATCTTTCCTTTCTGTAATTGTATTTGCCAAAAAACACAAACAGTGAATTCCTCAGTGGGAGATAGACTGGTTGGATATTAGTATATATTGGTATTTTTCTGTATTTTTCAACTTATTTCCCATTTCTAGACTTTTTTTAAGATCTGGAAAAAATGTACTATCTGAATGTGACTGTACAGAAAAAAAACAGATAATGTAGCTTAAATTCTTATAAATTCACAATCATAGTAAGTCATACTTGATTAGTGTTATCTTACCTAAAATAGTTATATCCCCCAATTTCAATTAACAAAGAATCCATAAAGACCTATTAAGTTTTGATATGAAATGTGCAGTTTCATACACCTCATCTAAAGAATTAGTCTTCTGAAAGGAGAGTTTATACCTTTATTCATGTATCAAATACTTTACTAAAGTGACCAAGTTTGTAATAAATTCTCACCAATCATGGGGTACATAGACTCCCAGACACACAAAAGTGAACTATGGTCACTACTTCCTATTTTGGCCATCCATCTCTCCTTGGGCTTTGCAGTATTGCCTCTATTACCATGATATTTATTATTAATTTTACTGTAGTCTTCATTTTTTTCCTTTTCTTTTCCCCATGTACTTATACAAGGACTTAAGGACAAGAAGGTGGCAGTATTTACTTCCATTTATGTTGGATGACCTAAACTCTGATGATGATCACTAAAAGGTATTATAGTTATTAAGTAATTTATGATAACTTAGATTGCTAAAATAATTGAAAAAGAGAGATAGGGAAAATGGCAAGGACAAAAATATAAATACATATGCTCGAGCTGGGTGTGAATCATTGGCAATGATTATGAGACAGTAATAATGTCTAATATTTACATTTTCAAAGCACTTTCAGCATCATGGAAGCATAAGATGCCCCTCCTTTTGCGTGCCCTTTTAACACTAAAATTCAGCACTCGTCTGCTCACAGAAGTGCTTCTGTGGGAGCTGTGGCAACCAGCACCAAAGTCAAAGCATTTGGAGGAGGAGTCTCACTCACCTGTGCACCAGGGAAGAGTCAGACCAACCTCATATGGCTGTGGAACCAGCAGGAGCCCATGAGCTGGCCTCAGCCCCTTCCAGCCACAGTAGGGAAAAACCTGGAGAGGGCACCCACAGATAAGTGAGGCTTTGTAGAAGTTCAGGTTCCTGAGGACAGATTCCAGCACTCTCTTGGAACAAAGCAAATAAAAAATGGAAAGCATTGGAGTGGGGAAGACGAACTTTGCCAGTTCCAATCTCTCAGATCTGATCCTGATTAATACACAGTCAATATTGGGAGAAAAACCCCTGGACTTCTTTTCACAGGAAAAAGACTGGGACATTAATTTGTAATGTGAAAAAAAGAAGGAACACGGGGCCCTGAAGGATACTACCAGTTTTACTAATGCAGAGTGTGTCAAATGTTGCATAAGCCTCTGCCGCAGCTACATGGTATGCTAGAGTGTAACTTCATTGGTAGAATTAAGTGCAAACCAGACTTAGGCAAATGATGCTCCCCAGAATAAAGTAATGCACTGGAAAGCTGAGCTGAACCTCTGATTGATATAAAACCTGTTAAAATTCTTATCCACAAGAGGAAGTGAATTGGTCTTTAGAAACATTGCGCATCCAATTAAATTTCTCCATCAAATCATACAACTAGGTTCAAACAGCTATGCACAATTGAAGACAGTCATTGAGAAGGCAAAAGGATTCCAAAAGACCTTTGAAGAGATACAGTCACTATGAACATGCTTTATTCCTCCTCCTCATTGGGCCTTCAAATCACATCTTGGTGGTCATAGGCATTAGAAGCACTATTCTTTCTTTGAAATATTCAGGAAACTGGAGTAAGACAAATAACAATGAGAATTGTGTGGTGAAGCAATATTAACTGAGGCCAGAGAGAATTGGTGGAAGATATTAAAGCAGCCAGCCAGTAATCCATCCCCACCCCCCCCCAGCAGACATGAAGAGATTGCCCCCAGGGAAAGAAAGGAAGACAGAGGATTCAGACTAATGTTCCTGTGGACACAGTAACTGTAGGGGAATGATATTTGCTAGGATGTTAAGGCTTCACCTATGTAAAGTTTTTAATAGGATATTCCTGGATAAATATTGCTTAGAGTAAATAAACACGGAATCTACAGATTTATGAGGTATGACCCCCTAAAAAGTGTCATATAAACTGGGATATAAAATGGAGATACTTCATGGATAGAACACTCACTCTGCAGTGTTAGGTAATACAACTAAACCTTACCTGAAGACCTCATCATTACTCTGAGCCAAAGAGTGAACATCTCATGCAGGAGAAGGGGTCCTAAAGAGCCACCCTCAATGTCCCATACCTTCTTTGATTAAGCTTCCTGATTGCCTGTATCCTTGAAATTATTACTAAGGCATAAACATGAATAAGATCTCCAACCTTAAAAAAGTAATTCAGATTTTAGCTATAAAATCCAATAAGCATGGAGAATTAAACAGCCTTTCATATAATTATATCTGGAAACACACGATCTAATATTTTAGTATATCTCCTACCAATCTTTTTATAAAAATAGCCTCTAAATAAAAATGATATTTTCGAGGAGATAATATATTCTATTGGGGTAAGAACTTTCGTTTAGAAAAGTACTTTGAGGAATTGTCTTCATGTGAGTAAGGGACTATCCCCATACAATCTCACTCTCTAGGGCATAAAAACAATGAGTAGAATATCCAAAGTACTTTATTTCATTTAAATTATTATTTTAATTACATTACCTTTGAGTATTTTGATATCTATTCTCTGCTGGGCACTCTGAATTTATATGTGTCAACCCATTTAATCTTCTAGTACAAAGTAGCTACTAATAGTATCCTTGTTTAGTATATAAGAAAAGTAAGACAGGAGATGTTAGGTAATCTGACCTCGGCTCCACAATTAATATCTGGAAGGGTCAGGAAACATATAAAGAAGGTCTCTTAAGAGTATAAAAGCTAGCAACCAAGCTAAATTTGGGCAACTCGAGAGCTAGAAACTGACCAGAATAAAGTTCCATGCCTTGGATTTGGTCATTCTAAAATCTATCATGTCTAATATTTAATTTCAAACTAACTTTTGTTCTACACAGAAAACTACTCCCTGCCTATAACCCCAAATTGTCGGCAAGAGTCTATTAAACATTAACTGCCTTTGTGGGGGATATTTTTCAAATATCAAGGGAAGTGTTCTAATATTTGGGTTAGTGGAGGGCAGAGAGAAAAGAGCAATTATAAAGAATAAGACAGGAACAAGAATGAATCATAGATATCTAGAGAATTCCTAGAGATATTGGGGAGGGGGGGTAGTGGGTGAGAGACAGGTGAATGTTAGATTTTCCAAAGCACATGGAATTGGAGACCATTTGTAAGTAACATCTACACTGAATAAGCATGAGTTTTCTGATGCAATGTAAAAGCAACTACATTTGTATCTTGCTGATGCTTTAATTTTATTATTTGAGGCTAATTTCTTCCTTGGCCCTAGGTGAAATTTGGAAGAGTTTTTATTACTTTTATAATCATTTTCTGATAACAAAAGCAATATAGTAATTAATATGTCTTGTCTAGTATAATAAAATTTTAAATTTCCACAAAGGATGCCTCCTTGTCTTCTTTGCTGACTTGCTCTGCAATATCTCTACCCTCATCTTGTCAGTCTCAGTTCCTATCTTGCCAGAGCAAGGTGAGTGGACAAAGGGTGGTGGAAAGGGGCAGGAAAAATCCTACTTTTCTTTCTGGGCTTGCTATCAGGTGTTCTTGGACTTGAAAGAATTTTAAAGCTGACTCTCACTTTTGCCAGCACTTTCCTGGGCTCTTTAGAGACGCTAAACTATTGCTGGGGATCTCTCATCTACAGGTCTCTTCATGTGAGGAAATTCACCTCTGGCTGCTGGCTCTTTCCTCAGCCTTGAGGAGCCCAACTGTTTACCCTGCCGTGGAGCACCCATGTTAACCATCATGCAGCTGAGCCAATCTCCCTGGCCCACTGGGAACACTCGTCCATCTTTTGTCCAAAAAGACTCTAGGAGTGAAAGCAGGCCAATGCCATCAAGCTTAGGACGATCTGCTATCAGAGAAACAAGCCAACCAGCCAGGTCCTGGCACTTTGGAGGTTTTGATGAGGGGAACGAAAGCAAGAGAAATGTAGCTTAGATTAAATCTCCTCACAGCTTGCAGCCCACTGACAGACACCTGAAACAGCCTGAGCGTAACCTTCCTCAAGCAACTCATGGCTGCCTTTCTTCCTTAATGTTTTTGTTTTATTAAAGACTAAAAGTAACCTTGTTTTAACAGGAGCTAGTCGCTCAAGGTCCTGAAAGCCTTGCTTCCATATTCCTTAGAGACTTATGCTATCCCTAACTCCCACTAACTTAAAAGTATATAATCAGTCAGTCCTTACAATCCCAGTGCAACTCTTTCTGTGCACGGGTCCTGTCCCCGTGCTTTAGCAAAATTTTGCACCAAAGATGTCTTAAGAATTCTTTCTTAGCTGTTTGCTCAAGAACCTCACCAGTCTTACGTGTGAGGCAGATAAAAGTCCACCGTGTCCTCTGAAATACTAGGTTTGTATGTTAAACTCTCTGCAGGCCTCTGTACATTCAGAAATGTATATAAACGTTTCACATTTTCAACTGGGATATCACCATACATCATGATGTAAACCTTTGTGACAAGGAAACAGCGACAATATATGTTGTCCTGGAAGCTTCCAGAAATTGAGGTCTTACTTTTTATGGAACAATATTCCATGCCCCAAGGAAGATGAATAAAAGCCTCAAATAACAGACTTATCATCAAGGGGAACTTAGGCCTGATGGGGTACCCTAAAGACTTTTATTTTCCTGGTAGCTTCCTTACTTCCTGTGAAAGAATGTTTTACTATATCCAGAAATGGAGAGAATTAACTATGGCGGAAGACTTATGTGACTATAGCAGGGATCCAGCTGAGCAGGAATGTGATTTTACCACTTACTTCCTCATAGTTTTTAACCATTCCAAAACCTCTTCATTCTGCGAAGGAACCACAGCTAAACTGCTCATAAATAATCTGCCAAGAATGCTATTCCTCAAAGACATTACATAGTTAACTTTTTGAGAATGATTTCAAAACATTGCCTGATATTTTTCTTAAAGTAGATGATCGTCTGAACATTTGTGACTTAGGGTAGCTTACGATTGGGTCTACTTTAATGTCTCTAATAAAATGAGATATATTAGTGGATAATATTTTCTATTAGTCCAGTTTAGAAATAACTTGGCACTATCACTAATTTAGTGTCACTGTGTTTCTTTAAAGGCAAGGCCACTGCCTTTGTAATATTTCTCTTTGACTATGAACAAGGGTTAGATTTTAAATTAGTAATTGTAGGGCCCAATGAAATGAGTTCTCTAATTTTTAATAGTCAGGAAGAAAGGACTCTAAACAGTGTTTTTATGAATTAGATCACAGAACTGGCTGTCAAAACAGTGCAACTGTCAATAAATCATTGGTTTTCTCGTCTTCTAAACTGGTCTCAGCCTATAATCTCCCCTAGTTCATCCATCCTGTATATTAAGTTGCCATAGTAATTTCCTAAAACACTTCATTTTCCCCCAGTTGTTTAGATTTTTTCCTTCCCCAAAGACTTCTCAAAACTACTGAGTGAAGTCCACACATTTATCTGGCATTCAAGTTTCTCTGCAAGGTGAACTCAATGGATCTCATCAGCCTCATCTCTTTCAATTCTGAATACTCTGGTTTCTGTACTCAAGAACTCAAATGGTTAAGAGAATGAGCCCATACGCATGGATTTGGTGCATTTTTGAAACACTTAAAATGATTTACAAGATTACATTTAATGTATCTGCATATCTGAGTTTTTAAAAAATGAAAATCGTTTTCAATTAACTCACTCCTGTGAAAATGCAATATTTCAGGAAACTATGCTATATATCCTGTGGTTTTGTGGAAGTGCTGGCTAACGATCTTACTCATGAGTATCTTAGTTGGAGAATATATTATAGTTTTCCTCAAGAGGAACTGATTTTTTTTTCTCATACTCTTGTTCCTTGAGAATCTCTTCTTGTTTTCCACTCCTTTGGTTTTGTTCATGATTTTATGCCTTCTTTCATCTTTACCCAGGAAGATTGGTAAGACACCCTTCTCCTTTAAACTCCCAACATAAATCTTATCTAGGAAATGCTCATTGATTAACCTAGGGTGAAATATGTGTTTTTCCCTCAAATTCCTAACTCAATTTTTATGCCAGGCATTTGATTATTAGTCACTGAAAATTATGTCTCTTCACTTATATTTATCATTATGTTTCAATGTTTTAAATATTTATGTACATATGCCTATTTCCCTTAAACATTATGCCTTGAAGTGGAAAAATGTTGTAAAAGTTTGTCTCCTCCTGAGCACCTACTATATTCTACTCCAGATATTATTTTTAAATGGACTTAGCATTCAGTATATATTTGTTTATTTAGCTTTTATCTCAGGTTGCTTGGATTTAGGTATATCTTGTACAAGAAGTAAAAATCAGAAATCAGTGAATTGCATGTTATGTGAATTATCTCAATAAATTTGTTAACATAAAATGAAGTAACGTACAGATCGAAGACTGACTTTTGTGACCAAGTATTTTTAATTTTTCTTAATGGAAATTTATTGTTTTATGTGTAAGTAAATGGACATAGCACAGCTATTTCTCTTTCCTATAAGGTGAAAAATAGCTCTTGAAGACTGTTTGCAAGTAATTATATTTTAGCGACTGCATTCTATCGTTGACAATAAAGTAGAACGATTTCTCTCAGTATAAAGCTATGAGAGTGGAAAATACATGGAAAGATGCTTCTCAGACCTCTGAGTTCTGCCTGGATGATTTAGTAACAGACCTAAAATAAAGCATCTTCCTGCTGGTTACTGTTATGATGACACAAAACATTTCGCAAGTTTATATGACTTTCAATTCTCTGCTATTAGTTATGTTCATTTGTAACATAATCACCTCTGTGTTTGGATGACATATTTTATACACGTTAAATCAATAAATTATATTAATAGGAAACTTCCTTACCAAAACTTAATCTGCAAAGGAAAACAAAGTCAAACAAACCTTCCTATGCTATCTTAGTTTGAAGATGATTTGCCAAGTATGAAAATTGGAAAAATATATTATTACTATTCCGATCAGAGATAGGAATTTAATGGTAATAACACATTCTATTGAGCCATGTATTAACTGCTATACAGTTATTATTTCATTTAATCACCATAGCAATTCTGAAATTTGTGTATTATCCCTAATTTTATAAATGAAAAGACAGAGTTAAGAAGATTAAGTAACAAACACCTTTGCACAGGAATTAAGCAAAAGAACCAAAATTTGAATTCAAGAGGGTCTGAATCCAGAGCTTGAACAGTTTTCTTTACAATTCTTAAGTTACTGATTCAATTCTTGCGTGACTGACTCAGCCAAGAGTAAGCAATTTCTTCATTTGTATATTATGGAGACCAAATCCTATGTGTTTTATTCTGTAATGTTTTCCTTTTACTTCTTACAGTTACTTTTGGAATGAAAATTTACTAATTTTTTTAGCACAGAATATGGAATGCTGTAAATACATTCGCTGAGCAGAATTATTAAATATTGTTAGATATCAAATCTCTATATAAAATATGAAATTGGACTTCAAGTATAAATGACCTAAATTTATTTTTAGGGATCAAAATATTTCAATATTTCTGAAAGTACAAATTCAGAAATTAGGTATGAGCTCAGATTGTTAGTCTTTAAAAAAAGTATTCACGTATTATGTATTTTGCAATAAAGTCTTATATTTGTTATTTCTCATATTTCATGTCCTTTTATTCATTTTTAATATTTTAATTTTTATTAATTAAAATATTATAGGAGTATAGTTGACATACACTACATTAGTTTCAGGTTATGACATAGTGATTCATTTTTTTTTAATATTATATCTCTCAGCCATGTACACCATGAAGTGTTTCCCTCAGGGGTAATTCCTACAACTGTTTCCTACAACTGGTAGGAACTGCTCTTAACCTTCACCATTTAGTCTCTCTCAGTTTTCTCTTCCCCCAGTCCTAGCCACCTGCTCCAAGAAAGCAAACACCTCCCCTTTCATCCTCAGCCTAGGGGAAATTCTCAAATTCTTGTTAGCTAATTATTCAGAAAGTTATTTTATTTCTCTGAGTCTTCTTCTAGATTAGAGGGGTCCTCACCCATCACAACTGAAAAACGGTTACATACACAAGAGAATCACTTGCTGAAGCTTGATCATTTAGTAACACTTAGCAACTCAAATAACCAGCAAAATTTCAAGTTTTAATGAAACTTTTTCTAGATTATATTTTTAGCCTGGTTTGTCTGCCTTTGCAACAATCCCTGGAAGTAGAAGACAATAAAAAATCGTATTATCTGTCTTTCCAGGGGAAACACCAAGGGTCATGGAATTTTTTTATTTTTGTATATTGTTTTGATTTTCTTCCCAGTGCATTACCAAGAGCAGCAAGCAAAGCTTTTAGGAAAATAATTCACAGATGCTCTAGTGGGACTTAGAGAAGTTTCTAGCAAGCTACTGTGTGGACCATAACTCAGATTTTTCAGTGATCAAAGCTGAGTGTTAAAAATCAAATTCCTACCAGCTGCCGTGTACCTTCGGGGCACAATCCACATATCAAAATATTCATGCACATCAATAAAATAATGTTAGCATGAAATAACCTCTCAAGCTTCTGTTGGCATTTCTGATGGAGCCTAATACTTTTCTGATGTTAAATAACTATTTTTTAAGTTTTATTTTTTTCTACCAATTTTTCTAACAATGTTTAGGAGCAAATTACAGACCCGTAAAATACTAATTTTTTGGTAATTAAATATCCATATCAAAATTTATCAACAGTTTAGTCATCTAAAAGGTATTTTTTTTGTGTTCCCAAAGGATATATAACTCTTTCTTAAATACCATGTCATCTTACACTGTTTATATTCAACTCAGTCTCTAACAACAGTTTACTATTTATCCTGCATTAGCAAGAAGCTGTTAATACTCTTCCAGCATATCTTTAAAAGAATCCATTTCTTGAAGAATAGCATACAATGAGAGTAAAGTGATTTTAAAGTATCCTGAATACTAAACAGAGCTAATGCAATGAATCAATTTCAAACTTTTTCTCTGCTAACCAGTTTAAAATGTCCTAGGAAATAGACATGAGGTTATTTCCTTATCATTAGTAAGAAAATCAGAAAACATGTAGGATACTTCACGGTATCTCATTATCCAGAATGCCCTTACTTAAAATTAAGAATTAATTTTTAATTGTCAATTTATCAACGTACATGGTAAAAGCCCTAAATAGAACATACAGATGGCAAGAATAGCTTCAAATTACCTAACCTGCTTATAGTCAGGCACACAGAAACACAGTTGTTAATGACATCTGTGATCTGGACTGTTAAAGTACTACTTAGAAGATTTGAGGACTTGCATAGCTAAAACCTTTTTCTTATTGCACAACAGAAGAGGCCTAAATGTTTGTATCCTATCTAAGCTAGTTCATGGATTTTTTAAATTACTTTTAACCTTCACCAGAGAGCAGTGATTGACACTTTGATGACCAAACAAGACATTGAGGATACCAAGGAAAAGACATTTATTGTGCACTTACTATGTGCTTGGTACTCAATAATCTTATATGCATTATTTCATGTAAAGAATGCTCACAATGACCTTATGAGGGCACGCTGAGAACCAGCAGTCATTATCAACCATCTTAGTATGTATCATGGACGCCAGACACAGCTCCTGCTCTCTGGAAGCTTAGAAGATGAGGAAAGCCTCCTTTCTACTCCATCCTTTCGTCTCAGATTTTGGCTTGATGTGGCAATATGCGTGCATGTCTAAACTGTTAGTCTTAGGAATACCAAAAGGTCATTTGATTTTTACCCTTTAATTTCATAGCAAAATTTTAGTTTTCTCTACTAAGAAATCATATGCTACAGAATGGGGTACCAGGATAGTATAGGAGGGTTCAGAAGCTTTTGTTTTTAATTAGATAATGATTAACACATCCTTATGTCTAAATTGTCTTATGGATCTAGTTCATCAAACCTGACATAATTCAGTTGCTCTTCTTAATCAGTAATTATATCAATAAAAAGTGAAAAAAAAGTAATAGAACACTATTTGCCAAGGCAATTATGCAGAAACAACTCTAAAAGACATGTTTCATGCTATGATAATCTCAACATAGAATACATCTACTTGAACAGAAAAAAAAAGATTAAGGCATATAGGGGAAAGGAAGGAGAGTAAGAATAAAATAAAACAAAAATTTCTGGGAAAAATACCACCACCACCAGCAGCAATCTTGAATCTTGAAATGCAAAATACAAAAAAACAAATCCAATCATAAACTCTTTGTTCTAACATTCTTTTCTCCTCTTTCAAGCTAAAGATTATTTAGCTTCATAGAAATCTGGGATACCAATGACATAAGAAATACATCTTGGAACAAACAATAACTCTACGTTTAGCTGAAAGTCACCTCATGTCAGTTATAATAACTGGGGGCGGGGGAGGAACAGATATGGCTATGGAATGTAGAAGAGTGTTAAAATTGTTGTTTCTTTCTTGTCCCATAGATTTCGAATTATACTCTTAAAAGACTTGCCCCTACTATATGACATGTCTTTTTAATGATTTTGTTTTCATAATATATTGCACAATGTTCTCAATTAATAGTTCTTGAATAAAGAAATGAATGATTACCATTTTGGGGTTCCATGTAAAACAGAGACTAAGATAGGGACTTAAGTGCAGGTAATTTATTTAAAAGAAATTCCAGGAATTAAGAATGAATGAGCAGGGTGAACAAGAAAGTAAGAGAAGAAAAACCAAAAAAGATGAGTTCTCAAGCTGGTTTCCAGCTGTGGACAAAGGAGGACTCTAAGTAAAAGTGTTGAAAGTGTAATAGGTGACCAAATTTATCTACTGACTGCAGACTCTTGTTATTTGAGAGTTGCCTATCATTATCAGGGCATTAAGTATCCCACATCCCAGGCTGAATCTGAACCATTGTTTAAATCATCACTATATAAGAAAGGTTGGTTTAGTTCCAATTGGTTTGTCTTAGAAATATTCATGTAATTTTTGTTCTAGACATTGTATTGCTCAAATTCTTCACAGAGCATCTGAACTTCTAGTTCCTATGTCCTTCTCACTTTGATCCCTCATATACTTCCAGTGTCATCACTTTCCAAATTTCCACCTACTTTATTCTCAACCATATACTCTATTTGCAGTTACCCAGCTGCAACCTATTTCCTGTTCTTTTGTGGAATTTAGACAAGAGGGCAGACAAAATCGTGTAAATTCTTATAAGGCATAGTAAACATAATGGATTTTATTCAAATAGGGTTTTAAGCTAGGAAGGAAATAATCTCATTTACACTTTAGTAATATTTCCCCAGTTGTTATATGTAGAATGGATTGCACGGAGGAGGGGGGCAGGAAGAGAAGCAGGAAATTCAGTTAAGAAGAGATTCCAATTCACATAGAAGATGCTGATCATTTTGCTTAGGTAACAGCAGTGCAAATATAGAGAGAAGGATGGATTGGTGATCTTCGTTGGTGGTAGTACTAATTCTGTTTGCCAATGAATTGAATATGACTTGGGTAGAAAAGAATAGAATCAGCAGACAGACTCTGGGTTGACCTGAGAAATGAATGGGATGCAGCAATATTTATTTAAATTAGGAAGCATGTAATGTTTTGGACAGGTTATAGATAAGATGCCTTTTAGATGCCCAAATGGGGAGAGGGGGTGATGGGCATTAAAAAAGGGCACATGTTGGGATGAACACTGAGTGTTTTATGTAAACCAATTTGAAAATAAACTATTTTAAATTAAAAAAAATAAAATAAAAATAAATAAAAATAAAAATAGATGCCCAAATGGAGATGGAAAGCATTGGCTATATGAATTGGGGTTCAGCAAAGAGATCAGGGCTGAGATCAATTTGGAAAGTATTAGCATATCGATGGTATTTTAAGTTATGGAATCTGATGATGTCACATACAGAAAGAAGGTAGACAGGAAGAAGAGAGGTCCAGAGCCAAGCTCAAGGTTCTCCAATATTTAGAGTTTAGGCAGAGGTGGTCAAATCGGTGAAGGAAATTGGAAAGAGAGTACTTAGTGAGGTAACAAAAAGCCGAGAAAGTATGATGTTACTAAAACTAAGAGAGGAAAGTATTTCAAGAAGGAGAGAATAGTCAATTATGTCAAATACTCAAAAGCTGCTAAAATATTGAGTAAGATGAGAACAAGAGAGTAGTCACTGGATTTGGCAAAATAGATATTCTGTTTCAACTATACAAGACTATCTTTGCCAGAGTAGGGAGGAGGAAAGCCTGATTGCAATGATAAAAGTAATTCTGAGGGAAGATACTCTCCTCTGGCTATTTCATTAGATGGAACGCTTCCAATATTTTTGCTGATCTCCTTCTATTCCTTAAAGGAAGTTGCCATGAAAGAAGTTGTTTATAAACTAGTCCCATGCTGAGGTCTCTACAGTTTTTCTATCTGTCCCCTGGGAAACATACATCCTTACTGAAGTTGTATTGGGAGTACAGTTACGTTCCAAACACGGTCATCTATTTGGTACCATAGTCAACATCAACCAGCCTCCTGCCCATTAAATCTGAGTCACTTACAAGCCTTTTGTCTCAAACCCATGGTAGTCTCCTTAAATTCACTCTCAGCTCCATTTCACTCCCTAAGTAGGGTTGATATTAGTAGGAATGCCCCCATCTCCTGCTTATGAAGTGCATGTGTATTTAGGAGTGGGATGGGAGAACATCGAACAAGGGAAAATGCCATTTTTCCCCAGAAAAATTCCATCTCCAGTTGTTCCTTGAATTCTGAGACTCTAAAATTTTCAGAGGTGGGTAGTGGGAGGTCAACAAAGAATTACTAGGTCAATTATTATCCATCTCCTTTATTTGTCCTGGTTAGGGGATTTGACAATAAGGGTTCAGTACAGAATGAAGAACCATATGAGATATGGGCTTTATTAAAGGTCACTAAACTGTCATCCTGAAGCACTGGTGCAGAGGACATCTGGGAAACCAAGCAAGTTCAACGACTGTACAAAGACTGTATAAAGGGAATTGTAGAGCGGTCTATGGGAAGCAGGTGTCTCAGTGTGTCTCCTACCTCTGTTAGTCCTCAGGGTCAGCAGTTGGGAAAAGAGTTTGATGTGGAACAGAGGAGAGTGAGCAAAAGCTAAACATGTCTTCAACTATTTGTCGCTGCCTCTCACTCTTAGGTCCTTCCAAGAGTAATGGTTACTGTTTCCCTTTAACTTCCCTAATTCCACGAGATTTCCTCTCTTAATCAAATCTAAAGTAGAAACATACAGGTTAGGGAGATTCTAGGAAACACAATTCCCAGTTTAATAAAGCTGGCACTAGAACAAATTGGTATGTTTTATCTTTGAACTGTAAATGAAATTGAGATAGATTCTCATTTTAGCATTATGTAACTATAGGAAAATAAATCTTCCCTGGATTTTTCAATGTTTCCATTAAAAAGCCTTAGGTTCCTGAAACATAAAAATGTATATAATATAAATACAGAGAATGTTTGCTTTTACTTCATCTAGAATCATTAGATCTGTAGTCATTTGTTTCTCTGATGAAGTTAATTGCTCTCATACAAAAGACTAATAAATCTTCTAGTATCTCCCCAAGAGCCAAATGGTTACATCATGGGGTAAGCATTTATGTTAACTCCAAAAGTGACTGAATATTCCCGAGATTTCCAGGAAGACTAGTGTAACCTTCCCAGGTGTTTATACTACAAAATAGATGAATCCCAGGCCCTTGGTGACATCTCTAGGTTGTGAATGCTGAACACATTGTACTTATTTCACCCCTAAAGAGTTTTATTTATATACAAAACGGCTAGAGCACAGATTCTTTCCATTACATCTTCAGAAAACTCTCTCAAAAGGGGGGGGGGTACAGGAATTTTTTTTCTTTATAAATGCAAAATAATCATTTTTTCTGTCTCCTTCACCTACCAAGTGAAATCTTCCAGTTGTGTAGGTCATCTTTCCTTCTGGCTCACACCGTGCCAATCCACAGAGTTTCTGGGCATAGGGGACCTTCATTGCAGTGTTAATCTGCCTGTTGTCTTTCTGTGAGTACAAATAAAACTCTTTTCCCTGACTCAGCTACCTCATGTGTTTTAAGTATGCATATGTCTGCCCATTTATCTATCTATATAAAAATATGTATTTGCACAAATGGGGCAACACCTCAGCTTGTGTATAATTTTATAATATGTTTCATCAAATGCAAGACATTGTAAATTATAAGATGCAACTTTATTTTATATAGTGCCAAGAAATAAAAAATGTTGACAATTAAACATTCAATACTTTTTACCCCTTATAATATTATTGAGTTTATTAATAGCATACATTACGACAGAAAAATGACAACAGTATAAAGAGCTAAAACTGTCCAATGTCACCAATGACAGCTATATTATGGCTGTCATCTTGTTGAAAGTGATTGGTAGGCACCACTAATTCTAAGACATGTCCTCATTTATGGATATTCTTAGATTTTTGTACATATTCTTAGAATGGATAAAATACAGTGTGAGTGAATAAAGTTACCAGTTGAGAGCAAAGTACAGGGAGAAAAGTTTACTGGAGATTCAAAGAGGGAAGAGAAGTTATGAACTTGATATCTAAAAAAGAGAAAAATAGAGCTTACAGAGAAATGCAGAATAAAGGCAAAGACCATGCCTACATTAATGAAATTAAATTATTAATTATGTAATTATAGGATTTTTTTTTCTCCAGCAAAATCAGGCTACTCCATATAGGCACAGATTAGAAAGACAATTAGTTCGAACTCTATTCAGAATTTTTCCCAAGAGAATAAATGAGGAAAACACTTCTGCATTTGGGAAGACAGAGTATGCATTGTTCCCCTATTTTTCCCACTAAAAGCAACTAAAACCCCTGGACATTACATAAAGCAAATACAGGGAGATTCTGAATAGGGGAGAGAAGATGGCAGGGCAAGTAGAGATATTCAGATGCAAAGAATGATGCGGTGGAGAGTTCCCTGGGTTTTCTCTGTGTTTCATATATTTCAGACTTGAACCTGAAGACCCAAGCAAACTGGAAATGCCAATGGGTGCTCAACAGTCTGCTCTTTCAGCCAAAGGACGCAAAATGGGACAGAGTAGTATGACAACAAACTTTAAACAAGAATCACCCTACTCTAGAGAAGAACACACACAAAAAAGTGTGGCTCCATCAATACTCATACCAAAGGCAAAGAGGGTAGACTAAACTTCTAGCAACACCCCAACCCCCTACCATCGTAGCATCAGAGGAAACTAAGAGAGCTAGGACTTGCATCACTGCCAAGCAGTAACAAGCCCTCCCCATCCAGCATCAGTGATGACTACTGGAAGCAGTTATGAGACACAGCTCTCATGGTCAGGAAGGTACCAATGGATGTCTACTGGACAGTTAGGACTGCCACACCTACCCAGCAATAACCGTCACCCATCCACTCCTGGACTCACCCTGAGTGGGAAACCTGGACTTCTAAATCTACTTGGAAGTAAATAGAGTTAACTGTTAAACTGCGATGCATCTAAATCATGGAATATTACTTAGCAATAAAAACCATATTGTTGCATTTATTGAACTATTTTTTTGTTTAGTATTCCACTGTGTGAATGTATCACATTTTTTTAATCTTTATTTTTGTTTATTTATTTGAGAGAGAGAGAGAGAGAGAGAACAAGAGGGGCAGAGAGAGGAACAGAGAGAACCCCAAGCAGGCTCTGCACTGATGCAAGGCTCAAACCCACAAACTGCGAGATCATGACCTGAGCCGAAATCAAGAGTCAGAGGCGTAACCAACTGAGCCACTCAGGCGCCCCAAATAATTAAAAAAATTATTTTTACTTTGAGCATAGTTGACCCACAATGTTGTATTAGTTTCAAGTGTATGACAGTGATTCAACTTCTCTATATGTTGCACTATGCTCACAAGTGTAGCTACCATCTGTCACCATACAAAGCTTTTATAATGTCATTGACTATATTGCCTTTGCTGTACCTTTTATTCCTTGTGACTTATTCATTCCAAACTGAAAGTCTATATCTCCCACTCCCCTTTACCCATTTGTCCATCCCACATTCATCCATTCTCTAGTTGAGAGACATTTTGAAGTTTTTGTTGTTTTTTTTTTTTTCTAGTATGAAGCATCTACTACTAAGGCCACGATAAACATTCCTCTGTGGTTTTTGTCTGAATGAAGGCTTTCATTTCACCTGGATAAATGTCTATATGCCGAACTATTAGGTCATATGGTAAACGTATCTATTGCTATAAGAAACAGCCAAACGGTTTTCCAGAATAGTTGTACTATCATGTATTCTCACCCACAATATATGATTTTGGTTGCTTTGGATCTTTATTAACACTTGGTATTATCATTTTAAAAAATATTAGCCATCTTAATAGGTATGTAGAGATACATCAGTATGGCTTTAATTTGTCTTTCCCTAATGATAATGGTGGTGAACATCTTCCCATGTACTTTTTTGTTATGTATATATTTTCTTCAGTAAAGTGTTTACTCAAATCTTTCGCCAAGCTTTTACTGGGTTGTTTTCTTAATATTTAGTTTTGAAAGATTTTTATATATTCAGGATACACATTATTTGCAAACCACACAGCTGATAAATGTTTTCTTCCTATTTGCAATTTGCCATTTCATTCTCTCAACACAGACTTTTTAAAGAGTGTAAGTTCTTAATTCATATGATGTCCAATTTATGAATTTTATCTTTTCCTAACCAAAACCACAAATATTTCTTCATATTTTCTTCTGGATGAATTACTGTTTGAAGTTTTACATCTAGGTCTCTAATCCACTTTGAATTAAAGTTTGTTATCAGGTATGAGGTATAGGTTAAGAATCTTTTTTACTTTTTTAAAATTTTTTTGCATATGGATATCCTATATTGTTCCAGTACTACTGAAAATACGCTTTTAATTCATTTGAAGAGTCAGTGGAGTGGTGTGCTAATGTAAATGAACTGGATGTTAAAGAATGTTTCCTGATACATAGATTAAAATGGTGCATAAAGCATAAAGATGAAATGGCAGCATGTAGTAAAATGTCATTTCAGGGAAGGTGGTTAAGAAACCCAAAAGCGACAGTAAGTCCTCTGCATTGTGTTGACAACACCTAGAAAAATAATTGAGAAAAAGAGTGAACCAGTGAACCAGAGCTAGAGATATCACTGAGTAAGTGAGGGCAGAGGATGGCAACAAGGAAGGTTAGCAGGAAGCTTTGTGTTATGACATGAATTTTAAAGAATCTGGGGCTTTTGAAAAAGGAGAGTAGAGGGGCACCTCGGTGGCTCAGTCAGTTAAACGTCTGACTTCAGCTCAGGTCATGATCTCAGGGTCTGTGAGTTCAAGCCCCACGTCAGCAACACCAGATCTATTGAATCACAACTTCTGTTGATGGTGTTTAAAATTGTTTTTCTCTGAATTTCAACATTATTTGCTTCAGACATTTTACTACAGATAGTAAAAAAAAGTGATAGAAATACAAGAAGAAAATATCATTGAGTTATCCTAAGATTTCATCAATATTGTCATTTATTCCTGAAATAATTTTTGTTCACAAATATATTTAATTACATTTAACATCATTAATATATTTTATATTCCATGCCTTGATTAATTTACGCTTCAGATATTTTCTATTTAGCTACAATGTTTTTTTTCTCTCTTTATCCCCTTTTCTCATTCTCTCAATAATTATTACATAATGCACAAGGCCACTGTGCATTGTTTTACACCATAACCTACTAACACTGAACCAGGAAGAAATAGATTTTTTGAATAGACTCATACTAGCAATGAAATTGTATCAATAATCAAAAAACTCTCAACAGACAAAAGTCCAGGACCAGATGGCTTCAAGGTAAATTTACCAAACATTTAAAGAAGGGTTCATACCTATTCTTCTAAAACAATTCCAAAAAATAAAAGAGGAAGGAAAACTTCCAAGTACATTCTTCAAGGCCAGCATTATCTTGATACCAAAACCAGATAAAGACACTACAAAAAAAAAAAAAAAAAGAGTACTGCAGGCCAACATTTCTAATGAACACAGATGCAGAAATCCTCAATAAAATGTTAGCAAACCAAATCCAAAAGAATATTAAAAGCATCATTCACCACAATCAAGTGGGATTCATTCCTGGAATGCTAGCATTGTTCAATATTTGCAAATCAATCAATGTGATACACCACATCAAGAGAAAAGATAAAAAACATATGATCATTTCTATAGAAGCAGAAAAAGCACTTGACAAGATTCAACATCCATTCATGATAAAAGCCCTCAACAAAGTAGGTTTAGAGGGAACATACTTCAACATAATATAGCCATGCACACAAAACCCACAGTTAACATCATCTTTAATGGGGGAAAACTGAGAGCTTTTCTCCTAAGGTCAAGAAGAGACAACGATGTCCACTCTCAATATTTCTATTCAACATAGCACTGGAAGTCCTAGCCACAGAAATGAGACTATAAAAAGAAATAAAAAGCATCTAAATTGATTAGGAAGAAGTAAATATTCCACTATTTGCAGATGACATGATACTATCTACATACAGAAAAGCTGAAAGTCTCTACCCAAAAACCATTAGAATACATGAATTTAGTAAATTCACAGTATATGTAATCAATATACAGGGATCTGTTGCATTTCTATACACTAATAATGAAGTACCAGGAAGAGAAATTAAGAAAACAATCCCATTCACAATTACACTAAAAAGAATAAAATCCTAGGAATAAACTGAACCAAGGAGGTAAGAGGTCTGCACTCAGAAAACTATAAAACACTGATGAAGGAGATAGAAGATAACACAAATAAATGGAAAGATATTCCAATGCTCATGGATTGAAAGTACAAATATTGTTAAAATGTTGATACTACCCAAAGTGCTCTATGGATTTAATGCAATTCCTATCAAAATACCAACAACATTCTTCACAGAACTAGAACAACCCTAATTTGTATGAGTCATAAAAGACCCCAAATAGCTAAAGAAATCTTGAAAAAAAGGAACCGAGCTGGAGGTATTGCAATCCCAGATTTCTAGATACACTACAAAGTTGTAGTAATCACAACATATGGTACTGGTGCAATAATAGACACAGAAATCAACAGAACAGAATAAGACCCAGAAATAAACCCACAGGTGTGTGGTCAATTAATCTATGACAAAGGAGGCAAGAATATACAACGGGAAAAAAGACAGTCTCTTCATAAAACAGTAGAAAAACTGGACAGCTACATGGTAAAAAATGAAATAGGACCATTCCTCACACCATACACAAATATAAACTCCAAATGGATTAAAGACCTAAATGTGAAACCGAAAACCACAAAATTCCTAGAAAAGAGCACAGGTACTAATTTCTCTGACATTGGCCATAGCAACATCTTTCTAGATATGCCTGTCTATTGGGGTGCTTGGGTGGCTTAGTTGGTTAAGTGTCCAACTTTGGCTCAGGTCATGATCTCATGGCTCGTAACTTTGAGCCCTGCATCAGGCTCTGTGCTGACAGCTCAGAGCCTGAAGCCTGATTCAGATTCTGTGTCTCCCTCTCTCTCTATCCCTCCCCCACTCACAGTGTCTCTCTCTCCCAAAAATAAATAAACATTAAAAAAATTTACATATGTCTATCTATTTTGTTTCCCTTGTTTCCTGAGGCAAGGGAAATAAAAGCGAAAATAAACTACTGGAACTACATCAAAAAAAAAAAAAAAAGCTTTTGCACAAAGAAACAATTAAAACAAAAATACACCTACTTAATGGTATTATTAATAATGGTATTATTTGCAAATAAGATATCCAATAAGTGGTTAGTATCCAAAATATATAAAGTATACAACTCAACGCCATAATACAAATAAACCAATTTAAAATGGTCAGAAGACATGAACAGATATTTCTTCAAAGAAGACATACAAATGGCTAAGAAACACATGAAAAGAACACATCAGGGAAATGCAAATCAAAACCGCAATGAGATATCACCTCATACCTGTCAGAATGGCTAAAATCAAAAACGCAAGAAACAACAAGTGTTAGCAAGGATATGGAGAAGAAGAAACATTCATGCACTGTTAATGGGAATGCAAACTGGTACAGCCACAGGGGAAAACAGTATGGAGGTTCCTCAAAAATTACAAATAAAATTGCCATACGATCCAGTAATTCCACTACTGGATATTTACCCAGAGAATATGAAAACACTAATTTGAAAAGATATATGCATCCTTATGTTCACTGCAGCATTATTCACAATAGCTGAAGTATAGAAGCAACCCGTGTCCGTCAATAGATGAATGGATAAAGAATCTATTGCTTCCATAAATATATATAAGTATATATATGTACATACACACACAAACACACACACAAGGGAATATTACTCAGCCATAAAATACAATGAAATCTTGCCATGTGCAACAACATGGATGGATCTAGAGGTTATAAATGCCAAGTGATACAAATTAGGAAAAGACAAATACCATATGACTTCATTCATGGATAAAATTTAAGAAATAAAACAAATGAACAAAGAGACAAAGAGACAAACCAAGAAACAAACTCTTAACTGTAGAGCACAAACTGGTGGTTACCAGAGGGGAGATGGGTTGGGTGATGGGTGAAATAGATGAAGGGGGTAACTTATCATGATGAGCACCGAGTAATATACAGAATTTTGAATCACTATACTGTACACCTGAAACTAATATAACACTGTATGTTAATTATACTGGAATTAAAAATAAAGAAAAAGTTTTAAAAATTTAAAAATTAAAAGAAATAGAACATGTCTTATTGGCATGAGTTGAGGGGGAATACAGATAGGAAAAAATGTCAAATAAAGATACTTCTAAGAAAAATGAGAATAATATTAAGGAGGCAACCTCAAGGCCCATTACAATGAAAGATTTTTCAGTCATTATTTTACTGTTACACATCTCCTTATCTCTGCTCCTTAGATCCACATGCTATAATACACAGCCTTTTATACATATCCATATATTTTTGTGCTTTTTCCCCCTATGGAATGGATTCCTAAATGAAATGTGGGGTCTAAGAATACTGATAGTTTTCATTTCAACAGATACTGTGTGAGTATTCACTAAAAAGCCTAAAATAATTCCCATCTCAATGAGTAATATATGAAAAAATCCCTTTACCTCTATTACTGAGAATGAGGAGGAAGTTTGTCTTAGTGTTTAAAGACACAATCTCTGAAGCCAGTTTGCTTGGGTTCAAAATCTAGCTCTGCAATTTTTCAGCAATGTGACTTTGCTAAATTACTAAAATTACTAAACCCCCATGTTCTTCAGTTTAACCAGGTGTTGAACAGTGGTGATAAAAATAGTACCTAAGCCATATACTCAGGCAGAATAAGTGAGTTATTCATTGCGGTATGGGAACAGTCCTTAGCATATAATCAGTGTTTGATAAATATAAGCTATTACTAAGGAAAGTGGGTATGATATGATGGCATCTTTTCATCTTTACAAATCTGATATACAGAAAGTGCTATCTAACTTTAATTTATGGTTTCTTATAACTAAGTTGAACATACTTCTATATGGTTATTGACTAGATTTATTTTGCTTTGAACTTCCAATTTTATTTCCAGAAAAATTTTCATTTTTTTCGTTGTCACTTATTACCTTGCAGAAATAATGTGTATATTAAATATCTACCTTAAAAAGTTGGAATTTTTTTCCAATCTTTGAAAAGACTTTTGATTGCATTATATCTTTCACCAACATTGTTTATTTTTTTATCTTAGGCCAGATGCTTTGGAACTCTCATGTTAAGTAATAATAACCACAACACCTTCAGTAATCAGGGAAATCTTTATCTCATTCCTATTTTAATAAAAAAGGCTTAAGCACCCACTTCTTAGAATTTTTCCAGTTGGAGTTTGGTGAATACTCTATATCATACTTAAACAGATTTATTTTATTTCTGCATTTTTTAGTGCTTTACCTAGGAAATACTGGTAAAGATATTTTATAAAATGTCTTTTCAGGATGCAGTGATAAAGTTTTTAAAATTACTTGTCTTGATAGGATTCATTTTTATAAACTACCATTAACTTCATTTGCATTCATAGGATATTTGCTTATGGGTCATACTTCATTGCTCTTTTGACACACAGCTCATTTTTAGATTACTAGCACTTTTTTAAAAATTGTACTCATAAATGAGATTAGTCAGCAGTGAGATTTAGTTTTTACAAGGCTTAACCTTAGTGTTATGCTACTGTTCTATCTTCCTCATTAGAAGAGCCTAAATAGCATTGGTATTTTCTATTCTTCAAAAGATAAAAAAAATTTTTTTATGCCACTCACAGATCTATGTACTTCACTTTAAGACATTTAATCCTCATGGAGTTCCTTATTATTTAGAAGCTGTAATTATCATCACTATTTAAAAACTAAAGAAATTGGAAATAAAGAAACCAAATACTATCTGTCCAGTGTCATGCAGCTAATTAAGGAAAAGTCAGAAATGAACCTTAGGCAGTCAAATTACAGAAACTTACACTTAACCACTACTGTGCTGCCTCAGCTAGACCTATCCCTTATCCTCTTTCCAATTTCTTCTATAGAAATTGGTCTATTTGAGTTTTCTATTTTGTTCATTTACTCATTTGTTAGTCGATCTATTCATTATGCATTTATTGAATGCTTATAATACGCCACTCTCTGTTTTAGGTACTGGGTATGTAGCAGTAAACCAAACAGAGAAGGCCCTATAGTCAGAAATAGGAAAAAATAATAAACAAGTAAATGCATAATATGCAAGATGAAATATCAAATAGGGCAAGGGTGACAGAAATTGCAGGTGTAATGATGACTGGTATTTCATGTAGGGTGATCTGGGAAGCTAAGAAGTTGATACTTGGGCAGAGACCTGAAGGGAGTGCAATGGTGAGCCTTCTGGACATCTGGTAGGGTGACCGTAGAACTAGGTTTGCCTGGGATAGTTGCAGTATCCTGCTGCTGTCTTGATGTAATTATTATAAACTTTTTATTCTCCAATATAACCTGCATAGTACATCTATTACTGGAGAAAACCTCCTCCAGTAGAAGGAAATGAGTAAATGGTGATGTGTGTTCAATGAACAGCAAATTGTCCACTTTGGCTGGAGTAGAGTGCATGAGAAAAAAAAATGTATACTTCCTTTGGTCAATTTTGATTATTTATAGTAGGAAATACTCTTTCATCAAATTGGATAATTATGCTAACACATGACCAAGAGTTTCTTTAAAAGCATTAATACTGGAGTACGATTTCTCTTTCAATCTGTTAAGAAAGAAAGCTTTCACCAGACCAAGGGCCTAGTTCTCTTATTTAATAATCGCTTGTTATTTTTCCATTACTTTTTCTAGAACTTATATTATTTACATTTTAGGCATCCATTATTTCACTCTCATTCTATTTTGTCTATCATATCTTTTTTCAGAAAACCTTTTCTTTAACTTGATATTCTAGGTCACTAATTCTGTTCTCAGTTTTTAACATTATCTCTTTCCATGCCTACAAAATAATTTGAATCCAAAATAATGATTTTTATGAAGCCTCATTATGCTTTAAATTTTTAAATGTTCTCAGTACTATGTTTGTACAAACTATCTCTGTCATATCCAGTTGTGGTTTTCTTTTTTCTATGAGCCCCCCTGGGCCAGAGGGCATTGCTATTGCCCTCTGTCATTTGCCTCTCATGTCCCTGTTCATATTTGGCAGGTTGGTAAGGCTGCAAGCATTTCTCTGGCAGCAGTACACCTGCAGGGTAAGAACAAGTGTCCCTGGTGCTGTGAGCCAGTGCTGTATTCATCAGTAAGCTGTCAGGCCTTTACTGAGGCACTTGAAACCCTTTTGCTTCTGGATTAATGTGACAAACATTAACATTCTTTAGCCTGAAGCACAGGATTCAGTGTATGTCTCTTATGCAAGCCCTCCTGTCATTCCACAGGAAAACAAAAATGTTCTTCACAATTTGCTACATGTCTACTTCATCAATTTCATTTTTCCTATAACCTACCTCTTTTCCAGAATACTATTATTCCTGATGGAAAGAATTGCTTTTGCCATCTTCTGAAGGTTGTTTCTAAGATGACTCCCAATGACTTCTGCCTCCTGGTATCCATGCCCTTGTATAATCTTCCTACCCTCTTTCTTGAATGGGCACCAGACCTAATGGATTGCCTTTAATGGATAGAATATGAGAAAAATCATGGGTCTATATGCTGCCTACAAAAGACTCTTTTAAGACCTAAAGACACCTGTAGACTGAAAGTAGGGGAATAGAGAAACATCATGCAAATGGATGTCAAAAGAAAACTAGGGTAGCAATGAGGTTCTCAGAGAAACTAAACTTTAAAACAAAGACTGTAAAGAGAGACAAAGAAGGGCATTGTATAATCATAAAGGGGACAATCCAACAAGAAGATACAATTGTAAATATTTATGCGCCCAACATGAGAGCACTCAAATATACAAAACAATTAATAACAAGCGTAAAGGAATTCATTGATAACAACACAATAGTAGGTGACTTTAATACAGGATTTTTGTCAATGGACAGATCATCTAAAAAGAAAATAAACAAGGAAACAATGGCTTTGAATGACACGTTGGATGAGATGGACTTAAAAGATATATTCAGCAGCATACACCTTCTTTTCTAGTGCACATGGAATACTCTGAAGATCTGATATTAGGTCACCAAACATGCATTCAAAAATACAAAAAGACTGAAATTATACTACGTACCTTTTCTGACCACAATGCTATGAAACCCAAATTCAAACTCAAAAAAAAAAAATCATAAAGATTACAAATACATTGAGGTTAAACACCATCCACTAAACAATGAATTGGTGAACCAAGAAATTAAAGGAGAAATTAAAAAAAAAAAAACACGGAAACAAACGAAAATAAAAATACAATGGTTTAAAACCTTTGAGATGCAGCGAAAGGGCCCCTAAGACAGAAGTATATAGCAATACAGGCCTACCTTAAGAAGAAAGAAAAATCTCACATAAACAACCTAACTTTATACCTAAAGGAGCTATAAAAGGAACAAATGAAGCCTAAAGCCAACAGAAGAAAGGAAATAATAAATAATATGGAAACCAAATAGCAGAAATAAATAATATGGAAACCAAAAAATAGAACAGATCGAGGAATCCAGGATCTGGTTCTTTGAAAAAAATAACAAAATTGATAAACCTATAGCCAGACTTAACAAAAAAAAAAAAATGGGAAAGGACCCAAATAAATAAAATCACAAATGGGAGGAGAAATAACAACCAATGCCATAGATATAATTAAAAGAGAATATTATGAAAAACTACATGCCAAAGAATTAGACAACCTAGATGAAATGGATAAATTCTTACAAACATACAAACTACCAAAAGTGAAGTGAGAAGAAATAGAAAACTTAAATAGACTGATAATCAGCAAAGAAATTGGATTAGTAATAATAAAATCTCCCAACAACAACAACAAAAAAATCCTCCAGGGACAGATGGTTTCACAGGAAAATTCCAGCAAACATTTAAAGAAGAGTTAATACCTATTCTTCTTATCTATTCCAAAGAAATAGAAAAAGTAGGAAAACTTCCAAATTCATTTTAATGAGGCCAGCATTACCTTGATACCAAAACTGGATATTCTGCTAAATAAGAGAAATAAAGGCCAATATTCCTGATGGATGTAAAAACTTTCAAAAAATACTAGCATACAAATCTAACAATACATTAAAAAACCATTCACTACGATCAAGTAGGATTTATTCCTGGGTTGCAAGGGTAGTTCAATAGTCACAAATTCACCACATTAACCATATGAGCCATAAGAACCACATGATCATTGGGGTGCCCGAGTGGCTCAGTCAGTTAAGCATCTGACTCTTGATCTCAACTCAGGTATTAATCTCAGGGTTGTGAATTCAAGCCCTGCACTGGGCTCCACGCTAGGTGTGTAACCTACTTAAAAAAATAATAACACCCATATGATCATTTCAATAGATTCATAAAAAGTATTTGATAAGATTCAACATCGACTCATGATAAAAACCCTGAACAAAGTTGGTTTAGAGAAAACATACCTCAACATAATAAAGGTCATATATGAAAAACCCACAGCTAACATCATACTCAAGGTGGAAAAACTGAGATCTTTTCCTGTGTTGTCAGGAACAATACTGGGATGTCCACTCTCACCACTGTTATTTAATATAGTACTAGAAGTCCTAGCCACAGCAATCAGAAAACGAAAAGAAATAAAAGACATCCAAATCAGTAAGGAAGAATTCAAACTTTCACTATTGGCAGATGACATGATTCTGTATATCAAAAACCTGAAAGACTTCACCAAAAATCTGCTAGATCTGACAAATAATTCAGTAAAGCCGCAGGCTACAAAATCAATATGCAGAAATCTAGTGCATTTTTATACACCAATAATGAAGCACTGGAAAGAGAAATCAAGGAATCAACTGCAATTACAACTGCACCAAAAAAAAAAAAAAAGATACCTAGGAATAAACCTAATCAAAAAGTGAAAGAACAGTACTCTGAAAACTATAAAATACTGATGAAAGAAATTGAAAAGAACACAAATAAATGGAAAGATATTCCATGCTCATAGATTGGAAGAACAAATATTATTAAAATGTCTGTACTACCCAAAGCAATCTACACACTTACTGCAATTACTATCAAAATACCAAAAGCATTTTTTACAGACCTGGAATAAGCAATCCCAAAATTTGTGTGAAACCACAAAAGACCCCAAATAGCCAAAGCAATCTTGAAAAAGAAAAGAAAAGCTGGAAGGCATTACAATTCTGGACCTCAAGTTACATTACAAAGCTGTAGTGATCAAATCAGTATGGTACTGGCACAAAAATAGATCTATGGAGCAGAATAGAAAACCTAGAAATGAACCCATAACCATATTGTCAATTAAGATTCGAGAAAGCAAGAAAGATTATCCAATGGAAAAAAGACAGTCCCTTCAACAAATGGCATTGGAAAACTGGACAGCAACATGCATAAGAATGGAAGTGGGCCACTTTCTTACACCAAACACAAAGTAGATTCAAAATGGATTATAAACCTAACTGTGAGACTTAGAACCGTAAAAATTTTACAGAAGAACACAGGCAGTAATTTCTTTGACATCGGCTATAGCAACCTATTTCTATATAGGTCTCCCGAGGCAAGGAAAACTCGACCAAAAATAAATTTTTGGGACTTGACCAAAATAAAAAGCTTCTGGGGTGCCTGTGTGGCTCTGTCAGTTAAGTGTTCAACTTCAGCTCAGGTCATGTTCTCATGGCTTGTGAGTTCAAGACCCACATCAGGCTCTGAGCTGTCAGCACAGAGTCTGGAGCCTGCTTCATATTTTGTGTCTCCCTCTCTCTCTGCCCTTCCCCCGCTCATACTCTGTCTCTCTCTCAAAAGTGAAAAAACATTAAAAAAATGGCATAAATAGATACAAATAAAAAGTTTCTGCCCAGCAAAGGAAACGATCAATAAAACTAAAGGTAAACATATGTAATGGGGAAAGATATTTTCAAATGACATGTCTGATAAAGGGTTAGTGTCCAAAATATATAAAAGACTTAAACAACTAAACATCCCCAAAATGAAGAATCCAATTAAAAAATGAGAAGACATGAATAGACATTTTTCCAAAGGAGACATACAGATGGTCAACAGACATATACATGTACATATATATATTTATATACACATACAAACCCTATGTATAAATATATACATACACACATACATACATACAATGGAATATTACTCAGCCATAAAAAAGAATAGAATCTTGGTATTTTGGACACATGGATGGAGCTCCAGAGTTTTATGCTAAGTGAAATAAGTCAGTCGGAAAGAAAAATACCATATGATTTCACTCATATATGGAATTTAAGAAACAAAACAAATGAGCGAAGGGAAAACAAAGAAGAGAGGGAAGGAAACCAATAAATACAGTCTTAAATGTAGAGAATCAACTGATGGTTACCAGAGGAGAGGGAGATGGAGGGATAGGTTAAATAGATGATGGGATTAAGGAGTGCACTTGCTGTGATGAGCATTGGGTACTGTATGGAAGTGTTGAGTCACTATATTGTACACCTGAAATTATTATTACACTGTGCATTAACTACTTAAAAATTAAAATTAAATTTAAAAATTAAAAATTAAATTTTTTAATTAAAATTTTTTAAAAATCATAGAAGTCTCTTCTGAGATTAAGCAACAAAAGATTGTCACTTCCATCTTGTTCTTTCCCTGGCTTTTCCTGCTGGCTTATTGTGATGAAGCAAGTTGACACGTTGTGAGTTATATAAGGAGAGTGGCAAGAAAATGGGGGTGAGATGGGGGAGGGACCTTGGACCTCAGGCCAACAGCACACCAGAAACTGGATCTGTCTAACCACCATGCTAGTGAGCTTGGAAGGGGATCCTCCTCTATTGTGCCACCAGATAAAACCAAAATCTTGACTGCAGTCTTGTGACAGATCACGAGCCAGAGGACAGTTAAACCATGCCTAATTCCTGACCCACAGAAACTGTGACACAAATGTTTTATGCAACTAAGTTTTGGGATAATTTATCTGCAGCAATAAATAATTAATATGCCATCTTTACTATGATGTTTTGTCTCCATTTTCTCTCTCCCAGAGCACCTATGCTCTGGTGGACAGAGTTTTCCCATTGTGACTCTCGTATTCATGTCTATCCTTTTATATAGATGATCCCTTTTTACTACTGCCACCACTTATTTTATCTGGTAAACTATAAACATAAGTTGAAACCTGGTCACATATTTCCTCATCCATGAACCATTCTCTGATTAAGCAAATTTTATTTCTCCCTTCTTATATATGCTTTTATTCTGCTTTTCACACAGATTAACAATCACTTCCTTTGGCCAAGTCTGTATCCTCAGCACCCAGTAGAGTCAAAGTCCAGATTTTCATCAATTAACTTGAGCCCCCTCCTCTCATAAAAGTTTTCCATGTCCTATTCACCTCAGCAAGAAAGTTCATTTGGTCTTGAGTTAAAAGTAGGGGTGCTGAGAAATAACCACTCTTGCCTTTCTCAAGCAAATCTTCAGGGTGCTTTTATTCCTATTTGTGCCAATTGACATTTTGATTTGAAAGCCTGCACATTCAATGCTTGAAATTGCACTCCTTTCCACTTGCAACATTTTCTCTTACTTTGATCATCAGGGCATCCTGACTGGACAGAAACATGCAAAAGAATTGAACTGGACCAGTTTCTTACACCATATATAAAAATGAATTCTAAATGGATCAAAGACCTCAATGTGAGACAGGAAACTATCAAAAATCCTACAGGAGAACACAGGCAGTAAGTAACCTCTTTGATATTGGCTGGAACATCTTCTTACTAGATACATCTCCTAAGGCAAGGGAAACAAAGGCAAAAATAAACTATTGGGACTTCGTCAAGATGAAAAACTTCTGCACAGTGAAGAAGATAACCAAAAAATTAAAAGGCAACCTTCAGAATGGGAGAAGATATTTGCAAATGATATATCTGATAGTTAGTATCCAAAATATATGAAGAACTTATACAACTCAACACCCAAAAACCAAACAATCCAGTTAAAAATAGGCAGAAGATGTGAAAAGACATTTTCCAAAGAAGACATCCAGATAGCTAACAGACACATGAAGAGATGCTCGACATCACTCATCTGGGAAATACAATCAAAACTACAATGAGATATTACCTCACACATGTCAAAATGGCTCAAGTTAACAACTCAGGAAACAACAGATGTTGGCAAGGATATGGAGAAAGGTGACCCCCCTTACACTGTTGTTGGGAATGAAAACTAGCGTAGCCACTCTGGAAAACAGTATGGAGTTTCCTCAAAAAGTTAAAAACAGAACTACCCTATGATCCAGCAATTGCACTACTAGGTGTTTACACAAAGGATACATAAATACTGATTCGAAGTGTTACATACACGCCAATGTTTACAGCAGCCTTGTCAGTGGTAGCCAAATTACAGGAAGGGCCCAAATGTCCATTTACAGATGAATGGATAAAGAACGTGTGGCATGTACACGCGCGCACACACACACACACACACACACACACACACACAGAAATATTACTCAGCCACAAAAAAGAATGAAATCTTGTCATTTGCAATGATGTGGATGGAGCTAGAGAGTATTATGCTAAGTGAAATAAGTCATTCAGAGAAAGACAAATACCATATGATTCACTCATATGTGGAATTTTGGAAATATAGCAAATGAATATAGTGGGGGGAAAAGAGAGAGGCAACCATAAAGCCGACTCTTAACCATAGAGAATAAACTAAGAGTTGCTGGAGGGGAGATAGGTGGGGGGATGGGTTAAATGTGTGATAGGGATTAAGGAGTGCACTTGTGGTGAGCACTGGATGTTTTATGTAAATGATGAATCACAAAATCCTACACATGAAACAAATATTACACTGTGTGTTAACTAAATGAAATTTAAATAAAAACTTGCAAGCAAAAACAAAATGGAGATTCCTCAAAAGATTTTAAACAGAACTTTCTTATGATCCAACAATCTGGGTATATATCCAAATGAATTGAAATTCAGATCCTAAAGAGATATCTGCACTCCCATGTTCATTGCAGAATCATTCATAACAGTCAAGATATAGAAACAACCCAACTGTCCATCAACAGATAAAAGGATAAAGAAAATACAGTGTATGCATATGATGTAATACTATTCAGCCTGAAAAAAGGAGGAATTCTTGTCATTTGTAACATGAAGGGACCTATACGACATTATGCTAAGTGAAATAAGCCATTCACAGTAGGACAAATAGTGCATGAGGTATAAAAATAGTCAATCTCATAGAATCAGAGAATAGAACAGTGGTTCCTAAGGGCTAGGGAGTGAGGGAAATGGGAAGATGGTATTCAATGGGTATAAGGTTTGTTACACTAGATGAATAAATTCTAGAGACCTGGTGTATAGCATAGTGCATATAGTTAACACTTCGGTGTTGTACATTTCAAAATTTGTTAAGAAGATAGATCTCATGTTAAGTGTTCTTACCATAAAATAAAATAAAGCAAAGCAAAAACAAAGAGACACAAGGAAACTGGGAAGTGTTGGATCTGTCTACTCTTGAATGTGTTGATGGAATCATGGGTGTTTATATATATATATCCAAACTAATCAAATTGTGCACACTAAAAATGTGCAATTTTTATATCAATTATCCACAAATCAATAAAACTGTTAAATAGATTTTTTTAGGTGAAAGAAAAAAGAAGACAGATCTTGGAGAATGACAGAGTCTTACTGTAATTTAAATCTAATATCAATTCTCATTTATTTTGTTATTCTAGAAGTACTTCTATTACAGGAAGAAATTGCTAGAGTCCCTGGAACCTGGTATGCAGCTCTTTGTCTGAAAAATCTCTTTCTCCATGCCGTGGTCAAAAGCTACAAGAATGAGAAACAATGAAATCTGGTCAGGTCTAGCAACATGGATGGAACTGTAGGGTATTATGCTAAGTGAAATAAGTCAGTCAGAAAAAGACAGATACCATATGTTTCCATGCATAGGTGGATTTTGAGAGACTTACCAGAAAAGAAAACCATGGGGGAGGGCAAGAGGGGGGAGAAAGGCCACAGAGAGGGAGGAAAACAAAACATAAGAGACTCTTAAATACTAAGAACAAACAGGGTTGAGGGGGGTATGGGAGGTAGGAGAGTGGGTGATGGGCACTGAGGAGGGCACTTGTTGGGATGAGCACTGGGTGTTGTATGGTAACAAATTAGAAAAAAGAAGCTACAAGAACTAATTTGCTTTCACTGTGCAGAGACAATAGTACCTCTTCATTCCTCTACCTCAAGTTTATGTCAAACTATGTAAATTCTTTAGTTCTTTTTTATAACCTAGCCTGCAGGGACCTTGTTCATATTCCTGTTACTAGTCTACTAAAATGATGAAATTGTATTAATTAGAAGTGGTGAACAGAAATTAGCTAATAGAGATGATGCCTTGATGAGACACATGAGTACCAGAGGGTAGGAGATAAACTACACAAAAATTCAGGAACCTGCCACTTAATGACGTTTCCAGGGGAATAATGATCCAAGGCATGAATAATTATCCCTGCCAAAAGAAAAGCCAGTTGCTTCATCTTGTATCCTTCAACAGCTAAGAAGCACAGAGTTTGATGAACTCATCTGACATCTATAAACAATATTTACAAAGGATTTCAAAGGATGTATTTGCTAAATAACCCCAAGAGTTGTTAAATTTTACTGGAGCCCAGAGCAAGAGAAGGTTTTGTAACAGACAGCGTAGGAATGGCTCTGAGGGGCATCAAGACAAGGAAATCTTCCTAGTGGATAGTAAATTGATTTAGTCTTCTGGTGTCATAGTTTGTCTGCCATGAGAGATTATCAACTATATAGATATATAGTGATTAATTATCAACGTCTAATGGACCAATGCTGGAGAACTGGTGACATGGGGTCTGAGATTGAAGTGTACAGATAAGCAATTTAAATAAACACAGATTGTGAGGTTATTTTCATGTGAATGCCCACCAAATTGAGACTCTCAATATTCATGTATACATATAATATAACCTATTCCAGGTGGCTAACTAGCCTCTTTCCCAAGCTACCCTATGCTTAAATATCCAAAGATACTATATATGGGTTCAATAACATAAATTTCCCTTTTGACACTGATGCAGTTAACACCGTGGCAGTAAGGTTTGTTTCTTACTAAAATAGACTCTAACTATGGATATGGATTTGCCTTTCCTACTGCGATGCTTTTGTACTGCTGTCTAACACTTACTAAATACATGACTCATTTTCATGACACATTGCCCATTTTGCTTCTGCCTCACAAATATTTCACAGAAAAAGAATGAAAGCAATCATATGGTATCCAGTGCATTCTCTGGTCTTTCCATGGAATTCATCACCCAGAGATAATAGACTTTATAGAACAGTAGACTCCCTCCTTGGGAAACAGTAACATTCAGAATGAAGCCAGTCCTATAAATTGCTCTATTTTGTCTGAAATACAACCATCATGTGCTGTTTTTCCCACAACAGAATACACAGGTCCTTATACTAGTATAAAAACAATAGAGGTTCCTTTCCCAGTACTCATGAGAATCCAACTGCAAAATTTTTTTCATTCCAGTTATATATCTTTAAGCTTTTCTGGTTTAAATTTTTGGTTCCTAAGGAAGGGTTCTACTACTAAGGAACACAAAAGTAGAAAGTGGTTTGAGATCTCATTTAACCATTTTGGGATCATAGTGTCATTGAACCAATAGGCAAAAAAGGAGGTTACTGTACCAGATGAAGTGATTCATCAAGTTATTACAGGATAAAGGGCTGTTGTTAGATACGATGAAGGTTACGTCTAGATTCTAGGGGATTTTCTTAATACTTTCATGTCCAGTGGTAAAGCTAAATGGAATCTACAGTAACCCAGTACAGGTAGGACACCAAGAATGAAAGTTTGGGTTTAACAAAATCAGTAAACATCCCTACTGAGATCAAATTGACAATGAATAAGTAGTGAATAAAGTTAGAAATACCAATTCTGATCTAAGAGTAGGTACATAAGTGAAGGCTATATTAACTATGAATATTTTCTTCTTGCTTTTTAAGGTAATGTGTGTGTGCCTTAATACTTTTTAAACCTTCTTTCTCTTCCACTAGCATAATATATAATGGGTATTGGTGGTGGTTAAATTTATAATCAGTCTTCAGATTACTGTACATCAAGGAGGATTGTGAGTTAATTCAAAGAGGAATGAGGGGCACATAGGTGGCTCAGTTCGTTGAATGTCGCACATCGGCTCAGGTCATGATCTCACAGTGTGTGAATTTGAGCCCCGCATCGGGCTTGCTGCTGTCAGCACAGAGCCCACTTCAGATCTTCTGTTCCCCACTCTCTCTGTCTCTCCCCTGCTTACACTCTCACACTCAAAAATAAATTTAAAAACAAATTAAAATATTTTTTAGAAAGAGAGGAATGAGCATCACACAGAAATGGATAGAGTGATTGATGAGTTTCCTATACCTAGAAAGAGTGTAAGCACATCTTCACTTCCATGAAAGATATATTCAGAAATTTAGACAGAAGATTGATGCTGTTAATCTTGTAATTTGGAAGTTAAACATGCACAGAAAGATGTGTAAGAAAACTGAGTAAACAAAACAAAAGACGATCCCGTATGGCTGTTCCCAACTCATCAGAATTCCCTTAACCTTCATTGCACTTCTTTGTACCTAACCCTGCCAGCAGAGCTCCATGTTAGACACTGACAGCAAGAGCTACCCAAATGATGTTTGGAGGGCAGGAGAGAGAGAGAGAGAAGCGATACTAATGTTCCTCTGGCCCAGTGGGAAGTAGCATAGGCTTTGGCAGACTCAGAGCATTCTGCAAGCCATGCACCCTCTATGACCGGGAGCTGCGATCACTGGTGGTAGATTCTTGTGTGTCCTGCAACTTCCTGATTCTTTAAAATTTGGAGTAAACTTGAGATTTAGCAGTTCCTTGGCTTTCATTCCTTCAGTTCTCCAAACAATTTTACAAATACTGAATTATTATATTAAATCTCTTCTTGCTTAAATCTCTTCTCTGGTTATTTAACTGAAACCTCACTTGATATGCTCAGTTTTTTAACTGAAATCTCACCCATAGGCTACTGTGCTTCTTCAATATAAGCTTTTCTACTATGTAAACTCCCTCAAAATCAATTGTATTCTTCTTCCATGGTGATTATTTAGTTGCTACAAAGCAATAAACTGTGGAGCATGGTATATTTTATTTTTTTTAATTTTGGGGGGAGGTAGACGGGGGAGAGGGGCAGAGAGAGAGAGAGAGACACAGAATATGAAACAGGCTTTGAGCTGTCAGCACGGAGCCTGATGTGGGGCTTGAATCCACCAACTGTGAAATCATGACCTGAGCCAAAGTCAGATGCCTCACTGACTAAGCCACCCAGGCACCCCAGGTATTGCTTATTTATACTAAAAGGAGCCCATATACAGTATAATTAATTCCAGATATTTAGATACCACTGCAGTGGACTTCATCCATATACTGAGCCTAAAAATAAAAATACCAATGTAGCGTGAAAATAAATGATATGGGCTTCGTTTGAAGTTCAGGTATCATCCTTTCATATGATATTTTCCCCTCTACTGAATGTATTTTATTAATAAAAAATGAAAAATTCCTTTGCAATATATCCAGTTAATAAGATCTAGCCCTTGGAAAAAAAATGGGGGCAAGGCAAGTTGTTTTTTTAAATGTTAATTACCTGGAGAAGCATTTAATAGCCTCTAAATATTCTTTTCCATCATACTTTTATATTTCACATGTCATATGAACAGAGGATAATTCAGGTGAAAAACACTTCCAGTTTTTACAAAAAAAAAGCAAAAAAATAGCTATCATCTCATATCATGTCAAGCTATTAGAGAAACGGTGTTTTTGATCAGTTGTGACAACAAAATTAATAATTTGATTCCTTTATTAAACCTAAAAAAGCATTTTGCTCTACTTCCAAGTGGGCATAATTATTGTTTTGTAGTTGTACATTCAACATGTAGAAGAATGGAAGACTGTCTTTGCAGAAGAACTTATTCAGTTAGAGTAAAAAATTTTTAAGGATAGCATTCCTATGTCAGATTTACCTTCTTGCATTATCAGTGACAGAGGGAAGTTTTCAGTAAGTGGTTAAGAAGAAAATAAACGAGCAAATTTTGTTGTACAACAAGCTACCTTTGTCATCACCTGCAGAGTGTACTAGCAGTGGGAAAAAGAAATGGAATTTTTACCAAGGCGGGAGGCATCACAATCCCAGACTTTAACCTCTACTACAAAGCGGTAGTCACCAAGACTGTATGGTATTGGCACAAAAACAGACACATAGACCAATGGAATAGAATAGAAAACTCAGAAATGGACCCGCAAGTATATGGCCAACTAATCTTTGACAAAGCGGAAATTTTTAAAATTTTCAAACAAATGGGGGCGTCTGGGTGGCTCAGTCGGTTAAGCGGCCGACTTCAGCTCAGGTCATGATCTCACAGTCTGAGTTCGAGCCCTGCGTCGGGCTCTGTGCTAACAGCTCAGAGCCTGGAGCCTGCTTCAGATTCTGTGTCTCCCTCTCTCTCTACCCTTCCCTTGCTCACGCTCTATCTCTATGTCTCTCAAAACAGAAAAAGACAAATACCATATGTTTCCACGAATAGGTGGACTTTGTGAGACTAAGCAAAAACCAGGGGGAGGGGAAGAGGGGAAAGAAAAAAAAGACACAGAGAGGGAGGGAGATAAAACATAAGAGACTCACAAAGACTAAGAAAAAACTGAGGGTGAGGGGGATGAGGGAGGGGGGAGAGAAGGTGATGGGCATTAAAAAGGGCACATGTTGGGATGAACACTGGGTGTTATATGTAAACCAATTTGAAAATAAACTATTATAAAATTAAAAAAATGAAATAAAAACGCTAAAAAAATTTAAAAAAATAAATAAAAATTTCAAACAAATGGATTAGCTTTGTTACAGCACATATTTCAATTGATTTGAAACCTTGCCTATCGTTCTAAAATGTGTAAGAGCTACAACCAATAGGAAAAATAGATGTTGAGCTTCTAAAGCAACCTGCCTCTGTTCCAGGACCTCAGTGCCTTACTGCACAGGTAACCAGCAATAAGATCACGTATTGCCAAGACCTTATTAGTTCTCTTCGTTTTATCATATACAAGTTCAGCTGTCCTTCCCCAAAAGTTCCATGTACTTTCCCTAATTTAATCTGGCAACTTCATTCTAACCAAAGTATGCCTTTGAAGAAACTTAGTCTGATTATACCAGGATACCAGCTATTTATGAGAGCTCTTAGTGCCATAAAAATTATAATAGAAGAAACATGAAAACACATATCCCACCGTAACAAAGTTTTTTCACCAGTGAGTATACTAGCCATCATCTCTTTTTCTAACCATTAAATGCACATACCACTAGCCTACAACTAGAGTACAAGCTGTCTTTAGTACCAATTAAGATGATACAAGAAAACCCCTATGTCTAGAAAGAGCCCAATCTATTATTGGGACAACAGGATGTGGCAGCAGCACCCTGTGACCCATGCTGCAACAAAAAGATTGGCATATTTTTCTATTGAACTGGTCCTTATATTCTAAAATAATTGGGTTTAATTCCATAGCCATGTTTATTTTTATTGAAACAGATAACTCTAAATAGAACACTCAAATAATTCTAATTAAATCATAAACAGTCCAGATATTTTATTTTTCCTAAGCTTCTTACAGGTTGACAAGGAAGCACAGTTATATAATCCTCTAACCAACCACTGCTACTTTAGGAAACCAGTCAAGTTGCTAGATCTGTCACCACAGGTCAGCTTCCATGGATCAGGTCTTTTATCACATCAGGGCTCCCACAAGACAATTGCTAGGGGATCATGGCTTTGTAAGGTGAATCTGTTAACTGTATCATGTCCAAGGCAAAAACTCTAGCAGCTTTTTAAAATTCTCCCAAAACATTTCCCAGATGTTTAAAATAAACATCGAACAACATATTCTGAAAATCAATGGTAGTCTTCTGTAGCTTTAGCTAAAAGATAATTTCCTAGGCCCCTTTAGCCATTTTACCAAAATTATCACCCTCAAAAAATTATATTGCGCTACAACTTGCCAAGCTAAATTAAACTTTTGTTCATATTGAATGCACTGGAACACATATGTATTCTTTATGAGGACTCTCAGTTGAAAATTACTCTCTAGGTCTAACTAAGGGCAACCAAAGAAACAACTATACCCTGAAACTGAGTTTTTAAATACTCTATTTAATAAGTGTACATTGGTTCACTTCCAAATAGTATTTTTAAGAGGACATGCTTTAAAGTTCTATTTTTGAAGTTTTATCCTTATTTTCTTGCACAGAAAATCATCCAATTATGTTGTGCAACAGAGCACTAAAATCATCAAATACAAAGTTAAAAAGTAGATTTAAAAATATCTGAATGTAAGAGCTAAGCTTTCAATTTTAATAATGTTTCAGAAAAAGTTAGTTGACCTAGCGGAACTACTCATCATGCTTTACTCAAAAAGTTTTTAGGGAAATGAGAACTTTCTTCCTTTTCTTTATTGGAAGCTGTATTGCTGTGTACTTTCCTGTATTTCTTCCTTTATAAGCTTTACAGAAGTTGTGAACTGTGGTGGATGGCAGAATTCTAAACCAGAAAATACATCCAGTTCGAGGATAAGAAACTTGGCTGTCTTCATTTTGATTCTCCCTAAGCTATGTGACAATATTTGTACATTTTAAGTTGATAATCTCTAAAATTTGGAAGAAAGATAAAATGTAATATTTGCACATTTTAAGTTGATAATCTCTAAAATTTGAAAGATCATCTTTATGATGCTTCTGTTTACTGCAGCATTATTTATAATAACCAAGATATGGACGCAACCCAAGTGTCCATCAGTAGATGAATGGATAAAGAAGATGTGGTATACACACAAACACATGCATACATACATCCAATGGAATATTACTCAGCCATTAAAGAATGAAATCTTGCCACTCACCACATAGAGAGACCTAGAAGTATTATGCTAAGTAAGATAAGACAGAAAGACAAATAGCACATGATTTCACTTATATGTAGAATCTAAAAAACAAAAACACAGTCTTTTAAATACAGAAAACAAACTGGTACTTCCCAGAGAAGAGATGAGTAGGTGGGATGGACAAAGGAAATCAAGCGGATTAAGAGGTACCAAATTCCAATTATAAAAAAAGTCCACAGAGATGATAAGTACAGCATAGGGAATATAGATAATAAGATTGTAATAGCACTACTGTATGGTGATTGTGGCAGATATGCATAGAATTCTTGAATCACTATGTTGTACATTTGAAACTAATATAACAATGTCAATTATATTTCAATTAAAAAAAAGAAAATACCTGGGGCACCTGGGTGGCTCAGTCGGTTAAGCGTCCAACTCTTAACTTTGGCTCAGGTCATGATTTCATGATTTGTGGGTTCAAGCCCTGTGTTGGGCTCTGCGCTAACAGTGTGGAGCTTGCTTGGGATTTTCTCTCTTCCTCTTTCTCTGTCCTCCCCTCCCGCTCACACTCTCTCTCTCTCAAAATAAATAAACTTAAAAAAAAAAACACCTAATGATTATGAATTGCTGGTGGGAAAATAGTGGGAGAATATTGGAGTAAAAGACAAGGAAAAAAATTTTGGTCAGGTTACCTAAGCACTGTAACATAAGTCTTAGCATTCATATGTTTTGGCAACAATCGCTTTGTTTAAAACATAACTTTCTCATATAGGAGGCTATCCGCATGCAATTGTAAACCATTAATATGGCTATTTTTCTTCTATATATTCCAATAAATGTGTTCGTTTTTTCCATCAGGCCTTTTTTTCATCCCCACATGTGATCTACAATTTTACATGGATATAGATATATTACAAATGGGCTCAACTAACACTGGTGAGAAAATATAGCCAAGAAAAGTTACTGTTGCAACTTATATCTTAGGAATTATTTTTTCTTATTAAAAATAGTTCATGATCATTATAAACTACAGAAACTATAAAGAAAAAAAACTAAAAACTCAAATTACTACCACCTACAGGTAACATTCTTTACTCCTGATGACTTCACATAGAGAAAGGTTGTTTCAGATCAGCCTCCTTAATCTTCATTCACTCTCTGATAAGAATCAGAAAGTTTAAAAGAAGAAACTGAACATAAGCATCTCTGGCCTTTTCAACACTCTCTTTTGGAACTTGCTGCTGTAAGGAGCATTTGCTGTGTGTTCATAAAAAAAAGAATGAACTGGGTGGTCTCCCTATGATAGAGGAATGAAGTGGGAAACTCTAGTTTAAGACCAACTTTTCTAGCAAATCCTCTTGCCTACAGCTCTCTCCTGGATTCTCAAATGGAATGCTGATAGATTTCCTTATGCCTGACTCCTGCATCTATCTCTAAATAGCTCCAAACTCAGATGGGCAGAAAGGAGGCTATTATCAGTTGTAAAACTTTATAGAATCCAAATGTTAACATGCTAGCATATTTTTCAGTTTTTTATTCATGCATGTGTACATTTATTATCTTCTGGCATTAACAAAACACACTACTCAGACTTAATAGTCTACATAAAGCTAATAGTTCTACATTAAAGACAAATACTAATCAAATGACTACGAAGATAATGAGTTGTATGACTGGGAAATGTGAGCACTAGTTCAAAATATCAGGGATATTTAAGTTGGACTGGACAGGCCTCCTATGGGTAAAAAATTAGGTCAAGACCTGAAGTATGAGACATATTTAGGCAGGGGATGGACATGTGGGAGGGGGAGGTTCAATGAAAATTGCAGAAATCAGTATTCACCAAGACCTGGGGAAAATAAGAGAGCCTGAAAGGAATAAGTTAACTGTGGACAAAGCCTGGAAATGAAGAGGTAGTGTGGTGCAAGGAAAACTATTATATATATAATAAGTCTATACATGTATCTATCTAAAATAGCTTTCCTTGAATGTATATAAATATATATAAAGAAATTATATTATATGAAAAGGTCAGAGATGCTTATGTTCAGTTCATTATATATATAATTATTCATTATATAAATGTATATGTATACATATAATATTCAATGAAAAAGCAACTTTGAGGCCATAATAAGAACTCGGATGATACCCTAAGGGCATTGGATATTAAATATCTACCGACATGCCTAAACATCACTGTTTATGGAGTTGCTTATTTAGCATTTTTCATTTACTAACTATGAAGTAAATGTATTAACATATTAAATTACACCCAAGTTATTTTGAGGTTATCTAAAAATTTACAGTGCCACACAGGCAACATAAACAGTGCCTGTTTCATTAACATTATCATTTAAAAATTGTTAATATGAGAGATCAACACGATTGCATATCTTTGCTCCAAATGACATTTTTTTTCATTACTGGTGAAATGGCAACTCTTTATTGGTACTTTAAGCTATTTATATTTTATCTTTTGTAATGGCTTATTCATAAAATGTCCTTTAATAAATGAAGTTTTACTATAAGAGACTCATTTCAGACCTAAACATATGTAGGTGGGAAGTGAGGGGATGGTTTATCACGCAAATGAGATTTTAAAAGACAGTTAAGGTAGCAATACTTAGACAAAATAGACTTTAAAACAAAGACTGTAACAAGAGAAAAAGAGCATTAGATAATAATAAAGGGGACAATCTACCAGGAAGATATAACAATTATAAATATTTATGCATCCAACATAGAAGCACTCAAATACATAAAACAACAACCATAAAGAAATTGATAGTAATATAATTTAACAGGAGGGGCCTTAACACAGCAATTACATCAATGGACAGATTATCCAAACAAAAAATCAACAAGGAAACAGTGGCTTTGAATGACACACTTGACTAGATGGATTTAACAGATATATCAAACATTCCATCCTAAAAGAGCAGAATACGCATTCTTTTCGAGTGCACATGGGACATTCCCCAGGATGGATTACATTTTAGCCTACAAAATAAGTCTCAACAAATTCAAAAGGATTGAATTATACCAGACTTCTTTTCTGACCACAATGCTATGAAACTAGAAATCAGTCACAAGAAAAACTATGGATAGAGCACAAATATATGGAGGAAAATAACATGCTACTAAAAAATGAATGGGTCAGCCAAGAAATCAAAGAGGAAATAAAAAGATAAATGGAGACAAATGGAAATGAAAACATAATGGTCAGTCAAAAATTTGGAGGATACAGGAAAAGAGGGAAGTTTATAACATTACAGGTCTACCTCAGGAAGCAAGAAAAATCTCAAGCAACTTAATCTTGCACCTAAAGGAGCTAGAAAAAGAAGAAAAAACCAGAACAAGGAAAGAAATAATAATGATTAGAGCATAAATAAATGATATAGAATCTAAGAAAAAGTAGAACACATCAATGAAACCAGAAGCTGATTCTTTGAAAAGATCAACAAAATTGATAAATCTCTAATTATACTCTTAAAAAGTGAGAGGGAGAAGGAATTCAAAATCACAAATGAAAGGGGAAAAATAACAACTGACACTACAGAAATACAAATAATTGTGAGATTATGAAAAATTATATGCCAATGAATTGGACAACCTAGGAGAAATGGATAAATTCCTAAAATATATAACTTACCAAAACTGAAGCAGGAAGAAATAGAAAATTTGGAAAGACCAATTATCAGCAAAGAAATTGAATCGGTATTCAAAAATCTCCCCCACGACAAAATTCCAGGACCAGAGGGCTTCAAAAGCAAATTATACCAAGCATTTGAAGAAGGGTTAATAGTTATTCTTTTCAAACTATCCCCCCCCCCCGCAAAAAAAAAAAAAAATAGCAAAGAAAGCTTCCAAATTCGTTTTATGAGGGCAGCATTTTTCTGATACCAAAACCTGTTGGGAGCCATTTTGGGCTTGCAGGTTGAGACATCTCCCTGTGTGGAAAAAGTGGTTGAAGCAAAGTTCCCACCGGCCAAGATGGCGCCTAGTCTTACCTCCTTCTAAATAATCTTTCAGGTCTGGATTTCTCGAACCGCTCTTTTTGGCCCAAGGGATCTAATGCTTTTTGGCTTCATGGCATATGGAAAAGGGGACCTGGAGTGCGATGTCTTGATGGATAATATCTGAATGAGAGTAATCTGGCCAGAAGTAACCTCAAAGTTGCCTCTTGGGGATAGGTTACACAAATTGATCATATAGAATAGCAGTTATGAGTTGGCTAGAAATTAGTAGACATTAGACCCCAAGACTCCTTGAACCAAACTAGATTTTCCCTGCAGGTATTGCATTGTGTTAATCATCCCCTCAGCCCCACCATAAAACCTCAAGGCACATCTCTGTAAAGCTTCTCTCAGTATTTGATTAACAGACTGATAGGAGAGATTGTAAAGAAACTTAGACCTTCCCCGGAGGTTAGCCTAGCCCAAAAGTTAGAAGCACTGTTTATAGATAAGGTACAAATGGTATAGCCAAACAAAAGAAGCTACACATACCTTCACTGATCAACAACAAATATTGAGCACCTCCCTGAGGTTAACATTTCACGAATCCTTTTGGAATTCTCATCCCCATGCTCCCCTATAATAAAAAGGCAATAACAAAATACTTTTACAGAAACTACCATAAAGAATAGACAGACATGAGCCCTTATGATATAGGCTCACTCACTCACAAAGGAAAAGAACTTAGACAAGCATTAGAGATCATGTCTCTACCAAGTGAGTTATATTTCCCCATTATGGTTAAAGATTATGGGTAGAATGACTTCTAATCTACTTATAGATGATTAACATAGGTCTTAAGGCAACAATGTATGCACCCTCTGTTTACCAAGGGCTACGACAATCCTACTCTCTTCCTAAAAACTTTATCTTGTTATTTCCTCAGCTCTGCCTCAAAAACAATGCGTGATTTTTGGACCAGGGTCATAAAAACAGTTACTGCCTAATCTAAGAAAAAACTATCTCCTTCTAAGTCTGGGGGATTCACAAATATGCCAACCTAAGAAAAATTGTAAAGAATTCCTTGTCACTGATGTAATGTCACTCACTCCCTTTAAAAATACAGACACTGAGACCAACAGGAGAGATGCCAGAATTGCCAGGGCTGCCTGCTTGGTCATCAGACTACATCTCTCTCATGGCTCTCTCACTTCCTTTCACCTGACCGTCCATCCTTTGGGGACCCCTAGATTCGCCGGAACTGGACCCTGGCAAAAACCAGGTAAAAATACTACCAAAAAATGATAATAAACTATGGGCCAATATCTCTATGAAAATGATGCTGGGGTGCCTAACTGACTCTGCCAGTAAAGCATGCAACTCATTATCTTGGGGTTATAAGTTCAAGCCCCATGATGGGTGCAGAAATTACTTAAAAATAAAATCTTTAAAAAAAGAAAAAATATGCAAAAATCTGCAACAAAATATCAAACCAAATCCAACAATATTTTAATCATGTATCATTTACCATGATTGAGTAGGATTTATTCCTGGAATGTGAGGATGGTTCAGTACTCACAAATCAATCAATATCATACACCATATCATTAAGACAAAGGATAAAAACCATAGAATTATTTCAACAGATGCAGAAAAAGCACTTGAAAAAGTACATTATTCATGAAGAAAAAAACCATAACAAAGTAAGTTTAGAGGGAACAGATCTCAAAATGATAAAGGCCTTCTATGAAAAAAACCATAGCTGATATCATACTCAATAAGAGCTTTTCCCCTAAGGACAAGAACAAGACAAGATGTCCACTTTCGCCACTTTTATTCAACATAATACTGAAAGTCCTAGACATAAAAATCAGACAACAAAAAGAAATAAGAAACACCCAAATTGGTTAGGAAGAAGTCAAACTTTAACTATTTGCAGATGACATGGTACTCTATATAGAAAACTCTAAAGACTCCATCAGGAAACTATTAGAACTGACAAATGAATTTGTAGGATAAAAAATCAACATATATAAATCTGTTGCATTTCTATGAACCAATAATGAAGTAGCAGAAAAAGAAATTTAGAAAGCAATCCCATTTTAGTTACCCCCAAAATAATAAAATACCTAGGAATAAGCTTAAAGATGTGAAAGACCTGCACTCTGAAAATTATAAAATACTGACAAAGGAAATGGAAGATGACATAAAGATAGGGAAAGATATTCCATGTTCATGGATCAGAAAAAATATTGTTCAAATATCCATACTACCCAAAACAATCTGCAGATTTAATGCAATCCCTATCAAAATGCCAACAGCATTTCTTTTTACAAAAGTGGAAAAGCAATCCTTAAATTTGCATGCAACTACAAGATATCCTAAATAGCCAAAGCAATATTGAAAAAGAAAAGCAAAGCTGGTGGCATCACAATTCCAGTTCAAGTTATATTACAAAGCTGTAGTGATTTGGATAGTATATAACTGGAACAAAAATAGACACATAGATCAATAAAGCAGAATAGAAAGCCCAGAAATAAATCCATAATTATATGGACAATTAATCTTCAATAAAGAAGGCAAGAATATACAATGAGAAAAAGACAATCTCTTCAGCAAATGACAACTACATGCCAAAGAATGAAACTGGATTACTTTCTTACACCAAAAATAAAACTAAACTCAAAATGATTAAAGACCTAAATTTGAGAACTGAAACCATAAAGATCCTAGAAGAGAACACAAGCAGGAATTTCTATGACACTGGTCATAGCAACATCTTTCTGGTGTGTCCCCAGGGAAGGAAAACAAAAGCAAAAACAAAAAAGCAAAGAAAATTATTGGGACTTCATTAAAATTTAAAGCTCAGCACAGCAAAGGAAACAACCAACAAAAACTAAAAGACAACCTACTGAATGGAATAAGGGAGAAAATATTTGCAAATGACACATCCGATAAAGTGCTAGTTTCCCAAATACATAAAGAACATATATAACTCAGCACCAAAACAACCAAATAATCTCATTTATATTTTATTTTTTTAATATAATTTATAATCAAGTTGGCTAACAGTGTATGCAGTGTGCTTTTGGTTTTGCGAGTAGATTCCCATGATTCATCGCTTACATACAAAACCCAGTGCTCATCCCAACAAGTGCCCACATCAGTGCTCATCACCCATTTTCCTCTCTCCCCTTTCTCCCCAATCAGTACTCAGTTTGTTCTCTGTATTTAAGAGTCTCATGATTTGTTTCCTTCTCTGTTCGAAACTATTTTTTCCCATCCCCTCCTCCATGGTCTTCTGTTAAGTTTCTCAAGTTTCACATATGAGTGAAAACATATATTTGTCTTTCTCTGACTTATTTCATTTAGCTTAATACCCTCCAGTTCCATCCATGTTGTTGCAAATGGCAGGGTTTCATTCTTTCTCATTGCCAGGTAGTATTCCTTTGTATATATAAACCACCTCTTCTTTATCCACCTCTTCTTCAGTTGTTGGACATTTAGGCTGTTTCCATAATTTGGCTATTGTTGAAAGTGCTGCTATAAACGTTGGGGTAAATGCGCCCCTATGAATCAGCACTCCTGTATCCTTTGGATAAATTCCTAGTAGGGCTATTTCTGGATTGTAGGGTAGTTCTATTTTTAATTTTTTGAGGAACCTCCACACTGTTTTCCAGAGCAGCTGCACCAGTTGCATTCTCACCAACAGTGCAAGAGGTTTCTGTTTCTCCACATCCTTGCCAGCATCTGTTGTTTCCTGAATCGTTAATTTTAGCCACTCTGACTGGTGTGACATGGTATCTCAATGTGGTTTTGATTTGTATTTCCCTGATTATGAGTGATGTTGAGCATCTTTTCATGCGTCCATTGGCCATCTGGATGTCTTCTTTGGAAAAGACTATTCATGTCTTCTGCCCATTTCTTCAATGGGTTATTTGTTTTTTTGGGTGTTGAGTTTGAGAAGTTCTTTATAGATTTTGGATACTAACCCTTTATCTGATATGTCATTTGCAAATATCTTCTCCCATTCAAACAGTAGCCTTTAAGTTTTGTTGGTTGTTTCCTTCATGGTGCAGAAGCTTTTTATCCTGATGAAGTCCCTGTAGTTCATCTTTGCCTTCATTTCTCTTGCCTTCATAGACACATCAAGTAAGAAACTGCTGTCGCTGAGGTCCAAGAGGTTGTTGCCTGTTTTCTCCTGTAGGGCTTTGCTGGTTTCCTGTTTCACATTTAGGTCTTTCATCCATTTCAAGTTTATTTTTGTGTATGGTATAAGAAAGTGGTCCAGTTTCATTCTTCTGCATGTTGCTGTCCAGTTTTCCCAGCACCATTTGCTAAAGGGACTGTCTTTTTTCCATTGGATACTCTTTCTTGCTTTGTAAAAGATTAGTTGGCCATACAGTTTTGGGTCCAATTCTGGGTTCTTTATTCTATTCCGTTGGTCTATGTATCTGTTTTTGTGCCAATACCATACTGTCTTGATGATTATGGCTTTGTAGTAGAGGATAAAGTCAGGGATTGTGATGCCTCCAGCTTCAGTTCTTTTTCAACATTACTTTGGCTATTCAGGGTCTTTTGTGGTTTCATAAAAATTTTAGGATTGTTTGTTCTAGCTTTGAGAAGAATGACAGTGCAATTTTGATTGGGATTGCATTGAATGTGTGGATTGCTCTGCGTAGTAGTCATTCCATGAGCATGGAATGTTTTTCTATTTCTTTGTGTCTTCAATTTCTTTCATAAGTTTTCTATAATTTTCAGCTTGCAGATCTTTTACATCTTTTGTTAGGTTTGTTCCTAGGTATTTTATGGCTCTTGGTGCAATTGTAAATGAGACTGATGTCTTGATTTCTCTTTCTGTTGCTTCATTATTGTCAAGAAGAAATCAAACTTTCACTTTTCACAGCTGACATGATACTCTGCATGGAAAACCTGAAAGACTTCACCAAAAAGCTACTAGAACAGATACATGAATTCAGCAAAATCATGGGATACAAAATCAATGTACAGAAATTGGTTGCATTTCTATACACCAAATAATCCGATTTAAAAATGGGCAGAAGACATGAACAAACATGTCTTTGAAGAAGACATATATAAGGCCAACAGACGCACAAGAATATGTTTAACATCACTCTTCGTCAGGGAAATGCAAATCAAAACCACAATAAGATATCAACTCACACTTGTCAGAATGTTTAAAGTAAAACACTCAAGAAACAACAAATGTTGGTGAGGATGTGGAGAAAAAGGAACCTTCTTGCACTGTTGGTGAGAATGTAAACTGGTGAAGCTACTGTGGAAAATAGTATAAAGTTTCCTCAAAAGTTAAAAATAGAACTACCCTATGATTCAGTAATAGCATTACTGGATATTTAGCCAAAGAACCCAAAACACTAATTCAAAGGGATATACGCATCCCTATGTTTTTTGCAACATTATTTACAATAGCCAAACTATGGAAGCTCCCCACATGTCCATCAATAGATGAATGGATAAAGAAGTGGCACATGTACATATATACATATACATATATATACATATATATACATATACATATATATACATATATATACATATACATACATACACACATATATACATACAATAGAATATAATTGTATAACAATACAATATTATTGTATTCTTTTTATGGCTAAAAAAGAATGAAATCTTGCCATTTGCAGCAATGTGGATGGAACTAAGGAATATAATGCTACATGAAGTAACCCAGTCAGAGAAAGACAAATACCATATTTCACTCATGTGAAATTTAAAAAAAACAAATGAACAAAGTGGGAAAAAAGAGACAAACCAAAAAACAGACTCTTAACTATAGAGAACAAACAGATGATTACTAGAGGGGAGGTCGGTAGAGGGATGAATGAAACAGGTGAAGGGGATCGAGAGTACACTTAACTTGATGAGCACTAAGTAATATGCACTTATACAATTACGTTCCTTTTTTAACATTCTTACTACAAATATTTGCAATCATTAAAATGTACTGATTTATGGGGATTAGATTTATTATTGATAGCAGTTATTGTAGTGCATATTTAACTCTGCAACTTGTTTCTTTTGAACTCAAAATAGTCTTTTCAAGATTCCTCCATGTGCATATAGACAGATCTAGGTCACTCTTTTTACTATCCTAATAATAATAATAATAATAATAATAATAATAATAATTAATGAATTCTCTCTACATAGTAATATCCGTCATTCTACATACTTTACATGGATTAACTTGTTCTATACTTAACTCTTAAGGTAGGTGTTATTACACTATGTTTTATAGAGCTGTGACAGAGAAAGGAGGAATAACTAAAGTTATGTCAGAGCAAGTTTCAAATCTACCCAGAATTTCTTCCATTTCCAAGGCATGAAAACTGCCCTTTGGCCAATCTCTAATATTCATTATATGAATAATTATCCATTTTATAATGACTTCCATCATTTCATTACGAACAATACTGTAATTCACATTATATAACAGTGAGGCTTATATATGTCTCTTTGTGTCCTTTCCATCATAGTTTCTTCTGCTTGGTCCATCTGTCATTGACACGCTACTGAATTTTTCATTTCATGTATTGTATTCCTCAGCTCCAGAATTTGTTTGGTCCTTCTTTATGATTTCTATCTTTTTACTAAACATCTCATTTTATTCATGTATTGTTTTCCTGATTTCATTGAATTGACCATTTTTTTTTTTTTTGTAGCTCATTGAATTTCCTTAAAACACTTTTTTGACTTCTTTACTGGGTAAATCACAAATCTCCATGTCTTTGGGATCAGTTGCTGGAAAATTAGTGTGTTCCTTTGGTGGTGTCATGTTTCCTTAATTTCTCATGTTCCTTAAGGTCTTGTGTTGCAGTCTTCACATTTTCAGGAGCAGTTATTTCCTCCAGTGTTTGTTGACAGATATCAGGACAGAAACCTTCCATCAGCCTAGCTAGGGATTCTTGGCCTCTTTCATACATTATGGATACACTTGCTTCACACTTCTTGCTCCCTTTTGTAGCAATATTTTTAAACTTATATATCTTCTTTTGATCCTGCCAAGCCAGGCTGAGTGCTGACAGCCTCCCTTTTATTTTCCCCAGAGCACTGCTAAATGCTCAAGTTTGTGGTCTCTTCCAGACCCACATATTAGGACTGGCTTATTGCTTGTTCTCACTTACTGCAGAAGCTTGCTCTCTGCTCCATGGAGCTGCCGATGGGAGCTCGCCACAATGTGGGTGGGTAGATATATGAGTGAGTCATGGAAAGTTTTGGGGATTGCAGGGGACCAGTGGGGAAATTTGCAGCTGAGGAGTCTCCAGTGGTTCAAAGGCAGGCATCCCAATGTAGTCTGTGACACAGTTACTAGGATTAGCATCTATTTCAAGCTCTGACTGCTGTGGTCCCAGTTGTGAAGCTCATGACTCAGTACTCTGAATAGAGCAAGAGATAAATGGCCCTTCCTGGCAGCATCCCACACAGCTGGGAAAACTGGTAATTAAATCTCATGCTCTCACTTTCCCCTGCAGGAGAAATCTGGACCAAGAAGGGCTCTCTTGGGACTGAGCTATACCCTCTTGGTGGGAGAGCGTTGTGGGTAAAATGAAACCTGTTCCTCTTACTCTCTCCGATGTGTCTAACCTCTGATTTTTTTTCCCTCAGTGTTCTGCTAGAATTTTCTCCACTAGCTTCCTGAGCTTCCACTAAAGCTCTCTTACTTGTGGGTGATTATTTAAATATGTGTTTGCCAGGGTCTCCTAGATTATGGCTCAGAGGGGTTAAAGCCAGTTCATAGGACCCTTCAGGGTCCAGAAATGGGACTGAGGTCTGTTTGCCCGTCACCAGGTACATGAGTGAGATGCTAAGGTGCCTTCATGTATGGCGCTGTTGACAGAACCAAAACCAAAGAGAGGTGAAGCCAAATCCTCAGGGGTATGGATATTTCTGGATCTGTAGCTGAGGCCCATTTGATAGTCATCTGTCTGGGTGGGTTCCTGTTTTCTCAAAACAGCTCTCCTTCTTGGACTACATGCAGTGTCATGATATCTGGACCCTACAGTTGCCACAAAGGTACTTTTGCCCATGGATGAGCAAGGGACATCCTATTCAGCCATCTTGCTGACATCACTCTCTACCTTGTTTTAATTTGAATGCTCTGATTACCAATGAGTTTCAGCATCTTTTTTTTTTAACATGTTCACACGTCATTCTCTCATTCATTTTCCTTGTTCATTTTTAATGATCTCTGTATTAGTCTTAGGAATCATCTACGTATACTTGGCACAACCTGTGACTTTATAATAATCAAGTTAGAAATAAATAATTGAAAGGAGACCATTTAGAAACTAACATGATTAATTCTAGATAAACCTCAGATCAATAAAACATAATACAGGGTATTATGGGGGTTAAAACTATATAAAGCAATGCAAAGCAGTTTTAAAAGCAATATTATAAAAAGAAAATAATATTAAAGGAGTTGCAGTTCAAATGGTGACATAGGAAGACTCTGAACTCACCTCCTCCATGGAACAGAGCAATTTATACCTATTAATAGAAAAATTCCTCCTGAAAGACTGAGGGCTGATTGAAAAGCTACTGAACAACCAAAGATAGAATGACAAGAGTACAGGAAGAGAGATAGAGACTGGACGCAGATTAAAACAGTAACTAGCATAAACAGCTATAGCTCAGCCAGCCAGAAAAAGTCACCTAGCACACACAATCTACATAGGGGACACCAACTACAAGGCCACTCTTTCAATTTTAGGAGAAGTAGCTGCTTCACCTAACCCATAAAAGCACAAAAAGTCAACCAAACAGGGAGACAGAAGAATATGCTCCAAAATAAAGAACAACAACAACAAAAAAATCTCAGGAAAAGGACCAAATGAAACAGAGATCAGCAATATGCCTGATAAAGAATTTAAAATGCTGATATGCACTGGGCTGGAGTAAAGAGTGGAAGAACCCAGTGAGACCTTCCAGAAAGAGATAGAAAATATTAAAAAGAACCAATCAGAGTTGAAGAATACAGGAACGGAAATAAAACCATACTAGAGGGAGTCAACAGTAGATTAGAGGCTGCTTCAGAAGAGCATGTCAGGAATCTGGAAAACAGGGTAATGGAGAACACGCAAGGTGAAGAGGAAAAAGAGAAAATAATTTTTTAAATGAGAATATTGGTCTCTTGAACATCAAGAGACCTTCATATTTTGGGGTTCCAAAAGAAGAGAGAAAGGTTTGGGAAGCTTATGTAAAGAAATAATAATTTCTCTATCCTAGGGGGAAAAATAGATATCCAAGTCCAAAAAGCCCAGAGAGTTCCAAACAAGATGAACCGAAGGAAGTCCACGGCACATTATAATTTATATGTCAAAGGTTAAAGATAAAGAGAGAATCTTACAAGCAGCAAGAGAAACACAAAAAGTTACCTCCAAAGGAAAACCTATATGGCTACTAGTTGATTTTTCAGCAGAAACTTTGCCAGCCAGAGGGAGTGGCACAATAAATTCAAAGTGCTAAAGGGAAAAAAAAATCTACAATCAAGACTACTCTACCCAGCAAGGTTATCATTCATATTTGAAAGAGAGCTAGGCTTTCAAGAAAAACAAAAGATAATGGACTGTATAATCATTAAACGAGTCTTATAAGAAATGTTAAAGAGACTACTTTAAGTGGAGAAGAAATGTCTACAATCAGACATAAGAAAAGTGTGGATGAAAAGATGTAAACTATGACAACACATACATAAAAGGTAGAGAAAGGAGTAGAGGGAAGATAAAGGGAAAAAGGGAAAAATATCTTTTATTTTTCTGTTTTTGTTATTTTAGAATGTGTCTGAACTTAAACGACTGTCAAATTAATACGGCCTGCTATTTACTTAAGATGTTGTATATAAACCTCACAGCAACCACAAACCCAAAACCAATGATAGATACCCAAAAAAGAGAGAGAAAGCCAAACAAAGCACTATCTTCATCAATCACAAAGAGAGCAAAAGAAGAAAAGAACAAAGAAGACTTACATAAAGGAGAAAACAAATTTTTAAAATGGCAACAAGTACACACCTATCAATAACTTCTTTAAATGTAGCTAAACGCTCTCATCAAAAGACACAACGTGGCAGAATGGATAAAAAGGCAAGATCCATCTACCTTCTGCCTACAGGAGACTCAACTCAGATCTAAAGACATATTCAGACTGAAAGTGAAGGGATGGAAAAACATTCATCATGCAAATGGAAGTTTTATTTTTTAAGCTGAGGTAGCAATACTTATAGCAGAAAATATACTTTAAAACAAAAACTGTAACAAGAGACAAGGAAGGGCATCACATAATGATAAAGGAATCAGTGAAACAAGAGGATATAACCATCATAAATACCTATACACCCAGCACTAGAGCACCTCAGTACATAAGGCAAATATTAACAAACATCGACAGAGAAATTGATGGTGATACACTAATAGCAGGGAACTTTAACACGTTACTTAAACCAATGACTAGATCATATGACAGAAAATAAGAAAAAAGGAAACAATATCTTTGAATGACATACTGGATCAGATGGATACAATATAGGTGTGTGTGTGTGTGCGTATGTACATACACACACACACACACACACATATACACACACACAGGCACACACACAGACCATTCCATTCAAAAGAAAAAAAAAACATCCAGAATCAATACATATTCTTTTAGGTACACAAGGAACATCCTCCAAAATATATCACATAGTAGGCCAGAAAACAAGCCTCAATAAATTTAGGATTAAAAGCATATCATGCATCTTTTCTGACCATAACAGTATGAAACTAGAAATAAATCCACAAGAAAAAAAAACTGGAAAAACTATAACAGTATATTATATATACTCCAATATAATTGGAGACAAAATAACATGATACTACACATGAATGGGTCAAAGCAATCAATGAAGAAATTTAAAAAGCTACACAAAGACAAGTGAAAATGAAAATACAACAGTCCAAAACCTTTGTGACATAGCAAAAGCAGTTCTAAAACTGAAGTGTGCAGCAATACAGGGCTACTTCAAGAAACAAGAAAAAACTAAGTCTAATCTTACACTTAAAGGATCTGGAAAAGGAAGAATAAAGTCCATGATGAGTAGAAGAAAGGATAATAAAGATCAGAGAAGTGATGTAGAGACTAAAAAACAATAGAAAAAAATCAATGAAACCGAGAGCTGCTTCTCTGAAAAGATAAACAAAATTTACAAACCCTTAGCCAGACTCATCAAGAAAAAAAGAAATAGGACCCAAATAAATAAAATCAGATATGAGAGAGGAGAAGTAACAGCATCACAGAAATGCAAAGAATGATAAGAGAGTACTATGAAAAATTATATGCCACCAAACTGGACTACTTAAAAGAAATGGATCAATTCTTAGAAACATACAATCTTCCAAAACTAAACCAGGAAGAAATAGAAAGTCTGAACAGACCGATTCAAGTAACAAAATTGAATTAGTAATAAAAAACCTACCAAAAAAATACAAGCACAGGGCTAAATGGCTTCACAAGTGAATTCTCCCAGACATTTAAAGAGTCAATACCTTTCTCAAAGTATTCCAAAAAAACAGAAGAGGAGAGAAAGTTTCCAAATACATTCTTATGAGGCCAGCTTTGCCTTGATACCAAAACCAGAAAAAGATACCACAAAAAAAAAAAAAATTGCAGGCCAATATCCCCAATGAACATAAATGTAAAAATCCTCAACAAAATATTAGCAAATGGCATACAACAAGACATTAAAAAGATCATTCACCATAATGAGGCAGGATTTATACCAGAAGTACAAGGATGGTTCAATATACACAAATCATTCAATATTATACACCACATCTACAAAACAAGGGGAAAATATCATACAATCATCTCAATAGATGTGGAAAAATCATTTGACAAGACTCCACAGCCATTCATGATAAAAAGTCTCAACAAGGCAGGCTCTATCATGTGCAGGGACCATAACTCAACATAATAAAGGTCATATATGAAAACTCACAACTAACATCATACTTAATGATGAAAAATTGAGAGTTTTTCCTTTAAAACCAGAAACAAAACAAGACGTCTGCTTTCATCACTTTTATTCAACACAGTACCGGAAGTCCTAGCCACAACAATGAGACAACAAAAAGAAATAAGAGGCATCCATACTGGTATAGAAGAAGCTAAAGTTTTACTGTTTGCAGATGACATGATACTACACAGAAAATCCTAAAGACTCCACCAAAAAACTACTAGAAGTAATAAATGAATTCAGTCTAATGGCAGGATACAAAATTAATACCCAGAAATTGGTAGTGTTTCTATACACTAAAGAAGTCACAGAAAGATAAATTAAAAATAAAAACAACATCATATATAATTGTACCAAAAAAGAATAAAATACTTAAGAATAAACTTAAAGTGGTGTTAGAAATATACTCTAAAAAGTATAAAACACTGATGAAAGTAACTGAAGATGACACAGATGGAAAGATATCCCACACAATCAATGCAAAAATAATTTTATCAAAATGTTCACACTTACCCAAAGGAATCTACAGATTCATTGCAATCCCTATCAAAAACCATCAGCATTTTTCAAAGAAAAATGTTACTAAATTTTGTATGGAACCACAGAAGACCCTGACTAACCAAAGTAATCCATTAGAGGTATCACAATTCTGGATTTCAAGATATACTACAAAGCTGCAGTAATCAAATACAAAATCTTAGAACTTATGTAATAAGAATTAAACATGTGGATTATTAAAAATAGTTTGAATGATCACAGTAAAAATTATAAACAAAAACCGGAGACAAAATGGAAAATATTTACTATACAACAGCTAATATTGACAATACTTAAGGAACACTTAAAAATTCATTAGAAGAATAGCCCAGCAGAACCTATGGAGAAGAATATGGATTAAACAACTTACATATGATCAAATCCATGTATCTGAAAAGCATGAAAAGATAGTAATTTCACAAGATATTTAATATTTAAATAAATGTAACAATTATAAAGAGTTATAATATTTATGGCTGTAGGGACTGGGTAGTTTCACAATTTTCTGGTAAAAACACGAATATCTGTAACACTCCAGAAGCAATAGGTCAACAAACTTTAAAACTTATAAATATTTTTGCCCCTTAAACTTAGAAATAAAAGAATTTATCAACAGTTTTTATTATGACCTTGTTTTGTGAAAAAAAATGAAGACAATAAAAACCTCTGGAAATAAAATGAATGTTTATAAAGTGGTAATTAGTTTAATTTATTATTTCTTAATATGTATATCATGGAATATTATAGAGACATGTAAAATTTTAGTTTCATGTCTAATGGTTGGCATGGAGACTTTCCACAAGTTATCAATGAGTAAGAAAACATAAAATGCCCAATTTTGAAAAATGATAAAAAGACTGATGTGCATGTGTGTATACACAACTATGTTTGCATATGTATGTATGTGAATGGTTACAGAAGTGTATGAAACTCCAGGATAATAGAACTCAATTGCTAACATGGGTTATCTGTGATATGGAAGCAGAAGAGAATAATGAGTGGACAGAGGCAATTAAAGGAAACAGAAGAATTACAAATTCAAAAGCAACAGCATTGTGATATAATCTGGACATTTATATAAAATTACATGTGTACATATTTTGAAATAAAATATTTTTAAAGATGAACAATTATGGTGATGAAAATAACAGAATGCGTAGATTTAACTTAAATCTAAAGTAAATGTGGCATTTATATTTTCCTAGAAAATCAGATCCGGATTTTCTTAAAATTCAACATACGATGATACTACAAAGCCTGAATATATATTAAAATAGTGTAATCGATGGTAAATAAATAGGTTCTTTAAAATTTTTTCTCCCACATGAAAGGGAAAAATATATACAGATTGGTCATTTAGTTAAGGAAGAATCAGTGGAAGGAGAAAACAAATAGCAGAAAGGAAGAATGGCACCAGCCTAAGGTTGAAATTTTTGTAACTTGATTGCACCTGCAAAAAGATGCAGGGGAATCTGATAGGGAGATGGAAATGAAATTCTCAATGAGCAAATATTTGCCAAGTATGGTGCCCGACTCTATTCTAGGCACTGAGGCCAGTGGTAAAAATGAAAGCACAGACTTTCTTACATGGAGCTTAGATTCTCTGTCTGGAGAGTAAGTTCATAAATGAGTCAACGAGTCAATGGGGGTAGTCTCCAGGAGCTAGTGGGCTCCGGGACATCAGATGGTCACTGTGATGGCCAGCGCGTGGGTGTGGGGACAGGGCAAAAACGCCTCCCAGTGCAGCTCTGATGGGCAACATTCCCAGGTGGGGAGAACAGTGAATGCAAATGCTGTAAGTAGGACTAAGCCTGGTCCATTCAAGTCTGGAGGGGACTAAATGAAGACAAGAGGGCTGGGAGCTGAAGATGAAGTCAGAGACAACTGGATGGCTTTGCATACGGTAGAACCTTCAAGGCCTCACTTGTGTGGGAAAACACAAATTAGAAGTTGCTAAAACCTGGATCATCGAAATATCAAGGAAGCAGGCTGAGGATGGAGTACTTAGGCAAGCTCAGGGCTGACTTGCCGGTGAGCCTGCAGGGCTGCTCACTCTAAGGAGCATAGAGTGCACTCCATGTCAGAAATCACCTCAGCTACTCCAGCTGAATTAAGTGGGGACAGAGAACCTCCTCGAAAGATGCAGATTCCAGCCGAAGACTTTTAAGGCTGAAATAGTACTGTGATATCAATTAATTATATAATGGCTACCAAAAAACCAAAACAAAACTTGCAAACCTATTGAAGTTTAGAGAATTCCAGAAAGATGTCTGGGAGATTCTGAGTAAGGAGCCAAGGGAGAGGTAAAGCTATAAACTGCTGAGACGGTTACAAATTTGTTGCAAATTTGATACACTCTGCTTATAAAAATGATCAGAAGGTAAGTTCCTAAAGAAAGTCCACATTCACCGCACAGTACGCCAAGAATTCAGTGACAAGAAATAAAATGGAATGGAAAATTTAAAAACTTAAACAGTTACCTTTAATTAAATTAAAATTTTATTTTATTTTTTTTATTTAGAGAAAGAGAATGAGAGAGAGACTGTGTGAGCAGGAGAGAGGAGCAGTGGGGGAGAGAGAATCTTAAGCAGGCTCCACACTCAGTGTGAAGCCCAATGCAGGACTCAATCTCACAACTGTGAAATCATGAACTGAGCCAAAATCAAAAGTCAGATGCTTAACTGATTGAGCCCAGGCGCCCCTTAAATAAAAAAATTTAAGTAGAGACTTTAAATGACATCCCCTGCCTTAAAGGAAGAGGAAAGTTCAGGGAAGTCATGGATACTACAGGAAAAACCTCTCGAAACGTCTAAATTTTGCAAGACGACAAAGGTGTTCCATATGACACTCTCTGAAAGGGGAAGAGTCGTGTGTGGCAGATCCCTGCCCCCACCCCCTAGGTTCTAGAAATCCTAAAGCCATGAGCAAGCTCTTGACTTGAAATTTTCCCTTCTTAAGTTTTATGTCTTCAAGGGATAAACTCTAATAAGACAACTTTTAGCTGGAGTTCTGGCGAGACTGAACTGAAGAAATGTTTATCCTCATCACATTTTCTCTAAATATCCTCTTCCCCAGGTGATAACTAGGTTTCTTCTGTCTATGGCTGCAAACGGCAATGTGGGTTAGGACCAGTATTGTTTCACTGAGAAATGGCGAGGAATATTTTCACTCAGAATCATGAAAATGTGTACATACTCAGACTCCACCCCAGACCCCCTGGTCTTCCGTGGTGGGACCCAGGCACAAGCATCTCAAAACGCTTCACAAGAGAGTGAGGCTTCTTCCATTTATAAGAATGTTCGTCAAACTCGTAATACTTATTTCTTCCCAGGTATACAGCTTTCGTTTGGAAAAGCTTGGCATATGCAGAAACCAGTACTTTGGTTATAATCTGCTATTATTACATGCTTTGGGGGCCCGCAGTATAGAATTTAAGCCTGTGTTTTGTTTGTTTTAAGTGTATTTATTTTTGAAAGAGAAAGAGAACACAAGTGGGGGAGGGACACAGAGAGAGAGAGAGAGAGATAAAGAATGTCAAGCAGGCTCCAAGCTCTGAGCTGTCAGCGCAGAGCCCAAAGGAGGGCTCGAACCCACCAACTGTGAGATCATGGCCTATGCCACTCAGGCGCCCCTAAGCATGTTGGGTTTTAAGGCTACCTGAGTTCCTTATCCTGATTTCTCAGGCTACTTCACATGTTTACTTCGGGCAACTGATTCCTGAGCCTCAGTTTCCTTATCAAAACAGGGATTGTCATTGTACTCAATATCTAAAATCATAAAACTTGAATGAGATTATGCATATTATCTCATAGTATAGTTACAGCTCACTCCGGATTAGCTATATCTATCTCATTTGGCTGTAAAAAACTGTTGTTTCTTAAATTCTGTGGGAATGCAACCTAAGTTGTAATATTCTAACATGCTTGGTAGACCTCTGGCGGTTTGAAAGCATAGGCTGATGGAGACTTCTGTGAGGGACTGGAGAAACGGGCGTCAGTTGTAGCAGAGGGTGTGTTAGTCTGCTCTTGCCACACTGGAACCCAGACTCCGATGCAGGCACCTAAATGAGACCCTTTCAACGGCCCAAGAAGCAAATAAGAAATGTACTTTGGTAATGTTTGGAAACATTAACTTCTCAGTGGTAACAGAGAAAGAACCACTTTCTTGGCACTTCGGGGGGTTATTTTGTTTTTTCTTTTTCTGTATTACTGGCGTGGTGTGATTTGGGTTGTGCTGCTATTCTGATGCCATGATATAACACACCACGTGAGCTCACTTGTAGCAGACAACTGAACCTAGTTTTACAAAACAACTAGAACAGAGCACGTCTTCTCGGTCTTGTGTAGCATTGCAACACTTTAATGTCTGTGCTGTCCTGATTCACTTTGACTTTTTTGTATGTGTTCGGGGGCAGGGGAAGGGTTGGGGAGACATCAAAGAGGCATTTATAACTTGCTTGAGGTTCTAGCCTTCCATCACCTGGTCTCAGCTGCTACCATAGAAGCCATACTGGGAATGGACCCCCAAACGTGCAGGAGAGACTTCTCTGCCCTTTGCTCATCCTCTCCCTGGTGAGAGCCAGAAAAATCTTTACGCTTGTTGGATAGGTGCCTTAAAAAAATATCACTGTGCATCTCCTATGTGCCAAAAGCTGCATCCAGCCATCATATAAACCATCCTATTCACTTCTTCTAATAGCCCATTTTACACAGGAGGTTTTGAGGTCATACAATTTTCAGGGCTTTGCCTCAGGTGGCTGCTGTCAAATGGCAAAACTAGAGTATCTGAGCCTTCTCCCTCTGGATCCTTTGCTCAGTTGCTACAGAAACAAGGAAACGAAGAGGAGTGAAAAATTTGGAGGAATCTTATTCTAACTCATCCTTTTCCAGTTGAGAAATTTTAGACTCAGAATTAAATGATTTGCTTCGGATACAGAGCCAGTGAGAAGCCTGTCTGGGAAAGAACTGGATCTCTTCACTTTTAGAAGGCTTGTATCTCAAAATCCCACAAGGCACAGGAAGAACATGAAATTCATTCTGGACAGCTGTCTGGTGGGGCAACCATGCCAGCTCATTGCTGGGGCAGTACATTTACATCTGCGTTTGGGTCAGCAGAGCGAGGGACCCCCTGGACACTTAATGTCCAGTTTCAGGGCAACCAGAAAATTCATGTAAGAGCCAGTTTATCCCACAGATCCAGAATTTAAAATTAAAGAGAAAGAGAAAGAAAAAAAATCAACTGTCAACACTGGGCTAATGGTAAGCACAGAATTCATGCGGTTAAGAAAACAAGATTATCAAAAGAGCATATAGATATGTTTTAGAAAATATAAGGTTATATTTGTCTTACTCTCTCTGAATATATAGGACAGTTTTAAAGTGTTCACCTACAATCAATTCCCCCTTTTCACAATAAAGAGGGTAGATAATATTTAACAAAATGACTATTTTTAAGTGTATGATGCTTTGAGGAACAAAATTCTCATCTTGCATCTCGAGTATAGCTAGAAATATGTTTTAATACAGTACAATGAAAAAGCTCATGAATATTTATCACAAAGGCATTTGAATGGAATTTTCATAAAAAAATCACACACACAACAGCCAAGAACAATAAATGAACTGATTTTCTAGGGGTAAATTATTGATGGATACTAGGGAATTTATATGTATATATTCTATAGCCTTTGGGATCCGTGAAAGAAAATATTGGGGAGTAGCGTGATTAACAGGAGATATGAGATAAAGGAATCAAAAATAAAGCAACTAATTTCTAACATATACTTTTAAATAATATATTCACAAAACCTTCCAGAATAAAAATGCCAGATAAGATGACACAGTGATAGGTAAATGAAGAAAAAATGGGTTTAAGATTCAAGCTCTCCTGAAGATACTTATAAACGTCAAGAAAAAAATGGCTGGTAGAAAGATCCTATCAGAGTAGATGGAGTTTACAAAAACTTGTACGGTGATAAAAAGCACAATGGTATATGAGTAATGTGTCCTTATCACGTGATAATGAAAGAACATTTTAGATTATTACAGAAACTTCTACTCTTTGATAATATGTATCTTAATACATGTGCCTTTAAAGATAGTACAGTGTACAGTGAAGCAGCTATTTTCTTAAATGATTAATCTATAGCTCTTAACAGATGGAAGAATCTAGTTGAACTCTGCATACAACTGTCACACAACTTTCTATTCATGATAGTGATTCTGTCTTTGGCCATTTCATGGCAATTTTGCAAATTCAACTGTAACTTAAAATACCATTATTAAAGTGATTTTACGGGAGCCTGTTTTGGTTTAATCAGGATTCTAGCTGAAAACAAGTATATCCAGAGATTACAAACCACCGTTGGCTTATCCTCTCCCCTCCCCCCATCAGTAGTTATCAATAGAAAATCATCTGGTACATGTGGCCCCTATGCATCAGCACTCCTGTGTCTCTTGGGTAGATTCCTAGCAGTGCTATTGCTGGGCCATAGGGTAGCTCTATTTTCATTTTTTGAGGAACCTCCACACCGTTTTCCAGAGTGGCTGCACCAGTTTGCATTCCCACCAACAGTGCAAGAGGGTGCCTGCTTCTCCACATCCCCGCCAGCATCTATAGTTTCCTGATTTATTCATTTTAGCCACTCGAACCGGTGTAAGGTGCAGCACTTTCGACAATAGCCAAATCATGGAAGCAGACCAAGTGCTCATCAACTGACGAATGGATAAAGAAGTTGTGGCACATATATACAATGGACTACTACGTGGCAATGAGAAAAAATGAAATCTGGCCATGTGTAGCAACATGGATGGAACTGGAGGGTATTATGTTAAACGAAATAAGTCAGTCAGAAAAAGACAGATACCATATGTTTCCACGAATAGGTGGACTTTGTGAGACTAAGCAAAAACCAGGGGGAGGGGAAGAGGGGAAAGGAAAAAAAGACACAGAGAGGGAGGGAGATAAAACATAAGAGACTCTCAAAGACTAAACAAACTGAGGGTGGGGGGGGGGAACGGGCATTAAAGAGGGCACGTGTTGGGATGAACACTGGGTGTTAGATGTAAACCAATTTGAAAATAAACTATTATAAAAAAAATCATCTGGTTGTCTAATGGAAAGAGAAATTTAGATACGTGGTTAACACAACCTCAAATATTTTCATCAGGAAAAAACCCAGCATCTGCTTATAGCTTACACCATATTATATTTAAAAGAGTCTTTAAAATAAGTAAACCTTTTAAATATCTACAGTCCGGCTGAGGGGAAATGGGGGGCGGGTGGAAGTAAACAAATGCATTTTCATTCCTTACAGTTCTGTCTTTAGCAAAAACGACAGCGCAGCCAGATTAATTTTCCTCTTCTCCCACACCAGACCCCAACTTTGACCTGGGGCTGCCCTGTTGGAAAATGCCTGGTGGTTTGGCAGAAGAGAGACTAAACAGCATTTCTGGAAAACCCATCTCAGTCCAAAGAAGAGCTAGAAATCCCTCCAAGGGCCTTCACCGAGGGCCCTGTGGTGTCCCGTACCAGGGTAGGAAAGCACATGTTAGCCTTTCCGGCAAGTGGAAACCCACAAGACGCAGCCACAGACACAAAGATCATTGCTCAGAATCACCACGGATGAAGAGAACAGTTTAGAAAAGTCGCGCTAGCAGCAAGCACGCTCTCCCTCTCTGAGATCTAACCGTTATATCAATAGGGCCCTGGAGAGGGTGTTTGAACTTTATGGTTAACAAAGCGCCTCTTTCCCCTCGCAGCGTCCCAGCTCTGCCAGCCTGGGAACAGGCATCCGTGGCCTGGAGAGCCCGGACTGGAAACACCCCCAAAAGTTGGGCTGGTGACCAAAGTGACACCCTCCTGGACCGTGATTCCACAGAGGGTGCCCCAGGAACCAGATGGAGAGGGATTGAGGAAAGGTCGAAAGAGCAGAGGTGCAAAATCCAAGGGAACAGTCCCCAAATCGCAAACAGGAATCCTCCAAGCCAGGGGAAGCGCTGCGCACCCAGACCAGCCTGGCCCCCGCACCCTGAACCCCGCGCCCTTACCTGAACCCCGCGCCCGCAGAGCCCTGGCCGGGCTTCAGCAACAGGTGCCTCCGCTTCCCGGCTGCGGCTCTGCTCGGGCTCGCGCCACCTGCAGCTGCGGCCCTCGCCGCTCCGCCCCGCCTGTCTGTCGCTGTCAGCAGGCTGGGCGCCCCCGGCTCTGAGCTCGCCGCTCGCTGCCTCCTCGTCCCCTTCAGCTGAAACGTCACTCTCCAGGGGGCACCAGCCAGCTGCTGGGATTCCGGAGAAGCTATTCTCATCCCGCCGAGGGCAACCTGGATACCTTCTTGTGAAATTGAGAATCCGCGTGCAGCAAAGGAAAGAAAGCAGCACTATGGTATTGCATGGTTAGTTGCCTCTCTACACCTTGGGCAAGTCATTTAGCCTCTCTGTGCCTCAGCTTCCTCTATTGTAAAATAGAGATTATGATGGTCATAATTGGAAATCCGAGAATTAACTGAGCATGTTTGTGCAAAATGCCTGGAATGGTGCCTGGGACATATTAAGCATTCGATAAACGTTAGCTATTGTTTTAAGGTTCTCATCACATCTGTGAGTCCTTGCAAAGCCCTTTTAGGTTGCAAGAAAACCTAAAGAAAACCTCTCTGGAATTCTGGAAATGTGAATTCACATCATAATTAGAAAGGGCAAGGAGAGAATTCAGTGATTGTGACAAGAAAATCTGCTTAGTTGGAAGTTGCTAATGAATCATGCCTAAAACTTAATGTATTAACTTAGAGGTCTATACAATCACTGGAAAAGGAACATTTAAAGGTCCTCTAAGATGGTAACACAGGCAGGGTCAGGTGTGGGTAAAGTTTTTGCATATGCTTGCTATCAGGCCTGATCCTCACAAGGGTGGGCTTACTGAGCAATGGGTGCTATATAATTACTCCCAGTCCACAGAGGCACCAAGTTTCAGTGGTTGGTCCAAAGCCACAGAGGCGGTTTTCAAATGAAAAGCCAGACTTCAGAGGCTGAATTCAGTTCTCTATTAAATCCCTCTTCCTGAATCCCTGGTAAATGTGGGGTACAAAGACTGCTTAAAGAGACCTTTAAAAATAGGATCCCTCTACCCTGGATTAAGGTTGTAGATTCAGACGTGTACGTGTTTAAACCTGCTTTATGACTGTGTTGAAGATGCAGAAAAACGTATCCCCTAAGCCTTCACCAGGTTCAAGGTAGAGACACCATTCCCACTTCTGTGAGGTTTATCAGGATACCCTAGGCATACAGAAAGTCATAGAAAAAAGAAAGACATGAAACACATAACTAATAGGAGGCAAGGCTTAACATAAGTTACTTCAGGGAAATAAAGCTAAGAAGAAGAAGGCATTCTGTAATTAATCTGAGCTTCTGAAATCAAAATGAAAAAAAATGTAGACCTCCCCCCCATATAATCTCTCTTCCTACTGGAGAAATAGATCTTCAAATGAATAGGAATAATAGCAATGCTTTTGATGAGACAGTGACGGTAATGTCTTGCTTGTGAGAATCTTATTACAAATTAAGAGAAATATAAAACTTGTCATGCAATAGTCATTACATTGTGAGACACTTGCTGTACCATATAAAATGACAGTGTGAACTATTGTCCGGATTCTCCCCTCCCCCCACCCAACTCTATTAGAAATGTTAGACCATGTCTATAAGCAGGAGAAGATTATATAAAACCAGAGAAGGACCTGAGATGCACTTTCTCTACAGTACTTTCCCTTGAATACCCGTACACTGTGCTTTAATCTCTACTTTTCCATTTATCCTGCTTTACCTTACTTGGTTCCAACAAAATCTTGTCTCTCTGCTAGCTAGTAAATACTCGCCGGTACAACTGTAAGCTTTGCTCACCACTCTCCCCCACATTTCTGCATTCTCACACTCTCTCTCCTGTATATGTCTCCCTATCAAATGAGTCATTCCCACCGACATTTTTTTGTTTATTTATTTATGTTGAAAGAAAGAGAGCACGCACGCACAAGCGGGGGAGGGGCAGAACCCAATGCAGGGCTAGCACTCATGAACTGTGAGATAATGACCTGAGCTGAATTCAAGAGTCTGACGCTTAACCAACTAAGCCACCAGGCGCCCCCTCACTGGCTCTTAATTATGCTCTATCCAACCCATTTAATAAAAAGTCCCTGCAAGGCCTTAAGTACACACCCACATCATTCCTTCCCACACACAGCCATTCTGTAAACTGCAGTCCAGTTGTGCTGTTTGCGTCTTCTCACTTCTTGCTCACTCGTCAACCTGCTCCGATCAAGCTTCTGGTGATCTCATTCTAAATGTCTCATCTTTGCAACAACCTTACAAAGATCACCAATATCCTCCATGCTGATAAATCCACTGGATTTTTTTCAGCCAGTATTTTTACTTGGCTTTTGAGGATATGACTTCTTTTGAAACGGGGTTTTCTCTTGGCATCTTTCATAATTCTTCTCTATTTTTTGTTGTGTATTTACCCTGCATATCTAGCTCATGACTTTTCCCCTCTTTTACAGGCTTGTTTCCAACACAGCCATTTAATAAATGTACTAACTTAAGGCTCAGTGCTAGGTTCATTCCTCTTCTTACTCTGGACTAAACTTCTAGGCATTCATATCCACACCAGTGCCCTCAATTTCCACATATATGCAGGAGACCTGAACATTTATACCTGTTGTCTAGACCTCTCCTCAGAGTTCCAGACTTGTACTAGACATTTCAGCTGCTCTTTCAATGTCAACCTCTAATTCGACATGTCTAAATTTAGAGTCATGGTCTTCTTCCTAAAACATATTTCCCTGCTCAGTTAATAGCGTTTCCATCCATCCTTTTCTCTGCTGACTTAAATATGGTGCAACCCAAGACACCACCTTGTACCATGGGACAGAAACCACATGGTGAGGATGGCAGAGAAGCAGAACAAAAGGAGCCTGAGTCCTTGACTGCTCTGGAAAACTCCTTTTCCAGTTTTTACTGGCTTATCTCTGATGTCTTTTACATGTGAGAGAAATAAAGAAGGATATACATTTTTCTGTATCATTATTTATTACTAGTATAATCCGCACTTGGTATAATCCTTAGTATAAGTTTAAAATCAGTATAACTTGGGGCACTTGGGTGACTCAGTTGGTTAAGTTTTGACTTTGGCTCAGATCATGATCTTGCAGTGCGTGGGTTTAAGCCCTGTGTCAGGCTCTGTGCTGACAGCTCAGAGCCTGGAACCTGCTTCAGATTCTGTGTATCCCTCTCTCTCTCTGCTCCTCTCCCACTCGCACTCTCTCTCTCCCTCAAAACTAAATAAAATGTTAAAAAACATTTTAAAAATTCAGTATGACTTGATGTAAATATAAAGTGCATATTAATATACAGTACAAAATAAGAATTTTAGAATAGTTTGTCTACATGGCATTTAAAATGATTATATGTGCCCTACCTTTGGAATTACTGCCTTATACAGTATGATAATAAACTGATACGTTGTGGTGCAGAAGGAAGGATCAGACATGCTAACCATATGGTAGCTTTGGGAGAGTAGATCAAAGAAGGCACAGCATGAAGGAGAAAGAGAACCAGAAAGGAGAAGAAATGAATCAAGTGACTAGTGGGAGGGTAAGAGGGTGGGGAAGAACATGACCATAAGTGTAGTCATTTCTGGTCCAATATTTTCTGATTTAGTTATTTTTGACCTTGTAGCATTTTGGTGGGCAAAAAACAGATTGATTAAAAATAATGTTTATGCTGAAGATAACTAAAACTTATGTTTGTATTCAGAAAACCTAAAGACAAAGGACATAGATAAAAATTCACACCAGTAGAATTATAAAGAAGAAACAGATATTGCTAATAATCAGAAAAATGTATATTAAGGCAACATTCAAGCTCCATTTTCCCATTTAAATATAATAATATGAGCTTGTCAGGTTGGTATGAAGGTACCATAATTAACATAATCCTTTTGAAAAGCAGTTTGATGATGTGTATAAAAGCCAACAAAAAATCTTCCTAAACTCTGACTTCGTAACCTAATTCCTGCAAATATATCCATCAGAAATAATTCAAAGGAAATAAATGCTATAAGCAGGAAATTATTTGTAATAACTAAAAGGTAAAAAACCAGGGGCAATCTGGCATACAAACTCAATAAAATTTATAAGACTGTGACAATTTTAATTATAGAGAAAAAAATAGAAAATATTAAGTGAAATAAATTAAGCACAATATTTTAGGTAAATTAGGATCTCATCTATACAAAATATGAATTCTTATGTATAGTATCTAAATGAGCATCTAAATGGTAAAACAGTGTGTATGTCATGGTGGTATGATAGTAGAGTGAATATATTTTTTCTAGAATTTTTATTATTACATAATAATGTTTGTAAAATTAAAAAAAAAATAAAGTGCTATTTAGTTGGATAAAGATACCAGAATGGAAAATCAGGAATCCTAGAACTTAGTTTCCATTTTGTCATTTTAGTGCTTCATGAGTTTCAACTTTCCATATACAATATAATATAGATTCAACCAGTGTTTTTCAAGTTGTAAAGGGCCTATGATTCTAACTCTCAGTTAAAATCTAGTTTTTTAGTTATTCTAGTTATCCCAGCCATGCAAACAGTTTACCTTGCTTTCCAAATTAGTCTATTTCCTTGTCTTTCTGGAAAGAAGTCTATTCCATTCACTTAATAATATTTATTGACTCTCTTACTTGGGTAAAATCATGTGCTAATATTTTGGAGGGGCAAGGGAAAAATGAATAGGACTTAAATACATAAAACACTTACCCTAAACTCAGGAAACTTCCATTTTTGCTTGTTATACAGGGGCAAGACACAGGTTAGCAAGTGATTAGGAAAGAGGTTTGGAGTCAAAGAAGAAAGGTTATCACACACGGAAGCATTAAGAACTTGAAATTTGAGCTAAGTGTCAAAGAATGAGTCCCATTTGGACATGTGAAGATGGAGATAGGGTGGGTTAGGTAGGTTGGGCAAAGGAAACAGCAAGATCAAAGTTAAGGAGCTAGGAACTCTGAGCGACATATGGAAAGAGTTCCTTGCTTGGTCATATGAGAGAAGCATAGGCTGCATGGGAGGAGAGAGATTGTTAGACTCTTTAGGACCAGCACCACCCTATACTGTAACATTGTCTACATAGCTGCTCACCAAAGCTATGGGAGGGAATTTTTCAGTTGCTTGTTATGAACTCTAAAAGGTGCTCCATGTTTGGAGCTCGACAACATAGCCAACATGACATGAGAGGGATAGAGCCACCATTATGGACTAAGGTAATCAAATAGAGAAGTCCAAAGGCTTGTTTCTCATTCCCCACAAATTGTGTGTGAAATGCAGAACCAACAACAATAAAACATATTCTCCACTGAGTATATCCAAAGTGCCTAGAGAGTCTGGGTCTGGACCTGGATCTGGATCAGAAGTGTCTGTGCACAGGAATTATACAATCAGAAAAACAGACTCAGCAGTGAGGGACAGCTCCTTTCTCTAAGACGCCAGTTGAAGTTGGTTTTAACTCAAGGAACCAGACCTGACCTATCATTGCCTGGGGCCCTTTCTCTACCTGCAATGACCAGGTACCATCTTAGCAGGAAACAGGGAAGAGAAGAAGTGATTGTGATATTGTAAACTCACGAGCTCCCAGATGATGCAAATATTGCTGGTCCAGTGACAACACTTTGAGCAGCATAATCTTACAAAAGTTAGTAACTAACCAAAGTCACACAGCTAGTAAATGATAGGAACAGTATTTGAACCCAAATTTGCCTGAGCCCCAAGCCTTTGTGATTTCTATTATGCTAACTCTACAAAGGAAATTGAAATTCATTCACATAATTAAAACACAGGGGACCTTGGATAGATAGTATGGAAGTTATTCAAGGCCTGATTATAAGTGCGTGGGTATGCTACGACTTGGAATATGTCAAAGCAAGGGGGATATTAAGTACCTGGAACAAAATTCATACTTAAATACTCTAGTTTCTTTTCTTTTACAAAGGAATTGGTAAAGTCAGAATCAATCAAGATACAATTGGCCCTTGAACAACACGGGTTTGAACTATGTGGATCTACTTATATGCAATTTTTTCCATAAATACAGTACAGTACTGCAAATGTATTCTCTTCCTTGTGATTTCCCTAAAAACTTTTTATTTTCTCTAGCTCACTTTATTGTAGGCCTACAGTGTATAATATATACAACATGCAAAATATGCGTTAATTAACCATTTGTGTTATCCGTAAGACTTCTAGTCAGTAGCAAGCTATTAATAGTTAAGGTTTTGGAGAGTCAAAAGTTACACATGGGCTTTTGACTGCATGGGGGTCAGCACCTCCCTACCCCTGCATTTTCCAAGGCTCAACTGTGATTTCTAAACAATATATATTTAACCTTTTCTCCACAATGTGATGAATGCTTTGCCGAATACTATGGAATAATATTAATGATATTATTAGACTTCATTATTCTTCTTCAAAGAACAATATTGTTAGATTTCTTTCTGTGTAACCTCTCTTTTGTGTTAGACTAAACCATAGAAAAGAATTACAAAGTAATTTCTAGTTATATCCTTTGGTTTTATTCTAGGAGCTCATTCTTACATTTAAGCTGCCTTAAAAAATCATGGGTTATCAAAACTCCAGTAACAATATGTGACAGATAAAGTTATGTGCTGCTTCTGGAAAAATATATCACGTTATGGTGAATGCCTAGGAATTAAAAATCTCACATTTCATAGAAAGATGATGTTCAAAACCACCAAGAAGCATTAGAGTGAGAAGCATGTTTTCATTCAATTCATGTTATTAACTCTAAAATATCAGGGTTTTCTCAAGTACCCATAACTTTAGAGAATTTGGCTCAATCCATTGTATGTAAGAGTAGATTTATGTTGTCAACTCAGACTGTAAAATGCTCTAATCATCTGAAATGACTAAATCCACTTATCAGCTCTTTGCCAGAGACCTTACAAGTAAAAGTCAAAACTTGTCATTATCAAAAGGTTTTGAACTTTAAGTCAGGGTGACTACATATATAAAGTTTAGAAATAAAAGCAGTTTTAAAAGATGATCAAATGCTATTGAACTCAGAAATGACAATGGCCAAAAACCCAGGAAGACGAATGTTAGACTCTAGGAGTTATATTACAATAATACTCACTTTTAAAATTTTGTATAATAAGGTTACCAAATGGCAAGTCACCCAGACAGTCTCTAAAGATGAGATTTCTGGGGACAAGGCCTCAGGAAACTTTCCCAGTTGATTTCGATGATTAGCCAAATTCCAAAGGTTTGGGAATTTCTGAAGATCTTTTTACATCAAACTGGAGCTTCCCAATCACTCTGAGAAGTAATCAGGACAGGAATTATTTCCATATTACATAAAGGTGAAAGAGTGAACTCACACAGACACTCAGAAAGTTGACCAAGCTCACAGAATTGGCCACAATGTAGAAAGGAAAATAGAATACATCTTTTTGTTCCAGATCTAATGCCTTTCTTCCCCTTTAACATTTTAATCTGACTAAACTAAGCTATTCCTTTGACAAACGTCCTAATATAAAACCTGAGGGAACAGGCAAGTGGAAAAAAGAATATAACCAATGGTGCTATCGGTAAGCAATATATTGTTATTTGTGTGTATTTGTTTGATTATGATTGATTTGAGATATTTTTCTTGAATCCTTAGAATGAGTAGGAAAAAACTTTCTATAAAAGGACATTTTGAATACCTTATCAATTACTTTCAGCATCTCTATTGTGTGTTCCATGCTTTGGGTTATCTACAATTTAGGATGATTTGTGTTGTCTTTCCTCCAATGGTTTGAGAACTATGGCTGGGGACCTGGGATTGGGGGTGGGCTAGCTGGGCATGTATGGGTCCCTATGGCCAAGGGTAGCTGAGAAGGAGCCTGACCTAAACTTTGAGTATATCAAATCCTAAGCAGAGAACAAAGGTGAGGGTAGCAGTAAGCAGGAAGAGGATGTGGGCAGGGATCTTCGGTAGTCTTTGTGAAAGAACTACATCAAACAAGCAGTGAAGTGGAAAATAAGAGGTAAGTAGGATGCTTGATACAGGTACATGCTGTAGGAACTTGCTACGTGGCTAAGATGACTCCTGTACTAGATTTAGAATTTCAATACCCAGAGGATGCTAATACAATTGACATAAACAAAGTCTAGAGAAAGATGTACACCCTGGATACAGTGCTGATTCTGCCTTAAACACTGAATTTAAGTTGAATCCAGGAGAACCAGATGGTGATACCAAATAAGCAGCTGAAATATGGAATTGAAGTATGCTGGAGAGATTAGATTTCCCATTTAGATTTGGGGAGTCATCCACATGGAAGTGATAGTTAAAGCAGTAGGAATAGGATGACTCAGCAAGGGAAAATCTGAAAAGAGGGACAGCTTGAATAAAAAGCTTTAGGGATATCTAGAAGACAGAAAACAACAAGACAGTTCTGAGAAATAAACGAGGATAAATTAGAAAGGTGTGAAAAGAACATGTCCAGTGGCATGGAAATCAAACTGAAGAGGGCAAGTTTCAATAAGGACATACGAACATCAGGTACCTAGAGGAGTCAAGATAAAGAGCAAGGAGATAAGGCTACTGGTGGATTTCAGTGACAAGGGTTGGGGGCAGGGACATATAGTTATGGGTCTAGAACACGTAGACTGTGGAGAATCATAAAAAGTTTTTTAAAAAAGTTTTTAATGTTTATACATTTTAGAGAGAGAGAGAGCATGAGAAGGGGAGGGGCAGAGAAAGAGGGAGACACAGAATCCAAAGCAGATTCCAGGCTCTGAAATGTCAGCACAGAGCATGACTCAGGGCTTGGACCCACAGACCATGAGATCATGACCTGAGCTGAAGTCAGATGCTTAACCGACTGAGCCACCCGGGCACCCCAAATCATAGAGTTCTAAGTGATGAAATAGTTTTCTTTTTCCAGTTGAGAAGAGTAAGGGAGAAAGAAGCTAAGTGTTTCACTCAAAATCAAATCTAGGATGTAGGCCTAAGAATCTTCCTGCTTGTAGCTATACAACTATACCTGGGATGTTCCTGTTCCTACCTTGGATGCATGTGTCGACTTACAAGGATTTCCAATGTCAGAAATTGTCTGCTAAGTTTGGCCAACCTGATATACAAAGCCATGCAAAAGCTATTTACTATCTCATAAAGTCAGTCTTTCAGTAATACTATGTGTATTTCAAGCATACGTACATGTAAATAAAGAACAGTGGTTTTGCAGGGGTTTGAAGACTGATAGATTTTTAAAAGATCAATAAAACTATTCTTAACTAGATAGTTTGTCAACCAATAGTTATAGCATTATTTCAGGCTCAGGGGTTTATTAACGCATCGAATCTTGACTTCAAATATCAATAGTATGAACTAAATGTTTGTTTTGAGGTTGTTGTTGCTTTTATCCCTAAATCTAGCAGAGTGCCCTAGCATTGAATCCCAATGAAGCCTTAATAAATGGAGTAAATTGGCAAAGATACCTGATTTTTGTTAGTCTTAAAATTATCTTGAGAAAATAGTACTTATTGGTAAGATAGTAACAGTCAAGTCAACAAAACATCCGCTTGAGCTGCTTGATAATATTTAGTCAACAAGTATTGTGCATTTACTGCATTTCCAGAGTGCAGCAAGTTCAAAGAGTGTCTCTCTTCCAGGGCGCAGAAGCAGGCAAATGAATAATTACATTCCTGTGATAATTGTAAAAAAGTCACTATGGGGATATTTAACAAGATTCTCTAGATCCTCCTTCAGGACTCCAGGCAAGACCTTCTGAAAGAGGCAACATTTTAGCTGTTTGTTATTGGAGTATTTAGCACTTCAAATAATATTAATGTGTGAGGAAAAAATTGTCAGATAAACCCTTGGGTAAAAAGAGGGTATTCCAAGAAGACAGAACAACATATTTGCAGGTACTGAGGAGAAAAGAGAAAAGAAAAACAAAACAAAATTAATATTTATTAAATGCTAAATAAAGGCCAGGAATTTGCAAAGTTCATTATCTTATTTGCCCCTTAGAACAATCCTATTTATCTTTTTCTTTTATAGCTGAGAATGTATAGTCTCAGAGAAGTTAAATAACTTTTTTGAAGCCACACAGCTAACAATTGAATTGCCAGGACTTGAAATCAAGTCAGTTGACCAGGCAGGCCAAAAGTTTAACCACTATTCTACATCTGCATTAGAATAACTGTAAGTGGTTCAGGAAAGCAGGAGTCCAGTGTGCATGCAGTAGGTAGTAAAGAAAAGACTGGAAAGACAGATTGAGGCAGAAAGTCGAGATCTGAGTGCACCAAGAATTAGGAGATTTTTTCCTGAGGGCAATAGGAAGCTGTTGAAGATTTAAGCAGAGTAATGGAATGATTGGATTGGTATTGTAGAATGATTGCTCTCTACATACATACGATGCATCGGAGGGAGAACAAGCATAGAGGATTGCCTCAAAAGACGTTAAACAAAAGTAGTAATGGACTAGAGGTAGTAATTTAGACTGAGAGATGAATGGACACTGTATGGATACCTAGGATGTACAATCAACAGAACTCGGAAGCTCGTTGGTGTAAAATATGAGAAAATAAGAAGCAATGAAGATGCCTTGGTTTCTCTTGGTTGGTCGGGTAGTTTAGAGCATTTTTAACCAAACTGAGAACCACTCAGAAGGACCACATTTTACCAGAAGGAAATCAGCTCTGTTTTAAACATGTGGTTTTCAAAGTGAAAAATATCAAGTAGACAATTGAACAGACTGTGCTTTCTGGTGTATCCTCTACTATCTTTCCATTCTTATCTCTTATTGGTCTACCTTTGCTCTTTATGTTCCAGCCATTCTGAGTCTGTGATTCTCTAAACAAGCCCTGCTCTTTCAATACTAGATATTTGCATATGGCTTTCCTTTAAAGAGAGTGCCCTCTCTTGTGCCCTTTTAGTACTTCATGCATACATCTATTAAAATTCATCGCATTTTATTGTTATTATATATTTACCTATCTGCTTCCTTCATTCAATATAAGCCCCTATATAAGTGGTGCTCATTTCCAAAAACCCAGCTCTTAAAATTGTTATTGGTATGTAACAGGTAAGCATGTTGGTTGAACTCATAAATTGCTTTAGGAAATCGGGATTAGAAAGACAGATATGACATCATCAGTAAATAGTTGCTTTAATAAAAATAATATTTGTTATAGGGGCACCTGGGTGGCTCAGTCGGTTAAGCAGCTGACTTCAGCTCAGGTCATGATCTCACGGTCTGTGAGTTCGAGCCCTGCGTCAGGCTCTGTCCTGACGGCTCATCAGAGCCTGGAGCCTGCTTCAGATTCTGGGTCTCCCTCTCTCTCTGCCCTTCCCCTGCTCATGCTCTGTCTCTATGTCTCTCAAAAATAAATAAAAACATAATAATAATATTTGTTATAAAAGCAATTGGTCATCATAGTTGAGGGCATGACTCTGGTGCTAGACTACCTGGAATAGAAGTTTGGTTCCATAGCTATCAGCTTTGTGAATTTTGGACATGTTATTTAACTTCTCTGATATTTGGTGTCCTTATCTGTAAAATGAAGATAATAGTATTATCTATTCATAAGGCATTTGTGGTGATTAAATAAGTTAGTACATATAATGTATAACAATATCTAATATGTCAGAGACCTCAGAAATTAGCTATTAATTTCCTAATTGGTCAGGACAGGTTTTAATCATATGATAGATATCAGTCACAAATTTTACTTTATTTCTCTCCCAAGATTGTGTTTCCCTTTTCTTAGGATCTAAGAGAACAAAAAATGTTATTTGCTTAACAATGAATAATGCTCTTCACCACCCAGCTCTGAGGGAAGTAGAATTTAGGTTACTTTCATTTAGATAAAATGGTTGTCATTAAAGTGTAAATAGTATCCCATTAATCTTCACAGTAGTCTACCAGAAAGCTGGATGATAAATATATCCCCATTTCCCTCTTTTAAAATGTATTGATGCAAGAGATATTTGAATCATTTACATAATTAAAAAATCACAATACAAGATAGGTAACAGATCTGGATTTATTTCAAAATAAAATGTTTTATTTCTGAACTCTTGCTTCTTAAAGTCTTTTCTTACCAATCACCAAAGATCAAATTTCTCGGTAGTTTTGAATAAGGATTACATCATTTTCAAAGATATTGATTATATATTTATAATTATATATAATTTTTATAAGTAAAGATGATATGAGGATTTATGTTTAGCATCACTTTACATCCCCATGAAGAGTTCCCAAAGGTATGCAAATGAAGAAATCTGGGGGCACCTGAGTGGCTCAGTTGGTTAAGCATCCAACTCTTGATATCAGTTCAGGTCATGATCTCAAGTTCATGAGTTGAAGCTCCTCCACCATGTCAGTGTGGAGACTGGGATTCTCTCTCTCTCCCATGCTCTCTCTCTCTCTCTTAAAATAAATAAACTTTAAAAAGGAAGTCTGGGCATTTTAAAAGATGTAAAAACCAATTAGCTAGTATTTCTCTTTTTATATGTTGTAACAATGGATGTGGGCTATAAGAATAGAAAGTTGTGAACTTTCAATGCAATTATAATTAGATCAAGATGTTAATACATTCTTCAGATTAGTGACTTATTCATGACCAATTTACATATATTTCTGTGGAGGGTACCCCTTGACAACAAATTCATTTAATATTATCATCCTGACTCAGTAATAAATTAAGATGTTCCATTAAAATACTAGCTCCAGGGGCGCTTGGGTGGCTCAGTCGGTTAAGCGTCAGACTTCTCAGCTCAGGTCATGATCTCACGGTTTGTGAGTTCGGGCCCGCATCAGGCTCTGTGCTGATGGCTCAGAGCCTGGGGCCTGCTTCGGCTTCTGTACCTCCTTCTCTCTCTGCCCTTCCCCCGCTCACGCTCTGTCTCTACGTCTCTCAAAAATAAATAAACGTTAAAAAAATAAAATAAAATAAAATACTAGCTCCACACCAATTATTAGTACCTTTTAAATAAAAACACAATATGAAGAACTTATCACATATTGGATATATTATTTTGACATTTTTAGTGAAATATAAGAACTAAAATTTTTTTAAAATAACATATTGGCCCATTGTGACCACACAGAACAGTAATATAGGTGATTAGTCAGTCTATCCATTTATATTCTGTGTTTTACTTTGAATAACAAATCAATTCTCAAAAGTTCTAAAGAATCAGAGAAATATAAATATTTTCAATTTGAGAAGAAACAAAGTTAATTTAAATATTTTTGTCTACAGGGACACCTGGGTGGCTTAGTCAGTTAAGCATCCAGCTTCGGCTCAATTCATGATCTCATGGTTCATGAGTTTGAGCTCCGCATTTGGCTCTGTGCTGACAGCTCAGAGCCTGGAGCCTGTTTCAGTTTCTGTGTCTCCCTCTCTCTCTGCCCCTCCTCTGCTCATGCTCTGTATCTCTATGTATTTCAAAAATAAATAAATGTTAAAAAAATATTTTAATAAATACTTTTGTCTACAAAGAAATCCACTGAGCACGTCCCAAAAATACTAGACTTTTCAGATGGATGTTTCTGATAATTAGATGATTACATTATCATTATGAAAAAACAAATGAAATCTAGGCAGTTGTAGAGTCTTTCAGGCCCTTTTTTTAATGACAAAAATGTAAGAACACTCTTTTGGGGACAGCAAAAGAGTATGCTAGACTAGACAGTAAACATCTTAACATCGAATATCAATGGACTATTACAGCAATGTTCACGTAAACCTATCAAATTCATGTCATTATGAAATTGTCATCATTAGACCATTTGTCTTGCTAACTTATTTGCTATAATTTTTAACATTCGGAGAACTATTTCAAAAGAGACTTGGCTTAGATAAAGGTGTTTCCCTCCCTCGAGAGACAATATCCTTAGAAATTTGTAAGTCTTAAGTTTTTCAATGAGAAAAAAATTGGTGATATTTTTAATGCACAATTACTAGCCAGCAATCAGAGCATCAAATGGACACGAAGTGAAGTTATCATTTAAGCAGGAAAGAATAGAATTGACATAAAGAACAAAAAATCCACCCTGAGGGCTGATTCTAGAAATATATAAAGATAATTTAGGTAAAATAATGACAGAGAAAATTAAACACATGAGTGTTAGAGAAAAGGCTAGCAATAACCTGTCCAACCTAGTTTCCTAATGGATGCGCTAAGGACTTCAAACTCTGACTAATGCTTTAAACTTTTATTATATGCTGTAAAAGCATCTGCCCATTATTAAGCAAGCATTAGAAAATTTGGGGCGCTGGGGTGGTTCACTCAGTTAAGCATCTGACTTCAGCTCATGTCATGATCTCATGACTCATGGGTTTGAGCTCCGCTTCGGGCTCTATGCTGATAGCTCAGAACCTGGAACCTGCTTCAGATTGTGTCTCCCCCTCTGTCTGCTCCTCTCCTGCTCACGATCTCTTTCTGTCTCCCAAAAAAATAAACATTTTTTAAAAATTAAAAAAGAAGAAAATTAGTGAATCAACACTATAAAATTAGAAGAGTATTATTTAAAGCAGTGCCATATCTTCTTCATAATATTTAAGAAATAAAAGGAAAACCAGAAGGGAAAAAGCCTCTGTGAATTTCCATTTTGGAGAGTTTGTGACTCCTACTTGAAAAGATTATTAATGATGAGAACAATATAATAATGATGATTTGAAATGCCTATTTGAAAGTACAAAAGAATAGGGAAATCCCTAGGGTCAAACATGAAGATGTTGGAAAAACATAGTTCAAGCCGCAGCTCTCCACTGAAGACCTTTGCCAATACCAGCCATTGTATTTTAATGACTGCAAAGAAAACAAAAGACAGGGATACAAAATCATGCATGTAAGTTGAAACTGAGACACCACTGAAGCCAGGATCCTTGAAAAGTTATTCCTTTAATATAGAGGGTTAGGGAAGAGTCAAGGAAAAAGTGGAAGACAGGGAAAGATACCTATCTAAGCCTGTGTTCTGGAGAGAAAAGTAATTCCCTAGAAAAAATAAAAACATAATTTTGCCTTTTGGCAGGTTTAGAATTTCAACTTTTACTCTCTGGTTGGTTCTATACACATAAGATAATGAGTTAATTGATGAGGTCCCAGATTAATAGAACTCTTGAGTTCATGGATGAAGTGAAAACAAATGTCTCTTCATAGAACCAAGCCTTACAGCATTCCCATAGATTGAAATTGGCCAAATAAAAGTTCACAGTCTAAAATTATAGAAAACTTAAGGATACAGTCATCAAGTTGTCTTAGAAGAAACAACTTTCAGAAAATTATATCCTCAAGTGCTTCTGATATTTCCAAATTATTAAAAAGTAATATAAAATATATGTTAGAAATGGTTATAAAACAGAGTATGCAAAATATGTGCAAAAAAATATAAGATGCTGTGAATGATTGTACAGGAGAATAAGAGCCTCGAATGTAGCAGAGGCAGTGGGAATGGAGAGACCAGGTCAGATGAAAGGGCATTTTAGGGGACTGAATTTAATACCTATCATATGAGGGAAACACAACAATTAATGTGAATTTTATGTCTCCTTATAAAAATACTCTCAACGAAATCATTCTATTATTCTGGACTCTATAAGGGTAGGCAGATGTGATTGTCCTGACTTTGCATCTAATCCTTTGCATACTTCCTGAATGATCTGTTCTTTCTTCATCTCTGAGATCTACTCTTCTTGATTTTAAATTAAAAAGTATGCCTAGAATAATAAGAAAGAGCTCTAACCTGATTTTTAGAATAACTGAAGTTGTGTAGATCTGTCTCAACCATATTCTAATAGCAACACTAAAATCCAGGGACTAGACAGTGCTACTCAATATGCAGGCCATGGAGAGGTACAAATCTATGAACTGTTTGCTATTTTTCAGGGACAAAATGAAGAGCATGTGACAGAATGTAAGATAAATATATCACTAAGCACACTGTGTAGTTAAGCTGACATTTCTTTAAAACAAGAATTTTTTTTTAATTGAGGTATACTTAACATATAGTGTTACCTTCAGGTATATAATATAGTGATTTAATGATTCTATACACTACCCGGTACTCATCACAATAAGTGTCCTCTTAACCCCTTCACCAATTTCACCCATCCCTCCCATATCCCCTCTGGCAAACTGCCAGTTTATTCTCTGTATTTGAGAGTCTGGATTTGTTTGGGGTTTTTTTTGTCTCTTTTTTATTTCTTAAATTCTACATAGGAGTTAAGTTATTGTATTTATCTTTCTCTGACTGGCTTATTTCACTTAGCATTATATTCTCTAGATCCATCCATATTGCAAATAGCAAGATTTCGATTTTGTATGGGCCTGTAATATTCCCTTATACACACACACATCACATCTTCTTTATCCACTCATCAGTCAATGAACATGGCAGCTGCTTTCACATCTTGGCTACTGTAAATAATGCTGCTGTATACACACACACGCACACACACACACACACACATACCACTCTTCTTAATTCATTGGTCTGTGGATGGACAGTTGGGTTGCTTCCATATCTTGGCTATTGTAAATAATGCTTCAATAAATATAGGATGCACATATCTTTCCAAATTAGCTTGTTTTCTTTGCTTAAATGCTCAATTATGGAATTACTAGATTATATGTTAATTTCATTTTTAAATTTTTGAGGAATCTCCATACTGCTTTCCACAGTGGCTGTACCAATTTGCCCTTGTAGTCAGTCTGTTCAAATTTTCTATTTCTTCCTCAGTTTTGGAAGCTTATGCATTTCTGGGAATTTATCCATTTCTTCTAGGTTGTCTAATTCATTGGCCACAAAACAAGTCTCAATAAATTAAAAAATGTTGAAATTATACCATGCAGCTTTTCTAAAATGGTATGAAACTAGAAAGAAATTGTAAGAAAAAATCTGGAAGGAACACAAATACATGAAGGTAAATAACATGCCACTATACAGTGAATGAGTCAACCAAGAAATCAAAGGAAATCAAGAAAGTACATGGAGGCAAATGAAAATGAAAACACAGTGATTCAAAATATTTGGGATGGAGCAAAAGCTTTAAGAGAGAAGATTATAGCAATTCATGCCTCCCTCAGAAGCAAGAAAAATCTCAAACAACCTAACCTTACATCCAAAAACAGGAAAAAGAGGAAGAAAAAAATCCAAAGGCAGTAGGAAAAAAGATATAATTAAATCAGAGCAAAAGTAAATGAAATAGAAATTTAAAAACAATAGAACAGGTAAAAAAAAAAAAAAGAACCAGTTCTTTGAAAAGATAAATAAAACTGATAAACATTTAGCTACATTCCTCAAAAAAAAAACTCAAAATGGAGGAGAAACAACTGACATCACAGAAATACATAGGATTATAAGAGAGTATTATGAAAAATTGTAACAAGACCCTTGATGAAGGTAACTGTGTCCCATTTATATCCTGACATGAGCCCCTTATCTCACCAAGGAACAGCACCTTGAGTAGCGTTACCCTGGACACCACAGAAATTAGATATGTTTGCATATTGTACATGTTCAGTAGGTTTTTGTTGAATGAGAACTTTAACTCAATGCCCAGTGTTATAAACATGCAAAAGTTAACAAGAGATATTTTATAAAATGTTTTACTTCAACATTTCATTACTATACTACTATACTACTACCTAGTACACTGGTAATTAAGATTGTTAAAATCCTTTCAGAGGAACAATTTTTAAATACCCTCAAAAGGAATATTGCCTTCAAAATATTATGACTAATTGGTCTGATTCAAGCTATTTATTCCTAAAATTAATGATGACATGCTCACTGTGGCAGAATTGTGCCATGTTACTTTTACTAACAGTCTTATGAAAGGTGAAAAAGCTAAAGACTATCCCACTAAGTGAGAACTTGGTCCTTATTGCTAATTGTTTAATCAGTGGCTAGCTGACAGCTGATTCATCTGAATCTCTTACATCTGTACTATTGAGGTGTTTTTTTTGTTTATCTATGCAAAGGAGGATAAGGTGTTTCTACCATATAAATTGTTCTTCCATTTCTCTTCCAGGGAAGGGAATCTTTGAGTCTTTAAACATTGCATGGTTCTGGTATCCCACTTTGAGCTGTGGAATACAAAGACTATTTTAATGTTAAGTAATAGAAAAAGAGACCTTTGGTTGATTTAAGATTTTTTTATTTGAAGTAGAGAAAGTGGCAACTCCTTTTAGTATAACGGTATTGTGGTATAACTCACAGACATACTGTAGTTAATATGTTAAATGAGAGGAATAGCTCACAGCCAAGATGGACACAGCTCTCTCAAGCAGACTGGGGCCAGCTATCCTATTGAACAAGTAACATTACATTAAATAAAATTACCTTCAATCCTGTAGGATTACAAGATAAGGGCTTTAAAATCACCAGAGCACCCATACTCTTTAAGTGTGAGCTAAAAGGGGAGGGGAGAGAACAACTTTACAATGAAGAAAATTGACAAACATTACCACAGCCAGGTGACTAAGGACAACTTTGATAGTGATCAATCATGTTGACAGTATGTACACTTGATGTGAGACGATAAAAAAACGGCATTGTACTATTACAATCTTCCTCCCCAAAACTCAGTTTAATCATGAGAAAAACATCAGACAAATCCAAATAGAGTACATTCTATAAAATTCTACCTGACCTACTTATCAAAACTGTCAGAGTTATCCAAAACCAGCAAAGTTTAGGAAGTTATTATAGCCAAGAGGATTCGACATGAATGTAATTAGTATCCCAGATAAGATCCTAGAATAGAAAAAGGATATCTGGCAAAAACAAACAAACAAAAGGAAATCTGAATAAAGTATAGACTTTAATAATATATTAATAATGATTCATTAATTGTTATAAGACTACTATACTAAGGTAAGATGTTCATAACGGGGGAGTCTAAGTGCAGGGTATTTAAGAACTCTGTATTATCTTCACAAATCTTCTGTAAATTCATAGCTTTTCTAACAAGCAAAATTTACTTTAAAAATCAGTAAAGGGGTGCCCGGGTGGCTCAGGTGGTTAATCATCTGACTCTTGATATTGGCTCAGATCATGATCTCATTGTTCATTAGAATGAGCCACACATCAGGCTCCATGCTGACATGCAGAGCCTACTTGGGATTCTCTCTCCCCAATAAATGTTTTAAAAAAATCAGTAAAGAGAAATCACTGTATACATCATGATAACTGAAGTGACTTGAGATAGTGCAATCAAAAGGAATTTCATGTCAAGAATTGGTTATATAAGAGACGGAAGAGCTAAGAAACCAAAAAGAAAAGATGCTACCACCAATCTGAGTGCTGGAGGGTCAAAGAAGAGAGGTGGCATTAGCAGAGTTCAGGAGCTGGCCACCTGGAAGAAGCTAGAATAATAGTGGGCCTGTCCAGGGAGAGCTGGGCCTACAGAAGGAAGGACAATCTGGTGAGTAACTGGAGCCACGAGCACGGGGCAAATAGTACAGAAAGAAAAGAGGAGAAATGTTTTGGCTGCTTCTCCCCTTCCACTTTCTAGACTTTGGCCAGGGCCTCTGATCAACTTACCTAAAAGCCATGCGGGGCATGGAAGCCTGGGAAATGTGGTTATTTAAGATCGAGAACTTTTTACTCACTTCCTATCCTCACTTTCTTACGTGTGTATTCCCTCTTATATTATTCAGGATTACCATTTCTCTTCATTCGTAGTTTAGCAGTTTTATTTCATACACTTTATGTTCTTTAATCAACTATGAAACTTTCTTGAATTATATTTCCTCAAAAGAGCTCAGTCACCTCACTGAAAAAAGTCAAAAAAAAATTCCTTAGCTTAATATAAACATCCTGAAACAGAAAGTTTTGAAAAAGACCTTTGCTCTTCTGCTAGTTCTTTGAAATAGAGAAAAACAGAGGAACTCCATGATCAGAGACCAGTTGAATATTATGGATTTCCCCAGTATGGCCAAACGTATTGAGTGTCTGGGATTAAGCAGCATTTTGAAAGGAAGAAAGTGCGTCAGTGGTTTTGATGAGTAGAGCACTTCAGAAAGAACACGATGCAAAAGCTTTCTTTGATGATTAAAGTTAAAAGATATCGCAGTTTTGGCCAAATTTTTAATTCTATTAAGTTAGAGGAAATATTAAATCATCCATGGATTTAACTTTTTTTTAATGCTTATCCATTTTTGAGAGACAGAGCATGAGCAGGGGAGGGTCAGAGAGAGGGAGACACAGAATCCAAAGCAGGCTCCAGATTCTGAGCTGTCAGCACAGAGGCTGACACGGGGCTCAAAACCATGAATGTAAGATCATGGCCTGAGCCGAAGTCAGATGCTGACTGAGCCACCCAGGCACCCCAGACCATATGTGGATTTCTAACTCAAGCTTTCAGTTAAGAGACTGAGTGGGTTATGTTGTGATCCATCATGTCTAAATCAAGACAAGGCACTCCGAAGAAGAACTTCTTTCCTGCAGTGTTTGCTGACATTGTCTTCCCAGAACTCTTGTTGGAAGCTCTTAGAGTTCTTTCCATAGAAGGAATTCCTTACACCCAGAAAATGGAAGACAAAGTTAAATCTATGGAACCATAGTTAAAAATAAATCAATACCAGTGCCAAATTAGAGATTTAAGTATACAAAGCTAGGCATACAGCCTTTTAACCAACAAGGAGTTGAATGGCACTATTATATATTTAATTCAAAGACTGTTGTTAGATACCCATGAGCTGGAGCACAAATTTTAGGGTATTTTTTCTTTCCCAGGAGACTAAAATCATAGCAATGAGGGTAAGAAGCCAATTTAACTCTCAGAATTAATTCAGCATCACCAAGGATGTCATCATTACTTTGCAACATGCCATGGGAAGTTTAACAATGTGATTGAATCAGAATGGTTGTGCTCCCCAAATTAAGAGAAAATAAATGCACTTTACTACCATGTCCAGGACAGCAACGGCCACCTTCACGTGAGTAAGGATAGGGGGAAGGGTGTGCACAATAGCAGAGGTGTATGACCTTAATCAGATCTATGAGAGGGAAAGCAGAACAGATGCCTTGAAAATGCTTACTGGTTTTTAGATGTGAATGTGACATTAGCCATCAACAAGATTTATATGTAGCCTAAAATCTCTCCTACTAGAAAACTTAATCTTAGTATAAGAAGCAATGACTTTTTCTGCCTGTGTTCCCCTGTTTCCAAAGAGTATGTCAACACAGACTAAAGATACGTTAAATGTTTTAGCTAGAAGATATTTCTCTTTCTGAATCTCTAAAGAGAGCTTTTGACTCTTCACTTTCCCATCCATCCTGCATGCTGCCTCCAGCTTAATCTACCTAAAAAGTAAGCAAACAAAAACCATATACATACTGAGTAAAACACCTAGACTTTGAGAAGAGAAAAAAATAATTTTGATCTGTATTATATTGCAGCATATATTACATTTTTGTCTTTTCATTCTGGGCACTAGAATTGTGACTGCATTTGTCGATTGGGGTCAGAGTCCCAACTGGTCATTTTTTCACAACCACCTGTGCTGGAGGTGGAGCTGGAAACTCTGGATAGACACTGGGGAAGAGTATGAACAAGAATGGGGTTTTGGAAGTCTAGGAACTGGAATCCTTCCCAAGATCAGAAGCAAGAGGTGGTTGCTATTATGGCAAAGAATAGGAGATAGAAAGCCTTGCCGGTAGAGCTAAACCAGAAACAGTATAGGAGAGAGATAATCCAAATGCAGGGCAATCATCAAGAGGCTAGTCCGGAAAGGGTAGAAGGCAAAGATTAAAGTCAGTTAATTCATTAAAGTCATGAATTTATAACCATCTCAAGAAAAACTCAAGATTAAAACTGTGTATGGGCAGGGGTAAGGTAGAAAGAGCAGCTGGTAGAATGGAGCACAGATTGCGAAGCAAGAAACGGTGAAAGGCAAAGGGAGCACCTGATCAGTCGCCTCACACAACGTTTGCATTTGAGGCTTGCTTCTATGATTAGCAAGTGCAGTGGTTCTCAAAGTGTGGTCCCCAGCCCAGCAGCAATGGGCTCACCTGGGACCTGTTAGACATGTTAATTCTTGGGCCCGTCTCAGAACTACTCAATCAGAAACTGGGCCTCTGGTCATGGCCTACAATCTGTGCTGTAATACGGCCTCCAGGTGATTCTGGTGCTTACTACAATTTGAAAACCACTGGGTTAATAGGTGAGACTAGTTTAAAAGCAGAAGGTAGAGTGCACTATAGAAAAGCTCGAAGAGATTCTTTTACTTGGAAATTTAAGTAATTTCACATTTCAAAATAACAAGTTCCATGTATTAAATGGTGTGCCAGAGCTCTTCTTTGTCCCTTCTGATCCACTCCACTCTTTTCTACCCTATTTTGTGCCCTGAGAAAGAAAATCTGTTTTGATTAGCATCAAAGGGCTCTGGCTTCTTCTTGATTCAGCTCATGGGGAGTTCTAGCACGCAGTGAAAAGAGTACTAGAATTATAGTAGTGCCTATGGGTCCCCTACAATCCACCCACACCTTTGTGGAATAAGTTTTTTAAATAAACCACTTTGGCAATAAACTCTCCATAAATAAACCAAAGTAACGTGTAATATGTGTTTTTTATTGGGACTTTCTATAACACTTAGGCACCTCTTCGGTTTCCCTAAACCCGCAGCTGCTTGCTCTCTTCCTCAGTTGCCTCCAAACTCAACCATCTCACTGCTGGGATTTCTGTTGCCTATGACCAACCACCTATCCTAGAAAAGTGGGGGCCTGGAGAGCCCTTTCCTCTAGAACAGTTAGGTTGACCAGCCACACGCCTAGAGTTTCAGATTCCTCCTACTCCTTCTAGGCTTCACTGACACACCATATCACAGGGATTGAAATATGACATCCCAGATAACAACGGAAAGGACCAAGTAATGAAATGAATCCCAGAGGTTGAAGTAGTTGACCAGTGGGAAGTGGCAGAATGGAGGGAGCTAGGCAGATTAATTCCCTCTCTTCTATGGATTACTCTGATGCATGTTTTTTTCCAGCCACAAGTCTCCCAGGCTAAACATAAGTACCTCCAAAAAATATTCTGTGTTCTTAACGGCTTATGGTGCAGTGGCAGCCAGCATAGTCAAGTATAACTTCCTAACACTTCTCATTTTTCGTTGTGTCACATTCCTCTCTCTCACTTTGCTGCCTTAGGTTTGCAAAGTCCAAAAGAAAACATAGTGCTTTCAGCCTAGCTTAAGGCCCTGTGACACAGAGATCCCTGGTTAAAACATTCCCAACTATTACAATAGGTAACATAACCACGAATGCAGAGGAGACAATAAAGTAAAATAGCATACAAACGAAACTTCTTAGTCATTACTTCCTAGCCTTCCTGACTAGTTAGTATAGACTCTACTAGATGAGTCTAAGAAATTTCATCTTAGTTCTGTTCAAAGTTTCCTAAACTTCACTGTCCTATGTTGCATAGTTACTAGTCTGCTGTGCTCTATATTATCTCTACTGGCATGGATACTTCCGTGGATTCAGGTATTTGTCCTGATTACAGTGTGTTGTCAATTTCTTTGTATTTATTTAAAACCCATGCATCAATATATAGCTTTTATTAATTGATTAGTAAGGTGAAATTAAAGTTGCCACCACATCAGATTTAAAGAATCCTATCATTGCCCAAAGACTTCAGATTAATCATTAGTCCAGCCTCATCAATATAATGTTTGCCTTAGATCCTGAAGCCTTTAATCTCTGTTGACCATACATGCTGTAATTCTGTAACAAAATTTTGACAGAAATAAATAAGGGAGAAATGATATAATAAATTTGTATATTTTAAACGGTAAAATATTAGCTTAATAGGGATATAAGAAAACAATATAATTGCAATGTTTTCATAAATAATGCCAGGATATATGATTAATTTGTTGCTACTGCTACCAATGATGTTTTTTTCAAACCATTACCTAATGCTTAAAAGAAAACTATACTTCTCTGGACTTGAAAGTATAGAAGGCTATAATTGGACTTTCTTTGATTACTCAGGATTCCAAGGAGTTTCAGGGCCATGATTGTGAAGATCATCTCACAGTAGAATAAATGTCTTCATGTTTAAAAATGAGGTAACACTATGTTTGGTAAACAATGATGTACTACGCAAATATAAGATATAAATGCCACTTACACAGATATTGGACAGTAATTAAGAATGTTCAGCGTATGGCAATAATTGTTTAATAATTATTGAAAAATAGAAACAAAAAAGAAATGCAGAAGGAAAAATGTTAGTTTATAAAGTTCTGTTTTGTTGAATTCTTATTAGTTGATGAACAGGTGTAATAACTAGTGCTTTATAACTTATAACTTATTCATTTTTTCCTTTTTTTAACGTTTATTTTTGAGAGAGAGAGAGAGAGCGTGAGTAAGGAAGGGGCAGAGAGAGAGAGGGAGACACAGAATCTGAAGCAGGCTCCAGGCTCTGAGTTGTTAGCACAGAGCCTGATGCGGGGCTTGAACTCATGAACCATGAGATCATGACCTGAGCCAAAGTCAGACACTTAGCCGACTGGGTCACCCAGGCACCCCAACTTATAACTACTAGTTAGAACCCTGGTTTGCAAACTATGCCGCACGGAATCAGAGTGATTTTCAGAGATTCTGAGTCAATATAGTATTCTCTCTCAAATGACATTTCAACTGCCTGAAGAAACAGATTAGCACTAAAGTTCTTAGAAAATGTCAGTTAAAAATACTACACTGCAATAATGATGTGGCAATGTGGGTTCACTGTCTGCAGTGAATGCACTCCTCTTGTGGAGATCTGACAGAGGGGAGACTGTGTGTATGTGTGTGCAGGGAATATATGGGAACTCCATACTTTCTGTTCAGTATTGTTGTGAACCTAAACTTCTTTTAAAAACTTAATAAACAATAAATAGAAAAAATTATACTGCCTAAGAGAGTTTGAAACTACTGATTATGAGCATTTTGTTGGCTTTTTACTTTCACAAATGAATCAATGGCTATTTTTAGAAATAAGCCTAAGAGTGGAAAGATTTTCCCTAAGAGTTGAAAAAAAAAGTAAAAATTGGAAATTTGTGTATATAGAAACAAACACCAAATTTAGATGAAGAGAAGTAATTTACAAACTAAATTTTGAGCAGTTACATATAGATGAGGTAGTATAAACAATACTTGGGGAAAAGTCTTCAATTTGATTATCCTGTCAGATTTTTTTACCTTGATGATAAATAATCCTGAGTCGATATAGTATTCTCTCTCAAATGACATTTCAACTGCCTGAAGAAACAGATTAGTACCAAAGTTCTTAGGAAATGTCTATACCTAAGGCATAGATAATAAAATCAAAAGAATGGAAAATTACCCAGTGACTTAGAATTTTTACTGTTAATATTTATGATAAACATCTAAGCAATGAGTTCCAGCTTCGGTTGAAATAGAAATAGATGACATTTAATAAAATTAAGCTAATTTTAATTTTAATTTCAAATCGACTCATTAAGCAACTTAAATGAATCAATTTATCTTCATCAAATCTTAATGAATCTTTCAGTGTACACTGAAGTCTTTAGTAACATGACTTCATTCCAAATATTCTTCTTTTATTTAAGTTAATTTATTTGAGAGAGAGAGAGAGAGAGGGAGGGAGGGAGGGGCAGAGAGAGGGAGACAGAGAATCCCAAGTAGGCTCTACAGTGTCAGTGCAGAGTCAGACACGGGGTTTGAATTCCTGAACAATAAGATCATGACCTGAGCTGATATCAAGAGTCAGATACTTAATCAACTGAGCCACCCAGGTGCCCCCAAATATTCTTCTTTTAATAGAAGTTTTTATAACTAGTCATTTTTAATAGACAATGTGAGTCCAATGTATTTAAAAATGACAACATAAAATACTATTGGCCCTAAATATAAATATATATTCATATATATAAATTTTATATACATAAATATATATATATTTATATACACACAGTATATATACACATATATATATTTATATACACACGGTATATATATATATATATATATATATATATACATATATTTATATATATGTACATATATATTTCATTCTAATTTTTCTACTTGGGCAAGGTTTGCTCTGAAGGTGATTCAGAATGAATTTGGATTGGGATCCTCACAGTTCACACAGAGCAGAATAGCATGTATTGTTGATATTCAATAATGATCTACCATTATCTGTGTTCCTAATAGCAGGTGAAGCAGGGCTTGCTTTAAAGAAAAAGTGCTATTGAGACTCACACACTTATTTTACATCCATCATCAGAATGTGTTCTGTCTATCTAGTGTATTCCCACGGCTCCTACACCTAGCTGCTTGCCCAAATTATGTGACTTCTTACAGCAAAAAACAAAACAAAACAAAACAAGAAAACAAACAAAACAACAAGTCTAAATTTAAATAAAGGAGCCCATGAAAAAGAAAGCTAATCAATCCTTTTAACGATAATTTTGTGTGTAGAAAAATAACATCTATATAGAAAGGCCCACAAGTCATACATGTACAGCTCAATGATTTATCACAATGTGAACCTGCCCATGTAACTGTAACCTGTGAAGAAATAGCCATTCGAGTTAACTGAATAATCTGGGTTCCAGTTTCAGATGGTGACAAAGGAAGACTGAACTCCCCTCCTCCACAGAACATACCAAATGCACATATTAATAGAACAATTCCTCCTGAAGAACCCAGGGCTGACTAAATAGTTTCTGAACAACTAAAGACAGAGAGAACTGCAAGAGAGATGAAGGCACACCACAGTTTAGAAGAGGAACTAGCATAAAAGCCATGGGTCCAAACAGCCAGCAAAAGGCACCAAATACACAGTCTCCACAGGAGTCATCATACATAAGACCACTTCTTCAATGTTAGAAGTTTCACTAGGTACATAAAAACAAATCCACAGGATCCACTGAAACTAACACAGGAAGTCAAGCAAAACTAGGAGACACAGGAATATGCTTTAAAATAAGGAACAAGAAAAAACCTTCAGAAAATAAACTAAATGAAACAGAAGTAAGTAATATGCCTGGTAGAAAATTCAAAGATATAAAGATACTGGGGCGCCTGGGTGGCTCAGTTGGTTAGGCGGCCGACTTCAGCTCAGGTCATGATCTCACGGTCTGTGAGTTCGAGCCCCACGTCGGGCTCTGTGCTGGCGGCTCAGAGCCTGGAGCCTGCTTCTGATTCTGTGTCTCCCTCTCTCTCTGCCCTTCCCCTGCTCATACTCTGTCTCTATGTCTCTCAAAAATAAATAAACGTTAAAAAAAAAAAAGTTTTAAAAAAGATACTCACTGGGCTGGAGAAATAAGTGGAAGAATTCAGCGAGACCTTCAATAAAGAGATAGAAAAATACTCGAAAGAACCAATAAGAGTTGGAGTATATGATAAGTAAAATAAAAAACACACTAGAGGAAATTAATGAAAATCACACTAGAGGATACAGAAAAACACATCAGCAATCTAGAAGAAAGAATAATGGAAAGCACACAAGCTCAACAGCAAAAAAAAATAATTTTTTAAAAAGAGGATAGGGGCGCCTGGGTGGCTCAGTTGATTAAGCGGCTGACTTGGTCTCAGGTCATGATCTCGCGGTCTGTGAGTTCGAGCCCCGCGTCAGGCTCTGTGCTGAAAGCTCAGAACCTGGAGCCTGTGTTCTGATTCTGTGTCTCCCTCTTTCTCTGCCCTTCTCCTGCTCACGCTCGGTCTCTATGTCTCAAAAATAAATAAACGTTAAAAAAAAATTAAAAAAAAAAAAAAGAGGATAAATTTGGGGCACCGGGGTGGCTCAGTCGGTTAAGAATCCAACTTCGGCTCAGGTCATGATCTTGCCTAGAGTTTGAGCCCTGCATCGGGTTCTGTGTTGACAGCTCAGAGCCTGGAGCCTGCTTCAGATTCTGTGTCTCCCTCTCTTTCTGCCCCTCCTCTGCTCACACTCTGTCTGTATGTCTGACTCTCTCTCTCTCAAAAATAAACATTAAAAAAAATTTTTTTAAACGAGGATAAATTAAGGGATCTCTTGAAAAACATCAAGCAAATAAACATTCATATTATAGGGGTCCCAAGAGAAGAAGAAAAAGAGAAGACTTAGTTGAAGAAGTGATAACTGAAAACTGCCCCTAACCTAGAGAGAGAAATAGACATCCAAATCCAAGAAGCACAGAGTTCCAAACAAGATAAACCCAAGAAGGACCATACTATGACACACAATAACTAAACTGTTGAAGGTCAAAGACACAGAATCTTAAAAGAAGCAAGAGAAAAACAAAAAAAAAAAGGTACCTATAAGGGAAAACCAATTGCTGATTTTTCAGTTGCAATTTTGCAGCCCAGAAAGGAGTAGCATGATATATCAAAGAGCTGAAAGAAGAAAACCTACATGGTGTCTGGGTGGCTCAGTCAGCTTAGGGTCTGACTTCATCTAAGGTTATGATCTCATAGTTTGTGGGTTTGAGCCCATGTTGCACTCTGTGCTAACAGTTCCGAGCCTGAAGCCTGCTTTGAATTCTTTGTGTCTCTCTCTGTCCCTCCTCCACTCTCTGTCACTCTCTCAAAAATAAACCAACATTAAAAAACAAACAAACAAACAAACAAAAGAAAACCTACAACCAAAAATACTTTCTACTTTCTATCAGTCAGATATGAAGGACAGATAAAGAGCTTTTCAGATAAACAAAAGACAAAGGAGTTTATCACCACTAAACTGGCTTACAAGAAAAAGAAATAACCATGCAAGTTTAAAATTGTACCACAATATCCATAGTTGATAACACCACTCAAGTACTGGTAATAGTTTGGAATAAGAATTTTAACACAATGTTTATACAATTTAGTTTCAAAATATATACAGATAAAAGGACTTTAAATCTTACATCTACAGTGGTAAAATTCTCCATTTTTAAATGTGAAAAAGATAATAAAAACGTATTTGTTATGAGAGAATTATTATGATGGGAAAAAATAAGTCCTTATGATTTAAATTGAATTCAGTTATAACTATGGTTTGTAAAAATGCTGTTAAGAATATGGCATATTTTTCAAAAGAATGTTTTTAAAAAGTTTTTTAATGTTTAGCTAATTTTTTTTTCTTTCGTGGAATTTTTGCATAGGTACCGTGGTCTTTATTACAATTATCTAGTTTTTTCTCTCTTGCTTTCTCTTTTCTTTGTATTCATTACAAAAATAATTTTTTTTAATGCTTATTTCTGAGAGAGAGAGAGAGAAAGAGCACAGCCAGGGAGGGGTAGAGAGAGAGAGACAGAATTGAAAGTAGGTTCCAGGCTGTCAGCACAGAGCCCGATATGGGGTTCAAACCCACAAACCATAAGATCATGACCTGAGCCAAAGTTAGATGCTTAACAGACTGAGTTACCCAAGTGCCCCTCCTTTGTATTCAGTTTTGAATAGAGTAGGTTCATCTAGTACTGCTATTTGTCTTAAAGTCATCAGGATGGATCGTGCAAGGGTAGATCCAAGTTACTGAGTAACGTTGAAATGTCATCCTTAGAATTTAAGCTGAAGATTCTGCTTAATAATGTTTACATTATCCTTTCAAGTCATCTAGACAGCTCGAACAACTCTTAGGTATTTGGAATTGTTTTCCCAGGTATACTAAAACTAGTGCCCCAGTAATTAGTTCTATTTCTGCTCAGCTCATTTTTTTCAAGTATACAATATGGATAAAATCTTTGTGTTTTTGCTTTCTACCTGCCTTGTGGATGGATTAATCTCTTTCATTATCATGTTGTACTTCAGGTGCCCTGCTTTGGAATAGAATGGGGGAACTAAATTAGAGAAATGTCCTAAGAACTGTGGCTCTCTATTGAAGTATTCTGTATTGCACATCAACAGCCACCCCTATGTTGACTATTCATCAACATGTGCAAATTACTTTCAAATACATCAATCTTGACCTCTTTCTTAGGTTTGTATGGCCTCCAGACTTCTCCGTCAATGTAATTATGGTTCCCTCTTACTAAAGTGAGTCTCTTCCACTATTAACAGAACTTGTTGGTGAAAATGGAAAAATTAACATTTTTGTTTCATGGCCCCAGATTGTTCAGGGAAAGGATCTCCAAGTACGTGTTAATTCTCTTTACCTGCAGGATACACTTGCCAAAGAACATTGGGCAATTCTACCTAAGTGAACTAATGGGGCTCTTAGGCCAATTTCTAGATAATAATGTATCCTTTTTGTGAACATGTATATCTAGGCAACTGCTACTTAGCATGAATCAGAAAGGTTAAATTGTTCTGTTTCCTTTAGGTTATTTTATGTAAGTTTTGACAAGGCCACAGAATGAAAGCATAGCAGGTTCCTTAGTTTTATGCATTACGTTGTGAGAATTCTTTTTCATTCTTGTCATTTTGTAAGAGCTCCATTAGGGACTCTATGAGGTTGGCCTCTCAAAATGAGAAAGTTGAATTTTGAATCCACACGATCGTTCACATGTACCTGTAGAGGGAGAAACAATGACTGAACCAGGACCAGGATACTTTCAATGAAGGAATATCTTTTTCTCTGCCTCTTTAAAGTTAGGATGGGGGTGAGTAGTTTGGAGGAGGTCTTACATCCTTCTAGAAATTTGAAATCATGTCATCATTAAGAAGAGAAATCTTAACAAAGGAAATAGTGCAGGTAATATCTGTGACTTAGCAGATCAAAAAATAAAGAGAATCAACTAAAAACACCATACTGATTCTGAATTTGTTACTCTTTCATTTTTAAAATTACTTTTCTTATTCCGGATGTGATGAAGAACGGGGAATCATCCTCAATCTTTGGTGAAAAAGTCCCCGAGGTCATTCTCCCTTGCCTCCATCTTTCTCTCTCTCTACAGGAAGGAGTATTGGTGAGTTTTGTCCGAACTGCCTTTACTATCTAAAACAGCAAATGGACCTCTTGGGAAGGGAAGTAGGAATTGGTTAGTGTTTACTAACATTTTTTATAAATTGTGTTCTGACAGAATTGCCTCAGAGTTTGCATTGTTGAGAATCCATCGTTTTAGCATTAATAACCTCGGCCACCTCCATGCCTAGCATTTATCTCTTTAATCATTTCTATTATACTTTGGGATTTGAGGAGGTAGGAAGGTGAAATAGCCAAGTAAACAAATAAATGATACGATATCCATCATGATAAATACTATGAAAAAAATAAGGGACTTGAAAGTGATTGGGGGAGAGACACTTTAGATGGGTTGTAGAAAAGACTTTTCTGAAAAAGAGACATTAACGAGGATCTAAAGAGGAGCTAATAGTGACAAAGTTAAAAGATGAGGAAATGAGTGAGAGGAGACAGGGCTAGATCATGTAGGCCATTATAAGGAGTTTGAGTTTTTAGGTTACTGAAAGACCACTGGAAAGTTTTAAACAGGGACATGACATGATATGATTTGTATGCTTAAAAGTTCATCCAAGCTACCAGATAGAAATATGCAAAAGGGAATATGCTTCCTTCAATTAGGAAGCATTTGTGATAGTCTGTGTTGGTGACAGAATGATTTGACCTGAGGTGGTTCACACAGAGAGGAACGTAAATTGTCAGGTCATCATGTATTTTAAAGGATTTATTGTTAAATAGGAAGTGGCAGGAGCTGTAGCTCAGCGAAGGAGAGGAGAGTGATCTATAGGAGAGAAAGGAAGGAACTCGGGCTAACTCACATTTATAGCCTAAGCAACTGAAGGAATGAATAGAGAAGTCATGGTGGACTACAGACAGAGAGTCAACCATGTAGAATAGAGGCCAGACATCACTAAATTTAGATGTTTCACTCTTTTCAGGAATATATTATTCATTGTTATATGTTCTATTCTAAAATATAAAAGGAAATATACAAATTGAGATTTTTGTACATACTGGTATAAATGTGATTAAAGAAATTGAGAAAATTTAAGTAGTATGGCCAATAGGTAAAGAGAGTAGACTTAAATCAAGTTATGATGCAATGAAGTAGATGTTAATTTTTTGAAAATACTGACTTATGCAGTAGAAATTTAGTCAATTTAGACATTGGATAGGTTGTAAATCCATATACTTAGATAAATCATAGAAAAACATATTTTACAGAGAGAACTGAATATAATTATAGTAATAAAAAATAATCATGACCACACTAACAGCCCATTCAAGTACCACTTACTGAGCAATTACTACAGACCAGGAAGAGTGCTAAATACTCTTATACAATATCTCTAATTCTTACCAAATTCTCCCAGATTGGTATTATTCTACAGACTTCTAAATAATTTACTCATGATTATACAATTTTTTCATGTCAGGGCATGGAGATCTTAAGCACAAGAAAACATCGCGATCAACTATTTAAGAATGGTTTAACTTGACAGTTTCAATATGACTAGACAAACAGACACAGAAACAAATTTGTCTATTTCAAGAATCAGTGGTAGTGTCAATCCAACTCAATAGCACCGGGGGCACAAGTCTTTCTTTTTTTGCTGCTGCAGTGAGGGAGCACTTGTGTCATGGTGATTCTGGGGTAACTTATTGAAAAAGTGTGAGAAAGACATATTTTAACATCTAGGTTTTGTGTTAAGTGATTTCGAAGAGGGTTTTAAAAAGCAGGGCTTTCTCTGGCTTGGATGCTATCGAAAGTGGGGAAATTTTCTCTGATTGGATAGCCTAATAAATCTTATCTGGAAGGTAGGAAAAATGAAATGAAGCTAAAGCCTTAATTAAAAAAGAAACAGCACTTATATTAGCTGGCATATTGGGATAATGGTTTGTGGATTGGACAATATTTATGTCTTTATGTTCATACATGATTACACAGCAATCTTATTTTTGACTTGTCAGATGTCAGTGCTCCAGGAAATGTGTGTCCAAGAGAAGAATATCAACGTCTAGCTATAAGTAACAGGCAGCTACTAGATGTTAGGGGCAGTGTTTCTTTCTAGCAGTGACAGGATCTGTAACTTCTCTGTATGCATGTATTTTTCTAATTAATCTTTGCATAGATTTATTTCTTCATTTTACGTAATAGCAAGACACTGAACGTATGTAACTATATATTATAGTGTTATATTGCCAATAAATATACCTTTTTATATAAAAAATTCAAATTTCCCTTTAAATATAGTGCTACTCAAAGACAACATATTTCTTGTTGGCATTCATTTTATTTTTCACCTATAATATACTATTTGGAAATTCAAGAGGCAATTGTGTATGAAAATTAATTTAAAGAAAATATATCATAATGTAGCAATTGGAGGGCTGAAAATTATTCTCTTACTTTCCAGTTCTTTTTTGGAATATATTGAAATAATTTAAAAGGCAAAAATATAGAACATATAAAGATGGAGATTTCCTATGTTTAAAATTTACTGTGTCATTTATAAAAGTATGCTTATCCTAAGAAATTCAAACTAGTTATAAAAAAATTACAATTTAAAAAATGAAAAACTCCCTCACTCTTGTTCCTCAGAGAAAATCATTAATATTTTGTTGAAAATGTAATGCACATATGTATATATTTTTATCTATTAATATAAAAAGGAATAACACTATCCATGCTACTATATATTATTTTATACACAAATGTATCATATCCAATGGAACTCTATTGTTGATATATTATAGATTATGGACCCAATTCATTATTGGTTAGGTTTAATTAGGTCTTTTGACCAATTTTCACTAACAAAGATAGTGCTTTACTGACTATATATACATATATATATATATCCTTGTATATTTGCCTAATTATTTTTTAGAAGTTAGACTGTTGGATCGCAGCACTTCCATGATTTACATTTTGGAATTTATTTTCAGATTTCACCCCAGAAAGGTCAGACATGTAGAAGAGTCCTTATATATACTTGTATACAAATAAATCCAAACAGCCAATGGGCACATATACCACATCTGCTGGTTTTGCTTTTGTAGGCAAAAACCTGAGAGAAAGGATCAACAGTAGGTGTAGGGCTGTCCGTCTCCCTCCTAACTTGGCCTCTTGCCTCCTCACAGTTCCAAGCAATGGTCAGCAATGTGGCAGGAAAGAACATTAGCTCAGTGAGACACAACCTGTCCCATGGACTATGTGACCATAAATCCATAATTAGGGGAAGTGTTAATCTCTCTCTGGTGGGATCAGGGACTGGGCTACAGTAGCAATAGGATATGTCAGAACCTTAACTCCAGTCCCATTCTGCCTCTTCCTGATGTACTCATGTGCCTGGGGTCAAAGCTTTGCATTACAGGCAGATTACCAGATGAAGATTCTGGCAGGGTTTGCCACACCAGCCTCTACGCTGTGCAAATAGCAGTCCTTGCCCTAATATGTTGGATGGGGGTCCATTTTCTGGAGTTGATCAGGACTGATTGCTTTAAGCACTGGATGATAGCAGTTTTTCCATGGAGCTTTGCAGGAGTGGGTAGAGACTGATGCTTTTTCTGGATAGGCAGGGTGCACAGAAAACCCTGGGACAAATTAACCCTTACCTTTCATATTATCAATGATAAATAATATCTCATTCTTAAAATTCCCATTCCTTTGATTTGTAGTTGGTTGATCATATATTTAAATCACTCTCTGACTGCATTGCTGCTTTGCTTCTTATTCCTCTTATTGCCTATAGTCCAAACCACCATCCTGCAATAACCTCCTACCCAGCTACACTACTTTTATTCTTATAGCTTTACCTGTGCCTCCATTTCCATAGAGTAACCCGAGAGACCTCTTTGCCCTCTGGTCCTCAGGGTTTCTCTACTTCGGCACTATTGCCATTCTGGACAAGAAGATTGTTGTTGACAGCTGTCCTGTGCATTGTAAGAAGTTTGACAGTATCTCTTTCTTCTACCCACTAATGTCAATATCAAACCCTCAATTGTGACAACTTGCAAATTTTCCAGCCACTGCCAAGTGTCCCCTAGGGACAAAATTACCTCTGCTTGAGAACTACTGCTAAGGGTTTTGTCCTTTACACTCTGATAAAATCCCAGTTCTTAATTAACCTGCCTTGATCACATATCCTTCATTCTGCCTTTATTCATTCTGCTCTAACACCCTTGGCCTCCTTGGTTTCCTATGAATGCATCAATCTCTCTTTTTTTGAGGCCTCTATGTTTGCTCTTTCATGTGCCTTAAACTCTATTCCTCCAAATCAATTCATGACTTTCTCTTACTTCACTGGTTTCTGCTAAAATGTCAACAAAGTTGTTTTCCTTAATCACTCTATATAAAAGACCGCTTTTGTTCTCAATCATTCCTTATCCCTGCTTTATTTTTAATGTAATTGCCCCAATCTGTTATTTTATTATATAAATCTGTTTGTTATTTGTCTTTCTCATAAAAATGTAAGCTCCATAGGAAATGTTATCTTCTTCATGCCTATTCAGCCATATCTCAGCACCTGGTAGCTATTGGGTAAGTAGTTGTAGAATAAATGAATGGAAAGAAATAGATGGGCAATGAATTTTTTATATTACCAACTCCAGATGGAAGAACTGACAAAAAATATTATTTTCAAACCAGGACTCAGAGAGTACTTCATAATAGTAAAATCAGCTCTCCTTACCACTCAGCTAATCCTGATGCCAACATACTCCTGCCAGTCTATCTTTTCTGATCATAGAATTGCATTTCAATAGAGTGCTTCAGTTAGATCTAAATGCTCCTATTTCTGCACATGCAGTAAGAGCAGGGAAGAGGTAGGTTTGCAAACAGAAGTAGACAATAGCATTTCATTTCTTGGCCCATTACTGATAGAAAGTTTCTGTGACAATTTATCAAAACCCGCAGAATTTTCTGTTGCTTTCAAATCCAGTTATGATTATTCATTAAAATATTTTAGCATAATCATTTCCTCCTGGTTATCAAATAAATAGGATGGTTGGTGATTCAGGCTCATTTAAAATGGTGATACATGAAATTCTATAAAAAATAGTTTTATGGAACTAAGTACAACATACTGTCCTATTTATGCTTGTGAGAAGATTAGTCATTTTATTTTATCATTAAAAATAAACTTTTGCAACCAAATTTATTTTGTATGTACACATTACTTTTCATTGAAATTCACCTTTCTATGGTCTTCAGGATAATAGCTTATGCACTAAGAAATAAGTGGTTTAATGAAACAAAGCTATAACAGCTAATATTTAGATGCGATATCTGAATTAGTTATACATTTACACACTTATCAGTGAAGTAGAAAAACCCAACAATTTTATATTTAGCATTCTTTTTAAAATGCCTTTACTATGATAAATACAAATTTATACTTTATATAAATTTATACAAAATTTGTACAAAATTATACTTTCTTCCACTTAAGCACAATCTTAGTATGTCTAGTGTATGATGTGACATTTTATACTTTCTGATGTGATATGTAAGAAATACGTGTCACTAATGTGTTATATTCTTGCTTCAAATATCTACTTAATCCAATCATGAGGAGTTATGAAATGAATCCAGGATTTGGTACATTTTAGAAGGGAACTGGCCTGGATCCTTTAAAGGACTCAAGACTATGAAAAACAGAACAAAATTAACACTGTTATGTATTAAAAGAAACAAAAGTCCTATAACACTCAAAGACTGTGTAGGAACTTCAGTTAGAACTTATGGATCTTATTACCTAAAACAAAGGGATGAACGAATGATGAATAATTAAATAACGAATAAAATCTACATTTTGTGCAGAGAAATTTCATACAAACGATATTTGTTATAATGTTTTTGTATTAGTGATAATTAGGTTAATTTGGAAAACTGCTATATTTTTGTAGGTGAATACTGAAAATACAGTGTCATGATGTCAGCAATTCAAGTTCAAATGAACATAAAGGGTGTGTATATCTGTGTATATGCAGAGGAAGAGAGCTAGACGGTAGCAATGTTGGTAAGCTATGAGTGAATTTATGCAAAGGATAGGCAGATTATTTTTTGTATTTGAAAATTTAACAATAAAACAGTTGAGCAGCAATAAGCTATATTTTAAAAAATAACATGATTCTTTGTTTTTATAGGTCTCCAAATGTTATATTGTACATTTTCCCCTTAAAAGTTGCCTTGATACTATTCATCTCTTTTAAAGACAGAATGGTCTTAATGTTATTTGGGAGTGACTCTGTTCATATGACAACTAAACCAGAACAATTTGTAGTTCTCTTCTACCTATGCGTACGATTGATAAAACTACCAAAAGGAGCTCTATTTAAAATGTGCCTCCAGGTTTTAAGATCATGGATTTGTACTGTTGTTTGACACAGAAAAATAAACTAATGGAAATTCTTCTGTTCCATTTAGAATCCTAAAGGTATGACTCAATTCTTTCCAAAATGGCCCCCATTTAACTCCAAAATATTCCTTAACACAATACAGACACTTTGGAAACACAGTTAACTTTTCTTTATACACTATATATAAGAATGTGATATGTATTACAAAATTAATACAAAGACAAAACAGTTAAGTCTATTCACTTATTTAAAAATACTTCTTGATTTACTCTAAGAAAGGTATTGTGTAGGATATCATGGCAATTTTAGAGACAGTATGATTTGGTTCTTCCCCGTATGGAATTTTCAGGTGAGCTAGAAAAATAAGAGACATATCCTGCTTTCAGGATAGTACATTTTAAGTGCCCTAATGAAGGTATAAATACATGCTCTAAGAAGTCCGAAGGCAAAAAGAATTTCCCTTGTTTCCTTGGAGAATAAGAAATTCTTTTGGAAGATTCAAGTATGTGATCTTGACCTTAAAGGGTAGGCATGATTTTTAAGCAGGAAAACTTTTCTGAGGTCCAGCTACAAAGTAGAAAATTGAGAAGCAGAAGAAACATTCCTTTATCCTTCTTGAATACAGATGCATAACTTATTAAAAATTTAACAACTAAGAAGCAAGTATATTATCCATAATTCAACATAATCACATTTCACAAACTGCATTGGCTGGGCCAATTTTTTTCTTTTTTCTTTTTATTTTTTTAAGACATAGCTTAAAAACACAGCAGAGACTTCTGGGCCATAAGGGAAAAACAGACTCAGCAATTATGTTACCACTAAAAGCAACTAGAAAACTACACAAAATATATGGGAAAATGTTTTCTGAAATGTAACAATAAGTTTTCCTAGCTTTCTTCCTAAATGTACTTTCCAGACCCAGATCAAGGAGGGGCACTTTAAGCAGAGTATGGCATTTCTGTTGAGATGAAGAAAGAGATGATATTCAAAGAGGTCAAAGCAACTGGAGTTTGTATTAACATAGTGAGGAAGGAAAAACATATACATAAGTCAAAATAGACTTGAAAGAGCTGAAAAATACAAGTACCAAGGTGAAAAATATACCAGATTGTATCAACACATTAGATATCACAGAAGAAAAGGTTAGTGAACGTGAGCAAACAACAGTACAGATTAGTAATACTGAAGCACAAAGAAGCTGACTAAAAAATAATGCGAAGTACCTCACTGACATATGAAAAATACTAAGGGGTCAAATACATGTCATTGGATTCATTAAAGGGGAAAGGCCAGAAATAGTATTTGAAAAAATAATGATTAGAAGCTTATGAATTTAATAAAACCTATAAACCCACAGATCCAAGAAACTCAGCCAACTCTAATCAGCATAGATATAAATAAAACCACAACAAGGTACATCTTTTCAAATTACTAAAAATCTTAAAAGCATAAACACAGGGAAAATAATAATGCCATCTTGTTAGAAATAATGCAATTCAGAAGACAGTATAATGATATCTTTAGCATGTTGAAGTGGGAAGGGAACCTGCCAATCTAGATTTCTCTAAAAAGTGATAGAAAATAAAGATGTTCAGACAAAAATACAAGAAAATTCATTAACAGAAGAGCTTCATTATAAGAAATGGTAAAGGAAGTTAGCAATAAGCTAGCCTATAAAACAATTCAGTGCATTTAGAAAAATTGAAATCATATAAATTCTGGCTAGCATGGAATTATATAACTAACTGAACGGTATCAAAATATCCCCCAAATATACAGAAATTAAACAACACAATCGTGAAAGAAGAAATCACAAGGGTAATTAAAAATATTTCAAAATAAATGATGAAAAAAAGCACAACAGAACTCTAGTTGTAGGGTACAGCTATAAATGTGGAGAGTTAAAATTTTAGCTCTAAATGTTTATATTAGAAAGAGAAATTTAAAATCAATTATCTAAGTTTCCAGCATAAGAAAGTGGAGGTAGAGGGGGAAGCAAAATATATCATAAGAAGTAGAAGGAAAGAAACAATACAAATTAGAAATCAATAAAGCAGAAAATGGCCAAAGAATAGAGAAATTAAGTTAAACAGTATGTTAATTTTCAGCTGCCATAGTCCTTAGCCCACTTCCTTTATCTTCAAAGCCAGCAATATAGTATCAATTCACATTGGCTCTTTTTGACCTTATGTAGTCACATCTCTTTCGAATCAGCTGCAAATTTCTCTACTCTTAATGATTTATATAATTATTGTGGGTCCACTCAGATAATCCAGGCTATCTTCTATCTCATGACCCTTACCCCAATCACACTGGCAAAGTTCCTTTGCTATATAAATAACATATTCATAGTTCCTGGGACTTGGATATCTTTGGAGTGTCATTACTCTGCTACCACAAAGCAAAAGCTGTTCCCTTGAAAGCTCAAAATTAACAAACCTTTAGTGATTATGAAAAGAAAGAAGGTATGACCACCAATATTAGGAATGAAAAGAGGATACCACCAAAGATCTAATAGACATTACTAGAAACATAGGGATAATATAAACATTTGTATGGCAATTAATCTGGTAAGGACAAAATGGACATGGCCATCAAAAGAAACATGAACAAATCTGATCTAAGAATAACTAGAAATCTTTCTAGTCTTATAACTCATGGAGACATTAACTTTGTAATTTAAAATATACAGTAAACCCAGAAAAATTACAATCCAAAACTCATTTATTTTGTAACTAGATGATCCTGGTTAATATTTTATTCTGACATTTTTATATAAATATGTAGAGAGAGACAATTGGAGTTAAACTGTATGTAGTTTTCTAAATCTCTACTCATATTTAATATATGATAAACATTTCCAAGTCATTAAAATTATGAAAATTTAATGCAAAAATTCCCAGATACAAATGCATTACAATCCTTTTAAGCATTATTCTCTCTTTTGGACATTTAGAATGTTTGCCAATTTCCAACACCATAAATAATGTTGTGGCCTACTTCATTATTCATCTGTGTTTGATTATATCTTTGAATTTTTTCCAACAATAGATTTCTAGAAGTGAAATTGTAGTTTAAATGGTGTACACATATTGCGAGATGTGAAAGAAACTTTTATCATGTATAACGGATGCTTTTGGTTGTCCAGACCTCCTTTACAAGTAGATACACGTATCACCAGCTAGTAACTGTTTACAGCTGCTTTCTTCTCTAAAGAATTGCCCTCTCCTGAGAATGAGGGCTATGCCACACTCCCAGGGGCATCCAGCAGCCAGTAACTGATGGATATGGGGTACAAATGTCAGCTTCCCCTTCCAAGATGGGGTCAACTCTTTGGGGCTGTTTGAACTCTAGAGTTCCCTATAGAATCAGGTCAAAACTAGTCTCAGATGGATTACAGTCTTGCTTAGTTCTTTCTCACTTTGTATCTTGCTCCCCTTTCTTCTCTTCCCCCGAAAGTCTTCCCTCAATAAATCACATTCACAGGAATCCCTTTTATCAGGCTCTGATTCTATTTAACATATTATGGACTAAACGGTGTCCCTCCCAAATTCATGTTAAACTCCCAACCCCCAATGTGACTGTATTTGGAGATATAGCCTTTAAACAGGAAATTAGATGTTCACTAAATGATGTCAAATAGGAGGGGCCTAACCCAATAAGAAGATGAGGAAACACCAGGAGTACACATGTGAGGACCCAGTGAGAAGGTGGTTGCTTGTAAGCCAAGGAGAAAGACCTCACCAGAAAACCACCATGCTGGTGGCTTCCTCTTGGACTTCCAGCTCCCAAAACTGAAAAAATAAACTTCTGGTTTTTTTTAAACCATCTATTCTGTAGTATTCTGTGATGCTAGCCCCAGCAGACTAATACATGGACCTAAGCCAGTTTGCACCAAGAGTGATGCCAGAAAACTCTTAGCAAAAATGGATTCTAGAGGTATCTCACTCCTCAAAACCCTATCACTGGTGAGAAGAGGGTTATTTATAGTCCCTGGAACATTGGAGAATAAACGGACTATATTACGGATTTAGATAGTTGTTGAGTGTCATTGTTCATTAAAGACAGAAAGTATGAGACTGAGATGGCCACCTTGTAAGTATTTAAAGATACATTCATGTCCTGTAACTAGAGAGTAGATAGAGCTCAAGACAGAAGGTAATGGCGACAGAACTTCAAAGAACGCTTAAATTCTCAGAACCAAGACTGTGATGTCAAAGTCAGGGCCCTGATATAGAATGAATAAGACATAGAAACTTAGAATGGGCCTATCAGGGTATCTACATTTGAAAACTATAAATCCTCAGATTTATTTAAACCCTCAAAGCCTTCAGTAATGATCCATATCCCTTGTGGAAAGGCAGAGCCCCTTCCCTATGTACCCTGCTTAAAAAATTAGCAGAGGCCTTAAATTATGAAGGTACCTTGTAACTCAATGTTCATCCTTCTGAGGGTCTGTTCTTATCTCCCCCTCATAATTCAGGTCAAATATCTGCATCACCCTAATAGGAAAATATTGGGCCTCCAATATAGGAAAGGAATTGGACACAAAGAAGCTACTAAAACTGGCTACTTCATGCTAGCAGGAAGTGGGAGAGTGTCTGCGAGTGAATTGTGGGAGTCCTGGATTAAGAGGATGGGATATGAACAAGGGAGAGTTTATTAATATAGGACGGTCTTTTTAACAAACTGAATTTAGTACCTAGCGAGAACATCACACACAGATCTAATGCATTGATAGAATGGCCCTTAGAATCCTAGAAAAGTAGAGATACCAGAACTGGTGTCACAGACTATCGAAGAAAGTTTCTAAAGTCTCAGAAGTGGACATGAGACTGAATGTATCCTATAACACCAGAAATCTACCAGTTTCCTCTGTTATTCAGGGAGATTACTTCATTTATCAAGACAATAAGGAATGCAATGCTGAGAAAGCACTGGCATCATCACAAAGCTCAGAGATGGCTATTCTCTATAGGTCAAGGCCAATGATTTGCAATGCTTTTTTCAAAAATCAGGCTCCCTAGGCACCTATGATCTTGGTAGAAGTAAGATAGGCATATTATCAACAAAAGATTGGAATGCTAACCTATAGAAACTATGGAGAGGATTAATAGACCAAGATGTTCACAGTAGCAAGGAAGATGAACATCCAACAAGAATAGTGCTTAAATATGTCTAGAAAACTGAGGTTTGCTACCCTATGGAAAGCCTTTTGCCTACTTTCCATATCTGAACCAGGTCTGAGAGCAGTCCAAATACTTAAGAAAAGGCCAGGTACCCATAGAAGAGTCTGCAAAAACTACTATCAGTATATATTATTGATTCCTATAGTCCTTCCCCAAAGGGACCTATGGCCCTTCATGTAACAACCAGACTATTGGACCCAATGCACGTGATGCTGATTCCCAGGAAGATAAAGCACATAAGGATATGGAATCAGGTGGAATCTTGACCCGGCTTTGTCTCACGGTGGTTCCACTAGGTCCACAGACCTACCAAAGGTTTAGCTCTCAAAAGTGTAACTGGAATGGTCATAGTTGATGTTTGTCAGAACCCTCACATTGGTTCCTTACTTTGTAAAATAAGTGCTATTTCACTTTGCTGGCTCATGTTTAAAGAAAAAAAAATGATGTGTCATGAAAATACCAATGGACCACTGCAAATTAACCAAGTCATACCTCAAACTGTAGCTGCTGGGGTGGATATGGTATGTTTATTAGTGTTTATTTATATGCCTAAAAGGACATAGTATTCAATTATTGATTTGGTTAAATCCATTATTTTCTAAATCAATCAAAAAGGAGACTCAAGGTAGTTTTCATCAACATGGCTGAGCAAACATACATATTCATGGGCTGGCCCCAGGACTATATTAATTCTACAGTTTTCTATCACAATATAGTCCTAATGGGACTGAACCATCTGGGCAGTCTGTATAATGTGATATTGTTCCCCTACATTTTTGATATTATGTTTATTTGGAGTTACCTACCTCTAGAATCCACTTTTACTGAGAGCTTTCTGGTATCACTCTTGCCAAAAATGATCCTAGATCAGTATTAGTCTGCTAGGGAGGTCAGAACAAAATCTCAGGAGTTTACAAAGTCAAGTGATTGGTTAGAAGTTCATTAATTGCCTACAAAGGAGTATTTAAATAGGAATATTTAAATAAGAATTAAATGTTGCTCCTTTTGTTCTTAGAATGAGAATTAGTTATTAATCTTTATAAAATATGTTGTCTAGACCCGTGACTACCAAACTGGAATTTTTCACCTATGCTATTTCACACATTAATCAATCACGTTTTTCCTCGAATAATACTTTCAACCAGAAATCAGTGTCAAGTGTGTTTATTTAACTGGAGCATCGCAATCCCAAGCAGACGAATGGTCTAAACTTGCTATTCTTGTACTTGAACAATTGTATTGTTCTTTTTTTTTCCCAAAGAAAGAGTGAGAAAGAAAACTAATTAAAATGTAAAATATTTCAAGGAAGCAAGAAGAACCAAAAACTGTTTTAACAAGCCTACCCTTTTAAAATAATGAAGCACTTAAAATTCTTACATGGGACTAGCTGGATCCAAAACTCTCAAAACTTCCTTCTCTCACTTTTCAATTTCAAGCCTGTAACCCAACTTTCTCAGCCTAACAAATGAGAGATGATACTAAAACTAGACTTTAAATATAATCATTATCAGAATTCATTTAAGGTTATATTATCATTGTGGTTGAAAGTTAATAAGTAGGTGACTTATGCATCATTGCATGCAATAAGTAGGTCAATGCATTATTGGTTTTGGAATTAGCAAATTTTTTTCCTTTCCTAGTTATTTTTCCTTGTTTAAATTATGTCTCTTATTCATTTACTTATTAATCCAAGATATATTTGTCCAACAACATTGACTGTGTGCCAAGCATAGTGATTAGCCCTGAGGACAGAGTGAAGAAGGTTATCAAAGGACTTGCAATATTTGCTTTCAAGAGAATATTTTGGAAACCAATAATATTGTCTTTATAAATCACACAGCATAAACCTTTCCAGAGGGAAAAGTGCTCATCCACTAAATGATGATATGCTCACCTGCTGATGCTGAAGGAATGTTTATCAGAGAGGGAGCTGACCATTCAGCCAGGCCCTAGAGATTACCTTGGTGAATTTATAAAGGTCTAGGTCACAGCTCTCAACTTCACAGGCTGATAAAAACAATATTGTCAGTGCACTTAACCAATGGCAAGGATGCCAATAGTGTTCAAGGAAGCAGGTAATGTAAAGGTACTCCATCATAGTGATGGTTCATCGAACTGAACCTTCAGGCAGATTGAACAGTTGTGACAGCTGACACATTCCATGTAGGAAGCCACGTCCTTAATCACCGCAAATATTGTTCTCTATGTTTCTACATTTTCTTATGCTTTTATCACTGGTCAAAACTTCTTAAGTCTTTTATCCAGATATAGTGATATATCACTACTCTTCACTGGACAGGAAATCACTTGAGAAGAAATTAGAAGTTTTATTAACTTTAAGAATTAATTCTTTTACTTCTAAAACTTTCTTCTCAATTTATTGTCTATCAAATATATCCCTATAATCACTATGTTAGAGACATTTAAGGATTTATAGAGGAGAAGAAACACTTGAGAATCCTTTTGAGTTAAGACTGATTTAAACTAGCCATTAAAAGCTCTAATTCTTGGGGAACCTGGGTGGCTTAGTCAGTTGAGCATCTGACTTCAGCTCAGGTCAAGACATCACAGTGCATAAGTTGAAGCCCCACATCGGTCTCACTGCTGTCAGTACAGAGACTGCTTCAGATCCTCTGCCCCTCCTCCGTCTCTTTCCTGCTTACTTTCTCTCTCAAAAATGAATAAACATTTTTTTAAAAGCTTCTAATTCTTTAGTTTATGTAAAGCATGTAGTAAATGCCATGCCTATTTTTCCTTGTAGCTCTATAAATTCATTTAAAAATAAATCTCTTAACTGTGTAGCATCTTTATAGGTGTTTTCTCTGCAGAACTGCCTTTGAGTTCTCATCACAGGAAATATTTTCTCATTCATTTTCCTGTGGTGTCATTTAGGAGGAAAATATCTGTCCATTCTGGAAGTCTTTAAAAATTCTGCCTGCAGAAGCAAAACTTTTCAAGAAGTACATATAGTTTTTATCTAAGTATAGCAAATTTTGGTAAAGTACATAAATCTTAAGTATATATATGACGGATTTTAACACATTTTTGTAGCAATACAACATTATACTACTTCAGGGGAAATTAAGCACAGTGGAAAACCTAAGTGTATTTCAGCAAATAAATCCTTTCTAAAAGCTTCATAAAGCCAACACTTTTAACTTGAGTAAAAAATGCATTAAAGTTTTCTGCTTCCAAAAAAAAAAAAAAAGAAACCAACAAAACAAAACCCTGATTTTTAGAAATTGAATCTCTATATGAGAGACACAGAAGGTTTCAAAAAGAAAATGATGAAATTTCTATCAATCTTTCCATTGCCTTTGGGTGTGAAGATAAGCAGGGATCATTTACTATAAAGCAATTAACAGGCTTTCATTAGCCAGAATAAAATGAAAAGTATATTTACTGGGTTTAAAATCAGAAAACTTGAGTTCAAATAGCTGGTGAATGACACCGAATCTCAGTTTACTCATCAATAAAATGAGAGTAAGGTATGCTAATGGTAAGCATAATCTCTAAGAATTAAATGAGATAATGTAGGAGTCATAGAAGAATATACTGCATAGACCTTGACTGATGGTAAGTACACACTAAAAGTTGATGCCTTTGCTTATCTCTTCACACAGGTATGTTGAATTGTTTTGGATTTTTATGCTGTGGTGTTAGCAGCCTGCCTGGATTTGGAACTCTTTCATAACCTTTTCAGCAACCATGGTTTTAATAGCTCTAGAGGGATATATTTATCTCATTTGAAATTAACAAATTTTCTGGATTCAATGAAGAGCATTTGAAACTCATATTACTACTATCAAGAAGAGCCAAAAACATATTACTTATTTTTTTTGCTTTTACTTCTTCAATAAAAGATTAAGTATTCTTAGCAAATAAATTATCGTTTCTGTGATTTTAAAATACTGACTATATTTGGAGAGAAGAAGAGATAGGAGATGATTATTAATGATTCTTTTGCCTCCAATGGTATTATGTCTCTGAGTCAGTTTATAATTTTGTTATTATATTAATCACAATTTGCTATTCCTGGCTCTTCTGCTTCTGACAATACTTATTAAAATTTCAATTTAGTCAACCTCACAGAAATTTATTAATCATCATATAGCGTGTGTGTTCAGGTTTATGGTCAGATACAGCAGAATGCCTCAGAATCAGAATTATACAACTTGGATTTTCCTGGAACTTCAGTTTTTAGCAGATATATATTACTGCTTTAAAAATTCTCAGTCTATTTTCACTGATATCAGTGAAATTTAATATCAAATAAAGTAATTAACTGCATATTATGTCTGTTTTTATATCCTATAGGTTTCTTTTATCAGATATTGTTTTTTAAAAATAATGCTTATTCTTCCTGACATGAAAATACTCCTTTTCACAACAACACTGCCTGATGAAGGAAGAAAATGAGAAAACTGATTTTCTATATCTGTAAGCTACCTGTAGTTTCTTGCATTCTCTCCAACTCCTCCTGGAAATGGAGAAAGAAATTGTTGCTGGATTTCCTCTTGTTATTTCTTGCCCTAAATACACCAAGTCATGGATAATTTGATCATTAAATGTACTCTTGATAACAAGAAGATAGCATCAAGGCTATTAATTATAATAAGAATATGACCAGGAATGAAAATTTTGATAATAATTTTTTATTTTATTTGCCAACAAATTTTGTCATGTTTAGTATAAAGCAATTAAATAGATTACATAAATTAACATATATTAAATACTCCCTTTATAAAATTTCTTGGAATATTAAAAATATTAAATCTTTAATATTAAACTCAAATAAATAGGTCTAATATTAATGATGACAAGAAATGTATAATGGTGCTTATTTTCTTTTGACAAAAAGACTTTGGAGGTTTAAAATGAAGTTTTCTCTCCTCTATTCAACCTCCCCTGTATAAGTTTTTCCTCATTATACAGAAATGCTCTAGTCTTTTCCTGTGTTTAAAATTTTTTTCCCCAGAAAATATTGAAAAAGAGCAAAGTTGGAGGACTGACACTACCCAAATTCAAGATTTACTATAAACTAAAGTAATAAAAAAAAAAAGTGCAGTATTGTTGAAAAAATAGACAAATAGATCAACAGAACAGGACAGCCTAGAAATACAATCACGTAAATACAGTTCACCTATCTTCGACAAAAGAGCAGACAATACAATGGAGAAGATACTTTTCAACAAATGATGCTGGAACTGGACATCCACATGCAAAAAGTATATATAGATGTAGACCTTATAGCCTTCAGAGAAATTAAATCAAAATGGATCATAGACCTAAATGTAAAACACAAAACAATAAAACTTCTAGAAGATAGCCTATGAGAAAATCTAGACAAACTTAGCTATGGTGATGGCTTTTTAGACACAACATCGAAGGCATGATTCATGAAAGAAATAACTGATAACCAAGAGTTCAATAAAATTAACATTTGCTCTGTGAAAAACCATGTCAAGAGCATGAGAAGACAAGTCACAGATTGGGGGGAGAAATTTGCAGAAGACCTATCTGATAAAGGACTATTCTCCAAAATATATGAAGAACTCTTAAAACTCAAAAGAAACGAGCCTAATAAAAAGATGGGCAAAAGACCCAAATAGACATTTCATGGAAGAAGATATAGAGATATAGAGAAATAAGTGCATGAAAAGATGTTCTGCGTGATATATCATTAAGGAACTGTAAATGAAAACCAGACAACACTAACCCCAAATGCATGCAAGGATGCTGAACAACAGGGACTTTTATTCATTACTGGGAGTAATAAATTGCTGATAAAACAGTACAGCCACTTGGAAGGTAGCTTAGCACTTCTTACAAAATTAAACATAATGTTACCATATGATCCAGAAATTGTGTTTTTTAGTATTTACCTAAAGGTACTAAAAACTCCTGTCCAAACAAAACCTGAACATAGATGTTTATAGCAGCTTTTTCTAACAATTGCCAAAACTTGGAAGCAACAAAGATGTCTCTCAGTAGCTGAATGAAAAAATTAACTGTGGTATAATGAAATGACAGAATATTATACATCACTAAAAAAATTGAGTTATCAAGCCATGGAAAGACATAAAGGGAATTTAAATGCATATCACTAGTGAAAAAGCCAATATGCAAGGCTATATACTATGTAATTCCAACTATATGTCATTCAGGAAAAGACAGAACTATGGAGACAGTGAAAACATCAGTGGTTTCCAGAAATTAGTGGGGCGGAAGGAATGAATTGGTAGGGCAAAAAGGATTTTCCAGGGCAATGGAAGTGTTGTATATGTTACTTTAATGATAGACACATGCCAGTGTATTTGTCCAAACCCATAGAATGTGCAAGATTCTATGTCCAAGACCAACCCCTAATGTAAACTATGAACTCTGAGTAATAATAATGTGACAGTAGAGGTTCACTGATTATAACAAGTGTACCCTCTGTGTGAATATAGTTAGAAGGGTGGGACAATGTGATTGGGTGGGTAATAGGAGCATATAGAAACTCTCTGTACTTCCCACTCAATTTTGCTATGAACTGAAAATTGCTAAAAAATAAAATTCAGAATCATTGTTTTTTAATCCATGTAACTATACAGTTGAAGAGCTTTCACTTAACCTTCAATTGGAAGAGATTGGTCTGCATTGTAAATATATGCTAAGAGAAAAATATCAAGAGAAGCAGCTAAAAGAATTCTTAAATTCAGACTTCTGAATGATGAATATTTTCAAGGTAAATGATATTATCACAGACCGAGAGCACTATTTGACAATACACATCTGGGTGAATGGACATTTTTAAAGACAAAACATATAAAATGCCATTACAGATCAGCATTAACAGGTGACTATTTGGAATATATTTTGACAAAAGGGAACACTAACTTTGAATACCGATTAAGCAAAATCTATCCCCCAAGACAGGATTCCACTCTTCTCATTAGTAGACCTGGATTTAAAAAGTTATACTCCATTACCATTACTTGAATTATTTAAATTTCATTTTAAAAGTGTGGAAATTAATTTAAAAAAATCTCTTTCTAGACACATGATTCCTTTCTCTTTTGTGTCACTGCTTTAAGGTGTGTGTGTGTGTGTGTGTGTGTTGTTTTACTTTTCATCTCCATGACTTATTTATTTTATAACTGGAAGCCTGACCTCTTACTCACCCTCAAAGAGATATCTTTGATCTCCCTAGTTACACTCAACCTCGTTCCTCTGTCTTTCACCTCCATATCTACACAACACCAACCTGTTTCCTGATAAACTCTTGGGGGCCCTACTACTTTCCCACGATAGTCAGCAGATATTGCCAGCCTTATTTCATTTGTGTATCATAAGCATTCCTCTCCTTAAAATGGCCTTTTCCTGTGGCCATCTAAACAACTTGACCTTCCTGCTTCTTTTCTTAGGCTTCTTTTTCCTTGTCTGGCTCTTTTACTTACCTTTTCTCCAGAGATCTCTTTTCTACCCTCACCTCCATAAACGTTGCCTCTTGATTTCATCAATCCCAAAAACTTCAATCTGCAATTTCCATCTTGATTCTGGTGAATTCCAAGGATATATTTTTAGGGTATATCACATTTTCTCGTAATATATTATCCATATATCTAGCATCCCATAGTAATATCCCTCTGGGGGTCTCATAGAATCTCAGTCTTGGGGTATGTCCGAATTTGAGCTTATTATTCTCAAGAGGAAGCATGATTCCTCCTCTATTTCTTCAGTTAAGGATGTTGTCATTTCAAATTATACAGCCATTACCTTGGGGTCACTCTCTTCTTTCTCTCACCACTAACATCCAATCTGATCCTACTGATTCTTCCTCCTACATATGACGTACAGTCTAGTTCCTCTTTTGTAAATCCCCAGGATATGAGGATATCACCATCAACTTTTATGGATCATGGAAATAGCCTCCTAATTGATCTGCCTCTAGCATGGTGTCCACACTACACTGAGTGGTTTCTTCTAACATATATATCCTGTGCAGGCCATGCCATTTCCAGAGGGCACTAGATAGGAGGGACGGTTTATTTGTTATTTCTTAGGTTGCCATGTAGAAGAATTTTTCCAATACATCCTTGTACTCTTGAGCTATACCATAGCATTCACTTCTCCTAAAATAGGTGGAGTTTATTTCATTGGTGACTTTGGAAAAGTAACTGCTCATTGTGACTCAAATACTTCCCTTATCATTCTCTTGGGAGTCAGATTCTTACCAAACACATCCCTGTTGCTCTGTTCCTCCACTCCTGACCCTCTATGAGACTATGATTTTCAAGTATTGCCTTATGTCTATATATCCCATTCTGGCATTTAGAATAAGGAAGTATATATTATGTCTGTCAACATACCTAAGCATCGTATATCAATCTAACCATTCAGTAATAAAAGGGATATTTAACTTTCAGTCTTCCTTACTCTGTGTCCTATTTCACAATTAGTTCAAAATTCCTGGGGGTAAGTTTTGCTATTATTGGGCTCCATCAAGCCCAACACCTGCTGTTTTTTCCTAGCAAAGTAAGAGACAGACAGGATGGCATTTGGGGAGAAAAATAATAGATTGGGACTCCTGCAGGAACCTCTATTTTGATGGCAATTTAACAACTGGGACACTTTTACCTTAGCTATTTGCCAAGGCTTATATTGTACCTTACAGTTGTTTTTCACAGGTGTGACTCTGGCTTATGCTCTGAACAGGCAGCTTCAGACAGTCCACCAAAAGCTGTTTTTCTAAAGACAGCACTAAACTTCTATGAGCAAATCTACTGAAAGTTTAGCAAATATGAGCCTTATTCTGTGGGCGGTGACAGGCCTTGGAAAGAGTTGCAGAAAGCCTGCCCAAATTCCATCTCTTTGTGGTTACTTTCTAAATTTAAAAAAAAATTAATATTTATTTATTTAGTGAGAGAAAGAGCGTGAGAAGGGGAAAGGCAGAGAGAGAGGGAGACACAGAATCCAATGCAGTCTCCAGGCTCTGAGCTGTCAGCACAGAGCTCCACAGAGGGTTCGAAATCATGAACCACAAGATCATTACCTGAGCCAAAGTTTAACTGACTGAGCTACCCAGGCACCCCTCTTTGTGATTACTTTCAAAGTATATTCTGGTCCAGAGGAGGGGACAGCAGAACATCTAATCTTATGGATTCCAGTGATTGAAGGGCCACACTTACCATGTGATTTCAGATTGGCTCTTGATTTGTTAATTATAAAGTCTTTGAACGTGGCTCTAGGATTCTAAGATCCAACATTGTCTTTACCCATAGCAGGTTGCATGATTTTATAAATAAACAAATAATAAGGAATGAAGTCTCTTGTTTTGAAAAGAATCTGTTATTTCCTTTCTGTAAATACAAAGAGAGTTTTCAATGCCTTTGCCTGAAATGCCAGCTCTTCGATGGTTTTTAAAAAAACATGCTTTTATTTTACTATCAGAACAGAGAATGAGAAAATTATGCTAAAAATAAAAAAGGAAGGGAAGTCTTTCTTTAGGAAAAAGATTGAGATCTTAAGGAACAGGTTAGATGATGGCAATGAGTTTGTGGGATGCCAGGATAGATCTCACAGGAAAACATAACGGGAAGAAAAAACATACTAGGAGAAATTGCTTTTAGAAAATGAGACTATTTCTTCCTTTACTAGATCAGTAACTAAATGAAGGCCTAAATAAATTTAACAGAGGAAAAGAAGCAAAATCTCTGAGAGTGGTTGTCAGAATCATGAGCACAATGGAAAGTGCCTTCTGGAAGTCACAAATAGAGCCTATAGTACCAGTTCTTGGTGAAGACATCCTTCAAAGACTGAGGCAGGTTATAAAAGATGTTATAAAACATCAAGCATATTTGTAAAAGGAAAAAATATCAGCATAACATTTTCAAGGTATTATTACATAAGTTTTTAAAGTAATACAGTCATTGTAAGTGAAATTTATGTCCCCAGCTTGGATCACTTCCGTGAACTCTAGATTTATATCAAATGGACTACTCCTATTTCCCTTTGCTCTCAAATAGGCACCTCACTTTTTACATCCCCTAAGAAGATCATATCCATGCCTATGATGTTACCCTCAGTCTTTATCATTGTTAGTTGATCAGGCAAAATTATTAGATACGGCCTAAGTTCTTTCTTTTTTATACCCATACCTAATCTCTCAGCAAGGACTACTGACTAGACGTTCACAATGTGTCTAGAATCTAGCCACTTCTATTCAACTCCACTGTTGCCATTCTGGTCAAAGCTCAGATGACTATAGTTGTTCCCTAACTATTCTTCCTGCTTCCACCTTTACACCCACATAATTCATCCTTAGCAGAGGAGCTAGACTGAAGCTTTGAAAGCAGGTCATGACACTGACATATCTCTGCTCAAAACCCTCCAGTCCCTTCTGTAACTCTTACACATATACAAGAAGTGAAATTTGTGAAACAAAATTATTAAACATTTACTGATATCTATAAAGATAAAATACCTGCATATTCTTTGACCTAGCAGTTCCACTCCTAGGTATATAACCAATACAAATGTGTACAAAATATATGTGCAAGAATATTTATAGCATCACAAATAGCTCTAAACTGGGAAAAGACACAAATAGCCATTTACAGCAGAATATATGCATGAATTGGGGAACATGTTGATTTATATCGCTGTAGGAGATTTTATAAGAGAAACATTAGGCGTGGCAAAAAAAAAAAAGCACTAAATTGCAGAAAATAGCAGTTGCTTTAAAGGTGTTAGAAAAAGAAACCAACTTAAGCATATCAAAGTATTAGAAAGTCCGCTGAGTCCTCTCACAAGCGATGGGGGACAGCATAAGGGAATGACAACAACAAATCCAAAAAACACTTAAGTAAACTAGTGCAGAAAATGTGTACCATAAAGAAATGCAGCTTAAAGATCTGGAATGTAAGCACAGTGAAGAAAACAGTGTGAGAAGAAGACAATGGCAGAGTTGTTGGTCCTCAGCAAGTATGTAAGGTTTCAAACACTTCAGTGTAGCTATAGATTAGGATTCTGGTGAAGTTGGGAATATCTCCAGTTTGGAGAAATGTGGGATCAAGAAGGAAATCTTCTCAAGGCACTAGGTTTTACAGGTCTAAACAAGATACTGTTTGCGGCAAGAGGATTCCACTATGCCACTGTGTCAGAGGACACAAGATATTCACAAGACACAATAGAGACTTTGTGGCCAGTAAAACCCACCGCCATATCACAACAGGCTGCTAGAAGTATGGAGCTCAATGAGGAAGTGGGAAAGAAAGCCATGTCTAAAAAGACCCGGTAACTGTGGTGGCCACCACTGAAATGTCTAAACACCAAAAAAGCAGATGCTATTCTTTCACGGCAAAAAGAGCATGCAGATAGTTTTTCCCTCTACATCTGTGAAATTTCTAATACAAAATTATCCTCTTGATGAGATATTTCCCTAAACTGAGTATAAGTTCACCGGGCATGAATTCCAGACATCTGCCAAGGCTGAACAGAGATATTTTCTCCTTTATTCCCATGTTCCCTTCCCCAGCACATTCTTAAAATTACCAACTGTAAAGTCAACACAGCTGTCTTGGGTGCCAGGGAGGGAAGGATGGAGCTGGGGAGAAAAGTGTTTATGTGAATATTTCAGGCAGAATCACTAAGCCATAATTTTTATTACTTAAACCAGAAATAGTGGAATATGAGTAAGCATTCCAGTATCTCAGGATTTTATTATACACATCACCACTCAGCTGCCATACAGAAGTAAACACTGGCATTTTACAAGCTAAATAACCCCAAGTCATGACAGTGATAAGCCAATATTTTCTGTCCATAGTGATATCACACAGCAATTGCCACATGAACTATTTCTCTTTGCCTTTTACTTTAAACACACAGTTTTGTCATCCTTGGAGCAAAATTAGTACCCAAATAAATATATAAATTCTAGCTGGCCATTTGAAGGATTTTTGAAAATTTTTATAATAGTGGAAGAAATAAAATTTCTTTTTTTTCCCTAAAACCAGTCTGAAAATAAATAAAACCTAACATTACAGGCTTTGGCTATTAGAGATTAGAAACCTTCAATTTTTTATTTAAAACACTAATTTTAAAATAGCTGTTTTCTTGATATATTTTATATGAATACATAAATTTGTATTCATATTCACTGCAGGAATGAACCTCTTAAAAATTACATGCATTTAGAAAATAAAACATGCATTTATCTGAAAAGATAAACAAAACTGGTAAACCCTTAGCCAGACTCATCAAGAAAAAAGAGAAAAGACTCAAATAAAATTAGAAAGGAAAGAGAAGTAACAACTTATATTACAGAAAAACAAAGGATTAGAGAGTACTATGAAAAATTATATGTCAACAAATTGGATATCCTAGAAGAAATGGATCATTTCCTAGAAACATACACTCTTCCAAAATTGGATCAAGAAGAAATAGAAAATATGAACAGACTGATTACAAGTAGTGAAATTGAATTGATAATCAAAAAAGTATCAAAAAATGAAAGTCCTGGACAAGATGGATTTACAGGTGAATTCTACCAACAATTTAAAAAAGAGTTAATATCTATTCTTATCAGATGAATCCACAAAACATATGAAGGAAAGCTTCCAAACATATTCTATAAGGCCAACAGTGCCTTGATACCCAAACGAAAGACACCACAAAAATAGAAGACTATAGGCCAATAACTTTATAAACATAGATGTAAAAATCCTCAACAAACTATTACCAAACTATTACCAAAAATATCATTCATCATGATCAAGTGGGATTTATTCCAGAAGTGTGAGAATGGTTCAATATTCACAGATCAATGTGACACACATTAGCAAAATGAAGGATAAAAAAAAAATCTTATGATCATCTCAATAGATGAAGAAAAATCATTTGACAAAATTCAACATCCAGTCATGAAAAAAAAATTCAAAGAAATGGCATTAGAGAGAATACCTCAACATACTAGAAGCAATCCAAATACCCATCAAAAGGGAATACAATGGAATGTTACTCAGTCTTAAAAGGAAAGGAAATCATATCACATGTTACAACATAAATGAAACTTGAGAGCATTATGCTAAATGAAGTCCGTCACAAAAGAATTCTTATCCTTCCACTTATATGAGGAAACGAAAGGAGTCAAATTCATAGAAACAAAAAGTAGAATGTCAGGTACCGGGGACTAGGGGGGAGAAAGAAATAGGGAGTACTGTTAAATGGTATAGAGTTTGGTTCTGCAAGGTTAGAAAAGTTCTGGAGAACTTTGCTTTACACAACAATGTGAATATATAGTTCAACACCTCTGACTTGGACTTTTAAAATGGTTAAGATGGCAAATTTTACATTATATGTTTTTTAGCACAATTTTTTCATGTTTTATTTAAATTCAGTTAGTTAACATGCAATGTAATATTAGTTTCAGGCATGTGATTTAGTGACTTATCACTTACATACAACACCCAGTGCTCATCATAACAAGTGCCCTTCTCAATACCCATCACCGATTTAATCCGCACTCCTCACTTCCCCTCCAGCAAACCTCAGTTTGTTCTCTGTAGCTAAGAGTCTGTCTTCTGGTTTGCATCTTTTCTTTTCTCCTATGTTTATCTGTTTCTTAAATTCCACATATGACTGTAATCATATGGTATTTGTCTTCCTGACTTATTTCACTTAGCATAATACACTCTAGCTCCACTCATGTCATTGCAAATAGTCAGATTTCTTTCTTTTCATAACTAATATTCCACTGTATATGTATAAATTACACCTTCATTCATCAATGGGCCTTTGGGCTCTTTCTCTAGTTACGTTATTGTTGATAATGCTGGTATAAATATTGGGGTGCATGTATCCCTTCAAATCAGTATTTTTGATCCTTTGGATATACACCTAGTTGTGCAATTGCTGGATTGTAGGGTGGTTCTATTTTTAACTTTTTCAGGAACCTCCACATTGTTCTCCTGAGTGGCTGCACCAGTTTGCATTCCCACCAAGAGCGTGAGCATTCCCATTTCTTCACATCCTCACCAACTCCTGTTGTTTCTTGTGTTGTTGATTTTAGCCATTTTGATAGGTGTGAGGTGATATCTCATTTTATTTTATTTGCATTTTTCTGGTAAGTGATGCTGAGCACCTTTTCAGGTGTCTGTTGTCCATCTGTATGTCTTCTGCCCATATTTTAATTGGATTATTCATTTTTTGGGTGTTGGGTTTCATAAATTCTTCAGACATTGTGGATACTAACCCTTTATCTGATATGTCATTTGCAAATCTCTCCTCCCATTCTGAAGGTTGCCTTTGCTGTGCAGAAGATTTTTACCCTGATAAAGTACCAGTAGTTAATTCTTCCTTTTGTTTTTCATGACTCAGGAGACATATCTGGTAAGAAGTTGCTATGAACCAATGTCAAAGAGCTTACTTACTGCCTGAGCTCCCCTCTAGGATTTTGATGGTTTCCTGTCTCACATTTAGGTCTTTAACCCATTTTGAATTTATTTTTGTGTATGGTATAAGAAAGTGGTCCAGTTTCACTCTTTTGCAGGTTGCTGTCCAGTTTTCCCAACACCATTCTTTGAAGAGACTTTTTCCATTGTATATACTTTTCTGCTTTGTCAAAGATTAGTTGACCACAAAGTTGTGGGTTCATTTGAGTTTTCTATTCTTTTCTATTGACCTATGTGTCTGTTTTTGTGCCAATACCATACTGTTTTGATCACTACAGCTTTGTAATATAACTTGAAGTCCAGAATTGTGATGCCTCCAGCTTTGCTTTCTTTTTCAAGATAGCTCTGGCTATTCGAGGTTCTTTTGTGGTTCCATACACATTTTAGAATTGTTTGCTGTAGCTCTGTGAAAAATTTTAGCACAATTTTTAAAAACCATGTTACACTTGAAGTTCATTTGGAACATGCACTCATATAATATGCTAGTTTATTATGCATGAATTGCTATCCAGTTTTCCAAAGCAGAAATCATGCTTTTTTATCCAGCTGGGACTGTAGTCAAGATACAAAATGCAAAATTTAACAAGGTGTCAAAGAACTCAATAGTTATGAGAAGTAATTTTTTAGTGCATTCTTTTTACAAACATCCAAAGTAATGCTGAAAATTCCATATTGAACAGAACTATTGACATTTAAATAAAGAAAAGATCAGTAAAAATGCCATGCCAAGGCGTTTAGAGCCTGGGGCAAAAAGAAAAATTGGTGATATTGATCCAGGGTCAAATCTTTTTTTATCTCTATCCACTCTTATGTGACTTTGCCCCAATCTTACTAACAAGACTGAATTCATCTGATCTGAACCTCATTCCTTTCCTTCTCTTCACTTCAGAACCCAGAATCTACTTTTCCTTTATTTCCATCTCTGAGATACTCTCCCTGCAAAAATTTGGTACACTTGGACTCCTCTTGCATCCCGGTGTCAGTCTTTCTCTTACTACACGTTTTTGTTGTTGGTATGACCACATTCTCAGATACTTGAGAATACAAGTCTGAATCTGCTGAATATATATGAATGCATCTGAGTCTGCTGAATCTAAAAGCAAGAAAGGAAATCTGCTGCTAATTAGTCTGCCTTCTCTGTCAGCAGTTATAATAACCATTAAATTGTAAATTCGAACTCTAACTCTGGATTCTAACCCAATTCAACATTTCCGTTGCTGCTGATGCCCTCTCCTTATTTTACGTAACAGTTGTGTTTGCCAACACCCTTACCAATAGTCTGCGATCTGTTGCCAGTTAAACACTGTTAAAGTACCTACTTTACCATGCCATGCGTTCACTGCTACAGAGCAATCTCTGTAAGGAATTTTCTTTTTCTCTTCACTTCTGGACATTTTAGCCACTTCCCAAGAGCTGGCCACCTCTTCTATTAAATCTTCAGTGATAAATAAGGCTAGAAATAATGTCCTTGCCTCTATATTATTATTTTTAATTTATTTTTATTAGTAAAATTTAATAATTTTATAATTAATTTTTAAATTATTTTTTTAAATTTATTTTCAGAGAAAGTGGGGGAAGGGCAGAGAGAGGGAGAGAAAAATTCCCAAGCAGACTTTGTACTGTCATTGTGGAGCTCAATGCAGGGCTCAAACTCATGAACCATGAGACCATGACCTGAGCTGAAACCAAGAGTCAGACGCTTAACTGACTGAGCCACCGAGGTGCCCCTAGTCACATGTAGTTTAAATTTCTACTTTTGATCTTATTTATGAAGTATCTCATTTCTTATAAATTGTAAGTTCTCAAAAGAAGATCCATATATATACAATAAAACCTCATTTTGCAAGCATAATTTGTTCCAGAAACATGCTTGTAATCCAAAGCACCTCTGTATCAAAGTGAATTTCCCCATAAGAAAAAGTGGAAACCCTGATGATTCATTCCACAACCCAAAAATATTCATATAAAAATCGTTACAATACAAAACAGCAAAGAAAATACAAAATGTAAAGAAACATAAACAAATGAACCTGGACTTCCATTTGAAAACCTTCATGGCTGATGCAAGGGAGACAAGAGAGAGGAAGATTAGAGTGTAGGACTACTTTCACTATCACTACCGGATGTTGACTACAGTACAGTATGGATAAACTCTTGTCATATACTGTATTTAATGTAACTGGCAATAAGGTGGCAGAGGAAAGGGTCTATATCTGCAGGCAGCCTGACCTAGAATAAAGCAGAGCATTCCTAAGCTTACTCTTGTGTGGAAAAGCAAAGGATTGTCCATAGGTGCTTTGAAGAGACAAAAATACACTAGTGCCAGTTGTGGGCACCTCCCAACGTTCTGAAAAATCACTGATTTCTGCCAAATACTGCAGCCAGAGACTAAGCATCCAAGCACGGGAGACGTTCATCCATAATCCCACAGCAAGAGAGAAAGATCAGAACTATTGGCTCAGTTGTGATCATGTGACACTTGGTGTCACATACTACGCATATTGCAAGACATCACTTATTTATATAATAAATAACATTCCTTAGAAATGTTTTCTTGTTTTGCAGAACACTCACAAGTTATTCCCAATCCAAGGTTTTACTGTACTTTCGGTGTCAAGCAAAGCATTGAACCTTTCTCTCTCTCTCTCTCTCTGTGTGTGTGTGTGTGTGTGTGTGTGTGTGTGTGTGTGTGAGAGAGAGAGAGAGAGAGAGAGATAAATGAGAAAATAATAACTTTGGATCCCCTCATCTCATAGTTTCCCCACATTATAGATTATATAGCACCAGCCACTTAAATGCTGTGGGCCCTGAGGAGAAAACGGGAGAGTAGTTCATGAAACTTCAGAAATAAAATGTCTCTCTAGGGAATTAAACATTTTTTATTTGTTTACAGGTTAGAGAGCTAAAATGTTCAACATGTTTTCAGCCCAAGGGAAACACTAGTCCGAACCAAATATATTAACACTGTCACTTTAAAGCAAAGTGGATATTTTTCAAGCTTAGGATGATTATATCAGGTATGCTTCTGAGAACATGGAAGAATTTTTATGTTAATGTAATTAATGTAAAATAACATTCTACAAAAATTGTTACTTGGACACAATATTATCACATAATATCCATGCTTATAACCATACAAACCAAAAATTGTTATCTTCCACAGTAATAAGTGGGCTTACATTGCAGTGGAGAAATAGCTTTTCTACTTTCTCAGATATTCAAGGAAAAAAATTACTCCTAAAAAGGGAGACATCCAGAAAAAAATGGCTTATAGACTTCAAACTGCAGTTTTAAGAAACAGCTGGTTATCTGACAAGTTTTTACTGAGCTACTCTACTGAGCACTCTACCAGGTTCAGAGCTATGTAGAGGAAGGAGGAACCATGATCCCCACTTTCAAAGAGCTTATAGTTTTAGGTGAACAAAATCTTCATCCATGACATCTATGATGTCTAGTCAGAAAGAGCAAGAGGTGGCTAGCACACTGGGAGCTCTGATCAAACGCATGTGCTTCAGAGAGTAGGAGATTAACCAAATGAAGAGTCAATTAACTCTGTAGGAGTCCATTGATGCCCAATCAACTGGCATTGCCTCAGAAGTAGTATTGCACAAATTTCTGCATCTTGCATGCCCTCCTTAATTTAAAGGAAGCAGCACAATGATGGCAGGCATCTTTGCATTATGGAGGCAATGCACTGCACACCTAGGAATATTACTCTGGCTCAAAAATAAATGACACTAAAAGTTGTCAGCTTGAGTAGAGCCTGGAGCAAAAAAGAGCCCTATGGCAGATTCAAAGTGTGTTAGAAGCAGATTTTCCACTTAAGCTATACAATAGGACAGAATCTATGGAGTCAGATGTGGCAGGGGTGTTGAGATACAGTGTTAAGTTTATGTCAGGCTCCATTAAGATAATCACAGTGCAGGGTGTTAGGTTCTGCAGGGTTCTGCAATACGGCTACTCCATCTGCAGCAGTGAATTAGGTGCCTTTTGAAAAACAAATCCTGGCATGGTACCGACCCTGATAACATGGCCATGGAACATTAAGTCAACATGTGACCACAGTATCCATTTAAGCTGGATTATGTTGACATGCCAAGTCATAAATATGGGTATTGTAAGCAGTAGTCCATTAAAAGAATACCTGAGTAGATAACCCAGACCCTATTTCACCCCGTAGAGTTGTATCAGTACCCCACGTTTAGCTCGTATTTACAGGCATGTGTGGGGGAGTGTTCTATAGGTGCAGCTGGGAAAGAAGAAAAAAGAGCTTGGATTTCAGATAGTTCAAGTTAGCATATGGGTGTAAGCTAAAAATGAATGGCAGCTGAATTATAGCCCCATGCAGGAGTGGTTTTGAGAGACAATGATAAGGAAACTATTCCCAATGGACAGACCTTTAAATCACGCACCTGGCATCCATTTTGTGTGGAAAGAGAAGTAGGCAGAGATGAAAACTATATATAGATTCCTGGAAAGTGACCAGAACCCTGGCCAGCTGGCCAGGAACCTGGAAGGAAAACACTGGAATATTGGACACAAAGAGTTCTGAAGTGGAAACATATGGGTGGACATATGGTAATGTGCAGAATGTCCCTCCAGAATGCAGTACACAAACTACAGCTAAAAACTCTGTGTGGCTGTCTCTGTAGAAGAAAGACTATATGGGCCCAGGAATCAAACACCGAAGTGTTAGTTCCACTCATCGTCTTTCCCAATGATTCACAGGGGGAATTTGTGCTTCCATCCCACGTTTCTGGGTTCTGTAGAATTAGAAGTTCTGACCCCTGGGGAGGGGTGAACACTTGCCAGAAGACAGAGGAGAGTCTTTTTAAACTATAAACTATGGCTGTCCTTTGGTCGTTTTGAACTTCTCCCATCTGGAAACTAGCAAGTGACAACAGACATCAATATCTTGGAAGAGATAATTTACCTTGATCATGAAGAGCAGGTAGGGTTGCTTTTACTAAATGGGAAAGAATGTGTAAAGCTCAGTTGATCCACTTAGTTATCTCTTAGGACTTCCTTGCCCAATTATAATGGAATGAACACATGCCTAAAAAATAAATACTTTCCAAGGGCTGAGATCCTTCAAGAATGATCATTTGGACCATACATACCACCAGGTAAGCCAACATGAAAGGCAGATAAAACCTATAGATGTGGAAGATTTATAATGGATAGTGGTGGAAGGAGACAGTGAATACTGGTGTAGTCCCCAAAACCAAACTCAAAGACAGAGGCTGCAGTTAGTTCACTAAGCCCTCTCTTCTAAGCTCCCCCTCAAGAAGATAGACCCATGTGGAGATGCTCCATGCACGTGTATGGAGAAGTGGAAGTATAAGGGGTGAACTATGGTAGTCATGGAGCTGTGCTCCTCAGATCTCTTTTCAAGAGAGCATTTTTGTAAACAGTAAACTTACAGACATAACACCTTCCATATTCCTTCTGCTGCAGACATAAAATTGTCTTTAGCCAGAAAACTGGGGTAAGTGTAGAACTCATCTTATCCATTTCCCTTTCAGTGAGCAGTCTTCCACTGCCTGCTGTCCAAAGTCTGAAAAATAGCTGTTTCACATTTTGTCTAGATTTTTAGTTGTTTTACAAGGGAGAACAATTTTTATGTCAATTAATCCTACGTTGTTGGAAACAGAAAGCCAGTGAGATTTTAATGCTATATTTAATAATAGCTTCCTCAGAAATCTACATCTAATTACATCTAAATGCATTCAAATTACAGTAAGAATGAAATTCCCAAGTGTTAACTCTCCTTTGGTTGCTTTGATCAGAGGATCATGCATGTAACCTCTAAAACATTTCTTATCCATAAATCTATCCTTAGAGGAACATTGGGATAATTTGAACCATGTCACTTTGTTATTGAAAGTTATTTGAATAAATCCTGCTGTTAACGTAATACCTGATAAGACCCACACGTAAGAAATTCACAGAAATGCCAGAAATTACAAACATACAACTTTTTAAGAAAAAGTACCTAATTCAAAATGATATACAAGTCAACCATATATCAGCTCCTGAAAATTTTTAAATGGATCATAATAGTACACAATGGAGGTTAAATGCAGCTCTAAGAAATTGTTATACCAGTAGATCATTTAACAATCATATAACGGAAAAATTGATTTGGAAGGAAATCTAAAGATCACCAACCTATTTCTCTATCTTATTTTTATTTATCAATGTTTCCAGGTTTTCTGGTTTTGACTTTGTAAGTATTTATTCATTTTGGCCTTTTTTTTTAAGAGAAAGAGAGAGAGGGCACATGTGTGCACAAGGAGAGGAGGGACAGAGAAAGAGGGAAAGAGAGAATCTCAGGCAGACTCCATGCCCAGCACAGAGCCCCAACCCAGGCTCAATCTCATGACCTTGAAATATTTAGCTGAGCAGAAATCAAGAAATCAGATGCTTAACCAACTGAGCCACCCAGACACCCTGTAAAATTCATTTTGTATTTAACTGAAGTTAATATTTACATATTCTTACATTAAGCTATGATCAGACCTGTTAACACAGATAAAAACAGAAGCCTCAGTTCACTGGCTCTTTATATTCAATCTGTTTCTTGTAATGCTGTTGGAATTGCTTGAGCCATTGAAAATGAAAAATTAGCTAAGGTAATCAGCTTATTAATCTAGTGATAACATGGTATATTTGTACAAAGTTTATAAAGCCAACATGTAAGTTTCTTGGGTTTAATATTAAATTGTACTTTATTTTATCAGTTTCTATTATTCCATTTTTAACCTGATCAAAAAAAATAGGTAACATTGTGATCTTACTATAGTTTTTAAATTAATATTAACTTCAATTAATTCAAAATGAGTTTTATTTTAATGTCAGAAGGTTCTAATTTCAATTTTAAAAGTAATATACAATTGTTATTTATGTAAATTCTGAAAAGTCTTTGGCTGCATACTTTTAATTTGGATTCCTTCCATCCATATTTTGTAATAGTGAGATTATCTCATAATACTATAACACAAGTGTCTTTGTAAGAAACAAATAACAAACATGTTAAAAGCAAAAAATAATTCTGTCAACACATTAAAATATGCTCTAGTATTCCCTCCAAAACTAGCATATTTCTTTTATTATAACCTGCCTATATTTTGCTATCTTATTTGAGAAATACATTTCTTTATAAACATCAGTTTTCATATATAAAACATGAAAATAATGTTTGACATAAAGATAAAATATTCAAGAGTGGGTTTTTGCAGTATCTTTTGGTTAATGAACTACTTGTTATGATTGCACTATTTTTATTTTTAAATGTTTATTTATTTTTGAGAGGGAGAGGGAGAGGGAGTCTGAGCAGGGGAGGGACAGAAAGAGAGGTAGAGAGAGAATCCCAAGCAGGCTCTTTGTTGCCAGCATAGAACCTGATGTAAGGCTCAAACTTATGAACCATGAGATCATTACCTGAGCTGAAATCAAGAATCAGACATTAACCAAATGAGTTACCCAGGTGTCCTAAGTCAAATATATTTAAAGGGAAAAAAATTTATACACACAAAGCATCTCAACAGATACTGATAAGAAATCTTTTAATAAATGGATGTTTGGCAATATTCAACCTTCACTTATTTAAAACTACCTTGGTTAAGTGAAAATAGAACCTATGTACTTAACATAATAATAATCACCTCAAAGCAAAATTCAACCCTGTGTGTATACTAAAGTTAAAAAAGACCCTCCCATTAATGTTGTAAAAAAGACTTAGGTATCTACTTTTATAAGTTTTAACTGTATTTAGAAATACAGTCTCTTCAATATTACAAGAAAAATAGATATTGAAAAATATTTTCATAAGATATGATTATTATCTAGAGAAATAAATAGAGATAGTAAGAAAACTTTTAAGTTTTTAAGGTAGTCATTTGTTAAGTGCCTAAACAAAAATCCATCCCATTTTCTATATATCCATGTCATCATTTTGAAAACACATTGACAATAAACCCATGGTTAAAAAATGGGATGGGACCTTGGAGTTATTGAGGAATTTTAACAAATTTTTGGGAAGTCCAAAACAGATGAAAATTTATTTCACAAATGAAATAAAGTGAGTTGAGGAAACCAGAGATACATGAATACATATAAAAGTGCTGCACTGAAATTTGGATTCAATCTGCCTACAAGAATCTTTACGAGACAAACAATGCAGAACCAGTAGAGAAGAGTGAGAAAATGCTAAGTATTCTGGTAAAGAGCTTCCAATGAGCCCTTCCTGTGTGCTCCACAACCCAGGAATCCAGACCTACGGGCAGCCTGATGTTGATCCCCCACAAAACAGACATATGCTAGAGAGGATTACAGTCCGAAGGTGCATTTTAAAGAAAAAGCTTCCAGAAGACTACACAGTGATGAGCTGTTTCCCCTCATTTCTGTAACACAGATCATTCTACCCTATACCACTGTGGTATATGCACCCAAATCCTATAAACTAGCAGCAGAGCCTAATCGTGTGAAGTCTGGGGAAAACCGATCTGGTCAAATTTGGGCAGAAGAGTTTTAGCTATGAACAGGTGACAGGCCATACATGAGAGAATGCACATCTCCCGTGAGGTTGTCAGAGAAATTTCCTTGACACAGTAGACCATGGTTTATGAAATTATAAATTTGCAATTCTTAGAGAAATTTTTAAAAGGCAAATCCTGCTTTTTAGTAATTTTGTTCTAAGTAATCTTACTAAATAAATCTTATAAAATTAAAAAATGAAGTCAAATGATTGAACATAATTTATTACATTTCTAATATTGATGGAACTGTAGAAAAGGACATTAGGTAAAAACTAAGGAAATATGAATAAAATATGGACTTTAGTCAATAATCATCAATATTGGTTAACTAATTATAACACATTTATCAGACAAATGTAAGTATTGGCATGGGATGCTACCTATGTTACCCTCAAATAATTTTCCATAAATCTAAATTGCTCTAAAAAATGCAATTTATAAGAAAATTGCAGTCAAAACTTTGGTATGATTAAAATATGAATAGGGTTTACCCATGGGTATGCCTTAGGGCAAATTCACAGTTCAACATTTTCCTTTCGTTTTTGTGAAACCTATCAGTTTATTTCACGTTAAAGTGCAGCAAAATAAATCTCTCTCTCTCCCTCTCTCTCACTCACACACACACGCCACTAAAAAGTAATCTAGCACATGGTTAGAAGAATATTAAAGGAAGAAAAGACTTCATCCAACCTGTTTTCTGACTGATAATATTTACTGGGCTTTTGCAATGTTCCAAGCACAATTCTAAAAGTTTGGTTTTATTTTAGCAATTCGTTTTACCAATTAAAATCCCTATGAGGATGTCCATCCTTTGTTAGAATGTAGAAAGTTGCAAGGGCCTGTTCCTCCCACCCTAGAATGTAGAAAGAACAAGATACGCTACAACATCATAGTTTTTTCCATTCACAGCACTGAAGATACAAAGAAATATAGATTCCAGACAGTGAAGAGTCTTGTCTAGAAGAAAGAAAAACATGAATGTTTTTATTTCTGCCAGAGCTATAGAAATATGCCATACAAGTCTTCAAGTGTTAACTGGTCGAATTTATAGTGTGATTTCAGTGGCTGCCATATGTATTAGATTCCTTGAGGAGCCCCAGCAATTAAGCCAGTCTGCAGACACCTGCAGCCTCTTTCCCTTGGACTTTCCTGGAGTATGCTGAAGGCTGGTAGAAAGACACGAAAGCTGATAAAGATTGCCATGAAATCCAAAGTGCAAGCCAGCAGCCCACTGAAAACAGAGAAGCAGAAGAACTGAGGGAGAGGTCTGTAGGTGCTCCAGGTCTTAACCAAATGCACTTACCTCAGTGGTTCCTGAAGCCTGGAAGAAGAGCATAGAGCAGAAAATAAACTCCCTAAGTGCAGAAAACTCAGAGCGGACTGGAAAAATTAAAGAGTCTTCTAGCTAGAAATATTTTACAAAAAATAAAACTGTCTTTATTAGCAAATGACATAACTGTGAAAAAAATCCTAAGCAATCTATAAGAGACCACAGTAAATAAATTTAGTAAGGTCTCAGGATATAAGTTCAACATACAAAAATCAATCGTATTCTTACATACTAATAACAGTTGAAAAATAAAATTTTTAAAATCCATCTTATAATAGTTTGAAAATTACTTAGAAATGAATTGAGTATGAAAGACCTGCAACAGAAAAAACTACGAACATCACGTAGGAACCAAGGGCAGGCTGCCCCAAAATGTGCCACTTTGGCTTATTGATCATTTTAAATAAGAAACAACCCATGCAAAAACACCTGAGATCCACCTGTCTCCCTGAAAGCAGGAAGAAAATCTCTCATATGAAAAATATCTTCCCTCTGCTAAGAATTAAAAAGACATCCTTATCACCAGAGATAGACTTTAAAGCTGAAAAAATTGTAAAAACAAACCTTAGTTACTCACCTGCTACCTCAGCCCAAATTCTGCTTAGAACTCCTTACTAATTAAAGCTCCTAAATGCCCATTTTCCTTACCCTAGAAATTCCTCACAAACTCATGGTTTCTTTGTCTAAAATGTACAAAAACTCTCTGCCTTGGTTATCTCATTAGGTCCAATTATTGGGCCACTGTGCACACATAATATAACTTTGCATTTTTTTTCTCCTCTTAACCTGTCCCATGTAAATTTAATTCTTAGTATAGCTGAAACACCTTGAGGGTAGAGGAAGAATTCTCTCCCTGAAACAGAGAGAAATTAAAATAAAACCCAAATAAATGGAGATATATTGTTGTCCATGAATTAGAGATACAGTATTAGTAATCTTATCAGTTCTTTCCAAACTGATTATAGATGTGTTATAATCTCAGTCATGATTTCAGTAGGCTTCTAATAGAATTTGGCAAGATCATTTTAAATGTTATAAAGAAATACGAAGAATATAGAGTAGATGATAACAATTTTGAAAAACAACAAACTTTGCCCGATAAACCTACATGACTATACTACTTGATTTCAATATTCTCTGTCAATTCCCTATAGTATTAGCCTTAGACGTATAAATGAAAAGGAAAGAATAGTAAATCCATCATAGGCCACAACTAAAAAATTCAAGTAATTTTTCAGAATAGGCTTTATTATTTAGAACACCTTCAGATTTAAAGAAAAACTGAGAAGATAGGGGTACCTGAGTGGTTCAGTCAGTGAAGCATTTCACTCTTAATTTTGGCTAGGTCACAATTTCACAGTTTCATGGGTTTGAGCCCCATATCAGGCTGTGCTCTGACCTTGCAGAGCCTGCTTGGGATTCTCTCTCTCTCTCTCTCTCTCTCTATGCCCTCCTTTGCTCACATCGTCTCTTTCAAAATAAACAAACAAACTTAAAAAAAAACAGAGAAGATAATATGTGACTTCCCGCATAATCCACATCCAATTACTCCTACTATTAACACCTAACATTAGTATATTTGTTATGATTAATAAATCAATATTCATACATAATTATTAACTAAAGTCCATACTCTATTCACATTTCTTCAGTTTTTATCTAAAATCCTTTTCCTGTTGAGCGTCCCTTTCATAATATCACATTACATTTAGTTGCCATATCTCCATAAGCTCCTCTTAGCTGTGACAGTGTCTCCACTTTTCTTGTTTTTGATGATCTTAATAGATTTGAAGACTACTGGTTAGGTATTTTGTAGGATGCCTTCTATTGAGACTTGTCTGATGTTTTTCTCATCATTAGACTTGAGTTATGTTTTCTTGAATGGAAGGCCACAGTGGTTATGGACCATTTTTATCATTATGCCAAGACTATATAATACTAAGATGACTCACTGTTGATATTAACATTAATCACCTGGTTGAGGCAGTGTTTGCCAGATCTCTCTACTACAGGCTTGTTCTCTTTCCCTTTTCCATACTGTACTCTTAGGAAGGAAGTCACTATGTATGGCCTACACATAAAGAGTGGGATGTTATATACCACTTCCTTAAGAGAAAATGTTTACATAAATTTGGAATTTTTCTGTGCAGATTGGTCTCTTCCCTATTTTATGCCTTTATGAATCATTTATTTATAACAGAATAGTTATTTTATACTTTGGCTTATAATCCAGTACTGCTTTACTGTTTTTGGTCAGATTGCTCTAGCTCTGGCCATCAGGAGCTCTTCCATTTGGCTCCTGTATACCTATGACATACATCTTTCAATGAGGACTTTGAGAACTTCCTGACTTTCAGATACTACAGGGTATTCCAGTTCATTCTGTATATTCCTGCCCCAGTTCAAGAATGAGCCTTTTATCTAAGGAGTCCAGGTTTCTTTTATCAGAGAATAGTAGAAACCAAGTTCTGAGTTGTTATTGGCATATCAGTCTTTTTCAGTTGACAGAGATAGGAAATACATGTATGTCTACTAACATACACATGATATACATAGAATACACATATGCACACATACCCTAAAATATACTACATACTTGCTTATACGTATTGTATACATACACTATACACACATACTATTAGTATTTCTATATGTAACCATCTGTGTCTGTATTAGGTAGGATGGAAGTCTTAAGCCACTAATATAAAGCCTGTTCTAGGCAATGGTCTCAGAAGACTGATGAGAACAGCAACAGAATTACTGGACAGGGAAGGGTGAAAATAAAGAGTATAAAAAAATAAAAAGTGGCCAAACACCCACTAAAGACCAAATTCCAAATCATATAAGGAAATATAATAAGGCCACAAAATAAATAATTGGAGCTCACAAAACTCAAGTAATAGAAAATAAATGAGACTTTAAAATAAGTATGCCTAAAATTCACAGAGAGATCAACACGGAATATCAAAACTATGTCTGTTACAAACAGATGAAAATGTTGGATGAATGAGATAAAAAAAGAAAACACAATAACATGGCCTTGCAGGAGCTAAACTGTGGCTTTACTGGAGTGTTAGTACAGAAGCAGAAAGTAAGGATTCTTGTTTCTGAAAGGTGAAAGGAACCAAAACATCACAGTAAGAAATGGTAGACTAGACACAGGAGGAAGCCAGAAGCAAAGCAAGCCCACAATATGTTAAAGGGCAAAAATTCTTCCCAAATCTCAGATACTGATAGGGGCTAGACAGGCAGACAGCACACAGTCAGCCTTTTAGGAACTGAGTCAAACGATAGCAGCAGATATGCTGTTTCCATGACCGCCTCTCTCAGAGCCCCAAATCCCCACAGGGCTGGTAATGCCAAGCCATGATTATTCAGCCTTGTTGTGCACTGTAAAGAGGGATTTACTAATCAATATCCCAGAAGGATCTTTGATTTAACATTTTTAGATAATTGATCCAGCAGCAATAAATTAGTAAGGTCAACAAATAAGGACAAATAACCAGATGGCAGGTACACAAGGCTTGCTGGACTAGCATTCAGTGGGAGAAAACTCAGGAAGTCAGGATCAGTGGCAGGCTTGCATGGCCTCCATTGCTCATCATGATTGGCAGGTGCAAAGCAACCTGGCAGAACCAGTCATCAGACTCCAGCAGGAGGATCCTAACGGTTGGGCCATAGGGCTTCAAGATAGCTCATTAACAAAACTCAAATCATTCCTCTGGTGTTGTCATGGGTTGTGATATAACATCAAGACAACGTGAGAGAATGTTCCTCCTGACATCTCCAGCCTATCCTGGGTGTGATCAGGGGCTGGTGTCCAAGAGTACCAATTACCGCTATTATGTGATAGAAGCAGGTTGCAGGGTTTATCATATCAGTGTTCATGGCTGCGTATGAGCTATCCTCCTTCCTTGGCACTAACAGGAAGTCCAAGTTTTGTGGGGTTAGCCAGAGTTTGTTGCCCTAAATAACTGGTGGCAGAAGTGACCTATGGTGGCAAGGTGGAGCAATCTCCAGAGGTGCCTGATGATCTGAGGAGTGGCCAACAATGCAATGGAGCCAACAAGAGACTCCTTACACCAGAGACAGACTACAAAATAGCACAGGATGTACCAGAGGTGGAAGTCCAAGTCAAACATAGAAAGACAGCCTCACTGACCACCAAGAGTGTCAGCTGTACCCAAGGGGATCTCAGCAGCAGCAAGTACCTGTGGCAAATTTCCAGCCAGAACTGAGACAAGTTTTCTTAGCTGAGACAGTAAGAGATGGTTACAGCAGTACTGGAACATCCAGGTAGCTAATTTCCATGTAAAAAAACAGACTTTATCTACTGTTTGAAGCTTCAGTCCCAAGCTTGTACTGTTTGTAGTAGAACCTGCATCAGACCTTTATACACAGTCTTTATGAAACCTTAGGTCTTAAGGATCCTGAAATTGATATTGCATTTCGTGGAACAGCAACTACAACTGTGGGAAAGCAAGATGCAGCAGCACAGTGACCATAGGATGAGATGTATCCTGCAAGATGGCCAAATCTTCACTGGCACCTTAAAGGCTTTTGACAAACATATGAACCATATCCTCTGTGTTTGTGATGAATGCAGGAAAATCAATCCACAGAATGTGAAGCATCTAGAGCATGAAGAAAAGTGGATCTTGGGTCTGGTGTTGCTACGTGGGGAGAACTTGGTTTCCATGACTGTGGAAGGACCACCCCTCAAAGATACTGGCATTGCTCAGGTACCACTTGCTTGAATTGCAGGAGGCCCTGAGGTTGGCAGGGGAGCTGGCAGAGGAATGTCAGCTGCTATTTCAGTTCCCCAGGCTCCCGCTAGATTAGCAGGCCTGCCTGAGGGGTTGGGGGCCACCCTAACGGGTAATAACTCCACAGGGAAGAGGCACTGTAGCAGCTACAATTGTTGCTGCTACTGGCACCATTGCTGGAGCCCCAGCTCAATACCCACCAGGATGGGGGACAGCACCCATTCCTTTGGTCAAGCAATACAACCTCCAGGCATTATGGTTCCGCCACCTGATAGGAGACCACCCATGGGCCCACCAACAAGCTTCCCTCTGCTCCCGGGATGCCAAGAGGCATCCCCAAAGCAATATGCATCTCCAGGCATGAGACCCCTATCTCCTCCAGGAATGCGTTTACAAAGACCCTAGGATACTGTTGATCCTTAAGTTACTTTTTCCCCTGCAATGTGTCTCGTGAACTCTAGAGAGTATTTATGAGATTTTGTTTCCTCTTCGCTGCATTAATACTAGTTAAATACTAGTGTAATACTAGTTAATACTGTGTACTATAAATGCACAAATGCACAGAGCAATTAAGCTGCAAAAAATAAGGTAACCTATAGTGTTAGAAGTCAAGACAAGTTGCTCTTGGAGCCCTATTGATATGTGAGGATATGAGGGAGCTTCTGCGAGCTGCTAAAATTCTCTTTCTTGATCTGGATGCTAGTTACACAGGTGAGCTTAACCTTATGACAAGCTGTCGAAATGTGCACTTATAATTTGTAGACCTTTATATGCATAAGTTATTTTTCAACATAATATTTACATTAAAAATAAAATAGCTAGTCCACATCTAGGTGAGATAAAGTACAAAGCAAGGGACAAACACTTTCACCAAGATCAACTAAGGGAATAAAGAATAACTGCAGTAGATTGTAGCAAATCATATATGTTAAAATTGGTGAGTTTATAATGATACTTATTTTTTTAAAGGTAAATAGTCCTATGGACCAGAAAGATTTAACTATTTTAAATTTGTATGCACCTAATCAAGTTTCTTCTAAATAAATGGTGAAAAATGCATGAAAACAGATAAAAATAAAAGTAAAATTGACAAAAGTGCAGGGAGAAATAGATCTATTATTAAATTGGCTATATTCCAATAAACAATTTTTTAGTTATTGACAGAATAGGTTTCAAAGATTTTTAAAATATGATGAATTAACATATATGTTATGAATTAATAATATTATATTGAATAATAATATAATGTTATGAATATATATACATGCATATAAGTCACTATATCAATAACTGGAATATATACATTCTTTTTAACCTTAGAAGGAACTTTTTATAAAAATTGACCTTGACTAGGACATAAAGCAAAGTAACAAATTTAAAGGGATGAAATCACTCAACGTATGCCTTCTGAACATAATTCACTTTTACGGAAATTCGGTAATACAAATATACCTAGATGATAGCTATATGTTTGAATCGAGGACATTCTTAATAGAAATTAAGAAAATATTTTACCTCATAATGTAAGGAAAACATCAGGTTTCAAAACTAACCTGCACTACATCAACATGAATGAGCCTTATATACCTAATGTGGGAAAGAAGCAATAAGCAACAATGTGTACCGTATGATCCCATTTTGAAAATTCAAAAATGTGTATTAACAAGAAGTTTGTAAAGAAAACCAAATATGTAATTAATATTTAAATAACTTTGAAAAGTTCAACAGAATATAATTTCTATAAGAAATGCCTTAAAACTGAAGTTATATTCTTAATAACTAAGAAAATAACAGCCCAAATTGTTTTACAGACAAATTTCACTAAAAAATCAAGAAACTCTTGACTCCAAATTTAATGCTGTTTTAGGGACTACAAAACGGAAACATTACTCAACTCTAATAATATGGTGGCATAAATGGTACAAGATAATAAAACTATAGTCCAATCTCATTCACAGTCTTAGACCTATCTAAACAAAATATTTAAAAGCAGAAGACAGGAACATATGAAAGAGATAATAATACATTATGCCAATTTGTGTTTTTATAAGAAGTTTAAATTTGGATTAACAAACAAAAGTCGTAATCATGTCAAAACTTGCAAATCCCATTTAATAAAATTCAACATCAATAGGCACAACTCCTTATAAACTTAGACAAGAAGAAAGCTCTCCTAACATGATCAAGGGTGTTTGCCAAAAACTGCCATTAACACTGTATTCAGTAGTAAAAATCAGTAACAACAAGGATCCAAGTTTTAATTCTATTATTGTACCTGAGATCCTAGCCAACTTAGTAAGATCAGAAAAAGGAATTACAGGGGTACCTGGGTGGTTCAGTCGGTTAAGTGTCCAACTTTGGCTCAGGTCATGTTCTCATGGGTTCAAGCCCCACATCAGGCTCTGTGCTGACAGCTCAGATCATTGAGCCTGCTTCAGATTCTGTGTCTCCCTCTCTCTCTGTCCCTATCCCACTCATGCTTGCTCACTCTCTCAAAAATGAACTTTAATTTAAAAAAAAAGAAAAATTAAAGAGCTTAAAAATAATTCAAGAAATAAAAATGTCATAATTTACAGATGACATAACAAAGAAAACAAAAAAAAATCTAGAAAAAATATTTGAACAGGAGAGTTTAGCAATGTTGCTAGATACAAAATCAGTCAATAACTAGAGAATAACTGCATGCATTAGCAGAAAAGAAAAGATAAAGATCTAACATTTTTATTTTCTTTATTTGTACTGAGTCTATCTACTTCTTAGATCTCCTTTTCCATAGGGACAAGGGCTTAAAGTAAGAGCAAACCTAACCTTTGAAGAATAATTAATCCATTTAGATACCAGGTGATCTGGACTTGGATGCCACTGTTATTTGGGTGTTGCCTGGGAAAGTGAGATGCCTGCAACAGGGCAAGAAAGTGTTTCCTAATGTAGAGGCAAAGAAAAGGTCTTCTAGAGAACTCTGCTTATGTCCAGTCCCTCCAAGTTGAAGAAGGGTAAGAGTCCTAGAGGTCCAAGCCAGTTTGCTGTGCTTTCACCCTTCTCTCTTCTTACTGACTCAAATGCTCACTTTATGCCTCATGGTATAGTGGTCACCTTGTAATAATGAAGATGAAAGCAATACTGTCACAATGAGCAAACATGAAGTTAAAAGAGTCTGATAATAAAACCAGTGAGTCACTATCACAGTCCTAGACTGTCTCTCTCTAGGCTCCTTATTGCAAATACATCCTTTCCTTTTTATAGCCACTGTAGTATAATCTTAGCATGTAGCAGAACCTAAAACTAATTTGTATAATTGTCTATGTATAAAATCAAAGACAATCAAGGGAGCAAATATTAGAATAAGAGTATCTATTATGTTAAGAGCTCTGAATACCAGATCAACATAGGAAGCTCAACTAGCATTCTTCTATAAAAGTAGCACATATTTAAAACGAAATATAAAAAGTATCTGTTGTTGATAGCAATAAAAATATTGTCCATTATTTTGGAGTAAAATCAAAGTAAAATAAAATCACACAAAAAGTTTGAAACATCTGCAAAAATATTACCAAAATTACCGCAGAACAAAAAACATCTTAATAAATGGAGAGATATACCATGCTGGACAAAAAAAGCATCTTAGGTAAAAACTAAGGAAATATGGAAACTCCTTACTCTCTTTACAATTTTCTGTAAATCAAAAACTCTTCTAAAACAAAAAGCTTAGAGTACATGCATAGAACTAAGAAATAAATAGTAGTAACAATTATAAGAAAATTCGGAACATTTTTCTTGTCAGAGTTCCAGAGAATCTTAGGATAAAAATGAATCATACAGTATTCAAATGACATAAATTTGCTAGTGAATTATGAGTACTGTAAAGTCAAAGGAATAAAACTATAAATAAGCTTCTGGTGGCTTTAAAGATACAACTAACATGAATAAAAACTGAATGTAGTCACTTGAGAAAAAAATGATTCTTCATTTCTTTTTTTAATGAGTTATCTTTTTAAATTTATTTTTATTTTTTATCTGAGAGAAAGAGAGCACAAGAAACAAGGGAAAGGAGCAGAAGGAAAGAAAGAACGAGCGGGAATCCCAAGAAAGCTCCACACTCAGCATAGAGCCTGATGTGGGGCTTGATCCAATGACCTTGGGATCAAGACCTGAGCCAAAATCAAGTCAGACACTCAACCAACTGAGCCACCCAGACACCCCTGAATCTTCATTTCTAAATACATTTTGTAGAGCAGACAAAAATAACCCCAAGCTATACTGACAGTCATAGTATTTACTACCAAGTACTTGAAATGTACAATTTAACGGAAATAAAATCTATACAAACTATGCATGGCAAAACTATGGGAAATCATATTGTTAATATGTGTATTTTTAATATTTAATGAAAGTGGTGGCAAAGATTATATATCCAAAGTTTAATATGGTATAAAATATATATAAGGGCCATAGTATCAATATATTTCACCAGACCAAAGGTTAAGAACTTGATTAATTTACCAGAGGCATTGACATTCATGAAAGGTCTAGTAAGTCACAGCCCAAAGACAGTCTCCTCTTTAAAGTGACAGTTCAGGGCAAGGCACAGTTAAAAAAACAGTCAGTATTCTACCAAACTGAACTACCATCACTGAGTGTGGCCTGATGACTCAGTGTGTCAAAAGAATATAGGTCCGTATGCTACCCAGAGGCTGGTTTCTATCTGTAGTCCCCACTATTTTGAATCCTACCATGGGCCTCATATGAGTGGGTGGTTGGGTAGAAAGGAGAAAAGGTATAGAAGACATATCATTCCTATACATGTTTGCTTTTAATATTATTCCATTTACTTAAAATATCCCAAAGTATCACAAAATAAGTACATCTTTATTATATTCTTACGTTCACTGAATAGATCTTACAATGTTTTTGTTTTTAGTTTTGAGTTCCCATTATTTTATAAGATCTGTTTAAGTTCCAGGGGATAAAAGAGTGAATAAAACTGAGAAAAATCCTTGCTTTCATGGCTTACATTCTAACTGGGGAAACAGACAATAAGCCAATAAGTAGACACTTACAGTAAACATAGGTTAGTAGTGATAAGTGCTAAGGAGAAAACCAAAGCAAAGAAAGAGAATGTAGGGAATGGAGTTTTAATTCTGAATTCTGAATTGAATGGTCAAGGAAAATTTCACTGAGATGGCTAAGTATGATAAAAGAAACACAGGAAATGAGGGAGCCAACTAGATGGATATGTATGTAAAAAGTGCTCTAGGTATATAGACATATCTTAAAGAGGAAACAGCTAGGCCAATGTGGCTTGAATGAAATGAACAAGGGAAGAATGATAGAAGATAAACTCGGAATGAGGCCAGAACCTATAGTCCCTTATATGAGCCCTTAAAAACTTTTGAGTAGAACATGTTTTGACTCACATTTTACACTTTGGCTGCTGAGCTACAGATAGAGGCTGTTGCAATAATACATTGGAGATAGAGAATCAAGTGGAAGCAGTGGAAATGGTGATAGATGGTCAGATTATAGACATTTTGGAAGTTGACTCTACAGGATTTGTTGAAGGAGTGGATTTATGGGGTAAAGAGTAGAGTCTAATTGCCCTGAACTACTGGAAGAAATGGATTACCATAGACTAGATTTAAAAAAAGACCAAAAGCCACATTTGAGCAGAACAGTAACAAGCAGCTGCTGAAAACCACTTTCCATTCCCCAGCGCTAACTGTTGATCTCATTCCCGTACCATTATTTGTAACAGATGACAGGGTGTCTTAAGTAAATGAGAACTCTAAACTGATAAAACCCTCAGCAGTCATGGAATAGTAGAAGTGAATCTGGAAAGATTCAATCTGAAATTAAAACAAAAAAAAAGAGAGAATCCTTAATCAGGAACTCTCTCATGACAATGGATTTCATGAAGAGGATCTCAGAGGAATTCACTTTATTTCCTGGGTCAACTAATAACCAAATATTGAAAATGTGAAACTTATTGTCAATAATGGCTAGACAACTCTTCATTATGTGGATTTTTATATTCCCACAGACAAGTGTCTGCTCTGAATATAAGTTAATGTGGCCTGTCTGGATAAATTTCACTTCCAAAGGTATGTCTGGCAGATTTTGCAATTATTCTACAAGTTTTCTACTTCATAAATAAAACCTAAAATTTATCTCTTCACTGCTAGAAAATGGCCAGAGAAGGAAATAAAATAAAATAGCAAACAGAGAGATAAAAATACATGAAAGAGAAATTGGTACATTATCAACCAAGAGAGGAAAGTCTTTTAATAAGAAGGAAGTGGTCACAAGGAAAGAAGTATGCAAAGGATAGTAGGCCAAGCAGTTGGCTGTGGAGGACCCAAACTGCCTCAGTAGGATGAGTCTTGCTTTTCCCTCTTTTGCATGAGACACTCCAAAATCTTTGGGGCTTTGGAGACTTGCTATATACATAGTAGTCTGGCGTTTAGGTGTGACAATGTGGAAAAGGCAGGAGAATAGCTTATAGTCTCGATTCTGCTGTTCGCTCTTCATATCCTTGAATATATGACTGCTACTTTCTGGTCTTCAGTTTCCATTAAAAAAATACAGTGATAAAAATACCCCGTGAAAAAATGAAATGTTGATGTGAAAGTGTTTGCAAGCTGCAAAGAAATGAACATAATATGAACCACAAACATTCATCTCAAAGCCAATCTTAAGCATCCCTAACTCTCTAATAGAACACTAAAAGAAAGAAAGAATGAGTAAATGGAGTTCTGGTCATAATAAAACAAAAGTATTTGAAAAAAAATTTGACAAATTAAATTTTGGTAGGACAAATGTTAGTGTAAGAGATATCTGAAGATCACAATCTCATTCAGAAGCTGATAAAGATAGTCAAAGAAATATGAACTTGAAAAAAAAGAAATATGAACTTGTAGCAGAGGGCAGAAATCAGTGTGTCTTTGTGAACAAAACAGGAAGAAACCAACTATAATGGCTTTGACCTAGAGAGATAGTCTAGATAATAAGTAAGGGGCTTACAGTGTTGATCTTTATAGTTAATATCTATCTCAATGTTTTTGATTATATATTCCCTAAGGCAAACTTTGAGATAGACATAAAGAGGAAGGTGCACATAATTCAATATGATTCTGAAAATGTCATAAAATAGCCAAGAGACCAGAAGAATTCAAGACCACAGTAACGTCAAGGTCTTGGATACTCAGACAATATACAGAATATAGTGAACATAAGAGACAAAGAGGGGAAAAAATATCAGAAAATGGTAGCTACAATTTATTGTAATTTTTTTAGTTTTTGCAATAATTGATTTCAACCTCAATTCTCATTCTTTTTACCTCTTAGAGGAAAGCAAATCAAGTTCAAAGACAGTTTGACTTTTGTTTTGAAAAAAAATTTTAAATTCAGCAAGTGATTCAGTTAACAATAGTGGGTAAAAGCTATTTCTATTCCATTATATTATTAAACCACTCGATTCAGTACAAACATTGAAAAACAGAGTATTTAATGATAAAGGTCCAAACCATAAACTGTAATGAATATTTGACAAATACAATAAAGTCCTCTTGTCTTTAGATGAGTCCATAGCAATTTCCTTGTACATAATTTCTCTGATTGTAGATCTATGCTGATCTTAAATAGTTCACCCTCACAATATATAACCCATAATTTCCAATTTCATTTTTTTTAACTGGAGCAAGAAATTGGATACGTACAAAACAACCTGAGTTCAGAATCCTTTTAGATTTCTTATACCAAATTTAGAGTAAGTGCACCTTATCACTTCCTCACAAAGCATGCAACTGGGTTTAAACAAAACCACTCTTTTTGTATTTATATAATATCAGACTACATAGCCTTTCAAGTAAATTATCAGATACACAAAATATAAGTGGCATAAACGGATTTGGATATAAACCCACTGAATTTGGTAAACAGCTAAGAAGAGCAGGAAAGCAGAAGCACTCATGAGAGCTACCCTTTATCCATCAGCCATAAAATTGGAGCAGCCTGGATCATGAAGTCACCACATGAAAGAGATCTACACTGGATAATAACACAGACTCACATATTTTATGTAAACAACACATAAACTTATATCAAGCTACTGAGAATTTGGATTCAAATGCTAACTCAGCATCACCTACCCATCCTTTATATCATGGCAATCCTAAAAACGCTAGTACTTCTGTCATAAATTAAACTTATCTACTCTTGCGACTAGGTATACCAAATTTCAAAGTTCTGTCCATTGAAAGCTATGAGAGTATCTATAGGAGGCATCTGGGAAAGCTTGCTTTCCTTATTAAAATCCCAGATGCAGCTGGTTCTGCATTTCACTGACTTCATCGTAAACATCCTTTGACCATAGGTGACAATCTGAGGACGAAGGTCAGCATGCTAAGGATGGCAAAGGGCAGAGAAGGAAAAGAATCTGATCTGTTGAGTAGCTTTACCAATGTCAACAAGCAAATGCTTACCTCTGGATTTCTTGTTATTTGAGGGAAGCATATTAAAAAAAATAGCCTTTTTGATGAAATAAAAAATTAATCAGATAGTCTGTTAGAGTGGAAAACAGTTCTAACAAATACAAGAATCTAACCCTGTCCTATTTAAAATTTGATTGATTTGTAATGAAATAAGTTTGTGTCAGAATGTAAATCATCTATATCCCTATGCATGTTGGCTCTCCAGAGCAAGACTTTTTTGAACTAAGCAGGCTGATGATTTATATTCTAGTGCACACTTCTTAAAATTTTGTAAACTGCTGACAGCCAGTAATGGACTGGTTACTTAAAGTAGAAGAGTTCTAACAATTTTTGTACACAATATTTTCATTTCTTTGGATCAGAGAACTTTTTTCATTTTACCATAGAAAGACCAAAACTAGCAAAGACAAGAAAGGACAAGAGAACATCACCAGAAACACCAACACTACAGGTAACACAATGATGCTAATTTGATATCTTTCAATAATCAGTCTAAATGTAAATGGACTAAATTATCCAATCAAAAAAACATAGGGGATCAGAATGAATAAAAAAAGACCGATCAATATGCTGCCTACAAGAAATTCATTCTAGACCTAAAGACACCTGCAGATTGAAAGTGAGGGGAGGAGACCCAGCTATTGTACTAATAAACGTCAAAAGAAAGCCAGAGTAGCCATACTATGTCAGGCAAACTAGATTAAAAAAAAAGACTGTAACAAGAGATGAAGAAGGGCATTACATTATAATTAAGGGTCTATCCATCAAAAGGATCTAACAATTATAAATATTTATGCCTCCAAATTATGAGCACACAAATTCATAAATCAATAACAAACATAAAACTCATTGAAAATAATACAGTCGGGGACTTTAACACCCCACTTCCAGTAATGGACCAATCGCCTAAGCAGAAAATCACCAAGGAAACAAATGCTTTAAATAATATCCTGGACTCGATGGACTTAACAGATATATTCATTCAGAACATTTCATCATAAAGCAACAAAATACACATTCTTTTCAAGTGTACATGGAACATTCTTCAGAATAGATCACATACTGGGTCACAAATTAGCCCTCATAAGTACAAGAAAATTAAGATCATACAATTCATATTTATATGAAATTGCTAGAACTAATACACGAATTCATGCAAAAGAGGCATAAAGCAAGACTCATCCTTCTGAGGCAGTTTGGGTCCTCCATCGCCAAGACATTCAAAGAGTCTCCCTTAAAATTTCTTGTAGGGCTGGTTTATTGGTCACAAACTCCTTTAGTTTTTGTTTGCCTGGGAAACTCTATCTGTCCTTCTATTTTAAAGGACAGCCTTGCTGGATAGAGTATTCTTGGCTGCATTTTTTATTCTTTCTTTCTATTCAGCACATTCAATATACCTTGCCACTCATTTCTGGCCTGTCAAGTTTCTGTGGACAGATTTGCTGCAAACCTGATCTGTCTTCCCTTGCATGTTAAAGGCTTTTTTCCGCCTTGCTGCTTCCAGGTTTGTTTGGTTTTTTTGTCTGTGTATTTTGTGAATTTGACTATAACGAGTCTTGACCATGGCTGGCTTTTGTTGAATTTAGTGGGAATTCTCAGGGCTTCTGGGATTTTGATGTCTGTATCCTTCCCCAGATTAGGGAAGTTTTTAGCTATACTTTGCTCACATAAACCTTTTGCCTCTTTTTCTCTCTTTTCATCTTCTGGGGCTCCTATGATAAAAATGTTATTATGTTTTAATAAATTCCCTAAGTCTGCCTTTATGACCTCTGACCTTTGTTTCCCTCTTCTTTTCAGCTCCATTATTTTCCATAATTTTATTTTCTATTTGCTAATTTGCTTCTCTGCCTCATCCATCTTCATTTTTATGGCCCTCATTTGGGTTTGTATTTTGGTTATAGCATTTTTAATTTCAGCCTGACTAGATTTTTATTCTTTTATCTCTGCAGAAAGGGATTCTCTGGTGTCTTCACGGCTTTTTTCAAACCCAGCTAGCATCCCCATAACTGTTGCTTTAAATTCTAGTTCAAACATTTCACTTGTATCTGCATTATAAATCCCTGGCCATTATTTCCTCCTGTTCTCTCTTTTGAGGTGAATATGCCCATCTTGTCATTTTGGAGGAAGAAAGCAACAAAAACAACGGCAGCAACAAAATAATAATAATAATAGAATAAAAAAAATTTTAAATCAAATAAAGGAAACTAGATCCTAGATGTGTTTTGGTCTGCTTGTCTAGAGGAGCTGACACATTCTCTCCCTCAAATTATGCAGATTTTGCTGTTAATCCTCAGGTGGATTTAAAACCATCAAAACGGTTTGGTGTTGATCAACTATGTTCAAGATACAAGAAAATCCCAGGGTCCCCTTACTATTCTGTCATCTTAACTCCTCTTCTCCAGAGAATAATTTTTAAAGACATTTCAGAAAGAATTGGAGGTCACATTTAGAACTATATGACAAAACTGTAATGAAAATAAAATGGCCATTGTTCATATTACACAGGCAATGACAATTACATCAAATGAACTCCTTCGTTGAGTGTATGGAGGAGACTCTCCTTTGATATCAACCAAAGGATACACCTTTATATCAGAAATGCAAACAAAAAAAAAAGGCCGTCTAAAATTGAGACAATACAATTATGTTGTTCCAGAGTTGTGTCCAAACAATTCAGAGAAAAAGGGAAACTTCATGATAACGGTTTCATTTTAGTTTCCTTGTTTAATCATGATTCTTTGAGTCTTCAATATTATAATCACTGTTGTAAAGTTAAACATGAATATTTAAATATAAAATATTGGCTACATCACCAGAAATTCTATTTTCTACAGAAATAGATAAAAGAGGCATTTCTAAGGAATAGATAAAAGAGGCATTGCTTTGATAAAGTGCTTTCTCAAAATGGGTTTGAGAATAGTTCAAGAATATTAAGTAATTCTAGAGCAATACAATTTTTCAAAAGAATTCTAATAAGAAATTAAAATACTTTAAATTTATTTCAAAATAAAATTATTAATTCCACATTAATTGATAAAGATAAGTACTTCTAAAGCCATTTCTGGTAAAGGACCAGTTGGTTTAATTTTTAATCTCTTGAGATCAGTACATTTGTAAAATAAAAACAAATTTCTAGGAAAAAAAATGATCACATGTTTATGTCACACCAAAGCCAAGTTTCCACAGAAGTTCTAAATGCATATGTTCAATTTCTATACTTCCCTAGCCATGGACTGAGAGTTAATAATTTACAGATTGGCATCACAGACCACACTTTGAATACTAGTTTGTGTACTGGTGGTGACCAAAGAACTTTGATGATCCTTACACAGTTTCTGTATTATTACTGTCACACTTGTGCTCTGTCATAAAAATAAAAATATACAATAGGAATTGGTGCTTTCCATAGGATCTGGGAGGTAAAGTCTATACTTAGTTGGTCTCAAAAAGATGCACAGAAAATGCAACAATCAATAGAGTGAAAAAGCAATCTACAGAATGGCAGATAATATTTGCAAACCATTATCTAATAAGGTGTTAGTTCCCAAAATATGTAAGAAACTTGTACAACTCCACAGTAAAAGATCAAAGCAAAAAACTAACATCCTGATTAAAAAATGAGCAAACGACTTGAACAGACATTTCTACAAACAAAACATACAAATAACCACCAAGTATCTAAAAAGATGCTGAACGTCGCTAATCATCAGAGAAGCAAAAATCAAATCTACAATGAGATATCACCTCAGTTACCAGTTAGGAAAACCAGTATCAAAAATATTAAACAAATAAAAATGTTGGCAAAAAAAAATTGGAAAAATTGGAACTCTTGTGCACTATTGGTAGGAATGTAAAAGGTGCAGTTGCTATGGAAGGCAGTATGGAGATTCCTCAAAAATTAAAAATAAAACTACCAGATAAACCAGAAATCCCACCTGTGGGTATTTATACAAAATAATTTATATATATCAGGATGCCAAAGTGATGTTTGCACTCTTGTGCCCACTATAGCATCATTAACAATAGTCAAGATGTATGAGTAATCTAAATGTCCATTGACAGATGAAGAGAGAAGGAGAATATGGTATATACATATAATGGAATACTCTTCAGCCTTATAAAAGAAGGAAATTATGTCATATACAACAACATGAATTAGACGCAGAAGCATTAAACTAAGTAAAATAAACCAGTCTCAGAAAAACAAATCTAAATGGATTCCACTTATAGGAGATAGCTAAAGTAGTCAAACTCATAGAAGCAAAAAGTAGAATGCTACTTGCTAGGGGTCAGAAGAGGGCAAAATGGGGATTTGCTGTTCAATTCATGTAAATTTCATTAATGCTAGATGAAAAAGTTCTGCTGTACATAATTGTGCTAAAAGGAATAATAATACAGTTAAGTGTACTGTAAACTTAACGTTTGTTAAGGGGGTATATCTCATGCTATGCTTTTTACCACAATTTAAGAAATAAAATATCGATAATATAAAAAAAGGCAGAAGAGAAGGGGGAGATGGTAGGACACTGAACCCTAAGCTCTATCCTAATCTCTGAGTTGATATTTATCATTCATTATAAACAAAGAACAAGAACAAAGAGAACTAAGGGAAGAACATTGGTAGTCTTTTGAAAAATATACTCCATATATTTAGGAAGATGGAGGAAATATGAACATGATAAATAAAGAAATGGGAAATATTTTTTAAATGACACAAATAGAATTTAAATTTAAAAAACCTGAAATAAAAAATGTATTGTGTGGAATTGATAACACTAGAAAAGAAAAAATATCACTCGAATTGAATGCAGAGTGACAGAAACCAACCAAAATTCATCACAACTAGAAAAAAAGAAAATGAATGGGGTTCAGTGATGTATGACAATATACATACAAATGGAATCCAAGGAGCAGAGGTAAGGGGACAGGACAATTATTTGAAAAAATTATTTCCAAAAAAATGTTTCAAACTTATGAAAAGAATAAGCCCACTGGTCAAAGTGGCCAACAAACCATAAGCAGAATAAACATAGGGAAAATCACACTGAAGTATATCCTAAATTACTGAAAAACAGTGAAAATCTGACAATCTCAAAAGCAGCCAGAGGAGAAAAAAAATTTAGGTACAGAGATACAAATGTAAGGATAATAATAAAATTCTTGTCTTATTTTCAAGAATGATATTATAGAACAGTTTGATCAGATTGATAATTATAGAACACTTGATCCAACAAAATACATATTATTTTCAAATATACACGAAACATTTACCAAACTACAACATATTCTAAGCCATAAAAAAATTCTCAATGAATTTCAAACTACTGAAATCATAACAGTAATGCTCTTAAAACATTTTTTTAATTTTTTCATGTTTGTTTATTTTTGAGAGAGAAAAAGAACACAAGTAGGGGGAGAGCAGAGAGACAGTGAGACACAGAATCTGAAGCAGGCTCCTGGCTTTGAGCTGTCAGTCAGCACAGAGCCCATGAGGGGCTCAAACCCATGAATCATGAGATCATGACCTGAGCTGAAGTCGTAAGCTTAACCAACTGAGCTACAGGAGCCTCAAAAGTAATGCTCTTAAATATGGTAGAATTAAAATAGAAATCAATAACAAAGGTATTTGGATAATTTCCCCAATATTTAGAAATTAAATGACATACTAGTCAAAAAAGGAATTATAGAAGTAAAATATATTTTGGAGAGACCTATTTTTCAAAGGTTAACAAAAGCTGGCATATGCTCCAAAAGCAATGTACAGAGGGAAAACTATAGCATTAACTGCTAATATTATTAGAAAAGAAGGTCTAAAAATCAATGATAAAAGCTTCTATTAAAAAAATGGAAAGGAAAAGAAAATTAAACCCAAACTATACAGAAGAAAACAAGAGTAGTAACTGATAAAATTTTAAAGTAAAAAAATAGAGAAAATCAATGAAATCAAATGCTGGCTTGTAAAGATTGATACAATTTATAAACTTCTAACCATAAAGTTAAGGAAATATAAGGAAACAAAAATCATAGTATCAGGAATGACTGGCGACATCACTATATATTCTACAGATGTTAAACATTATTATTATGAAAACTTTAGGACAATAAATTTGACAGCTTAGATAAAATGGGAAAATTCCCTCAAAGACAAACTATCAGAGCTTAAACAAGAAACAGATAACCTGAATAATCATATACAGCTAAACAATTAAATTTGTACTAAGAAACATCCCTACAAAGACAACTTTAGATGACTTCACTGGTGAATTCTACCAAATACCAAAGAAGGAAATACTATCAAGTCTACAAAACTCTTCCAGAAAAATAAAGAAGAGGTCATACTTCCCAACTCATTGTGTGAGGCCAGCATTAACAATGCTAGTCCCAAAATTTGACCAAGTAATTGAAAGAAAAGACAACTAGAGAGTACTATCAATTACAACCATAAATACAAAAATTTTAATAGCATTTAGCAAATCAAACTCACCAATGTACAGAAAGTAATTCATGCAAATGACCAGATGCAGTTTATCTGAGGAATGATTAAACATTGAAAATCAATGTAGTTTGCCATATAAACAAATTTTGAAAGAAAAACCACAATCATCTTAATAGAAAAGGCATTTGACAAAATCCGTTACCTATTCCAGATTTTGAAGAAAGTTCTTGGGGTGCCTGGGTGGCTCAGTCAATTAAGTGTCTGACTACTGCTCAGGTCATGATCTCACAGTTCAGGAATTCAAGCCCCGTGTCGGGCTCTGAGCTGACAGCTCAGGGCCTGGAGCCTGCTTTGGATTCTGTGTCTCTCCCTCTCTCTATCTCTCTCCTGCTCGCACTCTGTCTCTCTTTCTCAAAAGTAAACAAACATTGAAAAAAAATTTTTAAGAAATAAAAAATAAAAAAATTCTCAGCAAAATAATAACAAAAGTTTCTCAACAGGAAATACAGTCATCATTTAAATGTTTAACAGTTAATGTTACTTATTGAAAGTTGCTTCCTAATATCAGGAACAAGGCAAATTCTAATCAACATTGTACTAGAAGTTCTGGTCAATGCAAGCAGCAAGGCAAAGGGAAAAAGATACTCATATTGGAAAGAAAAAAACTAAACTTTATTTACTGATACAACATGATTATATATATAGAAAATCCAAAAGAATCTTAAAGAGAATCTTAAAGAGAATCTTAAAGAGAATCTTAAAGAGATTTAAATATTAAATATTTAATCTCTTTTCTACATTATCTAGGTCCAAAGCTAATAAATAAGCTAATAGCATGTTTACAAGGTGTGAAGTAATTCTATATAAATATCCATTTTATTTCTTTTTTTTAATTTTTTTTAACATTTATTTATTTTTGAGAGACAAAGAGACAGAGTATGAGCAGGGGAAGGGCAGAGAGAGAGGGAGACAGAGAATCCGAAGCAGGCTCCAGGCTCTGAGCCGCCAGCACAGAGCCCGATGTGGGGCTCGAATTCACAGACCGTGAGATCATGACCTGAGCCAAAGTTGGCTGCTCAACGAACTGAGCCACCTAGGTGCCCCCCATTTTATTTCTATCACTACCAATAATTCAAAATTGAAATTTGAAAAACATCGTGTATAATAACATTAAGTATGAAATACTTAAGAATAGATATGGTAAGATGTGCAATATATGCACACCAAAACCCACAAAATATTGTTAAAAAGAAATGTTGAGGGCACCTGGGTGGCTCAGTCGGTTAAGCGTTCGACTTCAGGTCAGGTCATGATCTCAAGGTTCATGAGTTCAAGCCCCGCGTCGGGCTCTGTGCTGATGGCTCAGAGCCTGGAGCCTGCTTCTGATTCTGTGTCTCTCTCTCTCTGCCCCTCCCCCACTCATACTCGTCTCTCTCAAAAATAAAGAAACATTAAAAAAAATGTTGAAATACTTAGAGAGTTCTATATTCATGAATTAATATTGTGAAGATGTCAATTGTCCCTAAATTTGTCTACAGAGTAAACTCAATCCTAAAAAAAAAACAAAAAAAACAGCAAGCACTTTGTAAAAAAAAAAAAAAGACTTAAGAGTCTAAGAGATTCGAAAATTCATTTGGTAATACAAAATATTTGGTCCTAATATGACCAAATAACTTTGAGAAAAGAACCAAGTTGAAGAATTAATACTATCCAATCTCAAGATATTATGAATCTACAAAAATTGAGACAAACTGGTATTAATGTAACATAAGTAGATCAATGAAAAAGAAGAAATAAACCCACAAATGTAAGTCCAGCTAATTTTTTAGCAAAGTATAAAGAAAATTCTGTGAAAAAATGCTCTTTTTAACAAATGGTGTTTAAAAAATTAGATATCTACATGCAAAAAAAAAATGTAGTTTGATATCTAGCACCAAATACAAAATGTAACTTAAGATGGAACATAGGCCTAAACATAAAAATTAAAACTTTAAAAATATTTTAAGGGGAAAATTTTTACCACTTTGGCTTGCCAAGTTTTCTTGGATTCAACAACAAAATCATGATCCGCAAAAGAAAAAAACTAAGTTGTATTAGTTTGGAAAATGATGATAAATGTTAGGTTTTATTTTAAATCTACTCCATTTAAGATTTCCTTCCAGGAAACAATGTATCTGACAGCACAGAGAAGGCAAAGTGAGTAGGTAAATATTTAATCTCTTTTCTACATTATCTAGGTCCAAAGTTCACAAATGATGAAACAGGCTTGCAATATGGTAATCGATAAGCTCTCAAGAGCCTAACCTCAACTTAATCCTTTTATTCTTAACTAAAAAAATCTTTTAATTACTTCATTCTTTATTACATAACTTCCATGAACTTCTTTCTCCAGAAACTCATCCAAGGGAGATATCACTAGACATCTGTACTTACCATGAATGACTTTCATTTTCACATGTTCTACATTCTATATTTGTTATGAACATTAATTCTGTGGTCAGTATCAGAGTTGGACCTTCTACTCTGTTACATCAAACCCCAACAATGTTTTGTTCCACCCTTGTGGTAAGAACGCAGACCAACTGCAGAGTATTGTCTGTTTCCATAAGGTCCTGGTAACTTTCCATGTCTCTTGAACTCACTGACTCCACACACTCTAATTCTACCAAAATCTTTTTTTAGTTTCTTTACCCAATTCTGCCATATTTATTAGCATTTTCACTGGGACTACAGAAGATGCATTGCTGAAATTTAGGAGTTTAACATATGCACACTATTGAATGTTCCAATCCATAAACAGCCTTCAGTATATGTAGGTCAATTTTCTGATAGGAAATTGATATTAAAAATACTGTAATAACTTTTTAATTTTCTGAATATTTGTTGCCTGTATGTCAAAATACAATAGATCCTTGCATGTTGACCTTGTAACTAAATAATCTTGCTAAACTTAAATGAGTTTTTTTTAAAAAAAACTATTTATTTTTGAGAGAAATAGAAACAGAGTATGAGCAGGGGAAGGGCAGAGAGAGAGGGAGACACAGAATCTGAAGCAGGCTCCAGGCTCTGAGCCGCCAGCACAGAGCCCGATGCGGGGCTCGAACTCACAGACCTGAGTGAGAATCGGCCGCCCAACCAACTGAGCCACCCAGGCGCCCCAAATCTTGCTAAACTTAAAGAATGCACGTATAAGTTATCTGTAAAGTAACAAAGTACAAATTCATATCTTCTTTGAATACTAATATTTCTTCCTTTTCATATATCGCTCCTTTAATTTCATTTTTATTTATTGTGCTGGTTAGATTATCAGTGTATTATTGAATAGAAAGGGTGTACCAAGCATTCTTGTCTCATTCTTGATGTTGGAAGGAAAACTTTGTGTATAGTTATGTCTTTCTTAAATGTTTGGTATAATTCTCAATAGGACTCCTGAATCATATTCCTAGCAGAGCTTTTTTTTTTATTTTGGAATTTTAAAATAATTACTAGAGAATTCAGATTTTATTCTTATATGAGCTTTGATCATTTGTATAGAGGCTTTATAGCTATTTTGGGAATTTTCTATTTAAGTTTATTGGCAAAAAATTGCTGTAACAACTTCTTATATTAATCTAAATTCTATAGGTTTTGCAAGTTATCTCCCTTTTTCTTCTTGATATTTGTAATTGAGGCCTTGTCTTTTTCATGAATCTTGTGAATGGTTTATTAATGTTATTTATTTTTTGGTTTTAAAATTTTTCTTTAGAAATACAACTCTGCCTGCTCCTAGGGACATACTTAAGAACACATTGTTATTTTATCATTTGCATGAGAACAGCCCTTGGTTTCCTAGATTTGTATTGCTACAAAGATCACTAGATTTATAGTACTCATAAAACAAGGAGGAAATTCCTTACTGAAACTTTGATTTATTAATTCACACAGCATATTTCTTACAACTGAGAAATTTGCCTTAAACATAATTTTTTAGTAAAATTTACCTGCTTTGACCTAAATATCTATTATTTCTGTAATGTTTGGCTCAGATTTCCTCCCTTTATGAGGATAAATTAAAGTCATGTGGCAACCAATGAGGATCGGTGTTGTATGTGTCTTAACGTGTTAAATTACGTTATGATAACAAACCTCAAAATCCTAATGGCCATGGTATAGATCCTTTGCTGGTCAGGAGGGGGCTCTGTTGCTCTTACTCAAACCAGTGGAATGTCCATCATTTTGAAAGCAGTTGTTTACCATGTAGGTTGGGAAAGGAATGTTCCCATTTACAAATAAATGATCTGACTCCAAAACGGCATGGGCATGCATCATTTCTCATCATGACTCGTTGTTCAGGCTTTCTCACACATGACCCAATCTGACTAAACGTACACAAAGTGAAATACTCCCATATGCTTAGAAGTGAAGGGAACCAAAATTATCTGGTGAACAGCACTTATTAGTTCAAAAAGATACACTTACGTTTCCACCAAGAATATTCTTACCAATATTAAATATTGTCTATATTTATGACTTTTTAAGTGTTCTGCACATAGGAGTAAAAAAAATATGGGAATTAAAAACCACTGTTATCGGTAATTATTTCTGTGTCACATCTATCAGTGATATAGTTTTATCTTTGCTTCTCTGTTTTCCCAAAACTTTTATAACTACATATAGGTTTTTTTAAAATAAAGTTAAAACACAAAAAGAGATTAAATTGACAGAGAAATCAAGTGCTGCATAAATCAAGTGTTCCATTTTTCTGCATACTTCTCCATTTCTCTTTCAACATCCTGACTTCAATCAATTTGAACCATGAGGGTGCTTGTGGAGTGGAGAAAACCCTCATGATAGATTGAAAAGCAATCACTGGTCATGGCAGATACTAAAAGTTCATGGTTACATTTCATCCACCATTACACATAAAACATTATTTTTTTAAAAAAAAAAGTTCTGTACTCTGTTTCATGTACACAGAGGCATTGATAATTGAAATGTCATTGATACAAGCTCAGGAGAAACATCAAGCAATACAAATGTAATTAATTTATAGTAAAATTTGAGAACTAAGAAACTGAGATGATTTGCATATCAATTGAATAGAAATTGTTATCCACCAACTGCTGTTTAATAAGTGTTAACACTGTTATAGACTTATTAAAATTTGGATTTATAGATTGGGACTCTTATACTGACTGAGCTATAAGTAGCAGATTTTCACTCACCCAAATGCACATTCTGAGAGATGACTTTAGAGATTGTGACAATTTTAATATATGAGCCTGTTAAGAAGAGTCCTATTCTGCAACAGAGACTCAATGCATTAATTTAATAGAAAATGATATACCTCTTAATTTTATTTTATTTTATTTTAAAGAGATAGTGTGAATGGGGGAGAGGGGCAGAGGGAGAGAGAATGAATATCTTAAACAGGCTCCATGATCAGCTCAGAGCCCTATGTGGGTCTCAATCCCATAACCCTTGAATCATGACCTTAGCCAAAACCAAGAGTTAGACACTCAACCAACCCAGGTGCCACCCTCCCCCTAATTTTTTTTAATTAAAAAATTTAAAACTTCTGCACTTATTTTATCCAACTTCCCCATTAACATTAAATTTTACATCCCTGATAAAAATTTCTAAATATCCATCTAAACTTTTGACAACCAGCTGGAATTAAAATCTGTTAAATCAGTCAGTAAGACAACTTTTAATCTCTATCGAGTTCCTTTATTTTTGTTTGTTGGTGGATGTATGAATTTGAAAGAATTTGGGTTTACTTATGAAACTAAAATTTTTACTGCTGGTTGGGGGTGCATGGACTTTTCCACCCATGGTCTCCATAATGGCATCAAACCGATTTGGATTCAAGTCCCCTAGCTCTATAACTTACAAGCTAGAAAAAGTTTCTTAACCTCCAAAGTCCTATAGCCAAAATGGCTAATCTGCATTAAAATGAAAATATTAACATAAAATATATAACAATTTTCATGGTACTTAGAATATACTAAGCACTTAATAACTTTTATCTATACTACCAACAAAAATAAGCATTTTTATTATTAAGCTGTGAAGTGTCCCTGGTGGCTTCTGTTGAAGCAAAGAAGATATGTGTATTTTTTAGTCTGTTAATATTTATCTTGATAAAAGCCCAATTAAGTAGAAATCTTGTTTCTTTTCTCAGAGAAAATGGTTTCTACTGGATACCATTAACTTTTTTTTTAAGGTAATAGGGTTAAGTTTTCATTGGCTTTCCTCAACCCATTTATGGTGAATCAGGATGTCTGCAACATTTCCCTATTTTAAACTGTATTTATTGAACAAATGCAGCAATAGCTTATAAGGGCATTCTCAAGGCACATGCAAGCAACTTTATGAACTTTTATTGTACACACACACACACACACACACACAAACACAACTAAAATCCACTACTACTGACCAGAGCAGACAGATCCTTAACTAGAATGTTCAAAAGCGATTTAGAATTTTGAAAGAAATTCTGTATTATCCACTTTAATCATAAATCCATTATTATTATCTCTTTTATTGCACTTACCCACCAGAAATGTGTTTTTCTTCTCCTTGACCTGGTTTCTGAAAATTGAGTTTTCTCTGAAAAAATGGACCACTTGAAAGCTTCTAGAATCAGAACCTCTCAGTAATCCTGCTATTGATTAAATCAAATCAGAGTGTATCTCACTGTCATGTGCTGACATTGATGGACATGATGCCAATTATCTGTAATAATTGTCAGTCGACTATTATTGGAAGAATCAGAAATTAAAATTTTTATGTATTTTCTACTGCTTAGATTATGATATCCACAGCTTTGCTCAATTTTCATTCCTATTTTCAGAATAAATAGAATTTAGGTTTATCCAATCCCTGAACAAATTACTGAGCACTTAAGTTGAACACAGTACTAGGCTCTGTGACTACAAAAAGGAGTGAAACAACAATCCTGCCTTTCAGTCACTCGTGGCCTCATGGCATGGATTGAACAAAATGGAAAAAGTGATCATAGAATGTTTTCCAATGCAAACCGCATTGTAAACCTAATCTAATGCTTCCCCTTGAATTCCAGCTGTGATAAAATAGTGAAGAGGGTCAGAAAAAAATAATTGTTGATATTTCTATATGATAAGTATTTTAAATATTTTAATAGTTATAACAACATTGCAAGACAGAGTTCATTCTTATTTAATAAAGAAATTTTCTTAATAAATGAGGAAACTAAGACTCAGGATTAAGAAGATTGCTAAGGATCACAGAGCTGGTAAGTGGTAAGCTGAGAATTTGAATTAAAGGTATGATGTAGTAATAAAAGAAGAAATTAGGTTACGACCTCTGCAATCATGCCTGGGGACATTGGAAGAGTATAAGCAAGCCACCAACATATTCCCCCAAAGCATGGGTAGTCATCTCATTTTGTCTATCAAGTACTTAGGTCACTGAATTATAATTTTCTGATTTCTCTTTTTCACTAGATCATGATCTCAGTGAAAGCAAAGACATGGTCATGTTCATCTTTGTAATTTTTTTTGGCTTGAATTCTGCTCAGTAAATGACTTCTGAATAATATTGGAACTATTTAAGCATTTCTTCTATACAAGAGCTATCTCTTTTGATATTTCAAAGCAACCACTTGAAGGTGGCATACAAATTTCAGAGGCCAATTCTTGGGTCACAATTCTACTCTACTGTAGTACTTAAATGTATAATTGCAATGCAACACAGAAGTTCCAAGTCTTTCAATAAAAGGAAGTGAAATGTCTTGCTGAAATGTGACAAGATTCAAGTTCATTTTTTATTTTTATATTTGTTGCATGCAACAGTCACTATTTATGTTCCCAATTTCCTCAAAGGTTCACCATACTAAAAACTCCTGTTGTTAAAGCTTTAAATTTTCATTAGTCAAATAAAGACTGATATATTCTTCTCATCCTCAATTCTCCCCAATACATTTTGTATTATAGAAATAATTAGATATCCATAACTTTAAGAAGAGTTTCTCAAAGCAAGGATTTTAATATGTCAAAGACACAGAATTCAAGCAGAGGTTTCTTCAATTTCTTATAGTTCTTCTTATTTTAATTATTCCCACTGGTGGGTTCGAATCTATTTATAAAGTAAGGGGACTTTTATTGAGCTATTTCTGTAGATGGAGAAGAAAAAGAAAAAGACATTCTCCTGGTTTAAATAAGTTCACAACAGAGTTATAAAAGCCAACAAACTAAAAAATGAGTCATCAATTAAAAAAGAAAAGTATGTGAATAATATAGAAATAAACAGAAGAGTCTCAAACTTGATAGAGATTTTAGGGAGTCTCCAAAAAATAATTAAGCTAGATCTTGGAGGATGCATACAGATATGACCGGTACCTAAAGGAGGTAAAGATATTCTAAGTCAAAGCATCACAATGCACAAAAACACAGAAAGCATGGTGAAGAAACCCATGAGACAAAAGGAAGATGAGATTTTGAGCCATTCTGAGCAGGTGGTTTCCTTTGGGAGGAGGCCTTAATCATTCCTTGCACATAAGAGACAAGCATTTTTCTTATTTTGAATCTTAGAGTTTATAAACAAAGGAAAATTAGGTTTATAAACAAAGGAAATCTACAGAGATGTGGATGCCAAGGTCTTCCTATAGTCCTTGATCTGCACAGGGATAAAGCCAGTGACACCTGTAGAATGGACATGTCTGCTGGTTTAGAGACTCAACTCTGCCAAACCACTTCGAACCATTCTACCAGTGCATCAGCTAACAGAATGGACCAGTGTTTCTGTCAGGATCATGAACTGTCTCTTCCATATCAAAACCTGTACTGATAATCCAAAGTGAATTTACCAAATAGGCAAGACTGTCTGTAAGTACAAAATTACACTCTACATCCTGATGTGGCCACATAAGTCAATTCATTCAATAACCTGTGCTTGACACTACAGTCATGGTATAGTGAGAAGATATTCAAACCTTTGACTTGATGTTAGAGAATTCATCCAGCTGATTTTTAAATATTTTAATAGTCTGGTTTCAGTTTAAAATAACTATATTCGGGCACTTGGATAGGCATTAGTGGTCTACAGTGGAGGACACTAGACTTTGCTAAGAACTTGCATTATAATAAAACCACATATCCATTAACAAATGCAAATGCATTATAGAATGACAATGGCACTAAGAGATTCACGTTACAGAGTCAAGGTTGTCCAGAACATTAAGTGTTTTATGGAGATGCACATTCATTCACCTTTAGAGTATGAGTCATTCTTCCCGATTTGGTTAAGTGTCTTACTGACATATGGAGAAAAGAAAGGGCACAAAAGCGCACTCATGACTAGATTTATCAAAATAAGCAATACTAAAAAAAATCCAAATTTGTGGTTCAGGACTTGAATTCTTTATTGAATATTCTTTTGAATGATTCCCTAGGTCACAGAGAAGTAGGGTGACAATGTAATTTGACATCTGAACCAGCGCTATGTTGTCAGTTAAAGATGATATTAAGTATTAGGATAGGAACGCCAAGAAGGCAGTGGGAAAGTCTCAGGCAAACTAGGGCATGTTGTCTCCTAGGGAAAAGAATTATTTGCAATGAATATATGATGGCAAAGACTTCAGAATCCACAGATGGTGTTTTAATTAGAACTAAATGTTATCTAAAATCATGTACTCAAAAACCTTCCTAGACTGCATCCATTTCTATACCAAGACACTATCTAAATTCCACTACAAATGTATCAATGTCAAAAGTCTAATGAAGTATACCATTTCCAAGATATATTTTAGTTCCCTTTTTTGTCAAGGAAAAAAACGGTTATTCTAACAATTTCATGAAAAGTAAAAATGATTATGTTCAAAATGCATCACATTAAGTGCAATTACTTCATTAGATTACGTTAGTACATAACATCTATACACTACATTTTAGTTGACATTATTTAATGTTCATATAGATTATGCATATATTATAATTAAACATGGTTATGTATGCTTACAAATTAATTGCATCTTTAAACATGTTTAATTTGTTTTGACATAATATTATGAAGCATGCTGGGTTTTAAATTCCATTTGCATTTTCAATGTCCAACATATAGCTATCAAAGTTAAACCAGATTTTGTTGTAACGAATCTTATGTTTTAAGCATGTTTAGTGCTTAGTTGCATTGCTATAATCTGATTATAGCCAGGGAAAATCAACCTGGGGTACTATTTTCAATAGGTCTAATGCACAATTTTGTTTTTCAAATAACTGGATTTCTCTTTTACTTTTATCAAAAAATGTTTGCACATAATTTAGATACTTGAAAAGTACTAATCAGTTTATAAAGATAACTAAGTTCTGTCCCATCCATCCTTATTTTCCAAGACCTTTATCCCAAAGCAACTATCGTAGGTGTTTCTTCCAGTAGGTACCCTGTGTTTTAAACAAGATGCAAGTTATTTTGCTTTTTATATTTTAGACACTTTTTATTGATATCTTGCAAAGAAAGATTTTATTCTATTACCATTCACATGCCTATACTGCATCATTCACATGGCTCATCCCCACTACCAAAAACCAGTATTGAAACCAGTATTTTGAGTATGAAAACATTGCTTCTGGTAGGCTCACAGAGTGTACTATAATGGTATTTTACTTGTGGAATTTTTGTTAGTTACCTGGGTTAATAAACGGCCTTGTTCTAATTCTCGTTAACTTTCTATGCATCTATTCTTGTTCCTCCTTAGATTCTCTGGCCTAACTCCAAGACACCTCTAAATAAGGTCCAACACATTGATCAGCTTACTATTAAGAAATACATGTAAGACTTCTCTAGATAGCATAGAGACAGTCCTGGGATAGCTCTTTACCTTTTTCTGGGCATTCTTGGTTTCTTTTGAGATTGGTTTCTAATACCCATCTTTACTTCTGTCTTGCAATATTCCCTTGTTCTGGTAGAGCAGTAGCTTCCCAATAAAAGGATGCATATCTTTGAAGACAAAGTTTATTCTACCCTTACACTTGATTGGGAGTTTGCCTCTTCCCTCAGCATCTTATTGTGTCACGAATGCACTACTTTCTCTTAACTCTCTGAAGATATTAATTAAATTACTCCTGCATGGTCATGGACTTCCCCAAGATACTTTATGTTATTGCTGTATTTTGGTGAATTCTTCAAATTAGAGCTCTTCGAATTTGTTTGTTCATATTTGTTTTTTTTTTTTAAGAGAAATAATTATTTTATTTTAAGGAGAGAGTACAAGTTGGGATGGGGCGGAGGGAGAAGGAGAGGGAAAGGGAGAAAGAGAGAATCTTAAAGCAGGTAAAGCCCAACTCAGGGCTCAATCCTATGACTATGAGATTATCTGAGCTAAAATCTAGAGTCGGATGCCCAACTGACTGAGCCAACCAGGCACCTCTGTTTGTTCATATTTGAATGAAGATCTACAAAGCCTGATTCAGATTTTGTGTCATGCATGGACTTGTGGACTGGTAGAATTCTCTATAGTGTACCTGGAGCACAAGATGTCTGTTTTTTTGTTGTTGTTGTTGTTTTTTAAGTCTCCCACATGTCAGTATTTATAGGTTCTTCCCTTGGGCCAGATGGTTTCTCCAGAAGGAAATATGCTACTTTCCTGTTTGGGTGACAGAGAAAGTTTTCCAGCATTCTAGAAGCCAAGCAGGCAGTGTAGCAGAAGCATTTTGTGTGATAATGGTGAGGGTAACAATGAACTCATTCTACTTTACAGAAGCTTTTATTTAATCCTAATTTAAGTAAAACACAATAAAACTATTAATGTCCATTGTGCTGATATATAAAACAAGAAACCTGCTCTTATTTTGAGAAAAACCTGTCTTCTTCAGAGACAGAGAAGGCTATGAGGGTTTAAGAAGAGAATCAGTCATTGTAATTAGTGCTTCTTTAGTACTTCTCAAAGACCTGTGGAAGTTTGAACAATGATATGACCACCATATGTCAAGGCTATTAGTATCCTATCCCGGGGTCAGCCAACATGCAATTCAGTTCCAAAATTCAATTTTATTTTGGAGTTCTTAGAGTTTGCTCCTAGAATCATCCTCAGCAGCTTCTGCCATAGGTTGGATTCTCTGAGATTCTGAGACAAACATTTGCAGGTGATTGCAGAGATTAGAAGAGGAGGAGAAGGGATGTGATTTCAGGAACAGCACCCGTAAGGATGTGACAACAGCAGGATAGCGTGAAGGTAAAAGCTGAACTCCAATGCAACTTGAATTGAGGCTTCAGCCAGACTCACAGAGAATTCTTGATCTTGGGATGCCCTTCTGATATTCCAATTTGATGTAAGAAGCCTAGGTCTTTATGCCCCTATGTGGACCAGTTATTGGATGCAAGCTGCTGTCAGCAAGGAGGCCTTACCCTTAAGTGATGTTCCTTCCTTTGGCCATGGAAGTTCTTGTGAGGAACTCAGCTCCTGATTGTTAGCAAGCACTACTCTAGGCAGTGGGGGAAATAAATTTCTTGGTCTAGAAGAGAGGATCTAAGTGATGCACAACATCCACAGTACACACTTCGGTTGGAAGCTTCTGCCTTACACTGTAATCAGGCCCTGCCAAAACACCTGCAAACACCTCTCAGTTCCAATCCACAATTTAGGTTTGGCCCAAGGAAACATACACCTTTCCCACCATTAGTAATCGTGCAGATCTGTTGCCATTACCACCCTCCCTCCTTGCTTTAATATCAAAAAAAAAGCCATCATCTTTTCACTGCAGGCAGGAGTTCGACACTGGCTTATGTGAACCTCAAACTACAGACCCTCAGGTAAAGCTATGTTCATTGTAACCTCAACTCTGGGTGCCCCTTATTTGGGTTAAGGTTGGAAAATTCCTTTTAAAAATTTCCTCATACTTGTTTTCCTGTTGAATAGACCAAGGATAGTCACAGAAGAGAAGAGGAGGATTTAGAAATTGTTCACCAAGTCTGACAATATACACAGCATTTCTTTTTCAACCAATGGACCCTCAATCTTAACCATCATCACAATAGTATCTTGTTATACCTCGAGTCCAATAAAGTCAGCGATTTCCTCTGCTTCAAACTCTCTGCCATAAAATTTTCTTTGAGGAATATCTGAACTATCAGTATGGAAGTTGACACAGCTCTTTACATCTTTACTGTAGATGAAGATGTAATTGCTTTTTGATATAAATAATATTTGAGATTACTCAAATTTTTCATATGAAGAAATATCTAATTATGGAGTATTCCACAAATTTATTTATCTGGGGTTCTTTTATCTTTGCATTTTCATATAGTTGCATTTCTCTATCTTCTTTGAGTCAATAGGCTTCAGTGAATATTTTCCAAAATCAAATAACTTAAGATCAAAAATTAATTAGGTAACACTGACAGAAACTAGATTCTATAGTAATAAAAATGCTCGGTATTCACATGAGTATATGACTAAGTATGGAGCCAAATATTAGGAATAACTTGCCCTTTTTGATCATTTATTTTGTTTGTGAACTACATTATATTAACTTCTCACAGCTATACACTTGTATAGTTTCAGTCTGGAACAGGAAACGTTCTAAATTATGTGTATTAGTTCTTTTAATCCACAATAAGCCAACAACTTTTTCATGTCTCTTGTTTAAACTATAAGACCTATTACATTTCAATACCCTCAACCTCTCCTGGAGTGTAGAGAAACAATGGCTCAAGTAATTCTACTCTATCATGGCATTCCTAAGTTTATTAAGCTAGTATGAATCCAAATTAGGGGACTAAAAGTGATAAATTTCAATGTCTCTTTAAGACAAAAATGAGATGACCCATTAATCTGGAAGAGTTGTTATTCAGTACATTGTCTCCACTCTGAAGCAGATAGGACATGCTTTATGACCTAAGTTGGATTTTGATATCCTCTCATAGCTTTCTGCTAACAGTAAATTATATAAAATATGATAGAAGTGCTATATTTTATTAAAAGTTACAACTGAATAGTAAAACAAAAATCAAATTAATAAAACTTAGAAAAAAATACAACCAGTTGAAGAAGAAAAATAGAATTGTATATTCACAGAATTACCAGAAAGCATGGGATACAATTCTACTAACATCCTTAATAAAAATTCTAAGTAGATAGACATAAAATAGCAGGCATAAAAATAACCTATGAATTTCAGTTTTACTTCTCATTACTTCTAAATCATAGTGCCCTCTCATCTTCTTAGTTTCTAAATGAATTTTCCCCTAAATGAACCAACTCTTTCATACTACTCTCAAAGTGGGAAATTGGGACGAGCTTTTATGCTTTAAATGAATGCGCTCTGGATTTCCTTTAAATGAGAGAAATCTCTAGCAATTAGGTGATTCAAGTTTAAGCATTCATATAGATTGGCATCAATTAAATGTTGGCAAGGTCAATGCAAATAGTGAAAGTAGAATAAAACTTGTGAGAGTCTGGTGATTAAATAAGCAGGGGGTGATTAATCACATTGATAGCCATCCTATTTAAGGAGAATTACAAAACCCAACATTATACACGTGTAGTTTCGGAAAGAAATTGGTTGTTTTGCATCTAAAAGTTCCAGGTCAAATTTATATCATGAAAATGAAAGGTCTGAGAAGCTAAATGCCCTGTCCCCTGTGCTCCTCAGACTCCGACATGACAAATTATCCATCGGGAAGGCTGTTTCCCATCTAAAAATGACCCCTCCATTCTTCCTTTTGCACAAAGCACCATGAGGAAATAACATGAAGTCACTTAAGCAACATAGTTGCTTAAATTTTGGTTCCAAAATTTGATGTGTGAATTTTAATATTTCAGCAAGCTCTATGCACGTTTCCTTATCAGTAAAATGGACATATTTATATATACTGGCATAGCTATCATAACATTAGTAATAAAGAATATAAATTACTAAGTACAATGCTTCAGACAAAGGATTTCTAGTTGAAGACAAGAGAACTTTATGATTATAGATAATTTAACTAAGGTTCTACACTGGAAGAAACAATAGCCATTATTATTTTTAGATAAAGCACATGAGGTTTCAAACTGAGAAATAGTATTGAAAAAGTCCATTTCTGTCAGTGGATAATTACTAACATTACAATAGTCAATAATAATACACTACTCACCACAAGCTGGGTAATGTCTGAAGCACTTTATATTTATCAGCTCAGTGAATCCTCATAACTTCTTATACGGCAATCACTTCTCCCAACACTACAGATCAAAAGACAGGCACAGAGTAGTTCAGTAGTAGGCATCAGAAGTCTGGCTCCAGAGGTCTCATTTCTAAGTAGTATAACATGTTGTCTTCCATGATTTGACCCAAATGATGCAAATCGATCATAAAAATGTAAAGCTAGAATTTCCCAAGAACATAATTTCTATGTCACTTTAGGTAGAAGAAAATATGAACTTAAAGGAGAAAATTCTACAGCTTACATAGTTACCATGTAAAAATTAATATTAAAATGTCTTCTGTAGGTAATGAAATCTATCTCAAAGAGATATTTACACACCCACATTCATTGAAGTTTTATTTACAATAGCCAAAATATGGGAACAAGTACTCTTCTTCAGCTGATCAAGAAAAGTATCAGGTGTGAATAGAAGAATTTGAAACTGATTTCTCTTTATTTAAGTTATCTTTAACTGTTCAAAAAACAGAAAAATTGCTGGTTATCCAAACTAAGTATCATTCTTCATGAAATTTGATTTTTGGTTTCTTTGTCATTTTAGCATTCATTTTTCTAAATTATGTATTACATTATACTCCTGGTTGCCTTCCTTTCATTGCTTACCATTTGTTATTTTTTCTTTCCTTCTCACTTTTTTCTTTTAGGAAGAAATACACCTGCTTTCTTTCAATAGTCAAACTACTATCTACTATTTTGGTTCTAATATAGACGAGTTTTCATTTCTAATTCTAAAGGATTTATTTTCTGACAAAAGCCATTTCTGAGAAATAAAGATTTGGCATTTTTTTAGTTTACTTAATTTTATCATATCATAGGATATATTCCTTTTTGCTTATCTTTTATATCTGTCCACAGATTAATATCCTTAAGAATTTCATGTATGTACTACTTTATAGATCTCAAAATATTTCTGCCTATGTTTCCTTCTGCTTATAATTAGATTGCTTATGACCAATTTAGAAAAAATTGTAATTTCTCAAAACTTAAGATGTGATGAAATACAAACATGGAAAAACTAAAAAGTATTTAAAAATTCTTGAGTTGGCATTTTTCTGAAACTTTTAGAACAGAAAACTAGGAGTAAGACCATTATACATTTTAGGTTGTGGATTCTTGAGTGCCATGTTTTATTGTCTACCTAAAATAAGATCAAAATTCCATTAATGAGGAGGAAGGGAATGTTCCAAAATTACCTGCTAAATGCTGATCAATTTATTCTAAAGAGCAGATCGTCATGTACATATCTCTGAGTGAAGGAAGACTGAGTACAGGACTGTTATGAACTTTACTGCAGTAAGATGCAGTTCAAAGTTCTATTGGTAAAGAAGTGAGGGGGGGGGGGCGTCAGAGGGCGAAAAGAAAGAGACAAAGCCATTTTGCAATGGCAAGCAAAGTCTCACAGAGGGTAACTTTGTATCGGATGCCACAGGGGTCCTGGAGGATTTGTACATCACATTTCAGAGTTGCTCAGGGTAGGAAGGAAGCTCGAGATCCTCAGCTCCCATTTAGAAAGAGAAACATGTGGAAGAAATCACTGTATTTAAATGGAAAGGAACTAAACATTAAAGGATAAGAATTGCCACATCCTTTCAACACTGTGTCTTCATTATATCCCTAGAATTGACCAAAATTGCATGTATTTCCTTCTTTGATATCCCATATATTCAATCTTCTTGTCTATTAAGCTATGCAAAATTTATAACTAAGAATATATTGAAATTAGCAGATACAGCCTATATTATTCTTCTTAAATGCAACTCATTTTAATTTGTTCACATATTAATATTTATTTCCCTGCTCAAGCTGCTGAGTATTCTATAAAGCTTAGTAATTCAATAAATTGGTTTCCCTCTATGATTATTCATCCATGTATTTCATCAAATATCCTAATTTGATTCCAATTTCTACTTCCAACAAGAACAAAAAAAGTCAATCTTCCAATTCAAGTTTCTTAATATTCTTAGAAGAATCTTAAAGTTGAATAGAAAGGAAGCATTCTAGCATATATTCCATATATGACATGAACATGATTTTCAACGTATCTGTTAAATAAATCCAAGAAATCCTATTTAAAATTCAGAATGCATTTTCTAGCAGTGTCTCAAAAAAGGAGAAACAGCTCAAGAATTATACTACACAGCATACAGTTTCTTCAAGGTTAGCTTTTTAATTAGTGTCACACTTCCCAGCTGCTGGTTTTCAAAGAGTCATAAATATGGAAACCTTTGATGTGACATTTGGAAATGACTAACTGGTGATTAAAAATAGTATCTTTTACCATGAGGAGCAGAAAGGGACTTAAAGACATTTTTCTAGATAGACCTATCAGGTGATTTTAATTGACATGTGTGATACTGATACTGTCTATTCATGAAGAAGAGTTGAGGGCAAGACCCAGTCTTAGTCAATCACTGTGCTTACGTAGATAAGGTATAGGAAACAATAACAGACGGCTTCAGTCTTCTGTTAGGCCATTTACTGTGTGAATTCTTATATTTGATACAGGGAGTTATACAAGTGATTAAGAACAAGTTTCTGAAGTCCTATTGCTTGAGTTTGGTTCCTGGCTCCAGTTCTTATTAGTGTGACTTTGGACAAGTTACTTAGCCTATCTGTGCCTTATGATCCTCAGTTATACTCATAATAGTGCCTATATTGATGTTACAAGGAGGAATAGATGAGCTAATATGTATAAAGTACTTGTAACATTTAAGTCCCTAATAGTTTAAAATTATGCATAACTACAACTTAGCTATGTTACAAAAAACTTGCTGAAATAAAATCAATAGTGCTAAGGATGCCATAATCCTCTCTCAATATTAATTTTTAAAACTTTCAATGTTTAGTGTGTGTGTGTGTGTGTGTGTGTGTGTGTGAGAGAGAGAGAGAGAGAGAGAGAGGGTGAACATGCAACAGAGCATGAGTCGGGGGAGGGACAGAGACAGAATCTGAAGCAGGCTCCAGGTGAGCTGTCAGCACAGAGCCCAACATGGGACTCGAACCCACAAGCCATGAGATCATGATCTGAGCCTAAGTTGGATGCTCAACTGACTGAGCTACTCAGGTGCCCCTCTCAATATTAATTTTGGATACTCATAAAGCAGAGGTTCTTAAAGTGTAGAACCCAGACCACCAGCATCCGTGTTACTGGAGAAACTGGAAATTTTGCCTCCCACCTGCTAAATAAAAAATTCTCAGATTAATGCCCAGACATCTGTATTTCAGCAAGTCATCAAGGTGGCTGTTAGACACAGTAAAATATGAACACCACTGTACAGCATATCCTTGCCTGCAGAGTATTCAAGCTAAAATTACTTATACATATATATATATATATCAACTAATATACAGAAATAAAAATTATCTGTGGCGATCTATGATGAGAATAAAAAAAAAAACCTTTCCACATAACAAAAACTAACATTGAAACTAATTATTGGCAAGATTTTTCTTGCAAAAGAAAAGTGAGAACTCTAGAAAAAACATACATACCTCAGGCCCCATTCACTGTTATTCTGAAATTCAATAGTAAGCTAATAAAAATGAGATTCATTCCTTAAACATTGCTTGAATTACTTCAAAATGTCTTGTGCAAAGCACTGAATAAAAGTTTGTAAGTTACAGGCCTTTAATAAATGATATTTGTTATTACTTTTTTACCTGGCACAGTTCTATGCCTACAGTCATGAGAAATACTCGACCTTAGAATCACAGAGTCAATGGAAATCATCTAGGGGGCACCTGGGTGGCTCAGTTGGTTAAGCGTCCAACTCTTGGTTTAGGCTCAGGTGATGATCTCAAGGTTTCATGGGGTTCGAGCTCCACATTGGGTTCTGTGCTGACAGTGCAGAACCTGCTTGGAATTTTCTCTCTCTCCTTCTGCCCCTCCCCTGCTCACACTGTCTCTGTCTCTCTCACACAAAAATTATCTCAATGAATTAAGGACCTAAACGTGAGACCTGAAATCATAAAAATCCTAGAAGAGAGCATAGGCAGTAATTTCTCTGACACTGGCTGTAGCAACACTTTTCTAGATGTGTGTCCTGAGACAAGGGAAAGAAAAGCAAAAATAAACTATTGGGACTACATCAAAATAAAAAGCTTCCACACAGCAAAGTAAATAATCAACACTACTAAAAGACAACCTACTGAAGGAGAGAAGGTATTTGCAAATAATATATCTGATAAAGGGTTATTATCCAAAATATATTAAGAATTTCTACCACTCAACACCAAGAAATCTCAAATAATCTAATTTTAAAATGGGCAGGAAAAACAATGAGCAGACTGAATGAACAGACATTCCTCCAAAGAAGACAGATGACTAAGAGAGACATGAAAAGATACTCAGCATCACTCATTATCAGGGAAATACAAATCAAACGTACAATCACATATCTCCTTATAACTGTTAGAATGGCTATTATTAAAAAGACAAACAACAAGTGTTGGTGAGAATGTGGAGAAAAAGGAACCTTCATGCACTGTTGGTGGGAATGCAAACTGGTACAGTCACCATACAGGACAGCACGGAGTATTTTTTTTTTCCTCAAAAATTAAAAATAAAACCATATGATCCAACAATTCTACCAGTAAGTATTTACCCAAAGAAAATGAAAATATTAATTCAGAGGGATACATGCATCACTATGTTTATTGCAGCATTATTTACAATAGCCAAAGAAGTGTAAGCAACCCAAGCACCCATCAACTGATGAATAAGGAAGATGTGGTATATATACAATGCAATATTTCTCAGGCATAAAAAAGAATGAAATCTTGCCATTTGCAACAACATGGTTGGAGCCAGAGAGTATAAAGCTAAGTGAAGTAAGTCAAAGAAGACAAATACCCTATGATTTCACACATATGTGGAATTTAAGAAACAAATGAACAAAGAAAAAAAGAGATAAACCAAAAAAAGAAGAAAAGACACTTAACTATAGAGAACAAACTGATGGTTACCGGAGAAGAGGTGAGTGGGGGGCATGGGTGAAATAGGAGAAGGGGACAAAAAGTACACTTATCATGATGAGCAATGAGTAATGTATAGAACTGCTCAATCACTATATTGTACACCAGAAGCTAATATAACACTCTGTTAAGTATACTAGAATTAAAACTTTAAAAAATTTACATGAGACAGGTTAAAATAATAATGCTACAAATAAACAATCGATGGTGCTGTTAAGTAGTGGTATTTCCTCAGGTTTTATTCATTGTTACATTTGGTGTTGTTTAACTTTATTTTTTTTTATATTTATTTATTTTGAGAGAGAGACAGAGCATGGCAGCAGGGGAGGGGCAGAGAGAGAGGGAAAGAATCCCAAACAGGCTCTGCACTGCTAGTGAAGAACTCTAGGCAAGGCTCAATTCCTTGAACAGCAAGATTACGACCTGAGCCAAAATCAAAAGTCGGATGCCCAACTAACTGAGCCACCCAGGTGCTCTGATTACATTTATAACAGGTACTATCATGTATTTTTACTAAAATTATAGAACTACTGAAAAATCAAAATAGTGTGAATATTGTGCAGAACATGTTTATTCACAAAACATGTAATACTGTAGGAAGTTACTGCAGTAGTCTAGAAAACAGATGATATTCTCAACTAAGTGAACAATACTAGTCATAGAAAAGTGGATACCTGGGGCACCTGGGTGGCTCAGTTGGTTAAGCTTCCAACTTTGGCTCAGGTCATGACCTCATCATTAGTGGGTTCGAGCCCTACATCAGGCTCTATGCTGCAGGTCAGAGCCTGGACCCAGCTTAGGATTCTGTGTCTCCTGCGCTCTCTCTTTCTATGTCCCTCCCCCCACCATGCGTGCGCTCTCTCTTTCTCTCTCTCTCTCAAAAATAAACAAACATTGAAAATTTTTTTTAAAAAAAGAAAAAGAAAAATGGATTCCTGCAGGGATAAATGTGATTTCACTTCATAATTGGAGGTGAATGATAAAAAGAAGGAATTAAGATCTCTGATTCAAGAGACTTTTTGGAAAAAGCATCAAGAAAACCAATAGAAGAAGTATTCTAAAAGAAAATGAAACTGAGACTTATAGAGATATTCAATCTTTGTAAGAAGGAAATCCTGGGCTTTTGAAAAACCGTTCTCCACAGTGGTATAAATAGAGGCTGGATTGTAGTCAAGTGTTGATAGAATAGATTTTACGTGGAGATTTGGACTGAAAGCTACTTTTTGATAAAGCTGTGTAGTTAAGAGATTAGATAATAGCTTGAGGTGAAATCAGGGTAAAGAAAGGTTTTAATCCAGGCTGAGAAAAAGTTGAGCATTTATAAAAGGTAGAAAAATCCAAACTACAAGTGAGAAGACAAAATGATGAAACAATTTTCAAAAAAAAAATGCAGGAAGATGTGGATTCAGGGACAGAAAAAGATTCAATGACCTTGAAAAACACCCTCTCTCTGGAGGAAAAAAAAAAGTATTTCATGAAGTCCTGGGTACATTCTGAGGCTGATGCTGTAAGTGTTGAAGGAGTTCTACCTGGGAATCTTTATTTTCAACCTGATGTGGGTTTTGAGATCACTAATTGAGAATAACCATGTGGGATAAGGTTGGAACTTGAGGTGAACTGTACATTTGTTAACGAAGTGGTATGAAAAATGTAGGTAACTAGGATTGAAAAAAATATTTCCAAGTAGCACTGAGATCTCAGCTGAAATGAGAGAACTGGGATTTTTAATAAATTCAACTAGAATCATTCCATGAGGTTGGTATAACCTACACGTGGCTACGAAGAAAGAGAAGAATGCTGATCTCTCTCTTTGGCCAGGAGATCTAGGCCTTCAACTTCAAGGAAGGGGAAAGTGCTGCCTTTTACATAAAGTCACCATTTAAATGATTTGGAGCATTTTTATTACTAATTGATAGTGCTTTTTTCTTATTATTTGTTTGTACTTGAGGAATGAGCTATCCCAAAAAGCAACATGGTAAAGTACATACTCAGTAATGAAAATGTCTTTAGGGGCAATGTTTTCAGATGTATCACTTGAAAAGCACAGAATCAAATTTCAATCATTCATTGTGCTAACTTAGAAATAACACTGTTTTGGAGATATGCCAGGATCACTTTTTAAACACATAGATCATAAACATATTGTTCCCAAGCATTATATAAAAATGACAATTCCTTAGTCTACTATCAAAGCGCACACGCACGTGCACACACACACACACACACACACGAGAGGTTTCATTGTCACTACAGATTCAGCATGCCAAATTTGAACACATTAGTTAGGGGCAATTTTCCTTATCTCAGTAGAGAAATACACATGTCCTGTGTTTCTTTCTTTTGGTTGTCAAATTTTAAATCTCATTTCAATGTACCACTTCTTAGCGCTTCTGTGGGAGAGTCAGAACATAAGGCAGAAGGTCAAATAAAACAGTCATTCCTATTAAAAGATATCTAAAGTTAGGTGTGAGTAAGAAGTTGAATTCAGGTGTTTAACATGTTTAAAGACAGTGTAGGGACTGCTTTTTCTGGGCTACAAAAAGAACATGTTCAGTGTATTCTGCTCTGGAAGCTAAACTAGCTTTCTCCAAAACTGCTCACCTCCCTCCTGAGTCAGCTTGCCTCTGAATTTGGCAAGAAGAGGAATAGAAGCAATAGATCACATTGATGTAGAATCAGGACTCCAGAATTCTGGTCTTTACAGTGTCACCACCTGACTTATTTCTAGTGATTTAGGTTTCCAGATAATGGTTTTCGCCTGTTGTTTCTATACATCTAATTAAACTAAGGAGACAAGAGAAACACCTTACTATATTAAATATATTTTAACTCTTGGGTACCTGGTTTGCTCAGTCGTTTAAGTATCCGACTCTTGATTTTGGCTTACACCATGATCTCGCATTTCAGGAGATTGAGCCCTGCATATTGGGCTCCACGCAGATAGTGCAGAGCCTGCTTGAGATCCTCTCTCTCCCTCTCTCTGCCCCTCCCTCACTCACACTCTCTGTCAAAATAAATTTTAATAAATCTTCACAGTACCAATCACTCTTGAATATTGCCAAGTTTCAAAGTACTATACCAAGCTGCCAATACATCTTTCAAATAAGTAGCAATGAATCCTTCCAATTGTATGTAGCTACTTTGGTCTATAAAATCTTAATTCAAGGAGATGGAAAAAAATGGGCCAGAATCGCCACCTACAAATATTCCTTTATGTCTCGGCAATACAATCTTGGCAATTCATCTAACATATTTTAAGCAGTTGTTCTATGCTATGCTGTATGTAAACAAAACTGATCCTTCCATCTGGAGATTATAGTGCGAACCTCCTTCTCCCATCCACCTAAACATATACACAGCAGGCCATACAACAAAAGTAGAATGTGGGTAGAATTCTAGTAACCATGTAAGCAAAGAGTGGGAGGACCAAAAAAGGAGCTATAAATATAGATAAGGAGAGTTAGGGAAGGCTGTGGATAATGGGTAGAATTCCGTAACAAAAATGGAAGAAAGGCCATTGCAGGTAGATGTAGAAAGCAGTAATGATGAGAGGGGAAAATTGGTAATAACAAGAAATACTTCTTTAACATTATGTATTGGGTACTGTTCTAAGTGATTTATATATGTTAAGTATTCTATTCTCCCATCACAAAAATGAGGCACATAGAAAGAGATGATGAAATATTTGAAGTCATTTAATATTCATATAGTTTAAGTATTGTACTTTATCAAGTGAGTAAATTAAATAGAAACAGGCCCATACTACATGATCGACATGGCCAGCAATCGACACTGAATAATTCCAATTTCTTTTTCTGAATAGGAAAACCAGTTGCTGAATTTAATAATGATGAACCATTTTTGCTTTGTTGAAGGTAAGACAATTGAAGAGGTCAAGTGGTAGGAGAGGTAACAGAAAGATTAAGGCAGGGTGTTTATAAAACCCCTGTCAGAAAATCTTGTTTTTATTATTACTGATAATAATTGTTATTGATATATTATTACCAGTAAAAGGAGATGTTATATACATGGGGATTTCCTTTGAGTGACAGGCTATCTAGAACCTTTAAGAAAAAGTTTGTTTTGTTTTCACTCTCTACTTCAAGCTGACTATTGTATCTCTTCCGTGCTGTTGTTAGAAATCACCAGGGTCTTAATGTTCCGCGATAATGTGGAATCCACATATCAGAAATCAAGATTTTTTTTCTTGTGCTTTTACTTATTTTTTCACTGTTATGTTACTACTCATTCATGAAACCCAGAGTAGGCTGAAGGAAACACTATGAATGACGTTAACATAAAGGCATACAGAAGGACAGCAGAGAGCAGAGGAACTTCACATATGAAAAACAAACACTTGAAAGAGTATGCCAAGCAGAGCTTAAAGCCTTATGGCAGGTAGTGCACATACCATACTGCTACAGGGGAGGAGGGAGAAGAAAGACACAGAAGTAAAGGAGAGAGCATTTGCACTCTCAAAGTCATTTTTACCTTATAAACAAAAGAAAAACTGTGAGGAATAATATATAAAAAGACAAATGAGAAAAATAATTATAGCAGGAACATTAACCACAAAATCAAAATGTGCTTGAGAGGTCCAGATGCTTTACTGAAATAGAATTCTATAAAAGCACCAAAAATACCTATAGTCCTATACCAAGGGGTACATGGACTATACTGGTAGAGACGGCACCCATGAAGAAAAATAGAAATAAATGCCTCTATTAAAGTGCTACCAATACTTTATGCAGTAATTCATCTGATTATTGGTTTTTACTTATATGACATATAAATGCCTGTCCTCCATGGTACCGATTCCTCTTGAGTACTGCCAGACTTCAAAGTGCTGTATCAAGCTGCCAGTTGGAAAAATCGCCTCTTCCCAGATTTACTACAAAATCAGTGCAGTGAGTTCTAAATTTTGTCTCCATGAAGCTATACAGCAGTCATGCTGAAATTAGGTGTACAAAATTCCATTCTCAGCAGTGTGATGGACTATTTGTCCTGTCCTTCAATTTTTTTTTAAATGCTGTGTGAAATGGTTCTAAAATGGCTCTTAAATGCATAAAGCTGACAAATTAAGGAAATATTCTATACCAAAAACAGGAATTCAGGAAAGTAAGCAAGCAGAGAGGAAATTTATTGGTCCAGGGATTAGGACTTTTCTTTTAATAGCCACAAACATGCACAAAGATGTGACACAATGCCTTGGTTGGGACAGAGAGGGACCAGGCCCAGAAGACCCACATAATCAGGGCATCTTCAAAAGGTTGCACTCTTAGGAAAAGGGTTAAACAAAGTAAAATACAGAGAGGCAATTTTTAAGGAAATTCGTCTCTTTTGGCCACGTCTCTGAAAAGACAGGAAGAAATTTCTAACAAAGTTGCCAAAAAATTAAATGGAGAAAGAATAATCTTTTAGCAAATGTTGGGTAGACATGCAAAAACAAAAATGAAACCTCAACCTTGCCTCATGCCAAAAAATAAAAATAAAAACTCTGAAATGGATCATAGACCTAAATGTCAGGAATAAAATTATAACATTTTTATAAGATAGGAGAAGTTTGACAAATATTTCTTATATGTAATACAAAAAGTACAGGTCATGAGAGAAAACATCAGTAATTAGAGTTTCATTGAAATTGAAAGCTTTTGCTCTTCAAAAGATACTGTTCAGAAAATTAAAATTAAGTCACATACTGAGAAAAAGTAGTTTTAAAACAAAAATCTGACAAAACTCTTACATCAAGAATAAATAGGGAACATTTACACCTCAATAAAAAAATGAAAACATAATTTTAAAGTGGGTAAAATATTTCAGTAAAAAAAGGGGGGCGGGCGCCTGGGTTGCTTTAGTTAAGTGTCAGACTCTTGATTTCAGCTCAGGTCATGATCTCACGGTTCATGAGATCGAGCCCACATTGGGTTCTGTGGAGCCTGCTTGAGATTCTCGTTCTCCCTCTCTGTGCCCCTTCCCTGCTTGTGTATTCTCTTTTGAAAAATAGACATATTTTAAAAAGTGGGTAAAATATTGGAACACACTTCACCAAAAATAAAGACATACAGATGACAAATTAGCATATGGAAAACTTTTCAACATCATTAGTTGAAAATCACAAGCTAACACTACAGTGAGATATCATTACACACCTCGTAGAAATCCGGAAATTAAAAGACTGACCATGTTAAGTACTGGTGATGATGTGGAGCAAACAAAGCTCCTTCACGGGTGGTAATAAGGTAACATAGTACAGCTACTTTGAAAACAATTTGTCAGTTGCTTAAAAAGTTAAACATATGCCAGGGCACCTTGGTGGCTCAGTTGGCTGACTGACTCTTAGTTTTGGCTCAGGTCACGATCTCATATGGAGCCCCTCATTGGGCTCAGCGTTATTGGTGTAGAGCTTGCTTGGGATTCTCTCGCTCTCCCTCTCTCTCTGCCTTTCCCCTGCTCTTTCTCTCCCTTTCTCTCAAAATTAAATTAAAAAATCAAATTAAACCAAACAAAACAAACAAAAAAACCTTTAGGGGAACCTGGGTGACTCAATTGGTTAAGTGTCCGACTTCAGGTCAGGTCATGATCTCACAGTTCATGAGTTCAAGCCAGGTGTCGGGCTCTGTGCTGACAGCTCAGAGCCTGGAGCCTGCTTCGGATTCTGTGTCTTCCTCTCTCTCTTCCTCTCCCCTGTTCACACTCTGTGTCTGTCAATAATGAATAAATGTTAAAAAAAAAGTGAAAAATAAACCTTTTAAAAAAGTTAAACATATGCCTATCATATGATCCAAAAAATGAATGATGTGTCTACACACAAATTATATGCAACTGATTAAAATATCTTTGCTCATAATAGGCCAATCCTGGAAACAACCCAATTATCCAACAACAGGTAAACAGATAAAGTATATGTAGTATGTCCACACAATTGCTTTCTACTCAGCGCTAAAAAATAACAAATGGCAGACAGTGACATCAATTAATCTCAAAATAATTATGCTGAAAAAACATGCATATTGTATGATTCCTTCTACAATACAATTCTAAAGAAAATGCAAAGTAATCTATAGTCATAGAAAGCAAACCAGTGATAGTCGGAAAGGGAAAAGCAACATTACCAGAAAACTTTCATGGGTGGTGTATCTGCTCATTGTCTTGATTCCAGTAACGATCTTACAAAGGAGCTATAATGCTCATAGCACAAAATTTCTACAAAACCTGCCCAAATGCATAACCCCCATTCTATGTTTATATCTTTACTCTAAATGTTTACTGAATTTGATTCATAACATTTAATATGTGCATGTTTCACGATTTACACACTCTTACAATTATATATGCCCATTAACCACTAATTCATCCTTCGGAAAAGTACCAGATTATATGGGAAACTTTATAATATCTAGTATATTTTACGGCACTTCTCAATTACTTGTATTGAATAAAATTGTCAATATCTCTTAGCCTGAAATGACCTCTATCACAAGTACGTTTGGACCTAAGAAGGTCATCCAAGGGAAAGATAATAAGTTTAGATCTAAAACTTATTACTGAGAGAATAAACTGAAGTAATTATAATTTTTAGATGGGACTGTAAACCAGCCTTTTCAAGCTTACTGTAGATAGCAATACAGAAAATGGAAAGCTAAAAATTGCCGGAGACCATCCTGAGGGAGGCCAGCTCCTGCTTCAGGAATTCCGACTGGCTCAGGGTTCCCTGCCTGAGGGCTGGTCTAGGACAAATGACGCGGAGTCATTCTCGTATCAAGACTGCCCAAATTTTATTATTCCTTTAGGGTCTTAATAATTTTTTCTAAGCATAGCAAGTATACGTTTTGCAAAGATAGACAGGATGAGATCATTCCAAACTTCTCAAGGTTCCCAGCAAAAAAAACTGACTAAAATGACCTTCACATTTCACTTCTTAGGACTACAAAGGATACTTGGTTTTTTTTTTTAATTTTTTTTAACCTTTATTTACTTTTGAAAGACAGAGCGTGAGTAGGGGAAGGGCAGAGAGAGAGAGAGGCAGATGCAGAATCTGAAGCAGGCTCCAGGCTCTGAGCCATCAGCACAGAGCCCAACACGGGGCTCGAACTCACAGACCGTGAGATCATGATCTGAGCTGAAGTTGGCCGCCTAACCAACTGAGCCACCCAGGCACCCCAGGATACTTGTTTTTTAGATTACATAGGATGTTTAAACAATCAGTATACGAGGGAAAAATAGCTCACATGTAGTCAAAGCATAACTAGTGGATACATTCTGGTAAATATTATGGGTTGAAAGAATAAGAACAAAGTATACAGATATCAATTAAAGGCTCTGGCTACAGTTGAAAGATTATGTGAAAAACATGTTTTTCCTAAAGTTATTCCCTAAGATTATTCATTATCTATTGACCATTAATAGTATCTTAACCCAAAGTCTGCAGCAATTACCACATTCCTGAGGGTCGGGTTGCACTCTTAAGTATAGTGAGAAAAGATTAAGAATTATATTTTATGTTATTACTATTGAATGATTTTCTTTTTATTTCTACAATAATCAACACTATATGTCTCTAAGGCTTATAACACTAAATAAACAGGTCAGAATCTATTCCGGCTCGGGGAGGGGGGCCACTGGAGCCCTTTTGCTTCACCCTGCAACTACCACAGCAGGGTCTTGAGAGTTCTTCTTAGACCCAGGTTAATGATATTGCTTAGGCCCTGCACAGATTTTCCTGCTAGCCCCATAGCGACTGTGCCTGTCTTAGGTCATCCCCCCTCTGAGGGATCTTACCCGTCACTGGCTAACCAGCCATCCTCTGGGGTCAAACAGGGCAACTTGGATTGGAAACCATAGCTCCATGGCTTCCCTGCCCAGCACCGGCCTGTAGACACCCTTGCCTTCCAGCAGGATCCAGGCTCTGGGCAAATGGCCTTTGAACCTTAGGTCTTTACCCTGGGCATCGCCATCAGGGCTATTGTCTTCTGGTCCCCGGCAAAAAGTATGCCTTGTAAGTCAGTAAATAGTGAAATACTAATGTTACATAAATGGCTTATATAAATATGTAATGTGACTTAAGTTTAAAAATATGTATTTGATATTATACATTAAAATTTTAAAATAGTACATTTATTCTATATACCTTTAATAGTATGAAAGATTTCTGGTGACAGCATCACATATGGTTTTGAAAAGTACAGTATGACAAATTACTTGGACAGAAATTGTGATGAACACTGGAAAATGGTTATATAACTCAAAAATGAGTTCTAGTGAAGAAAAAAGCTAATTTTACAGATGAATGCAAATAGTTTGAATAAGATTTTTCCATGAACAAAGCAACTCCCATGCCAATCTTATTTTATAACATATTATTTCAAATATATGAAATAAATATACCAAGTATCATTAATAATCATTTAACTAATTCACTTAAGTCTCTGTAAGTTTATATATGCAAGTGGACAAATAGAAAATCACTTTATTTGGACATACATGGGTATTTGTAAATATTTATTTAATGTGTCTCTTATCCACTTAAAAAAAAAAAGATTCTCAAGGGAGGTATGTTTATTTTATTAAGTACCATATCCCAATTCTAATCACAGTCTCTGGAACATAGTGGGTCCTTTATAATATTAGTTGTCTGAATTACAAAGTTTGTAAAATATCAGAGCAGATATGTTTGCCCACATTTTATAGTTTAAGACACAGGAGGCTAGACAATTTAAGTTACTTATCAGTAATTTTAAGGCTAGAATACGATAGAACTGTGATGTATCTACCAATGTTAACCTCTGAACTATATCCACTATATACAATTGACCCCTGAACACAATGGGGGTTAGGGGCACTGACCTCCATGCAATCAAAAATCTGCATATAACTTCTGACTCCCCCAACACTTAACTACTCATAGCCTACTGTTAACTAGTAACAGTTGATTAACACATATTTCGTATGTTATATGCATTTTATACTGTATCCTTACAATAAAGCTAGAGAAAACATTAAGAAAATCATAAGGAAAAAGAAATACACTTATAGTACTATAAAAAAATCCATGCATAAGCAGACTCATGTGGTTCAAAACTGTTGCTCAAGAGTCAACTATACTGTGATCTCTTTACTCTTAGAGTGTCATTTAAAAAATACAATTAATATTTTCCAATCATTTCCAAATTTGGTAAAACATAACCATAGTTACAATATTCTGACATGGAATAAAAATTTGAAGGACCTTATAAATTGGAACAGAAAGTTCATTTAATAATAGAACTAAGTAAATCTTGCACATTTCTACTTCTGATCAACTAAACCTGCCTGGTGGTATTTGAGTTTTTCTTTTGTTTTGTTCAGGAAAAAATATTAGAAAAAATGTTACTTTCATCTCCTTGTTAAATATTTCCTTTCCAAAAGATTAGGGTAAGGAGAGATCGTGTTATGGACTGAATGTTTGTGTCCTCCCCAAATTCATATTTGGAAGCCTTAATCCCCATATGGTGGTATTTGGAGATGGAGCCTTTGGGAGATACCTAGGTTTAGATGAGGTCATAAGGATGGGGCCCCCATAATAGGATTAGTGCCCTTTTGAAAAGAGGAAGAAAGATCAGAACATACAAACACACACACACACACACACACACACACACACACACACTCTGCCTTGTGAGGATATAATGAAAAGGCTACAATTGGCAAGCTAGGAAGAGGACTATTACCAGAAATTGAACCCTGAGCCTCCAGAAAGGTGAGAAAATAAATTCTTGTTGTGTAAACAACCCCATCTATAGAATGGCTGCCCAAGAGGACTAATACAGAATGGGAAAGGGAACTTTAGAGAAATTTGTATACTGTAAACATGGTTTAGACAACTGAAATAATTTACAATTTTGCCCACATTCATATCTTAATAAAATGTATTCATTTTTTGCTGTGTTTTCCTCATTTCACTCTAATCCCACAAAATTATCCCCTTTTGTATTCTAATATATTGCTTAACATTTTCACCTGAGAATATTACTTGTATCTCTTTGTGTTCAAGATGAATATAGGAACACCCCATTTTCCTTTTACAGACAGGTCTATTTTTTAGAACATTAAAGATGATTACATTGTAGAAAAATGACCAGCTGTTCTATATTTCCCCTGAAGTTTTAAGTAGAGTACATGGAATTACAGTGTAACAAAATGCTTTTACATAGATACAAGAGAAAACTTTTAAAACAAAGATAATAAAGTTTGGGAGGGGGGTATTTATATTTATATCCAAAAAAGAATGGAAATCTCTATAATTAAAATACGTGAATGATTTCAAATAATTTAGTTGAAACCTACCTCAAGGGAGAGGAGGAATGAACATGGTTATTTACTCATCCCAAATAAGTAGTAATGCGTCACCTCTCATCACTCATACTTAAATGAATTTTATAAACTTAGTAAAATCTAATTTTATGAATATTTGATTTTAACATAGAGTTAATTTTACAGAAAAATCAATCATTCTGTTAGTACTTTGGAAGTGCATTTTTTTAAATACTTAAGATTTTCCTGAACCATTTTATTAATAAATAGGAAACCACACGATGATAAGTGTGACATAGACGTGCGGGCAGCAAAGTAGAGATATTTGTTGCCACACAATTTCCTCTAGTTTTTCTCTTACGATACAGATTGGCCAATTCATTCATCACTCACAAGTTTGCCCAGAGCATCCTTTTTTATAGGCTTTTGTCTTATAACCAAAGTATTTTTTTTTCTTTTGCATCTATGGGCACTGAGAGAATAATATACAATATGATATAACAATAGCAATAATAACAGCATCAACAACTAGTATTTATTAGGATTTCTAAAATCCAGATACTAAGGACTATCTTATTTCATCCTAACAACCCTATAATAATTACTAGTATGATAGTTCCATTACCTACATTTATTAGGCTAGTAAGTAGAGGAGACGGCATTTCTATTCAGGGCCATCTTACTCAGAGCCAGCGTATTTAACCACTTTGTTCTGTTACTTTTCAATTACATCATAAGTGAACATCAATTGCAGTTTAGAATTTATGTGAATATTATGACCAAATTACTTTCAGACTCAAATTTAAATTGACTTCATTATTTTATAGATTAGAGAACATATCTGGAAATCTCCAAGAATGAAAATTTCTGGATACCCCTATTAACATGTTACTTTCCAGAAATAGCACAAATTAGACACATAATGAAAGTGTCTTAATGGACTTTAAACATAGACATGAAAATGTATCTGAATTCTAGTAACACATTCATCAGCATGTCCTAGTGCCTGCTCAGTTTACCATTCTTTTCAATATGCATATGCCTTTAATTATTATTTTGAATTTTTCAGAGACGCACATCAGACCATGAGACTTTAAAAAAGGCAAGTGGATAAACTTTGTGTTCAACAGATGCACACTTAAGATATGAAAGTATTGCTCATTAACTAGTTCAACAAGCATGTTAATTAGAACATCTGCAACCACTTAGAATTTCCTTTCTTAAAATGTCTAAAATGATCTGAATAAAAATTATTAAATTTTAATTTAAATGGGAACTTTTGGTGCAGATAATCTACAGCATTGTGCAGACACCTTATCAGTGATTTTTGGCTCTTTTGCTTATTGAGGTTCTGGAAGAAAGAGAAAGAAATGTATCCCCTAGTCAACAGTTCTGATAGGAGGGACCTAAGGACTCTGTCCAAACTCAAAGAATATATCAGGGCTTTTCATCTCTCTGATGAAATCTGTCAAGTTCTGTTATTCATCAGAACTTTTAGGTGAACCTGTCTCCTTGAACACAGAAGACCTTAAGTGGGAATCCCATTAGAAAAAGAGGAATAGAGTTAATTTTCCTAAAGTCCCCCTTCACCCTAAGCTGTCAGGCCGACAGAGGCCATGAGAAACCCAAATTAAAAACCTCTCCAGGGATGAAGACAATTTTCCATTTTCTCCATAGGAATAATACTGTCAAAGATAAAGATGGAAAAGGATCCTCGGTAACCAGGGGTTTACAGAGATAAACATTCAAAAGTGGGACTCATAGACTAACATTCCTCAATCTGTCCTCAATGTCCTAAGACTCTGTTTTGATAAGCAACTCTGTAACTAAATGGATCAAAGTCTGTCTTTATGTTTTATTCATTATTTTTACTTAACCTAAACTCATCCTCTGACTTCAATACCTGTAAAACTATATACCTGCTACAGAACAGATATATATGTACATGTAGAGATATAATTTTCTTCTAAACCAGCCATTTTTTTTTCAGCCCAAATTCAGAAGCATCTCAAGTTTATGTCTTCCTCCTCAAGCACCCAGGAACAAGACAGCGTATTTTATGGAGCATGAATGCCATCACATTTGAGAGTATGATAATCCCTAAACTTAGTACACAGCAGTTCTTTCCAATCAACTGAACATATTCAATCCATCTAAGGTTTCAATGGAAGGGAATCTATGTAACGCCTCCAAGACCAGAATCGGTGAATTTCCCAAAATTGGACTTAAGTCATTAATTCTTAAATTCTTAAAGATTCTTAAGATTAATTCTTAAATTAATCCCGAAGAAATTCCCATGATACTCTGCATTTGTCAAAATGACAAAATAGTAACAGTAGTAACAGTAATAAACTTGGTCTTGTTCCTTTCCCCCCTTACCTTAGCTCAAAATCCAGGGTTGTTTTTAGACCTCACAAATGAGAGTCCCCAGCTTATTTCATTTTTAACTCATTGACCTCCTGCAAAAAAGTCTTTGTGTTGGCCACAGAATATATCTGATTTCATAAGATAATTTAGATTAGTTTTCAACCCGGTAGTGGTTTAAAGGAGTTCAAGGATTCCCTAGAGGTAACTAAGGAAACACCAAAAGAGATAATAAAATTCAACTGGGGAAATTTTATGCTTTGTCATTCTATATTAAGACAGATCATTGCTTTTATAAGTTTTGGATATTAAGTTTTAGTTTAAGATTGTGGTTGAAGAAAGCACAACTGAAGAAAACTTTGAAACATAATAAATATTCTAGAATTAGGACATATCAAGGGAGTACTTAAATTTGCTCCAAGTTGCCAATTAAAATAAGGCTTCAGAGGACAGGCAAATATTATGAAATATTTCCCCATAATATTTATATCTGAGACAGATATAAAATAGGCTTACTTTAAAACCAATGAGGGACACGTGGGTGCCTCAGTTGGTTAAGCATCTGACTCTTGTTGTGTGTGTGTGTGTGTGTGTGTGTGTGTGTCTGGTTTGAGTTTTTAATAATATATTGAGTGACAGATGACAATTACATCAAATGATCTGAACAAATGTTAGGTAACCAAAACTTCATATAGGTGGAGTATTAATGCCATAACCAACCTGTATGGCCCCCAGTTTCATTAGGACTACTAGATTCTCTAGAGGAGCAAGAGGTGAACTTTCTCACATACCCTATTCATAACTTGTAATTGGCGCAATTTCTACTAAGCTTCTGGTAGAATTACCTACCATCAGGGTAATTGCTTTTGCCTAGAACAGGATTGCAGTTCTGTTAATATTAGAATCAGCAGACGGAATTTGACATGAAAAATCTAGGTCAAGAGTCTATAGGAGGAGTCTTAGCTCAAAACTGGATTGTACACATACTTAACGGACTTTTTTTTTTAATCTTTATTTATTTTTTTGAGAGAGAGAGAGAGAGAGAGAATAAGAGATGGGGAGGAACAGAGAGAGAGAGGGAGACACAGAATCTGAAGCAGACAAGCTCCAAGGTCTGAGCTGTCAGCACAGAGCCCAACGTGGGCCTCGAACCCAAGAACCGTGAGATCATGACCCAAGCCGAAGTTGAACACTTAACCACTGAGCCACCAAGATGCCCTGAGACTTAACTGACTTTCGACTGCAGCTCAAGAAATGATCTCACAGTTCGTGGGTTCCAGCTCCACGTTGGGCTCTGAGCTGAGAGCACATCGTAGCCTGCTTAGGATTCTGTATCCCTCTCTGCACCTCCCCCACTAGCTCTCTCTCTCTAAATAATAAATAAATATTAAAAAAAGAAAACAACTAATGATAAATCTGCTATTTACTTCATTTTCCAAAATACACCTTAGGGATAATAAAAACAAAACAGTAATTATCTTTTAAAGGAGAAACTATATATGCATCTTGCCAATAGTCAGGCTATTAGACGTTTTTTAAAAAAACATAATGTGACAATTAATGCCCTATTTAACTTAATAGAGCTTTTTAGGGAGTAGGGAGTTCCTGAATTTCTACTAAAAAAATGAATAAGATTGAATGATTCAATCTAAAATGCTTTTTCTTCCAAGAAAGGATAAAATAGGTCACTTCCATATTATTTGCTTTACCCTGAAAGAAATCTCATCCAGTATCTTGGAATAAAAGTGTGCCTTTTAAAAAAAATAATCTAATTCAATTTTAATGCCTCCATCCTTAGAAGTAACTGATGCACAACAAAAGTTATACAGAGGAGGAATGGTCTCTTTAAGAAGTATACATTCTAATCTTATCTATCACCACTATACACAGTGAATAAAGTTATTTTCCAAAGAAATCACATAATTTAAAAAGAGCCAAAGAGAAATTACACAGATGAACACATTTCTAAATGAATCAGATTTATGAATTCAGAACTAAAAGGAGAAAGGATAAGCTCTATTTCAAATACTCTAGATTCAAGAGAATTTGTATTTTATATATTCTATATTTTTCTATAACTTTTCATAACCTTCCCCCCATTAATTCAATGATTCAGAATCTTAAATAACATGTATTATTGTTTGATTCCCCTACCTATGTTCAAATTGACTGTAATCATACAGAACTATGAGGAAGTAGCTTAGGGAGTAGGGCAGGTTCTCCAGCAGGAATCCAGGGACACTTTGGTGTTGTGAAGACATTCTTCAGCGATCTGAGTTTTCTCTGAAAATTTTAACTGTGTTTTAATATCTGAAATAAACCAGAAGTTATAAAAGGCATGTTCTGAATCAATTAGAGGATTTACTGATTACTAAGTGCCATAGTGCCTGGGTTTATATTTGTTTCTATAATTGAGGTAATGCTAAGTATAAGGCTGATTGATGTAAACAAGAACAAAGGAGATTTAACACATAAAAGATGTATTTCCTCCCAATCCTAAATGAATGCTAATTGACCACCATTGTAGTTTTAAAAAAGAAGTAATGGGAGAATGGAGACATAGCTAGGCACATATTAGAATAGGCATGCTGAAGGCGCCTGGGTGGCTCAGGCAGTTGAGCATCCGACTTCGGTTCAGGTCATATCTCTGGATTTTGAGTTTGAGCCCCACGTTACACTCTGCACTGACAGCTCAGAGCCTGGAGCCTGCTTCAGATTCTGTGTCTCCCTTCTCCCACTCGTGCTTTGTCTCTGTCTCAAAAATAAACACACATTTAAAAAATTTAAAAAAATAGGCATGCCGAACTCAAGATATAATAGCAAAAAGAGGTTTAATTTCAGCCAAGAATCATGCATCACGTAAAATTTGTATTCTTAATTTGCCTTTTTTGTTTTTATAGACTTCGAACTTAATAAATTTGTTTTCATCTAATGGTTTTGTCAGATTTATAAAGAGAATTTGTTAGTTTTTATTTGTACATATTTTAAAAAGTTACAATAAAAATAATTCTTGCTAAGTGTTCAGTAGGCCTTCATATTTTTAAATAAGTGAATAAAGTGAGTTGTATTTCTGAACATTTTTTAGAGAAATTTATTCAGTAGTCAAGCTTGAAAAACACTATTTTCTCATGGAGAACATAATATTTTAATGTTTTCCTTACAGCCTTGACTAAAGGTGAATTTTCTTCTCTTGAAACACATAATGCATAAAAATTAACACTCGGCTATAAATTAATGTGTGGTACTTGCTTCATGATGCATTGAAATGGTATAGGAAGACTTGCCTTCATATTTTGAGATTCTTTGCACTTCAAAGAGCAGCATGTTGTGTGGAATTTAATTTAGTTAAAAAAATTGTTGATTATAGGTCTCACGTTTAGGTGTTTAATCCATTTTGAGTTTATTTTTGTGTATGGTAAGAAAGAGGTCCAAAAAGTACAGTATGGGAAGTATTGTTAATATTGTAATACATTTCACAGTAACAGATGATAATTACATTTATGGTGGAGAGCACTGCAAAATGTATAAAGTTGTTGAATCACTATGTTGTGCATCTGAAACTAAGAACATTGTAGATGTTCTTAATAAATTTAAAATCAGACAATAAAAATAAAATACTATATTTAAAAAATTTTAAATGTTTATCGAATGCTTGCTATGTGCTAAGTCCATAGAAATTCTACAGTAAAAAGATGTAAATGCTCTATGTGAACAGGACACACATGTAAGCTCAAAATGTAGGAGAATCTGTTGAGGAATGCTATGATTAGAATAACTAGAAATCCTGTACTCAGGGTGGAACAGGATAATCACTGGAAGCCCATGTATAGGTGGCCCTAACCAAATGTGATGGATCACCAAAACTTCCCATAAAAAGTGACACCTAAATTGATTTCTTAAGCATATATAATTAGCCAGACAAAGGGAGTTTAGACTGAATGCATGCATTTAAAAGGACTCCTAAGAGAAGAAGCAGTCTTCATAGAGGTTTAATATGAAACTCTTATATACTTTCTAAATATAAATATAATTAGTAATTTTCTTATATTCTGCAATACTTTTGACCATTATTTCAAATATCACATGTCAACCTATTTTCTCTATCTGAAGTTTCTACTTGATACTTTTTCTCATTCTGTCTTCCATACCTCATAACTTCTTTCATATATTTCCCAACATTCTATAGATTTATGTGACATATATAATCTGCTTTAGATCTACACTCCAATACATCAGATTTCTCTTTAGCTGTGTCTAATTTGTTTTTCAACCTGCCCACTATATGTAGACTGTTTTTTCAATAAAATTTTTTATTCCTGAGAGATTTGGCACTTTATTAAACTTTATTTTCAAAATATATTCTTTATGTTTTCATAAGTACTTATCATTTTAATGCCTTTAAATATAATTATCTGCAAAACTAATCTATCAAGTCTTGTGGGAGGAGGAAATTATTTTATCTGATGTATATGCTCTAGCATTATTTTTCCATATTTTGTTTATAATTTTTTAATTTAAAATTATTTCATTGTAAAATGTATATTTTGTGAGAGTCTATTATCTTGAATTGTGACAAATATTCCTACAATTCAATTTTGTGTTTGCTTTTATTCATATCATTGTAAAAGTCCATAATGTTAAACTATACTGAGATCGTAATGTTTCCCTGGAGGTAGGAAAAAATATGAAACATCACCCACAAAGAAATGAGACATATGCAGACATCATATTCTCTCACATCAACCCTGATGTTGGAATACAAGGGACCAATGTCTTTAAAATTCTGATGGGAAACTATTTTGAACATAAAATTCTATTTGTGAAAGCAAAACAAAAATATACAAAGACTCAAAATTTACTACCAGTTTCATCCTTCTGAAAAACATTATTGAAAGTAGAATCCCATAAAAATACATTGAAAATAAGAAAATATGTAGGCTAAAAAAATGGCATGAATCCAAGAATTCTCATTTTTAAAAGTATTTACCAGACTAAGAATTTTGCAGCAGTTCTAGAAGGCTGTATCCAAATTAGAGCAGAAATTTGATGGGCTCCAAAAACATCTTCAAACACAAGGATGAGGTACAGTTGGAATAATAGCTCTTACTGGTAAAGAGAGGGGTGATATTATCGATATGGAAAAAAGCATACATTTTCTGTCAACGAGAGAAAAAGTCAATAACAAATGCCAAGGAAGAGAAGTGAAGGAATTAAGGCAAAATTGAGAGATGGAAAGCATTTACAAATTACTGGAGGGAACTAAGCAAGAGAAGATGATGGCCTGAACTAAGAAAGTGGCATACATATCATAGATATGCAGAAAACATTTGAAAGATATTAAGGAGACAGTATCAACAGATCCTGTTGACTGAATGTAGAGGAGATGAAGGAATGACAGAGGAGTCAAGAATTTCCTAAGATTCTGTTTTAAACAACAGACATGATAGTTTCATTCATTGAGAGCAAAAATATAAAAAAGGAATATATTTGAAATATATAGCTGGGATTTGTTGACATTCTAGTGATCATTGGAGCCACCTGGCAATCACCTTGTATTGTCCTGGTCACTTTGCTTAAACATTGCTTAAACCAAAAATAAATAACGTTCCACAAAATGAACCTGTGAGTAGGGAGTAGAAAGTCACAGTCATCTGAGATCTTAAATGAGTGATCAGTGCTATGTATTTTATTCCAAAAAGGAGAATAAGTTGGTAGATGTGTTAATATTTCTCTATAATAAGAATTTTTAAAGATTAGGTTTCCTCTTTCATCCTGGCTACTGGAAGAACTAAATTTCATGTTCACATACAGCATTTTTTGTTCTCATTTAAATATATTGCTCCTATAGGAGAGCTGGTTTTTATACATAAATTTCAAAAACCCAATGACACTTTTTATAAGAAATTGGATGTATGTAGAAAGCTTAAACTGTGGGCAGCAAAAGAGAACACTATAAAATAATCAGTTACTCCAATATGCAAACACTTCTATTCATCCAGAAATATGAGCTGTTGCTCGTTCTAACACAGCAATTCCTATTCCGATAAAAGAAAGCATCTCTTTGTGATCTTAGTTTATTATTATGAAATTGCCACTCAGAAATCATATGGTCATGAAGAGCTAGGGACAAAATGAAAAACTAAGATCCTGCTGAATCTTAGCAAGAAAGTGGCCCATTGGTTCCCATATGATCCTGATAATTTGTCTGATTCTCTAAGCTGTATATACAATTATAGTTTGTGTAACTGTATGTGGCACGCCCTGACAATATTGGCTCTTTCTCTTGTCCTGTCCAAGTACAAAGCTAGACATGCCTGAACACTGTCATATAAAAGGGAGGCTTGTTTCTTTCATATCTATTTGAGGGCTTTGCTGGATATTTTTCCAAACTGGAAGAAGGCAGATCAATTCTAGAATATGTTCTATCTAAAAACCATTTTACTTTTGCGCTGGTTCATTTAATATAGATACTCAAATAAGTAGGGCCTATGTGTCTCAAGCAAGGAAGTTGAGGTCAGAAAGCACTGATTTGAATCTTGGCTTGGCCACTTTCTGGCTATGAAATTTAAAGAAATTAAATTGAGTTTCTGAACACAGGTTTCCTAATTCATAAAATATAAGGCTGGAATCACAGCATTTCTGGCATAATTTGACTGAACTCTCAAACCCAACTTTTGTTTTAGAATCAGTACCAGAAAGGCTAGACACTACAATTTTGTTTATTGATTGGTCTTTAGTCTTTACCTAGGTAGGGTCTGGGACATTTATTTATTCATTTGTATATCACTCTCCACTGCCTGCTTTTACCTCCCTGCCTCTATCCTAAGTGTATTTTTATTAAAATTAAATTTGTTCTTTCTTAATAGACTTCAGCTTTCAGCCTAAATTATTTTAAGTAAACCATCTCAAACCATGCATAATCATGTTCTTATAGATTTACTTCCAGAATGAGCTCTGGAAAGCTTATGTGAAAGCAATCTAATATTTTTTACTTAGTTTCTCACTGTTTAATGTCCATGTTATATAGCGTAACTTAATAATGTAGTAATATTAATTTGGCTTATATCGTAGCTCTAAATTCAATTCAAAAAAGAACATGGAGGGCATTTTCAGAAATTGAATAAGTGCCAAAATGTATGTAAGGGTTCATGGTGAATATATTGTGTAACATTTATGAAATTTGTGTATGTGTGTATGTGTAGTGTTTATAAAGTCCCAATACTTAATAGAAGTTAATGTTTGCATGATTTAAGAGTATACATACACACACAAACACACCTGTGTCTGTGTTTGTGTGTGACTGTATATATGTGTGTGTGTATATGTATATATATTCATTCCTCACAGCAATCCTATACAGTTCATCATAAATATAATTAGGAAAAAGAAGTTCAATGAGTCTGATTTTGCAACGAATATATGGAGAAGCCAGGATCTGACCCCAAGCATTGAATTTTTCAATTCTCATGCTATTTCTAATATAATTTATAAACTTCCTTTAACTCATGTTATTCTTAACTATAAATTTTGTACTTATTATGTTAAGACTGAGACTATGATTCAAATAAGCTCAACTTACTAGCTAAGGTCACACGTTTACTTCACAAGCAGCCAGACAGAAGCTTAGACTTTCTAAACTTAGTTAAGAGCTTACTTTTCCTGAGAGAAATACCAAAGGTTTTGTTTTGTTTTGTTTTGTTTTCCTTTGGCAATTGTTCTCAAATGAAGATGTTAGTTACATGACTAGACTTCAAGTAGTTTAGGAGACTGAATAAATCAGTTGGCATTCATATTCAATAATACCCAGGATTGTTAAATCTTTCAATTCTAAATTGCCAACAAATTGGCCATTTTTTGCTATGGCTTCTTCACTTTAGTTTTATGAACTGAATGAAGATAGTCAAAAATCTTACAAAATATGCTGAGAATAGAAATCTCTGAACACAAGCAAAAATCAAAACAAAAACGGAAGACAAAAAAAATCAAAACACACAAAAAGAAATTAGTACAAACACTGAACAAAAGAGACTTTATTTTTCTTGTCTTGGTATAGATCTTGCTACCTTACTGTGGATTTATTACCACATTAAAGGCCTTTAAAAGTAAGCCAGACATAATTTACTGCTTAGGTTGCTGGTTATGTAACAAACTCAAATCTAGGCACTTACACATACATTTTTCCTTGAAATTTGCTTTATGCTTTTTTATGGAAGAAACAAAAAAACCAAGAAAGCCATTTCTGACTCATCAGGTCTGTTTTTAATCACCTATGTTTTTAAGTACTGAATTAAATGCCTTTTCCCAAAGCATTTTAGTTACCTGCTAAACATAATCATCTTTAATACAGGAAAAAGACTATCTATTTCTTTTATTCTCAGGAACTAAATTTTATTCTCTCAGAAGGTCTTATGCCCTTGCTCATAACATGGGAAATTTTATTCTAAAATTCAGCAGTAAAAGGAATAAAACGAAGCCTACTATTTCCCTCCCCTCCCCAATCTTCTCTTCCCAATGAATGTCTCTCTTAGTCATGCAAACCAAAAGTAGACTTATAGGCCATGTGTTTGCAATGATTAGGATATCTATATACAGTTCCAGCATCCAGTCAACCACAGAAGAACTGTTAAGCTGGATAAAATTAAAATTCACTTTAGCAATCTTTGTGGTATGAAAGAGCAACTGATCCAGAGCCAGAAAACTAGAATTCTAGCTCTGGCTTAGTATCTCTGTTCCTATGTTCTAAGCCCACTGCCCCCTTCCCATGTCTATTAATAGGATAAGAGGTTTATTCTTTTCAGTCGAAGACTTTCTTTTCATGGTGCTGGTTGTTGAAACATTACCCACCACCAGTAATTCTTCTGCCTACTTCTGCTCACCGCTAAATTATGTTTAAAATAAAGTGGGCTTATAAGCACAATGCCTGATGATAGTTATGTTTATTTGGCTTCCTTTATAAAGTTATTGTTTGTTTTTTTTTTAATTTCTTTAAAAAAAGAAAATTTGAAAAGCTGCTAAATTCAGATTTCTTAAGGATTATTCTATACAGCTTATTACATCTGACTTTTTTTTAAGCTTATTTATTTTTAGATGAGGATAGAGAAAAGCAGAGAGGGGGGGGGACAGAGAATCCCAGGCAGGCTCTGCACTAACGGTGCAGCTCAAGGGCTCAATTTCACAATCTTACAAATCAAACTGTAAGATCATGACCTAAACTGAAGTCAAGAGTTGAATGCTTAACCGACTGAGCCACCCAGGTGATTTTTCATACATCTTATTAAACATGGATACGAGTTGGGAGGTATCCTTTAAAAATTAAATAGGTTGAAATTGGATGTTTTTTACCTATAGACTAGAGTGAGGCTTAGCAGGGTTAAAAAGTGGAATCAGGAATTTATGTTACAATAAATAGGAAAAGCATCTCAACACATCCTTGTCAAGACATCCTCACAAATACAAGACTGAATCTATAAATCCATTCTCTTTTCTAAAGCAAAGGTAAATGTAAGATGAGATAAAGAAGGGTGGAAACTAAGACAACCTTGACCGGAATCTACTGGATAAAAACATTTAGTTGATTTCAAACATAAAGGTGATTTTGTCACAGATCCTTGCAGGAAGCAGATTTCTGTTCTTGTAACTAAAAGACCTTCATGTTTCTTGAAGATAAGCACTTTCTTTTGGATAGAGTATAATGAAGGATCTTATAGAAACTGTCACTATAAAGAAGATAGCTTTGAAGAGAACTGTACAACTACAGGCCTGCTAATCTTTATGGACAAAGAACCATATTCTATCAAGTAGATGGATAATGGATGATAACCAGGGCAGATTAGATACAGAGATAAAGATACAGTGGTTTCAAGAATCTTCTCTGAGACTCTGCCAATTCCCTGATGCCAGTGTTTGCCTTATAATTACTGGCTGTTTGTTTCTGCTTCAGAGACTGTGTTTACCTAGACAAGACAAGGATAAAAGAAAAGTTAATGAGTGAATCATATTGTAAGTAATCTTTGTAAGTAAGAAGAGGAAAGGCAGGAGAAATGGGCAAGACAAATCTGTTTTAATTTAGGCCCATGGCCAAAATTCTAACAGAGGTAAGTTCACAAATCTGATTCAAAGACATAAGCAATTAGTTATGATGTTGATAGTTTCAAATGCAAAGAACTCATGCATTCAGGGTTCCTTTCATTGTAACCCACCTTTTCACAGATTGCTAGAAGAATTTTACATATTAACTTGTATGAAATGAATGCTTTAAAGTAAGGATCAAAATTAACTGATACGCTTACAAACAAAATTCAACCAGCACATTTATGGGTGAAGCTTTTGTTAGCCAAGCAATCATGTAGAAAATTCATAATACAACTTAGGAGCTATTTTTATTTAAAGTTTGTAAGATAGATTCTTCCCCTTATTTCTCATTAATATGAAATTTTATGATCAGAGAAATAGTATCCAAAATGACTTCTACTATGGAAAGAGAAGTACAGTACTTTAAAATATACCAATCACGTTATAATCAAAACAAAATGGTTGCTGTATATAATATTACACAATATAAGAGCATACCCAGATAAATCACATGACCTAGACAGGTACTTGGGAGGAAATTTGCCAAATGAATTGGAAGAAAAATACTAGAGAAATGAGCATAGGAGGAGATTTATCTTCATTATTTGGGGCCAGAAATAAAATACAGTAAATGATCCAGTCATTCTAACAAGCATGACTTTTCCATGTCATATAGGTCCCATACTGTACAGTAACTCTGAAGATACATCAAGTAAAGTTACTGTGCCATCTCAAAGAGAGCTGGTATCACCTTCATTAAAGCTAAAATAGTCCAAATTTACCAAATGATTTTAAAATATAGTTATCTCTTTCAACAAATGGTACTACAACAACTGAATATTCATAGCCTCCTCCCACACACAAACACCAAAACCAAAAAACAAAATGAAAAAAAAAACTGCCTTGATATAGCGGCACAACTTATCCATTACCTAACTCAGGATGAATATGCATATAAATGCAAAACATAAACTACAAATGTCTTAGGGAAAAAAAAAAAGAAAAACCAGAATTTAGTGTCAGGCAGAGTTCTTAGTTTTAATAACAAAAGTACAATCCATAAAAGGAAAACCTGACAAACTGAACCTAATCAAGATTTAAGACCTTCACATGAAGATGAAAAACAAGCTATACACTAGGATATATTTACAAACCACATATCTGACAAAGAGATGAGTATCTAACATATATATGAAAACCTCTTAAAACTCTACATTTAAAAAAAACAATCTTATTAGAAAATTGGAAAAAATATGAAGAGACATTCACTGAAGAGAATCTATAGAAGTCAAAAAAGCACAACAAAAGATGTTGCTTATCACTAATCGATAGGAAAATGCAAATTAAAACTACAGTGAAATATCCCTATATACTAATCAGAATAAAAATAAAAAATGGTGACAACACCAAATGCCGTAGATGAAGGTCATTCATATATTGCTGGCAGAAATGTGAAAATTTACAGCTACTCTGGAAAACAGTTTGCAGTTTCTTATATAATTAAACATGCAGTGACCATATAGGTAAGAGAAAACTTACGTTCACACAAAAATCTATACACCAATGTGCATAGCACCTTTATATTTAATAGTCAAAAACTGTAAACAACTCAAATTCCTTCAACAGATGAATAGTTAAACTGTGGAACATCTATCACGTAGAATACTACTCAGCAGGGGTGTCTGGGTGGCTCGGTTGGTTAAGTGTCCGACTTTGGTTCAGGTCATGATCTCAAAGTTCATGAGTTTGAGACCCTCATTGGGCTCTGCTGACAGCTCAGAGCCTGGAGCCTGCTTTGGATTCTGGGTCTCCCTCTCTCTCTGCCCCTCCCACACCCACATTCTGTCTCTCAAAAATAAACAAAAAAAGTTAAAGAATACTACTCAGCAAGAAGAATGAATTCTGATATATTCAACAACATGAATAAATATCTAAGAAATTTGCTGAGTGAAAAAAGTCAGCCATAAAAGGTTATATACCGTAATGATTACATTTATGTAACATATATAAAATGACAAAATTTTAAAAATGGAAGTTTAGTGATTGACAAGGTTTAGGGGGGAGGTAAGTAGAGTGATGGATGTACTTGTTAAAGGGCAATGCGTAAGATCCTTATTTGTCTGAACTGAGTGGTTATGGTCCCCCCTCAAATTCACATGTTAAAGCCTAATCCCCAATATGATGGTATGGGGAGATGAGGTCTTTGGGAGGTAATTTGGTTTGGATGAAATCATAGTGATAGAGCCCCATGATGCAATTGGTGCTCTTAGAAGGGGATGAAGAACCCATAGGTCTTCTGTTATATGAGAACAAAGCAGAAGATAGCCATCTATGAAACAGGAACCAGGCTCTTACCAGACCCTTAAACTGCGGGCACCTTGGTCTGCTTCCAGAGGCTCTTACCAGACGTTTAAGCTGTGGGCCTTTCTGGCTTCCAGAATTGTGAGAAATAAATGTATTTAAGTTAGCCAGTCTATAGTATTTTTGTTACAGCAGCTTCAACTGACCAAAAACACTTTTGGTGTTGAAATTGTTCAATTCTTGATTGTGAACCTACACAGGTGATAAAAATTGTATAGAGTGTAATATGCGTGCACAAACGACTGGGTAAATCTGAGTAAGATCAGAGGATTGTATCAGTATCAATATCAATATCCTGGTGATATTTTACTGTAATTTTCTAAAATGTTATCTGTCACTGGGCCAACTGGCTGAAATGTACAGGGGATCTCTCTGTATTTTTTTTTAACATTTATTTATTCATTTTGAGAGAGAGCAGTAGCGGGGGTTGGACAGAGAGAGAGGGAGAGAGAGAATCCCAACCAGGGTCCATGCTGAGAATGGAGCCCAATGTGGGGCTTGAATTCAGGACCATGACATCATGACCTGTGCCACCCAGGTACCCCACCCTCTGTATTATTTCTTAAAACTACATGTGATCCTACAATTTTTTTCAACAAAAAGTTTAATTATGAAAATGTGGTAGTGATTAAGAACATATACAGTGGAGTCAAATAACGAGACAATTCTTGGTTCTAATTCTATTATCTTGACTTTCAATTTTTTTTTTGTAAAATAGTTGATAGCATTACCAACTTCATTAGAATAAAATGAGATAATTCACTCAAAGAATATAGCATATTAGATGGTGCACTAAGTAAGTATGTTCTATGCTTTTAATTATTGTCTCATTATTATTTAAAGTATTCTTTGAGGTAGAAATAATAGAGTCTAATCTTGGAATCAAATTTTAGGCCATGTCTATTTGCCAAGTGATTGTACAAGATCTCTTTGGGGGTGCAATCTTACTGAATATTAAGGATAGACTTTATGTCTGCTGGCTTACATGTTTTCCCTCTGTTTCAGAAGCAACCTCTACTGAAAATCAACATCTCTCCATTCCACACAATACCTTAAAGTCACTATTATCCCTTCATGGTTAAATGATCAGTCTGTCAGCCTTGTGTTTCCACGAGTACATAATTTAATAAAAAGCACAAAGAATAAAACGTGTTATACATTTATTTATATATATATTTCCTTTGACATGTATTTATAGCTATTTTATTCATAGTTTATCTTTAAAGTACATTTTCCTATCAGTGTATATTTCTACAGGCCTTTAAGTCATATTTCATCAAGTTGATTCCCTAGAAAGTAACATTTTAAGGTTTTACAATAAATTGAATTTTGAAAAATAACATTTATTCTTCATGATCTCATTTCTACACCACGATATTTCTGTAAAAATATTATTTTACAACTATGGAAAATGTCAATGTTGCATACATGATGTTTGGAATTTAGTGAGAGAATACTTTATTGAAAAAAAAAAGATCACAATGTTGCTATTCAACAAAATTTAAAACTGAAAATGTAAGTGGAAAGTGATAACCACCATTATGGGGACACCAACACTAGCTAGGTACTACAACATACCAGCCACTCTAGAGTAGAGGGAATTGAGGTCTCAGAATTAAATCTGAGAAATTTTTCTTATTGTCATGATATCATATAAATGTACTAATATCTTGGGGAAAGAAGTAGGAAAATCTGAAAGATTCAGAATTTACTCAAAAAAGACAAAAGCACCAAAAAGACAATATTTCAAAATAAATTTATATCAGCAGAAAAAATAAAAGGTATACAGATTGACAAGGAAGAAGTCAAACTTTCACTCTTCACAGATGAAACTCTATGTAGAAAACCTGAAAGATTCCACCAAAACATCGTTAGACTGATGTATGAATTCAATAAAGTTACAAGATAAAAAAATCAACGTACAGAAATCTGTTGCATTTCTATATGCCAAGAATGAAGCAGCAGAAAGAGATATCAAGGAATCAATCCCACTCACAATTGTACCAAAAACTCTAAGATACCTAAGGAATAAAATGAACCAAAGAGGTAAAAGATCTATACACTGAAAACAGAACACTTATGAAAGAAATTGAAGAGGACACAAAGAAATGGAAAAATATCCCATGCTCATGGATTAGAAGAACAAATATTGTTAAAATGTCTATACTACCCAAAACAATCTATACATTACTACAATTCCTATCAAAAATACCAACATTTTTCACAGAGGCAAAACAATCCTAAAATTTGTATGGAACCACCAACCACCCCAAATAGACAAAGCAATCCTGAAAAAGAAAAACAGAAAAAAGAAAAAGTTGGAGGCATCACAATTCAGATTCCAAGCTATATTCCAAAGTTGTAGTCATCAAGACAGTATGGTACTGGCACAAAAATAGACACATATATCAATGGAATAAAATAGAAAACTCAGAAATGGACCCACAAATGTATGCCCAGTTAATCTTCATCAAAGCAGGAAGGAATATCCAATGGAAAAAAGGCAGTCTCTTCAGCAAATGGTGCTGGGAAAACTGTACAGCAACATGCAGAGGAATGAAACAGGACCAGTCTATTACACCATACACAAAAATAAATTCAAAATGGATGAAAGACCTAAATGTGAGACCTGAAACCACAAAATCCTAGAGAAGAACACAAGTGGTAGCCTTTTTGACACTGACTGTAGCAACTTCTTACTAGACACGTCTCCTGATACTAGAGAAACAAAAACAAAAATGAACTGCTGGAACTTCATCAAGATAAAAATCTTCTGCATAGTGAAGGAGACATCAACAACACTATAAGGCAACCTTCAGAAAGAAAGAAGATATTTGCAATGACATGTCAGATAAAGGGTTAGTAACCAAAATACATAAAGAACTTATTAAAAAAAAAAAGAACTTACCAAACTCACACTGAAAAAAACCCAAACAATCCAGTTAAGAAATGTGCAGAAGACATGATAGACATTTTTTCCAAAAAAGACATACAAACGGAAGATAGGCTAAAAGACACATGAAAGATGCTCAAAATCAATCATCATCATGGAAATACAAATACAATGAGATACTACCTTGTTACTTGTCAGAATGGCTAATATTAACAACACAGGAAATAACAGATGTTAGTGAGGAAGTGGAGAAAGGGGAAACCTCTTACACTGTTGATGGGGATGCAAACTGATATAGGTACTGTGGAAAACAGTGTGCAGGTTTCTCCAAAAGTTAAAAATAGAACTACCTTACAATACAGCAATTGCCCTACTAAGTATTTACCCAAAGGATACAGAAATACTCATTTGAAGAGACACAAGCACCCTGGTTTTTATAGCAAAATTATAGCCAAACTATGGAAAGAGGTCAAATGTTCATCAACTGATGAATACACACACACCATAGAATATTACTCAGCTACCAAAAGAATGAAATCTTGCCATTGTAACACCATGGGTGAAGCCAAAATGTATTATGCTAAGCAAAATAAGTCAAAGAAAGACAAATACCATATAATTTCATGCATATATGGGAATTTAAGAAACAGATGAACATAGAGGAAATAAAAAAAGGAGAGAGAGACAAACCAAGAAACAGACTCTTAATTATGGAGCACAAACTGAGGGTTGCTGGAGGAAAGGTGTGCAGGGGTATGGACAAATGGATGATAGGTATGAAGGAGGGCACTTGTGATGAGCACTAAGTGTTAAAGTAATGAATCACGAAATGCTACTCCTGAAACTAATATTACACTATAGGTTAACTAAATGGAGTTTAAATAAAAACTTGAAACAAAAAATAAAAAAATCAGAAGACTAAATATCCTAACTAGAAAGTTTAAAATATTCCCTTCTCTTGTCTTCACTATCACTCATTTTATTTGGTCTCAATATTTAAGAAAGGAAATGGCATTAAAACAACAAATGGTTGAATAAGACCTCATGCAAGAAATTCAATCAAAGGAATTCTATTTTCTTTGTACATTATTTCTCATTTAAATATAGTGTATAAAATAGACCTTAAGGAAATTAAACATCTCTAATAGTTCAATCTATGAAACTTCAGAAAATACTAACTACGATGGCAATATATTAAAAAGTTGAGGTACAAAAGTCATGTGCATTTCTATACACTAACAATGAATTATATAAAGGAAGGTAGGAAGGAGCAATCCTATTCATAATAGCATCAAAAACAATAAAATACTTAGGAATAAATTTAACCAAGGAAATAAAAGATCTCTACAATAAAAACTATAAAACGTTGATGAAAGAAATCAAAGATGACACAAATCTATAGATAGCCCACATTCATGGAATGGAAAAATCAATATTGTTAAAATGTCTATACAACCCAAAGCAATCTACAGAGTCCACACAATTCTTATCAAAAATACAATAGCATTCTTCACAGAAATAGAAAAGACCATAAAAGATCTCAAATAGCCAAAACAATCATGAGAAGGAAAAAAGCAGGAGGCATTACACTTCCTGATTTCAAACTTATAAAACTATAGTAATCAAAACAGTATAATACTAGCCTAAAAACACATAGACCAATAGAACAGAATAGAGAGCCCAGAAATAAACACCTTATATATATGGTTAACTTATATTTGACATAGAAACCAATAATATTCAATGGGGAAAAATAGTTCCTTCAATAAATGGTAACAGGGAAACTGGGTAATCCCATGCAGAAAAGTGAAATTGGACTCGAATCTCACACTAATCACAAAATGGGTTAAAAATTTAAACTTAAGACCAAAAGCCATAAAACTTCCAGAAGGAAACAGGAAAAAAAAAACTCCTTCACACAGGTCTTGGTAATTTTTTTTTGGATAGGACATCAAAAGCACAAGAAACAAAGGCTAAAATCAACGCAACAGACTACATCAAACTAAAAAGACACCTCTGCACAGCAAAACCAATAACATAGGAATCACAATAACCTATGGAATGGGAGAAAACATTTGCCAATCATCTATCTGATAAGGGATAATATCCAAAATATATAAAACCTCCTACAACTTGATAATAAAAACAAATAATCCAATTTATAAATTGGCAGAGAAACTGAATAAATTTGCAAAGAAAACACAGATAGGGGTGCCAGGGTGGCTCAGCCACTTAAGTATCCGACTTTGGCTCAGGTCAGCATCTGATGGTCCATAAGTTTGAGTCACGCTTAGAGCTCCATGCTGATGGCTCAGACCCTGGAGCCTGCTTTGGATTCTGTGTCTCCTTCTCTCCCTGCCCTTCCCCTACTCATGCACTCTCTCTCTCTCTCTCTCTCAAAAATATATACACATTAAAAAAATTAAATATTTAAAAAAAAGAAAATACACAGATGGCCAAAGGTACATGAAAAGATGCTCAACATCATTAATCATGAGGGAAATGCAGATCAAGCCCACAATAATATATCAGCCTCACACTTTGTAAAATGCTTATCATCAAAAAGATAAGAGGTAAGCATTTGTGAGGATGTGGAGAAAAGAGAGTCCTGTGCACTCTTGGTAAACTGGTGCAGCCACTATAAAAAACAGTATAGAAACCCTCAAAAAGTTAAAGGAAGTACTACCATATCCACCAGTCCCACCTCTGGGTATATATATGTCCACAGGGAAAGAAAACAAGATATCAAAAAGATATATGCACTCCCATTTTCATTACAATATTATTCACAACAGCCAAGATACGGAAGCAATCTGTGTGTCTGTCAAGTAATGAATGGAGATCACACACACACACACACACACACACACACACACACACACAATAGAATATTATTCAGCCATATGAAAGAAGGAAATCCTGCTTCTTTGGATGGGCTTTGAGGGCACTATGCTAAATCAGATGGAGAAAAACATACTGTCTGATATCACATGTATGTAGAATCTAAAATATCTGAACTATAAACAGAAAGTAAGATGATGGGTACCAGGGGCTGAGGGGTGGGGGAAATGGGGAGTATTAGTCAAAGGATACAAACTGGCAGTTATAAGGTGATTAACTTTGGGAGACCTAAACACAGCTTTGTGATTATAGTTAACAGCACTGTATCATATACTTCAAAGTTGCTAAGAAACGAGATCTTAGATGTTCTCATCACAAGAGAAAATGATAATTATGTGATATGGAGAGGTCGGTTAATACTATGGTAGTAATAATATTGCATTATATAAATGGGTCAAATCAACACACCATATACCTTAAATCTACATGTTATGTCAATTATACCTCAATTTTAAAAGAAGAAAATATTAAAATTTGAATGTAAAATTGTGTTGTATTTTTAATAAGTTTTATTTGAATTGCTTTACAAAAATAAAGCAATAGGATTTCCCTAACTACATAAGATTTTTTTAATCTTACCTACCTCCCATAGGTAAATGAGAGGATATTCAAAGCAACAGGACATTTTATAGGAGAAATAGTGTTTCGGACCAAGAATACCTACCCTTCAGGTGGGCAGTGAGGGTCACATAAATTACTTTCTTTCAAGTGAAACCAAAATACAGCAATCCTATATCCTACTCTCTCCTCTGAGACACCCAGTGCTAATCTTACAGTGTCCTTTACCTCTTATTTACATCAGGAACCAGCAAGAGCACCAACCATGCTCCTCCTCTCATTTTCACTCCGCTCTGTACTTTGGCTAATCTGATATAATTTTCCTTCTCTCCCTCTTAGACAGATTGGGCTGCTGTAACAAATTAACATAGACTGGGTGGCTGAAAACAGCAAACATATGTCACAGTTATGGAGGCTGGGAAGTCCATTATCAGGGTGCCAGCATGGTCAGGCTCTTGGTGAAGGACCTCGTCCAAATTTTTAGATGGCTGTCTTCTCACTGTTCCCTCATATGTGAAGAGGAAAGAAGAAAATTCTCTTTAGTTTCTTCTCATAAAGCACTAATCCTATCATGGGGGCTTTACCTTCCAAAAGCTGCCCCCTCCAGATATAATCACACAGGAAATTTGGGTTTCAAAATATAAATTTTGGAAGGACATAAACATGCAGTCCCTAGTGCCCTCCCAATTCTCCACTCCACTCTGAGAAGTCTAGATGGTAAATGTATTCCTTTAAGGGTCCCAGCCTCTTCAGACTGTTCCCCTCTACTTCAAATTAAAACCAACTGTTCCCTGGGGACAAGACAAGTAGAGGTTGTTGTCATTGTTTTCCTTACTCTACATCGAATGAGTAATTACTTTTAAATAGACCTTGAAAGAGCAAAGAACTAATCAAAATTTAATGTGTTTGTAGTAACCTATATGATTTAATCAAAGTAACTGAAAAAGTTTTAAGTATACAGTTAAATCATTTGAAATTTTTAGTTTCAAGTAAAAATCTTTTCCTTTAAAAATTTTGTAATGGATACTGCCCATTTGAAGATTATTAAAATATCTGCCATAGCAGTTTAAAGTTCAAATGGACTAGTTGCCTCATGAAAGACCACGATGTCTATGTTAGAATGCACATTATTTGAATACAATTGCTGGCATTCTTCAGAATTGTCAACTGTTAATTTACTTTTTCATTTTTCTTTTTCTTTTCTGGGGGGGGGAGGGAAGAAGCAGTAGGCAAAAGAGGCTCTAATTCATTCTTGAAATTTAGATATTCTGTGACATTTCCCTCCTTTCTAAGTACAGTTTTTAAATTTTGCTTAGTGAAATGTTGTTAGTAAATAATCTCAGTTTGAGGGGCTGACACTCTTGAAACAAATGTTTCCCATTAATCTTTCACCTAATAGTTTCAGCAACCAATGATGATCGATCCATGTCTGAATCAACTGTTTATGAATATTTGCCAAATAATAATTTTCTAATTATCTATTCCGCAGGCATCATCTTTCCCTAAAAAAGCAGAAGAAAAAGTAATCTTCCTTCATCTACTCAGGTTATCTTGTTCCTTGAAATGCCAATTTTCAGAGTAAAGAGTTGATTAAAGATAAAATTAAAGATAAAAGAGATAGTACTTTAATTGGAGACAAAGACTTTGCTTGTTATCTTTTTCTGAGTATCACTAATGGACTTAATTTCCATATATTGAATTAGGATTTCATCGTTCATTAATGAAGAGTTTATAATGAGAGAATTTACATTCCTTCGGCTCTTAAGGAAAAAAATGCTTTCAAAAAACAACTTATGATAAATCTACCTCAGTTGAAGAAATCCTGGAGTTTGTGAATAAAACAACCTTTCTGAAGTATATGAACAAATGAGGAATTTTATGTTCGATCTTATAGGCCTGTAGCGAAAACTATTCTTCCCTATTCTTTCATTACATTTCCAAAAGCCTCTATCCTCCTAGACTGAATTCTATACAGCATATATAGGCCGATTTTGTTTATTCCTCTAGGACTAAACAGTGTACAGAGTGACACAGAGACAGAACATTTATAAGTCATTTATACACATCCATTAACAATGATACATTAAAGCAGTTATTTATAATAACCTATAAATATATTTAGAATGAGTGACGGAAATTTTCCATCATTCCTAGTTACTATTATAGTCAGCCAGTCTCATACAGTTACTGCTAGAAAAGAATCAAGAAAAAGAGCTGCATTCTGAAGGCTGCAGAGTTATACAAGGTCCAGATTACCTCAGGTCACACACATCTGACCTGTTCTTCAGAGGTCACAAGTGGGAGAGAATTACCCAGCTGAGACTGATCCAACGTGAGGAATACAGTTGGTGATTAGAGAAAAATTTATTACCCTCTCCAATCACACTGAGAGAGAAAGTCACGAACCACAGTAAGGAAGCATTATTTAACCAGCTCTGAAATATCACCAACTCACCAGAGAATGTGCTAGAATTTCTTTTTTCATAACTAATAAATTAAAGTCTTCCTAGGAAAATTTTCCATGCATAGGTGAGCACAATACTTGACTGCATATTTATTAAACAGTTATAATTTTGTTTCCTCAAGAAATATATTAACCCTATGCAAACTATAATTTGGTAAAATCATTTCTATCCTTGAAGATTTCTCTCATTTTTTTAACTGTAGAGCATTCCATTTTTATGGGATTCATTTTTTTCATCGATTTGCAGTTATTATAGATTTTCCTGACATGCTAATGAAGTCCAAGAAATCTTTTTCCATTTATAGGGTATTAAATTTTTAATACATTGCAAACAGTCATGCTTTTTTAAGTTAGTATATTTGATGACCTATGCAGAAAAGCCTTATGTCCCAAATTTATAAAAATATACACTCATGTTTTCTTGTATTAAATCTATGTATCCAATTTTGACTTTATCCTTTTTTTCCACATCTGAAACTTCTTTTGGCTTAAGGATCAACCAAGCTTTACTGATTTTCTCTTGTAGGCTACTTGTGAATAACATTTCCCAAGTCATGAAACCTCTAACATATTCACAATAGTTTCCTGAAAACAAAAAGCAGAAAATGGCCAAATATTCTAGACTCAGAACTACTGACAGAATCAATAGTATTTGATGCATTAGGTAAACCAAGTCAACCATCTTTAAAATCTTTGTTTAAATATATGTACAGAAAAGTACACACATAACAAATATATTGTTTGCAAAGTTAACACATGCTGGTAACTAGATACATTCAGTACAGGAAACAGACTATTGTTGGAACCCTCAGAAAAACCCTAATGCCTTTTCCGAGTCACTAAATTCCAAAAGGTAAGCATTATCCTGACAAACTCCATGTATTAGTTTAAGATAGTATAAATAGAATCATTAGTAGATACTTCTTTGTATTTGGCTTCCTTTGCTCAATATTCTGTTGTAAAACTCATTCATTTTGCATATAACAATTTATTCTAATTTTACATTTTTGTCATTTGAATATATCAATTTATTTACTATTTTAATGGTGACAGAAAATTGACTAGTTTCCAGTTTCCTAATATTACAAATAATGTTGCTATGAATATATTCATATACGTTTTTGGGTGAACGTAAAAACATAATTATATTAGAAGTAAAATTACTGATTCAGAGGATAGGAAACTATTCATTTTAAATACCACCAAAAAGTTTCCCAAAATGGTTATTAAAAATTACTATACTATGACCCAGCAATAGCACTGCTAGGAATCTACCCAAGAGACACAGGAATGCTGATGCATAGGGGCACGTGTACCCCAATGTTCATAGCAGCACTTTCGACAATAGCCAAATCATGGAAAGAGACTAAGTGTCCATCAACTGATGAATGGATAAAGAAGATGTGGTACATATATACAATGGACTACTACGTGGCAATGAGGAAGAATGAAATCTGGCCATGTGTAGCAACATGGATGGAACTGGAGGGTATTATGTTAAGTGAAATAAGTCAGTCAGAAAAAGACAGATACTATATGTTTCCATGCATAGGTGGATTTTGAGAGACTAAGCAAAAACCAGGGGGGAGGGGAAGAGGGGAAATGAAAAAAGACACAGAGAGGGAGAGACACAAAACACAAGAGACTCTCAAAGACTAAGAACAAACTAAGGGGTGAGGGGGCTGTGGGAGGGGGGAGAGTGGGTGACAGGCATTAAAGAGGGCACGTGTTGGGATGAACACTGAGTGTTATATGGAAACCAATTTGAAAACAAATTATTTAAATAAAAAATTACTATAGTTCTGCATTTGCTTAACCAAAAAACTCCTACCAGATCTAACCACCACAGACATAGTAATTATATAATCAGCTGAAGGCATTGAGAAAGGGACAAAGTCAGGTAGACTCTGGAAGAGAGATCCTTAGCAAGAGGAAATGAAAAAGAGTGAGATAAATTGTATTTCTTATAGCCTAAGGACAGGCTGAAATTGGTACTGCATGAAATGGCAAAACCTTACAGAAATCTTGCAGTTTTTCAAATATGAATAACCAGAGAACACAATTTGATTCAAGAATAGCTACTGAAACGCTTGAGGGGAATCTTAGAAAAGTACGCAGTCATTTGCTAACTCCATGTGTACACAGGAGGAATAAAATAACAAAATTAAAATTTGAGCAACTGCTTATATTTTTAGTTTGAGTAAAGCCAAGTATATTGTGAACTAAAAAGTCCTTTTGAGAATTCTGAGAATTTTAGTGAAACTAGAATTGCTACAATAGAACATTCAGTGTCCAGAATGCAATCCAAAATAACCTGACAAAAAAAAAGCAGGAAAATGTAACCAATTCTCAAGAGAAAGATATCAACAAAGACCAACTGAGAAAGACCCATTTATTGGACTTAACAGGTAAGAACTTTAAAGCAGCTAGTGAAACTCAATGATATAAAGGAAAGTATGCTCATAATGAATAAAATATAAGAAATCTCAGCAGAAAAATAATATCTGTAAGGAAGAATCAAATACAAGTTATTTGAATAAAAGCACACTATTTGAAATAAATGAAATTTACAAGAGAATGTATATAATAAAGTTAAAAAGAGGATAGATCAATATAAATCATGTAATATGAAGAATAAAGACATCACTGAAAGAGACTCAGAGCAATATCACAAAATTTCTTATACATATAAATGGAGTCTCATAAGGAAAAGAGAATGAGTCAAAATCACTGTACAGAAATATGCTGCATTTCTATACACCATTAACGAAGCACAAGGAAGAGAAATCAAGAAAATGATCCTATTTATAATTGCACCAAAAACAATAATATACCTAGGAATAACCCTAACATGAGAGGTAAAAGACTTGTAACTCTGAAAACTATTAAACACTGCTGAAAATAATTTAAGATGACATTAAAAAAAATTCGAAGACCATTCCATGCTCAGGGATGAGAAGAACAGAAGAACAAATATGGACAAAATGTCTATACTGCCCAAAGCAATCTATACATTTAATGCAATCCCTTATCAAAATACCAACAGCATTTTTCACAGAGCTAAAATAAACAATCCAAAAATTTTGTATGAAACCACAAACGATCCTCAACAGGTAAAGCAATCTCGAAAAAGGAAAGCAAAACTGGAGCCATCAAAATTCCAGATTTCCACGTTATATTACAAAGCTGTGGTAATCAAAGCAGTGTGATACTAGCATAAAAATAGATGCATAGATCAATGGAACAGAACAGAAAACCCAGAAATGAACCCACAGCTATATGGTCAATTCGTCTTCAATAAAGCAAGAAAGAATATCCATTGTGAAAAAGAAAGTCCCTTCAACAAATGGTGTTGGGAAAATTGGACAGCAACCCGCAAAAAAATGAAACTTTACTTATTTTTCAGACAAAAATAAGTTCAAAATGGATGAAAGACCTAAATGTGAGACCTGAAACCATAAAAATCCTAGAGAACATAGGCAGTAACTTCTTTGACGTTAGCCATAGCATGTCATGTCTTCTGAGGCAAGGGAAATGAAAGCAAAAATGAACCATTGAGACTTCATCAAGATAATCCTCTGCACAGTGAAGGAAACAATCAACACAACTAAGAAGCAACCTTCAGATTGGGAGAAGAGATTTGCAAATGACATATCTGTTAAAGGGTTAGTATCCAAAATATATAAAGAATTTATAAAACTCAACACCTCAAAAATGAATAATCTAATTAAAAATGGGCAAAAGACAATAGACATTTTTCCAGAGAAGACATACAGATGACCGATACATGAAAAAATGCTTATCGCACATCATCAGCGAAATACACATCAAAACTACAATGAGATATCACCTCACGAACTTGTCAGAATGACTAAAATCAACGACACAACAAACAGGTGTTGGCAAGGATATGGAGAAAGGGGAACCCTCTTGCCAGTTGATGGGAATGCAAACTGGTGCAGCCACTATAGAAAACAGTATAGTTTCCTCAAAAAGTTAAAAATAGAACTACCCTAATTGAATAGTATACTTGCGCCTCGATGTTTATAGCAACATTATGTATAATAGCCAAATTATGGAAACAACTCAAGTGTCCATCAGTTGATAAATAAAGATGTTGTACACACATGCATGCACACACACAAAAGTATTACTCAGCCATAAACAAGAATGAAATCTTGCCATTTACAATGACATAGATGGAGCTAAAGAGTATTATGCTGAGTAAAGTAAGTCAGCAGAGTAGGACAAATACCATATAATTTCAATCATATGTGGAATATAGGAAACAAACAGGCAAAATGGGTGGAGGGGGTAGAGAAAGAGAGAGGCAAACCAAGAAACAGACTCGTAACTATAGAGAATTGATGGTTACCAAAGGGGAGGTGGGTGGGGGATGGGCGTTAAGAAGTTCACTTGTTGTGATGAGTACCGGGTGATACACGGAAATGTTGAATCACTATATTGTACAACTGAAGCTAATGTTACACTATGTGTTAACTGGAATTTAAATAAAAACTTTCAAATTCTGTATTTACAAGTTGAAAAAAGACTCATAAATACTAGAATGAATATGAAGAAAATCTTTCTTGGTAATACTTGCAAATAAACAAAGATTAAGAGAAAATATTGCAGTCAGATAACAAATAAAGGAGAATAACGGTTCCAATAACCAATAACTTTTTATGAGAAAAGATGAGTGTCAGAAGACATTCTTTAAAAGTCAAAAGAAAAAAAAAAAACACTCTGCCAACCCAGAATTTTATATCCAGCAAAATGGCCCTCAAGAATGAAGGAAAAATAGACCTTTTCAGATACGACAAACAAACAAAAAACAAGAAATATTCTCCAGAGTAACTGGTTTGCAAGAAATAATCAAAATGAAATTCTTCAGGCTGATTGGAAAGACATCAGGTCTTAAAGGAATGAAGAGCACTGACAAAGTATTCAAGTATGTATAGAAGATTATTTTTAAATTATTTAAAAATATGTAGAAATATTCACAGCAAAAATTATCTTAAAATACACTTAAAATATTTATAATGCTGAAAATAAAAACAATTATTTGAAGTTTTAAGTGTATGCATGCATAATGCATATAACCACTATGTCAGAAAAGATGTAAATTGTATCTATGTGTTTGTGTAAGTTTTTAGTCAAGTGATTTTTTTTTGTCAAGTGATTATTAATTTAAGCAGACTTTGAAAAGTTAATATGTACTGTAATCCCAACTTAACCACTAAAAAATAATGCAAAGAGGCCTAGCCTGAAACTCCAATAGCTTAATGAAAAAGAATGTTTTGCTTTTCTCCATACATAATCAGGTTTTATCTGTAGTTTTGTTTATTCCTTTCTAGTCCTTATACATTTGTCCTTGTTGCACTAGCAAAGAATAGTACAATATTGAATAAAAGTAAGTTAAGCATCTTCCTGTCACTACTCATCTCAGGGTAGGAACATTTCACCATTATCTGGGATATTGGCTGTAGGGTTTGTTTTTGATTTTTAATATTATTTATAAGATTAATTAAAAATGGATGTTATAGTATATCAAATACTTTCTCTACATCTACTTTCATATCATTTAATTTTTTTTTCTCCTTTAATGATGTGAATTATACTGACTCATTTCAAAATATTAAACCCTCATTGCCCTCCTGGTAGAAATTCCACTCGAATATAAAGTAGTATGCTTTTCAAAGTATGTTTATTTATTGCTTGCTAATGTTTTCTTTAGAATTATTATATCTACATTTAAAAGAAGTATTGGCCTGTAGTTTTATTTTCTTATAATATCTTTCTTAAGTCTTGTTACCAAGGTTATGCGACTCTCATTAAATGAATTAGATAGTGCTCCTTTTATTCTATTTCCTGAAAAAGTTACTGAAGAACGTGTGTTTTTTCCTTAAATATTCGAGAAGAATTCACTGTGAAGACAGCTAGGCCTGAAACATCCTCTGTAGGAAAGTTTGGTTTTTTTGGTTTTTTTCAACGTTTGTTGAGTTTTAAGAGGAGAGAGCGCACACACACGAGTGCGTGTAGAGGGGAGGGGCACAGAGGGGGACAGAGGATCCAAAGCAGGCTCCATACTGACAACAGATAGCCCAATGGGGGCGCTGGAACTGACAAACCGCGAGATCATGACCTTGGCTGAAGTTGGACACTTAAGTGACCGACCATTCAGGCATGCCAAGAAAGATTTTTATTAGAGATTTAATTTGATACAAAACTGTTCAGATTTTCTATTTCCTTTTAACTCAGTTTTGGTAAGTTGTGTTTTGAGTAATTTTCCTATTCCATTTAAATTTTCGAATTTAACTTTCACCACAAAGTTGTTAATAATTTTTCCTTAGCTTTTCAATGTCTGTAGGACATATAAAATTATTGTACTAATTAAATTCATGTTCATGCCATCTCTTAGACAGTACTAGAATTTTAGAACATTTCCCACATAATGCACATTCAGTAAAATAGTAATTGGGGGATGATAAGATCATTAAATAATTTCATCTTTAGTAGCATCACGTTGTTTTCACAACATAATTATCTAGTTGGTTAGTGTTGAAGGGTTATTATAAGATCTAAACCTAAGGAATTTTTTCTTTGACAGCACCCTTTTCACCACAATATTTCTCCTGACAAAAGAAAGCCAATTCAAAAGCAAATTTGAACAAACTTGTTGATTCAGTATTTCCCCCAGCAGAACTATTTGCCCTTAAAAAAAAAAGAAAAGAAAGAAAAAAAAAAGAAAACTTCACAGAGCAAGGATTGTAGAGACATAATATTAAAATCATTTTCTGTGCTCCTGACAGGAAATATATACCATTTTGTGAAGTTTCTACAGTAAAATAACCTATAAGCTAATATACCCTTAGACTATAAAGCATTATGCAAAATGATTACAAGGGTCAAAATCCTGTGGCCAATTTGTCATTTATTATTGGCACTTAAAAAATAATTAGTCATCTCCTTCCTCCAGGAGAGGACCAAAAAAAGTCAGAAACAATGAAATATCAAGGATTGACAAGAGAGAAATTTGTATACAAGTCAGTAACCCTGCTGGAAAATAACCCCAGGCTATGGTTTAATAGGTTTATCAGAAATTGTAAAATCTTAACTTCTATATATCTATATCTATCTATATATATACATTCTATATATAGAATGTGTATACATATATTCATATATACCTTCTATATGTATGTAGAATGTGTATACATATATACCTTCTTTATGTAGAATGTGTATACATATATATCTTCTATATGTATATAGAATATATACATATATCTTCTGTATATATATATATACACATATATATCTTCTATATGTATATAGAATATGTATATACATGTATCTATATTTATGTATGTACGTGTGTGTGTATGTATGTATATATATATACCTAAAATAAGGTCAAACACGGTCATTCCCCACATCTGATGGCTGAAGCAAGCATTTGAGTAAAGTTTGACCAGAAAATCCAAGTTTCATTCAAAATCTAGATCAAATTATTATTTAAAAGCTCATTTTATTTTGGCCATTTCTATGTTTTTGCCTGTTAATAGAGAATAAAACAATGCATTTAACATATCAAAGCATGCATTCTTTAGGCTGTATGCTCCAATATGGTAGCCACTACCCACATGAGACTATGTAAACTTCTATTTAAATCAAAATTAGGTAAAATTTAATATTCAGTTCTTGAGTCACATTTCCCATGTTTTTAGTGCTCAATATCCACACATGATTAAGTGGCTACAATACTGGGCAGCATGTATTTTAGAACATTTCCCACATCACAAATTTCGTTTGAACAGCTCTGCCTTGGAAATCAAGATTCAACCAACAGAACCGAACTAAGGAAAAACAATGGCATACCTCCCTTCTCCCTGTGACATAATTTTATATATTAGTTATTTATTGGGTACCTACCATGTGCCAGGTGCTATCCTAAGTATGGACTAACGTGGCAAAAAGAAAGTCAACCTCTCTGCCCTTATTAGCGTCTGCCTTCCAGAGAGATGGAACAGTAAAGAACAACTCAGGCAACCAAATGAACCAAGATTTTTTTAGTAAGCACTACATAGCAAATAAAATAGAATGATGTAATAGAGAATGACCAGAGGAAACAGTGGGGCAGGGTTGTGACAGGAGATACTTCTTAACGTTAGAAGGCAAAGGCCCTCTTAGAAGGGTTACACTCAGAATGAAACCCAAGTTGCATGAGGGAGCCCACTAACAAAAACGTCAGGAAAGAGCCTTTCTGGTAAAGAGAATAGCTATAGCGAGAGGTTCTATGGCAGAAACAGGCTTGGCCTGTTCTAAATTGTTAGAGAGCTCATAAGGCTAAAGGGTAATGAACACAGCAAGAGTACCACAAGATGGGGCCACAAATAAGGACTAGGTCAATCAGGCTCTCACAAGCTATCATAAGGGCATACGTTTTTTCTTAAATGTGTAGGGGAAGTCATTGGAGCATTTCCAACAGGGCCATGACCTGATTTTAAGTGGTGGCTCTCATGATTGTGTGTGGATCTTCTCCTCTCACTAAAGAACAGGGACTTACTTTATGCAGAGATCTGGTTAACTTCTTCCCTAAACTTACAAAATAGTGGCATAGAACCAGCTTTCCCTTGATCAACGCTGAAGGGAACTTAATCTTGTTCTTCATATTCTCTCAGTACCACAGAAGTGTCATTGAAAGCTCAGGTAAGGTCTCCAATAACAGAAGTATATATCACCCACTTTACTATTCTCTAGTCATAGGATAGGACTAAGCTCTAAAACTCCCACAAACCCCATTTTCCTCATAAAATGGGACATAAAATCTGCAAGAGTTATCACTCAGAAGGATTAGAATAAAAACAAAACCGAATGTGTGAAATTACAGATTTCATACAATCACATTTTCATCATACCACATCCTCAAATTCTAGGTTTTCAACGTTAAAATATATTTCAAAAAATTTTAAGATTAATTTTTGAGAGAGAGCATTCACGTGCATGAGGGGGGGAGGAGCGGGGAGAGAGGGAGACAGAGAATCTGAAGCAGACTCCAGGCTTCGTTCTGTGAGCACAGAGCCTGATGTGGGGCTCAAACTCATGAGCCCTGAGATCATGATCTGAGCCAAAGTCAGATGCTTAACCGACTGAGCCACCCAGGTGCCCCCACATTAAAATATTTTTAAATTTCCAAGTCTGGCAATGTATATGAGTTCTCACCAATTTAAATAAGCCTAACCAAAAGCCATGTACTGTAATTACCTGTCCCCCAAAAATGCATATTTAGGTCCCAAGAAACATAAGAGGAATGGACACCAATCATTCTATGTCTCCCAAACTGTTAGAATGAAATTTCTATAAAGCTATTATTTTAACCTTAAAAATATTCAGGTTAGTCCCTTAGTAACTGTATGTATGATGAGATATTCTTTCAAATATGAGCTACACTGCTGACAAATGTATACAATCTAAGCAGTCTCTTTTATATGAAGTTGACATTTCATTTTGAATTCCTATCATTTTCAAGTTCTATACATTTCTTACAGTTGATAAATAACCAGCTAGAAACATTTGCTTTTATGTTCTCCTTTTGTTTCTCTCTGCTTATAAGCAGAGATGAAAATAGCTTTTGAATGCCATGGGTAGGTTTCCTGAGGCTGCAGTAGATTTTTATTTTGCTCCTTAGCTTGTGGTCATAGAATTTTGAGCACTTTCAGTGATTTTAAATATCTCCAACCTTCAGTCAAGGACAAGGAATATATTTCTTTTCCATTCTATGAAAGCATAGAGAAATGAATCCCTTATATTGTATTTATAATGTTTTCCAAAATCTCACAGTGAATATACTGGAACAAATAATTACTTCTTATTCTATCTCTCCAATGTAATAGCAGATATTTATATTTTAACAAACATATAATACTGTTTGAAATGATTTCAAATATGAACTTATGTAATTTCCATATCAACTATGGTAGGTACTACTATGGTCCTTATTTTACCATGGAGAAAAAAATGAAACAAATTGAAGTAAAATAGCTTGCCTAAGGGTAAAGAGCTAGCATATGACAAAGCTGGGATTTGAACCAAGGTCTGTGCTCTTAACTTCAACAGTATAATATTCTATATTTGGTGGAGACACCAAGGATTATATTTTTATAATATGTATTATATTATACATTATATAAGTGTAAGCGAAGATGACCTAAGTCAATTTAGTCACATGTAAATCTTAGCGGGTTTTGGTAAATGTCCAAATTCAGAGGCATAGTTACAGGTCACTTTTTCATAGCCTCCTTAGCAGGTTACAACGAGAGCAATTATAAAAAAAAAAAAAAAGTATGCCACACAGACATTTATTACTAATAGGAACCACACAATGAAGCCCAGGTGTCCTTTTAGTTGGTCCAGCAGCACATTGCATAAATAGTACATACACACTAATGGTGACAATACTCTAGACACAGACTCTGACAAACCACCTAGTTAGAGGCAAAAGTTCCAGAAAACTCTCAATTAGCAGCTGAGCCCAGAATTATTTGAGAATCAATCATGGAGTTTACAAGATTTTTTTTTAATTTGTTTTTTTTTTTTTAATTTCTTAGAGCACACTAGCAGGGAAGAGGGACAAGTTAGGGATAGAGTGAGAGAGAAAGAGAGAGAGAGAGAGACAATGGAAGAGAGAGAGACAATGGAGAGAATCCCAAGCAGACCGCACACTCAGTGCACAGTCCACCAAGGGGCTGATCCCATGATCTTGGGGATCATGACCCAAGCCAAAATCGAGTCAGAGCTCAACTGACTGAGCCATCCAGGTGCCCCTACAAGATTCTTATGTGCCATCTCTCCAAGAGTGAGACTGTCCGTCATTATTTCTGGCCAATTCACATATCTTGAATATTGGGAGTTTCGCTGATCAAAATCCACTTCTTCCATCTGTTAAGCTGGTAACAAAACCGTTGCTGTGGATCAGGGGCAGAGACAGCTCAAAAACATGTGTAGTAGCCTCAAGAGTGCTCTTTAGACAAAATGCTAGCCAACTACCCATGAATTATGGATACCATTTTAGAGAAGGTGAAAACTTCTAAGGTATAAATTAGAATTTATACCATACTACGAATGTTGAAGTATTTTAAATTCTAAAACATCTCCTATTAGAGTTGTCTCCTATTTCCCTTAGTTCTGGAACCAGGCATTACCAGGGTTGAACACCTAACCATGTGCCTCAGTTGCCAGCAAAGCAGCGATTCGCCCCTCCCCCCGCCAAAAGCAGCATTGTTTCAAAGACTCTAATGTTTGACACTTTTCAAAAAGCCTTGAAGTAGTCTAAAAGGGTTATTAGATTTATTACACTTGTATTACGGTTCTATACTTCTCTCCCTCCACTCTGGAGTGGAGCAATGTGACCTTGGTCTAGCACTTAGGATCTCCCAGGAAGTGCTGACTAAATCCACATCTAAGATCCCACATGCATGCATCTATCCAATGTAGTTCATCATTTTCGCAGATCTCTATTTCTTAATTATGTATGTGCTATATGATTTTATAAATAGCGATATATATACTCTCAGAAAGTAGGTTATCATAAAATAAATTATAACTTTTTAATAATCCTTTTTTGTTTTGTTTTTATAAAAAATAAAATGCCTCTATTCCAAGAGGAAGTACAAATTTGTCCCAGGACAATGAGAAAACTGTCTTTTCATGCACTTCCCGAAAAAGAAAAAACAAGTTTTCTTCTGCTAGCAAGAGACTGAAGGGCTGATACATAGATTGTAATACTAAAAGGACAACTCAGCATAAAATGGGCAAAAGATCTGGAAAGACACTTCACAAGAAGAGGTATGATCAGTATGTACATGAAGAAAGCACTCAATATCATTAGTCATTAGGGAAATATAAACTATAACCACAATGATACACCACTACAATCCCACCATAATGGCTAAAATTAAGAGGACTGGAAATACCAAATGGTGACAAGGATGCAGAACAATTGAACATTCATATCCTCTCTATGGGAATTTAACATGATACAACCACTTGGAAACTTATTGGTAATTTTCTTATAAAATGGGACATTTACCTGTCACAGGACCTAGTAATTCTATGTATTTACCCCAAAAGGAAAAAGAAAAATAGAAATATATGGTCACAAAAATATTTGAATAAGAATTTGCATTAGCAGGGGCACCTGACTGACACAGAGGAACATGCAACTCTTGATCTCAGGGTCATGAGTTCAAACCCCATGTTGAGTGTAGATTACTTAAAAATAAAATTAAAAGTAATAATAATGCATAGCAGCATTATTTGTAATAGCCAAAATCTGAAGAAGAAAAAAACACAGTGTTCATCATGTTCATTGGTATGAGAATGATTAAGTGAACTTGCATATTCTTACTTCTGGCAATAAAAAAAATAGAGCACTGCTGATACATACAACAACATAGATGAATCTCAAAAACATTATGCTACTGAAAAGGTTGTACAGGAAAGAATACAGCTATGTGATGATATCTTTTACTTGAAATTCTAAAAGTGACCTAAGGTTGGAAAAAAAAAATCGGAACACTGGTAGCTACAGGGTAGAGAATGAGGAGTTGACTGGGAAAGGTATGAACTTCCTGAAATGATTATAGATGTTTGGGTTGCACAGGTCAAAGTTTAGTGAATATATATCTCAGGATTATGCAATTAATTATATGCAAGTTTTATATCAAGTAAAACTATAAATATTCAACTTTCGTTAATTTCATATTGAATTATTTAAAGAGAAATGTACAGAGGTCTTTACTTTGCATTGAAATAGGTCTACAAATAAGATGTTTAATAGATCAATAGAGAAATATAGGTACACAGATCTGTAAAGAAGTAAAATTCTAATGGAAAAACCTATGTGCTGAAAATGTAATTACTTAATGCAGAAGTCTTTCAATTTTACTCTATATATGAACGTCTTCATAAATAAAACCAAACAGAGAGCCTTTGTAACATTTAACATCCATTCATTCAGCAAACATTTTTTGAGCACTTGATATGGATCTGGTATTATTTAAGGTGCCAGCAATAGTAGAAAAAAGCCTTTGATCCAGTGAAGCTTACATTTCCACTCTAGAGAGAAATAATAACTAAACATGTACATCAGTAAAATGTCAGGTGGTGAAAATTTCTAAGAAAAATAATTCTAAATAAGATTAGAAATAGCTCTGGGTGGCTCAGTCAGTTAAGCGTCTGACTTCAGCTCAGGTCATGATCCTGTCGTTTGCGAGTTCGAGCCCTGCATCAGGCTCTGTGCTGACAGCTCAGAGCCTGGGTCCTGCTTTGGATTCTGTGTGTGTGTGTGTGTGTGTGTGTGTGTGTGTGGTGTGTGTCTCTCGAAAATAAAATAAACATTGAAAAAAAAAAAGAAATAGCTCTTTAAATATTGTTAATGGGAAAAGAGTCTCTATCAAGGTCATATTTTCATAGTGACCTGAATGAAGTGAAGGAATATATTTGGGTTATCAACATTCCAGGCAGAGGCAACTAAAATAAGAAGGCTTTGAGGTGTGTCTGTATGTAGCCTGTTAAAAACAAAAACAAGCAAGGAAATCAATGTAGCTGGAATAAAGCAGAAATGAAACAGGAGATAAGAGAGATGGGGGTAGCCTGGAGAATGGGGTAAAGAAACTTACGTATAACTATGGTCAGTTACTATGGCTTATAACTATGGTTAAAAATTCAGATTTTTACCCTGAATAATAATAGAAGTCACTTAAAGGCTTTGGGCAGAAAGTGATGGAATGTGACTTACAATTTACAACAGTCAACCTGTTATTCAGTCAACAGAATAATAAAGTATTCTGGTAATAAATTATCAAGAAACAGTTTTATTTTATTTATTTTTTTAACGTTTATCCATTTTTGAGAGACATAGAGACAGAGTGTGAGCAGAGAAGGGCAGAGAGAGAGGGAGATACAGAATCTGAAGCAGGCTCCAGGCCGTCAGCATAGAGCCCTACGTGGGGCTCGAACTCACAGACCATGAGATCATGACCTGAGCTGAAGTCAGCCACTTAACCAACTGAGCCACCCAGGCACCCCAAGAAACAGTTTTAGTAGTAGACCCAATAGCGAGATTATAAGGGAGACCAGTTAGGTCTCCATATTGCCAAAGTCCAGTCAAAAATAAAGGTGTCATAGCTTAGAGTTTTAATGCAAGTGATGAGAGTATATATGTCCAGATCTGATTCTGGATATATGTACATGGGAGCTGACAGAACTTCCTCATGGGTTGGACAAAGAGTGTGAGTGAAAAGGCAAGGAAAAAGCAAAAATGGCAAATAGAGGTGTCAGTAAAAAGGGAACTAGTAAATGAAAGAGCAGTTTGGAGTGGGGAAGAAATTAAGAATCTACATTGAGGTCTGTCAAATCTGACAAGAGAGGTCAATAGGTGATTGGGTAAACTGAATCTGATGATCAGCAGGGAGTGGTTGGTGGTTAAGCCATAGAACTGGTTGAGACCAGAGAAGTGAGTACAGGTGGACTGAAAAGGAGAAAGGTCCAGATCCAGAACATACCTCTAGGGCATTTCAACCTTCAGAGTCAACAAGATGAAAATCATCCCCCAAGGAGATGAAGAAGGAACATCCAGTACAGTAGAATGGGAATAAAAGACTGTGACCTGAAATTAAGAATAGGTCTCAAGAAGGAGACAGTGATGAAGTGTACCCAATGCTGCTGGCAGACAGCAGACTGACAGCCTTAGGCTGACAATTACAGCTTATCAGTAACATAAATGCTAATCACTGTAGTGCATGCCTTACATTCCAATTTTTAAAAATCTTTTAACGTTTATTTGTTTTTGAGACACAGAGACAGAGGGTGAGCAGAGGAGAGGCAGAAAGAGAGAGAGAGACACAGAATCTGAAGGAGGCTCCAGACTCTGAGCTGTCAGCACAGAGCCCCACAAGGGACTCAAACTCAAAAATCGTGGGAGATCATGACCTGAATCAAAGTCAGAAGCTTAATCAACTGAGCCACCCAAGTACCCTCTTTATATTCCAATTTTTAAAAATTCCCTTCTGCCCTGTACTCTTCTGTTGTACATTTAAAGAATCTTAGTCCTATTTTCTTTAGTTCAAACTATATTAATTTCAGTGCTTACCCTTCAAACTACAGTCCTCTCAAGATGTGAACAGGATCTCAAGAAAGATAAGGAGAGAGTTTTATTTTCTCCTAGAGTAGGAGTAGACAGCATTTGGCATCATGAAACGAGTTATGATGAGGTATAACTTGAAAACATCCACAAAAAAATTCTCTTACTTTCCCATCCTAGTCTTACATGAATGTGTAATTCTATTTTTTTAACATTGTAAAACAGCTGTTCTTAAGGTAGCCACACAAAATATATAAAGAGCATGTCTACATATGCTGAAGAGATTATTCTTAACATCCTGAGAAATACTACCTTTAATACTGAAAAATTTATAGATTTTTTGCTTTAATATTTTTGCCGTATTTCATCATAAAAGCCATTTACGAAAAGCCCACAGCTAATATCATCCTCAATGGAGAAACACTGAGAGCCTTCTCCCTGAGATCAGGAACACAACAGGGGTGTCCACTCTCACTACTGTTATTTAACATAGTGTTGGAGGTCCTAGCATCAGCAATCAGACAACAAAGCAAAATAAAAGGCATCAAGATAGGCAAGGATGAAGTCAAACTTTCACTTTTCTCAGATGACATGCTACTTTACATGGAAAACCCGACAGAATCCACTAAAAGCCTACTAGAACTGATCCATTAATTTGGCAAAGTTGTAGGATACAAAATCAATGTACAGAAATCGGTTGCATTCCTTTACACCAACGATGAAGCAACAGAAAGAGAAATAAAGAAGTGAATCCCATTCAAAATTGCACCAAAAACCATCAAATACCTAGGAATAAACCTAACCAAAGATGTAAAAGCTCTCTACGCTGAAAACTATAAAAAACTCATGAAGGAAATTGAGGAAGACACAAGGAAATGGAAAAACATCCCAATAAATATTGTTAAAATGGCAATACTACCCGAAGCAATCTACACATTCAATGCGATCTCAATCAAAATTGCACCAGCATTCTTCTCAAAGCTAGAGCAAACAATCCTAAAATTTGTATGGAACCACAAAAGACCCCAAATAGCCAAAGTAATATTGAAGAAGAAAACCAAAGCGGGAGGCATCACAATCCTAGACTTTAACTTCTACTACAAAGCGGTAATCATCAAGACAGTATGATATTGGCACAAAAACAGACACATAGACCAATGGAATAGAATAGAGAACCCAGAAATGGACCCACAAGCATATGGCCAACTCATCTTTGACAAAGAAGGAAAGAGTATCCAATGGAAAAAAGACAGCCTCTTTAACAAATGGTGCTGGGAGAACAGGACAGCAACATGCAGAAGAATGAAATTAGACCACTTTCTTTCACCACTCACAAAAATAAACTCAAAATTGATGAAGGATCTGAATGTGGAACAGGAAACCATCAAAATCCTAGAGGAGAAAGCAGGAAAAAACCTTTTTGACCTAAGCCGCAACAATTTCCTATGTGACACATCTCCAAAGACAAGGGAATTAAAAGCAAAAATGAACTACTGGAATCTCATCAAGATAAAAAGCCTCTGCGCGGCAAAGGAAACAACAAACAAAACTAATAGACAACCAACGGAATGGGAAGGGATAATTGCAAATGACATACCAGATAAAGGACCAGTATCTAAAATCTATAAAGAACTTACCAAACCCCACACTCAAAAAATGAATAATCCAGTGAAGAAATGGGCAGAAGATATGAATAGATACTTCTCCAAAGACATCCAGATGGCAAACAGACACATGAGAAGATGCTCAATGTCACTCATCATCAGGGAAATATAAATCAAAACCACACTGAGATACCACCTCACACCAGTCAGAGTGGCTAAAAAGAATAAATCAGGAAACTATAGTTGCTGGTGAGGATGTGGAGAAGCAGGCACCCTCCTACACTGTTGGTGGGAATGCAAATTAGTGCAGCCATTCTGGAGAACAATGTGGAGGTTCCTCAAAAAAATGAAAATAGAACTACCCTATGACTCAGCAATAGCACTGCCAGGAATCTACCCAAGAGACACAGGAGTGCTGATGCATAGGGGCACGTATACCCCAATGTTCACAGCAGCACTTTCAACAATAACCAAATCATGGAAAGAGACTAAGTGTCCATCAACTGATGAATGGATAAAGAAGAAGTGGTATATATATACAATGGAATACTACACAGCAATGAGGAAGAATGAAATCTGGCCATGTGTAGTAACATGGATGGAACTGGAGGGTATATGCTGAGTGAAATAAGTCAGTCAGAAAAAGACAGATGCCATATGTTTCCATGCATAGGTGGATTTTGAGAGACTTAGCAGAAAACCATGGGGGAGGGGAAGAGGGGAAAAGAAAAAAGACACAGAGAGGAAGGGAGACAAAACATAAGAGACTCTGAAAGACTAAGAACAAACTTAGGGAGGGGGGAGTGTGGATGAAGGGCACAGAGGAGGGTACTTGTTGGGATGAGCACTGGGTGTTGTATGGAAACCAATTTGAGAATAAATTATTAAAAAAATAAAATAAAATGCCTGAAACCACACACACACACTTAAAACAAGAACTAAACCTAGGAACCAAAATCAAAAGAACATGGCATAACAGGAATGGGATCAAGATGAATGAAGATCGTACTCTTTTCTGACTTCTGAGACATCTGCCAACCACTGTGGGTGTCGAAGCAATGGTTGAGTCACTGCATACAAGGTAGTACAGCCCACAAAGCATATCCATGCAACTGCTTCAGGCTGTAAACAGTCATCTTTCTTCAGCTTGTCTGAACCCTTTGAGAAACCTGACCTTTTTCACCAGATTCTCAAAAATTAATATGCACCATTTTCTATGGATCCATCAATACTATGAAAATAGGTGAGTTTCTCACAGAAAGAAATATGTCAATTCCAACTACTTTTTTTTTTTTAAGAAATCTCTGAATTTGATATGATACAAAAAAGACGATGCATTAATACTCAGTTTCCTGAGATAGAAATATAGGACTAGAATTAAACCCTAGAAAGTCACAATCGTTGTTCAGATAGATGAAGAGAAAAAGGAAACTATATATAAAAAAGATCGGGGTCGGTGGGGAGAGAATAGAACACTTAGAAACACCTTCTGCAGAAGGACTTGCGAAAGGATCTTTCCCTTAGGCTAAAATCTACTTCTGTAATTAACATACATTTATACAGTGCCTATTTATTGGTACTTGACCCATAATGTTGGTTTCTTCTACTTATATAGGAAAATTCCCAAGGGTAACTAATACTGCAATCCTCCTGCGTCATCTTACCCAAGATTAAAGAGGATAGCATTTCCAAACAGAGAATATGTGCCAAGAGGAAAAGGAGGGAGTAATCACTTGTTTACATTGCAAAGAGGAAGAACACAGATAACTGCATAAAGTTTTCTCAGACTTGAAAGCTCACAAACAAGAACAGGAAATGCTTCAGAGGTTTAAGGACTAGAATAACTATAGCCCCTAAATTCACATGAATTTGTCACTGCATGTGTCCTTTGAATAGGGTTGGCTTCACATGAACTGCTAACATCATACAGATCAGAAAGATCACATTTCTAAAGGTTGCTAGATTCAAGTTAGGATTTATTAAAGTATTTAGAAATTTCTTGCGTTGCTATCTGAAAGCCATAAAACATTCTTTAATACCCCCAAATTTCAAACATTTACCAAGAATTTAGCGCAGACATTGAATTACTCTTTGTTCTGTAGAAGTAAATTTTCTTTATAGGCATGTTGATGACCTGTTGGAACATGTTAACGATAAATTTTTAAATAAAATTTTAGACAAATTCTCAAATCATAAACTTACCCACCTAAAAGATTTCTGAATATCAAGTTGCATGCATCTTCGAAACATTATAGAAATGATTCATTTAAAAGTTATGTTTTTGGTTATTCCAAGTATCTATTCTGCATTATTTCAAATATAAATCTTTTCTTAAAATACATATCACAAAGTAACTTATTTTGAAGTTAAAAACTTGATGCTTTATGAGAAATTCTTTATGTTTGAAAATTATCATTGCTTAGAAAAAAATAAATCAGTGATGCCTAAAATACTATTTTTTTTTCATTTAAACCTTGCTTCAAGACCGCAAAACATAAGCTTCTTATAAGATCACCACAGGAAATCAGTTAGTTAAGAGATATGAAAACAGTCTACCAAAAAGCATATAAGCTTCTAGCTAGAAAATGTTTTGGAGAACAAAAATTATTCCATTATTTTTATAATAAGCCCTGAATAAAACGATTACTTCTCCACCTATACTAGGAATTTAAAATAGTTTATCAGCTATGACATAATCAACATCATGTGGAAGCATTTTTGGAAAACATGCAAGTACGTGAATCTAAGATATGATGACCCATATGCAAATAGATGCAGTCAGATAGGAGTACGGCCATGAAAACAGGAAATGAAGAAGCTCAGAAAAATAATATGAAATTAAATAGATAAGTCTAATTGAAGAACCAGATATATCAATATGGAAGACATCAGAGAAATTTTCTGAAAAACATTATTTAAACACAAAAGAAATTATTTCATGGGTGAGAGAGAGTTTTCTGTCCCATTTTCTCTTTTTTACTCTTTGAGAGCACATAAATCAATAAATTCCTTTCTTTCTAATGTTCTATGTAGGAGAGAAAAGGAAAGTTTTGCCACTGTGAAACATTTTTTTTTTCTGTCATGGCTTACATAGTGCTATAGGTATCCTCCCTCAAGTCCTACATTGCAATAGCCAAAGTTCCGTTGGCCAGAAAGAGTTGAGAATGTTCTTTCAGCTTTCCTCTCATGAAAACCTTTATCCAGGTTCTCAAAAGTGTCTAGAGAAAGAGGGCCAAACAGTGCTTTTCTATAGTATACTGTACCCTTGAGGAAAACCCCAGGAATAAAATAGGCCTCTTCTTCACATTTTATGTTTAATTTGGCAAAATAAATACTAAATGACAATAGCCAGAAAGTCTCTTGTTTTTATTCTTTTTCAGTGATCAGTGGATGCCTGAAATATAGAAGATCATTTTCTAATAAGAATATATACTCAAGGAAAATTACCTAAGCATAGTATTACTCTTAATCACTATGTAATTTTCTTTATGCAAAATTACTTTTCCCACATAAAATTAGCAATGACAGAATTGATTTTGTTAAGTATAGTAACTTGGGGGTAAAAAAGCACATTTCCTCATGTAATTTTCATCTAACCTACTATATTTCATCTGTCATGGATGATATTAGCATTTTCAATAAAGCCTGGGTTTGCCTTATTTGGTGAGAACATGCTGTATCCATAAAAGATGAAGTAAATAACTGAGATGTTCTAGACAAAAATCTGACATTTCCAAGAAAGAAACATGCAAAAAAGCAGCCATTTTACTCTCTATACACAAAATACCCTGTGATTGTTATGAATTTTTAGACATCACCAGAGCATCCTGTGCTAAGATGGCCGCGTGCAGCTCAGCCAATTGTGCTAACACTTAGGGCCCATCCTTTATCAGGGCGGCCCACTTAAAGGATGAAAGTAGCTCATTTACATTAGAAGTCACCAAGGAAACTCAGACTGAGTTTTATGTCCAAGGTAGAAAACTATTTGATTACTCAAATACGTCTATGTTGTTCTCACCAAGCAGAGAATGGGTGGACCCCACACACAAAATGGTCTGGATACTGAGACTACCAACACTGTACATATACCAGGAGGGTATCAAAAGGTTTATTACTCACATAATGAGATTCCCTAGGGAGAATAGAGCAGGTTCCCAAGCCTGTTGAAAAATGACTTAAGAGAGCAGGGAAAAGAGACTGGCTTGGGATTTTGTGGTCGTTAGAAGGTGGGGCTGGCATTTGGGTTACTATAAATGTAGTTTCCTTGGTTTGAACTTTTTGCTAACCTGAAAGGAAGAAACAACAGGCTTTCTTACAACTTGCCCAATTGTGGTGCAAAAGAGTAGTGAGTCTTAAAAACAATCAGCAGACAACCATCAAAAATGGAGTTTAGACTCCTTATTACAATTTGCCCTTGATGAATGATAGCTCAAATGTGCCATGTTTAATTTCACTGAATTCGAACTTAAACCGTATAACATTCTGAGGTCTCTAGACTGAACCCAGTAAGGGTGCTGAAAGATCTACCCTTAATCTGTGACTTGGTAATGACTTGACCAAATACTAGCATTGTGTATTTTCTGATGTGAGATGAATGCCTTGATCACTATCAATAATGTCTGGAACTCTGAAGGGGGAAGGAGCACCTTAATAAGGTCTTATTTTAGTTGTTCAGAGACTCGTGTGCCTTTGATTTTTATTCTGCATGTCTGTGAGGCAAGAGATTCCCAGAGTTCTTTACCCTAAAGGTGCCAAACTTGGGAAAGTAATTATTGTTGCTACTATTGGCCAGATCATCTCCCCAAGCAGATCTTAGGCAATGGCTTAAGAGTGTGTAAAACCAAGCAGAAGGAGTTGATTCTAAGCAAGGGCATCCAGGGCTAAACTGACTGCATGAAATTCAGGCAACTGGGGTAACTCTTGGGGCAGTTTTTGACCATCATGGGTGGTCCATAAACTGCAGGAGTCATGAAAGGGTGTTGCTAAAACCTCTATAATGCAAGAGTTTTTGAAGGGTACTGTTGTATTGCTATGTGGTAAGATTCTAGAGCCTTTTGTTCAAGGAAGCCCCATTCAAGGTTGTCCAGTTTGCAAGTAACAACATAAATGAACTAAATAAAATGTATAAGTAAGGACTACATTGCCTCCAGAATCCAAAAGACCTAAAACATGTTGGAATTATTTTAATGTTGTCTGTACTGAAAAGGTCAATAGATTTTTGTTTTGTGTGTGTGTGTGTGTGTGTGTGTGTGTGTGTGTGTGTGTGTGTTTTAACAGCATCAGGAATGGAGTAGCCCTTGAATAATCAAATAATGCCAAGAGATTTTTACTGAGGGAGCCATGACCTTGTACTTTATGTATGGCAATAATTTATTCCTTTTTGTCATTTTATGAATGTTTGTTTATAGGTCTTGATTGAGTGTTTCAAATGAATGTCCCTGGGGGAGGATGTTAACAGTGTAATACCATATGTATGCTCCTGGAGAAAGTCATACAAGGTTTAAATTCTGCCTGCAAAGACTTTGTGTGAAGCTGCAGCTGCTGAGATACCCCATGGTAAAGGTATACTGTGTTCTTTCAGAAGTAAAGGTCGACTGCAGCTGAGAGACTGTTGAAATAGACTCTGAATAGATATTAACCAAAATCTATGACTGCAAGTTATTTACCAGTTGCTGATTGGATGAAATCAGTAATTTCAGTAACATTGGATATGAGGGCTTAAACAGGTGGGACCACAGGATTAGGGTGATCATACCTAATGATCTATGAGGTAGCATTCATTGGTTTTAGGTCTAAGAACAGGTCAAATTTAACTATTAAATAAAGAACCACTGAAAATAATCACCCCTTCTCTGAATAGCTCTTATATAATGGTCTTTAATCCTTAAAGGCCCCATTTTTATTTATACTGAGCTGTATTAACTATTTTAACTGGTGAGGAAGATCCATGGAGTCCCGTTTGTCAAGCCAGTTATAAGTGCCAAAGACGTGAAGTTATTTTTATTCCAATGGATCAGAGATTCCATGTCTACTATGGGATATTTTAAGACAGTAGATAATTTAGGCAAAGCAAGAATTCTGCAAGAGGACAGTTAAGGTGATGAATACCTATTTTATGTTTGGTAAGTCCCCTGAAGCCACAGAGAGTATCTTGTTTAAATTTAGTGTGATCCCCAAAGAATAACTAATTTGATAAAGTATTGGTAAAGATTTGCCGGTTAGTACATTTCAGCAGACATTAAAGTTAATTCAGAACATGGTATAGAGGCACGAAAGCTATTTTACATTCTCTTTGTTGACAAATTCATTTACTAAATTTTGACTTTCCAGTTGGGTCAAATTTCAAATCTGCTTCATGTTTTGTTTCTTCTCCCTATATCTAGGTGAGATTTGTTGTTGTTTGATTTTTGCTTTATCATTTTTATTTTGTTTTTGTTGTTTATTGGATATACTTATGATAGGAGATTCTGTCCACCTACTCATATTAGTTTCTCTTTCCAGAGAATCCCAAATCAGTATCACGAGGATTAGGGGCCTCCCATGGCAATGGTGGCTTTAATGCTTTTAAGGATCTTAGATTGAAACTGAGTTTAAATTAACCCCTTAGCTGAGTCATGGGGATACCATGAGTGAGCACTTTTCTCCATAACCCTGAGGATTAGAATTGTTTTCTGAGGAGGGGGGAGAAACAGAGGTATAGGTAGTAGCAGTGACAGAATTATTTCGTAGTGTCCTAGTGAGCCATCCTAGTGAGACGTGTGGACCTCAGCATGCCACATGGTAACTGTTCTCCTCCCTATCGGATAGTCATCCAAAGGGCCGAGTGTCAGTCTTTTTCCTGAGCATCCTGTCAAATGGAGACCAATACCTTGTTGACACCCACAACTGGTGGTCACAAGGGTATTTCTCAGAGCCTAACATTATTCTAGCTTATGCTAGAATCAAGACACATTCAATCTGGGACACACAGTTATGTCCAGGCCATGACTAGACTCCATACATCTTTCACATCCCTCAAGGAAGCTAGATCAGTCATGTTTTCATGGCAAGCTTGAGGTATAATGATGACTAAACCCATTTGAGTCAGAAAGCAAGTGGAAGTTCACACAGGCTCAGATTTGGTACATGCCACACCTCTGCCATATTTTATTGGCCAAGTCACACCATTCCAGAGTAGAGAATAAAAAGGTAGAGAAGAATAAAAAGTTATAGGGCAACAGACTGGATATAAGGTGGCCTTTAATTAGGGTCACCACTATAATCAAAATACAGGAAAGTCAGTTCTTTGGGTTAGCCATCTAACCTCAATAAATCTCAACATCTTCATTTATGAAAGATCCAAAGCATAGTTTTCATGATCAGAAAAATAATAGTTTTATATGATACCTGACACATAGTAGACCTTAAAAAAAAAAAGCTATTTCTTTATATCCAGAGACAGGCTATATTTATGATACAAGGAACTTCCTTCCTCTCCTGACCCAGCTTACTGATGCAAAGATTGATGTCTGATGCAAGCCAGTCCAATTATAACTATTTCTTAAGAGTCAATGCCAGTCAGATTATTAGGGATCATGAAATAGGAGGCTTGGGAGGTATGAGTGACTCAGTTTCCTATCATCCCTCTAGAAGAAAGAGTTCATTCTAGAGTACAAAACAATAAAATCACACAGAATATTTTACAGACCAATGCCAAAGAAAGAGAGGGTCTTAGAAGACATCCAAGTCCTTTTTTGTTGTTGTTGTTTACTTTTCCTTGGAATTTACCTGCCCTAATGCCTGCCTTTAGTTATAGGAGATACTCCCATATACTTTTCACAAATTCTCCTTTTTACTCAGAAATTTCAAGCGAGTTTCTAAATATAGCTACTAAAAGAACTCTGAGTAATACACAGATGCCTATCTAGGTTTCAGTCAAGAATTCTAATTGGAATTACTGAATAAACAAACTAAAAACTGTTTTGATGGCCTTTAACATTAGCAAAAGAGCAGAAGACAAATAATTTAGGTGGGAAAATGATTTTAAACAAAATACTATGTTTGCATTTTATACTCATTTGAATCTTTAAAATCTGATATAGTATGATTTGAAAATGTTAATTTTGTTTTATACACAAGATTTGAAATGATTTTCAAATGAAAAACTCATCTTGAATTTCAGTCTCCAGCTGTGTTTATGCTCCTGACATGTGGCAAATGCCATTTTAATGGAAAAACACAATTGTTGATTACCTTTATGATTAATCTCACATTTTGCAAAATTCAAATTATGCAAGTGTTAAAGGCTGCAATCCTCATATAAAATATATTTCACGTTACCAACTAATCAAAGGTGTGGATGAGCCCTGACAATTGTTACACGTTGATTGGTTAAGAAACTTAGAGTAGCAGAGAGAAAAGCACAATGTAGTCAGAAGCTGATTTTAAAATCACTGGATACAAAATATCCATAATTAACAAAAAACCTTAATATTACAAAATTTTATTTAAATATAAGCAATTATATACTTTAACCATTGATTATTAGGATACAATAAATTATTTGAATTGTTAAGAGAGTGGACATCCTTTTTGTCTAAGATCCTTAGATAGCAACAAAATAAATTAAAATTTTTTATAATTACAGTGAAGATGCATATAGAAGTATATGATAAATATAATAATTGATTAGATAGTTAGGGTGCCTGGGTGGCTGAGTCCGTTAAGTGTCCAAATTTGGTTCAGGTCATGATCTCACAACTCGCGGGTTTGAGCCCTGTATCAGGCTCTGTGCTGACAGCTCAGAGCTTGGAGCCTGCTTCTGATTGTGTGTCTCCATCTCTCTCTGCCCCTCCCCTGTTTGTGTTCTCTCTCTCTCTCTCTCTCTCTCTCAAAATAGATAAACAGTAAAAAAAAAATTTAAATAATTGGTCAGATAGCTATAAACAGTATACACTGCAAAACAATGAAACTAGATCTGAAATATAAAATATAATGATAAGCAATACTAGTAACTAAAACATACTGAATGTTCAAATTTCTTTCAATGTGTTGTGTATATTAACTCATTTAATTCTTAAATATGTATGTGATAATGTAGATATAATAGTAATTTTAAGATTAAGAAACTGCCACACAGATGTGGGAAGTAACTTGATTATGGACGAAATAACTAGTTAGTGACTAGTAATTAACCTGGATAGTCTGGATCTAGGGATGTGCACTCTGACTATTCTCTCATTACTAGTCATGAATTTTAGAAATTAAGATGTTATAGACTGACTATTCTTGTCCCCTTCAACATTCTGTGTTGAACCCTAACTCCCAATGTGATGGCATAAGGAGGGTGGCTTTGGGCAAGTGATTAGGTCATGAGGACAGAGATTCATGAGTGGGATTAGAGCTCCCTTGTGCCTTGTGAAAAACATAGCAAGAAGATGGCCCTCTATGAACCAGGAAATGGGTCCTCACCAGACACCAAATCTGCTGGCACTTTAATATTGGGTTACCTAGACTCCAGAACTAAGCCACCCAGTCTATGATGTTTTTGTTAGAGCAGCTTGATCAGACTAAGACATAGGATAACACTTCTGGTCTTAGCAGCAAAAATAACTTCTATCCCTACATTCAGCATGAAGCTACATTTTATGTACTGGTTGGAGGAATGGAGATAGGCAATTTAAGGAAGGTTAGGGAGAGCACTGCAGCATTTTGAGTCACACAGAAGCAAAGACCCAGAGACTTATGATATTCTGAATGACCACAAAACCATAGGTCAGACACTGTGGGATACTGGTTCACAGGCTCATCAGTGGATAGAAGTGACAGGTGATGCCTTATTCTAAAAGGGCAATTAAGAACAAAGGACATTTATGATTCAATAGCTATTTAAAAGTACCTGGGATATAGACATTATAAAAGTTGGAATAAAAATATCAAAAAGTATATGAAATGAAACTGCATTTAGTCCTGGGCTCTAAGAAAGGAAAGAGAGAGAGAGAGAGAGAGAGAGAGAGAGAGAGAGAGAGAGAGAGAGTGTGTGTGTGTGTGTGTGTGTGTGTGTGTGTACACTCACAGTGCTGAGGAATGTTGATGGCAGCTTCAGTAGTCAGGGCTGCCCCAGAGTGGGAAAGTCCTACAGGCTGCATGAAGCAAAGAAGGAAAACTGAAAGGGTCTTCTTGATAGAAAAGCAATGCCTTCAGACTGTTTGAAGGGCAAAGAAAAAGTAAAAATGAAAGACCAGGTAGCAATATCAATAGCTTAATAATTGAGAGCAGGATGAAATGAGGGTCAAGAAATAGTTTGAAATATATGGCTGTGGGAAGTCACCACACTGTACACCAGAAAACAATCCTAGATATTTGTCTTAGTGTGTTGTACCTGCTATAATAAAATACCATAGTCTGGGTAGCACTTAATCAACAGCAATTTATTTTTCACAATTCTGGAGGCTGAGAAGTCAGAAATCAAGGTGTTACCATGGTCAGTCTAATTCTCTTTTCTGAGTTGCAGATTTTCTCCTCACATGGCATAAGGAGCTAGGGATTTCTGTGGGTTCTTTTATATAAAAATATTAATTCCATTCATGAAGGCCCCACCAACACGGCATAATCACTTCCCAGAAATCCCCCCCAATACCATGACATTGGGGATTAAGATTTCAACATAAGAATTTGGGGGGCAGGGACACAAATACTTAGGCCACAACCACCTTCTTACACTTTACAATATATGTGACTTTGGGAGAAAGAAGGTGTTCTTTCCGTAAGTAGCTCACAAAATAGATGGGCCAGTTCTGTGCAACCTCATCCTACATAAAGGTTTTAAAGTTATTTTGAAAGTATGGGTCTTGTTAGGATTCTCAAGAAAAGGTTAAGACAACTTACTTTTGGCAAGAGAGAAATCCTGAAAATTGATTGAAATGAAATTTCAGGAAATCTTTTTGGCTCTGTTATTCCTGTGCTGTAAAACAGCACACTGTCTCCTCCTCCCTTTTACAGGGGATGAATAGCCCCCTTTTGGAAGGCCATGCACAGAGTTCTGAACACATCTCTGCATGTTCTCCATATTTTCTTCACTACTGGCCTCGGGTGCAATTTATTTATTTTATTTTATTTTATTTTATTATTTTATTTTTGAGAGACATAGAGACAGAGCGTGAGCAAGGGAAGGACAGAGAGAGAGGGAGACACAGAATCTGAAGCAGGCTCTAGGCTCTGAGCTGTCAGCACAGAGCCTGGCGCGGGGCTCGAACTCACAGACTGTGAGATCATGACCTGAGCTGAAGTCGGCCGCTTAACCGACTGAGCCACCCAGGTGCCCCTCAGGTGCAATTTTAAATTCAAATTTTAATCCAACAACTACTGGTAGGACCTGACTCTTCTTAAAAGCCCATCGACTTCTATAAGCCAAAGGCTAGAGATACACATGGGCTCCAAATATTCATGTGCCTTCATTTTGTGAGCAGTATGTAGAGAATGTAGAGGGCCGATTCTAAGTATTTGTTAAGCAGAAATAGATTTTTTAAAAAGTCCTGGGGCGCCTGGGTGGCTCAGTCGGTTAAGTGGCCGACTTCGGCTCAGGTCATGATGTACGGTCTGTGAGTTCAGGCCCCGCATCGGGCTCTGTGCTGATGGCTCAGAGCCTGGAGCCTGCTTCAGATTCTGTGTCTGCCTCTCTCTGTGCCCTTCCCCTGCTCATGCTCTGTCTCTCAAAAATAAATAAACATTTAAAAAACAAAAGTCCTTGCTCTCACACAGTTTACAAGTACTGGGGAAAACAGGTTATAAAAAATGTACACATGAATGTGTAATATACCAAATGGCAGTGTTATCAAAAAAAAAAAAAAAAAAAAAAAAAGCAAAGACAGAATCATAGATAGCAATGAATGAAAGGGTAGAGGAACATAAATACCACTCAATTAAGGTGATTGTTTAGCAGAGAACTGTTAAGTAGGAGAGGAAGTGTCCCAGGCAAAGAGAAGAGTAAGTGTGGAAACCCTGAAGGGGAGGCATGTATGCTCATTTTGAAGAACAAAAAGGAAACTAGTGTGGTAGGAGTGCAGTAAGGGAGCCATCAGAGGAATAGAAGGTGCTCAGGGATGATGTTGGACTAGTATTCCACAAGAAGGACTTTGAGTGAGAGGAAAGCTATTGGAAGGTTTGGAACAGAAGTGTAGAAAATAACCTAAGGGGCGCAAGTATGAAGGGAGGGAGTCTATGGCAAGAATCTGGTGAAAGAGGATGGTGGCTTGTCCATGGTGATAGCAGTGGAGGGATGAGAAGCAGTTTACATTCTGGATATATTTTGAAAGTAGAACCAATAAGATTACTGATGGGTTGGGATAGGGTAGAATAGAGAAGCCAAGGAAAATTTTGGCCTGAGAAAAACATGTAGAGAACAGGAGAGAACTCTAATCTGAAATTATAAACTTGGACTTCATTAAGCAGATCACTTAGAGAATGAGTAGATTATGGGAACAGAAGAGTTTTAGGTCAAGGTCCTGGGCATGCCATGAAAGCAAAATAACTATATGGGTAATAATAACCATATTAGTAGTTGTTCTGAGAGTTTAATTTGATTCTCCTTTGTGTTAAGCACTTTACATCCAGTATCTCATTCAATTATCACATCAACTATAGGAAATGGCATTAAAGTTTACTTTTTGCATATAAAAATTTAGACAACACTCAAATTTGGACCCAAATCTTCCTAATAAATGGGGAGAGAGCACAGAATCTTAGTAGGTTTGAGCCTGTAAGTCTCTATTGAAGGTATTTCCATATTATAGTCACTCTAGCCTACTCATGGCTAAATATGAAAACTGTTAAATATCCCAAATGAACCTGTCATGGGCATTACTGTTTAATATACAGCATCAATTCCTCTAAAATCATAATAACAATAATTCAGATATCTTAAAGGACCAGCAGGCATGTGAAGAAAGACCTTGCTGAGCTACACTGTGAAGGCACACTGTTAAATGATAGGCACACTTTTTTGGACTTTTTGATTACATCATAAATCAATTTTGATTAATGTTTCTATTACTTGCCACCAAATATTGCTAAATAAAACAATCATATGAAAAACAATGGCTTAGTGAGGTTTATTCTCTTCAACATTCAGTTACTTTCATTAAGAATTAAAGGAATATGCCAGGGCACCCTCTGCATGTAGAACTCTAGGACACCTCCCCTCCACCTGCACCCACTTTAGTTTCAACCATCCTGCCAAGGTGCTCTCTTCATGGAGATACTCAGGACCACCCCAGCCCATGACTACTTCAGCTGCAGTTATCCCAACCAAGGATGCCCCAGCATTGAGTGTCTCAGGAACCCATGACAGCCACAGCTCTGGCAGCCAACAAAAGTCACCAATCACACACAGTTTACACAGGGGATGACCATACACAAGACCATTCCTTCAAGTTTAAGAAAAGTAGCTCTTCTGCCTAATTCACAGAAACAAATATAGAAAATTGAGCAAAATGGAGAGAGAGAGGAATATGTTCCAAAAGAACAAGATAAAACCTCAGAAAAAGAACTAAAAGAATAGGAGATAAGCAATATGCCTGATAAAGAGTTTAAAATAATTATTGTAGGGGCGCCTGGGTGACTCAGTCGGTTAAGTGGCCAACTTCAGCTCAGGTCATGATCTCACAGTCTGTGAGTTTGAGCACCGTGTCGGGCTCTGTGCTGACAGCTCAGAGCCTGGATCCTGCTTCGGATTCTGGGTCTCTCTTTCTACTCTTCCCCTGACTCACGCTCTGTCTCTCAAAAATAAATAAAACATTAAAAATTTTTAAAAAATTAATTATTGTAAAAAAAAGATGCTTGCCAGAGAAGAGTGGAAACCCTCAGTGAGACTTTCAACAAAGAGACAGAAAATACAAAAAAGAACTCAGAGTAGAATACAATAACTGAAATAAAAATACACTAGAGGGAATCAACAATAGATTAGCAGATGCAGAAAAACAAATCAATGACCTGAAAGGGTAATGGAAAGCATCTAAGCTGAACAGCAAAAAGAAAAAAGAATTTTTTTTAAATAGGGATAGGTTAAGAGAGGTCTTAGACAACATCAAGTTGTTTGTAAACAAATATTTGCATTATTGGGGTCCCAGAAGGAGAAGAGAGAAAGGGGCAGAAAACTTATCAGAAGAAATAATAACTGAAAACTTCCCTAACAGAGAAATGGAAACAGACCTCCAGGTCTGGAATCACAAAGAGTTCCAAAGAAGATGAACCCAAGGAGGTCTACACCAGAACACATGTTAAAATATCAAAGGTTAAGATAAAGAATCTTAAAAGCAGCAAGAGAGAAACAAAAAGGGAAATCCCAAGGGAAATCCTATTGGGTTATCATGATTTTCCAGCAGAAACTTTGCAGGCCAGAGAGGGCACCTGGGTGGAACAGTCACCTAACTGTCCGACTTCAGCTCAGGTCATGATCTCACAGTTTGTGAGTTCAAGCCCCATGTCAGACTCTCTGCTGTCAGCACAGAGCTCGCTTTGGATCTTCTGTCCCCCTCTGTCTCTTCTTCTCTTTCTCTCTCTCTCTCTCTCTCAAAAATGAAGGCACTTTGCAGACCAGAAGGGAGTGGCATGATATATTCAAAGTGCTGAAAAGAAAAAAAACCCACAACCAAAAATACTGTACCAGGGAAGATTATCATTCAGAATGAGAGAGATAAAGAATTTCTCAAACAAAATTTAAAGTCATTTATCACCACTAAAATGACCTTACAAGAAATGTTAAAGGAACTTCTTTAAGAGGAAAGGAAAAGGCCATAATTAGACATAAGAAAATTATGAATAAGAAGATGTAAAACATGACAACATATACATAAAACAGGGAGGAGAGGAGTAAAGTTTTTTTTTAATTTTTGAAAAAGGGGAGTGGGGTGGGAGGATGGCCAAAATGGGTGGAGAGGAGTGGGAGATATAGGCTTCCAAATATGGAAAATTAAGTCATTGAAATAAATACCACAAAGGGAATGTAGTCAAGGGTATTGTAATAGCATTGTATGGTGATGGATGGCAGCTAGATGGTAGCTACACTTGTGAGCATAGCAAAACTTATAAACTTGTTTAATCACTATATCATACACCTGAAACTAATTTAACATTGTGTGTCAACTATACTTAGAAAAAAACATCTGAGGAATATGTTAATTTTTCTTATTAGAAACTTTTAAATATTTATTGCAAAAGTAACAAGCCTTAAGCTCTTGGCTTTTTATATATGAAAAAGCATATATACTAACACATTAGCTAGCAACATCTTCATATAGTCCAGAAGATAATCTTTTCAAGGAGACATGACTAACAGCTGTAATCACTCATGCAAGAAGTATTCACTACCAAGTACTAAGGGCTTATTTATTTTTTTAAATTTTTTAATGTTTATTTTTGAGACAGAGACAGAGCATGAGTGGGGGAGGGGCAGAGAGAGAGGGAGACACAGAATCTGAAGCAGAATCCAGGCTCTGAGCTGTCAGCACAGAGCCTGACGCGGGGCTTGAACTCACAGACTGTGAGATCATGACCTGAGCCGAAGTCAGACACCTAACCAACTGAGCAACCCAGACACCCCTCTTTTAAAAAATAAATTTGCATAAGAGAATAAACAAAGCAAATACACTAAAGTATTAATGGTAAGTAACATCTTTTTTTACTGTTTCAAATTTTCTTTAGGATGGTAGCATTGACCATCTAATGAAAAAATAAACTTTGAAGAGCATGTAAAATGTAAATTGTACAAGAAAAGAGAGAAATAAAATGAAGTCTGTAAATACAGAATAAAACTCGGCTCTATCTCTTTGAAGCAGTTGTTTGAGTTAAATTTTATACTTGCAATATAATCGAGTATCACAATACCAGATTCTTATTTAAAACTCACGTTTCTTATTTTTACAGCTCTTTGTTTTTAAAATCCTCACCTGAGGTGTTGCTATAGTTTATTTTCTAGAAAACAAGGTGACATTTTGCCAATAGGCATCTTCTTTTTCAAATTGTCCTTGAATAAATGAAGTCCAAGGTGGAATGCTTTCAGTTTTATACATTGCATTTATTTTGTGAAATCGTTTAAGCAACACTGCCTACTTGTTAACATTCCTTCCGAGTAGCAGATTCAGATAATCTGGAATCAGTGTCCGAAAAGCAATTGCTTCAGAGACAAGGAGTCATTGCACAGAAAAACTCAACTGGGCGGATTTATGTACACGAATCAATCTCTTCAGGACGAAAAATGAAATTGAATTTTTTTTATGCTTCTTAGACAAGAATACTGCAAAAGACCTTTGAGAACACCTGAGATAAACAAAGCACAGGTTTATGACAGTCGAAACTGTTAGATGTGAGAGTTCTGTACTGAAGTAAGCTATCCCGTGGTCTTTGGAGCTTACATGTAAATAGTTAAACTACCAGAATGGCAAAGGGAATCAAAATTCAGAGAACAGTAGATGTTATTTTTGTGTCTATCCAACCCTCCTTGAAGCTAAAGACACTTCTGTGTGTGAACAGTATGTGGATAATGATATGGTCATACATGTAATTAATTTTCTTAGTCTGCTTGGGATCCTATAACAAGTTACCATAGACTGGGTAGCTTATAAACAACAGAAGCTTATTTCTCACAGGTCTAGGGATGCAAGCCCAAAATTAGAATGCCACCACTGTTGAATAGAGCCCCTTTCTGGGTTGCAGACTGCAAACTTCTCAGTGTGTCCTCCCAGGGCAGAGAGGGGAAGCAAGCACTCTTAGGAGTCTAAGGGCATTAATCACATAATGAGGGCTCCACTCTATTGACCTAATCACCTCCCAAAAGCTCTAACTGGGGGGATAAAAACTGTCTACAGCAGAAGCCATGTGGTAAGATTTCAGGACACCAGGAAAATGTAATACTCTTTAAATACCTGATCTTCCAGCTATTAGAGATACATTTGATAGAGTCTCCTATTAAAGTGAAAGTAACCTTGAAGAAGTAAACCTTTTTTCTGGATCAAATCTTCTCCTGAAAGCGGCTTTAAGAATTATATTATATGAAGGGACTATAGTCAAAGTCATGAAGTGTTAAGAAGATGAAAGAACAAAAAGTCAAAGAAAACTTGTGTTCATTGATCTCAATATATGCACATTTGCCTTTCTTAATTAGGATGCATAGAACTTTGACATATTCTGGAATAAAGAAAAATCTCTGAGCCATAAGCCACTCACACAGCAAATATTATAGTATAGAATATTTAAAAATCCCTAATATCAGCAATAGTTTTGCTTTCCTATTCGCTAGGATACTCTGACTCTCTGACATTCCAGAATTAGGGCCCTCAGGCAGAATCGTTTGAGACTATATGAGATGACGACATATTCTTGCCTCGGCTTCATCCTTAACATTACCTTGGCTGACATTCTCTATTCCCTGCCTTTCCTACTTTTTCTATTTGACCTATAACCTGCCTGATCTATGGTAACAGCCAGGTTCTCACTCTTTGCACTCAGCTACATTGCCTGTTTAAAAGAAAACTCCAGACTTCTCATATATATAAATACCCAATTACATGTGCTCATACTTCACCCTAAGACATGGTTCTAAATTCTAATTGTACATTAGAATTATTTGAAAGGCCTAAAATGTAGACGTCCAGCCTCTCAACCTAATCGATTGAATCAAAATCTCTATAGATAGAGGCCAGGCATCATCATTAAAAAAAAAAACAAAAAAACAAACAAACAAAAAAAAAAAAAACCCTTTAGTGAATAGAAAGAGTTCAGAACCACTGATAAACTGAGTTCAAATTCTTCAACCCTGGTATACCTAGGAGTCATTTGAAGATCTTGATAAAGGTGAAAATTTATAAATTCTTTAAATCCAGGATAGAATACCACTAATTAACATTCTTCACAAGCAACTATAATTCTGATGCAGGCATATGTGATCCTTAAATCACATCAGTAACATACTTCTTTAGGAGCAGACCTAATAGGAAACTAGATCTAATAAATACACTTCAAAAATTTCAAATAGGGCCTGCCATTAATTTATTATTATAGAGACAACTTCCAATCTAAAAAGTGAATAAAAATTAATATAAAAGACGACATTGCTGAAAATGAACTATGTGTGTCAGGAAACATTTTATAGGATATCTAAAATTTCTAGATAATAAGTATTTTGTTATGAATAGAAGATGGCAGTAAAGTATGGAAAACATTAAGAAACCAGAACTATTGCATTTCTCTGTTGACTTTTCCTCTTTTTATCCCAGCTTATTAATGTTAGACTTCCACAGACCTTAATATCTCAGTCTTCTCTTCGCTGTCAACACTAACTCCTTTGGTAAATCATGCTGTTCCATGGCTTTAAATACACCATATATGCTTACAATGTCTAAGTTTTTATTTCAATTCAAGTATCTAACTTAAACTCTGGGGTCCATCTAATAGCTATCCAAATTCAACATGGGGAGAGCAAAGCAGATGGACTTCACAGCGAAGAGGTCAAGAAAACAATTGCATACAGAAAAAGCACTGAGGATCTATAAAGTGTCCATCCTGATTCTTCATGGAGAATTAATATATACATTTGAGGAAACCATTTAAAGGCAGGAAAAATGCCTGGGGTCCACACAGGACTAAAAAACGAAATCCTGTTCTCACCAGATTTCACATAAAATCTCACCATTCATAAGGCATCCAGTAGAGCGCTCAGTTTTACCTCAGTAATAGGACAATTAGCCCCAAGTTAAATGCTGTTCTAGCCCCATCTAACAAACTTAAAAGATTTAAAGCGGTTGCAGTATTTTGTGGTAAAAAAAAGACATATCTGACACAAAACTCAAGACTATAAGAATAGAAATATATCCAGCACCAAGAAAGATACGATTCACTATGTCTAATATCTAATAAAATGTATGCAAAGCAGAAAAATAGGACCCATATGAGAAAGTTCTATAATGAAAATTCAACCCAGAAATGATACAGATCATATAAGTAGTAAACAAGCATATTAAAAATTATAGGTGTATATTGCATCATTCAAGAAAGTAATCAGATTAATGTAGTTTTTAGAAGGACAGGTAAAAGTTCTAGAGATGAAAACTGTGTTTAAAATAGAAAATAAAAATATATGTGGGATTAACAGATTAGATGTTACAGGTGAAAAGATTATTGAGCTTGAAGACCTACCAATAGGGTTATCTTAAATGAAACATAGAGCACCAATTACTTGTAGGACAGCTTCAAGCACCCTAATATCTATGTAACTAGAGTACTTAATTGGAAAAGGGGGAAGGGCAAAAACATTTGAAGATACAGTAACTGGAAAAATTTTATATTTGATGACAAATATAAATTAATACATCAAAAAAAATCACCATTAACACTACACACAAGGAAAATGGGGGAAAACTACACCAAAGCATAATGTAATCTACTTTCTAGATATTGTCTCTGTCACCAGATTTAAGTGTGATGAGAGAAGAAAGATCTTTTACATACGAAGGGTAAAAAATAATAATGGCAGCACACTTCATGTCAGAAACAATGCAACCCAGAAGATCGTGAAATATCGTATTGATTTATAAAGTACTGGATGTAAAAAAAAAATCAACTTAAATTGATACTCAGCGATAAACTCCTATATTAAAAAGAAAGCATTCGAATCAATGATCTCAGCTCAAGAGAAATAAGAGCAAATTGTCAGAGGAAGTCATCAAGAGGACATGAGCACTGGTGACCCTTGAGCAGGACCCTGACAATCAAAGGCTCCTCGTCCTCTCCTCTATCCATGAATGTGAATTCTGCTTGCCTTTCCCACTCCTAGAGGCTGCCCCAAGGACACAGTTTTGAAATAATCTGGTACTGAGACTCTCTAGACAGTATGTGACTGAACCTAGGTAAGGCTTCTATATAAATTTTTAAGATGTGAAAGGTAGAAGTGGAAATCTATTTGTTTTGGAGCTGTCCAAGGTAAGCTTCATATGTAACTTCCCTTTGCTTATTAAACACGTCACCTACCAATATGAAGTGGCCTGCCTCTTTCTCCAGTCTCTCCCTGCCTCTGAGTAGGGAGTGGATTTCAAATTATTTCTGGGAAGCTCCCAAGGAGCTTGTGAACCAAGAACTGGTAAGCCAGTCAGGAGATTAAATAAATGGGCCTTGGTAAAGTGGTATCAGGAAAAGCCTGAATTAGCCTCTGCAGGAAGGGATGGCCCTACAGATCTCTTAAATTCCTTAGCCTTGAGAAATATGCATCTGCAAGGGAGACTCCAAATTGGCCTTTGACCTCTATATGGGGATGATGGACCATATGTCAGATGCTTGTGGACAACCACATGAGTACAGGATGTCCCCAAAATGCTGGCTCCTCTAACACACTTGTTCGAGGCATTACAGGTAGCACACTGCAGCAGAGAAGGCAAACACATGAATGCCACAGAGAGATGGCCTCTGATGAGGAACCAAAACCCAAGCTGAGGGCTAAGCACAAGCAAGCATTACTTCCCCACCCCCAAGAGGAATATGTGTGGCATTCTTCAGACACTCCTGGCTGCCCAAGGACAAAGAAAAAGAAAACAAATAGCTAAACTGATGGAGTCTCCAACCGTTTACAAATGTCTTAGTAAATTATAAGAAAAAATGCAATTGATAATTATCAATAGCCAACCTACAGGCTCAGTTTCCTGGAGGCCCAACATCACCCTCCCCTCCATAGTGAAGTGGGGAACAAAGTAAAGAAGGAAATGGTAGATAAAATTAAATTTCCTTATAACCTGCAGCCCACTGAAAAATACTTGAGGCAGGAGGAGGTAAAACATTTCTCGGAGAACCCCCTACTATCTTAATGTTAATGATTTGCTTAAAACAACCTTAATTTGAAATAACTAGGCCTCCAGTAATCTGTGGAGGTTTTAACATGTAAAAAATCCTTTAAAAAACTCCCTTTTGACCTTACCTCCCCAGCCCCATAGTATATAAGGAGCTACTCTTCACAACCCCAGTGCAGCTCTTTCTGCCCATCAGTCCTATCCCTGTGCTTTAATAAAATCATCTTTTTGCATTTCATGACTCAGGAAAAATTATATGAAATTCAAGTTTCAGTATCCATGAACATTTTAACTGAAACACATTCAAGTTCATTCATTTGCATATTAAATTTGGTTGTTTTTATGCTACAGAATCAGAGCTGAGTAGCTGTCACAGAGACCTTATGGCACAAAAAGTCTAAAATCTTTACCATCCGGTCTTTTAAGAAAAAGTTTGCAAGGCGAGTGGGTGGTTCAGTTAGTTAAGCAACCAACTTCAGCTCAGGTCATGATCTTGTGGTTTGTCGGTTCAAGCCCCACATCAGGCTCTGTGCTGACAGCTCAGAGCCTGGAGCCTGCTTCAGATTTTTGTCTCCCTCTCTCTGTACCTCCCCTGCTTGCACTCTCTCAAAAATAAAGATTTAAAAAATTAAAATAAATGTTTATAAAAAAGAAAAGTGCGCATATTCCTACTCTTGATTACCTTACCAGGTGTTGACGCAATTAGATGAGATAATATAAACAAAAGTTCTGCAATCTATAGGGGGACAATATAAATTCGAGGGATTAGCATTCCAAGGAACAAGAAGAGAATCTTAAACAGAAACTAACCAACAATCATAGAAGAAAGGACAAAACATTTAAAAAGCAAAGGCTGTAAATGGGAGAACTCTTTGTGACTTGCAGTAAAATTGCTCTTTTGATTAAAAGAATGCTTTGGGAATAGAATATTTTGCCTATTTTAGGTTGATTTTGTTACCTGCTGATCAAGAAGATCATCATGATGATTAGAATCCAGCTAAATTTTTTTTCACATAGAAAACAGTATTCTAAAGCCAATTGCATCATCTTTTGATGAAAGGATTGGGGGGAGGTCTTGTACTGGTTCAACAATGTTGAACTTGACCTGAGCCCTGTGTTCCCTGAATGGGATAGTTTAGAAACAGAAGGTAAAAAAAATCTCCCCTATCCTTTTGTGTCTTGAAAAAGGTCATTACATATTCTGGAATACCTCATACTTCTACCTTTCCTCAGTCAAGCTACATCCTCACTCTCCCTCAGTCTTTATTATATAAAACCCCAAATTTTCTCCTTTCAAGAATTTCCTAATCAAAATAGCCTTAACCCTCCCTTCAACTTGATTAACCTTTAGACAGGTTTCTTACTATCAGCCCTGACTTCCCTTTCCTTAGAGCATTTACTTGAGAAAACTTGTAATTATAAAATCATTCCGTGACCCTTGGAGATGTAGATCTTTTCCCAGCTTCTTGCCAGTTTTATAACCTGGAATGTCTTTCTGAAGGACATGGGGCCATTCCTTTAAAATGTAACCATCAAAAAAGATAGCACTCATCTCCCCCATCTCTCTGGGAGGCAGAAGCCTAATTTTGCTAAGTACCAGTTTGCAAACACAGTAGGTCTAATCCCATTGATCAGCCTCCTCCTCCCCAAGGTCCTCCTGGACTTTTCTGCTTGCTCATCCCAGCACTTAAATTCCCACTTTTTGTCTGAGTGAATTTGAGTTCAATCTCTGGTCTTTTGCAGTAGTCTCTCTCTCATGGCAATAGTCTTGAACAAAGTCTTCCTTGTCTGTTTAATTCCATCTCACGTATTTTCTCTTTAACATTACTCATTAATGAATATACTCTTTACTGCAGTAGTTTGAATAAAATTATCTCAACCATCCAGTGTGTTTTATCTTCCACAATTTCAAGACTATTATGAAATTTTCATTGTATGAAATTGTAGGCTTAGATTTGGAAAGGTAGAAGAAATGGTAGCAAATCTGCATTTATACAAAGATAAGTCTTAAAAGTAGCTACAAAAATTTAGAACTTTATTTCCTTCTCTTCATATGTACTCCTCCTACTTGAAGCTAACTAAATTTGCTAGGCTTTTAAAGACATCCTTTCTATAATTAAGTTTTACTGGATTTTCATCCAGCCCCTAATACTCCAGGATATACAGTAAAAGTAGAAACCTTTCCATTTAGTAGTTTGGATGACAAAATTTAGGAAAGATGCTAAAAATTTTAAAAGCTCCATTTATTAGATCACATTTCCTGCTCACATGCAAAAGACTCCCTTCAATTACTTTTAATGCCTCTTTAGAGACAGGATAAGGAAGCCTTCCATGAAATGTGTGAAATAAATGCAGTTAAATTAAACACAGATTTTTTTGTTTGTTTGTTTTACAAAAAGTAGAGTGTTTTCTGCTAATGCCTAAATGAATTGAATTGGCTTTCTCTTAGCCAGACTTAGAAATGGTCCTATATATTATCAGTTGAAAGGTTAACAGGTTTGCTCATTAGCATTTTAATAATTGAATGTTCAGTGAAGTGACTATTCACCATCTTCTTCTATCATTTTATCTTCACATTCACTTGAAAGACACTAAGGAAAAAACAACTTTTGGGCACCTAGATGGCTGAGTCAGTTAAGTGGTGGACTTCAACTCAAGTCATGATCTCGCAGTTCATGAATTCGAGCCCAACGTTGGGCTCTGTGCTGACGGCTCAGAGCCTGGAACCTGCTTCTAATTCTGTGTCTCCCTCTCTCTCTGCCCCTCCCCAGCCCCAACTCTCTCTCTTTCAAATATGAAAAAAGTAAACATTATAAAATTTTAAAACAAAAAGAATTTTTAACACTACCATTCATTTTCAAGCATTTGTAACTTTTGTTATTAGACTAGAAACTAATAATCACAGGAGCACCTGAGTGGCTTAGTCAGTTGAGCATCCAGCTTTGACTCAGGTGATGATCTTGCAATCCATGAGTTCAAGCCCTACATCAGGCTCTGTGCTGACACTCAGAGCCTGGAATCTGCTTCAAATTCTGTCTCTCTCTGCCCTTCCTCCACTCACACACACTCTCTCTCTCAAAAATAAACATTAAAAAAAATACAGACTGTAGTGTTAAAAGCATAAAAACATGAATCTGTTTTTTTGCTAGTTTAATCAGGTAACAGTTCATAATATTGACAATTCAACATTACCTTTCTATATAGCTGTGCATGTCTCAAGTTTTTAATATCCCTTTTTCAAATTTCCCTTCTGCCATTCTGACATTTCTTATGTAGGCAAAAAGTTAGTCCTCAGAAAAGGTAGGAATATCTTAAAATTCAACTCTCTGAACTCAGACTATTGTTTCCTAGATGACTTCTTTATTTTTCCAAAGATTTTAACTAATTCCATGTGCCTTATTTTCCTGACTCACTTACCTTTATGTTACAAGGTTATTCATAGGTCAAAAATATTTTCTCATATCCATATAATTAAATTTTCTACACCTCCCACCTTCACTATAAAAATATGTTCTCAGAATCAAATGACACATTTCTGAGGTATAAAATTATCTCCCAACAATTTTCTCTCATTTTAGTTCTATTAAAATCCCAAGTATTTATTAACTTCTCATCAGTCACCTTGAACATCTGTTGTTGAACTTTGCTTTTGAGTACAAATGCCTTTTTGGCTGAAACTAAATGGTAAAAATGATAAAATAAAATACCTGATTTTGGTTACTGCTACACCCCTACAAAAATAAAGATACGCTCATGATAAAGGACAGCTGGGTTGCTGCTTTGTTGGTGGTGAATTAACCAATGGTCCACATAAAAATAGGAGCTATATTTGCAGTTATTATTCTGCAAATATTTCTTTTATATAACACTTAATGCATAACAATCAGGGTTCAGTTTTCAGCAGTCCCTCAGGAAGACATAGGCTTAATTTCATCCTAATCGAAAGGACCAAAGAGCTGGAGCCTTAGCATATAGAGTCCACTTCTTAGCAAATTCACTAATCATGTTTAAAAATACATACTTTGACTATACCTTGCTTCAAGAAAAATAGGGCAATCATTCCACAATGATGCTTCCCTGTCAAACCATCATATGGTACATCTAAAACTAATACAATGTTCTATGTCAGAGAAAGTAACAAACATCTGATTAGCAATGAGGTATCGACTAACGCTGTGTTTTCAACAGAAGACACCCAACCACATACAGTGATATGGAGATAAACACAAATAAAGAAGGGGGGATGAATCTATAAGGATGAATGTAAATTCTGTAGAAATTCTGAAAAAGTGAAGATAGGATCCAAATAAGAAGATGAACCCTTTATAATGTGAAGAGCAAATGATTTGCACAATGCCTACCATACTGAATGGTAGCTATTACATCAATTAAGATGGTAGCTTTCTATCAAGGAAGATACTTTTAGTTGAAAACAAACAACTCAAACTGGTTTTGAATAATAATTTATTAGCACACATAACTAAAAATTGAGTTAATGGGCTCAAGCAGGTTTTTAGTTAGGGTTCCAGTTCCATTTTCTTGGCTCTGCCCATGATAACAAAAGTTGAAATACTTCCTGACCCGTCATCATAAAGCATCTCTTGGGGCCATCTCTTCAAGGCCTTACTCTGATTAGTTTAACTTAGTTTACACATCTTTTTCTGAATCGCCATGGGCTGGAGATTAAGTTGTGGCAAAGTGGGAATTAGTTAATAAGTTGTTTCCAGAAAATGTTTCCTAGATATGGGACTAATCTCACCTGATCATATCAGTTGCTGCACAATGAATAGGGGGTGAAATAGAAGCTGGTAAGCAAATTAAAATGGTATACTACACAAGATAGAATGAACTATGGATATAGAACTCACTTGGATTTCTCAAAATAATGATAGAGTATTAAACATTTGCTTTCTCTCCCCATATCTCCCTTGAAGATAGACTTAAAAAAGAATCTTTTCAGATGATTGTGTACAACTAGAGGTTGATAAGGAAGAGAAACAATTTTTTCTACCAGAAGTTATCACAGCTAAATAGGTTGATGGATGGAGGAAACTTTACCAATAGTGTTATTAAAAACCAGAGTATTTGCTACTTGAAATTTGCCCAGAAAATCTTACAGAAATGAAATGCAATTCAGACATTCAGTACATTTTTGTTTGTTTTTTTAATTCATAAACTTAATTGGATTCCCTGGACAGTCAATTCAGTTCTAGTTCTGAGAATGTATTCACTCCTTAGGACATAAGAGATCAAGATAGAATTTGAAATAGAGTATAATCACTGCATTGATTACACATAGAGTCAATATTCTCATTCTGCTCCTTATACGGTAATTATGCTATGTTCTTCTATTTTCTGATTCTATCCAATTTTAAGGACTCCTCTCGAAATCCCTTGAAGGCTCTAAGATTTAAAAGGGGTTTTCATTCATTTTCCTGAATACAACCAATCATCTTGTTACTTCCTCTTTGATGAACTCTTCTTCAAACCATGAGGACTCATATTTTAGAATAGGGATATTTGCATTCCTGCCTATTCTCAGATGTTGTTTACTCCTTTTCCTCATATTTGCTCTACATAAGTACCAGTTTCCTGTTTTCTCATTCTGAGTGTTTCTCAACTCAGCGGCATATTAGACTCACCTGGAAAACTTTAATGGGAGGGGAGGGAAGGGGAGGAAGAAAGGGCAAGGAAAGGGACCAAAAACACGTAAATTTAGAGTGAACTATATGTGACTAATGGTGCTGCCAAGTCCTAGGAGTTGAGGACTAGCTATTGTTTATCCTGAAAACATCTATAGAATGGTTTGTGTCTCCTTGGCTATAGAAGATTAAATTTCTCTGTCTTTACAATTCTTACAACAGATTGCCTGTGATGCATATCACATTCTTATTTAATGCTACTCAATAATTTTTAGTTTTTTTAACGTTTTTATTATTGAGAGACAGAGCATGAGCATGGGAGGCGCAGAGAAAGGGGGAGACGCAGAATCTGAAGGAGGATCCAGGCTCTGAGCTATCAGCACAGAGCCCAATGCAGGGCTCGAACTCACAAACCGCGAGATCATGATCTGAGCTGAAGTCAGACGCTTAATCAACTGAACCACCCAGGTACCCCTCAATAATTGTTTTTATCTTCTACTCTGTGGAGAGATTTTTTTTTTTGAGCTGAACTTACCCTCTTCTTCTCTGTCTTTTCCTTTATCTTGCTACCAGGAATATGGATGCAACCAGACACATAGCCGAGTAACAAGGAAAGCCACGCACACAGCCAAGTAACAAGATAGAAGGAGCTTGGATCATGACACCATGGAACAGATCATCTACAGAAATTTCATGTGAGATGAATAGACTCCTATCTAGTTTAAGCTACTGTTAGTTGGACTTATCTGTTAATTGTTGAACCTAACATTAACCAGAATGGGAAGAAAACCAGAGGCAATAGTGGGTACAAAAGTCCTGAGGCAGTGTTTCTAGAATCAAAAGACTGGTTCAGCATAAAATTAGCAAGAAAGGAAGAAATTCTACAGGAGGAGTACTCAGTGATGACATATACTGGGGATATAAAGTGAGTCCAGACCATAGTAACAGAAAAGCAATGAGAACTCCCTGAAAGATCAGGAAAGTGACAGAATCCAATGAACTTTCAAAGGATTCACCCTGGTTATCCTGTGAGAAATAGAAGGCAGGCAAGAGAGTATTCAAGGAAGCCATTAAAAGGCTATGTTAGTAATCAAAGAAGTGACTAAGCACAGATTAAAGTGGTACAAAAGAATATAAAATGGAATATAAGGATTAGAGATGGGCAAGTTTCTTTCAGAGCCCTGATTTTCTCTTCTGGGAGGCTGAGATACTAATACTTTTTCTCAAAAACTTCTGTCATAGTTAATAATGCATGTAAAGTGATTAGAAACATCCTTGGCAGAGAGAGAGCTTAATTAAGGTTATCTATTGACATCACTATTAAAATAATCATCTTGGAAGTGACAGGACTTTTTGACAGCTTTTTAAAAACTATGACCTACTATGTGCTGGACACTTATCAGAAGTTGTATCAACCTCTAGCTAGAGTCTACTGGAGTAAGGGCTGTTGGTTTTATTTTATGTCATAGTTTCAGAGTGCATATTCGGTTTTGTTACTGACGTGTTTATTACATTAACTTTTTCAACTATAGTATACAGTTGATATGAAGTTTTTACCTCAGCTCTCAGAGACAAAGAGAGGATATATATCTCCACTGTATATATTTTCTCTAAATCTAATCTCTAAATTCTTTCTGAATTGCCACGCTCTTGACCAGCAAGAAATTCAATCTCTTTGTAATTTTTAGGGCCCTTCTCCAAGGTTATATAAGAGCCCAAAGTCTGATTTATTCCAAGACATTCTACAAGGACTTTCATCAGTATACACTGGAAAAGCCCTACTGAGAGTATGAAGCAGGGAACACTGCTGTTTCATTGGTCATCTTGGGCACCATGACTCTTGCCAGTTGGGGAGTCAGGTCCCTGGTAAGCAGCTTTCAATCCCATCTGTGTTTCTACTGCCTCCCTCGGTGCTCCATGGAAACAGGCTGCTGAGTCCTACATATGAGGTATCCCATATAACCTGAGGACTTTTCTCAGTTTCCAAAACGTATCTATGGACAATCCTTCTTAGCTCCTCTTTCATGAACACCACAGTCTATTTCCTCCCTATCCTCACTGTTCAAAAAACACTGCCATACTTTTTTTACTTAATTTAGTTTGTGCATAATACCACCACCAATTCCTAAAAGTCTAGGGACTCAGATCAATACTGTGGGAGCAGGAAGTTGGGGCTTTTTGATCATTCACCTTTTAACAAATGGCTTCATTGATGAACATAATGGGCTTGCTAAACAGTTTCTAGCAAGTCCTAGGTCTTTACTCCCAGGAGGTCATTTAGGGTTACCAGGAGAGAGAGGAAGGAAGCATATGAGGTAATTTTTACTCTTTATACCTTGAATTATATCATGGGACTATATCCATGCTTACTCCCTTGTCAGATTCATTATCAAATGAATGAAGTCCACCTATCAATGTTTCAGGTAAGAAAAAGAAAAGTTGTAACATAAGTCATTCCTGCCAGTGTGAAATTAAAAGGTGAAGACTAGGGGCACCTCAGTAGCTCAGTTGGTTAAGCATTCAACTTCAGCTCACGTCATGATCTCACAGTTCGTGGGTTTGAGTCCAGCATTGGGCCCTCTGCTGCTATTGCGGAACCTGCTTCAGATTCTCTGTCCCCCTCTCTCTACCCCTCCCTACTTGCATACTCTATCTCTCTCAAGAATAAACATATTTCAAAAAAGATGAAGACTGGTTACATCTTGCTGCGAAGTATCAAGATTCTTGAAGAAGCAGCACTTCTTGTAGACCAGGCCATGTCCACAAAGTTTGATGAAAAATCTTCTAATTTTTTGTTCTAAGAATGGGGTAAAGGTAGGAATTTCCATATATGCTCAAGTCATTGAAACAATTCAAACAAAAAGAACTTAAACAGAGCCCTGAGAACCCAATGGAAGTAATAGTAGATGGATTACTTAATGCTGTCTTCAATGGAAAATAAAAACTGTTTCAAATCCATCTGATAGATGGCTCTTAGAATTTAAACCTTCTAAAAACATGGTCTGTGCATTGTGAAACAATATGCAGAAGGGAGCTTTTCCCTAATATTTGGCCAAGGATTCTCCAATAACACACATCTTCTTTCAAACCCCACACATCTATTAATTCAGATACTTTTTAATGGTTGTATCAGGCTATTCTCTCCCCCTTACCTCCTGCTTGCCCAGACCCAAGAGTAGTTCAGCCTCTGTCCCAAGAGTTCACAGAAGCAGCTCCAACAGAGGTACATAGTTTATCCTTCCTAATTGGCATAAATCACAAAGGTCTTTATTTTCCCTAGTGAGGAGAAGATGGTATAAGACCAGTTCAGACCTTTACTCTGTAAATTGTCAACAATCTTAATGTCTATTGACTGGAGAATGGATAAATAAAATATAGTATATCCATGCGTTACATAGCTGTGAAAATGGTTGAAGTAGATTTACTGTCATCAAACTAAGTGAATCTCACAATCATGGTTTTTGAAGAAAGAGGTACATTGCAAAAAGTAGCTCACAGTGTTGATAGCATTATAGAAGCATGCAAAACAATACTGTTTAGCAAATCATTCAGTTAGAATAAGATATTAAGAATGAAAAATTTTTCATTGGAATGAAAAAAATGCGGAAAAAAAAGAGGGTCACTTGGAGTAATATGAAAAGGGGCCAATCTTCTCTGTAAACTTTTCTTCCCATTTCTGTTTTAGTTATTGAGGATACAGTTTTGTATACCATAGTCTGTAAACCATTGTTTGTGTATAATGCACTCTGAAGGACAACCCCCGAAATACTAGTGTGCTGAAAGCTGGCTTCTTTTCGAAGTCATCTTTTGCTCTGGGCCTATTCAAATCTAGCCAACTTTCCAGTCACTAATAAATAAGCCAAAGAAGTATTCCCAAATGCATTATATGCCACTTCAAAAATCCAAAAAGTTTACTGAGTGTAGTCTTTTTTATAGGACTTCTAAACCCTTTACTTATATGATGGGCCCCTGGATCTTCCAAGAGTTTCTCATCTTCTATCACTCATGTGTTCTACTGGATTACCAGAGTACATTCTAATTCAACGTATCCAGTTAGCCTGATGTTAATGATATAGTGAAATACCATGATATTATGCAGTATATCAACATGGTCTTCATGCTATACTTTTAAAGAACAGGTGAGTTAACATAACCCTGGGATGAGATAGCGGTCATGCAGTGACTACAGGAGATATGGCTCTCTAAACACCATCTTTTTGAAATCTGGGCTTTCTGGATTTCACAGCAGGGTTTGAATTGAGAAGTGGCAAAACGGAACTTGTCAATTTCTTTTTTTTATCAACATGGCTATTGTATAAGCCAATGACTGATCTCCGGTACCTCTACTCAACCTATCATCAAAGTCTTAATTATACCAATGTTACTTTGCATGCCAACAGTCATATCACCTACCACCAGCAATGAGGTCTGATCACTATATGATCAGAGAATTACCACTTCTAGAGTCTCATTCTTGAAGGTCTGTGAGAAAACTACTACTGGAGCTATTTAGGGTACTAACTATGCTAGCCTGGACTTTTCCTACAAACAGAGACTAAGACCATGCTTGCACATACATTTTTTGAGATATGCTTAGGCTCCAGAATGGTTCCTTCAGAGGAACCATTTAGAACCTTAAAATTCCTCTGCCTATGGATGGAAAAGGGTAGTATTTACCCATCAGCTCCTATGCCCATTGCCTAGGCCTATCTCATGGGGTGATAACTATCTCATCCTCCCAGCTTTGAACATTCATCAGAATGACGGAGGATTTTCATAGGTGACCCATGAAGATATTGCAGAGAAGTCCTGAGGCAGAAAATGAGGTTCCCATGCAGCTTAAATAAGGTAGTGTCAGGTTACACCTGTTCACACCAACTTTTTATAGCAATGGTTGAGGCTGGCAGGGGCGGGTGTGGTGAGAATAGGCTGAGACAATATGAGGTAAGGCACAAGCAGAGTTGGTCATATTCCTGAGAGGAAAGGAAATCTGGAAATCCTGGGACCATAGACCCCATTAAATCCATATTTAGGAGCACAGTCTGTCACTCCATGAGGCTAAGGACGGGATGTGCCTTTTTTATTATCGGTAGTAGTATGCATATGGATCTGATTTTTTACGATGACTTCAATCCCTTTCCCCCCCAAAAAAATATTGGGAAAACCACTTTTATTAGTTAATCTAGCCATTCCAGGTTCCTGAGCAATGAACAATTAGATCACAAAACTATACTATAGAAAGAGAGGTTATAATAAGTGTCTACACAGTCTGGAGAAATTTTCGGTTAGTTCGTTGGGAATTTTATTTAAATGCCTATAGATTTTATTGGAATTTGACAACTTTAGAGTAAATTTAAGAATGACCCAAAACATGGGTTAATAATTAAAAGGAAAATGATCATCAAGAATACTCACCACTTCTCCAGTTATACTAAAACTCATTAATCTTAGTAAGAATTCCAGATTCCTTACTTGTAAAGTTAACATACAGTGTTCTGCCTACCAACACATAGAAGAACAACCCTTCTTTTAGATAACCCTGGAAAAGGTAAATTCTTAGATATTATACACATTTTAGGTAATACAAGGCTATACTAGAGATGAAAGAAAAAAGTAATAGCAAGGGAAAATAATTATTTTCTCTTACTGTTAAACACCCCTTCCATCACCAAAAAAGAGGGGTTTGTTCATCTAGTATTTATACACTTTGTGGTTATTCCCCGTGGTTCTATATGCTGCAAAATCAATGTGTGTTTTTATTTTTTTGTTGCCCATAGCTGTTCTACTTTTTACATTTGTGATTAAGTTAGAAATATTTTTTATTGACTAGAAGGTAAAAAAGAATGAGCGAAATCTCAAGTCTAATTCTCCTTGGTACTCAGTGAATTATTTAATTAAAAAGGTGCAAAGCAGGGCACGTGGGTGGCTCAGTTGGTTGAGTGTCCAAATCTTGATTTCAGCTCAGGTCATGATCCCAGGGTTGTGGGACTGAACCCCATGTCCAGCTCTGCACTGAGCATGGAACCTGCTTGAAAGCCACTCTCTCTCTTTCCCTCTTTCCCCTCCCCAGTCACACTCTCTAAAAAAAGTGCAAACTTTTAAAAAATAAATGGTATTAGGGTGGGCTGCTTATTATAAAACAATTTTCCTTGGGTGACAGTGGCTCAAATACTCTTAAAAGTATGCCATCGTATCTACTAGCAGACCTGCATACAAGAATAGATAATGCCACACACATTTAAAAGGACATGGGCTTCTCAGGTTTCTTCCAATGTAAATTATCTGCATAAAGAATTCACTAAAAACTTTTACATCAGAAAGCAGTTATCACTACCTTACATGTAACTATTCATTAAAACATAATTATTATGTATTCTATCCTAGACTTACACTCCATGAAGGCATTTTTTTGGGTCTGCATTTACATGATCTTACCCCAGTGTTTATAATGAATGGTGCCTGGATCAATAAAAGTTTCTTTGAATGAATTAATGTGTTACTAATGCTAGTCAAATTACTATAATTAACAATATAACAGTATGTTAGGAACAAGATGTTACTACACTTTGCCTCCTGACAACAAATTAAGTAGGGTTAGGTTTTTAAAAAGGTGGCCTTTTTATTTCTTCCTCTGACTTGTTATAGGAGACAACAGTATAGAATCAAAATTTTAACACACTCCTTATGAATTGGCCATGATTGAAAAAATGATGTATTTTACAAAAACAGAAGTTATATGCATGTGTTTTGAATTCAATGTTTATGTTTTGGCCAGATGTCTTAACTTTTCCATTTAATCATTCAACTTGTATTATTGTATTAATCAAGGTTATTAGTAAACCTTACATATACATTTTTATAACCAAAGCTCACACTCTTCTCACTGGTCTAGGAGATTGTTTACTGCATCAGGAGAAAGCCATCTACATTAGGTAACAATGGAGACTAATTCAATTAGTGAGAAACAGTCTGGTCTGGAGTCAGGTTTTGTAGTCTAAGCTCAAAGAATTTCAAGTACCATTGGTACTCTCTGATCTGAGCTGCAGCTTTCTTATTTGTAAAACCAATTTACAATCCTCTGCCAACCAATGCATAAATTATTGTCCAGAGCAAATGAAATAAGCAGTATAGGAAAGGGATTTACAATCTGTAAAGCAATTGAAGTATATGATATGGTCGATATCAGCACTCATCTATATTGACTCATATTGTCACAGGTTTTTTTTTTAAGAGCTATGATTTTACACCAAATTTTATTTGTGGAAATCAGAGTTTCAATATCTGAAGAAGGAAAAAATAGAATAACAGAAATAGCCAGTGTTTGTATCCTACACACCCATTTCTATTTAACTGGACTCCTTTTTCAGAGTGCATCCTCACAAAGAATTCACATAGCAATACTCTGAATAGAGAGCAGGGAGAAATAGGTAACTTATTACTATTTAAAGTCTGTATTTGAAGTGATAATCAGAAGTGAACTTTCTAATAGGTAATCAGGTGATTTTTGTTGGTTTTAAGTAGGCTTCATGCCCACACCCGGCTGGAACTCATGATTCTGAGATCAAGACATAAGCTGAAATTAAGAATTGGACACTTAAACAACTGAGCATGTAGGTGCCCCTTTTTTTCTTTCTTTAACAAACTGGATCAGAAATAGGAGAATAAAGTTCTGTTACCAGAATGCTGTTCTTTGCTAGTTCTTTTTATCCTCAACCAAATTAGAGGTTAGGTATGACATCAAACTGAGTTCATCAGATCTATCTTAGACACACATTTGAGTATTCCAAATGGTGGTTTGACTAAACTGGGCAGCAATTTGGCTGCTATCCAATCAATTCAATCAAAAGAATGTCTCAACAACACTAATTACACTCTGGGATATCAAGAATGAGAAAAGCAATGTGAAAACAACTTGAAAGATCAGTGTGGTTTGAATTTTTTAATACTTATAACATCACAAAAGCTAATTAGACCATTCTAGGGGTCTTGTTTCTCTGTGAAGGACCATATTGACCTAACCTAATCAGTGCAGGCATAGCTCTATGCAGACTGCCAATATGATCCTGCATGTGAATAATGTTGGAAAGTAAATATCAAAAAAACTTAAAATGTTAAGCTTGAACTCCAAACATTAATTATGATAATTAAATGCTCTGGAGACCCTAAGACTATAAAAACAGTGAAGTGTTCATTGCAAGAGATAAGAGTAAAAAATAATTAAAATGATAGAGAAGCATGGAGCTATTAGAATAATAGCATATATTCAATACTCAGTCATGACAAATGTACAGTCCAAAGAAATAAAGCCATTACTCAAGACTGCAATAAAGTCAATTTACTCAAAAAATTAGATACTCTGTTTACTTCTACAAAGTAAAAATTAAGACAGTATCTTCAAACACTAAGTTTTTCTAGTTCTAAGACTAATTTTCATCTTAAAATCTACTTTCAGAACAAAGAACCTACCATGTAGTTATAGGAAAGTTGGGTACAAATATTTAAAAATTAAAGTCTAGCCATTTAAAAATACACCAATGAAATTCTTAAATAATTATTGTCAATGCCTACAGGCAAAGCTCTTATGTTGTAGGTATTTGTAATTCTGTTTATGCATAAAGAATATTTTCTCTTCCAGATATGAAGGAATAATAGGAAAATCAAATACCACACTAGATTTCCTTCTGAAAGAAACCATTAATGAGATAACTGCTTTCAGGCATCAGACAACAGTTAAGTTTGCATCCCTCTGAGTGAGGAACCTCAAAAGTTAAGGGCCAACGTCACCCTGACTCTCTATTTGTAGAAAATGTGCTGACCTAAACTGTAACAAGCTGAAATCTGTGCAGAGCAGTAGTCCCACTGAGCTGAGGAGGCAGGGAGAGAATGTACGGCAGCTGACATAAATAGAATTTGCAGCATAGGGCATGGCTGTGGGGCAGGAAATGTGCTCAGGAGACTATGAGCTTCCCCTTATGACCCGGGCCAAAGACTGAGCAGTGCATGCCCCAGGCAAAGACATAGAAGCCTTGCTCTTGTAGAAGATCATTTTTCTTTTTGATAATATCAGTTCATTAAAATATAATTCACACACCAAATAATTCATTTAAAATATAGTATATTCACAGATACATGTAATCATCACCACAGTCAATTTTCAGACATTTTCATCACCTCAAAAAGAAATGCTATACCTTTAGCTCTCACCCCACTGATTCCTGTTTCTCCAAACCTAGGCAAGCACTAAGCTACTCTGTGTCCATAGCTTCGTTTATTCTGGATATTTCGCAAAAATAGAATCATGTAATAGGTGATCATTTAGCATAATGGTTTCATAGTTCATCAATATTAAGCATGTATCCAAACTTCATTCCCATATGCTATATGGGTATACCACATTTTGTTTACCGATTCATCAACTGATAGGCAATTGGATTGTTTCCACCACTGAGCTGTTTGCACCATTTGGCTATCATGAACTGTGCTGTTATAAATGTTTAGAAGTTTTTGTGTAGACATAAGGTCTCATTTCTCTTGGGAAGAAATCTAGGAGTGAAACTGCTGGGTCACATGGTAACTATGTTTACTCATTTGGGGAATTTCCAGACCATTTTTCAAATAGCTTCACTATTTTATATCCCCACAGTTTATGAGGGTTTTAATTTCTACATATTCTCGACAATTATCCAGCTTTGAGATTATAGTCATTCTAGTGGGTATGAAGTGGTGCCTTGCTGTGATTTTGGTTTGCATCTCCCTGATGACTAAGAAGTTCAAGCATCGTTCATGTGCTTATTGGCTGTTTATATACCTTCCTTGGATAAATGTCTATTCAGATCCTTCAGCCTGCCCTCTAAAAGTTCTTTATATTTTTTGGGTACCGGACCTTTTTTAATTTTTTTAATATTTATTTTTTTTTGAGTTTTTTTTAATGTTTATTATTTTTGAGACAGAGACAGAGCATGAGTGGGGGAGGGGCAGAGAGAGAGGGAGACACAGAATCCGAAACAGGTTCCAGGCTCTAAGCTGTCAGCCCAGAGCCCGACGCGGGGCTCGAACTCACAGACCGCGAGATCATGACCTGAGCCGAAGTCGGACGCTCAGCCGACTGAGCCACCCAGGCGCCCCTAATATTTATTTTTGACAGAGAGTGAGAGGTGGAGGGGCAGAGAGAGAAGACACAGAATCCCAAGCAGGCTCCAGGCTCTGAGCTGTGAGCACAGAGCCCGACGCAGGGCTCGAACCCACAAACCATGAGACCATGACCTGAGCTGAAGTTGGACGCTTAACTGAATGAGCTACTCAGGTGCCCCAGGACTCTTTTTTAAAATTTACTTATTTTAAGAGAGACAGAGACTGTGAATGGGAAGGGGCAAAGAGAGGAAAGGAAAGAATCCCAAGCAGGCCCCACACTGTCAGGGCAGAGCCCAATGCAGGGCTAGAAGCCACGAACCGTGAGATCAAGACTAGCAGAAACCAAGAGTCAGACACTTAACAGACTGAGCCACCCAGGCACCCTGCAGGACCCTTTTCAAATATGATTTGCAAATATTTTCTCCTACTCTATAGGGTTGTCTTTTCAAACTCTTGATAAAGACCTTTGTACTACACAAAGGACACTACTTTTGATGAAGTTCATCGATCAGTTTTCTTTTTTGCTGTTTATCCTTCTGGTGTCCTAAGAATCCATTACAAATCCACTGTCCTGAAGAAAACCCCTCTATTTTAAGAAATTACTAGTGAAATAGAGCTGAGCATTCATCAAAGGGAGTGGCTATCAGCTCCTTGGCTTGCCTCTCTTGTCCCTGAGCTCCTGCCCACAAGCCAAAGCAAGGGCAATTATGATCCAAGTGTTCTCAGTGATGCCATGACTAAGGTTGAATGTCTATCCCATGAGCGGGAGCTGGTCATATAAAGGGCACTTACTTTTTGGCCACACTTGCCAAGAACTTAGCCTCGGTAATAGGTAGGTAACTGGAGGAGAAATGCTGGCATCCCAGCCGTCCTGAGAAGGTAGCCCTACCAGCTGAGACATGAAGGGAAAGGGAGCCCTATGTACTTATTTATACTTGTCTTGCTGAGCTAGGAGCAAGGAGTGAGTGAGTCTCTTATCTCAAATACCACAGATTGTCACCTTCCTTACCAAGTCTAGTAGATTTTCTTGAAAACAAAAAATGTTTCTTCATTTGCTATATGCCCATAGAACCATTTCTAGAGACTTTCACCAGTTTCCCTAGTGCATCAAGGCCATGGTGTTCCTCACACTATCATGTCAAAAGAACTACAAGATTGTTTTTTCAGGGTGATTAAAATGTTCTAAAATTAGATGTAGTGATGATTGTCCAACTATACTAAAAACCATTCAATATTATACCTTAAACAGATGAACATTACAGAACGTCAATTATATCTCAGTAATTTTGCTATTAAAAAAATAGATGAAGCTTAATGAAAAGTGGCTACTGTATTGAGAAAGGAAAAGAGAAGGAATAGAAGTCGAGCAGTGCCAGGACCCTGTAGGTTCCATCCAGCCAGTAGAAAGACTTCATCATCTTATTTTTAAAAATCAAAATACCCAGCTATGATACTAAAAAACCTATACTCTAGCCACAGAGACCTCATTGGAGTGGTCTCCAGACTTACTGACCTACTCCAGATCCACCATACAGAGACTAAAATCCAAGTCATTATAAGACCAATAAAAGAGAGTTTGGAGGGGTTGATCCCTCAAAGTAACAGGGACACTTTGTCCTCTCTAGTAATCCACGCTAAGAAAAGGAAAAATTAAGACCACATGAGTTTAAGATGAAGTTGCCCAGTAATTAAAGTGCCAACTGAAATAAAAGTCAAATTTTTATAGAAATATAATGGAATGCGGGTTTTCTATAGCATATATTCGATAGTATCCAATTTATAGTGAAAAAGTTACTACACATGAAAAAGACACAGAAAAATGTCACTGATAATCCAGATAAAACTCAGTCAATAAAAACCACTTCTAAGATGGCCCTAACATAGTATTTGGTAGACAAAAAATACGAAGCAACTTTTATTAATATGGAGAAATATTTAAAGAATAACATGACCAAAGAATTAAAAACAAGTATGGTCTTAAGTAAACAGGGAAACAGTAGCAAAACAAATTATATAAAAAATAGAAATTCTAAACCAAAAAACCAAAAAATGCTAAATTCTATGAACGTAGGTAGAGATAGAAGAGTACTGAATTTGAGGCTAATAAATAGGAACTACCAAAACTGAAGAACAGCAAGAACAAAGGTTAAAGAAACTGATAGAGCCTCAGAGACATCTGGGATGATATTAGATACTCTAACACAACACTAGGAACATGTGCAACTATATTCCCAAAGAAAAGAGAGTAGGGCAGAAAAGTCCTTCAAAACTAATGGCTGAACATTTCACAAATACTTTTTTAAGTTTTAGTTAGCATACAGAGAAATATTGGTTTCAGGATAATTCAGTGATTCATCACTTACATGCAACACCCAGGGCTCACTACAAGTGCCCTCCTTAATGCCCATCAAACATCTAGCCATCTCCCACCCATCTCCCTCCAGCAACTCTCAGTTTGCTCCCTATAGACCGGAGTCTCTTGTGGTTTGTTTCTTTCCCTTCCCCCTCCCCCGCCTTCCCCTATGTTCATCTGTTTGGTTTCTTAAATATGAAATCGTGAAACCATAGTATTTTTACCTGATTGACTTATTTCACTTAGTGTAATACATTCTAGCTCCATCCACATTATTGAAAATGGCAAGATTTCATTTTTTGATTATGAGCAATCTTCCATTGTATATATGTACCACATCTTTATCCATTCATCAGTTGATGGACATTTGGGCTTTCATCATACTTCAGCTATTGTTGATAATGCTACTATAAATATTGGGGTGCATATATCCCTTCAAAACTGTATTTTTTGTATCCTTTGGGTAAATACCTAATACTGCAATTGCTGGATCTTAGAATAGTTCTTTATTTTTGAAGAACCTTCATACTATTCTCCAGAGTGGTTGTACCAGTTTGCATTCCCACCAGCAGTGCAAGAAGTTTCCCCTTTCTCCGCATCCTTGCCAACACCTGTTATTTCTTCTGTTGTTAATTTCAGCCATTCTGAAAGGTATGAGGTCATATCTCAACATGGTTTTGATTTGTTTTTCCCTGATGAGTGATTTTGAGCATCTTTTCATGTATCTGTTAGCCATTTGGATGTTTTCTTTGGAAAACTGTTTATTCATGCCTTCTGCCCATTTCTTAACTAGGTTGTTTGTGTTTTGGGTGTTGAGTTTGATAAGTTCTTTATACATTTTGGATAGTAACCCTTTATCTGATATATCATTTGCAATATCTTCTCCCATTCTGAAGGTTGCCTTTTAGTTTTGTTGATTGTTTCCTTCTTGGTGTTGAAGCTCTTTATCTTAATAATGTCCCAATAGTTCATATATGCTTTGGTTTCCCTCGCCTTGATCTGTCTAGTAAGAAGTTGCTATGACTGAGGTCAAAGAAGTTGCTATCTCTGTCTCACATTTAGGTCTTTCATCCACTTTGACTTTATTTTTGTGTATAAGAAAGTGGTCCAGTTTTCCCCACACCATTTGTTGAAAAGACTGTCTTTACTCCACTGAATGTTCTTTCCTACTTTATCAAAGATTAGTTTATCATATAGTTGGAGGTCCATTTCTGGGTTCTCTATTCTTTTCCACAATCTAGGTGTCTGTTTCTGTGCCAGTACCATACTGTCTTGATGACTACAGCTTTGTAATACAGCTTGAAATCCAAATTCTGATGCCTTCATTTTTGTTTTTCTTTTTCAGGATTGCTTTGGCTATTTGGAGTCTTTTGTGGTTCCATACGAATTTTAGGATTGTTTGTTCTAGCTCTGTGAAACATGCTGGTATTTTCACAGGGATTGCAGTCAATGTATACATTGCTTTGGGCAGCATAGATATTTTAATAATATTTCTTCTTCCAATCCATTTCTTTGTGACCTCTTAAATTTCTTTCATAAGTGTTCTATAATTTTCAGAGTACAGATCTTTTGCCTCTTTGGGTTAGGTATAATCCTAGGCACCTTATTGCTTGTGGTGCACTTACAAATGATAATTTCTTGATTTCTTTTTCTGGTGTCTTGTTATTGGTGTATAGAAATGCAATAGATTTCTGCATATTGATTTTATATACTGTGACTTTACTGAATTCACATATTGTAGAATTTTTTTGGTGGAGTCTTTTGGGTTTTCTACATAGAGTATCATGTTATCTGCAAATTGTGAACGTTTGACTTCTTCCTATTTGGACGCATTTTATTTCTTTTGTTGTCTCATTGTTGAGGCTAAGACTTCCAGTAATATGTTAAATAGTAATGATGAAAGCAGACATCCTTGTCTTGTTGCTGATCACAGAGCAAAGGCTCAGTTTTTCCCCTATTGAGGATATTGGCTATAGGTCTTTCACATACGGCCTTTATGATGTTGAGGTATATTCCATCTATCCCTACTTTGGTTATGGTGTTTATCAAGAATGGATGCTGTATTTTGTCAAATGCTTTTTCTGCCTCTGTTAACAAGATCATATGGTTCTTTTTCTTTCATTTATTAATGTGGTGTATCATATTGATTTGTTAATATTAAACTAGCCCTGAAGCCCAGGAATAAATCCCACTATATTATGGTGAATAATTCTTTTAATGTTCTCACTAATATCTTGAGAATTTTTGCATCTATGTTTATCAGGGATATTGGCCTGTAATTCTCCTTTTCAGTGGGGTCTTTGGTTAAAGAATCGAGGTAATGCCAGCTTCATAGAATGAATTTGGAAGTTATGCTTCCAGTTCTATTTTTTGGAACAGTTTGAGAAGAATAAGTATTAACTCTTCTTTAAATGTCTGATAGAATTCCTCCGGGAAGCTATCTGGCCTAGGACTCTTCTTGTTGGGAGATTTTTGATTACTGATTCAGTGTCTTCACTGGTTATGGGTCTGTTCAAATTTCTTTGGGTCCTTTCTCTTTTTTTGATAAGGCTGGCTGGGGGAGTTATAAATTTTGTTTATTCTTTTAAAGAACCAGCCCTTAGTTTAGTTGATCTGTTCTACTGAGATTTTTGTTTCTATATCATTTATTTCTGCTCTAATCTTTGTTATTTCCCTTCTTCTGCTGGCTTTAGGCTTTATTTGCTGTACTTTTTCTAGCTCCTTTGGACGTAAGATTAGATTGTGTATTTGGGACCTCTTTGTTTCTATTTTTTCAAGTTTATTTTGAAATAGAGAATACAAGCAGGGGAGGTGCAGAGAAAAGAGGGGAGAGAGAGAATCCCAAGCAGGCTTCACACTGTCATTGCAGAGCCTGATGCAAAGCTCAAACTCACAAACCATGAGATCATGACCTGAGCTGAAACCAAGAACGAGAAACCTAACTGACTGAGCCACCCAGGAATCTGGGACCTTTCTTGCTTCTTAAGATAGGCCTGAATTGGAATAGAATTTCCTCTTAGGATTGCCTTTGCTTCATCCTAAAGGGTTTGGTTGGTCATGTTTTCATTTTTATTTTACTTCCATGTATTTTTTTTATTTCTTAGTATCCAGGTTAACCCATCATTCTTTAGTAGGACATTCTTTAATCTACAATATTTGAAGGTCTTCCAAACTTTTCTTGCAGTCGACTTCAGGTTTTATAGTGTTGTAATCTGAAAATATGCATGGTATGATCTTGACCTTATGTATTTGTTAAGGGCTTATTTGTGACTCAGTATGTGATCTACTCTAGAGAATATTCCATGTGCACTTGAAAAGAACATATATTCTGCTGCTTTAGAATGAAATGTTTTGAATGTATCTGTTAAATCCATCCAGTTCAGTGTCATTCAAAGCCATTGTTTCCTTATTTTCTGCTTAGGTAACCTTTCCAATGCTGTAAGTGGGGTGTTAAAATCCCCTACTATTATTTTATTATTATCAAGGAGTTTCTTTATGTTTGTGATTGAATTACATATTCAGGTTCTTTCAAGTTGGGGGCACAAAAATTTACAATTGTTAGATCTCCTTGATGTATAAACCTCTTAATCATGATACAATCCACTTCCTTTGTCTGTTGTTAAAATCTTTAAGATCTAGTTTGTCTGATGTAAGTACAGCTACTCTGGGCTTCTTTTGATCCCCATTAGCATGTTAGATGGTTCTCCACCCCTTCACTTTTAATCTACAGGTATCTTTAGGTCAAAAATGAGTCTCTTGGGGCGCCTGGGTGGCTCAGTTGGTTAAGCGGCCAACTTTAGCTCAGGTCATGATCTCATCGTCTGTGAGTTCAAGCCCCGCATCGGGCTCCGTGCTGATGGCTCAGAGCCTGGAGCCTGCTTCAGATTCTGTGTCTCCCTCCCTCTCTCTCTCTGCCCTTCCCCTGCTCATGCTCTGTGTCCATGTCTCTCAAAAATAAATAAATGTTAAAAAAATTTTAAATGAGTCTCTTGTAGACAGCATATAGATGAATCTTGTTTTTGTATCATTCTGATACCCTATGCCTTTTGATTGGATCATTTAGTCTATTTACATTGAGTGATTATTGCAAGACATGAATTTATTGCCATTGTGTTATCTGTGGAGTTGGTCTGTCTGGTGATATTTTGTGGTCTCTTTTAGTCTTTGTTGCTTTGGTCTTTTCTCCCTCCAAAAAAAGTTCTTAAAATTTCTTGCAGGGCTAGTTAAGTGGTCATGAACTCCTTTAGTTTTTGCTGGTCTTGGAAACTCTAGCTCTCCTTTCTCAATTACAGCCTTGCTGGATAGACTATTCTTGGCTACATGTTTTTCCATTTCAGCACGTTGAGTATTTCCCACCACTCCATTCTGGCCTGCCAAGTTTCAGTGCTCTCTTCTTTTCAGCTTCATTATTTTCCTTAATTTTTATCTTCTATATCGCTTATTCTCTCCTCTGCTTCTTCAATCCTCATGGTCACTGTATCCAGTCATTTTTGCATCTCAATTATAGCATTTTTTATTTCAGCCTGACTAGTTTTTAGGTCTTTGATCTCTGTAGCAAGGGTTTCTCTAGTGTCTTCTGTTTTCAAGCCCAGCTGGTGGTCTTATGGCTGTTGTTTTAAATTCATGTTCAGATCTATTGCTTACATCTGTTTTGACCAATTCCCTAAGCACTGATTTCTCCTTGGCCTTTCTTTTGGGGAAAATTCCTCTGTCCTGTCATTTTGGCTAAGTTTTGGTCTTTTGAATGTTTTGACAGTTTATGTTTCCTATATCTAAAAATAATTCTGTATCAAAAAGGGGTCATACACTGTCCAGGATTTGGCACTTCAGGAAGTGTTTCTGGTTATGCTGTGTGCACTTCTCCTGTTGTATTTTAGCTGCTCTTTGCATTAGTCAGTCCTCTAAAAAACTCCTCTTTGCTTGCAGTGGGGAAGTGTTTGGATCTTTAACCAGATGTGCTTTGAATTGTTTGTTAAAATATCCTTCCCGCCCTATGTTGTCTCCCTTCAATGGTGGAGATCCTTCTTCTGGTCCTTCAATTTCCTGGGTGTTCCAAGTGATCTGATGTCAATATAGCTATGTTTGAGGGACAAGGAAAGCTCAATGTCCCCCTACTTTTCTGCCATCTTAACTCCTCACATTTCACAAATTTGATGAAAATCATTGACTTAAAGATACAAGAAGCTCAATGAAATCTTATTTAGATATAAGAATGACCCTGTGCACAAAGAATAACTAGTGAAAACTGAAAACAAAGTACTAATATTGAAAGCAATCACACATATCCTATACAGGATAACAATGAAAAGAACTACCACTGAGTACTTATAAGAAGTTAATGAGAAAATAAGTGTAAAGTGCTAAATAAGGCAAGAAGAATAATTTTGAAAAAAAGTTGATAAAACATGAACAAAGTATGACAAAAATAGCACAAAGTTGGTATGGGTAAAGGGTATTATACTGTGTAACGTTTTTAAATGTTCCAAGTGGGAAGTGAAAACATGAAATGAGAAGTGAGAAAGTATGAAATAAGAACTATCAAATGTTAAATGGGAAGTGTGAAATACAAAGTCTGATGTGTTGGATGTAAAACCAATAAACTTTGATATATTAAAGATAATGTTAGTTCTACAGCAACCATTAAAAAATAGCTAAGAAGCTGAAAAAAATATTCAATCGACAAAGAGAGAGGCAAGAACAAAACAACAAAATATACCAAAGAGAGGGGTGCCCGGGTGACTCAGTTGGTTCATCATCCGACTCGTGATCTTGGCTCAAGTCATGATCCCACATCAGGGGCCGAGCTGACAGCATGGAGCCTGCTTGAGATTCTCACTCTCCCTCTCTCTCTGCCTCTCTCCTCTCATGCATGCATTCTCTCAAAATAAAAAATAAACTTTAAAAAAATACCAAAGAAAAATGAAAAAAGTGCATAAAATGGTAGGTTCAAACTCAATCATATCAATGATATCAATGAACTAAACCCTCCAATTGAAGATATTATGTCTAAAACAAGAGAGGTAACAAATGTCTTTTTAAAGAGATTCACTTTAAGTGCAAAGACACAAATAGGCTGAAAGCAAAAACATGGAAAAAGTTAAACCATATAAATAGTAAGTATAAGAAACCTGTCATGGCTGTATTAGTATTAGGAAAAAGAGACTTCAAGATAAAGTCTTACAGAAGAAAGAACATACTGAGAAAGGACTAATTTATCAGAAGTAATAATTATAAGTCTTTATGTATATAATACCAGTTTCAAGTTTTAAGTTAAAGAAGTACAGAAAGAAAATGAAAAATTCTCAATTAGAAGGGGAGATTATAACACCCCTGTTTTCTTGCCCCTTTTCCAATTTCTAGAGGCTGCCTGCATTTTGGGATTCATGGATCTTTTCCATTTTGAAAACCAACAATTACATCATTCCAGTTTTCCTCCTCACATCTCTTCCGAATCTTTTCTAATCTCCTGCCTTATTCTCCCTGTTTAAGGGACTCTTCTGATTACATTGGGCTCACCCAGATAATCCAGGAAAATCTACATATTGTATAGTAATCTGATTAACAACCTTAATTCCCCCCTTACTACCCTAGCATAACCTATACACAGGTTCCAGGAATTAGGATATAAGCATTTTGAGGGGAAGGGGTAGAAAAAGGGGTATTATAGGCATATCTTGTTTTATTGAGCTTTGCTTTCTTGTGTTTCGCAGATAATGTTTTTTGTAAACAAAATTTAAGGTTTGTGGCAACCCTGCATCAAGCAATTCTATCAGCACCGTTTTCCAAAGAGCATTTACTTACTCTGTGTCTCTGTCCTGTCTCGGTAATTCTCGTAATTACCAATTTCAAACTTTTCATTATTATTGATAATGGTCTACAATTAGTGATTATAACCTGCTGAAAGTGCAAATTGTAGGTTTTTTTTTAGCAATAAAGTTTTTTATAGGTTTTTTTAATGTTTATTTTTGAGAAAGAGAAAGGGAAAGTGGTGGAGTGCAAGCTGGGGAGGGGCAGAGAGAGAAAGGGAGACAGAATCTGAAGCAGGTTCCAGGCTCTCAGCTGTCAGCACAGAGCCTGACGCTGGCCTCAAACTCACAAACTGGGAGATCATGACCTGAACCTAAGTTAGATGCTTAAGCGACCTAGCCATTCAGGCATTCCAGCAATAAAGTATTTTTTACTTAAGGAATGTAAATTTCTTAGACATAATGCTATTGTACACTTAATAGACTACAGTAGAATGTAAACATTACTTTTATATGCATAAGGAAAAAATCATTTGACTTGTTTTATTGTGATATTTGCTTTATTGGGGTGGTCTGAAACCAAGCCCACAATATTTCAGAGGTATGCCTATATACTGCCTATTATAATTAGTTTCTCAGAATTTCCTATTTCTTGATATTCCAGCCCCCACTAAAAAGAAATTAATGAAAACAAGATAATGTATTTTCCCCTAGTAGAATCTATTAGGTTATCTAATATTTTAATTGTTACAATACCATCCTGGAGATGTTAAATCCATGTCATCTAATTTAAATATCACCTTCATTTATTCAAATTGCCAGCTTTTCCTCTCTAGAGTCCTGCTTATTAGAGAATGCCTAGAAGACAACATTAGAAGTTCTTAATGAAGGTTAACACAGGCGATGAATATTAATACCTATTCTATTTTTGAGAACTCTATTCTATTCTTAGCATTTAAAAAGGTGGAAAAGAAATATCATGTACATTTTGGCACAAAGTCTGTACTGTTCACAATGGTTTTTTACTATAAATGGGCTTATTTGCGCATTCTTTCATTTTTCTCCTCCTGGTCTCATTTTCTCATTATCAACCCCTGCCTCCTTCTCTATACTACCATTGCAATGTTCTCCAAAAAGCAATTGCACAGTTAAATAATTAGAATAATTATTCTTCATTAACTGAACCTAGACATCATGTTTTCTTAGGAATTCTTGGCAGGCAGTTCACTAGTTAGGACTACAGCAGTAGCAGTGGGGACTACAGAAATCCTCATTCCATTGAACAGAGGCACACAGAGTTGTAGCTACTTGTCTAAAGTTGAGGCAATCTCCTACGAACCTTGTTCTAGAGATTTTTAAAAATTCCTTTGTATCTACTTTTTCAAGCAGAAGACAGAATTGTTTGCTTCTAGTCTGAATAAGCATATCTGGTGTTCTCTTCAGTAATATTTAATCATGAACATATTCTTGGGAAAGCTATTAATTGCCAGCTTATCATAGAAAACTTCTTAGACTACTACGTATGGCCTTAGTAGACAGAACCATGGTAGAAGTTAGTTTATCTCTAATTTCAACTCAAATGTTCCTTTTAAAACAAATGAAGCCATCTTGCTTAATAAATCCATATATATTTGTGAGATTTTCTAACTCCTGTACTCTGTTGAATATATTTATATAATAGATTTATATAATTGGAGATTTGCACGAAAGTGCAAGTAAAATTAAAAATGAATTGGCTCATTCATATTTTACCTTATTTCAATTAGCAAAAACAAATTTTAGACTTCTGTTGGGAGCCATTTTGGGCTCACAGGTTGAGACCCCTCCCTGTGTGGAAAAGGTGGTTGAAGCAGTTATGAGCTGGCTGGATATTGGTGTGATTTGTGTAAATGTTAGGCTCCTATTATGTAAATTCACTCACTCACAAGCAAAGGACAAGAATTGGGAATTCTGTCCTTGCTGACTGGTTGCACCTCCCTCATTGTAGTTGGAAGAATACGCTGAATGACTCCTGGCCTGTTTATAGATAATTAACATAGGCAGGCCTAGGTAACTTCCTGTTCTTTCCCCCTGCCTTAAATTTATATGCTAATTAACTTGAAAACAACTTGCCAGATTGAGGAAATCACAGCTTTACTGATAAAACACATTATTGTTCAAACTAGGCTTACTGATGAGATGTCACTCATTGCTGTAATGTAACTCCCTATTTTTAAATAAAGACACTGAGACTGGCAGGGCGGAGATGCCAGAATTGCCAGGGCTGCCTGCCTGGTCATCAGACTACATCTCACTCATGGCTCTCTCACTTCCTTTCGCCCGACCGTCCATCCTTTGGGGATCCCTAGATTCGCCGGAACTGGACCCCGGCAGACTTCTATCATATTCTTTAATTTTAAACACAGGGTTGACAAATTCACTAGATATTTAAATTCCTCCATTAAACCGATTAGGATTTCCAATGTTGAGTTTCTATACTAGCTGTTGGGAACACTTAGATGAACAAGTCTCAGCTACAGTAACAACACTGTGGGTGAATAGAGCACAATGCAGTAAGATCCCATGCAGTCTGGAAATTCATCTCTCTCTGCACTCCAGAATAGTAGATCAATGTGCCTACTCAAAGTTCCTCCTAACACAACATCTTCCCCAAACTCTCTCCTTTTAGTGTGTTCTATAACAGAAAATTGCGTTAACAGTCACCAACATGCTTAAACCAGAAACCTGGGGCTCATCTCTGCCTTTTTCTCCCTTCCAACATTGGTCAATCATCCTTGATTCTCTCTCCTAAACAGTTCCCTCATCTCATTGCCAGAACCACAGGCCAAACTACTGTCAACCCTTGTCCAGACTTCTGAAGCAGCATTAAAACTGGCCTCTCTGCATCTACTTTGATCTCCTCTGCACTCTCTACATACTCATAACTCAGCTCTTTGTAATTTTGTTTTCATTATCTGCCTTCCTAACTAGATTAGAAGGTCCATGAGGACCATGGAAGTCTGCAGGTCATGGTAATGCCAATGAATTTGCATCATACCTTGCAAAAAGTGGTGTGAATTAAATATGTTAAATAAAATGAAAGCTGTGGGAGCAGACACAAAATAGAGTAAGGGCTCTTCCAATAAAAACAACAGGAATAAAGACTTTCAGAGACCCAGCAATGCAATGTGCTCGGTTCAGCTATACTCAATTTTAATATGCAAGGCAAGGAGTACCTTACAGATGTGCATAGAATGTAGTCATGAACTTTAAACACAGGCATTCAACTAAAGGGTTATAAGTAGGAAGATAAAAGTATGGTCGCATTTGCATTTTAGTAAAAAATAGCAACAGAGAGAGGATTGGTCTAAAGGTATGTTAGAGAGCCTTGAATTGCAAATGACTGAATTGCAGCTTGAATAAACTCAAATAAAAAGGGAGATTATAAGGATATTGGAATTTCTCATGGGAATCAGAAACAGGAAAATTTTGGGGTTATAAGTACCCTGTAGGAAAAACCGAACTTTCCCCCTAAGGTCAGAAGGAAGACAAGGATAACCAGTCTTACCACTTTTATTCAACATAGCACTGGAAGTCCTAGCCACAGCAATCAAACAACAAAAAGAAAAGGCATCCAAATTGGCAAGGAGGAAATTAAACTCTATTTGCAGAGGGCTTCATACTATATATAGAAAATGCAAAATAGTACACACACACACATACTAGAACTGATAAATTTAGTAAAATTGCAGGATACAAAATCAATGTACAGAAACATGTTGCATTTTTATACACTAATAGTGAAACAGTAGAAATAGAAATTAAGAAAACAATCCCAGGGGTGCTGGGGTGGCTCAGTTGGTTAAGCGTCAGACTCTTAAATTCAGCTCAGATCATGATTACAGGGTTATGGGATTGAGCCTTATGTCAGGCTCCACACTGACTTTGGAGCCTGCTCAAGATGCTCTCTCTCTGTCCCTCCCTCCCCCACTCCCCACGGCCACCAGCGCACTCTCAAAAAAAAAAAAAAAAAAATTCAATCTGACTTACAATTATACTGAAAACAGTAAGACACCTAGGAATAAACCTAACCAAAGAGGTTAAAGACTTGTACTCTAAAAACTAGAAAATGTTGATAAAAGAAATTGAAGATGACACAAGGAAATGGAGACATTCCATGCTCATGGATTAGAAGAACAAAAAAATTGTCAAAATGTCTATACTACCGAAAACAATCTATACAGTTAATGCAATCCCTAAAAAAATACCAAAAGCATTTTTCACAGAGCTAGAACAAACAGTGCTAAAGTTTGTATGGAACCACAAAGGACCTCAAACAGCCAAAAAAAAAAAAAAGCCAAGCTGGAGGTATCAATTCCAGACTTCAAATTACATTACAAAACTGTAGTGATCAACACAGTATGGTCCTGGCACATACATAGGCATATAGCTCAATGGAACAGAATAGAAAACCCAGAAATAAATCCACAATTATATGGTCAATTAATCTTTGACCAAGCAGGAAAGAATATCCAATGAGAAAAAAAAAAACCAGTGTCTTCAACAAATGGTGTTGGGAAAACTGGTCAGCTACATGCAAAAGAATGAAACCGGACCACTTTCTTACACCATACACAAAAATTAAAAATGGATGAAAGTCGTAATTATAAGACTGAAACCATAAAAATCCTAGAAGAGAGCACAGACAGAAATCTCTGACATCGGCCATACCAAACTCTTTCTAGATAGGTCTCCTGAGAACAGGGAAATGAAAGCAAAAATAAACTATTGGGACTACATCAAAATAAAAAGCTTTTGCACAGCAAAGGAAACAATCAATAAAACCAAAAGGCCACCTACTGAATGGGAGAAAATATTTGCAAATGACTTATCTGAAAAAGGGTTAGTATCCAAAAAATATAAAGAACTTACAAAAACTCAATTAAAAACTGGGCAGAAGACATGAACAGACATTTCTCCAAAGACAACATATGGTCAACAGATGCATGAAAAGATGCTCAACATCACTTGGCATCATGGACATGCAAATTGAAACTACCAGGAGATATCAACTCACCCCTGTTGGAATGGCAAAAGTAAGTAACACAAGAAAACATAAGTTTTGGCAAGGATATAGAGAAAGGGAAATATCTTGCACTATTGGTAGGAATGCAAACTTGTATATCCCCTCTGGAGAACAGTACGGAGTTTCCTCAAAAAGTTAAAAACAGAACTACCCTATAATCCAGTAATCGTACTACTAGATATTCGTCCCCCAAAATACCGAAACACGAATTCAAAGGGATACATGTACTCCTATGTTTATAGCAGCATTATTGGCAACAAATTAATTATGGAAGCCGCCCAAATATTCAATCAATAGATGAATGGATAAAGATGATCTGGTACATGTATACAATGGGATACTACTCAGCCATAGAAAAAAATGAATCATGCCATTTCCCACAATACGAATGGAGGAAGAGAATATCATGATAAGTAAAGTAAGTCAGAGAAATACAAATACCATGTGATTTCACTCACATGTGGAAGTTGAGAAACAAATGAGCAAAGGGGGAAAAAAATAAGAGACAAATGAAGAAACAGACTCTTAACTGTAGGGAACAAACTGATGGTTACCAGAGGGGAGGTGGGCAGGGGAACGGGTGAAATAGGTGATAGAGATTAAGGAGTACACTTTTGGTGATGGGCACTGGGTGATGTATGGAATTGTTGGATCACTGTATTGAATAACTGAAACTAATACTGTATTTAACTATGCTGAAATTAAGAGCTTAATTAGAGAAAGACAAATATCATATGACTTCACTCATATGAGGACTTTAAGATACAAAGCGGATGAACATAAGGGAAGGGGAGCAAACAAATAAAACAGGGAGGGGGACAAAAACAGAGACTCTTAAATATGGAGAACAAACAGGGTTACAGGAGCGCTTGTAGGAGGTGGGGATGAGTTAAATAGGTAAGAGGCATTAACAAATCTACTCTTGAAATCATTGTTGCACTGTATGCTAACTAACTTGGATGTAAATTTTTAAAAAATAAAAATAAAGGTGAATGACATAAAAAAATAAGAGCTTAATGATAAATATAAAAAGGATACCCTGAAATCTAGATTGTGTTCAAGTCCTGCTTTGTATATCAACTTTAAGGATAATATATACTTTATGCTACTAATATCTATCTCATCAGGTCATTCATCAAGGGCAAGATATTGATAACGCACTTTAATATTATAAAGAGAATCTAAATGAATAACACTGTAGGAAACTAAATAATTTTTAAGAAGTTCGTTTGTACCATTATACTACAATGAAAGGGTTTCTAAGCAGCCCACAGCATCACAAAAATGTTCAAGATACTGTTCTGGTAAAAAGTATATGATCTAAGAGTTACTAAAAGAAGAAAAATGTAATAGGTAAAGAACCAAAGATAGGCTTTGTCTCACAATTTTGCCTGGAACTACCCCTGCCCCTTTATTTTTTTTTTTTTAGGTGAAAACCTACATTCCTTCTAAAGTCAGTGACAAGATAAAGACTACTTCATTTTTTTTTTTTAAGATTTTAAGTAATTTCTATACTGAATGCAGGCTCAAACTTATGACCCTAAAATCAAGAGTCGCATGTTTTACCAACTGAGCCAGTCAAATGCCTAAACTATTTCAAATCTTTACAGGCAAAACATATCCTGTAAATTCTACTGCTTAAATATTTAATACATCTGTCTAAAAATCTATTTCAATAATAAATTTAAGTGGCCATAATTGCTACTGTAATACAGTAGCAGATTTGTTAGTCTTTTTTCACCCATTGTCCCCGTCTGACTTACTAGTCATTGAGACTTATCATTTAAGCCAATTATGATTTCTTCCTGGTTTCAGAACCATTATAAGCAATCAACACTTGAAAGATTAAAGACTTACGGAAATAATACTGAGCAAAGGTTTGTATTATTTAGCTACTACCATGCAAGAGCTAATTTTCAGGTAGGAAAAGAAACTCGACCAAGAGAATGTTTTTGGCAGCTTGTGTAGAGATTACTCAAGAGGACACCTAAATGAGATGTTGCAATTGTTTCTACATGTAGTTTGTCATTAAACAGAAGTGATAGAGGTTATTGCAAAAGAAGAGATAAAGTTATTTTTTTAAGTGAAAGAACAGGCTGATCTTAAACTCTGTGGCAAATTTAATAGGAAACAATATAGTCTATCTTTGAATGAGTCAATCAAAAGATGACTGAAATACTGTTAAATAAAAAACTATAATAACGTATGTTGTGTTATCTTAATGGAACTGACCAGTTATTGAGGTCTAGGTGTCTGTTATTTTTAAACTCTTTGGCCCTTGTTCAGAGTGGACTTCCAAATAATTGACAGTAAGGCTAAAACATTTTTAGATTAACTTACAAAATAAACTAGTAGTTTAGCCAAAGGAAAAGTTTAGAAGATTTTGAGTAGCCAGAAAATTCATGTTTGAACAGTATAGAGTTGGTTCTTGAACAGCAAGACTATCTTTCCATCTGGTTTCTAGCAAGGTTTGTAGTATCTTTAAATCTTCTTTACCACATGGATGTCCATTGGCCTTCTAGCAGTAACTAAACCAGATTAAAGCAGAGATCTTTTTCCAAATAATAGGACTCCATTTTCTGAACCTAAAACCTACTGTTTTCAATATAGATGGAGGATAGGACTAAAAATGTGACTGCTTAGTGCAGTTTACCAAGATTTGGATGGAATCTGCCCATGTAAGTAATTCTTAGCTACTAAATGGTTATTGAAATTCTAAGTTACTGGTCTGTGATGGTCCTGAAGCTCAGATACAGGGTTGCCTTTAAAATATTCTGCTGAGTTCTAGGTAATTCTAGGCCTAATTAGTTGCATTTTGGAGAGCCTTGCCAGCAAAGAAATTGGACAATAGCTAGAATAAGAGTAATAGCTGATGTAAACAACAGTAATAGAGGACATTAATGTTATCATGGGTTTGAGGGCACGATAAACTCTGTACTTGGATTATCTTCATTAAGCTCACAACATTCTTGTGACAAAGGTACTAAGAGTTATCACCACTTTGCATAGGAGAAAAAAATAAGGCTTAGACAAAACTTCCCAAGGCTACAGGGCTAATAAGAGCTGAGGGAGAATTTGATTTCAGAGCTTGTGTACCCAACCCTCACCTGACTCAGTTTCCTGAAAAGAGGGCTCCTCCAAGACCCCAGCACTGACCTGATTCCAATGATGGGATGAATGAGAATTATGGCTTTCTGGGTAATTTACAAAACCTATCTGGGTCTTGGTTCCCTCTTCTGCATTCTACAAGGCCACTGTGAACTCTCAAGTTATACTATCCCCAAACATATTGTAGAATATTGGTAGAAAGAACTTTAAATTAGCTCTAGGGAGTCCAAAAGTTGCAACTTTTGTGATTTGGGGTATTTACCACCACGATCGCCACCACCTAGTTATTTGCCTCACTTCAAGGGTTATTTTTAATATGTAGATCATGCTTTAAAAAGTGTAATTATAGTACATGAAGTACTATCCCACCATATTCAATAAAATTTTATAACATTAAAATTATGGAATTGGTGATAAACTGGCTTCTCATTCTCTCCCTGCCCTCTTAGGACTTAAAAACAACTAGTCTGCAATATTTTAAGGATAATCCTTAATTGTAGTAAATTTAAAGACAGACCAAAAGAGAGAAGCCTCCAGGTGTCCATTTATACACGAGAAGGGTAAGGATGGTCCAAAACTCCATAACTAAGGGGGCAGGTGGGAAATGTGCCCATTAATATATTAAGTAAATTTTAGTAAAAAGCAGCGCTGGGGGGGGGGGGATTCTATATATACCCTGACTCTTGCAGTTTGACAAAGTTAATGATTAAAATCTCCTACATTTTCCCCCCAGGGTGTCTATTTGTCTTGACTGACATTATTTTATCTCTTGTGGTCCAAGTATGACTGCCCTTGCTTCTGTGTAGAGATTAATAATTGATTAGTTCCTAGTCAGGAATCTTAGTAAAAGGGAATTGGTTACTTTGGGCTGTCACTTTTACTGGGTAACAAACAGGAGACGGGGTGCTGTAAGATTCACCGGCAGAACAATGAAGAGGGTCCTGATTCTTCTGCTTGCTGTAGCATCTGTGCATGCTCTAGAAAGAGGTAAGGCTTCCAGTGGTGTGATCATTTATAAAACCTCTTATTCGTCTGATTTTCCATTACCCTTTGAAAAGTAAAGAACAGAGAGTTGGTAAACATGTTGAAGAGAAAGGATAGAATAAGACAGGCACTAATCTGACCTAAAATGTGGCATATAGCATTTAATTGAAATAGATAAGAAATCAAAAATCTCCTGTAAGAAAATTGAAGAGATAATTATCCTTCTTTGCATTTTGAAAGCCAAGATCTGGAGAGAATTGCTTGAAATTAGAAATTTAGTGGTTAAAAGATAATGCAAACAGACGCTGTGGTCCATTACTGAGCATCCCCCCTGCCCCCCGATATCAAAGATTTATGGTCCTTGAGAGCATAATACATTCTATCAATGATGCATGAAGTCAGCAAAGATCCTAGATCCTCTTTAAGGAATTCTGTGTATGTGTAATATTTGAAAGTGCATTTAGTTTCTAAAACATCCCACACGGAGGAATTTAATATAGCTTAATTATCTTGATAACCATGTTTTATATTTTTCACTAATATTGTTTAAATGGGAGGGGCCCCTGAGTGGCTCTGTCAGCTAAGCATCTGACTCTTGCTATAGGCGAAGGTCATGATCTTCTCAATTTGTGAGATCCAGCCCTGCATGGGGCTCTGCGCTGAGATTCTCTCTCCCCCCCCCACTCTCTCTCTGCTCCCCTCCCCCAATTGCTAGCTCTCTCAAAATAATATCAAAAAATTTTAAATATTCTTCAAATGGGGTCACATCTTTGAGAGATATTTAAAAATATTTTTAAGTGATAGAAGCTGAATAGAAGCATACAACTTCATGAAAAGTTCCCAAGCTTCACATTCACAATCCACTCCAATTTCTTTCTCTGGCAAATTCTTTAATCCTTATAAGAAAACCTGCATTCATCTTGCTTTGGAAAAGCGAAACTTACATTTAGGGCTGTCAGTGAACAGCCTCACCCAAATCATGTGGTAGTATTCATATTAACAACTTATCTAACCCATAGAATAAGATGTATATCCCAGAAATTACCAGCTACTATGACATGAATAACTTTGTTCCTCTTCTCTATACATTCACGTTTCCTTGATCTTTTATCATTCAACTTATTTTACGAGTTCCTCATTTATAGATTTTTTTTAATGTTTATTTTTGAGAGTGAGAGAGAAGGAGAGAGGGGGGGAGAGAGAGAGAGAGAGAGAGAGAGACAGACAGACAGACAGACAGACATAGAATCTGATGCAGTCTCCAGGCTCTGAGCTGTCAGCATAGAGCCCCACATGGGACTTGAACTCACAAGCCATGGGATCATGACCTGAGTTGAAGTCAGACGCTTAACTGAGTCACGCAGGCACCCCTCATTTATAGATTCTTAAGTAAGCTATGGATTCTATGCTCAACTACAAAGTCTGAGATATGATGGGGTATAAATTGTGTCCTTTATAAGAGCTCGAAATAGGCCAAGTCCCAGGAAACCCTGAAAACTTACTCCTTTGCTTATGGTTTCCCTGGGGCATATATGAACCTGAAACACTCTACTGAACTAGGTTCACATCAAGATCTTCAAAACACAGAAGATCTAGTAATGGCTAGGTGCTGGGATTGTATGTGGATGCCCTAGCATGGGGCAGGGGTCATCGTTTTGGACTGCTGACTCTAAGTTTATATTGACTCCCCCACAAATGATCACAAACATCCTCTGGAAAACAGTATCCTGCAACCTCTATTTTGACCCTCAGCACTCTCTCAGGGTCTGATGAAATGGATGCTGAAAACTTCAATTAAGCTTCCTTGAAGGTCTGAACTTCACAATGAACTTCAGTCAGATTACTTAGGTTTCAAAGGTCAGATAATAACCCCTGAAACATAAAAAACACTTATAAGTAATAAATGTCCAACATGTGGGAACAGTAGTCCTAACCCATGAGTCTTCCATAATACTTGAGCATGACCCAAATGACCCAGTCAGTGATTTACCTGAGAGCTATGCATGCTGTCTTCTGGCAGAAAGTTACAAAGTACACAGATCAAAGAAATTAAGAGGAGGCTTGGATGGTAGGGAATGGGTATGCATTGCAGTTCTCTCTGCCCGTTATAGCTCTAGAGAGCTGACCAACAATCCACGGCATGTATCTAGAACACCTTTTTCCAATGTGTATTGCATTCAAGACTCGTCCTGGGAAGTTTTATGGCCAAACACATATACAACATAAGCCATACATTAGTCTTTCTTCGTTGGTCTACAATCCATGTCTTTGTTACCCTAAGATTCCAGGAGACATACAAGAAAGAAACCTTACTTTACCCAGTTTCCCAAAGACATGAGCTCTTTCCTAAAATGCCTAGACCCCATGGAACTATTCTTTGGGAACCTCAGATTTAAGATAGTTACTGCTACAACCCAACATGAATATGGACTCCAGTCAGGCCAGGCCTCTCCTATCAAACAGCACTGGAGATTTAGTGCCCAAGCCCTTGGGTATATCTCGGGGGAGAGGGGCTTACCGAATATGCCAAATCTGGATGGGATCATAAGAAAACCTCCACTTCGGCTACCCCATGAGAGGCAAGAAGTATGTGTATGCCAATTGCCTCTCCACTCAACTTCTTTCCTCAGGACTGAAATCTAAAATCTATCTCTCCTTCACAAGAAAGCAACAGGGAGGCTGATACAGCTACACAATCACTAACGAAATAATGCTACAGGAAATCAGCCTCTGCATTTTATAGGAGCTGTTGGCAAGAGTAGGATCTTCATTACAAACATTCTCCTTTTTGCTTGACACATCTCATTCTCAGCATATGTACTATTGCTAGACAGGATATCAAATAGCAAGAAGAAAGCAAGTTCTTTGGGTTGGTGGGGGAGCTGCATTTTTCCTTCTCCCGCTTGCCTGTCAGAACAGCCCTAGGCAACGTGTGTTATCCCAATCTCCCAAATCACCACTGAATCATGGTTTCTCTTTTCCATAAGCTGCTCCTTCATCAGATGCTATATTAAAAACAAATTGTTCCAAGTCTAATTCAGGAGCATAGCTGTACAGAATGCCAGAGAAGTAATTTAGGATAAGTAGATATCTTCTCTATTTTCTCAGTTTTTGTATTCTCTCTGGAAAACCTACATAAATGGTTATTGAGGACGTGACCCAGGATAAGAGGTCTACATGATGTAAAGAAGACAGGCATGCAAAGATCTAGAAATGATTCAAAGTGAAGGAAGGGAGATATAAAAGTCCTAGGAACAAGCATGGCCTGATTTAAGTTCATGGAGCAGCCAGAGAAGAAGCACAAAAGAGGCTTAGCTATGAGGGAAAAGGAGGAGGAGATGAAGTAAGAGAGGTAGCTAACCTCAGCACAAAGACACTGTTAACTTCCCTGGAAATTAACAGCAATGTTACACTCCACTGTTGTAAGGTACAAAGCCAGGTATGCACTCACCACCATATGGCTACAATAGGGAAAAGTATGCATGCTTTAAGCAGCCATGAGATTACTATAGGAGGAAGAGAAGAATTTTTTTTAAACGTTTATTCATTTTTGAGAGAGAGAGAGAGAGACAGCATAAGTGGGGTAGGGACAGAGATGGGGGTAGACAGAGAATCCAAAACAGTGTCTGAGAGGACCTCGGGGAGCCCAGTGCAGGGTTGGAACTCATGAACTGAACCATGAGATCATGATCTTAGCCAAAGTAGGACGCTCAGCCAACTGAGCCACCCAGGTGCCTCAAGAGATGAAGAATCCTTAAGAGGCATTGATTATGCTTCTCTCTGGGTATCTATGGACAGTTAACCTGTTTTTTTCTGCTCACCGCTATCCTGGCTCTGTTTTTGCCCAGTTCACTCTGCTTCAGCCACACTGACTTCCACACTATCCCACACGCTATGTGCTCTGAACTTAAAGAGCTTGCCCTAGTTCCCCCTCCTCTTAGAACACTGGTCCACCTGACATCCACATGACTCCTTTCCTCACCTCCTTCATGTGTCTGTTCCAAGTTCATGTACAGAAGAGGCTTCCCTGACCAACCTATCTCAAATAGCATTTATTCCATTTTTCCTTATCCCGTTATCTTAATTTTTCTTTTCAGTACTCATCACCTTACCTGATTACCAGCTATTTATTATAACAAATGTAAAATGTAGAACCTAAGCTCCATAAAATCAGGCGGTTTATTTTTGTTCCTTGTGTAAATCCAACTTTTATAGTACTACCTGACGTGTAACATGTGTTCAAAATTTTTGTGTAATATCAGAAAGTTATAATTGTTAGGTAGTTTTGATTATTTAAGAAAAATTAAATGTCAACTAGGACACATAATAGATATCCTGGAAGTAGTAAACTGTAAAATTATAAAAATAAGATTTATGAAGTATCCACCGTGAAACATTACTATTAGAGTCTATGCACTAAATATAGCCAATATTCATAATGTGCCAGCATATTCAAAATCTTTTGAATAAATTTATTTCATCTTTACAACACTCTGATCAACTCAGTACTATTATCCGCACTTTAAAAGTGAGAAAGGGGCGCCTGGGCGGTTCAGTTGGTTAAGCGGCCGACTTCAGCTCAGGTCATGATCTCACGGTCTGAGTTTGAGCCCCGCTTTGGGCTCTGTGCTGGCAGCTCAGAGCCTGGAGCCTGCTTCAGATTCTTTATCTCCCTCTCTCTCTGCCCTTCCCCTGCTCATACTGTCTCTATGTCTCTCAAAAATAAATAAACGTTAAAAAAAAAAAGTGAGAGAAATTACAGGAGAGAGGGGTTAAGTAGTTTACCCAAGGAAACTAAGGTACTAAGTGGTAGAATCAGAATTTTACATAGATTAGTTAGGTTTACAAAGACAATGCTCGAAATCATGGCTTTGCTGCATCTCATGGGACAGATATCTGAACAATCTCTCACTAATCTAAGAATAAGAGAAAAAAAACAATTCATTAGCACCAGTTTAGGGGAAATTAAGTCAAATTCACCCTGCCTACTATGGTCATCTATAACTGATCCAAACTCTAGTTCATCCATACTCCATAGAACTGGCTGTCTTCTAACTTCCCTGTTTTCCCAGTATCATCACCTTGGAATTGCTTCAAGTCCAATCCCATTGAGACTTGATTTTTATTGTTTTCATTTTTGTTATCTATATTCAATCATTTCTACATTCTACCAATTTCAGCCCTGAAATAGATCAGCCTTATACAGAGCATTCTACTATAGAAACCTCCTCCGTATTCTCTTTTGCCTCTCTCCTTTACCTCCTACATGTATCTAAGCTCAAGGCCTGTGAACACTACCTCTCATATCTACTACATTTCCATATATGGTCTTCGTCTAGGCCCTTGTTCCCCCTTCAAGTGGCTATCCCTACTTCCCATCTCTTCTCCATTTGATTCATGTTAGAATATAATACACAACCTGACAATCTGGTAACTGGAGTCCAAAAAATGAATTACATAAAAGTCAGGACCACTACTGAGAGATTAATGATGAGTTGGAGCTTGTACAGCCAGCGGGTAGGATTTCAAGAATCAGGCTATCAAATACAAATCCACCCCAATTCTAATCTGTTTAAAGCCAGCTAATGGTAAGTACAACTTCAGGCTGAAATAGGAATGAGCAAATGATAGGCAGAAATGAGAGCCCTCGGGGGCACCTGGGTGGCTCAGTTGGTTAGGCGGCCGACTTCGGCTCAGGTCATGATCTCATGGTCTGTGAGTTCGAGCCCCAGATCGGGCTCTGTGCTGGCGGCTCAGAGCCTGGAGCCTGCTTCAGATTCTGTATCTCCTTCTCTCTGCCCTTCCCCTGCTCATGCTCTGTCTCTATCTCTATGTCTCTCAAAAATAAACAAACATTAAAAAAAAAAAAAAAAAGAATGAGAGCCCTCTAAAAATGTCTCAATCCTAAGGTCCAGAACCTGTGAATAAGGGTAGGTTACATCACAAAATAGAATCAAGGTTGCAGATGGAAAAAAGGTTGCTAATCAGTTGACCTTCAGATAGAAAAATTATGCCAGATTATCTGGGTGGGGTCAATGTAATCACGAGGTGCTATAAGGTAGAGGAGAAGCTGAAGAGAGTCAGAGAAAGGTGTGACTAAGGAAAAAAATGCAAAATTGCTAGCTTTGAAGATGGATAGGAGGGCCTGGAAATGTCAACTGCCTCTAGAAGCTGCAGTAGAAAGGAAACAGATGACCTCCTTGAACCTCCAGGAAAAACATAGTCCTGCTGACATTTTGAATTTAGCCCAATGAGACCTTGGTCAGACTACCCAACAGAACTATAAGGTAGTAAATTTGTGTTGATTAAACCACTAAATTTGTGGTAATTTGTTACAGTAGCAATAGAAATCTAGTATAGTAGGTTTCTGGGTCCTGTGACAAGTTGAGACTTCCCAGAGAAAAGAACAACTGAGCCAAGGCATCCCACTGTTGACAAGCTAAGATTTTATTTGCCAGATCCAGTGAGAGCTGGCCAGGAGAGGACTGGGGTGCATGTTGACTCATTTCCCTGCTTTCTCAGAGTTTTCTATTTTACCCTCTCTTCCATATTCTTCTTACCAGAAAGTAGTTTAACCTACCTCCTGCAAGGAAGACTGGAGCAAATCACATAATATCTGTATTGCCAGAGTATAGAATATCTGATAATATAAATCATTGGATTTTGCTGTGAAAAGTTGAATTTTGCTATAAAAATTTGCTAACACTGAGTGTTTACCACATTAGGCAGGAGAGGTGCTAAGCATTTTTCCATAGATTAACATATTTCATAGACCAACCTTATGAAAAAGATTGTATTGATTACCTTAAGTCCAAGATTACTCTTCCTTGAATTCCCCTACAGGAATAGATTTCAATGGACACCCCATGCCTTAAAATTAAAACTTTGGATATCAAGCCTGTGTTTAAGTCTCATACTTCAGTTTTCTTATTGGACTATTAATTTTCCAAGTAGGATTTACTATTTTCTAACTTCATATATCACTTCAAGTTGTTCCTTCTGCGCAAAATACGTCTCCCAATTCATTTACTCCTGTTAAAATCCTGCCTATTATTAATGGTCCACTTCAAGTAATAGTTCCTTTCATGAGGTTTTCTAAAAGCCTTCCTTCCAATCTCAAGTTTCATAATGCTTTGTTTCAATCTCCTCTATGGCAATGATCACTACTGGTGTTACATGCTTAGCTCTACAACCAGACTTCAGTTCCTTAAGTATTGGGGTCTTCTGAGTTTTTGCATAGCATCTTTTTATTCCTGCATTGCTTTAAAAAACTAAGTCATACAATGCATTCTAAATTTCCAAGTCAAGATGTAGGACAGATCACCCTCATGCATCCCAAAGTTGGGAGAAAGAAACGCTCCCTGATCTTCACCCCTGCAAAAGCATTTGTAGATGACAAGGCGCCCAATCTATAAAGGGAAGGGGCAGTGAAAGGAGATGGAGGAAGAATGCCCTCCTTTGAGATTTTGGTGGGACCAGCTACAGTAGATTCATGGATATTAAGTGTGAGTGAGTCTATGAGGCCACCCTCTACTGCAACTGTAGTTTCTGGACAACTGACTACCCTTTATCTCCTACTGTTTAATTTTCAAAGCCTAAAATTAAGCTTTATTTGTTCTGATGATATCCCAAGAAGGACATTTCATTTCCTCTAAATTGTTTAATCTATAGATATCATGTAGAGTTCTAGGTTTAGTATTAGAAGGATTGAATTTCTTTCTATGGACTCAAACTCAGAAAAGGGCATGCGGGCCTATAATCATTATCAATGTGAAAGATCAGTTCAATGCTTTACAATTTAAAAAAGCAATAGAAACAATAACCAAAAAAAGCCTGAAAAATGAGATCAAGTATTAATTTGCTACTTCTTCATTAACAGGGATTCTAGCAATAAATCAGCAATTTTTTTGTCTCCAAGAATTAGAGAATCTTCCTAAATCAGTCCGGCAAGTTTCAATTTCTCAAGTAAAACCACTACTCCGAAAGCAATACCTAGTCTGACTCATTTGAATAAACACTACAAATTTCTAAGTTCACACTCACACACACCCCCAAATATATGGATCATTATATTTTTTGACATCGATGAGTCTATCAGGGCATGATGGAAATGAAAATGCCAAAGGAATAAAATTAAAACAATATGTAATGCCCCCCTAGAGCTCTGAAAACCTAGGAGTCTCCAAAACAAAAAAGGAAAATAGCAACATTAATACAGTTCCTAGCATCCTATATAAGCATTTATTCAGTTCAATGTTATTTATGGTACAGTCATCGCTCCTGGTATACAAATGGCTTTTATAAGGGACCACAGATTTGTTTTTAGAGAAATATTCCAGCAGTACAGTAGTTAAAGCATTCAAAATACATTTTTTTTTAGCAGAGTTTGTACCAAGACATTAGTATCTTGGTCTATCCCCACTAGATTGAAAATTCCATAAGGGCAGAAATAGGTCTATTTTTCTCTCCATCATATATTCAGTACTGAATCCAATACCTGGTACAGAGTAGGCCTTCAAAACATCTGTTGCATGTATGAATACTGTTAGCTCTGTTGAAAGAGAGGAGGTACATAAAGCAATAAAAAGTTTCCTGAAAATAAATCAAGTTTTTAGAAGCCTAGGTAGAATTAGACACAACTTACCAGAATATTTCACAATATAGATAGAAATGGGACAGGCTATTGCAAAAAGCAAAAATTCCATTAATGAAATTTGTAAACATTCAGTGCCTAGGGGTCACTTGATGTGAAAGTGATTTCACCAGAGTCACTGAGATTATGCCAATATTTACTGGGGCCGTATCAAAGTCCAGACTGCCTTCTTTATAATCACATGGAACATTCAAGAACAGGCTATGTCATTTACCATTCATTCTGGGTAGGATTTAATTACACGAATCAAAGTGAGTTCAACTGGTATGAATCATTTAGCAGCACTCCCTTGAGTGAGGAATCAATTTGCAATAATCATATTGCAAATTAACTTCAGCATTTGTTTTTTCAGACCATGAGAAAATGATTAACATATCTGCTTAGGCTTATAAGCTGTTGGTTTTCTCTGTGGATAAATGAATAAATCAATGATTTTTATCAGAAACATATTTTGAGTAGTCTACTTGAAAGATACATGGTACAAGAGCTTCCTCTACAGGTTATTTTTTTAAGAGCTTTTAACACTCATCTTAATTCTAAACTTTCTCAGTTGACTCTTTTGAGCTGACTTCCTTGCTTCTTTTAATACCAAGGTTGAATTTCCAGGAAAAATGGTTCCAAAACCATTTTAAATCTATGCAGTTGATCTAATTTACTCTACTTTTTTTTTGCATTATTATTTTGCATTTTTTAATTGTTAAATTTTATTCAAATCCAAGTTACTTAACATACAGTATACATTGGTTTCCGGAATAGAATTTAGTGATTCATCACTCACATATAACACCCAGTGCTCATCCCAATAAGTGCACTCCTTAATGCCCATCACCCATTTAGCCCATCTCCCACCCAATACTCCTTCAGCAACCCTCAGTTTGTTCTCTGTATTTAAGTGTCTCTTATGGTTTGCTTCCCTCTTTTATTTTTCCTTCCCTTCTGTTCATGTTTTGTTTCTTAAATTCCATACATGAGTGAAATCATGATATTTATCTTTCTCTTATTTTGCTTAGTAACTAACACCTGTGGATTCTCATGCATTTCAGTACAATCATCAGATGATTTAACTAAAGCTATTTAATGGGATATTCTGTAGTGTCTGGTTATACTACATTCACATGTAGTCACATTCCCATAATGCACTGAGTGAAACTTCTTTTTTGGTGAAGTGAGAAATTGGAATCTGGAAGGCCAGAAACAAATTATTTCTTTAAATGTTCATCAGAGGTACACCATTTGCATACAGGCTCTCACTTTGCGTGTTTGATGGTTCATCACGTATCAACGAAAATGACCTCTGTATTTTTATACAGAACACTTATTAAAGTTCTTCTGAATTAAAAAGAGAAAAGTTCTTATCAGAGCTATTTTTTTGTGGTTCAAAAAACCGTAAGCTGGGGGGGGGGGTGTGGGGGGAGATTTTATTTAATTTCTTAACTATTTCTAAAAGAAATTATTTTGTAATCCTTTGGATGTGATCTTATAGATCACAAGGATATAATGTACTAAATTCAGGAATCTTTAATACATATGGTTATTTAAATTCCATCTGATTATTTCCAGGAAACACAAACTCACCTCTTCAAAAAGTTATTCATCATTTCTATTATTAGTCATGGCTATAATAAAGTTCTCACACATTGAACTAAAATGTACCATCAGTGTTTCCTAGTTCTACCTTAGGAACAACATAAATCAACTCTGTGGACATCCTAATAGTAGATCCTTCGTTATAGGACAGATATCCCCTAAATTCTTTCCCCCAGGCCCTAATCATCAGTCTCATTGAATACCATTAATGATTAATGGATGTTTTCAGCCTTATTTTCACCTTTTGAAATGGGAAGAGTATCTGACCTTGCAAGCTAGTCAACACATTTGAGAAAATGTACTAGATGTAAAGGTTCTCAGCTGTAACAAGTTCACTGCAAGTGGCTTTTTATACTCCGTTGACGGTTAACTATATCAATCCTACTGTCTTGTCCTGGTTTCCAAGATAATGTGAGATTTGAACAGTTTCTTTCCCACTCTGTCATTTTGATGGTATTCATAATAAAGGGCTGACTCAAAGTGCTGCTTAAGAATATCTCGATCCCCAATTCTGACTCTTCCCACTGCAGTAATATACTTTGAATATCTGAAAGATATAGTGGGCAACAGCTTCCTCTACAGGAGGTTTTTTGCCATCAAATGTAACAAATCCTAAAAAGATTCTTTTCAAAAGAAAAAAAAAATTCTCCCCAGTCTATATCCACGCACCACCACCTCCACAGCAAACCATGGAAAACCAATTTCTACCCTGGCTTCCTTATGTTGATGCTTTCAAAGCTCTAACTGTGAGAGGCAGAGGCATGTGGGAGGGTAAAGGGCAGGACAGAAGTTGCCATTGTATCACCTGAGAGGAGTTTCTCAATATTTACAATCCAGGAGAAAAAGTTGCTAACCCTTAACACACTTAAAAACTGGGCAGTTTAGGGGCACCTGGAAACTCATAGAACTCAGTCAGTTAAGCGTCTGACTTCAGCTCAGGCCATGATCTCATGGTTTGTGAGTTTGAGCCCCAAGTCGGGCTCTGTGCTGACAGTTCAGAGCCTGGAGCCTGCTTCAGATTCTGTGTCTCCCTCTCTCTCTGCCCCTCCCTTGCACTGTCTTTCTCTCTTTCAAAAATAAGTATTTAAAACAAAACAAAAAAACTGGGCAGTTCATGTACTTTCTACATTTCTTTCCAAATGATGTATCATTAAATGTTGACGGTTTCCTAGACTTACTTGCATAAATGAGTCAGGGAATGACACCATGGACCACTTCCACACATCCACCTTATTGTATTATGTAGAAGAGACATCGAACAAGTGGGTCTTAATCAGTAAAGAGCTCCTCTCCTCCTGTGGGAACTAGCTCTCCCCAACCACTTGAGTGGAGCAGACAGTAGGTTCACTTGACTTTTCTATTCACCTAAAGAGGTCCTCTGATTCTTTTGAACCTCAAAACTACTACCTCATAAAAGTCATGGGAAAGGCTGGCTTAATAGTCAAATATTTGTAAGTTTTTTTTGAAGTTGAAACTACTTCCCCGATATCAGGCCTGTTTCAGTCCTTTTGCCTATGGTGGCAACAAGAGACATGTACACTTTCTTCTCTGCCTGTTCTATTTCCTATGCTCTCTAGACTGCTTTTACCTCTTCCAAGGTTAACAGGAAGGGAGAAACTAGCAGGAGAGGCAAGCAACAGAAGCATTAATTCAATGGACAGTTTTGTGAGCTGGTGTTTCCACTGGTTATGGGAAATAATTCAAAGTTGACACTTTGTGGGTTCTTTGGAGAGTTTTTCCCATCATTTCTGGGATCTTGGACATCCAGCTGGCACCTTAAGATTTCCCATTGAGATTCTGACTTTCAAGTTGTCAGACTCCACAGAGATGTCCCACTGTTGGTAGCGCAGTGCTGCTTGATCTACATCAGGTCCACAGACCACAACACAGCTTCCCACTCAAATCCCTCTCTTTTGTTGCCACAGGTCACTTCACCAGCCGCTCTCACCATCTGGCATTCTCTAGTCTGAATCAGACACCTCCCATTGTATCCTAAATCCCAGGGGTCACCTACAAGGTCTGAGTGTTTCCCTGTGCTTGAAGCAAGGGGAAGTGCTTTCCACCATTTCTTCAAACCCACCAGACAGGCAAATTATTATTTTATTTTTTTTTTTTTTAGAGAAAGTTGCCAAATTTCCATTCCCCCCCCTCAGCTGAATTCCTAGCCTTCCTGGATAGAATCTGAAATGGGTAATGGAGTTCTGGTGGCAACACCAGGCCACAAATCTCCTTTAAAGTCCTGTATTAGAGGGGGTAGCTCTTCGCTGTGTGTGTATGTAGACATGGACTCACCATTTATTTTTGTTCTTGTCTCTTTCAAGACCATAGTGAAATGGAGACAAATAAGGGAAGGATTAAAGGTTACATTTTTAGCATTACTATCAAGAAGGGACCTAAGGCACTTATTACCCGATCAGTAGGTTCTGACATCATTTGACTTCTCTGCTTTCAATATTAGGGCATTTGTTCTGCTGTCCGTTACAATTTCTAGCAGGCCATAAAACTGATCTGTAGGAACACAGCTAGAAAGGTGCCCCAAAATGAAATTGTATAGAGATATTAAGAAAATGCTACTTTCACCATAGATGCATCATGTGAAAGACCTATACATGTGTTACATTCATTAGAAAGGAAAATGATACCAATCTTTCTACTTCTGGTTCCTAGGCCGAGATTATGAGAAGGATAAAGTTTGCAAGGAAATTGCCAATCTGGGAAAAGATGACTTCACATCTTTGTAAGTATGAGGTATTCACCCAGTCTCTTGGTTAACTTGACCATGAATGAAACCACATATGAGGGAACTTCAAATCAGGGAGGGCTGAACCACTCTCTGCACATTGTAAGAGGAGAACCCAAGACCAATGTGGGCACAGATGTCAGGCCAGTGGAGGACATCTAAAGAATCCAGTTGAATTGTTACTAGAGTCTAAGAATTTATTAGAAGTTTATCAATAGAGTTAAGAGAACAAGCACAGTTTAAGGTAAAATAAAATGCAGAGCATACACAAGGGCTGTGGTAAACAAAAACCATATATAGAACAGGTGTACTTGGGAGGCTTGAGAAAGGAAAGAATAGGAGACTTCTTGGATAAAACCCCCAAATCCAACTTCCATTTTACAAGGGAAGCTTGCCTAGAACAAAAACTAATTTTTAAAAGTGAACCTCAGGTTCTTTTCACTAAGCCAAGTATGCAATATTCTGGTTAAAGACTGAACAAATTCCATGTTTTAATATGTACAAATATGAAATTTCTTAAAATTCTAATTATGTCAACCTATTGTTTTCCTCAGGTCAATGGTCTTATACAGCAGAAAATTTCCCAGTAGCACATTTGAACAGATCAGTCACCTTGTGAACGAAGTTGTCTCCTTGACAGAAGACTGCTGTGCTGAAGGTGCTGACCCTGACTGCTATGACCTCAGGGTAGGTTCAGGTGTCTGCCCATGTCCATACTGACTCACAGAAAGCCGCCAAGATAGGCCTTGATGGTGCATCTTGGGAAAATCTTAGACAGCAACTCCACCTACTCCAAGTTTGAGAGACTTACCCCCAGAGCCCAGACCTATTCTAGCATAATAAATCAGTTTTGCCCATCAGTCCTACAAGATTGAAATGAAAAACCCAGGATTCTTTTAATTCATGAACCTCTTGAAATAATGCATTCTGTGTCTTAAAAGCCTACCCATATCCATACATTTAAGACAGGTAAAAGTGCCCCAGAATAATTTAGTGTTGGACTCAAATTATTTTGGGTTTCAATAGTTGCCTTATCAACATATAGTAGGTTCTGGGTTATCTCAAAGTATATGTGTAGAAGTTAAAACGCTGAACTGACAAGGTTTAAAATGCAGACAGGAGCTGAAAAAAGTAAAACCTCAGGTGTTTTTAGCAATTTACTAAGACAGTCATCAGGCCTCATATAAAGGACATTTAGATGCATCTGGATAGAGGCTTCTACTGACCAAGCTCTCTATTCAAGCCTGCAGAAATCATGCTCCAAAGATCTGATTAGAATATATCCTACACGGTGGTGCCTAATAGCTCAGTTTGTGGGTTCTAGGCCCACGTCGGGCTCGGTGCTGACAGCTTGAGCCTGTAGCCTAATTCATATTCTGTCTCTCCCTCTCTCCCCTCTCCCTCGCTCATGCTCTGCCTCTTTCAAAAATAAACACGAAAAAATTAAAAAAAATACATATCCTATACAATGATTAGTCTTACCTATTAATTGCTTCATCTGGCCCTTATATACTTTAATAACTTTAATCATTAACCCCCCCCAACATCAACTCCATGAATACTCATCATTTCAACCAGACCTTCTGTGCCACTTTAAAATAAACTACCCAATCATCAGTTGATGGGCACTTAGTCTCTTTCCATGATTTGGCTATTGTTGAAAGTGCTGCTATAAACATCGGGGTACACGTGCCCCTATGCATCAGCAGTCCTGTATCTCTTGGGTAGATTCCTAGCAGTGCTATTGCTGGATCATAGGGTAGTTCTATTTTCATTTTTTTTTTGAGGAACCTCCACACAATTCTCCAGAGTGGCTGCACCAGTTTGCATTCCCACCAACAGTGCAAGAAGGTGCCTGTTTCTCCACATCCTCGCCAGCATCTATAGTTTCCTGATTTGTTCATTTTAGCCACTCTGACTGGTGTGAGGTGGTATCTCCATGTGGTTTTGATTTGTATTTCCCTGATGATGAATGGATAAAGGAGATGTGGTGTATATATACAATGGAGTATTATGCAGCAATGAGAAAGAATGAAATCTGGCCCTGTGTAGCAACATGGATGGAACTGGAGGGTATTATGCTAAGTGAAATAAGTCAAAGAAAGACAGATACCATATGTTTCCACACATAGGTGGACTTTGTGATACTTAACAGAAAACCAGGGGGGAGGGGAAGAGGGAAAGGAAAAAAGAGGGAGGGAGACAAAACATAAGAGACTCTTAAATACTAAGATCAAACTGGTGTTTGAAGGGGTATGGGAGGGGGAAAGTGGGTGACAGGCAGTGAGCAGTGCACGAGTTGGGATGAGCACCGGGTGTCGTATGGAAACCAATTCGACAAGAAGTTAAAAAATAATAAAATAAAATAAAATAAACTACCAACCATGATCAACACATTTTATTTACATTTTATTTCATGCATTCACTAACTGATCCCTTGACCAAAGAGAAGCTCCAGGATTGTAGAGATGGATCACACAAAACAGATGGCATTGCCTTTAGCGGGGGTGGGAAGCATTTTTAAAACCATGTGGATACTTTCTTTACAAACTTTTTTGGAAAGGAGGAAAGTGGGCGGGGGGGGGGGGGGGGAGGGGAGGACAATTGCCAGGGAGAGAAATGGAAAGGAAAAATAATTCAACAGGAGATAGAAGAATGAAAAGGAGTTTCTAAGAATTCCTAAGTTCTGAGAGTCTGAGGAGAAGAGGTTTACTTTTGGCTTATGTAATTCAGCATGTTGCTTTCCTTCATTTACAGGAAAGATCTTTAGAAGCTTGGTTTTAAAAAGATAACATAAATTAAGTATAAGGATGTCTAGGCAGTTTTCCCCTAGTAAATACCCAGAAAGTTTTTTCCATGGGGACTCTATTTTACACTACATCAAGTATCAAATTCTTTCCAAAAAGAACATTTTGCTGCTGCAATTGCTTTGGTGGTGCCCTTACTATGGGCTTAGTCTGCCTACATGTTATCAGTGGGCCAGTATTGAGGCAGTAAATTAAGTTGCACCAGTGGTTTTCAATCTACACTGCACAGGAGGATAAATATTGGGGCTTTAGAAAACAGATCTCAGGCTGCCTCTGAATTAATGAATCGATTTCTGCCTTGTACAGCCCAGGCATCTGGGCTCTGATCCTGATGCAAAAGCAGGCTCAAGCACCACTGGGTAAGAGAATGCAAACAAATGTAGAAGACTTAAGCAGTCACGAAGAGTCTTCTCACGAAGACTTGATCCTTCTCCCTGGGGTACTTGCAGCAAAAAGCAGGTGGGAGATCATAGCAGAATTACCAGCGGAGTTTTTTCAAATGACCACACTTAGCCTGAGATATGTTAATATTTACCTACAGAAACATTGAGCTAAAGGATAAAATGTCTAACAGCTGCCAACAGTCCACTTGTTCATGAAGGTTCTATTTTTGTCAAGGAGTAATTAACATAAGACCCTGTATTTGCCTAATAACTATGTAAATTGTCAGGTTGACAAGTCATCCAATAGAGCTTTTGGAATGGACAGTTTGTTACCAATGAGAATTTTTAGATTTAAGACTACAATGTCATACTCCATGGAGAATTACAAGCCCTGAAACTTCCATATAGGAATTGACTGGTTTTTCTGCTCTCTTTCTAGACCTCAGCATTGTCTGCTAGGTCCTGTGAAAACGACTCTCCATTCCCAGTGCACCCAGGAACTGCTGAGTGCTGTACCCAAGAGGGCCTTGAACAGAAACTCTGTATGGCTGCCCTGAAGCACCAGCCACAAGAATTTCCTACCTATATAGAGCCAACAAATGATGAGATCTGTGAGGCTTTCAGGAAAGATCCCAAAGACTTTGCTGAGAAGTAAGCTGCTTTCATAAATAAAACTTTGGGGAATAAAATATCTGAAGTGTGTCAAATCTGACCCCCTACTCTATACAAATGCCTCTTCTAGAGCAACCAGGAAATTTCCAATAAGAACTTGACTCTTACCTCAGACTTCTCATCTCAGTCAGTGCCGATTATTATAAATGCTTTTCTCAGACAGAGAAAAAGTCAACTTTCCAAAACTCCCAAACTTAGTTCAATCCTCTGAGCAGAATCACTTGGATCCCCTATGTGACATTTTCAAATATTTGACAATGATTGTGATTACTCTTATGCTAGGGATCCTTGCATACTCCAATAAATAGATTTTTGTTAGTTTTTGTGATCTTCCAAGACTAACAGAAGAATCAATATATCATCTGGCTCTTCATGAATGTTTAATCAAAGAGAAGAATATATGTTCACTTAGGTGGTATAAATGTTTGTAGGGATGTAAGAATAAAAAACATGCTTTTCTGAAAATTTAACATTTAAAATGTACACAGCAATACAATTATATTTAGGATAATGGCAAAATACGTATCCAAATGCCAAATGCAATGTGGCTCAAATTGGCCTTAGAAGTTTGAAATTAAGATCATGATTTTATAAAAGTTAGTTGGCTTTCTCATCCCTGTAAATAATCAGGATTTTGCCCAAGATTTCAGAGTCTCATTCAGACCCTTATGGACTTATGCTTTTAACAATTAAAAAACATTTCAACAAATAAGTGAGCCTACATATAGCAATTGAGAATAAATTGGGATAGATGATGAAAGGTAAAGGGATTTCATTTCAGCTTGTTCAATATTAATAAGCAACTACCATGGGCCATGCACTTAGTAGACACTAAATGATAAAGAGACAAATGGCCTCTCCTTTCAATCCACTTAGAAATTTAAGAAACTTTAATAAAAATATGGATTAAAAGGGACTAATATCCTTTCTCTAAATCCTTAGTGAGTCTTAGATATTTAAACTAAAGTAACACATCCTTTTTCCATCAAACTGTGAAAAAGTAGATTCTACTTCCCACTAATATTTTGACCAATACTATTTTCTCTCCTACAGATTTATGTATGAATATTCCATTAATTATGGGCAAGCTCCTCTACCACTCTTAGTCAGTTATACAAAGAGTTATCTCTCTATGGTAGGGTCCTGCTGTACCTCACCAAGCCCAACAGTATGCTTTTTGAAAGAGGTAAGTATCATTTTATTATGTAGTTATGTTCCATGTTTTTTCTCTATTAATGCCATTTAATTTAATTAATGGTAGTTCAGATTCTGGAATGAGAAACTTTCTTAAATGCATTCATTGGAAAAAAAATAAATATAACCACCTCTAAGAAAGAAGTATCAAAAAGTTTCTTTGGTCAGAATTCAGTTTTATAGTCATAAAAGATGATAGTTTCTTTTTTGCTATTTCTGCACACTGCTTTCAATGGATCTTGACCATCTAATAATAGGATTCTCTCACTTACCTCCTAGAGACTCCAGATGAAACATTTATCACTTCTCACCACTATGTCAAACAGAGTCTGTTCACAATACTCAGCTTATGGGAAGGAGAAATCAAGGCTCAGGTAAAGATTAAGCACCGTCAGTATGTTTATCTGTGTCTACACTATAATATTAGAATTCTCTAAGAAATATTTGATAGGATAAATTGACTATAGTCTTAGGTTCCTGTAATTCTCACACATATAGTCTAGTTATTTTTCTCTATGTGAAATATGAATCCAGAATAAGTCTACATAGTCAAATATGACATTTGCTTTTAATCAATCTTTTCCATATACTTATGGGAAAACTGGTAGAGCACTAGAAATGGTTTCTTCAGTATTCATATTAGCGTACATTACAAACAAAAACTTTTTACTCATCACCTGTTATTTCCTTGGCCCATTTTTTCTTGGGAAGGAGACTTCCTAAATTCTTACAGGAAGCTTTGTGCTATATATAATGCATAGCTCTTAAGTTTCATGAATATATTCTAATTACTTAGCTACTTTATTTAGAACCATTTCGATTTTCATGTGGCTACTGTTAAAACACTATATTTTAATTCTGACAGTTTCTATGTTAACACTTTTCTCATCTCCACAGACTTTAAGACTTTGCAGGTTTATTTGTTCAGTATTTACAGTCTCTAGTTCTTTTTACTCTAAATCACAAGCCTTTTTTCTCTAATGGTAATGAAATAGCCTATTTTGTGCTGGCATCAGATCCTAAGGTTCTCTAATGGTATTAGAAACTACTTTCATGAATTCTTTAAAAAGAGCCTTCTAATAGAAATACTCAAATACTAAATGGCATTTTATCTAGACCTTGCCTTTAGTTTTCCTTTTGCATTAAGATGAAGTATTTAGTAAGTAGAACATAAGGGTTTATAATATACAACCACCTATAAATATGTATCTCTCATCATTAGTTTATACTTGCATTTGTGTCTAGGAATTTGTCCCACAGAAATACCATTGTACGTGAACAAAGATTTAGTAGATATATTGCTGCAACATTTTTTAAATATGAATTAGAGACTTCCCAAATTTCCCTAAAATAGAACATACTTATATCAATTGTGGTATGCCCATAGGAGAATGCCATAGTTTGTTATAGTTATATTGTAATAAGATATTTAATGCCAATTATAGAATATTAGTAAAAGATATTGAAGATACAAATAGAAAGACATTCCACATTCTTTAATGGAAGAATATGGTTAAAATGTCCATACTACTCAAAACAATCTACAGATATAATGCAATCCCTATCGACAGCCCAGTAGAATTTTTGATAGCAATAAAAAAAAAGTATCCTAAAATTCATATAGAATGCCAAGGGACTCTATACAGGCCTAAGGATCTTGAAAAAGAAAAACAAAGTTGGAGGTCTCACTTTATAATTTCAAAACATACTGATAGCAATAATCAGGATGCTACGATACTGCCATAAAAAAAATTCATGTGTGTGCATGTGCATATATGTGTACACACACACACACACACACACACACGGATCAATGGAACAGAGATCTCAGAAATACATGCTTATGTATTTGGCTGAATGGTTTTCAACAAGGGTGCTGGGACTACACAATGAGAAAGGGCATTCTCAAATTGTGCTGGGAATATTGGATATCCACATGCTGAAAAATTAAATTGAACTCTTACCTTACACCATATTTAAATATTCAAGACGGATTAAACATAAGGCCTAAGGCTATAAAACTCCTAGAAGACGACAAAAGGAAAAGCTTCATAACGCTAAATTTGACAAGGATTTTTTGGAAGTGACCCAAGAATAGACAACAAAAGCAAAAATAGACAAATGGGGCTACATCAGATTTGAGCTTCTGTTTAAGGAACTTCCATAACTCAAAGTATTTAATTTGGTTTAATCAAGTTATTTTAACAGTTCAAGACATCTAGAAATGGCCAATAAGCATATGAAAAGATTTTCAAGATGACTAATCATAAGAGAAATGCAAACCAAAACCACAATAAGAGATCATCTCATACTCATTACGATGGCCACTACCAAAACAGAAAAATGAGTGTTGGCAAGAATGTGGAGAAATTGAAATCCTTGTGCACTATTAATGGGAACACAAAAACGGTGTAGCCATTATGAAAAATATGGAGTTTTCTCAAAAATTTTAAATTAGAATCCTATGATCCAGCAATCCACTTTTGCATTTAAAATAGAATCTCAAAGCGATATTTGCACACCCATGTTCATTGCAGTATGATTCACAATAGCTGAGAGGTAGAAGAAACCCAAATATCTTATGCTAAGCAAAATAAACAGTCACAAGAGGACAAATACTGTGTGACTCCACTCATGTTTTGTTTCTGATTTTTTACTGCTTTAGATACTAAGGAAAAAGTTGGTTGTCAAAAGATTGGAGTGGAGGCAGTGTTTAATGAGTACAGAGCTTCAGTTTAGCAAGGTGAAAAGATGCTGGAAGTGTGCTGTATTTACAGATCTTTACTTACAGTAAATGTATGTAACATTACTGAACTATATAATCAATAGTTAAGATGGCAAAGAACGTAATGTGTTTTTGCCACAATTTTAAAAGAATACTTAGTAGATCAGGAATATTTTATGTTTCATTAGGTGAAAAAGGCAAATATACAAGTAGTGTAGCAGAGCATAATCCTTTATGAAATATTTAGTACTTGGTAAACCTTATAAAATGCTTCAGGGTTATACACCAAAATATGAGCATTTGTTAATTCTGTGATGTAGAGCTATAGGTCTTCATATTTCTTTTATCTGTAGCTTTTAAATGAACTTATGAACCATTTTTAAAAGTACAAGGAGGGGCTACAAAAAAAAGGCCATTGACTTTATATAGAGACATTAGTGCTTTATTGCTGTTGTAGATCTAACTTTTAAAAGGCATGCTTCAAGTAGGTAGATTGGACAAAAACAAAAACTACATATCAGTACTAAAAATATAAAAGGATTTATTTAGGAGGACTGAATTTTGAGTAGTGGCTCTAGCACATAGGAAGCACCACATACCAGATGCGTTCTACACAGCTATCAAGGACGAAGGGTTGAGACTATGGTAATCTTCCTCCAGACTTATGTTCATAGGGAAACCAAGAAAACAGAATATGGGGAAGCTAACAATTCATTTTTAACTCTTTAGTCATCTCATAAAATTAGCCCAGAAAGTGCCTACCGGTGATCTGGAGGATGTTTTGCCACTAGCTGAAGAGATCACCGCAATCCTCTCCAAGTGCTGTGAATCTACCTCAGAGGACTGTATGGCCAAGGAGGTAAGAGAATCATCAGGATATACTGAGTGGCAGGCACTTTAAATTGCTGGTTACATACATTATCTCAGTGAATCCTCATGAAACTTAAGTGTGTTGTTAACTCCATTTTACAGATGAGGAACGATTAACAAGGATGAATTACTCGAAGTCTTGCAAACAGTAAATAACCAAGTCCACACACAAGGACCATATTATCTAATTCCTGAGAATTCCTTACTCTGCCTGCACAACCCAATGCAGTTTAATTAAACTTCACTTATTTAACTTAATTATAATTTCTTATTTAGACTTGAGTTCCTCGGTAACACTAGCCACATTTTTTTAATTTAAGTTTATTTAAGTAATCTCTACACCCAACATGGGGCTCCAACTCATGACTGAGATCAAGAGCTGCATGCACTACTGAACAATACTGCAACCATTATACTATTCAAAGCTGCTCATGTTTATACCTGTTATAATTTGATGGTCTTTTTTCACCATTTTTCATATATGTTATCCTTTCAAGTAGATAGAATTTTAACTGGTACTTTAGGATAAATATTACTCCAAGTCTGTGGACTGCTTTAGAAAGGATAGTGGAAAAAAAAACAGGTGATCCAACCTAAGAAAACAGGTCTCTGTTAATAGGTGTTTTTCTATAACCTGACATTAACTTTTCATCTATACCATGCCAGGGTTTATAAGCCTACATAAGCTAATTATTTTAATATTTGATTTTGAAAGAGAAAGCATGAGCAGGGGAGGGGCAGAGAAAGAGACCTAGAATCCGAACCAGGCTCCAGGCTCTGAGCTGTCAGCACAGAGCCCAACGTGCAGCTAGAACTTGTAAGCCATGAGATCATGACCTAAACCAAAGTCAGACTGAGCCACCCAAATCCCCAAGCCTTCCTTATTTTTAATTAGGCCAACCAGGAAACTAACAATGCAAACTCACAATTGCTTTTGTAGCTGCCTGAATACACAGTAAAGATCTGTGACAACTTGGCCACAAAGAATTCTAAGTTTAAGGACTGTTGTCAAGAAAAAACACCCATGGATGTTTTTATGTGTACTTACTTCATGCCTGCTGCCCCAACACCAGAGCTGCCAGCTGTCGAGCTTCCCACAAGTCAAGATGTATGTGATAAAGGAAACACCAAAGCCATAGATCAGTAAGTAGAGTTAACTGGAATAACTTATTTTTCTTGATGGTATGGATATTCGCTAGGATTAAACGACAAAGAAATTAAATGGAAGAAATGGTTTGATCCAACGAAGACCTAAAAATACACCATTGTTGCATATACCCTAAGTTGCATAAGCATAAGTATATGCATATTCATCACATAGAAATATTTCACAATAGGTTGGATTAACGGGTCAGAAAATTACCAATATTAAAAAGCAGAATGGAGACTAACTTTAGACTGAAACTCTGTATTTCAAACGAAATACATTTTACACAAATCTACACATGTTAAAGAGTATTCTCTCCTTTCTCTCCTGCCAGATATACATTCGAACTAAGTAGGAGAACTCATCTTCCAGAAGTATTCCTCAGTAAAATTCTTGATCCGACCCTGAAAAGCCTCGCTGAATGCTGTGAGTCTGAGGATTCTGCTGCCTGCCTTAGTACACAGGTACTATATGCTCTATTTTCTTCACCATCCTTGGTTCAGGTCAAGAGTTGGTAAAATGTAGGTCATGGGCCAGATCTGACCCAGTATATGTGTTTGCATGGCCCGTGAGCCAGAATGATCTTCTATTTTTTTTTTAATTTTATGACACATGAAAATGTGAAACTCAAAATTCAGGATTCATAAAGTTTCACCAGAACACAGCCTCACTCCTTGTTTACAGCTACTTTTGTGCTCTATTGGCAGAGTTGAAGAATTATAAGAGACTATATATGGCTTACAAAACCTAAAATATCTACTATCTGGCCTTATGTAGAAAGTGTTTGCCAATGTCTTCTGTAGAAAATAAACACATACTAACACATCACACGGAATTCTGATTAATGCCTTTTAGAACAGTACTTCAAGACAAATAATTTTGTTATGTAATTATTTTCTTACAGGGCCCTCAGCTGAAGAAGGAATTATCTTCTTTCATTGACAAGGGACAAAAACTATGTGCAGATTATTCAGAAAACACTTTTACTGAGTATAAGAAAAAGTAAGGAAATTCTCTGGCTGTTTCCTTCACATTTATCAAAAATACTAGCATGGTATTGTGATTTGGAAGTATAGTTGAAGACTTAAGACTAAAAAGTAGAAACGGTTATCCATGTAGAGAGAAATAGAGTTCTTTTTAGAGGGAAAAAATAGTCCTGTGTACTAGGTGAGATCAATTAGAACATAGCCATAAAAGTATATTTATAAGATCTATAGAAACTTCATTCAAAAAACGCCGGATTAGCCCACAGTTCATCAACATTCTTGCCCTCAAACTATATGTAGATATTGTTATCGATAATTGACGAACTATAAAACTATGGATAAAAGTTACCTAGCTTCATGGCAGATGGTCTGACAAGACAACCCAAACTTTCAAGCATAGCACCACCCATGACCAGTATGTATTCTTTATAAATTGAAAACACAAATGTTAATCATCAATAATGTTGTAGTCAATAGTCCCGTTTCTCAAGTAAGAAAGGCCATAATAATGAAAGAAACTTTACTGGGTTTTTAAAGACCCATGGCATTCCCAATTTCTTATAGCCGTTTCAAATCATCTTGATCAATATGGGCCTAAAGCAAGCACAAATAGAACTCCATAAAAAAGAACAAATAATCCCCAAATGTAGGACCCCAATGAAGTCTACTTTAGCAAAGCTCTAGAATGAAAAACTGAAAACCTTAAGTTCAAAGTATTTCCCAAATATCAAAAAAAAAAAAAAAAAATAGTGTAGAATAACATTAAATAGATAATGCAAGTTTTATACTCCAGGACTGCATGGGGCAATTGACTGATTTTTAATGTACTGAGATTATAGAAATTATCAATGTAGAATTGACATGTAGGGTTATAAAAATCAAAGATTGAGACTAGGTATTTGAAACACTGCACCAGGACGCGCGCATGGGCGAGAGCGCGCGCGCGCGCACACACACACACACACACACACACACTTTCTCCATCCCGAGTTCCTCCTGGTCTGACTTGCCTCTCCTTCCAGCTGGGATACACTCATTTCGGTAATGCTGGTATGAGCAAACTAGTCTCCTTCACCCTCTCGTCCTTTCCCAGGATCCACCTTACCCCAAACTAGATAAATTTGGGTTTCTACTACCTCCCATTGTCCACAACTGGGCAGGCAAGCAATTCCTGGAGAAGGTCAGAAAACCAAGCTGAAGAGTAGAGAAATACCAAGATTATAAGCCATTCAAATCGGGAGAGTATCTAGAGAACTCAAGTCCTAGCACCATCTTGAAAGTGAGGTGGAGTCATGACAAGCACCATCTTGAAAGTGAGGTGGAGTCATGACAAGCACCATCTTGAAAGTGAGGTGGAGTCATGACAAGCACCTTCTTGAAAGTGAGGTGGAGTCATGACAAGCACCATCTTGAAAGTGAGGTGGAGTCATGACAAGCACCATCTTGAAAGTGAGGTGGAGTCATGACGGATAGTAGAGCTAAACACAAGAGCCAGTTTCTGACCTTTTTTTCCCCAACATAGCCAGTCGAGAAGTAGGTACACTGAGGGGGGAAGTTGTATAAAATGAGAGAAGAGAAAAACGATTTAGGTGGCATCAATTCCTGACAGGGAAATGCTCTTTAAGGAGCTTGAAATCTAGTACAGGAGAGAGGATAGAAAGTCAGGAAGAATAGAAGAGGAAGCCATATATGTTGATAGACTAGAGCAAATGAATGGAGTTCAAACCTAGCAGCAATTTGTAAGTTTACTTGTAGGATCTTAAAGGAAATGGAGATTTCACTTCCTAACCTCAAGTTGAGTAGCTAAAAATCACTCCACACATCTGAAATTTAAGAGCAACTATTTCCATCTTTTTATTGTAAAAGACCAGAAGTGGGTTATCATTTTGTATTAGAAATGTTTATAAAATACAACTAGCGAAACCTTACATAATTATGGTTTTTCAGACTAGAAGAACGATTAAGAGAAAAATTGTCTGACGCCAGTGCCCTGGAACTCCAAGGGCTGATTGACAAGCGCTCAGACTTTGCCTCCAAGTGCTGTTCCATAAACTCACCTCCTCTCTACTGTGATTCAGAGGTAAGAAAATTTAACCCCTCCCTTATCATTGAACAGTATTTTAAGAACTTGCTCAGATTTACTCATTCCTTTGTTACTGAAATGCCCTTATGTGGCAGACTTTTCCTGATACTTTCATTGTAAAGACAAAAAAAAAAGATGCTTCCTGGTTATATTAATTTAAAAGCGAAGAGAGGAAGTTAAAACTGTAGGTTAACAAAAGGTTTGTGAATGCGAGCAAAGTATAGTGCAGTGTTTTTCAAACCATAGGTTGTAACATAACAGCTTTTTAAGGTTTATTTTTGAGAGAGAGAGAGAGAGAGATAACACAACACCTGCATTAGGTTGCCTTATCCCAGAAAAATAAGTTACCTTACCGTGAAGTGTTCATCAGCAGATTTTGCACTGAGAGTCTCATTCAATAATTAAGGACCGAAGTTTTTTTTGTTGTTTTTTTACATTCTGCCAAAAAAGATCAATGCTATAACCCTTTCCTAGTCCCTCTTATTCATTTATACTTTCCTTTTTCACATCATCCAAGACAAACTGAACAATTGCACATGACACAGGCTTCCTTCAAGTCTCTTGCTTTTCATTTGACTTGCTTTTCAGTTATTTTCTATAACCTATTGCCATTTAAAAACTTTGTATTTTCCATCACAATGATGAAAAGGCAGGTTTGTAACTGCTTTCTTGCTTTATAACTGGTAAATGTAGAACAGTGTTGCTGCTGAGCAATGAGTCTTTCAGCAATTGCCAGAGAAGAGGGAGATAAAGGAGTTGAGGCACTTGCACACATTTGATTGTCTGGAGCACTCAGATTAGACCTCTGCTGTTTGTATGAGCCTTTTAGATGGTCTTTCTACACTCATCTCACAGCTAGGTAACCAAGCTGCCTCTGCTTTCTAACTCCATGTTAGAACAGTATTTGCTTTGATTCTCAGTGCTTGGTATATTTGTCCTGTTACTGTAATATTTGGGATATAACTTATTAAATCCCCTTGTCCTGTATTTGACAAATTTTTTCCTTAAAATTAATGCCTATCCACTACATTGACTCCAAAGTCATTTATATCCAGGGTTCTGCCTCTATCTGCCACTTTAAATGCACTCAGCACAGCAACTAGAGGAATGGCAAAGGGGCTTCTGAACCAGACTAAATTAACATTTCATTAGGTGGTGATCTACCCCTACCCCTCATCCTGATCTAGAAAGGACAAGCAAATAGACCCACCTGTGTCATTTTCTATTAGCTTCACCATGGTACTCTCAGAACTAGTTCATTTTTTTTATTCCACAGAACCCCATTAGCTGCAGAAACCGTTGTAAAATTAGACTCCAATTAATTTTTTTCCTCTCCACTCATCATTCAGTCGGGGCACCACTATGGATTCTTCTGAGAACCCATTACAATGCTTCCCATAAAATCCCAACGGAGTGCCAGGGGCATTAAACATGGTTTCAGAAAGCTTCGGTTACATGCTGGAGTTGGTCATTACAATCTTGACAACAAAGACAACTGCCAATGACCAAGTGGGAGCTAGACAAGTAGGAGACAGACTCTCTCCTTCCCCTTTCTTCCTCTCGTACTTCAAGGAAGACTGGCATATCCACTATAGCTTGTCCTAACTCTTAGAAGTAGATTTTATGTTCCTCAACATCACAGCTAGCATTTATGAAGCCATTACTAAACGTGAAGCATAATAGCCTTACATGTATGTATTTATAAAATAACCTAAAACAATTCTAAGTATAAGGTACTATTTTTAATTCCCCTTTTCCATATGGGTTGAAGAAATATGCCAAGGTTACCTGATGTTAGGAAAATGATGTTTATTCTTTTGCAGACTGTTACTCTCACTCCAGGTCATGGTTATAGACTTCAGCTATAATAGCTAATAATGATAAAAATCAAAGTATAGGTACCAAAATACTTAATTATTGACCAGAATCCAAAGTTATTGCTCAAGTTGAAAAAAAAAATTATGCCAGGTCAGCTTTGTCCATCTGAATTCCATCCTTCCTAGTACCTTGGGCTCTTCTTCCATTAGTTATACTTATTTTGCTTCAACAATTCTTTTACTGGCTCCCTCTAACTTAAAGTTCCTTCTCTCTTAACCTCAAGTAAGACCTTTCAGACACTAATCCCTTGTTTTCTTTTTCCTCCCTCACAGCCAAGATTTTGAAAGAATAGTATGTGTTCTCATTCCTCACACCTGTTAATTCTTCAATCCTTTTCAGTAGGACTTCTTATGGTACCATACCACTAATAGCATTACACGGACCATCTCCTCCTTGCTAAATATAACCAACGGTTTTGTCCTTTTCTTACCAGCCTTCTCGGCAAAAACACTTGACACCCACAACTATTCCTTCTTTCTTGAAACAATTTCTTCGGCATCTGTATTATCATTTCTACCTTCTGTCCTTCTAGGGGTCTTCCCTTCTCGTGCTGTTTTATGTGGTCCTCTTCTATCCGTCCTTTAACTCCTTTCTAAAGTTTTCTTCCTTGCTTTTTTTATAGTACATTTTCCTTGAGCATTCTCATCCAAGGACATGTCTTTAATATCCGAATCTCTACTTTCAACCAAGATCTCTTCCTTCAGCACTGAACATTTTATCCAACTCTTTATGGGGTTCTCTTGTCCCATAGGAAATTAAAACTTGACATGCCCAAAATCTTCCCCTTAAAACCTCCTCTTGTATTTCCTAAATTTATGAATATCACTGCAATTCACCTATTGTCAAAGATAAGTATTCCTGGATTTCACTTTTCCATATTCATCCAAATTCCAAATCCTACTGATTCTATGATTCTAGCTCCTCAGTATCTCAGTCTCCCTACCTACCTTACTGGTACTTAAATTGAGGTAATCCTTTTTGCCTGGATTACAACTTCCCCATTGGTCTCCTGTCTCTAATTCCCTCCGCCCACTTAAATACACCCAACCTCATCTCTATGTAGAGATCAAAGTAACCTTTGTAAAATACCCAATAGTTAATATATTCTTCTAATTGCCCTTCATTGCACCTAAAGTTTTTTGCTTTTAAGTAGAGTTTGGACACTTGGCTTCCCCTCCAGTCAGATCTATCGGTACTTCTTGTTCTTCCTGCTTTGACTCTCCTGAACTACTTGCAATTTTTCAAGTACCTTATGCTTGCTCTTACTTCAAGGATTTGGCACATAATGACTCATCCTGGATTGCTTAATCCTTCTCCTCCAACCTGGCAAAATCTTTCATCAAGTCTCAGGATTCAATTTAGACCTCATCTCCCCTGGGAATCCTTCCCTGACACTCAACCTCTTCTGTTTTCCCTTTATATTCTCTGCTTACCCAATAATTAGCACTTACTAACTTTTGTCACTTGTCTATTTTTCCTGGGACACTGTAAATTTTAAGAGCAGAGACAGTATAAAACCAAATGTGAATGATGGCCAATAAATATAAACTACATTTTTAAAAGAATCTTTTCCCCAAGCAAGTTTCAATTTTTGTATACCTTCTGCAGCAGTCTACAAAATACTTTAGGACTTAGAAAACTTTTTTTCATTTCAGATTGATGTTGAAATGAAAAATACCCTATAGTCCTGATGCATGTGTATTGTCTTAGGTAAGTATAGTTTTTGAAGGCAAAGATTTGTACAATGTATTTTGAAAATCAGAATTTGAATAGTCTCCTTTCTATTCGCTATTCAAACTCATTTTACAGATGAAAATATGAACCATATGAAAAAGTTAAAGAGCTTATACAACTATATGCAACCAACTTTTGACCTATTTAGGACTAGAATCCAGGTCTCTAGCTTGATACAGATCTATGACAACCTCACATCTAAGGTAATGACAGCATAGAGATCATTTCAGGGATTTTGATTAATTAAAGTAAAAACTTAGTTTAAAGACAGAGCCCATCAAGTCTTAAAGACCAAAGGGTTCTTAGGAGGAGAAAGGCATTTTTCAAATTAAAGCAACAGGTTTGAATTGTCACTCAATTATTTTAAATACTACATTTTCACCCATTAAAAAAATACCTTAAACTGAAGGTGACCCCAACTCTGTAAATTAACAATATTATTCTCTCCACATTTAATTGTATCATTTTAAAAGAGATTACTTCTGAGATTTAAAATGATGAAAACAATCATTTTGGTTGATCTCAGACCTTACTTGAACTGAGGCTTTTCATCATTGTAAGATTTCTATTTTGTTGATTTACTGACAACATTCCTCAGAATGATGTGGAAGCAAAAACCATTAATTAAGGAAATTAAGTCTTTCTACCACATTCGGGCCTTCAATATAAATTATTTGCATCTGAAACAGTAAAAAAAAAAAAAATTAACACTCCGAGGGGCAGTACAATGGATGGGAAGGGGTATATAAAATGCTTAAAGAGCAGTACTATTAGCACATTAGCAAAGTTGCTACAGCTACTTCTATTACCGATATGAATCTAAAGTTTCCCCCAGATAGAGCAGTCTTTTCAGATTTTAAGTTGCTCTAGAATAGATCCATTTTCCTTTGATTTTTCTCGTACTATGTCAACTCTCCAATGACAGAGGTGGCACATATTGTTTAGGATGAAGCAGTTCCTAGAATTGTTAAACCAACTTTGGCTAGTGCGTGTCTTCTCAGGGAAAGCCTACAGCTCATCAGAGATTTGGGCTTGTAGAAGCAGAAGTCTTTGTCTCAAGGTGTTCTCATCCTCAAGAACACCTATGATTCAGGTCTTCCAGCTAACAGTGTGATGCTATTTCATTCTTAACTAAAATCATTATAAACCTGAATTATCTTGACAGTTAGTGGTTCCCTTGGTCACTTTCTTCAAGCCCCAAAATTGATGGATTGTAGTCACGTTTGTATGCCTCACTGGAGAGAGAATTATGGTCTCCTAATAAATCTCATAAAGCTAGCTATCTTTTTCCTTCAGCTTTGGAAATAGTGTTCCCTGAATTGCCAACAGAAAAAGGATTTGGTCCACCTTGCAGATTCAAGTTGGATAGAAATCACTACCAGAATCAAACTCAAACAGGTGCTTACACCATGAGAGAAATCTAAGAACTAAGCATAACCAGGTGCTTACACTTTGAAAGAAACAAGGAAGCACAGGTGCGTGTCTCATCCTCAAAGACATAACCTCACACAGGACAAGGATAGGTGGAATTTCTTGCACTGTGCAAATAGAACTATGGTGTAAAATGTCTTGGGGAGAAAATCAAAATGGAGACTCACATTTGACTCATAAAGTACAAGAGGATTTGAGAAGAACTTACACTAAGTGTTTTACCAAAATAAAAAACTATCCTCTTAATCCCATGACTAGAAGCCTCATGGTTGCGGCTTTTGTTGTTATGGCAGGGAACATTCTCAGAACACAAAGTTACATACATCATTAGTTCAAAGAAGAAAACCTATGATGTACCTTGGCTTACCAACAGTGATGGCCTTATGTACAGGTTTTGGGAATTTCTTACATTTTTATTCTGGACCCATCAGGTGGGTCACATTGGATATATGGGACATGCTAGACAAGTTTCTTCTTAAACATAAGAACAACCTGACCTTATAAACATCTGCTAGGCAGTATTATGATTGTTGCCCATCAGCTGTTTGTCTAACATTTATTTTCATTGTTCTCATAGATGTAGTGCTGCAACCACCCTGGGAACAATATCTGATGGCCTATCCTAAGGGAAACCAGAGCTTCTGGGGAGACCAAGAGAATACTTCCTGCTTTTCATTAACTACAGGATCTTTATATAATGAGAAGTATGATAATTTGCTATAAAAATAAATATAATGCAGATCATAAATGTCACCAAGGATAATGTCACAATATTGATCTTCAGTGCTGTCCCTGTGATTTTCACAAAGATGCTGAGATAGGCAGCCCCAACCTCACAAGTACCTGCTTTTTTCTATCTCTGCTGTTTCTAGAAGATGCACAACATTAAGTATCCACTTTCAAATTCCCAATACACTAAGCTCCATTCCTTGATTGCTCCTCAGGCTTAATAGGTACCATTAAGGAAAAGTTAGCCAGACTACTATCATAAATAGCCTGGGATAACTCACCTCCTTAAGAACAACCACCACCACCTTGAGAAAACCTTCTTGCTCCCAGCTTCAGGTTATATGGGATTAAGTAGGTAACATCTACCTTGCAAAAAGAAAATCTCTGCAGTCCGAACAAGTTTATTTTTATTAAAGATGACTCCTCAGAGCAATTTATTTGGTCAAAATTCTAAAAACCTGATTTCACCTTAATCCAGTTTACCATGTGTGCAGTGTATAGCATATTATTTCTATGTGCTTTCTTTGCTCAGGGAAAGTGAAGGTGTTCTAACCCAACATATATAGTTTTGAAAAAAAAAAAAAAGATTATACGTTTAGAATAAATACATCTCTGAAACCAATACAAGCCAAGGAAAACTTCTATATTTATAATTAATTGACTGAAGGAATTTACATTGATCTCATTGTAGATGTAGAGTTCTATGGTAGAGATGTAGATTTGATAGCAAATGTTACTGGAGTCATATTAACCAAAATCATCCCTGGTCACTCCTCAAAATTCTAAGTCTCAGCAGGGAGAATTTCATTAACTAAGCCGAGGACAAATGCTCAAAACTTCAGCTGCCAGTAACTGGGAAAATAAAATGCCTATCCCTTTGCAGCGTCAATAGAAGGTGGAGTCCTCCTTTCCACAAAGATCCCCAAATGGGGAATTAACCTCAAATGGGAAGTTCTTCAGATGAAGGGAAAAACAAAAAGGCAACTATATGCTACATATTTAGGCAAGATTTTAGATTTCTTAAAGTTCTTTATCATTTCCAAAAGTACCTTGAAGTCTCAAAAACAACTCTGAGATGTAAACATCACTGATAAAAATAAGAGAGTGAAATTCCAAAAAGGCAAATGAATGGCCCAAGGCAATAAAGAAGAAAGAAGAGACTTCATTTTCAAGTCCAGTATGCTACGCAAGATTAATGGGCATACTTGAAGAATGTGGTCCCTAACTAAACTAACTCTGGAAACAATATAGTTTAGCTCCCTTGGAGAGTCACAATCTACTGCATACAATTCAGTACTCCCTAAATTTAACCATGGATCCCCTTTTCTTTGGATATCACTCAATTATTTCTCTGTAAATTTAATCTTGGAAAATTCTGCTCGTTCTTATTTGAGAGATTACACTCACGAAATGTTCATTAACCACTACAAACAAGTCCATTTTGGTCAAGCATTTTTATGCCTGACCAACTAGCACTGCAAGTTTTTTGCCACTAAGAACTCAATAAGAATTACATGATGGGTTGAAGTAGTGTTTTCATGGCTCCCCTAGATATATTTTCCAGAAAATTCAGAACACCTTTCATCATTTTTTATATTAAGAATCTCTGACCCAAATATACCATCATTCTAATGCAAGTTTTAATTTTAGACTTTATATACATAATTATGCCTGTATTGTTCCACTTTATGGGAAGCAGAGATATTTTGAGAAAATATTGCCAAAATTTACACCTACTTCCTAAATGCTTCTCATCATTAAAGACATGCTTTTGAATTTCCATCTACTGTTAACCATAGCTGAATTTACTCGTGTCCATTATATAGAAATAATCCTCAGTTTTTAATGCATTACCTATCACCTTCTTCCAGAAACCAGATACCATGATAGAAACAAACAAAACTTTGTGTTTCTAAAAATGGCACTTACACACCACAGCAATAAGTGCTCTCCAAGGAAATAGAACTAAGAGGAGATAGAGAAATGGAGGGATTTTACAAAATTGGCTTACCTAGTCAGGGAGCCAGCAAGCCTAAAGTCCACAGGGCAGGCCAACAGTCTGGAAACTCACACAGGGTACGTATGCTGCAGCTTTGAGGTAGAACTCTGCTCTGGAGAGGCTTAGTTTTTCCTTTTAAGGGCTTTGACTGATTGGATGCGGTCTTTGCATATCATCAAGAGCAATCTTCTTTACTTCATGTCAGCTGGTGGTAGATGTCAATCACATCTGCAAAACACCTTTGCAGCAATGTCTAGACTAATATTTGACTAAACAAATGGCCACCGATAGTCTAGTCAAATTGACACAAAAACTGTAGCCATCGCACATAAGTTCTGTTATTTGCACGGTCCTTTATCAGACTTACCGTCTTTCAAATTGTAGTACTAACCCCCTGTGCTTTTCTAGATGCCTAAGTCGTTTCACAGGTGATTCTTACACTGTCACCTACACAGGATTAGTACATTAGTACCTTTTGCTGGAAATTCTTCAAAAACAAAGCTCCTTTTTACAAAGATTTTAATTTAAATACATAGCAAAGGGATTATGCCTATTATGTCATTTAATTCAACAGCAATACACTCTAACAAAACAAGAATTTAGTAAGTTTTACAGTTTACCCAATTTCCAAATAGCTAAAATTAAACAAGAAGGCTTGGAAGCTTGTGTTTTCATGACTCTGGTCTTCCCACCACCAAAGCCTCACCTTCACCCAAACTAGAAACTATCAATTCCCAGAGATATAGATTTAATTGAACTTTTTTTTCTTTTCTTTTTGAATTCTAGTTAGTTAACATACAGTGTAATATTGGCTTCAAGAGTAGAATTCAGTGATTCATCAAAAAGACAAACACCATATGATTTCACTTATACATGAAATTTAAGAAATAAAACAGATGAACCTAAGAGGGAGGGTGGGAGAGGGGGAGAGAGTGAGTAAAATAAACCATGGGACTCTTAGAGAACACATTGAGCATTGATGGAGGGAGGTGGGTGGGGATGGGCTAGATGGGTGATCAGTCTTGAGTGGAACCTGTGGTGCAAAAGCCTGAAAATCACTGCTTTAGAAGCTGGACACCCTCACCCAAATTAGGAAAAGGGAGACATCTGAAATCAACCAGTTAAGGACCTTTTGGCTAAGGGTAAATTTATTTGTTTTTTTAATTATTTGAGAGAGAGAGAGAGAGAGAACAGGGGAGGGGCAGAGAGAGAGAGGAAGAGAGAGAATCCCAAGCTGGCTCAGCATCATGACCAGAGAGTCTGACTCAGGCTTGAACTCACCATGAGATCATGACGTGAGCCAAAATCAAGAGTCAGATGCTTAACCAACTGAGCCACCCAGGCCCCTGGAGCAAGGATAAATTTCTCACATCATTTTCTCTTAGTCTGCCATTGCATTAGGAAAATGTTGTCAATTATACAATGTGGGGCACCTTAGTGGCTCAGTCTGTTAAGCAGCTGTCTTCGGTGCAGGTTATATCTCAGGGTTCGAGGGTTCAGGCCCTGCACTGGGCTTGGTGCTGATAGTGCAGAGCCTGGATCCTGCTTTGGATTCTGTGTCTCCCTCTCTCTTTGCCCCTTCTCCTGCTCATGCTCTTTCTATCTCAAAAATAAATAAACATTAAAACAAAATTTTTTTTAATTATGCAATGAAATTTTTGTCTCCTATTAAAGAAACCCAGTCATAGGGGAGGACTCTTGGTTTCAGCTCAGGTCATGATCTCACAGTTCATGAGTTTGAGCCCTGCTTGGGGATCTGCACTGACAGTGCAGAGCCAGCTTGGGATTCCCTCTCTCTTCCCTCTCTTCTTGCCTCTCCCCAGTTTGTGCTCTCAGGTGCTCTCTCTCTCTCTCTCAAAATAAATAAACTTAAAAAATATATAAAGACATAAATCTAGTCATAGATAATCAAGTCAAAAGATGGCCCTTCCCAGGCTATTCCATCCTTGTCCATTTCTTCCAGGATCTGAGCTTTTCTTTTCCCTAATACGCCAAGAAAAGTACCTAATTATTCCTTGCACTGCACAAGGAAATCTCCCTATTTTATAACTAATGCTTTTATTTAGCTGATTTTAATTTGCTAATTCTACTGTGTAATTAACAATAGTACCTACTTACCCATCCTCAAATGAGGGCTTTGGAAGTCCTATATTGCTTCTACCCTGGTAAGAAAGTTTCCAACAATGAATTAGGTGTCTCTTTTCATGCTTCAATATCAGAAATATGGATCTTTGCCACGTTGTATGCTGCACCATGAAAAGCCTCGGAAGGGTATGCCTGTTTCGAATAAAAATCTTTGCCTCCACCTTGTGGTTGACAGGCCAAAATACAGATGGCTGTGCAGAAATCAATTCTGAAGTCGGATTTTCATAAAATCGACAGGACTAATCAATCACCTGGAATACGCTTACTTTGTGCTACAGCTCTATTTAGAACAACATGAAAAGCCAAGTTAACAAGATTCAGAATTTTCAACTTTTATTCTCAGAGATTTTAACAACTGTGTCAATTTGGCAACTTTGTACACAACACAAGTGAATGATCAGTCTAATCTTTTCATTTAGTTCATGAGAATGTTTAAAATCTTGAGAAAAAACTTAAGCCATTTTCTCTTTTGAACTATAGCATAAGTGATAGAGTAGGAATATCTTCTCATTATTAAACTCCTGCTAAGATTAGGTAAGAACATGTAAAAATAAAAAACTAGTACAATACTTCACTTTTTATACACTATATCGTTGTCTATAACTGACCTCTGTGCTTCCGAGTCAAAATATGACTCAAAGACCGAGTTGGGGATAAAGAGGAACAAAGGGCTTATAGCTTCACCGGGCAAAGGAGACTGCAACAGGCTAAGGCCTTCAGAAACTGCAGGGCCACCCAGAGGAAGGGGCTTGGTGAGGGGGTGGGAGGGTAGGGAAATACAGTATCTAGCCGGTTTCTACAGGAATTGTGTATGTGTGCCAGCCTCCTTAGTGGTTTTCGGGCTAGTGTGTGGTTCCTAAAACAAAAGGCCAAGAGAGGAGGAGAGGTTTGGGGAAGAGAGGAAAAAGTTTACTTTAAAATCAAGCTTCTCTGAAGAACAGTGCAGCCATTTTTATTTTTGTTCCACTTTATGCTTTTAAGTGGTGTCGGTATTACTTTTTCAAAAACTTTCCTCTATGATCTCGTCTAATCTTCATCACATTTGCATGAGGCAGATAATCTGGGTACTAAATCATCTAACTTACACGTAAAATGGGTTCAGTGAGATGAACACAAGCTAACAGGGAAGACTGATCTAACAATACTGAACATGTACTAAACACTTCCCGTAAGTCAGGTACGGCATGTACTACTTGGTAAGAATGCCACTCATCTATTGCTTAGTCAAACGCCACCCTGACAGGGCCGCTTAAAACAATAGTAATCATTAAAAGTTCGCTCCTGCCTATCTGAGTTGACTGAGCTCAGGGTCTCTCTTGGGGTTGCAGTCAGGCAATGGTGCGCCAATCTTGAAGGTAGTTCCATTCACTGTAAGCTGGACTGGGATGGAAGGAACCGGAAGATGGGTTCCAGGCAGTCTGGTCAGGTGGTCTTCTCAGGCAGCCTCAGGGCAGCCCGACATTTCTTAGGTGGCTGCAGATTCCTGAGTTTCCCAAGACATAATGGTGGAAACTGACCTTTCTCTCTCTCTCACTTTTTTAATGTTTTTATTTATTTTTGAGAGAGAGAGAAAGAGAAACTGAAGTAGGCTCCAGGCTCTGAGCTGTCAGCACAGAGTCTGATGCGGGGCTCAAACTCATGAACTGTGAGATTATGACCTGAACCAAAGTCAGACTGAGCCACCCAGGTGCCTCTGGAAGCTGTCCTTTCTAACCAACCCTTCAATGTCAGGCAGCATCCTTCCCACTGCATTTTTTTTACTTACTTTTTTATTTATATTCATAACATACAGTATAGTCTTGGCTTCAGGAGTAGAACCCAGTGATTCATCTCTCACATATGACTCCCAGTGCTCATCCCCAAAAGTACCCTCCTTAATGCCCATCACGCATCTAGCCCATCTCTCCACCCACCTCCCCTCTACCAACCCTCAGTTTGTTCTCTGTATCTAAGAGTCTCTTATGGTTTGCCTCCCTCTCTGTTTTTATCTTATTTTTCCTTCCCTTCCCCATGTTCATCTGTTGAGTTTCTCTTTCCACTGCATTCTATTCAATAGGCAGTGCAAAGACCTGAACAGCTTCAAGATGAGGTGAGATAGACTGCATTTGTTGTTGAGTGGAGTACCAAATAATCTGCAAATGTTTTAAAACCACCCTCCAGATAAAATTTGTAGATCAGCCTATTTGTCATTGGCAATGGCTATGCAGAATATGACAAAGCACTCCTAGGGCTGGGGAAATCATGTAAATAGGAGTCTAAGCCAAATATAAGTTTGCTGAACAGAAAAAAATCACCATTTTTTTAAAAATTACTTTCTAGATCAGTAATCTGAGAAGTAGTGCATAGAATAAATTTAGATATTATAAAATTAATCAGATAAAAATAAGAAACAAATGTAAACTCAGAATAAGGCCAAAACTACTACAAACTTACCATCAAAAAAGTGAAGTATAGTCTACAATGAGTTTTTCTCCTCCAGTTTATCATATTTGGCTCCTTGTCATTCATATGTTCCCAATTTTGATGTCTAATATACTCAAGTTAAGCCGACAAATACACTCAAGCTGTTACTCTAATTTCTAATCGAATGTCTCAATGTAAAAAGCAGAGAATTATATAGTGAAGCATCATTTAGTTATTAACTCAAAAGACTGCAATGATGAAATCTGTGATTAATTTTGATTCAAATAAAATCAATACTCTCAATTGGCAATTATATATAATCGATTATATAACTTTTAATTAGCACAACTGTACTTCAAAATGGTTGCTCTAAGCATTGCCATGGTTACATAATGCAAACATTGAGTAAAATTTTCAGAGATGTTAAAAATTTTAGAAATGCATCATTATTGCCATCAATTTAGGCTAGATCATTGTTCATGCAAATAGACCTCCCAGGTCTTTCTTCTATTTCTTAGCTGTTCCTGAAAAACAGCCATGAAGGCAGGATGTGCGGTAGTTTAATATGGAACTAAACACAAGAGGCAATTCCCTGTGAATCACAGGGAATCACCTGTGAGACCGGTCACTGCCTCAACTCCTCTGCTTACATTGATGAGCCATATATAGAAAACGCAAAAGGACTGGACTCCTACCTGGAAACTCGGGTTATCAGAGCATACCAGCTGCACAACCTAGACCCACCCATACCCTTGTGCTTCAAGTGCAATGAGGACATCACTATGTATCATTCATCTACTTCATGAAGATTTGAGACACAAGAAGGACCAGAAGCAATCAGTCACTTAAACTCCACCATCTCTCTGACTTGCGTACCTATGAGATTTGAGTTTTTTCTGCTACTTTATACAAAATACGGTACTATTGACCCCTCCCAACAGAGATAGATTTGTGACTCTGCCAGTCCAGAACACAATCTTTACAAAATACATCTTGTCCTCTTCACCCTCCCCTCCTTAATAAAAGACTCTTTTATGCTATTAAACAAAATGCTAAGAACATCAGTGATGTGGACTTTTCAGGATTAAGCCCTTTATTCTATGCACAGATAATTAAGAAAACACAGTATTTTATTTTTATCCTAACCATAACACAACTTTAAAAAACTATATGCTCCATACTTAGTGAAGTCTCATAAAAAGAAGGCTTCCTGGGATGCCTGGGTGACTCAATCAGTTAAGTGCCTGACTCTGGCTCAGGTCATGATCTCACAGTTTGTGATTTCAAGCCCTCCCCCCCACTCCGTGAGGCTCCCTGCTGACAGCTTGGAGCCTGGAGCCTGCTTCGGAGTCTGTCTCCCTCTCTCTCTGTCCTTCCCCTCTCTGCCTCTCTCTCTCTCTCTCTCTCTCTCTCTTTCTTTCAAAAATAATAAATAAAACATTAAAAATTTTAATAAAGTAAAAATAAATACATAAAAGAGGGTTTACTTTCCCTTGTCACCATCCAACTTTCCAGCCTCTGTTTTAAGTCACTCCATGCTCTTTTAGGACCTAGGCTAAGAGCGAACTTGTGATTCACATCTATATTTTGCAGGTAGAACAGAAAGAAAATGGATTTGGGATGAGATTCTCTTCTCAAAATCCTTAGTTCATTTTACCCACAAAACAGAAAGGCTCCCCTATATCAGGTTAGGCAACAACTATACCTCTTCAGAATTGAAATGGAATGGATGATATTTCCTCAAAGCCTAACCCTAAAAGAAGCAATACTACTTCACCACTACCTCCTTTAGACCTGTGCACACAGAGCTCCAGATCTGGGCACCACACTTTAGGGTATCTTGTTCTTGCCTTTGTCCAGCCAGGACCCCCCCAGGGGCCAAGCATCCATGGATCCAAAGGAACATGCCCTCCCTAGAATCTACTCTTCCACCTTCCAGACCTCATTCTAGTACCCAGGATGCCAGAATTCCATTCCATCGCGGCACCTACACAGGCCTCCTCAGTAGGAAGACCACACTGCAGTGGCCCAAGAGGCAGTTGTTTGTAGAGGATGTGGACAGGGTATGGATATGTGGACCAAGGTCTGCTTATGCGTATGTATGAGACCATCACAGAGGTGGACAGAGACAGGCCACTGGGTAGATGCTGGCCTCCTACATTTTGCCAAGTTCTGTTACAGAATTAAGAGGAATCTAAGGATTTTAAGCTTAAATCTGGATTTTCAATTTGTTACAAAAGTATGTTTGCCAAACAAGGAAGATACATGTTTTATTTATTTAACAGTTTGTCAGATTGAATTCGAACCATCGAATATTCAGACATATGCTAGGTGTGCCTCCCTTTCTGCTTCTCCACCTGGGCCTGCCATTTCAGGTCAGGTCTGGATTTTACAGGTACTGAAATGGATCAAGTAAGAGACTTCTTCCCTCCGCCTCCCCCTCCCCACAAAAACAATACATGGCCTTATTCGTGCCACTTTAACAACAAATTGTACCAGGCTTATCAGGATGGTGACTTAAAGCAAACTGCTGACGCTCTTTCTTCCAAGCCTGAACAACTATAAATGTGAAAGGAAACTAAAACTATTTGAAGAACTAATGACTATATAACAATTATGAGAAGCTTTGGAGAGCCTGAAGGCTAGAGAATTCCCTAAAATCTTTCTTGAATTCAGGGACATAGGAGGAGAAGGAGGTTGAATTGTAGTGGATTCAACCTTGGGCAAAGTAAGCAGAAGAAAGCTTCTAAACTCTGCTCATGCATTCAGAAAAGTTTAAAAGTCTGATAAAATCATTAAAGGTGGGCTGAATAAGTGAAAAGACAGTCCATGCTCTTGAAGTGAATGACTCACTATCATAAAATTATAAATTCTCTTCAAATTTATCTATAAATTAAATGTAATCCCCCATTAAAATTCCAGGTGAATTTTTTTAAGAAGTCATTCAAAATCCTTATCTGAAAATATATGGTGAAATTTTTAAAAATCTATAACAAAGAAGCCTAAAAAAAGAAGAGTAATGTTTGGGAATGTGCATAAGCAGATATTAAGACGTAATACAAAGCCATACAAACAATAAACAGTATAATAACATACAAAGAGTTAAGTGGAATAGCATAGAAATCCAGGCATACATGGGAACTTAAAAGTATAGTAATGGCACCATAAATCAATGTGAAAACATTGGATTATTTTGTAGATGGTGTGGAATTTTTCTTCAATGTGCAGAAAAATTAAATTTGAATGTTATCATATAGCCTATGTAAAGATACAAATGGACTAAACTCTTTAAGATAAAATTATAACACTCTCAAATTGAAAGAGAAAAAAGCAAACATATTCATAACATGAGATCAGGAACAGTCTACTTTAAAAAAAAAATTCAAAAATGACAAATCATAGGCAAAATAGTGATGGATTTTATTACATCAAGGTAAGGAGTTCTGTTCAACAAAGTATACCGTGGGTAAACTTTACAGACATATGCAGACAAAATCCACAAGTGAAAAAATAAAAATTGTCAATCAAATGACTAGGGGAGCCACAGGGGTTTTTAGGGTAGTGAAGCTATTCTGTATGATTCTGTAATGGTGGGTAAATGCCATTATGTATTTGTAAAAACCCACAGACTGTACAACCCAAATGGTGAACCTTAATGTATGCAACTTTATTTTTTTTCATGTTTATTTATTTTTGAGACAGAAAGAGACAGAGCATGAGCGGGGGAGGGGCAGAGAGGGAGGGAGACACAGAATCTGAAACAGGCTCCAGGCTCTGAGCTGTCAGCACAGAACCCGAAGTGGGGCTCAAACCATGAATCGTGAGATTGTGACCTGAGCCAAAGTCAGATTCTTAACCGACTGAGCCCCCCAGGCACCCCTAATGTATGCGACTTTAAAAACATCATTTATGAGATCAAGGACCACAGGAAAGAATCCAGACTGTGACCAGAGAGAAAACAACTTCACCAAAAGGGTTAGGGGAAAAGGTGTCAACCTACATGACTTTAGAAACAAAGTCTGGGGCCACCTGGGTTGCTCAGTTGGTTAAGCATCGGGCTTTGGCTCAGGTCACGATCTCATGGTTTGTGAGTTCAAGCCCCATGTCGGGCTCTGTGCTGATAGCTCAGAGCCTGGAGCCTGTTTCAGATTCTGTGTCTCCCTCACTCTCTGCCCTTCCCCTGCTTGTGGTCTGTCTCTTGGTCTCTCTGTCTCTCAAAAAGAAATAAACGTTAAAAAAATATATTTTTAATTTAGAAACGAAGTCTGTAAAACTAAGGGCAAAAGGAATTGCATATAAGCCCTGTGCTCCAGTTGATAAAGTTATTCCCCATGAGGATACATGTTAACAATTTTGATCCTGCTATATGTATATACTAGAACTGAATAATTAAGTAAGTAAGTGGATAGAAGATAGTAGAAGCCAGGTTTCTCACTGTTGGGATGGACGTTTACAAATAAGCAAGGGAAGGAGGCTAAAATGATCCATGTGGTAATGGAGTAGAGTTGGAAAATTCAATAAGAACTCATGTTTAACTTAAGATAGATGCAGATTGTTACACATAGAAATATTTATGAATGTGTGTATATATGCAGGATTTAGTATACACACATGTATGTGCTTGCTCTGTCAGGTAAGATGGCCTAAAAGAAACCATAACACAGAAGCAATGAACATACCCAGCACTCTGATCTTAGTTTCTAATACCATTTTCCAATAAAAGCAGCTAGAGACCCTTGGAGAAATGGCTATCCTATAACCAAAGGAGAAAATATTCAAAGTGAGAAAATATTCGAAATGGTAGTACAATATTATAGAATCAGAAAGAATGGAAGTGTTAAAAAAAAAAAAAGGTGGGGGGACTAAACAATGAAGATTGGAACAAGTTAAAGGGACACAGGAGTCAATGTAAGGAGTTCCCAGGGGTCAAAACTGGAACAAAATAGATACAGTAATGTTGGATTATAGCCCAGAGTATAAATCAAATATCCATAAGTTAGTTCATACCACTATAAACAAGTGATTGTATAAATTAATAAATGAGAGAGGAGAGACAAAACATCCTTGCAAAAACATTACAATGAACTATGGAAATATTGTCCCCCTAAAGGAGGGGGAGCACAATTACCCACTCCTTCTGTATGGACTTTGCATACTGACTTTCTTCCAAAGAGTATGTTATGTGAAAAGAGGGGGAAAAAAGAGACTTTACGGGAAAGAAACCTGAAAAACACTGCGTAACCCAAGTAATCAAAATCAATATCAACGGTCTTAAGTCATGAAGATAAAGTGTACTCTTGATAATGATGGAATGAAAATGGAACTTTACTTCTGTGGTCTTTCTCCTAAAAATCCATAAACTCAGTTTATTAATGAGAAAAACATCAGACAAATTCCAATAGAAAGACACGCTACAAAATACCTGGACCAGTACTCCTCAAAATTTTCAAAGTCATCAAAACCAAGAAAAGTCTGAGAAGCTGTCACAGCCAAGAGGAGCCCAAAGAGACGTGAAAAGTAATACAGTGGGGTACCCGGTTGGCATCCTGAACTAAGAAAGTATATTAGGTAAAACTAAAGAAATCTAAATAAACTATGGTTCACTAATTGTAACCAATGTGCCATACAAATGTAAGGTGTTAAGAGAGGAAACTGTATGGGAGTTTGTATGGGAAATTTGTAGGGGAAGTGTTGGGGAGGAAGTATGGGAATTGTACTATTGGCTCAGTTTTTCTCTAAATCTAAAACTGCTCTAAAAATTAAAGCCTAATAATAAAAATATTTTTAAGCCTATTAATAAAAAAAAGCAAAATATAGATGAGGAAACTCAAAAGACTTATGAGCATGTAAAGAGATAATCACACTCCTTAATTACCAGAGAAAAGCTGTTTAAAACAACAATGATATATCACTTTATCTCTGTGAGACTGAATAAACTTGGAAAACTGTGCCATGACAAGAGTCGGTGGAAATCTGGGGACAAAGGACCCCTCATGCGGTGCTGGTTAGAGTGCAGCCTGATGCATATGTTCTGGGAGGAATCTAGAAGCTATTAGTTAATTACTCATAGACATAAACTCTGACCCCACATTCTGTATTTGGAGACAGATACATGAATATATAAACACACATAAAATTCTCACATGGGTCTGCAAGAGAACATGGAGGATGATGCTTTTGTAGTGCTGTTTGTAGAGGCAGAGAGTCAAAAAAAAAACTGGCTAACCAGTCCTAGCCTAGAAGAATAAACAGGTAGAATATAATGGATGCACACCATGGACTATTGCACAGATGTTAACTGTATAGCAACATGGATGGATCTTAAAATCATAGTGCTCACACAAAAAATGCAATGACGTTTTTTACACAATACAACCTATTTCAATGAAAAATACATACCTGCAAAATAAAATTTTTATATTGAACAAGAACAGATACAATAAAAGAATACATAGGAAGCACATAGAATGATTACATTTGGCAGAGGGATATGGGGTACAAGGAATGGGGATAAAATAAAAGCTGAGCCTTATATGAACCTAAGATGATTATATGCATTGACTGAAGAGTATGATTAACATCATTAACTAACCTTCTACTCTTGAGACCCAATGAGAAAGCAAAAAGATTCCAACTCAGATATGGAATTGAGGCCTGGAATCTCAAAATGCTATGCCAAGACTTCTCATTCCTGCAAGTGAAGTATAATCCAGCTCCATACTATCCATGGCTTTTCCAAGAGCTCTCCCATGGTCTATGGTAATTGTTGAAGAAGATGAAGAGGATATTAGGTGGTATCCAAAATATTCTCCAATATAAATCATCTAGGGCCTCAATACCCATGTCTCTTTGGCACAGGCCCAACCTGTCATAAAGATAGCCTTCTCAGAGATCAGGTGTGCTCATAGTCTCCTGCCCAGGGGCCAGGAAACCAAGAAGCAGGCCAAACCTTAGCATCTTCCATGTTCTGTTGAAGAGTAGCCTACATTGTCATTTACTCTTGTAATACCAACCAATTCTGACAACTGCTGAGAAAGAAAAGGGGTAATGGCTTCCCTGGTTGGAGTCCTGCTATAGTATCCTAGCCCCCACATAGTACAGAGTGGAGCCAGATTCAACACATTCGGAGGAAACTACGATCTTTTCAAGATATTGAAGAACTATTCTCCAAGGCACAGAATTAGTTCTAAGTGGTTAAAATGGAGATTGGTTCAAGAGAAATGTTATCTGATTCATGGTTCCACTGAGTTAAGCCTAGACTTTAATCACTTCGAGATCTCTAACTGGAGCCATTAATAACAATTATTTTAATAGCTGAAAATTAGTGTTTACTATGTGCCAAGCATTGTTCAAAACACTTTAACTGTGCTATCTCATTCCAACACACACACAAAAGCTCTATGAAAAAGCTACAGTAATTATACCAATTTTATAAAGCAGAAAATTGACACATAGGAGATTAAGTGACTGGATGAATGTTACATTAGTAAATCATGGTGAAGCTGGGATTCAAAGCTGGCCAGTCTGACCTGAGAGCCCACATACTCAACTTGTACACCTCACTGTCTCTGTCCACTCGGCATCATGGTTAAGAAAAAAAGCAGCTTCTGTAAATTATGCCCAGAGTTATGATAAAAGAAACATTTCATATTTGGCCAGAAAGGCGTTTTCTACCCATATATTCTTTTTTTTTTAATGTTTATTTATCTTTGAGAGAGAGACAGATTGCCAGCAGGGGAAAGGCAGAGAGAGAGGGAGACACAGACTCCGAAGCAGTCTCCAGGCTCTGAACTGTCAGCACAGAGACTGTCATAGGGCTCAAACCCACAAACCACAAGATCATGACCTGAGCCAAAGTCAGATGCTTAACTGACTGAGCCACCTAATCTATTCTACTCATATATTTGAATAGCCAGGTACATTTCATATATTTTTATCTGGGTCCAAAGATTTTAGTTTTCTTCCACACTCTCTCTTTCTTTCCTTTCTAGTAGTTATAACATTGCTAGAGATATGGTGGAATTTTAAAAATATGTACAGCATTTTGCAAAATTGAAAATGATTACACATAAGAAATTTGATGATGGTTTCCACCTATTGGAGAATTATACCTAGAACATATAGTAAAGAGGTAAAAATCAAGAAAATCTCTAAAATCTCCCCTATGGCCTAGATCATCCAAAAAATGACAAGAACTGCTTTTTCCAGATAGAAGTCCTTTTTTCTCTGTCCAGCTCCCATACTTTTTTTTTCAAAAATAATACCACCAAATAAAGATTCCTTTCTTCCCCCAGATGCTCAGTACATTGTTTTAGGTAAAAGAATCAACGAAACAAACGAGCAAGCATGACGAAGAGAGAAGGAGTCACCATTTTCAGTCACTGTCCATTTCATGCATAGATTCAACAAGCCAGTTCTTAAAGAATACTTTAAAAGTTTATCGTGGCAAAAAAAAAAAATAAAGTAAAATAAAATAAAAGTTTATCGTGGTAGATCTTGTATGATACCCAAAATGCAAAATAATTCATCAGAAGTAGAAATAAAAATATATTTTTGAAATAAGTATCTTTAAAGTTGCTATAAACCTCCTCTACAGCTATACCTATAATGGCATAAAGTATATTTTATTAATGTATACTGTATATTCTATTATGTATTATCTATTAACCTTTTTCAATCTCATTAACTTTTTAGAAAATACTGACCAGCAGTCTACTGCCATCTGGTGTATTTCTAGGCTCTCATAGGTAATCAAGTGCCCAAGAAATGGAATATTTCATTCAATCCTTCCATACTCTCCTCTGCAAAAATATTTCCGGTACACTAGTTAACCTCTACAATTTCTTCTTCACCTTGTATCTTGGACAACAGTGTGTACTTGGGTGTGTTTGATGCTGCTCCTTGCTCAGTATGTGAAACTGTGAAAATATTACTCAGCTGACCCACTAGATGGTAGCAGAATCCTGGTTACTGTAAGATTACAGGATGCCAAGTCAACTTTCACATCATTCTGAATTCCACTATCAGAAAGTAAATGGAAGGACTTTGGTTGTTGAAAGATTTGAATTTTACTGTCATCTCTGCTATTTATTAATTGTATGATCTTGGGCAAATGAGCCCATTAAGTTTTATGATTACCTGCCACAAAATCAACGGGCACCTTCCAGATCTAACGCTATGATTAAATTTTGTTGCCATAGTAAGAACATGGTACCTTGAAATAGTAATGTCCTCTTATCCTGCATTAAGCCATTCAAACCATCTGCATTTGGCACAAAGAAAAATTCCATTTTCTCTATGTAAGTCCTTGGACAATTAACAATATTTTTGTTTCCTCATCTGTAAAGTACGAAAAATGATAGTATCTTTAAGGGGTATTATAATGAGTAAATAGATATGATGAGTAAAGCAGTTAATAAATGTTAGCCGTAATAATTTTTTTATTATTATGGTTTTATTCCATGGCATCTGAATTCTCATAGACCATTATTCCTCCTACCCCTTTCTCCTGGTATACACCAGTGATTTTAGGCTGACTCTCACTCACAGGTTCAGAGTCTGCACAGAAAAGCACATGGGTCCAGAAATACCTTACAGAATCCTCTCTAGTGTAAGTTGCTACAGAAGTTCCAGGCCTTGGATCTCTAAGTCCTGAAGGAGTCTAGGTGTTCTGCCTCATTATCCTCACTAAAACTCCTTGAAAGAGTCCTCTAAGGCCCTTCTGATATGGAATTATAACCCGTAGTCTCTTGGATTCCCCTTAAGAAATGCAAAATCAATCTGAAGTTTACCAGGCAAGCCCAGTGAGCTTCTAACCTTAGCAAACTAGTGAACTAGTTTGTATCTGGTTCCTCCCTAAACTGGCTCTCTTTATTCACCATAATCATTGATTATATTACTTCTGTGTTAAAATATTGTGTTATATATTATGTGAGAAGAGTTGCCGCATTCTCTCAGGTATTGATTGGTTTAAGGCCTTGAATACATAAAATACTGAGAATGCCAAAGGCATCAAGTCATTGAAACTAAATTCCCAAGAGTCATTGTACTTCTTTGACCTCATCAGCTATCATCACGTTGAAAATATTTAATGTGGGGGTGCCTGGATGGCTTTGTCAGTTAGGCATCCAACTTCAGCTTAAGTCATGATCTTGCTGTTGGTGAGTTCAAGCCCTGCATCGGGCTCTGGGCTGACAGTTCGAAACCTGGAGCCCACGTCTGTCTCTCTTTCTCTCTCTTTCTCTCTCTCTCTCTCTATCTCTCTCTTTCTCTCTTTCTCTCAAAAATAAAAATAAACATTAAAAAATTTTTGAAGAAAATATTTAATCTTAAAACCTAGCAGAATTAAGGTGCAAAGCAAAGCAAAAGTAGTTATAGTTACTACCAGGAACCATCCCTTAACTACCTCACCTCTTTTTCCAAAGAACTACACTGCCACAAATTTCTGGGGTTTTTTTCTGTAATTCTGTGTTTAGTATATAATTTATTTCACAGTAATAGAGATGTATGTTGATAACTCGTTCTGTGTATCCGGGTGAGTCCAGTCAAGATACCAGGGCTGACAGGCAGTGGTGAATCAGAGAACATGACCAGCCACCCAAGATCAGAGCAGGTGATGAGAAAGCAGAACTAGGCATGAGCTGGGATGAGAAGCCACAGAACCAGAAATGAGGACAAGAACCTAGAGCCTTTGGAGCATTCCAAGATCAGAAGCTGCTGGGGTGTTGGAGAAACCAGAAAAAGAGTGGTTACACCATCAATGAGGCAGTATTAATAATCTATCTGCTTACACCAATGATGCCAAAGGGCCTTCAAAAAGGCAAGTTAAGATTAAAATAGTTCAATGCATACCCCACATTTAGAAAGGATAATGAATACAAAATAGAAGAAAGGTGGAGGGGGAGAAAAGGCCAACCTCCAATTACATATTCTCTAGCTCAGAAAACAATTCTGCTGGTACAGACCATATACACTGATCTCATTAAGGGCAGAGACCAGACTTGGCCTGCCCTTTTTATCACCAGAGACCAGTCTGGTGCCTTGCACTCATATGCTCTCAATGACTGTTTGCCTTTGTTACTGTTTTTGCAGATGATCGACTGAGTATACACCAAAAGCAAAAGTTTGTGATAGTGTCCTGCTGAGTGACCACAGTGTAGAATCATAACTCCCCTGATCTTTAGCCCTCTGCTGATCCTTAAGCAGAGTGCATATACAAGCATGCAAAAGAATGCAATCGCTCCAAACAAGTGAAGTCAGGATATAGGCTTCAAAGGACGTAAGCTCCCTGCATGCCTGTTTCAATTGGGAGCCACCGGCACCCTGAACACCATTCCCACTACTGGTGAATTCTTTAGAATTGGTTCATAAACATGATACAATGGGCTGCTAGTCCAAAGACCTATAGCCCACGCCTGGTCTTGGCATCACTAGCTGTGTGACCTGAAGCAAGTCATTTAATTTTTTTTTCACCAGTTAGACTAACAGTCTAATGTCAGCAATAATTATCCATTTCAGCAATAATATTCTGACTCTAAGCTGATCATAAAGAAGGGAAAATTGGATTCAGCAAGGGCCAGCCAGCATTCCTGATTTGTATAAATTCCCACACAGTCTTTCACTCTCCCTAATCCACATACTTTTCAGTGTGTGAACAACTAAACTGCTTACAGGAGATTTACTAGTGACATAAACTCAAGGAGGATTCCAGCAAATTCCATGTAATTATCTTTCTGTGTGCTCGAGAGCAGTGTGAACTCTCACCACTCCAACACGTCCCTGAACTGGTTAACTGACAGACTGTGGGGACAAAATGTAAAATAGTTTAAAGTGAAGCTATAAAAATATAAGGATCCTTATACTTTATCCAAGAAATATTATATGTGATGGTCTTTAAGTTTACCACAGATGTCACATGAGAATAATGATGAATTGAGCCAATGTTGTCAACTGAAATCATCAGAAGACAACGGACTTGGAGAAATAGACCCCTGCAGGTGGAATTCTGGGAGGCCCAGTTTGCACTCCTGTGACACAGGGCCTGATAGTGAACGGTGTCCCAGGGGTGAAAGGGACTCCTACCCTTTAAGGTGGGGCCTTTAAGGAGGGGCAGGGATGGGGGCTAATGAGTTTGGGAGCTGAGGCAGCCTGGGTGAAGTTATGAAGAAGAGCCGTTTCCCATGCAGTTATATGTGCCCATCACCTTCCCATCAGGGCACGAGTGTCCTCCACCAAATTTACAACTGCAAAGATTCATCACTTTATAGTGTGCTACCTTCCAGGCTAATAAAAGTTTTCTAGCCGGTCCCAGTTTGGAGTAAGACAGAAAAAACTTTCTGTTCTGTTTCTCCTACTGAATGTAGCTAATAACCAAGACGGAATTCATGGAGGGGCTCCTTGAAGAGTCAGAGCAGGTGGGTTAGGAGGGAAGACGAGATTTGCAGTACCACCAAAACAGTTGTGTATTTACCTTTCTTTACCACTGCTGTCCCCACGCCTAACCACCAAACTGCCTAAAACCCAGAAATAAGCTTCTGTGAGGACAGAAAAAGTTCCAGGAAAATAGTTCTAGTTTAGGCTTACATAGTAGTTAAGGCGTCACTTGGCAGCACAGTGCACCAGGTCCCACAGGGGCCTAAAACTCTGAAGGAGGAAACACTTCCTCCCTGGTTGGAAGAGCTGTGGTCCTAAGACCTAAGAGAGTCGGGTGAGAGGAGTAAAATCTCACTGTTTTTCTCCCTATCTTTCAACCACCAAGTCACAAACACTGGTGGAGTCATGAGAAATGTTGGCAGAAGAGAGTAAATCAAATTTCAGATTTCTGGCAACAGGACTGAAAAGGGGGGCCTTGGGGAAATGGGAAGTAATGGGGAAATCACAGAGAGGGAGGAGCTCAGGGAAGCAATCCTACAGAGTTGGCTGTGCACTGCTGGGCTCACCCCCAAGCTACACGTGCGCGGATCTGACCTCAGGTGGCCTAGGAAAGACTGAGACGTAAACCAAAAGTTAGATCATGCCCAGATCCCAGACTTGCAAACATGGTAAAGGCACAGGTCAGATCCAAACAGGACTGCAAAGACCTAGAAAATAGGACTCAAAGAAGGGATGTCACAACAGCCTCTGTAGACACTGAAAAAAGAATTAGGGGATACCACATAGATGTCTATGCACATAAAATTGATAAACATAGATGAAATAAACTAAGTAATTGCTTGAAAACCACATACTATCTAAATTTGTCCAACATGAAGCCATTCTGGAGGTCAGAAGCTAAAATCAAGGTATTGGCAGGTTGTCCTCCTTTCCTAAAGCTCAAGAGGTGAATCCTTTATGTAGCCACTTCCAGCTTTTAGAGGCCACCTGCATTCCTTGGCTCATGGCCCTCTTCCTACATCTTCAAAACGAGCCCCAATATTGTATCTCCGTGTGCCTTTGGTCTGTAAATACATTTCCCTCTGACTTTTCTGCTTCCTCTTTTAGTTTTTAAGGACTCTTGTGATCACATTGGGCCCACCCAGATAATCAGGATAATCTCCCCATTTTAAATCCAGCTGATTAGCAACTAATTCCATTTGCAACCTTAATTCCTCCTTGCTATGTAACTTAACATATTCCCAGGTTTTGGGGATTAGGATGTGGACATCTTTGGGGGGCCATTATTTTGCCTGGCATAGCAGACCTTACTAACATGAATTTTAGGAATCTGGTGGGGCTCCTAGGTGGCTCAGTCAGTTAGGCATCTAACTTCAGCTCAGGTCACAAACTCACAGCTAGTGAGTTCGAGCCTCACATCAGGTTCTAAGCTGTCAGCACAGAGCCTGGAGCCTGCTTCAGATTCTGTCTCCGTCTCTCTGTCCCTCTGTTCATGCTCTGTTTCTCTCTCTCTCTCTCTCTCTCTCTCTCTCTCTCTCTCTCTCTCTCTTTCTCTCTCTCTCAAATAAACATTAAAAAAATTTTTTTAAAAAAGACATGGAATTGAAAATATATTGGGATGGTTAAGGCAAAGCTAAAGCTAAGGAAGAGTTTCACACAAAAGCCAAAGAAGCCAATTGAAAATTGAAAATTATTTTTGTTCTTACAAGTTCCTCTTATCTCATTAACATGACCCAAAAGGTCAATAACTGCTTTAGGTCAATAACTCCATAAGCATGAGGTTGAATTAAAAGTCCATTTGGTGTTCTGTGTGGTTAGGAAACCAAATGAGTGCATCACATATCACAAAATATAAGCCTAAACTGAATTTAGAAGTGCATCGTAACATGATAAGTGTAATCAGAGAACACAAAAAGGCCTAACTTATTGATGTACTTGAAATAAAATGAATATAATTTCATTAGTGGAGAAAAACTCTGAGAAGAAAATAGAATAATGGATAGAAAAATACCATAATTACCAAAATTATTCTTATATAACATGTGTTTTTGAAGAATAATTATTTGATTAAGCATATAATTATGACCATATAGGATAAATGGAAGCAATATTTACAAGGACAGTACCCTAGGGTTGAAAATAAAAACATCTCCATCTGGAAATAGCTAATAAGAAATGTAATCTAGGATTCTATTAGATAAAGGACATCTATGTTACTTGTCAATAAACTATATTGACAAGTGATTGTTACTCCATATTAGTAAGTATATTCCTGGGGAACAGATATACCAATGATTCCCAACCTTTCTTCTGTGGAGGTTACTCATGAGAGATGACAGCATTCAGACATGAAATGGACATAAATGAGATTTAAGCTCAATTCCCTGTACAGTATTTCTGGTGCCACCTGTTTCTTCCACTCCAGGTAATATGGTCAACAATTTGAGAATTAAATTCATGTTATTATACGCATAACACAAGAGCTCATTACTTTCTTGGATTCTGTCTCTTTTTAATACTGTAATAACTACCATCGGGGCCTCCGTTATGTGTGACTACCCAAAGTGTCCCTTTAGAACTTCTGAGAATCCACAAATGAAGCTTATGTTCTTCTGGTCTGGGCTATGCCAGGCTTCCTGGCCACTTTTCCCCACCCCCGCCATCTCGTAACTATTCTCCATACTGGGGAAGTTGTCTCTGCTCTGCCTCACTCTGAAACTAGACACTGCCTTCTTTTCTCCAAACACAGCTGACATGAGACTTTATTCTTCAAATGACTTCACTAAAGGAGTCCTGCTGTGCTATGTTACCCTCATTTGGAGATCTTTGTTTTGTCCAGGAGATATCTCAAACACCCAGAATATTGCCTGACACATAGTAAATGCTTGTAAAGGCCTATTGAATAAATGCAAAGTTTATGGAGACTTAAAGCGATTTCAGTGTGAAAGAGGAGGAAACGCTACTCCGAAACTCTATCAGTCATTTTTCAACTCTCAACTGAATTCCTAGGACCCATTCATTCTTCCCACTGAGGAAAACACCATCTTTACTTTGTTCTGGTTGCTCAGGAGAAATCAAACCAGTAACCCCATAATAATCTTACAGGTATGCTCTTGTCGACCACAGAAAACACAGTCCTTTACATTGCTTCATAGAGAAGTTGGATTTCTTTTTTCCAAATCCAGGGTTTTCAAGTAGGATCTTATTTTACCTTCATACAACTACAGGTTCATGCAAATGTTTACTCCCAAAACCAAAATAACACTTATGTATATGTATATGTATATGTATATATCTATACCTACAACTACACATACACCTACATCCATATCTATATCTATAGCATCTATATCTATATCTATATCTATATCTATCTATCCCTAAAATGATAAGAAATTTATCTTTAATGACACAAAGTGCCAAGGAGAGCTTTGAATTTCCAGGACTTTCCCCCTTAAACACTAAAAAGAATCCAGATGACTTCATTGCCTTCCCCAGCCCTACCCCTACACACACAGAGCAGTCTTGCCAGTGGAAAGTGTTTCCCAACTCATCGTTAAGGGAAGGGAAAGAGCTAATTTGTCTGTTTCTGGAATCACAGAGGTCATGCTTCTCCCCAACCCATGTCCTACCACATACATACAAAAATAATTTTTAATATACTCTAATTCTTGTTTATTTTTAAAAATAAGTTGTACACAAACTGCTGTATGAGATTGTTATTAGTAACCTATCACCATTGATCTTCCCCCCAAACCAATGGTCCATCCAGTGTGTTATGACATTTCAGCCAAAAGCACAAGGCAGTCCTTATAATCTAAGATCTTCCCTCTCATCTCTTTGTTTCCAAACTTAGTCATGCTGTGAAAGGAATATTTTCCAAAATATATACAGATTTGGAATAGAGAGCACATACATGTGTATAATCAAAGCAATAATAACTCCATATTGTAAATGAAGAGAGCTTACACAATATAGCACAACAATTGGTAGCATAAGTAGTGCTTCATACTATCTAAAATCCCAAGAGTTTTAGTGATGACACAAGGCAGGAGTTAAATATACAGATTTTGGAATCAGAAGGATGTGGGTTCAATTCCAAGCTCTATTTCTTATTCTGTGAATGTGAGCAAGTTATATGACCTCTCTGAGTCAGCTTTCAGACCTGAAAATAGGCACATTAATACAGGCCTTAGAGAGTTATACTACAGTGATAGAGATACAGTGATGCTTCTATAAAATTGAATCCAACTCAGTTGGGCCTGAAATACCATCTTACAGCCTTTTTGGCTCTAGTCAGCTTATTCTCCATTCTCCATCCTCCATAGCTACTTCTTCATACCTTTTCCCGATCCTCGAACCTGTGCCTGCATCTCACCTCCAATGCTACTAAGGAAAAAAGAAGCCATCCTAAGTAGGATGACAATATAATTTTTTATCCAGAGTGAAATAATTTTGAGAATAAAGGGGGAATACTCTTATAATTACACCAGGACAATAGGTATCAACCAAGATTTTCTAAAACTAAGACACACAGTTACTTTCATTATAAAGACAGTCCCTCCATTTCCAATCACCAAGCTGAAATAAACCCATCTATATCTGCACCCATCTCTTTTTTCTTGCCTCCTGTTAGAGTGAAAAAGGAATTGCCTGTTCTATTAGTGGCACATCCCTCTGCTTATGCTCTAAACTCATCTCCTCTCACCTTCTCAACTTTTCAGCCCTTTCTCTCCAGTCTCCAACTTCTCTCTCTACTGGCTCCTTTTCATTGATATTGAGATATACTTCAGTCTTTCCTCATTAAAAACAAAAGTCCTTCCTCAATCCTACGTCCTGCTCCAGTCATTATCCTATTTTTGTCTCTCGTTTACAGAAAAATGTACTGGAAGTTTCCTACTTGTTTTCTTAATTTTAACTACACCTCAACACACTGCAGTCTGATTTCCACCCCCACCATTCCACTGAGGTGCTTTTGACAAGCTCACCAGTGCTCTGAACAAGATCTCAAACCCTATTTCCAATGTATTTTAGTCCTCGTATTTCTTAAATTCTCAACAACATTTGATAATTTTGAGAGGTAGTGCTCTCCTTCTCCATACTTTCTCCCCTTTTATGATACCACATTCTAAATTTCTGGTTATTCTTCCTCATCCTTGGTAGGCTTCTCCTCCTTTATCTATCCTTTATTTGTGAGTGTTCTTCAAGGCTGTGTATTAAGATGTTTTCTGTTTGCACTCTCCCAACCTTTCCTACATAATCTCATCTACTCAATTACCATCCTCACGCTGATGGCTTCCAACTAGATGTCTCCAACCCAGATTTTGTTCCTCGTCTTCAGGTCAGAAGACTACCCCTTTTTAAATTTTTTATTGAAAACTCAAACTCAGTATCTTCCAAACTCAACTTACCTTCTTCAAAATATCCAGCCTATCTTCAGTATTTCTAGTCTCAGCAAATAGTTTACTGATTTCCCTGGTTGAAAAACTGGAGCCATCCTAGACTTTTCCTTCTTCTTCCTCTATATCCAACCAGTTCCATTTTGTAAATATTTTCAAATCAGTTCACTTTTTATCGTTCTCATTGATATTAACCCAGTTCAGACTATCATCATCTCTCATCTCTATTACAGCCACTCTAGAAAGAGGCTGCAGTCGCTACCTAAAAGTATGTCAGAAACATAAAGTATAGGGCTACTGTTTTCCTTCCTTGCTGTCCTTTAAGGGTAGCCTGCCTAAAAATACAGCTGTCACAAAGAAAGCAGAGCACAAAAGTGGAGAGCAAGCAGGTACCTCTCGTAGTATACAAACTTCCTAGTAAGTCCTACCTAAAGCCACATTTCTCGAAGTTTCCAGCTATCTGAGCCAATGCATTTCATTTTTCTTTTTGATTAAGAAAGTTTATTGCATTTCCATCACTTTCAATTTAAAAGTTCTGACTTAAAAAATCATGTGACCAGGTCATAACCTACCTTTAATCCTCAGTTTCTAGCACAGTGCCTGGCCAGATGATTAACATGTTGAATGGATGATGTATGCAAAACACTCTACATTCATCTTTACCTCCATACCAACAAAAAGCAATGTGTTTTCACTTGTTCAGCAAGTATTTATTGAATATATTCTATGGATCACTATTCTAGATACTGAGAACAGAGCTCTGAGTGAAACATAAAAACCTTGCTCTAATGAAATTTATATATAGTAAATTCAAAAATAAGGAGTAAGAAATTAAATTATGCTGTTTGGTGTAGGATATTTACTATTCTTGTCCATGGATCTTAGAAAAGCCCTCTGGATTTTGTACAACAAGATATCATGTCTGAGTCAAAGAAACTCTTCAGTGTCTATCAGCAGAAGATATTTATATACAAATGAATTTAGGACATGGTATCCATTAAAAATTAGGTCCAAACAAATGTCAGGGCTTAAAATTTTATCAGAAACAAATTATTTTTATAGAGCGCTAAAGATCCTGGTCACAGAAACTCAAGCTCAGCTCACTAACCCTTTAGTTCAGTATTCAAGGCACCGCAGAAAAAAAATAGAATACTTAGAGTAAGAAGTCCTAAAGTTAAATACTAGATTTAAATAAAAGTCGTGTCTTCTTCCTATGCACTATTTCCTCATGTATGAAAAAAGGATTATAACACCTATTTCATTAGGCCTTTTCATTTCACTTCAAAAGTTAGCCAGTGATTATTACATATTGGTTGAATGAATGAATGCTAATACACATATTAAGTGAGATCATATATATGAAAGCATTCGTAAGCTGTAATATGCTATATAAACAGTAGTTTCTTTAGGCATTAATATTACTATTACTATTATTATTATTATTATTATTATTATTATTTCTGCAAGAGCCAAGGTTGTGGAAGAGCTGTGTAGAAGTGGGAAGTAGAAAGAGGAGGAAATAGTATAAGAACTGACTTGAAAAGAATTAGATGTCTAACTGTTTAAGAGGAGAGTGAGCAAGGCCTATAGTAACAAGCAATATTTCCAAATAGGGGAGGTTTGCTTCCACTGCTTGCAGTCTTCAGGTTCCTTTTTTGGCACCTTCATGATCCTCTCCAAAAAAATTCCTAATTCTGGGATGTCTGGGCGGCTCAGTCCACTGAGCATTTGACTCTCAATTTCATCTCAGGTCATAATCCCAGGGACGAGGGATTGAGCCCTGCGTCGGGGCTTTGTGCTAACAGCATGGAACCTGCTTGGGATTTTCTTTCTCCCTCTCTTTCTGTCCCTCCTGTACTCACGCTCTCTTGCTCTCTCAAAATAAATAAATAAACATTTTTTTAAAAATTAAAATTAAAAAAAAAGAAATGTATCCTTATAGAAAAAAAGATTCTTAATCCTGTACTCTGTCTGCCTACCAAAATTACCTCTTTACTCAACCACACTGCCATCTTTAAAAGCTAGTTTTAGAAAAGCAATCTGATTGAATGGTAATATTACAGTGTTGTGAAAATGCTACTTTTTTGCCCAGCATCTTTATTTATTGCATCTTTATTTCCCAATGACATGTCACCTCCTTCTTCAGTTCTTAAGATTAAAATTCCCCACAACAGTAGTAGTCTATGCATGACATTTTCCTTTTTGTTTTTGTATTTTCTTATTTTTAATGATAATTTGAAATAACAATAATAATAAAAACATTCCTTTTAAAAATATATTAAAAAAAAAAAAAAACAGGGGCACCTGGGTGGCTCAGTTGGTTAAGCATCTAACTTTGGCTCAGGTCATGATCTCATCGTTTGTGAGTTCAAGCCCCGGAATCAGGCTCTGTATTGACAGTTCAGAGCCTGGAGCCTGCTTCAGATTCTGTGCCTCCCCTCTCTCTCGACCCCTCCCCTGCTCCCGCTCTGTCTCTCTCTCAAAAATAAATAAACATTTTTAAAATTTTTTAAAAATACTCCAATAGACATGCACTTCTTTTACTTCTTTATTATCATTTGCCAACTTAGCTTTCTAATATTTGAATGATTCTCCTTTTGTTTCTTGGAAAACCAAATGGAGCATAGGTGAAACCTTTAATTCTTGGCAGACTTGTTTACCGACCCCAACATTTAGAAATTTAGAACAGGTAGATAATGATTTCTTGTCTTGTCTTGGGAGTTTTCAAAGAAATGCTTGAGTATGGGCAGAAACTGTCTTAAAATAATATTTTGGGATTTGAGGAAGAATAAATTGATCTAGATAAGAGAAAACTAAATTAACAGACTTGTATTCTCCCATCTCTGAACCACTTTCTAGACTATCTTAATTACCTTAGCTGTATAGATAGATTACTATTTTCATGCCAATGAATAAGCTTACTATTAAAATGTTATTCCTAACATTAATAAATACCATGCATGTAATTAATGAATTATATATCCATAATTAAATTAAATGTGTTGATTTGATTTTGTTGTTAAGTTTTCACTGGAATGAGCAATATTATTATATATTCCTTGAATTTTTGAAATTTCTTTTTTTTAAGTTTATTCAAATATTTTGAGCCCACGAGCAGGGGAGAGAAGTTGAGCATGAGCAGAGGAAGGGCACAAAGAGAATGAGAGAGAATCCCAAGCAGGCTTCGTGCATGAGATCATGAGCCTACATCAAGAGTTGGACACTTAACCAACCAAGCCACCCAGGCATTCCTTTTGAAATTTCTGACATGGCATAGTTGCTTGCTCATAGCCTTTTAAATAAGAAATGATATCGGTCATGGACATGAGATCACTAGAATAGCTGAGACAAGGCTAAAGACCTAGGATGGTCTATAGAATTGGGTTAGACTCAGCAAGGGGCCCAGAGGATATAAGTTAAGGTGTTCTGGAACCCTAGGAGCCATGGGCAGTGGAACTATGCATTAATTCTGTCGGCATAGGCTACCAGACAAGGGGTCAAGAATCAGATCAGAGCAAACAGGAAAGTCTATAAAGCAGAGGTTGATAACATGGCTAATCTATGAGTGCAGTTCCTGGGTACCAGGAACAAGCAGAAGCCTTCCATTTTGCCAGCTTCCTGTCTTACCTCCTGGGTTTTTATGTGATTCCTCCTTAAATACAGACAAACCAGCATGATGTGTCTAGGTATGAATAAGGGAATATGTAATAGAAATATATAAATGAGAAAAGAGAGGGTAGAAAAATGTTGGTTTGTTTGGAGGTGGGGCAAGAAAGGTACAGAACAAAGTTCTCTTAAATAAAAAAGAACCAAGATAAGAAAAATGAATTTTCAAATGTTTGAATTTAGAAATAAAATAATCCAAGCATTATTTTGATGCTTTCTCACTTTCCCCTTTGTACGTTATTCTTAGAGTTGGCAAGATTTGATAAACAAATTTAGGAAATTTAAGAAAAGGACAAGAAAAACTACCTTTACTTTATGTAAAGAAAACAACTTCTATCCTAATGTTTGTTCTCTTAAGGGCCTTTTAAAGTCTTAATATTTAGTCAAAACACATCTTGAATAGTTGTATAAGGGGATATGTAGTATTAAAGCATCTTCATCTCAGAAAAATTCAACCCCAGGCTTTCTCCAGTGTATAACTGAGACAGATATTATCTCTGGAGCTAAAACGTTGCTATCCTGTAAAGAGGAAGCAATCTTGCCCAGAACTGATCATGAAAAAACAGAAGCTGAAATCTTATTACCTGACAAAGCCCAAGAGAATCTGAAGCACCACCTTTAGACACAGATTTTTTAACATTAGTCAGAAACTCCCTCAAAGGCAGTATGATTCCAAGAACAAAACAGAGGTGAATTAGATCTTCTTGGAAAGTATTAATTTCAATACTGATATTAACAAAAAAATGAAATATAGTTCTTTGTTTCCACACTTAATAAATCTCACATCCAATACTCCCCTATTCAGTTAGCTTGATCCATGTTTCTCTCCATGAAGTGGTGGGGAAGAGATCTATGAAAATAGGAATTAAGGATTTCTATTAATAGAAATTGAGAGATCACATTCTATGTCAGGTTACCCGTACTTTATCTGAGCAAATGATGTGATAATTTCAGAATAAGACAATATGTGAAAAAGCTAACTAGGATCATCAGTGACAGACTTCCTTAGAAAGCTAAATTTTTAATTTGAAAATGTGTAAAAGAAGCAAAGATGGGTCAATATGAATTTAGGGTTGAGAGCCGCACACTGGTATGGAGAACATTATTCTAAAGCAAGTAAAGAAAAGCTTACCATTATCTTTCTATTCTGAAAAACAATTCAGTAAATTGAAAGGCCTTTCAGACCAATCCTTAAAGTTAATTCCTGGGGTGCCTGGATGGCTCAGTCGGTTAAGCATCTGACTTCAGCTCAGGTCATGATCTCACAGTTCATGAGTTCGAGCCCCACCTTAGATTCTGTGCTGACAGCTCAGAGCCCGGAGCCTGCTTCAGATTCTCTGTCTCCCTCTCTGCCCCTCCGTCACTCATGCTCCATCTCTCCCTCAAAATTATATAAACATTAAAAATTTTTTTAATTAATTCCTATAAATCCCTGGAAACCAAATGATAAACTCCTGACCTTTGTCCAACACTTTTATTTTTAAATATCAGCAACGTGAAGGCAAGGGGACAAGGGCCAATTTCCAGGGACATTTAGTCAAGTTTGGCCCCTACTGAGAGTCTGGAAATCTAAGTTTCAATAGACATGGGACTTTTGCCTTGTCAATTCCCCTCTCTGGGTCTTAATTCCCCCATCATAGGATGAAAGTGTAATGTAAACCATTCATTCCCTCAGCATTCTTTTTAGTTATAAACCGCCCATGTTTTATTTAGGCACACGGGTACCCAGCTAGACACTGTTTTATCTAGGAGTGGTCATAAAATACCAAAGGTGATTTTGCAATCTTTATATCATTTCTTTAAAGATGAAGCCACTTGACCTGTACTCTTCCCGCCCCTACTAGTTGGGAAATGACAACTGGAGTCACTACCTTAGACCCAGTCTGGGGGCCACAGGATGGGGACAACAGAGACTCCCCACCAGCCTGGGCTCTTGACGGACATCACTGAACATCGAATTCCAACCACTTACATCACTTACCTCTGGGCCTACATCACGACCTATGGTAGAGAAAAGAAAAAGTGCTTTTCTTAGACTACTTTAGCTTGGGTTCTCTTTGTTAAGTTAGCTTATAACATGACCCCTATCTAATGGAGAAGATCCTGAACAAACAATTACTCAAGTATGTTCCAGTTCTGAATGTTAATACATGTAACAGAAGAAACAGAGAAGTTTTGCTTTAGGAATAAAACAAAAAAAGTAAACCATGTATCCTGACAACGATGATCACGGAAGCACATTTTAAGGTTTCAGATCAATTTTTAAATGATGGTTCTTCTCTCTTAGCAACTCAGACTCACAGGCCCCTTCATTATATCTTTTAATTGCCCTGTTAATCACTTTCAATATCCTTCCAATTTACCACCATGCAGTATGACAATAGATTGCCTTCACTACAAAGGCTATCCTTAAATTCCCACGGGCATTTAGTAAAGTTTTATTATCCCCAGACATAATCCTATGAGAAGATTAGATCACTAAAAGTAATTTTCTGCCTATCAGCATAAAGTACCAACGAGGGCTTGCAGATGATGTGGGGTTTGAAACCTGAAATCCTGTAGCTTACATGTGGCAGCCAGAAGGAGCTCTGGGAAAGTCACCTGAATCAGACTTGCTTTTTGCTTATGCAAGTCACTGACCAAAAAGGAACTTACGGAACCTTCCCATGGCTTTGTAAAAGCCTGGACTTAAATACTTGATTTTATACAAACTTAATACCCACACACAAATTGTCTTTTTATTAATTGTGAAACACTTTTTTTAGCAATATGTTTAGCAATATGTGAAGTATCAGTGATCTCAAAAGATCAAGAGTTAAGTCAATTAAATTCTTGGTGCCAAGTTAAACTTTGTAATACAGATGAATTCAATAGCATAGAAAGTTTCCCAAAGACAGCATTTCCCACAAGGAAGAAATTTGGATACTCCAAAGACTGGGCAAATGGCATTCATGGCATCGGGGTAGGGAGAAGTAGATCTAAGGAAAGAACTTAAAGGAATGCTAAAAAAGAGAAGTGAAGGGATGTGATATAATTAGTGTCTCACCCTGCTACTAATTGGTCTCCCATGCCGGATTGCCAGAGCAATCCTTTAACAACACAAATCTGATAGTTTTTATTTCCCTGCTTAAAACTAACTGATAGGGGCACCTGAGTGGCTCAGTGGGTTTAGCGTCTGACTTCAGCTCAGGGAATGAACTTCCAGTTTGTGGATTCGAGCCCAGCATTGGGCTGATCTGAGCTGACAGCTCAGAGTCTGGAGCCTGCTTTGGATTCTGTCTCCCTCTCTCTCTGCCCCTCCCCCATTCATGCTCTGTCTGTCTCTCTCTCAAAAATAAATAAACATTAAAAAATTTTTTTAAAAAACTGATAAATGCCTTACCATGGTCCTTAGAAAAATGTGCAAAATCCTAACCTGACCTAAAAATGTGTTATGTGCCTGGACTCTAATTATCTTTCTGATACTACATCGAAACACAATCCTCATTCCTCTCCCCAGGCTAGGCATGCTGGGCATTATGGGCTAAATTGTGTTTCCCTAAAATGTCATATGTTGAAGTTCTAACTCCCAGTACCTCAGACTGTGACCTTCTTTCGATATAGGGCCATTGCAGACATAATTAGTTAACATGAGATCCCTCTGAAGCAGGGTGGGCCTCTCATCCAATTTGACTAGTGTTCTTACAGAAGAGGGGAAATTTGGACATAAACACACACATGGAGGATGCCATGTGAAGAGAAAGGCAGAAATCAGAGTGATGCTTCCACAAGCCAAAAAACACCAGAGATTGCTAGCAATCTACCACCAGCTGCAGAGAAACATGGGACAGATTCTCCCTCATAGTCCTTAGAGGGAGTCAACACTGCCAACGCCTTGGTCTTGGACTAATAGACTCCAGAACTGTGAGATAATAAATTTCTGTTGTTTAAGCCATCCAGTTTGTGGTTCTTTGTTACAGCAACCCTAGCAAGCTAATGCACTAGATTTTTCTCAACTCTCCATATGGGTCTTTGTCAATGCTGTACTCTTCACCTAGAGAGAGGAATTTCCCTTCTTTTCTAGCCATGCCATCCTTAAGTCTTGTTTTAAGCCCCTTTTCCTTGAGAAAGAAACCTCTCTTAGCCTCTCAGACTAAGTAAGATCCCTCTCCTCCCTAACCTACACTTACAATAAATCCAACAGGACCCTGAACTTCTTTAGAGCACTGCGCACTTGTGGATTATTTATTTGCTTACTTAATGTATGTCTTCTGCATCTGGCTATACGCCCAGGCTAGGACTGAGTGTGTCTCATTCACAGCCATATCCTCTGTGATTGACACATAATTAGTGCTCAAGAAATATTTATCGACTGGGCCCCTTGATTTTAACTTGGAATCCTCTGTTCCCAAATATTGTTTCAAAGATCCCACATCCTTAGTAATAATTCCCACCAAAATATTTCTACCCTCATGTATATATTCATGTGCCTGAAGGCAGCCTCATACTTCTATAATTTGTTGTTGTCATACCTAACATTTTATTCCATTCCAACACACATCTGTATAAGCAATAACATTTGTAAATTTACTAGTCTCCAGGAATGTTTTTGATTTGGATCCTATATTACTGAAAAGAATTTCAGTTATTTGGCAAGCTGACATCCTCATAAGATTCTATCTGTCCAGCAAGGCAGATGAGGGAAATCATGTGAGAAAGAACACTAAAGGAATGGGGCAGTTTTTTAAAAAGATACTTGTTTAACCTGTGTTTACTGATATGAAAACTTTTGCTAATGCCCTGAGGTGAGAGGCTTGGTGATAATTATCCAGAATCTATGGAATAGTAAAAATTAATCTCAAAACATGCATATCTCTCTATTATCTATCTATCATCTATCATCTTTATAGATATGGATATATCTGTAAAAAGGAAAAAAGAGCAAATGATTCTAGAAATGATTATTTCTACCTGTCAAGTCAATCCTAACTTAGTTTGACTTTTGACTCTCAACAAATTACACCAATTCTTGAAAAGAATCTTCTCCAGCAAATAGATCAGAAATCTCTCCACAATAAAGCTCTTAGTGAGTGTGTTTACTTAGTGAGTGCGTGCAAGCATTTTGATTTATTTTAAAGAGAAGTTTCTGAGTAAATATGGGTGCAACAGATATTCTTTCAATAGGATAACAGCTAGAGATACTACATTATTCAGTATCATATTTTCAGATGGATTCTTCTGGTCACAGAAGGACTAAAAGGTAGCAAGTCCTTTTTGATTCTATCATAGAGTGACATAAACTATAGTATGTCCTCTACTCTAGGGCACAGAAGGAACAAAGTGACTAGACTTGTCCTAGTATTTCCTTTAGTAAATATTTCTTGAGTGCTTATTCTGTGTCAACTGTTGTGGCAGATGCTATTAATATAAATTTGAATAAAAATAAAAGTAACAATAAGAACAGCTTATTCTTATTGCCTGCTGACTATATCCAGGCACCATACTAAATGCTTTACATACATCCTCTCCTATAAGCCTCACCATAGCCCTGTAACATAGCTACTGTCTTTGTCCTTGTTTTATGAAGAACTTAAGTCCCAGGGAGGTCTGGTAGTATGAACAAGGTCAAAGAGCTAGGATTTAAGTATAGCTATGAGCTCCTACCCAATGCATTATACACAATATGGAATGACTCGATGACTGTAATTTTTCCCCAAATCTATAAAATTCACGTTGTCTTCTGAGCTGAGAAAGATAATGTAAAAGTGAGTTTGAGAAAGAGGATTTAATTCCACAATAATACAGAAATGGCATTAAGTAATCTTAGAATGAGTTTATGGGCCATTTCACATAATCTCCCCAAGGTCAAAAGTCAGGATTATAATGATTTTGGCTCCTCTCAAGTGAGGTTAAGAAAAGCAGGAATGAAAGAAAAGGGCCTTTAGAACCTCAAGTCCAGTGTGTGTGTGTGTGTGTGTGAATACAAAATAAAAACAGTATAGAAAAGAGACCTGGAGGGCCGCCTGGGTGGCTCAGTCAGTTGGACATTCAACTTTGGCTCAGGTCATGATCTCATGGTTTGTGGGTTCCAGCCCCATGTCAGGCTCTGTGATGACAGCTCAGAGCCTGGAGCCTGCTTTGGATTCTGTGTCTCTCGCTCTCTCTGCTCTTCCCCTGCTCATTCTCTCTCTCTCTCTCTCTCTCTCTCTCTCTCTCTCTCTCTCATCTCTCAAAGATAAAAAAAACATTAAAGAAGTTTTAAAAAAGAAAAGAGACTTGGAGTTTTCAGTCAAGAAAGAAACCAATCCGTTTTTTATTGGATTTGACTCAATCAATTTCACTGAGGCAGAAATTGAGTTTGCATACATTTTTGGTAGGGAGAATCCATAGCACTCATGAACTTCTCTAAAAACAGTTTGACCCAAAATTTTGAGCCAAAACAGAAAAGGAAAATGTATTTTCAAAGGTCCAGAGAGAAAGGTACATAAATATAACTGTTAGCTGAAAGCAGAATTCTCAAAATAATTTTAAAGACACCCCAAAACAAGAGAATAATTGGCCTCTGTTTCATTACTTGAGTCCATGTATCTCCTCACATGTGTCACCGTGATACTTTCTCTTTCATGTTGGGGAGGGTATGCATTTCCCCCACCACTGAACTTGCCTTCCATTAATTTGACACTCTTGGCCTCTCTGTGCCTCTTTATTTTTTAATATTTTTTTATTATTTTTTTTATTTTATTTTTATTTTTTAAATTTTATAATATGGGCATTAAAAAGGGCACATGTTGGGATGAACACTGGGTGTTATATGTAAACCAATTTGAAAATAAACTATTATAAAATTTTTTAATATTTTTTAACATTTATTTATTTTTGAGAGACAGAGAGAGAGAGAGAGAGAGCATGAGCAGGGGAGGGGCAGAGAGAGAGGGAGACACAGAATCCAAAGCAGGCTCCAGGCTCTGAGCTGTCAGCACAAAGCCCGATAGGGGCTCAAACCCAGGAAGCGGGATATAATGACCTGAGCTGAAGTTGGATGCTTAACCCACTGAGCCACCCAAGCACCCCCTACCCTCCTCTGCCTCTTTAACTAATTCAGTCCTGGTAGGGTAGGAGTGACTTAATCGTATTGTTGAATTTGAGAGAGAAACTTTGAGAGCTTTCAGGAAACATGTCTCTCTTCTATAGCTTGTGTAGGTTATACATTTGGCAGTGGGGATTTCTGCTCTGTTCTAGTGCAGACACAGCTGAACAGTTGAACCTCCTAATTTAGAGTCAGCATTAAGAAGTTAATTTGTCCGCAGATATAAGTCAAACTCTACAATAGTAGATTTGTCAGTAATTAAGTGCATTTTTTTGACCTCTATCTACTGACTTTCTTCTTATTCTCAATTATTTTGAAACTGAATGAGGAAGCAGGCTATTATTAATTAGGCTCCTTCAAAGACCTCAAAACCACAGATAAATTGATAATAGTAGTTTGCAAGTAGAACACCAAAAAAAAGAAGCTTCTCTTTGGTATATTCTGAAAATTAAAAAAATAAAAGCAAAAAAAAAAACACCTAGAATTGGACAGTGTGGTTTAAAAATAATATTGGTTCAGTTTTTCCATCTCCAAGCATTACTAATGTAGCCCTGCTTGGCCAGATTCACTGTGATCTATTTGTAAATGGGTATGTTAACAGTTTAACTGAAAATCCCAGAAAGATGGTGAGAAGTTGGCTGCTAATCCTAGTTTTAGAGCCAATGGAAACATTTGATAAAGAAGAATTGGAATTAACCTTAGGGGAAAAGGGGGGCGGTATAATTCTGAGTCATGGAGTAGAGTTTCCTATGTAATGTTCAGAGTTTTTATTTTCTAGCCATTCTATCTTTCATCTTTCATTTTCTTATCTATCCATCATAACTGAAGCAAGCACTGTACAAGTATTGTACAGGTGTGAGGGCCATGACAATGTGTTTTGCCTACTTTCTATTACAGAGAGTATAATTGACCAATGGCCCCAGCTTGGAAATCCAAGTATTTGCTTTCAGGCTCCTTCTTCCATGCATTTCCAACCAGTGACTGACTACAGTAGTGATACTAAGGCAGATCCCATTCCAGGGAGACATGAGATTTTTGTTGGCTAACTTTGTCTGGGGGATTCCCTGATGGCTTTGTTGAAACTGTATGACACTCCACCCAACATTCTTTCTCTCTGGGTTAAATTTGAATAGTGGTCAGATGGTTCTCCCAGCCTTCTCTGGGAACCTCCCTACTTTCTTTCATGGAAGCACCTTCCCCCTAATAGAATCCTGACATGCATGTTTAATCCCATCTTGGTGTCTGCTTCTTGAAGGACACTGAGCGTAATTTTTATAGATAGCACATGTAGTCCATTAACACTGGACAAGAGCCAGAGACCAGCATTATACAACTCCATGAAATACAAACAGAGTTAACTAAATCTTTAGAATATAGTTAATGCAACTCTACAGCCAATGCAGAGTGGTTGTGTACTTTAAAGGATGGACTTTGAGCAATGTCAGAGAGAGATAATAGCATTTGGATTTTTCAGAACTGATACTGACTTTTCAGCAAGCATGTATATTGAAGAATTAGCATGGGGTTTAGTTGAGAGTGAACTGGCATTGCCATCTCAAAACAAAGAAAAAATGTTATAGACTTCCTTAACCATATTGACTACAAGTTTTATCAATACCACATAAAAAATTAATTAGGGATTAAGACTAGAAATACAACATTTGGCTCTATTTAATATGGTTTCCAGAGTGAATAGAATAAGGATAGAATAAGAATAGAATAAGTAACACCCTGTAGAAACTGGTGCCTGAACAAGATATATTCTTGTTTATGTGTGGTGCCCTTCCAACATAGTTCTGATTCTTGCCAATCCCTTCACTGAATCATGCCTCATAAATGAGTGGAAGCACAAAATTTTGGACTTGTACTGTAGTGTATTTGTAGACATATTCTAGAAGTGAGTTGTCAGATATGGTGGCCACCAGCCACATGTGACTTTTTGAATTTAAAATTAAATTATTGGGGCACCTGGGTGGCTCAGTCAGTTAATCATCTGGCTCTTGGTTTCAGCTCATGTCATGATCTCATGGTTTGTGAGTTTGATTCCCATATCAGGCTCTGCACTGACAGCTTGGAGCCTGCTTGGGATTCTCTCTTTCCCTCTCTCTCTGCCCTTCTACTGCATGCTCTCTTTCTGTCTCACTCTTAAAATAAATAAATAAACATTTAAAAAAATATTTATATTTGAATGAAACCTAAAATTTAGTTCCTCAACATACTACCTACATTTCACATGTTCGACAGCCATATATGACTAGTAGTTTCTGCAGTGGATAGCACAGATATAGAACATTTCCATCATCAAAGAAGGTTATACTAAACAGTGCTGTCCTAGGAGAATTCCCTCAGGGAAACATAGTTATCTGATTTTTAAAATTCTACTACCTTTGGTGTGGGGAGGAAGTGTTAGAATCTAACTCCTTGAGCACAGCTTCTCCTCATTCCTGCTAAAGAGGCTTAAAGATTGTTCTTCAGGGCATTAAGAATTTTAGGAGTCACTGAAAATGGCTCAGTTTCATTTGGTATGAGGATCAGTAACCAACATATTTTATTGGTATCTTTAGTTAATCTTATATTTTTGACTAATGAGATTAAATTTTAGGACAATGAAGTAGTTTAATAAGCCTCTGGATAAATAAGCAATGGGCTTAGAGAAGGGATGTACCATCCTTTTGTAGAAAGACAGGATGGACATAACAGTCAGCATAATGTTTGGTATGACTGAGAAAAATCAGAGTTCGGGAGTTTCATGAAGCCAAGCAGAAAAACTGAGTTTCAAATCAGAGATAAAAAGGTAGCATACTTCACTCCATAGAGACACCATGACTCAGCTCCTGAAAGAGTCCATATGTACAGGTATACTGAGTTTCAAACAGACGGGTAGCATCTTAAAAGAAGGAATCCTTCTGCTAGAATTGTCAACCTTACCAGAAGAAAAAACAAAAAGGCACTCATTGTGACAAATCCCACTGAGAAACTCCAAGCCTTCCCTGCTGATATCTGGGTGATCAAGGATAGTTGTTGGTGAGCAAGTGTCTTGAGAGGGAACATCTCCTAAGCACAGATGCTAGATTGGAGACGCAAAGAATTACAGAACTACACTTACAACATCTAGGGTAATGTTTGTATTGGTTTGGGTACTTCTCTCATATTCCCATGAATTTAGCTATTCCATTGACTTCAAATCAGGTTGGTTTTATGGCTCCTGTTGCTCTTCTTGGCCTTCTGAGGCCAATTCTGAGACAGCCCATTCTGGATCAAGCTTGATTTTATTTCTATTGTATTTCCCATTTTAAAACAAGACAGTTAAGCTCACTAAAGCATTGACCCATGATCAGCCTCCTGCTCACAGTCTTTGCCACATTCTCATCTCCATTCTGCACAGTCTTCTTTTTTTCTCCCAAGTCAGACTGGCTTGCGCTGATACCGATGGTTCTGTTCCTTTATCCAGAATTATAGATGCGACAGGATACCTCTTCTAAGAAAAAATTTATATACTCAATTCACTTTCCAGGGGATTAAGAATTCTTTGCCGTAATCAGCTTTATTTATTATTTGAATCTTTCATTAACTTAACCCTTCTTTCACTCATCAATAAACATTTATTAAGGGTACATCGTGTGCCTACACACTGATTTAAGCCTGAAGATACAATGGTGAACAAGGCATACGAAGGTCTTGAACATAGTTGCTCACATTTTAGTGAGGATAAACAGATAATAAACAACTTGAGAATTAAATTAAATTATTTTTGATAGTAACAATTACTATGTGAAAATAACAAATAATGGTGTTATAGGATTTAGAATATCAGAGGAGGAGTTTGATTTAGATAAGTTGATCAAAGAAGGTATCTCTAAGGAAGTGAAAATTGAGGAGAAACATGAACAATAAGAAGGGGTCAGTCATGTAAAGACCTAAAGGAAGGCTTCACCACATTGAGAGAACAGCAAGTGTACAGGCACCAAGGCATGAATAAGCTTGGCATGTTCATGGGAAAGAAAGAAGACCATGTGGCTAGAGCAGGTTAAGAGACGAAGACATTGGTACAAGATAAAATTGGAGAGTTAAGATCATGAGATTCTATCAAGGAACTTAGATTTTATTACAATTGTAAAAAATAATAAATAAAAAATAAATAAATAAATAAATAAATAAATAATATTTAAAGAGTTTGGAAGAGAGGAATGTTATTGACTTAGGTTTTAAAAAGTGATCTCTGAACAATATATGAGAAGGAATTTATATCAGTCAGAGTCCCTGAAAGAAAAAGAGCCACACTCAGAAGAGCTTAATGGAAGAGAGTTTAAAGAAGGGACTACTTATAGAGGCATGGGTAGAACTGAGGGAGCCAACAAGCATTAATGAATTACCTAGGGACTATAACAGAGAGGAGCTGATATTACCCTAACACCTGAAGAGACAAATAGAAGGTACCTGAACCCTGGGAGAGCTGAAGCAAGAGAAGAAAATTACTCTTCTAGAGCCACTGCCAGACTGTGAGAAGGAAGAGGGGGCAAAATAAATAATCTTTCCTTTGTCTCTCTCTCCCTCCAATCTTCTACTGGGACTCTCAGTTTTTCAGGTCCAACCACCAAGGCAAGAGAGCCAGACAACACTTTTTATAAACCTGGGAGTCAAAGTTGGGCAGCAAAGGGTAGAGAGTAAGTATGGAAGGGAGGGTGAAGAACAAACAGGACAGATTGCAGTGGAGTAGGAGTAACTCTGTAAGACCTGGTAGAGTACATAGTATGATAATAGGTACTACATAAAATAAAATTACAACATAGTTTAAAGAGGATTTGTCAATATTAAATATCATTTTCTTAAAATCCAGAGGTGTAGAGGCATTTATAAATATTATGTTTAACTAGTTTATAAAGTGACTTTTTTCTACCTAAAGAAAAGAGTACCTATGAAAAATAACCTCAGTGTCTTTTGAGATAAACAAAGGAAGAACCAGTTATGTCAAAGTCATAAAATAAAAAATAACAAAAAGCAGGTCATATGCGAAAAATTTACTTTATCTTCTGGGTCTGTTCCCCAATGTATTCGTGCTGGCCTCCCTAGCTCTTAAGTAAATACTCTCCCAGGTAGAAATATGAATGATAAATGATTGCAGGCAGACATTAAAACTATGATTCCATGAGAAGCAAACATTAACTACAAGAAGAATGTTCTCATAACTACAGTGCCCAAGACCAGTCTTTCACCCACTTTTGTAATATCTTAGGGCTTTCTCCACTCTTCGCTACCTTCTGAGGTCTCCTTCTGGGACACTAAGCCCTAAGAAACTAAACAAAACAAAACAAAAAACAGTTTTGTTAGAACAGAAGAAAAAAAAATCAGAGAATCTTTTAGCATAATAATGTACCAGACTTATGAGAAGGAGACAATCTTAGCAATATCAAAAAAGGCTGAAAAGGGGGACAGAGAATCCTTTAGCATAATAATGATTGAAAATCTTGTTAATGGAGGAACCAATCTTAGAAGGAGAAACATTTGCCTGCTTTGATGCTTTGCTCTATTTTCCTTATCTATCTTTACTTGTGCACAAGTTCTAAGCCCTTTCTACTACTCTCACCCAAAAGTAAGGTAAAAACAAATAGTGGGGGCCTGGATAGTGGAGAAAAGAAAGTGACAATGGGGAACAACAGGCTAAGGGCTAAGAGGCAAAATACACTACTATTTCTGTCCATGAGAGAGTTAAGGCAGTCTGGAATTACCCCCCATACCAGTAGAAAACTTAAAACAAACAAGCAAACAAGAAACAACTATTTTCAGTTACTGCACAACCATTTACAACTCTTGAGAAATGGAAGCACTGGTGGGGAACAAGGTGAACCTTACCATCGCTGAAGTGATACAGGAGGAAAATCTCAAGGGGAGTTCAGCAGTCTCACTGTGTTGAGCAAACACAGATTGGAGTTCAGGGAGGCCAGACTTGCTAAAATTTGAAAGGCAACATACCTCAGAGTACAAAAATCATATACAGAAAGCTTCAGAAATCTGTGTAAGGTTCCGTTGAGTCTTCAACTACGTAGCAAACTGCCTGTTTATAAGGTGAAATCTCATGAGGACAGACAAGAACAATTTCCGAGGAAAAAGCCATCACCAGAAAACTAAAAGAGGAATCGTTCCTGGAGTTAAGAACCATTCAGGAACAGCTTGAATTACCTCCATCCAGAATGGAGAGACTTTACCAGATACACACAGCATCCAGTAGACTGTACAAAGGCAACATCTTAAAGGTGAAAATAAATTTAGTTCTAGAATAGAAGCTACTCTATATCCACACAAGATAAAAGGGCTTAAAAAGAAGCTATGAAATGATCAAACTAATCCACAAGTGACTTAACTTTCTTCAGAAAAAATTAAAAACTCAGTAAACTAACAAAACTATCCAGCACTCAACAACATAAAATCAGAAGTTCTAACAATCATTCAAAGAAGTTAGAGAGGTACCTGGGTGGCTCAGTCAGTTAAGCATCCAAGTCTTGATTTAGGCTCAGTTCATGAACTCACGGTTAGGATAATAGTAGGATCAGGCCCTGTGTCGAGCTCTACATGGACAGTGAGAAGCTTCCTTGGGATTCTCTCTCTCTCTCTCTCTCTCTCTCTGTCTCTCCCCCACTTATTCTCTCTCTCTCTCTCTCTCTCTCTCCTCTCTCAATAAATAAATAAATATAAAGAAAAAGAAGTTAGATGTGCAAAGATGCAGGAAAATTTGACAGATGAGAAGAATCAGTCAATAGAAACTTCCAGAAATAACAGAATTAGAAGATTGAGAGCTTAAAATGATATCATACATTTGCTCTACATTCTCAAGGATACAAAGGGGAAAAATGAGCATAATAATGGAAAAAAAAAGACATACAAGAGAACCATATGGGACATTTAGAAGTGAAAAATTATAATTAAAATTATAATCTACTAAAAGCAATTAATAGTACTTTAAACACTACACATGAAAACTCAGTAAAATTGGGCCATAGCAATAAAACCTATACAAATGAAACACAAAAATAAAAAAAGACTAAAATATCAACAGAACCTCAGTGACCTATAGAATGATATGAAGTAGTTTAACATGGATGTGACTAGAGTCTGAAGGGTGGGCAAAAAAATCATTTGAATAGTAAGTAGTTGGATGTTTTCCAAATTTGATAAATTCTATCAACAGACCCAAGAAGCATAATGACACCCAAGCAAGATGAACATAAAGAAAATAACACGAAAGCATATTATGACCAAACTGCTGAAAACAAGCATTAAAGAGAACATTTTAAACCAATCACAGAGATGGGGAGAACCCCACATATACACAGAGAAACAAGACAAGAATGTCTACAAACATCCTGTCAGAAACTAAGCAAGCTATGGGACAATGCAAAGAGAAGAAAACTATCAACAGCTAATCTACCTCCAATGAAAATTTCCTTGGGGAAAGAGAGGAAAAATTAAAATTTTATCAGAAAAACAAAAGCTGAGAGAATCTAATGAATAAACCACTAGCAGAGGTAAAATGGAACCATAAAAATATTGAGTTAAGCCAAGATAAGGTAGAAAAAAATGAAAACAGAGAAAACAAATACCAAAATGATTAGATTTAAACCCAATCAGCAGTAATTACATTACATGCAAATAGTCTAAACACTCTAATTATTACACAGAGAGTGTCAGACCAGATTATAAAATAAGACTCAACTATACACTGTTTACCAAAAACCTATTTTAAAGATGAGACAAAGATAGGTTAAAATTTAAAGGATGGAAGGAAGACACAGCATGTAAACGTGAATGATAATAAAGTAGGAATGGCTATATTAATAGCAAAGTGAAAATTGTAATGTTATCATGACATGTTATTACACAAAAGTGCACATGGAATGTTCATCAAGGTAGAACAAATGTCATGCCAGAAAAACTAGTTTCAACAAATTTAAGAGGTTTAAAATCCTATCACATATATTACTTTACCATACCAAGTTAATTTAAAAATGAACAGAAAAAACATCTAGAAAATCCCCAAGTATTTGGAAATTAAAATTTTAGGCAACATATTGGTAAAAGAACAAATCACAAGAGGAATAAGAAAATGTTTTAAAAGAAATGAAAATAAAAAGTGGCATACTGGAATCTGTGGGATTGAGCTAAAACTGCTTAGAGAGAGGAATTCATGGCTTTAGCTAATTGTATTAGAAAAGATCTCAAATGAACAGCCTAAGCGTCATCCTTAAGATTTAACTTAGAAAAATAAGAACAAGAACATATTAAACCCAAGGTAAGTCAAAGAATGAAAAGAATAAAGAATAGAAATCAGGAAAAATAGAAAAGTGAAAAGCAAATAGAGAAAATCCACAAAACCAAAAGGAAATACCTTGAAAAAAAAATCAATGAAATTGAAAAACTTCTGGCTGAAACTTATTAAGGAAAAAAAGCAGGCAAATTACCAATATCAAAATGAAACAGAGAAGATCGCTATAAATTCTGCACACATTAGGGGCACCTGGGCGACTCAGTCAGTTAAGTGATCAATTCTTAATTTTGGCTCAGGTCATGATCTCATGGTTCATGAGTTGGAGCCCTGCATCAGGCTCTGCACTAATAGTGCAGAAACTGCTCGGGATTCTCTCTCTCCCTCTCTCTCTGCCTCTCCCCTGTTCAACCTCTCTCTCTCTCTCTCTCTCTCAAAAAATATATAAACTAAAAAAATTATTTTTAAGGAATCAACAAAAATAGATAAATAAATGAATTCTGCACACATTAAAAGGATAAAAAGAGAATATCACAAAAAATTTTTTGGCAAAATATTGACAATTTAGATAAAACAGGAAAATTTCTTAAAAGACACAAACCACCAAAAACTACCTTAAGAAGCAAAAGAAAATCTAAGGGCACCTGGGTGGCTCAGTCTGTTACACATCTGACTTCAGCTCAGGCCATGATCTCATGGTTCATGAGTTTGAGCCCTGTGTCGGGCTCTGTGCTGACAGCTCAGAGCCTGGAGCCTGCTTCAGATTCTGTATCTCCCTCTCTCTCTCTGCTCCTCCCCTGCTCATGCTCGCTCGCTCTCTTTCTCTCTCTCTCTCTCCTTCTCTCTCTAAAATAAAAATTAAACATTTAAGAAAAAAAGAAGCAATAGCTTCTTCCCATAAAGAAAACTCAATTCCCAATGACTGCACTAGTGAATTCTTTAAACATACAGAAAAATAATATCAATCTTATATGTACTTTTTCACTAAATGGAATTAATTCCTAAGTTGATTGTCTTTCCAGAGGATGTGAACACAGGTACTCAGTTAGTTCTTTCCAATACTGGGAGTGATAGTGCGGGGGGCCCCCTCCATGCCTGTCTGTATGCCGTCAGCCTCCTATGGGTGTATCTCCTGTTCCTGGTCTGGCCTGGCCAGGCACACCAGTGTCATGTCTTGTGCGGTGCAACTGTTGTTAACACATGGTGCTATGCATCCTTTCCTGAAACGTCAAGTGCAGTCTTGTTGCTGTTGCCGCCACTGAAAGAGTTTGTCGCTAATCATGACACTGGTGCACATTGGAACCCCCTACCCAGTGTAGTTTTCCAAAGTGGAGGCCTCTCCTGATCCATACTAGTAAGAGGGCCTCATGAGGGCAGGAGTGAGCACCCCAGGCCTCGGGGCTGAGAGGGATGGGGGCAGAGGATCTAGAGCTGCCAGTACCAAGTGTGATTCCTGTTACTTATTTTCACTATTACAATAAAGTAGAGTTTGATATACATGCATGAAAATGAACTGTTTAATGATCTTAAGAGGCCAGAATAAGCCTAATACTTAACAGTAAAAAGGTAAGTCCTTCCCCACTAAATTCAGGAAGAAACTGAGACTGTCCACTACTTCTTCTACTCTAATTTTTTGAGTAATGCAAAAGGCAAGAAATATAAAAAGATATACAATTTTGAAAGAAAAGAAAAACTCTTTGCAGAAAACATAATCATGTTTGTTTTTTAGACTCCTAAGGAATCCATTTATTTTTTAGTTGATTTATTTATTTTGAAAGAGGGAGGGAGAGCACACACAAGCAAGGAAGAGGCAGAGGGAGAGAGAGACACAGAGAGAGAATCCCAAGCGGGCTCCACGCTGACAACCGATAAGGGCCTCAATCTCACGAACCGTGAGATCATGACCTGAGCTGAAATCAAGAGTTGGACGTTTAACCCACTGACTCACCCAGCCGCCCCAGGAATCCATTTAAAGAAAGCTCTTAGAACCAATAATCTAGATTAGCATGATCAAAGAGTACAATGTTAATATACACAAATTTCAACCGCATTTCTATATGCAAGCAGCAAGCAATTGGAAATTGAAATGTAAAAACAATAACATTTATAGTAAAATCAGAAACATGAAATGCTGAGGAATAAACGTAATCAAATATATGCAAGAACTGTTTAATGAAAACAGCAAAACACTGCTAAGAGAAACTAAAGATCAAAAGAAATAGATATATATATTATACTTCTGGATAGGAAGATTCAATATTATTTAGATAACAATTCTTTCCAAATTGATCTCGAATACTATAATGGTCTTGCCCTCCTACACTATGGCCTCCTACACTACTCCTCTGCCACCCAAGGGACTCTTCTAAATTATAGATTTGATCATGCAATTCATCTACTTGAAAAATATTTAATGGCTGGAGCACCTGGGTGGCACAGTCGGCTAAGCGTCCAACTTTGTCTCAGGTCATGATCTCACAGTCTGTGGGTTCAAGCCCACGTCGGGCTCTGTGCAGACAGCTCAGAGCCTGGAGCCTGCTTCGGATTCTGCTGTCTGCCTCTCCCACTGCTCACGCTCTGTCTCTGTCTCTGTCTCTCTCTCTCTCTCTCTCTCAAAAATCAATAAACATTAAAAAAATGTTTAATAAAAAAATATTTTATGGCTCCCCATGGCTTATAGGATAAAACCTAAATTTCTTAAAATGCTATATGATGGCCTTCATTCATTTCTGTTTCTCCATCTCTAGCATCAAGTCTGGCACATAGTAGGCACCCAAATAGTTGTTTAATGAATCATTGTCTGATCTACTGATTAAATGAAAGAGAATAAGGTTTCTTTCAAGGATGAAAAACCCAAAACAGGTTGAATTTCAGAATTGAATAGAATATTTTCCTTAAGGTTGGCTAAAATAAATATGCAAAAAGACATTTCATAACAGGAAGGATTATTAAACATTTTTATCCTGGCTTCTTTTTCATTTTGGCATTGCCTCTAGTCTAAAGCAGCTCTGAGGAAATTATGTTTGACCACAAGCCCCACAAACTATTTCAAGTTTCCCATAATAAATCCAAGGAGAAAATCTTATAATATGTCATCTATAGCCTCATCCTACCTCAATCCTCAAATCCACCCCCTCCCTTTCAGTTTGTCTTCCACACTAGACAAATTTCCCCAGGGAAGAACAAAGGTATTTATAGCAACCAAATAAAGAACTCTGTACCGGAAAGTCTGCCTGGCCCAGGGAAGTTTGCTTGCTTTGTTTCTACCATCCGCACAGAGTACTGATAGCATGCCTACCTCTCGGTCTTCAAGAATGAGCTTCTGCTCCTTCAAGAGCCTGGTTTCCCTGCATTGTCTTTGACCTAGAAGTTTGGGTTATGTGCATGCTCCTTTCAAACATTTTCACAGATCCCTAAAATCACCTTGATGTAACTCTTCTAGACAGAAGAGTTTGGGAACCCCACAAAAACCTGTTCCCTCTTGGTATTTGGATAGAAACACATTTGTGCTAGATTATTTTAAATAATTATTTACAGTACCATTTTGAAACAAAGTCTAAAAGATAGAGAACTGTGCAGAAAATATGGCAAAGCTAAAATGAAGGCAGAAAACACGTGGGGGATTTCCAGAAGGTCCTGTTTCAGCGAGGGCAGGCAGAAAAGGCTGGCAAAACTGATGTGGAGCAAAGCCTACCTTCTGGACTAGCCTGTCTCCTCCCTTCCGTGTCCTGATGCCCTGTCCGCATGCTGCCTTCTTTCTCCTACGTTCCTAAGGCTGCTTTCAGGAAACAATCTCGAATTTCCTCACGCTAAAACTATACCTTAACAGGTAGTAAGAATTAATGAATTTCCTCTCCTCAGGATTTGCCTTTTATCAGAGGACAAAGGTCTTTCCAATACCTCTTTGGATTAAACCAAGAGGAATTATTTTTATGAAATAAGCAAACCAGAAGAGAGAGGGAGCAGACTTTTCACTTCCTTTATGAAAGAATTAGAGAAGGCGAAGCTGATGCTGAGGAAAATATTTGCAGCCAACACTGAAGGAAGTACTCGGGACCACTTTAGCAAAGGCCAACAAGTCATCAAGTGTCCTACTGAAGATGCTGCCAGACTTTTACCAACTTAAACTCACACATTTTGAGAGAAAAACTAACACATTAAGTGAGAGAGTTAATATAAAATCACAACTTCCTTTTACCTTACGGTCTACTAAGGCCCCAGGATCTTTTTCTGTTACACCCCCAAATAATTGATTTCTATCCCTTCTCCTTGAATGTGAGAGATTTCTTCTCTCCTTCACATGTTAGCATTCCTTTGCTCTCTGTTTTAAATTTGTCCCATTGTCCTTTCACCCGCTCTTGTCAGGTTTCCTTAAACCCTTTTGTTATCTCCTGCATTACTACCTCTTCATTCAACTCAATGCCACCAACCAACTCCTAAAGGGAGAAGAAGGTCGATGTGTTAACTGCTTTCAATAAATCTTACAGTACTACAAGGAAACCCACAGCAAATACAACCTAATTTCCAGGACCTGAGGTTTTAGAAATTGTTCTGGCAGCTGCCACCATTTTTACTACCTAGGAAATGGTGTTAACCTTACACAACTCTCTCCTCCTCAGCTGGCTAGAAACGGCCTGGCTGGGTGTCAATGCCACTGCAGGCTTGTTACCTCACCATTCCTAGAATGCCCCAGGCCCAGGGTAAATAAAATGATAAGTGAAGAGAAGTAAAGCAGAATTTATTTTGAATCACAAAAGTGACTTTTCATTAATTCCCTCCTTTGGTCAGGTGAGGAGTGTTAAAGTTAGGTGAGGGACATGGAAAAACATGGAAAAATTTATATATAAAGAATATTTAGGAGTGCCTGGGTGGCTTAGTCGGCTGAGTGTCCGACTTTGGCTCAGGTCATGATCTCGTGGTTTATGGGTTCAAGCCCTACATCTGGCTCTGTGCTGACAGTGCAGAGCCTGCTTTGGATCCTCTGTCCCTCTCTCTTTCTGCCCCTCCCCTGCTCATACTATGTTCCTATCTCTCTCTCTCTCTCTCTCTCAAAACAAAACAAAACAACAAAAAAATTACAAAAAAAAAAAAAAGAATATTTGAAGGAAGTTAATAACGTCTCTTAAAATCCCAAAGCAGCATCTTCTTCTGTGTAACAATGGCTGAACCTGGGAGGAGGGAGAGGTGTGGAGAGGCCCAGAAAATACCGGAACCATATCATAGTGGAGACTCAAGACCCTGGAGGAGGAAAGCAGATGAAACAGAACTTCATTTGCTTTCAAACTAAGGCCTTATCTTGAGAACAAAACGCTATGCTGTCATGAAAGTGAGAATCCGCAACACAAACTCGGTTGAAAGAAAACGTTTCAAATAAGAATAAAAAGCAATGTTGAGAAGCTCACAGAGCCTGTTTCTCTGATAACCACTAACCCCTCTCTCATGGCCTCCTGTCTCCTTCCCAGGGTTACCTATATAAAACTGAACCACTGCGAGGCCCAATCATGCTAACAGGTGCCAGGATCCAAAAATAATTGGAAAACATCTGCTCTCAAGGTCTCCTTTTATCCTTCTCTAAGCCCGCCACAAAAAGTAATCTCTCTAAAATGCATTCCCAAAGGCATCTTAAAATTCTTGGCTCCTTTCCTCTTCCTTGCCAGACCTCTTTCACCAGTGACTCGCTGCCCTTTCCAGGGTGAATCCAGCTGGCTCTAGATTCTCCACCTTTCTCATTTACTCATTTCCTCTACACACTCAGCAAATGGTACGGGCTGTGGTCTAGTCCAAAGCTTCCCAGCAGACACGTTGGTGACAAACATGTCCTGATTTGCCTGAGACTTCCCTGGTTTTAGCACCAAAAATCTCACATCTTAGAAAACTCCTAAGTTATGTATAAACCAAGACTGTTGAACCCAATGCTATAAGATGACTGGGTCTGTCTAGAGGCAGCAGGGCAGAACCTGGAATAGTTGATGCTCTTGGATCCATAACTTCCAGCCACCGGGAGGGGGTAGGAGAGCTTGATCCATTTACCCAAAAGCCTATGCAAAGATCATTATTTTCTATGTGCATCGTGAAAAAGTTCATGGAACTTTAGTCTAAACTTCTTTTTAGTACATTTAGTTGGAGTGGGTGGGTGGAGAATGTTGCAAACCAATAGCTTTTCTTTTCTCTCTAGTGCCCCTAGTTAGAGTCCACAGATTTAAAAAGAAACCATGAGAGGCACAGACCAAGGTTGCACCTCCTTTCTCAGGCTGGGGTTTCAGCCCAGTGCCACATCATCACTGTCTGATTTCGTGAGGTGTCAGGAGGGAGCACGCCCGTGCACTGGCCTCTCCACAGCAGGTACCAGTGAAGGGAACATGATTTGGAGCACAGATTGGGGGCTAGACTGAAGCACGAGGAAGCAACAAGGGCTCTTGGTGTAACAGGGAAAGGATCACAAAAATTTTGATATTCATTGTGGGCCTACTATGTGACAATGCTACACTAAGAATTCCATACTAAGCTCTGTTTTATACATGAGGAAACTAAGACTCACTGAGATTAAATTACTTGCAAACATCACTCAGTAAGTAAAAGAAGGGCCAATATCAAACACAAGTCTCTCTGACATGGAAGGTTATGCTCTTGTCAGCTCTACTGTAGAGACATTAGCACCATCCATGGATGCAGCCAGCAGCCACATTGGTTCTCAGCTGCCCAAGGAGGAGAGATTTCCTTCAGATTTCACACCTGGGATTCAAACAAGACCAGATCTTCCATAGTCTCTTTGCAAAATCCTAATTAAAATGACTTTATTATGACATAAGTAAATGACATCTTCTTTCTACTCAAAATCATCTCACAATTAGGGTAAACCACAGTACTTGAAATGGACTTCCAGGTCCTGGTCCATCTCATTTCTCTAACTTCACCTCCAACTTCTCTTGCCCTCACTTACCTCCACTTCTGAAACTGAGCCTCCTTGCTGTTCCTCATGCATCCAAAATCTACTTCTACTTCATGGCCTTTGCATGTGAGGTTTCTTCTGACTGGACCATACATCCCACAATCATCCACGCATCCCATCCCTTGTTTTTGTTAGATCCTTGTTCCATGTCATATTCTTACTGAGGTCTTCCAGACTACTCTATATAAAATGGCAAACCCCTAATACTCACCACCTGTCACCTTTTATCCTCTCTCCCTGCCCTATTTGTCTTATCAATATTCAATATACTTTGTATTTTATTTATTATATTTCTCCCCACAATGTAAACACAATGAGGATATGAAAAAAAGGTGTTTTTTTTGGTCAGTTTTGTTCACATTTAGCATTTGGAATGATAAATATGTGTTGAATGAACAAATAAATCAATGATGGAATGTTGGTATTCTTTCATATATTGCTTTCATTACACACAAAAACATCCTTCTACCTTTAGATGACTCTATGTACCCGAATTGGCTACAGAAGGTTCTAGGTGAACTTAATGACAGTGGACTCAAGATGAGAAATAACTGCCTAAGGTTTCTATTGATTTTGGTCTTAACTGTGGGATGAAGGATATTACATTTCCTGAGCAAAAGGGGGCCTTAAAAGGAAATTGAGAATTAAGGAAGAAGTTGTTTCTTCTTTGAAACAATCCTTCTAGTTATCTCTGCTTTTAATCGTATTTTGTGGGGTACTTTTCCTCCCCTTGAAACTATTCTTGGCTCAGGCTTTTTCTCCCTTGTGAGTGCAATCACCTCAAATATCACTGAGAATAGGAAAAATATTCACATTTTTGTTAGAAAATTCCCAGAATGATTTTATAAGCAAACAACTAATTCAATTTTTCTGGTTTTGATGCTATTTCTCAGGATAGAAAATACAGAATTGCATCATTAAGTCATTTGCTTTGTACAGCATCAAGCACAGTGAGATAGATAACCACTTATAATTTCATGGATTTTTTTCCTGTAGTGATTACTAAGATATTAATTATATTTAATATTTGATAATGTGTTGGAACCATGATAAATCCAAGAAATATACTCTTTCTAGCTAGAGGATTACAATCTTAAATGAAAGAGAAACTAATAACAGAAAATAATATATGGCTAGGTATTAAATAAGTTTATTGGTTGTGTTCATTTTACAAAAAAAATTATTTTTTATCATTCTTCTATTTCTTTGATAGTTAAACTTTCTCTTTGAATCAAGAGATCTAACATTGCAGGTAACCTAATAGGTAATCTAATTTTATTTCTTTCCCATACCTGAAAGTCCAACATCTCCATTCTTAGCCTCAATTTTGCCTCACAATAAACTGAATTTTAAAGCGGTGTTAGCTCAAAGAATCAAATTTAGTTAAATTTGTCTTTTAAAGGAGGAAATTCATTTTTCCCATCAAATAGGGTATACTATGAATTAATTACTGATCGTGAAGTGCTTTTTAAATGCTGACTGAATTCGTGTGCACCCTTGTGATGGCTCAAAGTGAAATTCAATGACTCCATAGCTCATGTGTGAGTGGTTAGAGATCAAGTTTCATAGACTATTGGTTATTCATTCAAACTGTTCTTCAACTTTAATTTGTACAAGTTCTATTAATAAAGCTGCTTATTTGAGAATAATTATGTGGCAGCACATTTGCATTAATTAAACCTATCTAATTTGGTCACAGTATGGCTCAAAATTAAACCCCAATAAAATTGTACCATTTAAGTCATGGGACTCTTTTTCCCATGTTTAAGGTAAATTGCCTCAAACATAGACATTTTAGAAGAATTTGTGAAGCTAGCTTCAAACTACTTGTCCACAAACGTTTATGCCAGCATTTATCTAAAATAATTTTTATTAACCAGTCACGTTTTTCTCTACCTTTGCAACAACATGTTTCTTTGTCAACTACTCCTGTCACTCAGTGGATAGTGTACAAACTAAATTTTAATAGTATCAGAAGGAATATAAAAGTAAGAAGATAGAACCCCCCCCCAAAATGGTTTGCCTTCAAATCAACTATAAATTTGTTTAGATTATCTACATTGTTTCTCTCCTCTATAGATCTTATCACTAAATATTCACTTTATGTAACGAAATGTTTCCTTTAATTAGTATTCACCGAGCTAGAGACTTAACCTGCAAGGGCAGAAGGAGTGAAAGTGGTGACGGTACATACAACCTTGGAATCAAACTCTCTCTCAAATTCTTGTGAAAACTTGAAAGACATTAATGCTTCTGAACCTTAATTTTTTCGTCTCTAAAATGAACCTAATAATAACTTATTCTCAAAATTATGAGGATTCAATCAAACACAGACTGAATGTTTGTGTCTTCCGCCTCCAATTTGTGTACTAAATCCTAATTCCCAACGTGATAGTCTTTGGAGGTGGGGTCTTTGGGAGGTAATTAAGTCATGAGGACAGAGCCCTCCTGAGTGGAATTGGTGCCCTTGTAAAGAGACACCAGAGAGCTCCCTTGCCCCTTCCACCATGAGAGGACACAGTGACAAACTGAAGAGGTGGTTGTCTATGAACCAAGAAGCAGTCTCTCACCAGACACCTAACCTGCCAGCACTTTCTTTCTGGACTGCTTATCTTACAGAACTGTGAGAAACAAATCGTGTTGTCCACAAGCCACCCAATCTATGGTGTTCTATTTTAGCAGGTTGAACAGACTAAGACAGAAATTGGTACTGAGAAGTGGGTGCTGCTGTAACAGATACATAAAAACATGCACATAGCTCTGGGCCTGAATTAAGGGACAGAGGCTGAAAGAGGTTTGAGATGCATATTGGAAAAACTGAACATTGCCTTGAATGAACAGTAAGAATAATTCTGGTGAGAGCTCACAAAGGAGAGAGGTAGGCCGTAGAGCAATACTCTGTCTTTTTAGAGAGTACCAAAGTGATCCTGAACAGAATGTCGATAGAAATTCTGATGAAGTCTTACATAGAAATGAGATGAAGGTATGTTGTATAAGATCACTGGACAAAAGGTGATCTTATAATAAATTGGCAAAGATCTTGGCTGGCTTATGTTTATGCCCTAGTGTTTTGTGGAAGGTAGGACTTGTGAACAATGGCATCATAGAATTGGCTGAAGAAAAATGTTTAAGCAAAATGTTGAGGGAGAGAGCTGGTTCCTCCTGACTAAATACAGTGAAATATCAGAAGAGATAACTGATTTTAAAATAGAATTGTTAAACAAAAGAAAGCAGAACTGAAAGATTTGGAAAATTCTCAGCCTATCTATATAATAAAAAATGAGAAAGCTGGTCTGAAGAGAATGCTAAGGGTGAGCCAAGCAACCATTAGATAAGATTAGTATGGATCTGCCAATCTCAATAATGATTAGGAGCTATTGTCCAAAACAAAGGGAAGAATGATGATGAAGGCAATTCAAAGATCGCCAGATTTGTCACTCCCACCACAGGCCCAGAGTGCAAGGGCCCCAGGGCACAAAGTGGCTTCACAGGAGGGACCACTAGTACCTGTGGGACCTCAGTGCACTCTTCTTGGGCCACCTCACACTCCAGCTCCACTCCAAACTTCTTGGCCATCCTCCTCAGCACAGCTCTGATTGGCCCTGATGCAGCATGGAATGTTCCTGGGAGAATCGTGGGAGCATGACTGCCTCCACCTAGATTTCAAAGGGTAGGACTTTCTGGCAGAACAGCAAGCTTGAGACTTCAGTCCCAGAGAGCAGTAAGGCTCAGGCAGAGAACCATCACAGGGACAAGCCACCTAAAACATTAGGGGCCCAACCCCTGCCTGGCAAAGCCGTGGGGGCAGGACTGCTGCCTCAGTATGTCCAGAAGGCAGGATGCCCACCCCTCACCAGCCCCATTGTGTCTGGAAAGTAAGACCTGCCTTCCAGTGAGCCTGAACATTGAGCTAGAGGATTATTCTCCAGCCTTAAAATCTCAAGGATTTTTACCTTGTAATTTAGACTTGAGACCTGTTAATCCTTTCTCCTTTCCTACTTCTCCCTTGTGGAATGGTAATGTCTATCCCACCATACTATTTTGGAATCACATAACATGATGGTTTCACATGTTCACAGCTGGAGAGCAATTTGCCTCAGAGTGAATTGTACTTCAAGTCTCACTCACATCTGATTTAGATGGGATTTTAGACTACAGAGTTGATGCTGGAACAAGTTAAGACTTTGGGCTATTGGGATGGAATGAATGTACTTTACATGTGAGAAGAACATGAATTTGGGTGAGGGGGGTAGGGGTGGAATGCCATGAGTCGAATATTTGTGTCTCCCTAAAATTGATATATTAAGTCCTAACTCCCAGTATGATGGTATTAGGAGGCGGGACCTTTGGGGATGATTAGGTCATGAGGATGAAGCCTTCCTGATAAGGCTTCCTTGATAAGGGCACTTCCTGGGAGTAGTGCCCTTATCAAAAGATCCCAGAAAGCTCTCTGCTCTTTCTTCCCTCTCTGCAACTTGGAAGAGGGTTCTTGACAACCACACTGGCATGCTGAGCTCAGACTTCTACCTCCAGAACTATGAAAGTTAAATATCTGTTGTTTATAAGGCACCCAGCCTCTTGTATTTTGCTATAGCAGCGCAAGCCAACTAAGACACAGCTAATAGGGTAACACCGTCCAGAGTATGTGGAACATGGAAGACATTGACTAAATATTAGCTTTGCTTTCCATGGAAAGCTTCTCTTAATCTTTAGAACTTTAAGATTGGGATTTTTCTAAACTTTGATGTGAACACTTTTATATCAATTTTATTATTGTATCTTGATCCTAGACATCAAGGGAGGACACTAGTGTCCCAGCACTAGGTCTGGTCCTAATCCTAGATTACTTATCTTAGTTTTTGAAAATTTCATCTTTTTTCTCACATAATGCTTGCGGTTCAGTTAAATTATATGGCCACTATGACTGTTCAAAGTCCTCAGAGCATTTGTATTTTGATAGAGAAAAAAAATAAAAAATGGAATACATATTAGATATCTACTGCTGCATTAAAAAATTACCCTAGTAGTGACTTAAACAACAACCACTTGTAATCTCACATAGTTTCAGAGACAGCAGCTTAGCTGGGTATGTCTAGCTCATGGTATCTTGGGAGAATGAGGTCAAGGTATGACTGGATCTGCAGTCATTTGAAGCCTTGACAGGGATGGAGGGTCTGCCTCCAAATTCACTTACATGGCTGTTAGCAGGAGGCTTCAGTTGCTCAATAGCACAGCGTCTTTCTAGAGCAGCTCATGGCATGATAACTGGCTCTCTTCAAGTGAATGATCAAGAGAGAGAGAAATCAAGACAGAAGCTACAGTGTCCTTTATAACCTAATCTCTGATTAGGTCATATTCAGTTGGTAACGCAGACCAATCTTGATACAAAGTGGGAAGGAACTACACGGGAGTGTAAATTCAAGGAGACAGGGACTGAAGCATGCCATTTTGGAGGCCAGCTACCTCAGACTGTTGTTAGGAAGCTTTGTTGATGTCAGTTTCAGTTCTGGCTCTGTCCATTAAGAGCCATGTGAATTTGGGAAAGTTTGTATCTCCTCCAAACCTCACTTGTCTCATCTATAGAATGAGAATAACAATTATCCAGCACCTGCCTCATCTCACACAGTCAGATGGGTGAAGCTCCAAGCACACAAGAGGAGAAACAAGACAAAAGAACAGCATCACAACAGCGATGCCATCCTGAGGTAAAAGATAGTTGCTAACTACAGAAGACCAATGGAAAAGTATTTCATCAACTGAAATTTCAAGAACAAGAAAGCCAGGAATTTCAACATGACCAAAGGTTTATAAAAGGTGCAGCAATGATGGAATCAGCAGCTGGCAACGTAGTTGGGCTGTATGTAGGAGAAAAGAAAAATTGGCCATCAAGCAAGCTCTCTAGACAGCAACATGGGATCCCATTTACAAATTCAGATCTGGATGATGGTTTAAAAGTCAAAAGCATCAAATATGAGTAATCTTACACTGTAATTCCAGGGATTCCATTAAGTTGTAGTTGAGCATTGGTGGTACAGTGGTGAGCATAGCTGCCTTCCAATAAGCTATAGTGCTATTGTGTACTAGTTCCTCCTTCTTGACTTACTGTGCTTAGGGTCACCTGGAAATATTGTTTGTTACAGTGCAGTTTCTGGGTCAGTAGATCTGAAGTGGGTAGAGCTTCCACATTTCTAACAAACGCTCAAGTGATGTCACTGCTACTGGCCTGCAAACCACATTTCGAGGAGCCAGGATCTACCCCTGGAAATATTAGGAATAATTAGGGCATCACTGTAGGGGCTGGAAGTGAAGAGTCACCTGGGAATCTCTACTCAATATTTCAGAATCATTTCCCTTCATCCTGGCTGCCAGCTACCTCTCAGCTAGTAAGCTGGAGAAACAAGTCCCTGTAGATTAGAATCACTGATTCTTCAATCTTTACAAAACAGATTTAGAAGAGTAGGAAAAAATTAAAAGACTAATCCTATATAAATGAAATCTAGTTTCAGAATAAAATGCTCACTTGTACAGGGTAAATAGCTCCTTCAAGCCTAAATGGTTCCCTAAATTGAACTTCCTTTTTTTAATCTCCCATGTCCCTCCTGTCCTTGAAACTGCTTTGCCTCAAGAGAGTATTTGATTTCTTAGGGGTACATCACATTTTATGATTCTTGATTCAATCTGAAGTTAAGCTAATGGTTAAATGTGTCATAAATATTTAAATTAGACCCTCAAATTTTGTGTGTACACAGAAGTAAAGTATTCAAGTTGTTAACAGTGATTGATCCTGAGTAGATGTGAAGATTATAGGGAATTAAAATGTACTTTTTCATATATTTACATGTATCCTAAATTCTCAATAAGTGGTGTGTGCTATTTTCACACAAACAAGTGTATAGTTACTGTATGTATATGCAAGTAATTTCTCTGGTCAAGCCATATAGCCATCATCAGATTTTGTGGTCTCCTGAGATCCAGAAATAAAGAATATTAATTGGCTTCTACTATGCTTTAGACACAATATTAGAAATGGGATACACACACACACACACACACACACACAGTCCCTGTTCTTGAAGAACTTACAGTTCAGTCCATGCTATAAGCATCATATGATAGGGGAAAAACATGGGAAGATGCTTACGTCAGGGTCACTCAAGGAAGTCTTGCAGAACAAATCAGAGTTCACCAAACAGAAAAGCAAGGAGAGGACATCCCAGCTAAGGGAAGAGCATGAAAGACACCTTCACTCTCTAATTTCTCAGTCAGTCTGATTTTAAAGCACATTATCCTCATTAACTGGTTAGTCCATGTCAAATCTCTGAGGGTTATTTCTGTGAACAGTAAATTTGGTTGATTAGATCTTGAAGTTAATGAGAACCTCATGTTAATTTGATGGCTTACCAAAAGAATGTGCTAAGAGAAAGTAGAATGAAGAATTCTAAAAGACTTTAATCCTAAACCCTATAAGGGCATTCTGAGACAGGTAGTTCCAGAAATCTATTCAACAGCTAGTCCCAGGGATTTATTCTCCACTGTTCCTGAGAGCCAGGTTTTTGACGGTGTCTTCAGGAAAGTCATTTTTTCCTTCAGCCTTCTCATCCACAAACACACATAACACACACAGGTATATATTCTCTCCATCACCACCAACACCAGCCAACATACACATATAACACTTCACTTCAGAGAAACCAACAGAAAGAAAACAAACAAGCCAACATAAGTCAGTTCCACTGCTGAAGGGAAAATACCAACTCAAAGTTATGCTCCATGAATATTGGTAGAGCCTCTACGGTTATCCCTTCCTTTATTCATTTATCCAACAAATATCTATTGATACTAGGGATTCAAATTTGACTGAGACATGGTATTCATGAAGTTAAATGGTATTCGTGGTATTCATGGTATTCATGGTATTCGAGAAGTTGCAAATCAAAGACCACGCACAGTGCAATAGGTATATGACAGATGGATGGAGATGGAGAGGGTTTTAGGAGCACAGGCATAGTGCATAGTCTTCCTGAGACAGAGTAGTCCTGAAAACTTGTCTGGTTCTCTGGCAAACTACAGAGAACTAAAAATTTCTCATCATGTCTGGGGCGTAGGGTGAGTATGAAGGAGTGGCAGACAATAAAGCTGATAATATAGAAAGAAATGGGGTCATGAAAGGCCTTATATACTAAATAAAAGAATCTGAACTTTACCCTTGAAAGCTGTAGGGAGCTATTGAAGGATTTTAAGCAAGGAAATGGCATGATTAAAAAGATCAATATCATACCAGTGTGTGGAGAACAGATTGAAGGGAGGCCACACTGGGGGTAGGAAATGCAGTTAGGAGACTATTGAAGGATCTAGAGGCATTTAATGACTTCATATTAGGGTAGTTGTGCAAATAAAGAGTAAGGGAAGAAATAATGAATAAGATCTTCACAATAAAGTGAGTCACCAAGGATACTGACCCCAACCCTTTGTTCTGAGATATTTAGTGTGGGGACAAAAATCACAGGGAGAACACTAATGTCAGAGAACTTTTAGTTAGAGTAAGAAGGTGAAAGGAAAGTTCATGGAGAAGACTGAAAATGTAAGCCAGTTTACATCTGGATTGGTGATAGGCCATGACTTCTGGAGGCCACCAGGGGAAAGTTCTGGAAGGTCACGGGGTGGGGGGGAAAGTTTGATGGAACAGGTTAAGAGAGATACAGAGCAGTTTGAAAATAAGCATTCGCATAAAGATGGCTTATCTTGAAGTCTTGAACAGGAATGTGGGCTTGATGTGGTCAATCTCAGATGCTTGAAGGATGTGGTATATCCGTGTCAGCCAAACTTATTTGACCACGAAACATTTTTAAAACCATAATGTATTTCTGGAACATCAAAAGGAGTTCATGAGATATGAGAAACTCTTTGATCAACGTAGGCCTTTAAAAATGGTCTCAAGGATAAATTAGTTGCTGCAAAAATTATCAAAAATCTTTTCTGTTGTTTTAGTACCTAATAGAAAACAAACTGGAGGAATCAAATAATTTCTGTTTGTTTTAGCAAGAATAGAAAAGAAAACCTCCAGAAATGATAGAGGTAGAGGTCTGGCCCTACACGGGGCCCCCCTACCATATTCTCAGAAGTTTCCCTGATTCTCTATAGGTTATTTCTCCTCACAGGGTCCCAGGCTCTTTCTCTGGTTGGTATCAGCCTTTTAGTTTCCCCAAAGGAATCTAAAGCTAGAAATGCAGGTTCGAATTTAGAATGAGTGGACTTCTTGAAGAGTTGTACCTGGAGCTCATGGGGAGATGCAACCTGTAGTAGGAAGAATGTTTTCTAATGAATGTGAACCAATTCTTCTCCCAAATTTCATTCAAAATTCTCCTTTTTTTTTCTTTTTTCTTTTTATTTATTTTTTTTTTATTTTTTATTTTTTATAATAGTTTATTTTCAAATTGGTTTACATATAACGATGCTCAAAGTCACTCATCATCAGGGAAATACAAATCAAAACCACACTGAGATACCACCTTACACTGGTTCGAGTGGCTAAAATGAATAAATCAGGAAACTATAGATGCTGGCAGGGATGTAGAGAAGCAGGCACCCTCCTACACTGTTGGTGGGAATGCAAACTGGTGCAGCCACTCTGGAAAACGGTGTGGAGGTTCCTCAATAAAATGAAAATAGAGCTACCCTATGACCCAGCAATAGCACTGCTAGGAATCTACCCAAGAGACACAGGAATGCTGATGCATAGGGGCACGTGTACCCCAATGTTCATAGCAGCACTTGCGACAATAGCCAAATCATGGAAAGAGAGCAAGTGCCCATCAACTGACGAATGGATACAGAATTCTCCTTTAAGCAACCAGAGCATAATTAAATATCTTGATATTCAGATTCTGAGAAAATATGAAAATACTCTTTTAATCCTAATTTTCTTTTGTCACAAAAGCAAGGTCAGTGATGTATTGCATATTCTTTCCAAGGACATTTAAATCTGTCATCACACCTTGTCCAAACATTTTTTTTTATTATTCTCTAATACAGTCTTGTGGTAAAACAGATGTAAATAATGTGTCTGAATATGATGTTGATGATTTACTCCCTAATTTATATTTACAGTAATATAATTATCCCTTCTTTTGCCTCAATTGGCTGAAATTTTAGTATAAGAGAGAGAATATATGTTTTCTGGAACCATTGCTCCATCAATGAAAATCTTCCTCTACCTTCCCCTTCTTTTTTTCTCAGCACCATTTCACTTCTTTGCCTTAACTTATGGTTCTTCACTGAGGACCGCATGTTCCCAGCAGCCTCCAGGTCAGCAACTGGGGTTAAAGTCTCCTTGCTTTCCACTGTCGCTTCCAAACTATTCTTCCCCAATCTCTGCTTAAAAGATAATAATAAACTTACTCTCAAGCAATAGTAAACACAAAGTTCAGAAGGGTAGTTGTCTTGAAGTGAGGTCAGCAGGTGAGTTCCAGACTTCTACTGAATATCCCAACTTTGATGTCATCTGTAGTGACTCCCTGGTGCCTCATGAACAAGTGAACGCTCCTCCACAGATGCATTCTCACTTTCCAGAAATGGAATGAAATTTTATTGAGCTGGGAAAATAAGAAGCCCAAGTAACCTCCTTGATATTTCCTTCTCACTTAGACTGTCCTACAAACCTTCATGTTTTCCTGTTACATTTACTTCCTATAGATAGCTTGAAACCATCCGCTTTCTTCTATCTCCACTGCTTCCACTAATGCAGCTATCATTACTTGCATGGACACATGCAATATTTGCCTAGTCAGTCTTTTCCACAATCAAATCTAGAGTCACCACCCAATCTACTCTCCATCCAGAGACTATTCTTTTCAAAAAGAATCATGTCTAAACAAATCATGTCACTGTTTAAAGACTTTTCCATGGCTTCTAAAAGTTTGTAGGATAAAACCCAAAATCTTTTCACAGGCTTTGCATTATCCTATGTCTATAACACCCCTACCCTGTGGGCTCCAGTCACACTGGCCTTTTTTTTATGGTCCTGGACGTGCTACATGCCTATTCACCATGGGTTGCTACACTGACTACTCCCACTGCATGAAATGCAAGAGCATTTTTCCCACCTCACTCTATCTCCCCCATACCCCAAACTCCAATCCATCACCCCTCTGCTTATGCCATGACTTTCACTTCATCAAACTCTACTTTTTATTCAAGTCTCCGATTCAACCATTTCCTCAGGAAATCTTTGAGGTCCATGGGTAGATGAGGCTCACTTCTTATATGTTCCAAAGTATCCTTTTTTTGCCCCCACAAATACATAATTATATTAACTACTGTCTCCTCTAATAGACTATAATTTCCATGGGAGTAGGAATCATGCTTAGTTTTGCTTAGTTTAGCCCTTGGGACATAGCAGGTTTTCAATCAAAATGTGTTGAATTGTATGGGATGGTATCTTAATTAGCTTTTGCTTTATAACAAACAACCAAATAAATCTTAGAGGGTTGCAACATAAAAGTCTTTTTTCTTCACATTCATGGATCTGAAGGTTGATTCCAGTTCATACTCTAGGGTCTGCAGGTAATCTAGCGGAGGCTCGCTGAGTGGCTCTGCTTTAGGCTGTAGTTCAACTGTGCTTGGCTTTAGGCTAAATACTTCCTTCAAGTCAGCTTTATATGTTTTTCCTCAGGACGTGATCTCATGGTAAAGGCAGAAGCACAAGATCCAAGCCAAACCACACAAACACATTTATGGCCTCTACTCATATCAGGTCCACTAGCATTCCTTGGCCCAAACAAGTGATATGGCCAAACCCAACACTGATGGAGCAGAGAAATATATTTCATCCAAAGGTAGGGGAGGAAGGGAGTGACTATTTGCTGGGCAATAATTCAAACTATAATATATGGGTACAAAACTTACTGTGAGTCAATTTAGAAAGTGTTAGATGATATAAATGACATATTAATAACGGCCTGTGTACCTCAGGAGAGATAAGCCAGGGCGTCATAAAAGAAAAAAGTTTTTATGAGGAAGTTTCATTTAACATAGGCCTTGAATAATGAAAGGATTTAAACTTGTAGAGACAGAGATACCTAGACATCTCAAGTGGGTGAAACATTGAAAATAAAGGCCTAGAGAGAGGAATGTGTGGAACATATTTAAATAGTTGTGTGGCTAGAACATAGAGTACCTGTACGGAGGTAAAAAGAGAAAGCTAATAGTGATTTAATTGGCAGTGCTTACAGTCAGTAATGGTGTTAAACAGTGGAGTAACATGTTCAGGGCTGGGCTTTGGGACTACCAATTTGTAGCTATGAATAGGACATACTAAGGACAAAAATCAAATGAAGTAAAATCCATTAGCAAATTCTTTGGATGTTTGTGAAGGCATGACAATTGCTTGATCCTGAAAAGTATCAGTAAGAACTTAGCAATTAGCTAGCTGTGGAGCAAAGAAGAAAAAGAAATCAAAGATGATTGGGATTTTTTAACTTAATAGACCTGGAAAAGGGTAGTAGAATCATCTGAAATAAGAAACCACAAGAGGAAATATTCAGAAAAGATGATTCACTAGTTTTAGATAGTTTATCTTGATACATCGGCATGAATATCCAGATAAAAATATCTGGACGGGTGTGGAGCTTAAAAGTGAGACTAAAGCTGGGGTGCCTGGGTGGCTCAGTGGGTTAAGTGTCAGACTCTTGATTTCAGCTCAGGTCATGATCTCACGGTTCGTGAGTTTGAGCCACATGTCCGGGTCTGTTCTGACAGCATGGAGACTGTTTGGGATTCTCACTCGCCCTCTCTCTCTCTGTCCCTTCGCCACTTGCACTCTCTCTCTCAAAATAAACAAAAAGCTTAAAAAAAAAAGTGAGACTAAGGCTGAAGACAGGTATTCATTCATCCGTTCAAGAACCATTTATTACGATAATCTTTTCAGGGATTGTGCACATCCTATTGACATTGTATGTCTAGTATCTATCAGGTTCCTGGTTTAGTGCAGGCTCCTGGAACATACTTACTGAATGAATGCTAGGCAATGGGCCTACAATAGTGAAGAAAGAGCATACCATGCTCTCGGTAAGTTCACTGAGATTTGGGAGTTATCATAGTAAAAGTTATGACTGAGGCTATAAGAAGAAATAAAATTGCCTAGGATCTTTACCCAACCCTAATTGCCCAAAAGCAAACTCTTGGTAAATATTAACAGGCAGGGATGGAGGAGGAGAAGAAAGTAAAAGCTGGAGTCACACAACGAATAATTTACAGAAAAGAAAAAAACCAACATAACCAAGTCTCACAGAAGCTAAGGTAAGAGAAAATTGCCTTAATGTCATAGAAGTGAAGACTAACAGAATTTCCAATAGGATGAAAAATACAAATATGTTATTTGACTTGGCAACATGAGGTCCATGATGTCTTTGAGATATTGAACATTTGGGGTAAAAGCCAGATAGCAAAAACTTCAGTAAACAATAAGTACTGTATGAGTGAAGGTGGTAAGAGCGTCTAAACTTTTTTTTTTTTAACTCAGGAGGTTCTTAATTATTGAATTAAGATAACTCATAACCATGCATGAATGACTAATATCCTCCTTTGGTTGTCCCCTGTTGAATTATTCCACAACCTATGCTATGTAAATCCTTACCTCTAGTCATGTTACTTTCTTTGTGAAAAAATTTCCATTGGTCATTACCTCATGAACTAATTCCTAGATAAGTTATTTTGCTCTAGTCCAAGTGCTAAACATATATTTAAGGTATTTTTCATCCAGGTCCTTTCCTTATATATAATATGTATTCTACACTCCAAGCATTTTGAAAAATACTCTATCCACTCCTTTAATTAAAAAAAAAACAACACAAAAATTTCTCACCTAGGTGACTGCTCACATACATCTGTCTATACAGCCTTGTTCTTACAATCTTGCTTTCCCCCAAGGCAACTGATCCATGAAGACTTTGTTAGTCTCCTGAAGCAATTGTCATTTTCTCTTTTCTCTTTTCCGAAAGATGCAAATACAAAAAGAGTGAACAGAGGCAAATAATTATAGACATAATAGATAGACATAACAGAGGTTTTTAAAATAATAAACATAACTCGAACAATTCTATTAAAAAATGAATACTCTAGACTAAATGGACGAACAATATGTTTTCTACCAGAAAATAAAATGTCAAATTTTGATGCAAGAAAATATAGATACCTTAAATGTAAGTAACAAAGCAATTAACCTCAGACCCAGAGAGTTTCAGATAATGCTTATAAAACTATCAATGAATAGGTAACCCTGTGTTATATCAATGTAATTTTAAACATGGTTGAGGCTGAAGTTGCCTGGTAGATTTTAGGATGCTAATATACCCTTGATTCCAGAATTAGTTTGTGACTGTTTAAGAAAAGAAAATTATACAACCATTTCATTTACGAACATAGATGGAAAAATTCATAATAGCATCTTAGCCTACCAACTTCAATAGTGTACTTGAAAATAACAATCAGTGGCACCTGGGTGGCTCAGTCAGTTAAGCGTCCAACTTGGGCTCAGGTCATGATCTCATGGTTCATGGGTTCGAGCCCCGCATCGGGCTCTGTGCGGACAGCTCAGAGCCTGGAGCCTGCTTCGGGTTCTGTTTCCCTCTCTCTCTGCTCCTCCCCCACTCATGCTATGTCTCTCAAAAATTAAATAAACATTAAAAAAAAAGAAAATACCAGTCAGGTAAAGTTTAACCCAGGATTGAAAAAAATTATTGAATAATAGAAAAATCTACCAATTATAATTCACCAAATCAATGAATGCAACCTGGACAATCTTGTGATTCTTCCAGTGATACACTATAATATTTGACATTATTAATTAAAAACAAAAGGAAAACATCTTCTGAGACTAAGACTAGAAACTTGGAACTTCCTCTTTTTTAAATTAATTTATTTATTTTGAGAGAGAGCAAGGTAGGGGCAGAAAGCGGAGAGGGAGGATCCCAAGAAGACTCCCCACTGTCAGCACAGACCTGATGCAGGGCTTGAACTCACAAACCATGATATCATGACCTGAGTCAAAACCAAGAGATAGAATGCATAAACAAGCAAGAGCATCCAGGTACCCCAAAACTTGGAACTTTCTTCGTTTCCTAAGGCCTGATCACCAAAATTCTATACCAATATAAGTAACCATCTATTAGAGCAATTTTATTTATTTATTTGTTTTGTTTATTTATTTATATTTTTTTGAAAGAGAGAGAGAGCAAGCAGGGGAGAGGGGTGGAGGGAGAGAGAGAGAATCTTAAGCAGGCTCCACACTCAGTAGGGAGCCTAACGTGGGGCTCAATCTCATGACCATGAGATCATGACCTGAGCCAAAATCAAGAGTCAGACGCTTAACCTACAGAGTTACCCAGCTTCCTCAATAGCAGTTTAAATAAATCAGGAAATTCTATAGAATCAATTTGAAAAATCAAAAGATTTCTTCTCCACCAGCAATTACCAGCTACAAAATAAAGATCCATTCATAATAGTAATGTGAACTGGAATTAACCTTACAAGGAATGCACAAGAACTTTATGGAGTAGATACTACATGTTCATGGTTGGGTGACTCAACATCTATAATTTCAAGGTCATCTCAACTACAATTCCAGTAAGATTTTTTTTACTACATTTCTGGGACTTTTCAAATTTTCTCACTTGCATCACATTTATATTTCTATTTGTCTTATTCGCTCTGCTAAACCCTGAGTCATTTGAAGATAGTAATATCTTTTCCATTTTTAAAAATTGCTCAGAGCACCTAATAATACCAAGCATTGTATGAAAGGTGTTTTAGAGAAATACATGTTGAAGAAGGGAGGAAACCAATTTTGAAGGTATATTTTCCATTTTTCATGATTTGTCCTAGAAAGAGTTCTTAAAATAGGTGCATAAAGTAGCAATTCAAGGTTGAATGGCTTCTCAGTTTCGTTTCTTTTCTTACAGTTTTTAGTGTTATCATTGACTATATCTTAAACTAGCTGAAGTGCTAGTAAAAGTTTGGCATATTGCAGCATCTGGGTGGCTCAGTCAGTTAAGCACCTGGCTCTTGATTTCGGCTCAGGTCATGATTTCATGCTTCCTGAGCTTGAGCCCCACATTAGGCTCTATGCTGATGGCATGGAGCCTGCTTGGGACTCTCTCTATTTCTCTCTCTTCCCCTCCTTTGCTCACACTCTTTCTCTCTCAAAAATAAATAAATAAATAAATAAACTTTAAAAAAGTTTGGAAGATTGATATTTATATATCACCAAATTTTAAAGAGATATTTCACCAAAAATTTTATATTGATTTATGATCCAGTGTCCCTTTGGGCTCTCAGGCACTAGCTATTTTCTTATAATAGAAACTTCTGGGAAATTACTATATATTATATCATTCTTAGAAATTAGATATATTTCCGTTCCTTCTCCTTTTCACAAAAAACCCACATGCATCTATTTTGTTTCCATATTACTTATCAGTGTCTCTTTAAATAGTATCTGAATCAGTCAATGCATCTGTCAAATTACTAGCTTGTATAATGTCCAAATATTTCTTCAATAGAAATAGAATCAGAATAGTTACCACAATTTTCAATGGTACAAAGGTTATATCTATTCTGTGATAATTTTAAATTGTCAGGAGATTTATGGGCCCATAGACTCATAAATATTGGGACATGAAATTGATCTGCAGTTAGAGGAGGACAAAGAGAGGGTAAGTGACTTTCTTATAGTCACAAAGACTATAAGTTGATGAAAGAAAACACAGCGGACAATCAATCCATCAGTTACTCATTGACTGCCCATACTTTTTTGTTCTTATCACTATGCCATTATTCCCAGTAAATATAAGCAAATTCATATAGAACAGGCAGACCTGCACAGAATTGTGAGGTCAGCAATGTTTTCCTTTCTTTCATAAAGTTTTCTTCAGTGAAATATCAGTTCCTCACTTTCTGGATATTTTTACCTTGGAACACTTACTTACCTTTTTGAGCTTGTTACCTTATGTGTACATTGGAAATAATGCCTATTCATAAGGTTTTTCAGAAAGATTAAATGATAAGGGCAAATCCCTGCTTAGTGATCTAAACATTGGCTAATGCAAAGCATTTTTTCTTCCTTAAAACAACATGGTTTCCTAGCCTCTAACATCCTACTTCTAGCAAAATAGGAAAAATATCTCTTGACCTGACTTACTCTTTGATGAAACTAATTAATACCATTTTCCAAAAATCTAAGTTATTTTATTCTAAAATAAAAATTATGTTTGACTTTATAAAAGAAATTGTGAATGTGCCATTTATATAAACTTCTCATACTAATAATAATTATGAATATCCTAAAACTTGACACACTGACTTTGTTGCAAATCTACAACATTCAGAAAGAAAGGTATAGTAGAAAGAGCACTAGATTAGGAGTCAGAGAACCTTGCCTCTAACTCTGGCTCTGCCATTATTTAATCATGTCATTTAGGGTAAATCACTTAATCTCCCTGACTCTCCTCCTCTGCAAACTCAAGGGGTTGAGTGAAATGACTTCTGAGGTCTCTCACCCCAGAAAAGTCTGTTTCTCAGCACTTTTACAGATGCTCAATCTTCCTGAGATTTACTCCTTCCCCTGCCTACTTTTAACTTACACAAAACCACCAAGAACCTTATCACTTCTCAGAGCTTTGCTCTTGAAAATTGGACACATAGCTTAAAAATTTACAAGGGAAACAGGAAAGCATAAGAGTTATGGTTACACAAATGCTCAGATGTATGTAGAAAAACATTAGTCTCATCTCATCTGAATTGTTAGAATTTCATAGTAGTTTCCCTTGAAATATGTGATAGAGAGAAATAAAAAAATTTAAAGGGTAAAAGTATTCCATTCCACTTAGTGAATGGAAAAGGCACAGCCACTTATCTAAGTTGATAGTAGACATAATTACAGCACCATATTTCCAACTTTCAAAACTTGACCAATTATAGATAATAAGATGCTTGAGATATCTTAAATTTTTAAAAATTCCCCAGAGTGATATTCTCTGAAGCCATGTACACCTACAACTAGCCAACCACAGTTATCTAGAGGGAACACTTTTCATTCATTTCATTCATTTACACACAACCTCACCTATTCAAAAGCAGTTTAAAAAAATTGAACCCCCCTGCTTGTACACTGGATTCCAACTCTTTTTACCTACTCAAGGAAATTGCTGCTGCAATTCTTCCCTAACCCACATAACTCTGTCCTTTTTCCTGAACATTTCCCATCTGTATAAAAATACTATAATTTCTCCCATTAAAAAATCATTTCTTTTGACCTCACATCCCCTCTAAGCCTCTCTTCTCCTTATAGAAAAACTTTTTCAAAACAGTTGCCTATATTTCTTAGCTCCCTTTATTCTCCTTCATTCTTCCTTGAATCCTAGCCAACCAGGCTTTTGCCACCCCTACTTTACCCAAAATAGTTCTTCTCAAGGTCAATCGTTACCTTCAGGCTATTAAACCCAATAGTCAAGTCTCAGTTCTCATTTTAGTTGACATAGGTGATCACTTCCTTTTCCTGGAAACAGTTTCTTCATTTCACGTCCAGACGAGATCGGGCGCGTTCAGGGTGGTATGGCCGTAGACTTCATTTCACTTTCAGCATAACTGTAATAAAAACAATAATAATGACTAACACAGGCTAGCACTGCTCCATTTTGTAGTTCACCTGCATTCACCATGATCCAACTGGTTTTTCCTAAAGTCTATATAGATGAATTCAACTCTGATATGGTGAAGACGGCTACTCCCGCATCTTCTTATTAGTCTTTGGTAGAATTCCTGAAATTCCTCTTGGGATGGAGTACTGTGGTAATACTCTGGTGTACTACCTTCACCAGAGTATAGAGTGGGAGTTGGCAGGGCTTGGGGAGTGGGGAGTATAATTTCAGAGGCTTTCACTTGTTTTCCTATCAGAAGGATCTCACTGCACAAGCAAGGAAACCAAAGTGATGATTCTGCCAGTGGCTGAGTGTAGCCACCATGATTATACCTCAGGAACTTAAGAAAGGACCACAGAATGGCTGTGGATTTGACCTGCTGTAAGTTAACAATGGGCCAGGATTCCATCTGTTTCTTGGCCCTCATATTTAGCAATTCTAATAAGGAACCCATGACAGAGTGACATCTGGCATTCCCCAACCCTAGTGTGAGGTGTATTAGTAAATGGCCATAGAGTCCTTTGGTAATAAACTGGTAAACAGCTTCTGGAAATACTTGTTGAAGAAATATGTAGTTCTTCCTCAAGGAGACTGGCCTTTTCATTTCAGTCAATAGGCTCAGGTCGGAAAAAAGGGTAGAGATGATTTTTCTTTTTTCTATTGCAGCAGTTGACTTCAATCTTTTACTTGCAAGATCTTAGTATTTGGTTATATAATTCAAGCTCATTGGCTGCCTATCTCTATTGTCCTTAAGAAACCATGCACCATCAGTCATTGTCACAGATCCTGTACATAGATCCCATGGTTGTTATCCGACTGTGCTGCCCATTCCGGTAATTATGACCTCCCTACCTCTGGTGGTTAAGCCTACCATTGAGCCCCCTCTCTTCTAGAATCCTATCACTCCCATTGATACAACAGTTAATTCCATAGTAGCAACTCTTATATCAACTTGCTTACAGAGGACAGCTATCAGTGATGCCAATGTCTCCCTTACCAGTGCATTCTTCACTGCTTAAGTGAAGGAAGCGTCATCTGCACACAACAGGGGGACATAGCTGTTTTAGGTAATAAATTTATTCTAGTTTGGCCACTCTTTTGAGTTTATGATCCCTTGCTCAACTGTCTACCAAGGCAGTTACAGCATCTCCATCCCATTTACACTGTGATCATTATCTCCACGGTTTCAAGGAGAGATCCAAGCAGAGTATTAGAAACAGATCCAGGCATTATTGCCTGTATGTTAAGCTCTGAGTTATAAGAAAGCATCTCCATAGCAATAAACTCTTCCCTACCCAGTTTTATGTTTTGCCCCCACCACCATCCTACACAATTTCCATACTCTTCCCCCAGTTCTTATCAGTTATTAGCCATGTACCTCAGCTTTTTAATTATCAACTCACTTCTTCCAATAGTAGAGACTATACTTCTCTTCTGCTTCCATGCTAAGACTTGACTCTACGTATTGGACAAGGAACAATGAGAAAAGGTGCAGGCAGATCTTGAGGAAGGCAAGCATCATTTCTGAAAGTCTTTAAGGGAAACCTTTGCACAGCTTCCAGGTGATAGAACCTGCCAGTCGGAGAGAAGGGCTGCTTCTGCCCTGAAAAGCTTCTAACAGCAATGCTACAACATGCTAGTATTAACACCATCCCAAATAGTATCAGCAATGGGATCTTTCTTTTATCAGAGAATGATCAAATTATAGACTCTCATTCTAAGGGTCTGTTTTCTCAGACCACTTGTACTGTCAACTGTTAGATTGGGTTACCTAAAACACAGGTCCTGAGTCAAGGATCTGGGTGTAAGTAATTCCCTGGGAAGTAATTCCAGGAAGCATGGGAAGGGAGTAGGGAATTGTGAAAGGGCATGGAGGAAAACCAATAAACAGAATGTCAGAGAGAAGGTTATCATGGAGGATGACTAATATTCTCTGAGAAACTGTAGACTGTACCTCAAAATTGTATCACCAAGGGGCAAGAAAGTTATCCACAAACTCCTGGCTCTCTCCATTTGTTGGTTGCTCTGAGAAGAATTAACCCTCTGCCCCATTCAGGCACAGATCAAACGTGCTTCCTCAGCCAGTTAGGCAGAAATAATGGGTCTGTATTGCCCATAGTAGACATATGTGAGATCCATGAAGGCCAATGAAATGAGAGCAGGGTAATGACAGCATCTGCTATTGCTACCATGTACTGAAAACCTGTCTCTAAAAGAATGTGCCAATTACATTTTTAATACACATAAAAATAAATCTTTATTATTTGTTAAATGTTTATCAATGTCTTACCTAAAAATCTTGTTGTATTCCACTAGTGCATTCCCTAGATTGGAAAATATTATAATGAATAACTACTGAAGACACAGAGAGGGAGGGAGATAAAACATAAGAGACTCTCAAAGACTAAGAAAAAACTGAGGGTAAGGGGGATGAGGGAGGGGGGAGAGGGGGTGATGGGCATTAAAAAGGGCACATGTTGGGATGAACACTGGGTGTTATATGTAAACCAATTTGAAAATAAACTATTATAAAAATAAAAATTAAAATTAAAAAAAAGAGTTGTGATTTATGGATATAGTTACATATAGATATAGATAATTTATATTATATAGTTATATATATATAATTTTATATCAATATGACAACTCTGTAATAGAGACTGAAAAGAAGAAAGACATATATGTATATTATTTATATATACATGTATATGTGTGTGTATATGTATATGTGTATATATGTGTATATGTATATGTATATGTATATGTATATGTATATGTGTATGTATGGAAACCAGTTGGGAGGCTATTACAATCTTCAGAGCATTAACCAAGGCAGTAGCTATGGATGGAGAGGAGAAGGGGACAGTTTTGAAAGATCTTAATGAGAATTTATTAGGACTCATTGACTGATAGAAAATGAGAATTAGAAGAGTGGATAAATTAAAAACATAGTTAATATATTTTCCCTTCTTTTAAATATGCATGTTAAATACTTAACAGCATTCAAGTTAAAAAGAAATTACAGATAACTTCATAAAAATCTAGTAGGAATTCTTCCTACCGAATTTTAAACTAAATCCATAGGTGACTCTGATGCTCTCCAAAGTTTGTGAACCACTGCCCAATACAATGCTACTAGAATTCTTTATGAGATTTGAGTGTCATTAACTGGCTTATAGGTAACAAGCCCCAGAATATCATTCACTTTAGGTTAACAATTTCTATATGGAAATTTATAAAGTCTTATTAGTATGAATCAGAAGTTTAACTGTATGTCTATCATATTTCCACTAACTACCTTGGCAAAAAGCCAAACAGTATGTTAACTATTGTCAGACAGTCAGACAGCATTCTGAGCAGAACTTTATAGCAAAAGGGGATGAACTGAGAGAAGAATTGCATGATTCTAATCCAAATGCCAAAACCTAAATGCTCCCTACTCTGTTTCTAGTAAGCGTTGAATGAATATCACCTGAGGCGACTCCAGACTGAAACAGGATGGATTTATAATTGGCCATTCAAACTTATTAATTGCTCCATATTGAATTCACAATATGGTAATACCTGGTTGCCATGGCGCTAACACAAACCAGATATGACACATTCTTTCCACTTGAGAGTGATTAATGCACCATTCAACAGGGGACTACTTCTCTTCTCACTTTGTGTGAGGATTTCTTGTAGCAAATAGCTTGTAACAAAAAGACGCTACTTCTTCTTTAGCTTCCTAATGATTAAAAACGTTACAACCAATATCCTTACATTTAAGCAGAAAAAGAAGTCTATGAGAGAAATTTTGACATTTTAGGGATAGAGTGATGGTAAGATATATATCCTAGAAAGACTTTCAAGAAAAGTAAAAACAAATTGTTTATTTCTGAACGATTTTGTATAGCCTTAATTGACTCAACAAATATTTATGGAGTGTCTATTTTATATGTGACTGGCACTTTCTATGAATTCTGGGAATATTGCAGTGAAAAAGACAAAGTGTGTCTGATGAACACAACGGTGGTAAATATTTAACAACCAGTTCTTCAGCATGAAAAGCTCTGATTTGCAGACCTCACTGATTCCCATGGTGCAAATACTCCCACAATGACCAATTTCAAGCTACCTACATGATGTCACCGAGGAGTTGGGAAGTGACACACACAGAGTCAGGAGCCAGTATGAGGCAGTTCCAGCACCTGTATGGAAAACAGGCACAATGGGGCTCTCTTCTAAAAAGAGAGATGGTTGAATTATGTTGAAATATAAGTTTTGAGCAGCACCTGGAAGGCTCGCTCAGTTAAGTAGCCACTTCTCGATTTCAGCTCAGATCACGATCTCATGGTTTGTGAGTTCGAGCCCTGCATCAGGCTCTGCAGTGATAGTGCAGAGCCTGCCTGAGAGTCTCTCTCTTCCTTTCTCTCTGCCCCTCTCCTGCTCACACTCTTATACATACTCTCTCTCTCAAACATAAATAAGTAAAACATTTTTTAAACTAAATCCATAAGTGACTCTTTTCCTTTTTTAAAAGGAAATGTAAGTTTTGAGAAACGCTATATCCTTTTATTTTGTACTCTATCCTTCTCTTAGAGCTTGTCCAAACATGTTAGCCCAATAACGAGTTCTATAGTGAAAATTTATTTAGAATTACCTACCCAGTGTTTCTTAAAATGACTTGACCACAGAACTATCTTACCAGCCTGGGTCATCTTTCAACTGTATAATCAGCCCCCACAGAGTTAAAAGGCTGGCGTATATGACTTAGAAGGACTTAAATCTAAGGATCTCAAAAACCCCACGACAGGCAGAGGCAGGTACATCTTCACACAGTCTGGAGTGGCAACATGTTCTGAAGAGATTATATATTCTAAATACACGGAACAGTTGTTCCTGTACTATTTGATTCTCATCATCAAGACTTGTTTTAGTCACCACTTAGGTATCTATTTCTCAGTCACTCAGGGAATGGTCAGATTATGTCTTCTTTTCTGAATTCATAAATCCTTTATATCCTTCTCCTGAATCTACTTAAGCCTGACAGGATAAAAAGGTGAAAGTCAAACTAACCGGTAATTTTATTTGATAATACTTGACGATTTAGGCTTTAGAAATATTGATTAAAATATCATGATTGGGTGAATAACTTAGCTTTTTTTCCAGACCAACACAGGTAACTGAGAAATTGTGATAAGTCACTTACACTTTTGTAAGAAATAAAATTATGGAGACCCACTTGAACACTGATGTTTTTTTATTTCATCCAAAAGAAAACTGAGACCCGGAGTAGTAAATTAGAAAATATCTAGTAGCGATTTTGTGTGGCAGGTTTAGAACATGTACAGTTCTGAAAACTCATATTGTAACAAATAATGAAGTTTTCCATTTGAGGTTTTAAGAAAATTCCAATGTGGTGAAAGCCTCTTGGGGAAAAAAAAAGGTCAATCTATCTATCAGTCTATCTACCTACTTACCTACCTACCTACCTACCTGAGTTTTGCTATGGAATCAGGATGCTAAAAGACACAATGTGTTTAAATATACTCACAAAAAAAATACTTCTAGACATTCTAAAAAGAACTAATTTTTCATAAATCTCTTCTCTATAGAAAACTGTCATAAATATTATTTATGAAAATTGTAATGATTAAGCCTTGGACTCCAGAAAGTGAAGTTTCAAGAACAACTTAGATAAATGACACAACTTGATGCTAAATCAAAAAATATTTGAATTTAATTCAGTAAATTTTTACCAAGAACATGCTACTAAATAGGGCTTGCTCATGGTAAAGTGAGAATCAGTCCCTACATGTCAAGAGTTCATTCAGCAGAAGCTAAAGTGATTTAAAATATTTTGATAGTAATTTCCCAAGAGGAACATTGACTAACAAATAAATATTTGCCATGGAAAATGGAAGACCCAGTTAATAACCTAAAAATAATTTTGGCTAAATGAAAGACCATCCATGCAATTTGGCTTTATCAAGACTGGTGAGTTTAAGCTGGAAAGTTAAATTAATTGACTCCACTCACTCAGTTTCTGTTAACTTATGAAACAAAATCACTACCTGGAAAAAAAAAAAAAACCTAGCAAATATTGTTGTAGACTGTTGACCTCATGCATTTAGTGAGAATAGTTACTTTGCTACAATATTTTGAAGCAATTGATTGTGGCCTTCTTAAATTCTGTTTAGAAGGCTTTTTGTTGTGAAATAGATGAATTTGAATGAACTATTGCTCCTATGCTTTCTGACCATTTTTCTTTTTCTTATACAAGTGAAATTTATTACCTATTATCCTCTCTGGTTGCTTGGATGAAATGTCTCCTTAAGATTGCTAATATTAGTAGGTAGCAACAACAGCTGCTGAGTCTAATTTGCATTTAAATGAACAATTCACAACTATGTCCTTCAGACCCAGGATGCTCCAGATAGATTTCCTATGCACATATGCAGTAGTAGTTGCAAGATGGATATGCAGTCACAGCATAGTCTAAAAGCTGTATCTGCTGATAGATCAGTCATTCTATGAAGGGCTACTGATATACTCAACATTATTTTGAAAAAACAGTCACTCCAAATCTAATCTCACAACTCCATGCCAGGCCAACTCCTTCCAATATTTCAGACTGTTCAAGGCTTGATTCCAGCAAGACTAGAATTGGTGTGAGTTACTTTCTCAAATAAAAGAACTACCAAAAATCTTTTATCCCTGGTCAAAGCATGAAACATATAATTTTGATGTTGCTTTGTCCCCTTGGGTCCAAAAAGTTTCAGGGAAGTTTGTACCAGCTGGTTAGCATTGTTTATTGATAACAGTGAGACTGATGATTTGTACCTAATCTTCATGGGATCCTTCTGCCATTGGTGATGTCAGTAGTGACAGTCAAACAGGTTTCAATTGCTGAAGAACATTCCTGGGACCCATTCTTGCTTTGCAAGAAAAGCATACAGTGTCAATAGCATTGGTGGTGATTTCACAGCAAAAATGTGGCTACATGACCAGTGGGGTATAAAATACCATAACCAAGACTTCTTTTTAGTCTTCTTGATCCTGAGGTGTCCAGTATGCATGTCAGCGGTTCTTGATCTAAGGGAACTACTGCATCCATCTAGCCTTTTACAAAGATGGGAAAATTGAGGCTCCTACTGGCCACTTTGGACTACTAATGTGAGATAGGCTTGGATTACGTATTAAAGTAAGGTTTTTTTACTTTAATGCTGTTGCTATATTGTATTCTTTTCTTAAAGAACTCTAGATTTGAAAACACTAACATTTTGGGTCCTGGGAATGTTCTTTAGCAATTAAAACCTGTTTGACTGTCACTATTGATGCAAAACTATGTAATCTCTCCTTTTTAAAAAAATGTTTATTTATTTATTTTGAGAAAGAGAGAGAGCAGGGGAGGGGCAGGGACAGACAGAGAGACAGAATCCCTAGCAAGCTCCGTGCTGTCAGTGCAGAGCCTGATGTGAAACTTGATCCCACAAACCACGAGACCATGACCTGAGCAGAAATCAAGAGTCAGCTGCTCAACTGACTAACCCACCCAGGTGCCTTTATCTCTCCTTTTAATTATCACCTTTAAAAAGAATTACCTTTTCAGGATTCTAAATGGTAATTTCTCATTGCTCTGTATGTCCGTGTGTGTGTATGTGTGTGTGTGTGTGTGTGTGTGATTTGTATTAACTTTTAGTTTTACTAAACTTGGACTTGTTTGATGGTGGAAATAAATAATCTGTAATTTTTCTGAAAATAAGTTGTGAATTTTTCACCGTCGGCTGTTAAGGATTCTAATTTTGGTACTTATCAAGCAGAATAAACCTTGTCATGTACAGCAACCAATGTTTATTTGTCACCACATCCAGAATTAAAACACCAGATCCTTTATAGAAATATGTGTAAAATAAATATGTAGTTTGCATAAAAGTTAATAGATTTTTTTCAGTTCTATGTTTAGGTTACTTCTATATCTAAAAATGAGGTTTTTTTAATTAAAATGATCTAAAAAGTTCTTCTTGGACTCTTTTTTTTTTTTTTGGACATATATGCACCTCTATTTAGACTGAATTGGCAGAAGGCAAATGGATAAATAGATGATGGACAAATAGACAGGCAATGAGGAAGGAAGAGAGCAGAGAGACAGTGTTTTGTGATACAAACATAAAACAAAAACTGTCATTTCTTGGAATCCAACTAAACTATTGCGAAACCTAGGTGAAAAAAAAAAGTCACTCAAGATCTAGAATATAAATAAATAATTAAGCTTCTAACTACCCATTTCACCACCATTTTCCATCTCATCAAGAATGGATTCATTACAAATTTTCAGGAGTAAGACTTGTTTCCTGGGCTATTACAAATGCGGGATCTTCTACTGGAAGACTTGAGAATAAGAGTGAAGTGAATAGAGTCAGTTCTTCTAGAATGCTTGTTTTGAAAACGCAAATCTGTTCCACGGTAACTGACATATTAGCAAACAGTTTGAGTATAATATGAATTTTACGTCTGTTTGTACATGATTTTATCTGCAGAAAATACTACATAAAGCAAATAGAACAAAACAAAAAAACAAAGATCCAAACCTGCATCCAGCTGACCTGAGACAAGTTGAATGCACCAAATGCATATACAACCAGACCTTGGACATCTACTAAGGACCTCAGCTAATGGGTGTGACTCAATTAATGGGTTTCTTCTGCATTTCTAAATTGTCTATTTAAAAGAAAAATCTATTCATCGTCTTAGATGTGTCTAAATGGTTCAAAATGCCAACCTGTGCATGCAAAAAGGAAAGCTTGAAGCATAGAAGAGAACCTTGAAATGCTAAAGCATTTTGACAGAAATCAGAGGACATGTGATATTTCCCAAGAACCAGAGACAACACAAGAAACTAGAAGAAAAACCTATGCTTGGAACAACTTCAATAATAAGGCCTCAAGAAGCAGAAAGCATGGTAAGATTGTTAAACATATGGATAGAAGACCACATAGGAAGAAAATCAGAAACGAAAACAATCTTTTTCACAAAGAGAAAACACTTTTTCTAAGCTTTTTTCCCCAACAACCCTCAGCTAAGATGTAAAGATTTCTGATCAGAGCAGGGATCCCTTAAGATTGTTTAACTGTCATTTTCTCCCAATCATCCAAATATGAAAATTCCATTAAAAAAGGAAAGAGAGAAAATGCTATCTATACACAAAGACCTCATACAGAAGCCACCAAACCCACCCAGTGACCCCCTTTAGACCAACCACTCCTTGTAGTGGCATGTTCAGTGCTTTAGACATGGCTTGAATTTCCAAAGTTGTTGGTTGTTTGATCAAACCATAAATTACAAATAAGAAAGCCTCAAAAAATTTTCAAAGGCAGAAAAACATGCCCTAGTATTTAAGATTGTGAACATAAAAATTCAGGTCCTGGGGCGCCTGGAGAGTCTGACTTTTGATTTCAGCTCAAGTCATGATCTCACAGCTTTTGAGATTGAGCCCCACATCAGGCTCTGCGCTGGCAGCACGGAGCCTGCTTGGGATTCTCTCTCTCTGTCCCTCCCCTGCTCTTTCTCTCTCTCTCTCAAACCAAATAAATAAACATTAAAAAAATGAAAACTTCAGGTCCTTCTTAAAAGAAAGTACCATATTGATTGTAGTACTTATGCATTTCTTAAACATTTAACATGTGTGAAACTATACTACCATTTTTATTCGGTTCTTATTTTTGTTTTTAAACATGTCACTGATGAAGTCTTGAAGTGTTGTGATACATTTTCCCATAAACCCTGTGGTTTTGGCACAATTTTCATAGCACTTCCATTTTGGGGACTGTGTAAATGGTGTTATAGCAAAACTGACTGTGTTACACTTCCAAGAAGGTCACTAGCTTTCTGCAAATACAACTCATCTATACATTACATTTAATATGACAATTATCCAGAAATATCATAGTAAATGAGATTGATGGTCTGTCAATAATGAGACAAGAAGGGGGTGGGGGACGGGGATTCCATCTCTAGGTCAACAGCAGTGCACTTGACATTTTCTCTGAGACAGCATGCCATCATCTCAAATGCACTCCGTATGTCCAAAACTGAACTCTTCATCTTCTCTTGAAAAACTGTTCTTCCTTCAGTTTCCACCATCTAAGAGTAAACTGCCCCTTCATTCTTGCTCTTTCTCCCACTCAATCCTGAGCCTTCTTCATCCTGAATGATTCCATGATTCTTCCCACTCACCAAACTGCACCCGAACCATCAGCAGACCTGCCTACTCTATCTCCCCAGTGCATTTCCAGTCTCTCGCCATCTTTCTGTCTCCACTGCCCGGAACTGGTCTACAACTTCCTGAGGCTGCCATTTCTTTTTCTTGGTGCCCTTACTATAGGTTCTAGTTGGAGTATTCTGTGAGGGAAACAAGAATTAGGTCCTACCTCTGACTAAAAAGTTCAATGACTTCTATTGTAGGCTTTATAATCCACAAAATTCCTTTAGTTCAATGTGGCATAGCCCCAGTCACCTCTTAAATCTTATCTTATAATATTACTCCCCCTCATCCCCATTCCTGGTTTGATGGAGCCAAGGCCTTTCTTGCCTCATACCTCCCCTCATACTGCTTCTCTTACATGCACTTGTCACCTGCTTAATTTATATTTGGCCTTCAGGTCTCAGGTAAATATCACTTTTTCAGAAACATTGTTCTCCCTCCTACTCTAAATTAGCACCCTCTTCATTCCCTTACCAGTCTTACAATTATTGTTCATCTTGAGGATGATCACAATTTGCATTTATTTATTTATACATTTGTACGATTATTTGCTAAGTCCTCTATTTCACACTGGACTATGAATGCCGTGAGGTCAGAGAGCATCCCTACTTTGATCACAATATTGAATAACACGTGCCTTGCACAGAATGAAAAATTTCAATATTTGCATAATGAATAAATTCCTTCAGAAAACGTTTATCACATCATGTTTTAGATGTTGGAATAAGTCTGGAACTATATCTAAGAACACATGGTCTTTTCTGGGAGACATAATCAGATCATCATCCTAATAGCAATAATTAGCATTTTGTGGACTTGTGATGGGTTATATATTGTCAAAATTCACCTTCACAACAATGCTATGAAGTTGGTACAGTTGTGTCATTATCCCCACGTACCAGATGAAGAAACTGAGTCGGCAAGGTTAAGCAATCGCCTGAGGTTACACAACCAGTCAGTGGCAGAAGTTTAATACACGTGCTCTACTCTCTATAGAAGCAGAAAGGACATACTCGCCCTTAGGAAGTTGTGACAAATTTCACTGAAAAGTAACAATTTGATCTGAATCTTAAAGAATAGGTCAGAGGTTTCCAGACAGAAAAGGGGGCGAGGGTCTGCCAGAAAGACGGAATAACAGATGCATGTGTGTGAAGGGCATGGCATATTTGCGGTAGAGCCAAGGAATTCAGAGGAGGTAAAGCACTCAGTCACATGGCAGAAAGAACAAGGAAAGGATGCAAAAGAAACAGGCTATGGCCAGATTAAGAAAGGCCTGCATTAAATCTAATCTGATCAAGGGAAAGCCAGTGATAGTTTTGGTCTAACAAAAATAAAAATATTCCACGTACTTCCTGTGTCTTAAAAAGCTAAGTCTACAGATTCTACCACAGGAAAACAAAAGTTCCAGACTTATTAAAATGTGTGTATAATTAAAGTCAGATGTTAGAAATTCCTAATTAAAATAACCCACAGCCCTCTTCCTACTCCATTCTCTTGCTTGGACATTGGTCCTAGATAAACGGGTATGTGGTAGGAGTCCCCTCAGCATAGGAGAGCCACAGGGATTCAGAGTGGGATTTTGGAGCAAGATCAGTATGAGATGAGTGTCCACTCAGAGAGGCAACCTGGGGTGGGATGTCAGTGCGCCAGAAGTGTGAGAAGACATCCAAGTAGGAGACGGGGATACCATTGAGTCCATCCTTAGGGGATGGGCATAAGGGGCCAGAGCCTGAGTATTTCCATGGAGGCACAGCCCAATGCAGGGTATCATAGCTAAGAAGAGTCAGGATGACATCCAAGAAGAAGGGTGTCTAGCACAGAGTGTCAAAGTCCAAGAAGAATGGTGAGGCCATCTGTGAGGGAAGGGTGGTTTGGTGTGGAGAATTGGACCCCAAGCTGGGAGAATAGGAAGTCTAGGTATGAAGGTGGAAGGTGACTCACTGTAGGGTGTCAGAGCCCAGGAGAGGTGAGGAATGTCTCTGTGTGGGAAAGTGGCCCAATGTCGGGCATAAGAGTCCAGTTGGAATAAAGAAGGTGCCTAGCATGAGGACTTAAAACCCAAATGGAATGAGGAAGATATCCCTGGGAGGGAAGGGGCAGGATCGGTGAAGGAGTGAGTTAGATACACTGCATGCTTAAGTATGTTTAGCATACATTAAGTGTACTAAAAATAATGGTGCAGGGTTTTCACTGCCAGAGAATAGAGTTACAAATATGGAAAGGAACCCTAATTGATTGGAACTGAAGACTTCAGTGTAAACTCAAGGATTTATAAAATTATCTATATGATAGAGAAATAAATATACAGTAGTCTCCCCTTATCCACAGGAGATATGTCTCAAGCCCCCAGAGACTGCCTGAAACCACAGATAGAACCAAACCATATATATATTTTTTCGATGTGTTTTCCTGTACATATATATGTATGAGAAAATTTAATTTATAAATCAGAGATTTAAGAGATCAACAATGATAACTAATAATAAAATAGAACAATTATAACAATATGTGTAATAAAAGTTCTGTGAATGTGGTCTCTCTCCTTCTCTCTGAAAACACCTTTCTGAGGGCACCTGGGTGGCTCAGTCGGTTAATCATCCGACCCCTATCTCAGCTCAAGTCATGATCTTACGGTTCGCAGGTTTGAGTCCCCATGTTGGGCTCCTGGCTGACAGTTTGGAGCCTGCTTGGGATTTTCTCTCTCTCTCTCTCTCTCTCTTTTTACCCCTCCTCCCTAAAAATAAATAAATTAACTTAAAAAAATAGCATCTTTCTGTACTGTGGCACCTGGGAGGCTCAGTAGGTTGAGTATATGACTCTTGATTTCGGCTCAGGTCACAATCTCACAGTTCCTGATACTGATCTCTGAGTTGGGCTCTACATTGACAGCACGGAGCCTGTTTGAGATTCTTTCTTCCTCTTTCTGCCCCCGCCCCTGTTCGCACGTGCAGGCTCTCTCTCTCAAAATAAACAAACTTAAAAAAAAAAATCTTTCTGTACTTTGCTCACTCTCCTTGTAACGATGTGGGGTGATAAAATGCATGTGATGAGATGAAGGGAGGTGAATGACATAAGCATTGTGACATGTTGTTAGGTTACTATTGACCTTCTGACGATATCAGAGGGAAGATCATCTTCTTCCAGACTGTGGTTGGTTGACCCTGGTGACTGAAACCATGGAAAGCAAACCTGAAGATAAGGGGATGCTACTGTAGATGCCTGTGCTTGTGCGTGTGTGGTGTGCGTGTTTACGTATATTTCCTAGCTCTGTCCACTGCAAGGACAGGATAAGGGCAAGAGTCATATGCACACCTAGCACTCAGACCTTGGTTTCTAAAGACCTTTATCCACTGGAAACAGGGCTTCCTTGAAGAAACAGAAGATTCCAACGCTGGGGAAGAAAAAGCACAAGGTGAGCCTACAATATTTTATTGTGTCTGAAAGCAAGGAGATCATCAAAAAATGACGAGGACTTGTCAAAAGCCACAAAAGCCAGGCTAGAGGGGGACCTGCTGACCAAGTCAGAGATAATTTCAAGGTCAAAATAAATACAAAGTAACAGATAATAACCAATTAAATTAAGCACAGTTGTAACAAATGTACCACTCTGGTGGGGGGTGTTGATAACGGAGGACATTATGCATGTAGTAAATCTTTGTACCTTCCTTCCGGTTTTGCTGTGAACCTGAAACTATTCTAAAAAAAATAGTCTTTAAAAATAAATTAAATAGGAAATCATGAGCCCATATTCATAGAAATAATCCATTGAACAAACAAATTGAAACTATGATGAGACAGGGGATTTTATATCATCTCAAAATATCTTTCCAAAAGCGGCGCCTAGGTAGCTCAGTCACTTAAGTATCCGCCTCTTGATTTCAGCTCAGGTCATGATCTGATGGTCTGTGGGATCAAGCCCTACGTCAGTTCCATGCTTACGGTGGAACCTGCTTGAGATTCTCTCTCCTGTCTCTCTCAAAATAAATAAATAAACATTTAAAAAATATATATCTTATCAAGAAAAAAATACTTAACCGCAAAGGGAAAAAGAGTAGCTTCACAGTGGACAAGCTGGCCACCTTACTGAAGTGATGAAAGCAAATGCCACCAGCAACAGGATGAATTGACATTGTGCCCACCAGGGAAAGTGCAAAGAAGGGAATGAAGCATCACTTTTGCAATATCCCTGCCGAAGATGCAGAGCCTGAATCTAAAGATGAGGAAATATTAGACAAACCTAAATAGAAGGACATTCTGTAAAATGATTGGCCTGAAATCTTCAAATATGTCAGGATCATTAGTCAAGGAAAGACTGAAGAGCTGCTCCAGATAACGGAGACTAAAGAGCCATGACAAGTAAATGCAGTGGGATTTTGAACTTCTTCCTTTCGCTATAAAGGGTATTATTTAAATACGATCTGAGGACGAGATGGCAGTAAGGTATCAGTGTTAATTTCCTGACTTTGAGGGTTGTCCTGGGACTATGCCCTTCTTGTAGGAAATTCACATTCAAGGATTCAGGGTGCTGAAGCCTAATATCAGCAACGTACTCAAAAATAGGCTCAGGAAAAAAGAAGTTCTTTGTACTTACCTTGGATTCAACATTTCTGAGAGTGATTTTTCTTCTAAATAAAGAAAGAAACAAATAATAATATCACATTTATAAATCAGCTCAATTCTCCAGAATCTAGCTTGAACTCAAATAAGCCACAGGTGGATCTTTGTCTTTCGAACTCCCGGCAATATATTGTTTCCCTTAGCAACTTACTAAAAGATTGGTTTTCAATCTTTCCAGCCAATTATGTATGTTATATAGCCATGGTTAAGGTTGATAGGCCAAGATTACCAGAAGCACACTAAAATAATAATAATAATAATAATAATAATAATAATAATAATAAAATGGGTGAGTATATTTAGCTTGCTGTAGCAAAGAACAAGGCATCCCACAGGAACAATATGAGTATCTCAGTAAGTGGGAGTTGAGAAAGACTTTTTATGGGATTTGAGTTTCTTCTAGATGATTCTAAGGAGTTAAAAAAGCAGGGACAAATTCTGGATGGAAGCCACCAAGAAGCAGGGGAAATTTAGTGATTGGGAATCCTAACACTTTTTGTCTAAGAGGTGGAGGATTAGGCAAGTCTAGAGTCGCCTGTGATAAAGAAGCAGCAATCATCCATGTTAGTCAGAAGAGGGGGGTGTTTAGTCATTTCTGCTGTCACATGCCTTTCTATGTCCTGTTCTTAGAACTTTCATGTTCTATTGAGAGTATTGTGGTCTGGTTTTCATCAGGGCTATTTTTCAATTTCTCACCACAAATGTAGGAGAGGGGCTCCTGAGTGGCTTAATCAGTTAGGCGTCCAAACTCTGATCTCGGCTCAGGTCATAATCTCACAGTTCATGAGACTGAGCCCCCATATTGGGCTATGCACTGACAGTGTGGAGCCTGCTTGGGATTCTCTCTCTCTCTCTCTCTCTCTCTCTCTCTCTCTGCCCCTCCCCAATCTATGTGCTCTCTCTTTTTCTCTGTCTACCTCTCTTTCAAAATAAATAAATAAACTTTTAAAAAAGTGAGGGATAAGTAGACCTGTAAGAGGCAGACACTGTAAACAGGAAGTAATCACTGCAGCCTACAATTAAGGGAAGAAAATATGGAGTTAAAACAATAATATGAAGAAGAAGGAGGAGGAGGAGCAGGAGGAGGAAGAGGAGGAGGGGAAAAAGAGACAGAGGAAGAAGGAGGGGAGAGGGGGAGGAGTAGGGGAGAGGAAGAAAAGCAGCAGCAGCAGCAGCAGTAAACTGGCTACTGATTCTAACGTTTTATATACACCAAACATTTTTAATTTTCAAAGCCACACAGCAAATTAGCTAATATTATTATCTTCATTTTGCAGATGAGAAAATTGAGGGCCGGGGAGATTAATTTGCCCAGTGCCACTAAGCTAGCAAATAGCAAAGCCAGGGTCACTATATAACACACATGACGGTGGGTTTATATGTCCAATGGCTAAATATTTACTGAAGCTACCACATAAGAAGCAATATCTGGCTATTATAGGAAATAATATGATTTAGCACCCTCTAAAATACACCTGAAAACCTCTTCCAAACATTTGCCATTCTCCTCAATCCCTCTTCCTCACCTCGGCCACACAGTTTCAAAGGATCTAACATAATCTCATATGTCATAATTGAAAAAGGGGTCGACAGTGTATTTTGTTTGACTTTGACTTTAACTTACCCGCAACTCAGACCTTCATCTCCTCACATTCTTCTCTCTGTGCTTACATTGTTTTCTTTTTTTATTTTTTTTTTTTATTTTTTTTTTTTTTTTTTTTTTTTTTAAATTTTTTTTTAATGTTTTTATTTATTTTTGAGAGCAGGAGAGACAAAGCATGAGTGGGGGAGGGTCAGAGAGAGAGGGAGACACAGAATCTGAAGCAGGCTCCAGGCTCCGAGCGGTCAGCACAGAGCCCGACGCGGGGCTCGAACTCACAGACTGTGAGATCATGACCTGAGCCGAAGTCGGCCGCTTAACCGACTGAGCCACCCAGGCGCCCCTGTTTTCTTTTTTTAAACTCTGTTGCTCATGTACACTCCATGTGTTGTGCCAATTGTCTGCTTATATATCTGTGTCTTAGGAGACATTCTTTATTTATATTTTTGGCTGTTTATCATCTTGATTTCCTTTTGGGGAACTCCTCCTACCCAGTGGTGTGCTGATAAATGTTTAAAAACTGGCTCTCCAGGGGGAGAAAAAAATATTTTTAAATAGTATTTTCACTAATAAAGTGTTATTTTATTATAAATTTTTACTATAAATTTTTATAAGCTTTACATTTTATTATAAATTTTACTCATACAAAGAACATGTTACAATCTATAAATAATAATAAAATATGTAATACTTTTGTCTCTCCATTGTAAATTCTGTAGAGCAATTAATTCTCACAGAATGCTTTTGCTGTTTTTGTAACTCTTGTAGCTGAACTACAGTTGTAGTTGATGACAAAGTGTAGTTACGACTCAAATGCTGCTGGCCTTGTCATGTATGTAATGAGTAAGGCAAAGGGAGACAACAAAGAGGTGTGTCAGAACTTTTCTGGTTCAGCTCCTTGCTGACTCTCATAACAGTTTTTGAATACTGGAGAAATATTTTTTCAATTTTTTGAGCTCTTCGTAATGTAATGGCTACAGCTGTGACACAATTTTAAATTTATTCTGCATTATTTCTCCATCACTTTCTCAAATCCAAACAACCAAGAAAACAACAAATCAAGTCCTACTTTGTAGCATTTGTGAATTTGTATGGTACAAAACAGCCCCACCTTGGCCGATTTCGTAGCACATTAATGTATCATAGTTCCACCCCACAGCCACAGTAGGTGTAAATAACCTTAAGGACATAAAAAATAGTAAATGCAGTAAAAAAAATTAGGAAGCGGTAAGTTTTGAGTACTATTTTTGTTTTAATATAATTTATTTAATTATAAGTTAAAATCATTTAATTTTAAATAATTACTTTTTTAACAAGTGGCTTATAAACTTCCTGAAAGCTGAGCAATTGGCTCTTAGGAGCAGTACAAGCCAGGCTAGCTTCTTCCTGGTCATGGGTGGTCTTGGGTAGGAGGAACCATCTTCCATGTTTCATAAAGGAGACCAAAGGAAACAAGTCTCCCCTCCACCATGAGGAATCAAGGAACAGGCCTAGAAGCTAAGTTTGGCCTCTTGTATGCTCTTCCTGGGGCTCTGAATCTTGACTGACTCAGAAAATGAGGGAAGAAACAATTGGAGATCCATTGCCCATTATGGCGGCAGTTGCTAACCAACCAGTTCCTGCTATAGAACTGTGCCATGTTTCCCTTCTTACTCTCTGGAGGGCCTCTGATTCTTGCTTCTCTCAACACCTGTTCTTACGCTTGTAATCCTCCCATGTTCTTTTTATAAGCTACATGTGGGATCTTTCTATTGCTCACATTCAATAAACCCAACAGTTGCTGTGTGAGTTCTTAGAAGCATCCACTGGATCTTCCTATTTCTGTACCTCACACAGTCCTAACACCAGGTGAAGAAGCAATAAATATTTGCTAAAATGAATATATGAATGGATTTTATATGTGAATATCTGAATGTTAGGGTAACATTCTTGATTATATAGATCATATACAAACCCCTAACATAATTTGGAATAATAAGATTATGTTCTGAGTTCCAGAGTTTAGGAATAAATGTTGTAGCACGATGTTTCTGCATATGATAATTATATAGCAATCCCCTCCTTACTGGTGGGGGTTATGTTCCAAGATCCCTGGTGGATGCCTGAAACCACAGATAGTACCCAGCCTCATATATACTGTTTTATTCCTATACATACACACCTCTGATAAAGTTTAATTTATAAATCAGGCACGGTAAGAAATTAACAATATCTAATAATGAAAGAGAACAATTATAACAATACAGATCTTCCTCGGCTTACAATAAAGTTATGTCCTAATAAACCCATTGTGAGTTAAAAATATCATAAGTCAAAAATTCTTTTAATACTCTTTTTTTTAATTTTTTTTTACATTTTCATTTATTTTTGAGAGCAGGAGAGACAAAGCATGAGTGGGGGAGGGTCAGAGAGAGAGGGAGACACAGAATCCAAAGCAGGCTCTAGGCTCTGAGCTGTCAGCACAGAACCCTACATGGGGCCTGAACTCACAGACTGTGAGATCATGACCTGAGCTGAAGTCGGACGCTCAACCAACTGAGCCACCCAGGTGCCCCCTTTTAATACTCTTTAACCTACAGAACATCACAGCCTAGCCTAGCCAAGCTTAAATGTGCTCAGAACACTTACGTGACCCTGGAACTGGGCAAAATCATCTAACGCAAAGCCTATTTTATAATAAAGTGTTGACTGTCTCATATGATTTAGTGAATACTGCACGGAAAGGGAAGAATGGAGTGGTTGTATGCATACGGAATGCTTGTAAGTGTGTCACTTATGCTCATGATGACGTGGCTGACTGACTGGTTGCCACTCCCGTGTCTTCACAGTAGAGTATGACGCCACCCAGCTAGCCTAGCGAAAAGATCCAAATTCAAAGTTCAGAGTAGGGTTTCTACTGAATGCATATCACTTTAACATTAAGTCGAATCATCATAACTCAGGGACCATTTGTGTACTGTAATAAAAGTTATAGGGGCGCCTGGGTGTCTCAATTGGTTGTGTCTGACTTTGATTCAGATCATGATCTCCTGGTCACTGAGTTCTAGTCCCGCATCTAGTTCTGTGCTGACAGCTCAGAGTCTGGAACCTGCTTGGGATTCTGTGTCCTCTTCTCTGTCTGTCCCTCCCCCACGCTAGCTCTGTCTCTGTCTCTCAAAAATAAGTAAACGTTAAAAAAATTTTTTTAAGTTATATGAGTGTGCTCGTTCTCTCTCCTGCTCTTACTTTTGTTCTTGCTTTTACTCTCTCTCTCTCTCAAAATATCTCATTGTACTTACTCACCCTTCTCCTTGTGATGATGTGAGAAGAGAAAATCCCTAGGAAGCACCGTGAGGTAGAGTTAGGCTTCTATTGATCTTGCCACGATTCATCAGAAGGAGGATCACCTGCTTCCACACATCAATACCAAACTGCTGACGCGAAACTGCAGATAAGGGATTCCAAGCATATTTGTCAGTAGGTGTCTCTCTGTATTAAGACGTTGATAGTCCTGCTGATATTAATAATAATGATACTGGTAGTGGGGGGAGGTGGTGTTTGCCAAGGGTTTGGATATTTCTTGTACCTCCTTTATATTCTCTCCACCTACCTTTCACTCCAGCCATTGAGGCAATGAGCTTCCTACAGGTGAGCCCTGATAACTCATCACCTCAGCTCCACCGCAGTCTCTGGGACTTCCCTGACATCTTCCCTGATACCCATGCATGCAAAATTTAGAAGTGAGAGAAGTGAAAGAACTAACAGACAAGTCTTAATCGATGGGGATTTGAAACCCATAGGTAGTTCCTCCCCTCATTTTTCCCTCCAAGAGAAAATTCTGAGGAACATTCATTCTACATGGCTTTTCCGAGGGTCCCAGCAAGACTGAGCTCTAGTTGCCTGAGGTGATGACAGGCTCAATAACATACTGTTGTATTGGTTTTCTCTCCTTCTCTCTTTGTCCCTGTTGCCTACTCCTGTCCCCTGGGATCATGTCCCAAATAAACTAAGTTGTCTGAGGCTCAGATTTTTGAGGAAGGCCAGACTAAGATAATAAGTCTGAAAAATACATTTTTAAAGGAAAGAGCGATTCAGCATTTTTCTCTTCAACTCTTCCTAACATCTCAGTTATTCACAATTTGTCCTGAGTCGATTCAAACCTACAAATGTAGTTGTCAGAATTCAACAGAAGGTATGTGGTAAAGGCTACATTGTGCCCGTCCAAAATTTATATGTTGAAGCCTCTACTCCCAGAATCTTGGACTGTGACCATATTTGGAGGGAGGGCCTTTAAAGAGATGATCAAGTTAAGATGAGGCCACAGTCCGAGCCATAATCCAGTTTAGCGTCCCTATAAGTGAGGACGGAACGAGAAGGTGGCCATCTCCAAACCAAAGAAAAGGCTTCAGAAGAAACCAAAACCTTCCAATACCTTGATCTTAGACTTCCAGCCTCCAGACCACGAATATAAATGCATTTCTGTTGTTTAAGCCACTCAACCTGGGCTATTTTTTATGATAGTCCTAGCAAACAAATTCAGTATATTATCAGAAAACAGTATTTTTTTTACCCTTTACTAGTATAGAATCTACTTACCAATTCATCAAGAGAGAATTTAGAAAAGTATAGAGATTTAATATTCAAAATGATACTGTTCAGTCATTGACAAAATGTAAAGTTATTTCTAGGATTCTCTCTATATGACATCAATATATTTTCTAAGGTTTTGGAGTTAAACGATACAAAATTTCTCCCACCTGGGACTACAACTCATCAGAAATGAAACATTTCCATATATTGCTATATAAAAAGTGTATCTCTACCATGGCAGACTTTTCTAGCTTTCAGGTTTGGAGAGAAGCATGGCTGGACATTATACAAAATGTTGATAAAGCCTGGAAATGTTCACAGATGGTGGAAGGTATTTCAGATTGTGGAATAAAGAGTAAGGGTGAATTACATTGAGTTGCTTTCTGTATTGATTTAATGCCTTGTTAAGTTTCTGGATTATGGAGAGTTCCCAGAACACTCTGCTTTCCTCTTTACTTTTCCTTCGATCCGTAGTAACCACATGGGCACATGGAGGGATCACTGTTACTCCAACAGGAAGGAGAGAGACCCAGAAAAGGTGGGAAAACAAGTGAGGCCATTAAGGTGAGGGCTGTGAGTGCAGCCAAAATGAATGAAAGGCAAAACAAATGAAAGGCCTTTCTCTAAGGGGAAAAAATATATTTCAGTTCTTTCTCTCATAACTCACAGTTAAAATTCAGCATAAATGGATCACTGGAAGATATTAAAGAGCCATGATTAATATCATATGCATAAATTTTATCTAAAACTGTAAGGAGACTAGGACACAGAAGAACAAATGTCCATAATCATGCAACTGCTTCTTGATATCAACACATCACTGGTCACATTTTTCAAAACATCAGCCTTAAATTCCTGCAGAAGGAATATATGTTTACTAAAAAAAAAAAAAAAAAAAAAATTTCTAAGGAACTCTTCCATCAGGTTTGAGTACCTTAGCAAAGCCGATGTGATCAAATGAAGTTGCCTACCACAGAAACATGGTACTGTGGCATTCTGTGCTAACTGGCAGAGAGAAAGGTGACTTCAGCAGAAATGATATGACAATGGTCCAAGGAAGCACACTTCACCTGGAAAGCACGTGCTGAAGGTACACAAGCCCATTGTCTATGTAATCCCAAAAAGGACAGTCACAAAAGGCATACTACTTCTCCAAAGGAATTGTGGAACTTTTTACCCATTCCAGAATGAAGACTGAAAGGTCCCACGACTTAATTTGCTTGATGTGTTTACAAAAATCAGGGTGGGGTCCTTCTTTAAAGAGCATATGAGAATGTAAATTAGTCTGGGCTCCATTGGTTTGGACCATGTGCAGTATGAAATAATTACCTAATTTATTCCAGAACAGTAATGAAGTTACCAGTTACCGATCAGTCAGGTGCTGGATCACTTTCACTGGTCATCAGTTTTTAATCTCAGTTGAGAGATTTACTCAAATGACATATTTAATTAACACAGATAAAGAAGAAATAAGCCAGCCACCAAAAAAGAGGTGGTCATTGAGGATTATCTAAATCTCTAAGATGATGGAAGGAAAGTAACCTCATGCAGAGTTCAGTAGTAACGAGCCTTCATGTCTGTGCTTCAAAGAGTACTCTGAAATACAGATGTGCTCCTTCTTACCACAATCTGTGCTTTTTATATTCTGTCAGTGAGCAGACCATTTCTTTCCTTTATCCGTTCTTGCTTTCATGCTTTCTTCCTTGAATTATGAAGGAGCATACGCCCGGGGCCCTACTTTATGTTGTAGACAGTCTGTCAGGAGGACGGAGCACACAGAAGTGGGAGGAAACTCAGAGGCCGCATCTGAAGCAGTAAACAGATGCTTTGGGAAGAGGTCAGAAACACCTATCTGGAAAGTAGAGATGCAACTTCCAACCAGCTAACACTAAAAAGGGACCAGGGTCTATACAGTAAAAAGTTCTGGAATGGTTGGTGCATACTAATAAATAGCAACGTAACACATAAGCGGTGCTTTAACAGGTTTTAACTTAAAACCTCAGATCTCGCTCGTACAGAACAAGCAAAAGATGGAAACACTGACTCAATTTCCCTACAGCGAAGCATATGCACAAACTTTAGATACTCTAGGACAGCAACCCAGCAATGTAACTACTACAGTTGCTCTCAGAGAAGGAGGAGGTGCCTTTCCCTGGCCACTCATGGGTTTGTGAGTGTGCATGGCCTGGTGGAAACAGACAATTAATTTGGACAAACATGCTGCCCACTCATTAGCATGTGGCTTTGGCAAGTTGCTTAACCTCTCTGAGAAGTAGTTTTTGTCACGTGTAAAGTATGAATAATAATAATAAACACTAGAGCTATTTCCAAGGGGCTAACCACATTTGCAACTTGTTCTGAAATAAAGTAAAAGAAGCACTTAAAGCACATAAATTAGGAAATACTTGATAAATGTTCATCCCCATCTTTTCTTTTTCCTCCCACCACATCTATTTCTCTGTTGATAGTCATTCATGGTGTAACAAACAAAGGCAATGAGTTCATTGACAACCATTTACGAAGAGTGGTCAAACAGTTGGAAGAGTTGACTGTGTGCTGAGCAGAAGCTCCATAGGAGAGAAGCTGGGGGGATTACTTCTGCCCCTGAGCACATTCTCCGCAAGAGGCATGTGTTTTGCAATTCTGAGAAAGTATTATGTTGGCATGAAAGAATGAGAAAGAGACAAGTATGGGAGCAAGACCCCCAATGGGAGTTAGGAGGCAGTCAAGGGAACTGTCTCATTGACATCTTGCCTTTCCCCTGCCACCGTGGGGCAGATGAGTCCCCTGAGGCTCAGCAACACCCAGGCTAGCTTCCCCAAAAGAAGATCTGGAACCCCTTTCACATAAAATTATCCCCAAGTAATTGAGAAGTTCTGCCCCCATTCTTTCTTTTTCAGAATAGAGTGACAAGGTGAACCTTAATGGCAGAGTGTAGGAAAATACACAGGAAAAACAGAGACAGGCGTTAACTTTCCTGTTCCAATGCAACCCTTTTTGGTTGTGACTTAACATCTTTAAACATCTTGTTCAGTACTATAACAGATCTTCCGGGATCATTAAGTGATTCTTCTTGCGAACACACCAGATTATTGCATAATAAGGCATTGTTTTTATGTGCTTCCTCACAAAACGGGGAGCAAGAAGGGGAAAAATTCTGAAGACAGTCTTGGAGCACAATTAAACACACACTACAGTCTCTAGTTCTATCTCAGTGATAAACTTGGGAGGCTAAATTTCCACATTTGTAGGAAAACAAATACTCTATACCTGCAGGCTTATGCTGTTCTTGTAATGGTTTCATCAAAGTCCTCACCCCCTCCTGAAAGCTTGAGAGGATTATAAGTTTCATGACAGGCGCATTTAGCAGAGGGGTAGCCTATGGAAATCAGAACTCAGGAGCAGCATGGCAGATCATGACCTTGAGTAAATACTTACTGCTTTACATAGTTTATTTCCACATGCAAAGGCCAGAGCTCCAAACTTTGATAGGAGTTTATGAAGACAAGTTGGGTATCACTTGTTCAACTCTCTTTAACCACCTCCCCCTTTTTCTTTAGTATCACTCCCTCTGTCTACTCCCTCTTCCTCTTTCCCTACATCCTATGATGAGGTTGAGACTATACTGAAAGGGTCAAGACACAGAAACCCTTTCAGTTTCAAGACTGATAACCTTATTCAGACCCTTCCATTTTCCATACTCTCCATAGACCTAATGCGAAGGATAGACTGGGAACGATTTGTAGCTCAAAGCATAACATGATTATCTTTACACATTAGGTCAAGTTATAGAAACTAGACAATCCCTAGAGAAAATACTAAAGCATAGACCCACTAAGATTAAAAGGAATGTTGATTTATTTGAAAGATGGCTATTAACTGAAGAATGTGAATTACCTAAATTTTGACAAGCACAATAAATTGAACAGAAATATCAAGGAATAATTGAGTTTAAAAATTAAAAAAAACAAAAGAATTAGTTTACACTTGAGCAGAGATTTCTTTATGCAGCTTATCTAAACCTAAATTCAGGGTAAGTATTCTAATTTACAGACAGCCCATACTTGTGGCTCCTCTTTTGCAAGTCAACATTTTCCCAAGAAGAAGTAGGTTGGTTGAAGCAAGAGGTAAAATGCAAGGGTTGGCAAAATTTTCCATAAACTTCCAGATATAAATATTTAGGTTTTGCGGGTCACACATATGGTTTGTGACCTCTGTAGCAACTACTCCCCCCTACCATTGTAGCTTGGAAGAAGCCATAGACAATATGTAAACAAATGGGTGTGGTCTTCCTCCAATGAAACTTTAGCTATGAACCCTGAAGTTTAAGTCTTATAGTTTTCACGTGTCACAAAATATTAGTCTTCCTTGAATGTTTTTTAATCAGTTAAAAATGCTTTGTATGGCTCATGGGTCATACAAAAACAGGAAATGGCCCATGGTCAGTATTTGCCAACCCCAGCATACTGCAAGGACTATGAGTCGTATAAGCAGAAAATATTAGTCTGAATTGGATAAATCAGGAAACCTAATTTTTTATATTAACTTCATATGAGGAGAAAAAGTTATACTCGTGAAAATAAGTTCAAAATATTATGTATTATACATAATACTATACAACATAATAGTTGTCAGTGATATTTATTTATATAGAAACTGGCCCATATATAAGTTTACCACATAAAAACCCAGAAGTATACAAATAGGCATAGGTTGTCAAAAAGCACAAATGTAGTAAATGTGCATATACATAGGTCAAGGTTGAGGTATGAATTTGTCTCTGATATCGTTGGAAGCCAAAGTGAAAGGGAAGCATTCAATTCAATTCGATTCAATTCAATTCAACAAATATTTATTTTGTTAGTTTCTCCTATGAGCCAACCATTGTTCTAGGTGCTAGAGATATGAGAGTTAAAACAGAACAAAGTCTTGGCTGTCATGACACAAAATAGTCAGTTATGAGTTTCTCTTAATAATAAGAGAAAATAGCAAGTGTTTAAGGGAAGTGAAGCCTTCTTCAGTGAACAGAACTGAAAATAATTTTACTTTAGACTTTCCATAGGCACCCCTGCTATGCTGTGAAGACTTTTGTTTCAATGACATGCCTATGAAAGTGCAATATTAAATTCTTCTTGGATCTTTCAGTGAAAACTGAGGACAGGACACCAAAGCTTGCCTCGGTAAAAGTAACCCTGCAGTCAGCCCACACAGCCTAGTGTCAGTGTATAATTTTTAACGGATCTAACTTAATCCAAGAATAGGACATGGATAGGTGACAATAGGACTAGATAGAAACTACATCTCAAAATCTGCATCGGAATAAACTTGGAAGCCTCTGAAATACTGTAGATGTTTGGACTGCGCTAGTGAATCGGAATCTCTGAAAGTGGGTGAATCTGAATCTTCATTTCGAAAGAGCTCCTTGAGATTTTCTTTTACACACCAAATCCTGAGACCCTTTAACTTTTAGTAGGAGGTTTTAAACTGTTTTCATTCTTCAGGGGTTGCAAAATCAAATTGGGGGACAGCACTTTTTATGAAAGAAATTAAAATAAAAGAGAAAGAATACTAAATATTAACAGTGGATTGCACTTCATTTAAATACATATTTAAATAATACAGATGGTAATCATAAGCATATTTTTCAGAAATTTTTATTTTTATGTATACAGGTAGCATAACAAGTCACACATATATATTTTTACCCTGGACCTCACTCAAAAAATTCTAAAACCACTGATCAAGAGGTACACATGGACTTCAGATCCTTCAAAGGGGTTCTGAAAATATTAGTCTTCTCTGATCTGAGAACCAAAAGCGAACAGCTGTGTGCAGCATTCTCAGGCAAGACTCTAAAGGACATGTATTCTGTGCTTTTCCAATTAAAGCTGGAGATGATAGAGTTAAAATCCTTGGGAAGGATGTGTTTAAATAAGAACACTGACTGGAAGATGGTAGTGAGAGAGATAATGGTGTTTTATAATGATGGTAACAGAAGAGGAGGAAATTGGATCTAATGATCTCATAATAAAGTAATTGGGTTTCTTAAATTTTAGTGTGTATCATCAAAGGTAACTATTTATTGCTAGTATCTATGCAAGAGGCACCTTATGCATATTTATATTATCATATACTATCATATATGTATGTATATAATGTGCTTTTGTTCTAAGCAAACACTAGTGAAGGTAAACCTCAAATATCCTTTGTTTACCATGATGTCCATTCATATTTTTAAAAATACATATTGTTGGAGGGGCTGAGCTCTCCCTGTGGATTAGCATTCTGGGAAACCATGTACAAACTCATGACCACCCCCAGAGATCTTCTGGCCATAAAATAGCAACAAATTTCCCTAGGCCATTTTTGTGTTCTCGATTTACTAGTTTATGTGAAACAATAATTCACCCCGACTTTATTTATGATATCAGAGGATAATACTTAGAACATTGTCAGTGCCTTGACTCTTTATGATTAACAGACCTAAATTTAAGCTTCCATACAAAACTATATAGTCACCTCTTTACAAATTCATTCCCCTCCAAAATTATGATGTACATCCCATTATAGCAGGTGCTATTTCAGACAGAGCAGATGCTTCCGTCGGTTTCAGTATTTGTAATATGAATGCATTTGTAATATGAATGTGAGATGTGCATTTCACAAAAAGCATATCTTTCAAAGACTCAGCGCAGAGAGTGACTTTAGTGTGGCAACAGATATTAAGTCAGTTCCGAAGTAAAATAACAAAGGCCATTCTCCCTGTTTGAACAAAGCTTTGTGAACACAACTTAGTCAAGTATTAAACACTCTTTATTACTTGGAACTTGTTCTCTAGAGCAGGTGTTTTTAACATACGATTCATAGAAGAGTTTCTCATGTTTGTGAACTCAGAAATGTCACAAATTTTGTGTATATTGATGCATAGATTTCTCCAGGGAGTGAACTCATAACTTGCAGCAGTTTCTCGAAGGCATCCATGACAAACGAAGGCATCACAAAACAAACTTTCACCACTTTAAAGCCAGTCTTTACTTTTTCATTCCATAATTTAAACTCTGGATCTTCTCCATCTGTCTTCAGATAAGATGGAGCACAGTTTTTTCCTTGTATTTGTATAATTTATTCTTGAGGCCTTTCATTAGGTAACACCCTGACATTCTCTTATCCAAAAGAGAGACAAACAAAGCTTCACTGGGAAGAATAACAGTTGAGAGGAATGGTTTTAAAGGAAGTACGAAAGCCAAGGTCTAAGTCTCTTGAGGGATGTTTATGTCCACATTGGAGCAGTCATATAATGTATAAAACTTGCTGATAAATAGGGTGTTCCTTCTATAGTATTATGTGGAATCACAATGGAATGTCAAGCCAGGTAAATCATGAGGAAAGTCCCTCAGTTAGGTCAACATTTCTCTCAAATAGTAGAGGTTAATATTAACGCGGTTTCCTAGAAAACGATCCTCTGCTTACCATAAATCACACAACAAATGAACAACACAGCCCACTTTTGAAGTATCTCTTAAAACCTGCAAACAAGGAAGTTTAAATACATAATGTGTAGTGAAAGATATGGGGCAAACTCTGTTAAATGGTGATATTCTGCACCTTTTACTCTGAGTGAAGCAGATCTTCCTCCATTAGGTTAAGTTTAGCACGTGATAATCTTGTATGGATTAAGAAAAAAGTTTTTTAATATTTATTTATCTTTGCGAGACAGAGAGAGACAGAGCGCGAGTGAGGAAGGGGCAGAAAGAGAGAGACACAGAATCCGAAGCAGGGTCCAGGCCTGAGTTGTCAGCACAGAGCCCGATGTAGGGCTTGAAGTTATGAAGGTAGAGATCATGACCTAAGCCGAAGTCAGAAGCTTAAGTGACTGAGCCACCCAGGCGCCTATAATCTTGTAAGGATTTTAAATAATCTCGATCCTGCAGGAGTAGGTCAGTTCTCTGAATTAATACAAAACCAAAGTATCGTTTGTTCAATAGAAGTTTTATCAGACATTTTCAAGGAAATGACAGAATTTTTTCATTAACACTAAATTTTGATTTCAATATACATGGCAACAGTTAGGAGTGATATTTTAGGGTGCTTGTTCTTAAATCACAGAAATTAATCAGTTATTCCTATATCACATCTCAAATGCATTCACTGAAGGAATCATTCAGTGCTTTCTATGCATCAGACACCACACTGTGTAAGTAATGGCTCCTAAGGGCTCGTAATGCTAAAAAAGGACAGGAAGGATTTCTCAACCTAAACATGGATAGAATGGATGGTAAGCGAGTAAATCATTTTGTCTTGGACAAGCGTGGGCAGTGACTAGGTGTCTTGACACCACGAGTCAGATGGCAAAAAGTGAATTGTTTTAAACAATAACAACAACATCGCATGGGCTTATTAAGTGCCAGATAGTATCCTAAGAAATTGAAAGAACTTACTTACTGTGTCTAAACTGCACAGAAACCTCACAAAGTGGATATTTGCAATAGGACTCTGGGTCCCAAGTGACAGAAACCCAGCTCATTAAACCCAGTAAAATGAGAATGTAGTTAGAACTCTGAAATCACAGGGGCATCTGGGTGGCTCAGTTGGTTAAGCTCCAACTTGGGCTCGGGTCATGATCTCACAGTTCATGAGTTCAAGCCCCATGTGGGGCTTTGTGCTGACAGCTGGCTCGGTCTGCTTCAGATTCTGTCTGTCTCTCTCTCTCTTGCTGCCCCTCCCCTGGTCACCCTCTGTCTCTCTAAAATGAAAAATGTTAAAAAAACAAACAAAAAAAAAAAAAACAACTCTGAAATCGCAGGTACCAGTTTCTGGGAGAAGTGCTATCAGTTTCCTCACTGGGTCCATCATCTCTGCTCTCTTTGCAAGTCTCTCATACTCTTCTTTCTTGGTCTTTAAAAGGATTTCCTCTGGTCCCTATGTCTCTATGACAGAAAACAAAACTGCTAATAATTCTCAAGTCTTATATCCTAGATTTTAACACCTAAAAAAGGCTATTCTTTCTGAGTTGCAATTCTAATATTCCTGGAAAGGGACACTATCAGCCAAGATTTATTCAGATGTCCAACACCACACCAGCAGTGTTCAGTAGGTCATGTCTGTTATATTAAGATAATAAGACCTTGAAATGTCAATCCTTCTGATTTTACTTTCTTTCATACACTTTCATCCTTCTCCCAGTTAGAGGAATCCAGAAGCTTTAGCATTTTCTACAAGGAAAATAAAAAGAAAAAATACAGGAGTGCCTGAGTGGCTCAGTCGGTTAAGTGTCCAATTTTGGCTCAGGTCATAATCTCACAGCTTGTGAGTTCAAGCCTCACGTCGGGCTCTGCACTGATAGCTCAGAGCCTGAAGCCTGCTTCGGATTCTGTGTCTCCCTCTCTCTGTGCCCCCTCCCCCACTCACGCTCTGTCTGACTCTCTCTCTCAAAAATAAATAAACATTAAAAAAAATTTTTTTAAATAAAAAATACATTGACATTCACTTGTAGGTTTGGCTTAATTGTTGTTGGTTGGTTGGATTTTGTTTTGTTTTGTTTTGTTTTGTTTTTTATGCTTCGTAACTAACTTCTTGAAGCTCAAAAGGACGTCTTCGAAGAAAGTGGGTCAAAGAGTTTACATTACAACTCCTACACTTGGAAGGGAGATGGTTGAGGGTTACCTGGGCTGAGAGAAAGAAAGAAAAAAGGGAATTGTGGAGCCAAGACTTCAGAAGAAGACAAAATCTCCAGACCATGAGGATCACAGGGGAATTAGGGACAAGAAGGAAAAGTTATCTTGAAAATATGGCCAATCATCATAAAGTGGCCAGCTCTAGGAAGCAGAGTGGAAGCCAAGATAATAGACTGTTGTTATGCTTACAGAAAAGCCATGTCAGTGACTGTCATCAGTATTGGGCAGAGAATGACTGTCAGTGTCAGCTGCCTCCACTTCAGCAGTGTACTACCCAGCATATGAGCATCTATCTATGCCCAGAACTCTGAAAACCTCTCGTGGGCACTATCTTTATCATCAGTCCAGGACACTTATAAGTACCTCAAGACAGAGCATAGGAAATGGACCCACAAAATACAGCAGTGGTAGAAAATGGAGAGTCCTAGTACAGGTATTTGAGTGGGCTGAAGAGTGGGAAAACTCACCCTTATTTACCACTTTGGCAATTTCTAGGACAGTCAGGTAGAAAAGGGAAAATTTCAGAAAAAGTGCTGGCATGGTTGCAGGGCAGATGAAAACATAATAACATCCTAGGATATAAATATTCTCATTTGACATGTAATGCAACTGATTCTTAAAATTAAATACTTACCAGGGTGCCTGGGTGGCTCAGTCGGTTAAGCATCTGACTTGGCTCAGGTCATGATCTCACAATTCGTGGGTTGCAACCCCGCGTTGGGCTCCATGCTGACAGCTCAGAGCCTGGAGCCTGCTTCAAATTCTGTGTCTCCCTCTCTCTCCACCCCTCCCCTGCTCACACTCTGTCTGTCTCTCTCTCCCAAAAATAAACATTTTAAAAACTTAAAGAAAAAAAAAAGTTAAATACTTATCCAAGATCACAGAGCTAAGAAATGCTGAGCCACAATGCAGACTCAGCCATGGCTCAGAAGCACGCTTCAAAAGTGCCTCAGCACTCAGATCTTTGTGGCAGAGCTTCTTTAATAAATAAAAATGTGCAATAGGTATTTGTGGAAATTTTTGGAATTGAAATTCCAACTTCTGGCACCAGAGGAATCATATAGCTACCTGAGCAGCCATGGAAACAGATGGTTCTAAGATAATATGTCCAGTATTGGGAGAAGGGTGTGTTGGTTTTAGTTTTGGTTTTGGAAAACAATGTGGTCATCTCTATCGATTATTTCTCTAGGTCTCTAAGTCTTGAACTCAGATTGGGATCTGAGGTTATTTTTCCTGGGTGTTTTGTATATGTGTATTTCCATTTTAATGAAACATTAATACGTGCATACTATGGATCTTTTGGCCCACTGAAGTGATAATTTTCAAGGGATAGAGGAATCCAAAAGCCCTAGAAATCATAGGTCTTTAATCCATAAGCATTAGTAAGAACTTTTAAAAATTCTTGACTAAAATTCATGGTAATTATAGAAAAATCACGTGTGAATTATTACGCTTCTAAATCATTTTAATGGGTTAGTGGTGTGTGTAGCCAATCACACAAAGATTGCCTCGACTCATTCATATGTCAATTTTGTCTCATTCATTTGTGTTGCTAAGGTCAGCCCCACCAGAGTCAATGTTGGGTACAGAATAGGAGCGGTGATGTGGGCTGGGCCAGCTCTAGCTCTCTGGGCATCTCTTCCAACTTTAGGTGCGCTGGCTTGAAGTCAGCCACGGTGAGAGTGTTTACTCAATAGAAATCAGCACACACCAAAACCCAATATTTTTTTTTTTTCCTGAAAGTGGGTTGTTAAATATTTACCAGAAACCCCTGAAAGGGAGCATTTCCCCACAGGACTGGGTTTAGGAAGACAAAGGGTGCAGAGGAGAGACCCACTATGCTACTACCAGGCCGATTTATTCCCTAGAAGTGCCACCAATAAGTAATATCTGTAAAAACAGCAGATATATTAACTTTTACAATGGTTTTTCAGGAACAGAATTCTGGGATTTAAGAGGTCTTTTAAGTACGATTACACATTAGCTATCCTGTGACAAGAAAATGAAAAGTTTTAAGGTCAAAAAAAAAGAGGTCTTTTAAAACTTCCACCTGCTTTCAGACTATTCCAAGTAGAGTTTTGGAATTTTTTTTTACATGGCATTTACTCACTTCACAAGCATTCTAACAGAGGAAAATAATATTCACATGTTCCAAGAAAAGAAAAAAAAATCTACATTCAGATAATTCTGTAAAAACATTACCTGTATACCATGGTATTTCACTTGGAGTAAATTCCGTATCAGCCTTTCCCCAGGTCATTTATGGAAAAACAACTTTGTTGTTGAGTCTGTCTTTGCCAAAGAAAATAGCACGCCCTTATGCCTGCCACCCATGTGAAATAAAGATATATTTTGATAAATACTTTTGAAACTTTTTCAAACCTCTATGACTCTCTCTCAATGCTGGTTTTTCTAAGATTTGCGGAAGCTCCTTGTAAAATGACTCATGATCATGGGCTAGGCTGCCTAATTGAGTGAGTTTTTCCTAGTCAGATCATGCACACTGCCTCCTGTTTGTGTTTCAAAAGAAAATTTTTTTTTCCAAAGAGAAGCTTCTTTTTGTGAAATTTAGGTGTAACTACATTTATTGAACAACTGTTAATAATAGCTGTGGAATAACTTATTCTATTAACACAGCTACCATTTACTGAACATTTACTAAATTGGTGGGCACCGCGCTAAATAAGCACTTTGTTTTCATCATCTAGTTGAATCCATACAACAGCCCTAGGACACAGGAAATCTTATCCCCGTTTAATATACGACAACACTGAAGCAGAAAGAAGACAAATCGTTCTCTCAGGGCACATGGATGGCCCAGTCAGTTCAGCATCCGACTCTCGGTTTCAGCTCAGGTCATGATCTCATGGTTCTTGGGATCAAGTCTGGGGTTGGGCTCTGTGCTGTCAGCACGGAGTCAGCTAAGGATACTCTCTCTCCCTCTCTCTCTGCCCCTCCCCTGCTCATGTTCTCTCTCTCCTCTCACTCTCTCAAAATAAATAAATAAACTTAAAAAAAAAAAATAGCTCCCTCAAGGTCACCTAACCAGTAAATGGCATTGCCAGGAATCAAAGCCTGATGTGACACCAAATTCCATGCATTCAACTGCCTGAATACATTAGCTGCAATATCACTGACTAAGGTGCTCTGCATGTATGTTTCCTATTCAGTTCCAACACACAAAGTTTCTGGGATGCAGGTTTTGTTATTTACCTTTACAGATGATCTTCAGAGGGCTCAAAGAGTTTAAGAAACATGTCCAAATTTCCAAAGCCATAGGCAGTGATTCCCAGAAGGGTATTTCAAATCCAAGCCTCTAACTCCTTGTCTAGGGCTTTTACTACTCCTGTGCACTTCTCAGCAGAGACAAATGATCTAAATGTGTTACAGGCTTAGTTATTTAAAAATTTCAAGGAAACAGCCTAAGTGATTAATGTATTGGTGTTTGGCTATATTAAAAACGTGGTATTTATTCAGAGTCTTGATTCTATTACAGTTGAGGGTAACAATAGAGAGTAAATGCTAGAGCAAATCACAGACTCCCTGCAATTTCCTGGGAAGAAAATGTCAGAGGGGGGATCTATGCTGTAGAAAATGTAGAAATGTATCAACGTCAGCTGGTAGAAAGAGAGTTGATTACTAAATCCAGGAGGCACTGTGCCAGCCAGCCAGCCAGAACTCAGGAAGAGAGAGAGAGATAAACAAAAAGAGAAATCAGGCAGAATCATTTGTAAAATTTAATCACAATAGAGTAGCCAAGAATAGACCAGCCTGAGTTAAATGTCCATCAAAACTGTCCTGCAGAGGGATGCCTGGTTGGTTCAGTCGGTTAAGCATCATCACTTCGGCTCAGGTCATGATCTCACAGTTCTTGAGTTCAAGTCCCGCATCAGGCTCTGTGCTGACTGCTCAGAGCCTGGAGCCTGCTTCAGATTCTGTGTCTCCCTCTCTCTCTGCCCCTCCGCCTCTTGCACTCTGTGTCCTTGTCTCTCAAAAATAAGTAAAAGTTAAAAAAAAATAAAAAGACTGTCGCACACATGTTCAAGCCTGACTCGTTTCAGCCCTAGTATCAACTCTCACTGTAATGGCTTCCTAATGAGAAAACCACATGCAAATGAAGTAAACAGAGGTTAGGGGCAATCATAGAAAGTATTGCCTAGATTTGGGGGCATTTGTGGAAGGTTTCAGGATGGTTTAAAACGCAGAGCAAGAATGATCATCATGAAGGGAAGGGACCTGACGTCTGTAGAGTCACCTATCTATTGAGCCTGTACACTCAAGGAAAGGAACGGACCCTCTGAGTCCTGTCATCTTGTCACTTCTCAAGCGGACTCCAACAGTGGCGAATCTGAGTAATACAACACATAGATATACTCATTGCCTTGCCACACGTGATCACTGATGCTGGGAACGGAACTCCAGAAATCAGAAACAACGGGCTAGAATGAGTAATTGGAAAAGTATACCATGTTTCTCTTAGCAGAATCAACATCACAAAGATAACCATTCTCAAGCTGCTGGGAAAAGCAAACACGGTACTCTCTTTTAAGGTGAGGAGCGCACAGAGAGCTAACAACCTGACCACTTTGAACCACTTCAGAATCTTGAAATTAAGGGAAACTTCCAATAAAGTCACTAATAAAAGAAACGTTATTGATGATTAGAGTCTCTGAACATAGGTTGGGAAGGGACTTAGTTATCAGAAAATTCCCTTTCATAGGAATTCAAAGAAATCAGAGAGAGAGTATGGTATTTAGGAAGGTGGGGTGAGGGGTATTGTAGAAGAAGGCGTTTGGGAAGGTGGGCAAAGATCAAGACTGCAATAGTGGCAACAGGCTTAGTGATAGTCCAGGACATTTTCAAGATCTATATTTAGATGCATATGTGTATATACTAGCCAACTTGTGCATGAGGGAATCCGGAACTCATGCTTGCTTTCTGGAATTATAAGCAAAGACAGAGCTTTCCTAGCCGCCGTTAGCCCAGATGAAATGGTATTACTTAGAGCCAAGGTGATATCTATTACTGCACTGTGTGCTTAGATCTATCTTCCCGCATTAGACTGTGAGCCCCTCCCAGACAGAGAGGTCCCCTCACATAGTAAATGCCAGACAAATATTATTGGACAGAACAAATGAGAAGTATTAAAATCTACTTATATTGCCCCAACTAATCTTAAAATTGCCTACCTCAGGAGAGAAATGGTAACTCTCAAGCTTCTGTGCAGACCTTCCTTTCCCTTCTAGACCCAAACCAATTCAAAGTCCAATAATTCTAATTTTTAAATGATTTCTTTCTGAGGGAAACGATTGCTTGTTTGAGCTACCCAGTTTGTGGCCACCTCATTTATCTTGTTCTTAACTCTAGGACTGCAGTCAGCATCCTATGGGGTGGGCACCACCCCACGCAAAATGAATGCGAGCAGCATGACCCTAGCTGCCCTTCAGCTGAAGCATGAAGTAAAGGAAATGTGGGTTTGCTTCCTTCCCGCCTCATCTCTCAGGAGTCTAGATCGGGAAGACATTTTGTGTATTTTGGGGAGACCATGCCACTCACATAAATTTGGGAATTATAGTCTAAATCCACCCTTCTATTTCTTAATATCCCTGCTGGGGGTGCTGCGAGACTGTCTAAGGGTTAACATGGCCACTTCTGTGAGAGAGTTAGGGTTACGGTTAGGGTTAGGGTAGGGTTAGGTGATGGTGAGGGTGAGGGTTAGGATAGGGTTATGGTTAGGGTTAGGTTATGGTTAAGGTTAGTTTAGGGCTACAGGCAGGGAAGAATGAACTCCAGCAAATAAGAAGTGATAAAGTTAACAGCTCATGTACCCAAACCTCATGTCTAAACATTGTTGAAAAAGGAAAATGAGGTAAATATAAGAACCATCTAATTAGAATCTGGTAAATGCAATGATTATTTGTTATTGACCTCATGGTGTACTCTGTGTGAGTATAATTTTGTAATGGTGTTGTGAGGAATAAGGAAGTTGGTATTGGAATTTTCTCAGAGGAGTGTCTGGCACAGAGAAAATTTTTTATAGTCTGTACTATTAAACTATTCTTTACCACAATTATAACAGCCTGTTTACTTATTTATTTATTTATTTGTGAACACTTAATGTATCATCTACCCCCTTAATATCTTTTTAAGTGCACAGTACAGCTTTGTTATCTACAGGCACTGTGTTGTACATTGAATCTCTAAATCTTTTGTTTTTTTTTTATAATGGCCATCCTAATAGATGTGAGGTGACAGCTCATCGTGATTTTGATTTACATTTTTCTGATAACTAGTGATGTTGAACATCTTTTTTTTTAATTGTCCATTTGTGTGTCTTCTTTGGAGAAATGTCTTGTCAAGTCTTTAACCCATTTGCTAAACTGAGTTACTAGTGTTTTTTTGCTATTGAATTTTGGAGTTCCTTATATATTTTAGGAATTAATCTGTTATTAGAGATATTGACTATATTTTTTCCATTCTGTGGTTGTGCTTTTGCTTCATTGACTATTTCCTTTAATTCACCGAAGGTTTTTAAGTTGATGTAGTCTTGGTTGTCTAATTTTGCTTTTATGTTGCCTATGCTTGTAGTATGATATCCATTAAATTATTGTCAAGACCTATGTCATGAAGATTTTCCCATTGTTTCTTCTATGAGTTTTATATTTTCACATCTTACGTTTAAGTCTTTAATCCACTTTGAGTTGGTTTTTATATGTGGTGTAAGACAAGGGTTCACTTTTGTTCCCTGGCAGCTGGAGATTGACTTTCCGCAATACCAATTGTGGAAGAGATTACCCTTTCCCTATTTTGTATTCTCAGCTCCTTCAGTGAAGGTGAGTTAACTATAAATGTGTGAATTTATTTCTAGGCTCTCTATTCTGTTCCATTGATCTATCTTTACATTGGTACCATATTTTTCAATTACTGTACCCTATAATATATTTGGAAATAGGAAATATGATGTTTCCAGATTTGTTCTTTTTTTCAAGATAGTTTTGACTATTCTGGCCTTTTTTGGCTCCATATGAATTTTAGAATTTTTTTCTATTTTTGTACAAAATGATATTAAGTTTTTGATAGAGATTGCACTCAATCTGTAAATTACTCTGGGTAGTGTGGACATTTAACCAATGTGACTGTTCTCATCCACAAACATGGGATATCTTTCTATTTGTTTGTGTTTTGTTTAATTTTGTCCATCACTGATTTGTAGTCTTCAGTGTGCAGATCTTTTGCCTCATTGGTTAAATTTATTCATAAGCATTTTATTCTTTTTGATACTATTATAAGTGAAAGTGTTTTCCTAATTCCCCTTTCAGATCGTTCGTTATCAGTGTACAGAAACACGATTTATTTTCGTATGCTGATTTTGTATCCTGAAGCTTTACTGAATTCATTGATTAGTTGTAGCAGTTTGGGGGGAAAGTCTTTAGGGTTTTCTATATGCAAGGTCATGTCATCTGCAAATAATTTTACTTCTTCCTTTCCAATTTGGATACACTTTATTCATTTTTCTTACCTAATGGCTCTGCCTAGGTTCTAGTACCAAGTTGAATAAAAGTGGCAAGAGTAGTTATCCTTCCATGTTGTGCTTAATGAAGGAACCACAAGCAGCTGTGGGACAAGGGAGATCATCTCTTCTGGGATTGTAATAAGATTCTCCATATTGTCCGTGGAGATAAAGAGAAACTTGTCAACGTGTAGAAGGGAAATTTCTCTCAGTATAGACATTCTGGGGACAAATCACGTCTCTGCAGGCTTTTTCTTGTGGTTTGAGATGGTTTCTAAAATCACGTTGCTTTAATATTTGTGAACTTAAAGAGTAGTTAATTCAGTATATCATTTGAACTGAGAACACAAGTAACATAGACACTGTAACAGGGATTTTATCCCTAAAATAGTAAAAGATGCTACCTCTGAGGTAGTCTCATTATAAATAATGGTAAATGTGACGAACACAGATGATGTAACACAGGACAAAATTTACTGTAGACTGTAAATTACTTCTAGAACTTATTTGCTATAATTACAATCTAAAAAGGCAAGGAACCAAATACGAAAGGAACATCAAAAGAAATATGAAGTGAGAAAATTTCCTATTAGAATAGGTTTTTACTTTACTGGTTTTTCACAGGATTTTCCCATTTCATCTCAACTGTTGAATTTGTTGGCATAAAGTTGTTCTGAATATCCTTGTCTATTGAAACTGTGCTTATAACCCCTGCTTCATTCCTGATGTCGGTGATTCACTCTTGTATTTTTCATGATTGGTCTAGCCTACAGAATTACCAGTTTGATTTTTTTCAAAGAACCAACTCTAGGTTTTATTAATTTTCTCTAAGGTTTGTTAGTTCCCTATTATGTTGGTTCTCATTTTAATTATTTCCTTCTTTCCATTGAGTCTGGGTTTACTCTGGGTTTTTTCTAACTTTTTGAGGTAAAATCTTAAGTCATTGATTCATACCTTCTTCTTTTCTAAGATAAACATTAAATGTAATATATCAATTGTCTAATTGCTATGACACAAGGAAAGTCATGTGAAATATCAAATGTATTATATAAACAATAAGATTAATATATCATAAACAATACCGGAGAATGCCTCACAGAAGAGGAGGTAGTACTTGTGGTGGGCTTTGGTTAAAAGGTAGACTAGGAGGGAAGGATCTGGAGGCAGAAAGAATGAGTCCAGAGCACAGACTGGAATTATGAGGCTAGCTTGGCTGAGAGGAAAATGCAAGCAGGTGACTAGAGGGAGACACTATTAAAAGAAGTAATTTACAATATTTCCAGGGTATTTGTGTTTTAAAAAGGATTTTTAATCCTGGAAAGTTAGACCACATCATACCTGGATTAAAGATATATTTTAAAGCAGCAGAACCCACAAGTCCTGTCATATAGATCAACTTCTACTTGGCCAATTCTAAGATATGTATTCCCCCTTGACTTATATTTATTATTTTTTAATGTTTATTTTTGAAAGAGACAGAGCATGAGTCGGGGAGGGGCAGAGAGAGAGGGAGACACAGAATTCAAAGCAGGCTCCAGGCTCTGAGCTGTCAGCACAGAGCCCAATGCGGGACTCAAACCCACAAACTGTGAGCCCAAGTTGGACGCTTAACCCACTGAGCCACCCAGGTGCTCCACCCTTGACTTATATTTAAAAGTGAGTCTCTGACTGAAGCAAAGGAAACACCATTCATCAGTAGATAAATGCAGTAATGAAAACAATGGCAAAACTAACAGGGGCATCCTTTTTCTTTCTTTCCCTCCGAACTGAAAGCCCTACGAGAGTAAGGACAGCAGCTATTTAATCCACCAGTTTTATTAAGCACATATCACAGTACCTAACAAGACTCAGTACTTAATAAATAAATGCTGAAACACTGTGCATAAATAAATTCCCTATGTGTAGTTTCCTTAGAGTTACAGGGTTTTATTTTATCATACTGTTTAATCATTTGTAATTTTTTCCTATGATCTATTAAAATACAAATGAATTTAAGAGACTCTGAAGTTTGAGTTTTAAAATAACAACTTTCTGCCATGTCTCAAAATAACTGGAGTCGGCTAGAATTCACAAAGTCAGGGTCAGAAAATCCCTGCTACAGGTAGTTATGCCGAAGGGATTCAAACACTCTTTTAAAACACTTCTTTGTAACCTTAGAAGTGAAGGTTTTGTTAACCTTGTGAAAGCTGTGCACGTGAACAGATGTACTCTGGAAAAACAAAATTTGATCAATACTGGCCAGAGAACAAAGAGGTTCAGACCTGAATGATTTCCACATTTGGCTATGGTGTATCAATCACAGGTGACGGCAGCGACCTCGCTGCTGTGACAGAGAAGAGCTATACTGATTTCCGTTAGACATGCTTCTGCTAAAATAGATTAATTCTTAGTCATCAGAATCTGATTTAGGCTCAAGCTTAGCAGGCTAATTTTCAGCCTATGGGAATAAAGTCACGGTAATTTTCTGATCATTTAATGGAAAAGAAGCCAGCAAAGATAAAAGAAAAACACCACAGCACACCAAGAGGCTTCCAGAGTCAAATATTTTCTCCATCTCGGGCCTATTAAACATCATCTGATTGGGGTTTACTTTTAAAGGCATAATTCCCCTAGTAATTAGGAATGGGATTGTTCTCAGGGTGCCTAGTTTACTACCAGGGAAAATGTCACTGGAACAAGGCTAATTAAAGCTTTGCTTTATCATACCATCTAGCTCTGGTTGCTATAGTTCCCTAAGATTTGATGCGATGGTCTTGGGCTATATTTTACTTCCAAAGAAATATAGCGTGTTTTAGAGAAAACAGTAAACAGAAAGGAATAGTCCAGTGGGAACCTGATTTCTAAGTAAATAGTAATTGGTGGCTTTTCTTCACTTTATTTCTTTGGGTTTTTTTTTTTAATTTTTTTAATGTGTATTTATTTTTGACGGAGAGAGAGACAGACAGACAGAGCACGAGTGGGGGAGGGGCAGAAAGAGAAGGAAACACAGAATCTGAAGCAGGATCCAGGCTCCCAGCGATAAGCGCAGAGCCCCACAATGGGCTCCAACCCACTGAGATCATGACCTGAGTCGAAGTTGGACGCTCAACCCACTGAGCCACCCAGGTGCCACCCCTTTATTTCTTTCATTGAAATGGCTGTGCTTCCTCCTTAACCAACATGACTCAAACATACGTATACTTCCTAAATGCATGTATGCCTTCCAGAGGCATTTTACCAGACACTGAACGCAATGTAATGAATAGCTCCTGGTCCTTGCCCTCAGGATTGCCCAGTCTCCTGGGGAGACAGTGTGAAAAGCGCTGTGGAAAGGAGATGCGTAAAAGGTGCTATGGAAACCCTGATCCTGGGGAAGTTTAGGGAGGCGTACCTCAGGCAGTCTCCATCCCGCTGAGTCTTGAAGCATTAGGAGGACTTTGAGCTTGCAGTCAAATCTGGCAGAACACAGTACCCTCTTGGAACTCCTCTGCATGGATTTTCCTTAAATAAACTTTTTGTTTTGGAATGATTTTAAATTTACAAAAGAAATACAAAAAAACTTACAAAGAAAATACAATTTCTCCTAAGATTAACATCTTATGTGACCAAGGTACATTTACTGAAACGGAGAACTTAACATTGTGTATACTATGAAGTAAACAACACCCATTATTCCCATTTCACCAATTCTTCCACTAATGTTTTTCTTCTCTTCTAGGATCTGATTCAGCATACAATGTTGCATTTAGTTGTCACTTCCCTTGAGCTTGCTCCACTCTGTGACAGATTTCTGGTATTTTTCATGACTGACAATTTTAAAGAGAATTGGCCGTGCATTCTGTAAAACGACTTCAATTTAGATTTTTCTGATGTTTTCTCATGATTGAATTGGAATTATGGGTTCAGGGGAAGAATATCACAGAGGTAAAATGTATTTGTTGCTTCAAATCAGAGGCACGTGGCATCAGCTGACAGCATCATTGATGTTAACCTCCATCACGTGGGTAAGGTAGTGTCTGCCAAGAATAGCAAAGTTATTGTTTTCCTCTTTTCTTATTTTCTTCTTTGTAAAAGAGTCAGTAAGTCCATCCCACACTCAAGGGGATAGTATTTACACACACCACGTGAATGATTTTGTAAAGCAAGATTTTGTGAAGATTTTTCCTTCTCCCTTATTTATTTTTCTATTTAATTTTTTTTATTTTGGTTGGGACAGATATATTTCTTGTATACTTTAGGTTATTATTAAATACTACAGTATTTACTTTACTGCTCAAATTGTTCCAGCTTTGGCCATTTGATACTCTTTCCACTTATCTCCTGTTTCTTCCGACAGACCCCCATATTTACACTCTTTTAGAATTTCCAACAAGATGCTACAAGATCACATGGTATTATCCATGAACCAGTCCTAGAATCAAGCATTCCTTAGTGAGCCCTGTCTCATTTCATGGGAGAATAGGATTTATTAACCAAGATATGCACACTGGTGTAGCATTTTTGCAGTGTGTTTATAATCTGAGATAAAAACACAAGGATGAAGGAAATAGAAGAAATGCCAGTCAAAAAATAATGGAAGCTGGGAAAGTAACTGGCCAACTGGAAATGTCTTGACAGACAAAGAAAAATAAAAGTAAACCAGCAGTGGCAGAAATACAGAGGCAAGTCAGTTGGTACCACAGAATGCCAGAAAAACTTGGAATTGGAGGCGCAAGCTATCTCTGAAAAATGGCAGTGCAGGTAGGCTAAAAAGAGAAGAATGGATAAACAGTCGTATAATAAGCTATTTGATCCCCAGTTCCCCTCCCACACCCTGTATACCCAGGCAATTATCTCTCCCACACTAGTAGAGGACTGGGAGTTTACTCTCTGGAGAAGTCCAACCAAAAGAACTCTTGACTTGGGAACTGTAGGCTTAGCTGAGGGAGTGTCAGATTGAAAACAAGAAAATTAAATAAAAGGTTCTACATGAAATTTTGAGACCTCCTATCCCCATCCTTTTTTGTCTCTGAGAACACAATCAGCCAGATTGGAGGATTTATCTCTGGATAAACCAAAAGAAAAGACTCGAGAGTAGTGACAGTTGGCCGGGGCGGAGGGGTGTCAGTCCCAACATAAGTGATCCAGTTAACCTTACAATGAATCTCACAAGACAACGCTGCAAGTAACTTGTAGGAACTGCTTCTTTCCCTTTCTGTTTTTGTTGTTGTTGTGAAAGGTATCATACATAATGTGTATAACATATTTATATATGTTATATATACATAAATATATATGTAATTTTATATACGTGTATATATGAAAATACATATATGAGGAACAATTATATAATTATAAAATAATTATAAAATTAACATTCTGTAGCTACTACCAAGATTAAGATAAAAAATAATTATAAAAATAAACATTTTGTAGCTACTACAAAGGTTATGAAATGGCCAGTACTATAGAAGGAAACCACTGATAGATAATCCCTTCCCTTACTTTTAGAAGTAACCATAATTCCAATTTTTAGGCTTCTTTTACCATTATGTAGACTATATACATATCCCTGAAAATATAGTTTACTTTTCCTTTTAAAAAATTTACAGACCCAGAGTTATGCTAGTGAATTGTTTATAATCTGATTCCTTCCTTCCACATACTATTTGAGAGACTGATTTATGTTATTGTGATGGTTAATTGTATGTGTCAACCTAACTGGTCCACAGAATGCCCAGACATTTGGTCAAACATTATTCTGGGTGTTTCTGGATAAATTAACATTTGAATTGGTAGGTACTAAAGCAGATCACCCTCCCTAATATCGATGGGCTTCATCCAATTAGTCAAGTCTGAATGGAAAAAACAAAAGCAAAACAAAACAAAGAAACAAACAAAAATGCTCCAATGAGTAAGAACTCCTTCCTGCCTGGCTTTGTGCTGAAACTTCATTGTTGTTTGGTTTTTCCCCTGACTTTGGACTCTCACTGAAACATTGACTCTTCCTGAGCTTTGGGCCTGCTGACATTCAGCCTGGAAATATACCATTAGCTGTCTTGGTTCTCGGGTCTTTGAACTTGGACTGGAACTAAACCATTGACTCTATTGGATCTCCAATTTGTCAGCTTACCCTGCAGGTCTCCTAACTTGTCAGCCTCCATAATTATGTGAGCGAATTCCTATAATAAATCCAACTCCCTCTCTCTCTCTACATCCTATTGATCCTATTTCTCTGGGGCCCCCTGATTAATACATTGATGAATATAAGTGTAGTTTGTTCATTTCCTTTTCTGTATAGAATATATTTATTTTAATATTAATGAATGTTTGTTTTGTTTGGGATTATTATAATACCAATTTGGGATGTTAATATGGGCATCTCTGTACATGTGTCCTTATACACATGAGGCTAAATTTTTCTTGGATATATAACTAGGAATCAAATTTTTGTCACAGCTATAGATTCGGCACAGCGTAATTTTTTAAAACTCAGCAAAAAAAATTTTTTTTTAGAAATTGACATGCTTATTCTAAAATATACGTGACATTCAAAAGATTAAGCATAACTCAAACAGTTTTGAAATAGAGTTGGAAGAGTTAACCTATCTGATTTTAAGACTTATAAAGTGAAAGTAATCAAGATAGTGTACTATTTGTGTCAAGAATGACGAATTGATCAGTGGAACAGAATGGAGAGTCTAGAAATATGCCCACACATGTTGTCAATTGATTTCTAGCAAAGATACAAAGCAATTTCATGAAGGAAGAATAGTTATTTGCCAAATGGTGCTGGAACAATTGGATATCCATATGCAAAATCATGAACTTGACTGTTACCTCATATTATATACACAATTTATCTCAAAATAGGCCACAGAACTAAAAGTAACAGCTAAAATTATAAAACTTCTAAAATCTTAGTGACCGTGCTTTTGGTAAAGACCTCTTATATACAACACAAAAAGCACAAACTCTGAAAGACAAATATCTACACATTGGCATCAAGGTTTAAAACTTTCACTCTTCAAAATACACTATTAGTAAAATGAGAAGGTAAGCCATAGACTTGGGGGAAATTTCTTAGCAGTTTCATTCCTAGGTCTATACCTAAGAGTCTAGAGTACATTTAACCACGTATAAGGATGGTCATAGCAACTTTATTCATAATAGCTTTGAACTGTAAATAATCCATATACTGGAAAACTATACAGCACTAAAAAGCAAATTACTGATGCATACCATGACATGGATGGCTTTCACAGATATTATGTTCAGCCAAAAAAACTAAACAGAAAAGAGTATACATGACATGAAATTTAAGAATAGACAAAAATAAGGTGATCAAAGATGATAAAAGTTAGAATAGTGGTTACTTACAGTAAAGGGTATAAGTATTGGTTGAGAAAACTCACAAGAGTACCTCTTGGAATTCTGAAAACATCCTACATCTTGATCTAAATGGTGGCTATACAAGTAAATACAAATGTAAGGCTTCATTGAGCTGAATACTTAAATTTAGTGTATTGTATGCTTCAGATGTAAAAGGATGTTATAGACATGAAGAAATAAATTATATATATATGTTATCTTGCAAAAGAAATAGGAATTGTGCTTGATAAAAATATTCCATTGGAAATAAGCAAAATCATGCTTTTGCCAACAATCTTCAATAGGAATCACCTTATCGATTCATAGTTTCTGACCCCATAGATTGTATTAATGCTACTGGTCAGCTAAAACAAGAGAATTTTACAGCATATGTTTATAGGATGGTTAAAATGTGTCTCTCTTTAACTTCCTATTATAGAGCTGATGAGGTTAGAGTTGTATTAGGCTTTACCGATGTATAGATTTTACAGATTTATAGAGTTGCGTTTCCTCCTCCATCTGGGAGGATTATACTTTACCACGTCCAGTTATGGCCACATCATTTGCTTTGGTCAATGAAAAGTAATTGGAAGAAACGCAGGCCACCTGTGAGGAGAAGCTCTTAGATCTTCTGTGTCTGCCATGTTCTCTGTTCCCTCTGCCGAAGGACTGGCAGTGTGTAGACAGAAGCTGCCCCATCAACCTAGGTTCTGGAATGAAGATGACCTGGCAGAAGACCATATTGATAAGTAGCCTGACAAATTAATCTTTGATGTTAAAATCCACTGATATTTTATTTATTAGCATAGATTATTTAGCCTAAACTAGTTTATTAAAAAATTGGTATCAAGAAATACAGTGCTACCCTAACAAAAACCTAAGCTATGTAACATTGGCTCAGGGGCCAGCCAGTGGGTAATAAGGAAACTGTTAATGGAGTCTGGAAAGATGAAAATCTGTATTATGCATTGGCAAAACATTTGGTAAAACTGTCGATTGTGTTAACTTGGGAGATAGTTAATATATTGAGTGATCTTTGGGTTTAGGTATAGATGTTGGCAAATAAAATTATTGGCACATCTTACTTCTTACATATTACAAGACAGAAATTAATTTAAGAAAAATAAAGTCAATTTGCAATCAGAGATGAAAGGGAATAGAATTGAAATATGTATTTGTTTCTCTTCCTTAAACATAAAAGATGAAACAGAGTTTGTGCTTTTTGTGTTATATATAAGAGATCTTTACCAAAAGCAAGGTCACTAATTTTAGAAGTTTTATAATTTTAGCTGTTACTTTTAGTTCAATGGCCTATTTTGTTGTTATATATATATCTATATATAGATAAGTTGTATATATAATATGAATATAATATAATAATATTCAGTCATTTGACCTACAAAAGAGCAAATAAAACTCACCTCATTTCAAGGATGGAATCAAATATATGGCCATTATATTCTTTGTTATAAGTTTTGAATTAATTAAGATGGAGTCTTTTTAGTTAGATAAAATACTCATGGATAAGAGATTCAGGGCATGAGGAACTTGATTAGCTGAAGTCACCTGTAATTAAGTTTAGAGAAAGAAGCACGTCTTGAAAAGAACTGAGGATGAGGCTATAGACACATGAAACTGGATGGAATCAAATAAATAAAAAACTTAATTCTCAGAATATTGTAGTAGTTGGGACTAAATATCATTGTGAGTGGTCTTGACTGAAAATGACCCTTGGGACACCCCAATAGTCCATGTAGTGGAGAGAGGCTAAGAAGGTGGCTTACCTCCAAGGAGAACATATCCTCCAATGTCCTCTTCATTTGTGGCCAAGAAGAATATGAGAGAAAAAGAAACTTTCCAGAGAATCAAGCCAAGAGCTACAGAGGTTAACACCCTGGGTGCTTATTTTTTGGGAACAGAAGAGGGGTCTAATCAAGAAGTGTTCCTTATTCTCAGGGGGCAGGGGAGTGGGAGGCGTTCTTGAAACACTTACCTAATGTGATTTCAGAATTGCTTCTTGTTTCTTGTGATTTCTCTTCCTGAAAGAGAGTTATTTGCTGCAGTTATGCTCTCTACCTTCTAACATTGACCTGTGGATGTGTGGGTCTCTTAATGAAGAGAAAGCACACTCAGACCTGATGTAGTAAAGACAGTCCCAAAATGGTTTGCTTTCATCTTGATGCTATTCCTGAAATTTTGGATTTTTCTTCTCTGGGAAGGAAATGAGTGTTTTTTGTATGCAGAAAGAAGGGAAGCAAATATTTCTGAATAAAACTGGGGACTGTGCTAAATTATGGTTTATACTATTCTTCATTTATCTTTCCTGAGGAGGGATTATATAACCCCCTCCCTGTTGACCTCAGGCTTGGTCATGTGACTTGCTTGAAACAATGAAATATGAGAAGTTATCCATGGTTCTCTCATGGTCTACTTTCAGTCTGCCGTGAATTCAGCTATGTCTATGGGTACTCTATCAACCTGGATCACGAAGCAAAGATTAAATGAAGCAGAGCTTCAGCCAACCTGTAATGGACCTGTCGCAAGTGTCAGAAACAAATCTTGTTGTGATAAGCCTATGAGTTTTTGAAGCCTTTTTTCCCTCAACATAATTTTTCCCACACTAAATAATAGGGCTTTTCTTCCCCTTTTGGAGCTTTTCTGAACATACTGAGCTTCTAAAGATGTCTCTTAGCCCTATAGCACCCATTCCACCAGAGAGTGCTTTAGCTGTTAGTTGAGAACATGGGTCACTCTAATGTGCTACAAGAGTAAGTGCTAACATGTAGTGTTGGGGGAGTCAGGCTTGCTTTATTGTGTTCTCATGACATCACTGAAGTTGGGAAGAGAATTATGGAAGCTTAGCTCAACAGGTTTCCACTTGGGCTTGGGATCAAGAAGTACTGTTTCTAGGGAACTTCACAAGAGATGGAAAACCTAATGTAAGAAACTACAAGAACCATCAGTATATGGTCTGTGCTTGTTTTGGACCAGAAAACTGAATTTGCTCTCATGGTGTCACAGAAACTCAAAAGTCTTGAGTGCCTAAGAGGATCTGTGGAAGCCTCAACTTAGAGGTAGTTCCCATTTATTGGCTTCTGAAGGTATATATTTATCATTTTAGAGAGGCTTTTGTTGAGACCATTGGCTTGCCATTGTAGTGGGATCTAGAGTATAACAAAGCTAAAAGATCTCAGAATATTTATCCAGAAAAGGAATAGCATCAACAACCCTGCCTCTCTGGGTGAATGGGGAAGAAAAATGGATTACTAAAAATATCTGATTTCTGGGATATTTCTTAAGTGAAAACTTTTACTTTACAAAGCATGTTATTAACGTGAATTGTTATATTGCATTAGCATATCTTAGTGGTTAAAGGAAGAGATTCTGGAGCCAGATTGTTCAAGTCAGCTCTACCACTTATTAGATATATGATTGTCTTAGGTCGGGCTCCTGGGAAACAGGAGGCAGAGATATCCATGTGGGAGACTTACTGGACGGTGCTCTCAGGATCAACACTCACAGGGAGTGAAGAGAACACGACTGAGTGGAAGGATAAGCTGGAGTAGACAAAGTTGCAAGACGGGCTTCTGCTGATTCCCTCATGGTTGCCGAGGAGCTAGAATGGTTTTTCAGGAATGTCCTGAATTGAGGTAAGGGGCATTGGATGTGGGTTGCTTTTGAGGGAGGGGAATAACTGTGGGCACAGCAGCTGGCTGTGGTCAAAGGAAATTTCTGAGGAAGACTCACCTGTGAACTGTCAGCACCAGAACACCTACCATGACAGCCTGGGTTCCGAAGAAGTGCTGAGACGCGTCCTGCAGCATGTAGTTCCTAAGGACAAGTTACTTAACCTTCTATCCCTTGGTTTCTTTGACCATAACATGGAAAGATAATGGTGCCTTTCTCAATGGGTTGTTATGAGGATAGATTAATATTTGTAAAGTGTCTGGAACATTGCCTACCACATAGTGAGACTATATAAGGGATTGTTAAATAATTCTCCAGTGGAGGTTTTCAGAGAATATGCTGTAACAATAGATGGGGACTAATTATAATTAGCCTATTAATTGTTTTAATGGGGTAACTTACTCTGAAAGTGCTTTTGAATGTTTGAAAGCAGTTAATTCTCAAGTAGTTTGGAAGTTATCCATGAAAATTTTAAGAAAATTATTAATTTGCTTGGAGGCAGCTTTTTAGCAATCCTGCATATACAATTTATCTCAGGCTTTATTTAACTTACTGCATAACTTAATTTAAATTATTGAATTGCTGAAAGATGAATAAAAGGGGTATGATTCTTGACAGCTGCTGTACTAAATATCTTACATGCATTTCTCATTACGACCTCTTTAGGGGATAAAATACTATATTGTTACTACCTCTGTGTACAGACAGGAAACTGAGACTCAGATGGTTTTGCAAGGCTGGAATTCAAAGCTAACTCCAAAGTCTTGATACTTAACCACTGAATCCTTCCATATAAGTCACCCACACACTCAGCTGTTCCTAGTCTTTGAAATATGTTTGATTTCTTAAGCATTGCACTCAAAGAAAAGGTAGCCTAACAGAGTTACCCTTCACAAAGACTCATAAATAACCCAAAAGCATCATTTTGCACCTTGTTAATGGAATACTCAAGCTTCCCATCTTAGATATTAAATAATTAAGATACTGAGATGTTAAACCTAACTTGTATCCATATCGTGGATGTCAGCTCCAACAGTATTCTAGAAGCATTATATAAAAAGATACATTTTGTATTAAATTACATAGTTAGTAGGAGGATATGTATATCCTGGCATCAAAAATAGACTCAGCACTTTCTAATCATAGCATCTATCACAGTCTTACCCTTCAAAAAGCTGATCCTTTAACAGCAGCTTATATATAGTCACTAATCCACTAATTCATAGTTACTTGTAGTTCTATCCTAACTCAGCAATTGTGTCTGCCAGTTGAGAAGCCTAATCAATAATTGAAGCTCTATAACTGCTAATACTCAACTGATGCACCCCTTGACAATTCTATCACTGAACCTTACTGTTTGAAATAATGCTGACTGAGCTAAATTTTTACCAGGTCAATCTGACATATAAGGTCAGGTTAAATAGGGTAAAAGAAGACAAGAGCATTCCTAATTCTTGAGAATGCTTATTTTCAAAACAAACATATTACTGTGCTACTTTACCTTTAGTCCACCTTATTCCCCTCCCTCTCCCCCATCACACCACCTCCAATTTTTTCAGGTACTAGACTGAGATACCTTGAGATCAGGAGGATAGACATCAACCCTAGCCTAACACCCCAAAGATGCTAATCAAATTCCCTTTGGACAATGATTGATCTAAATGTGGGTGGGTGATTCAGATCTACCAAACTAGACACAGGAGAAGACTGCTTCTTTGGAAGACAGCCTCCTTTCCCAAATATAAAGGCAGAGTCTAGCTAAGAGAAACCTTTTGGGCATCTATCTGTTTTTTTCTGTATGGATGTTTCCAAAAAATATAACAGCTCTCTTTAAACATGAATAAAACAACGAAGAGAATTACAGAGACGCTAGCTCTGACAGTATCTACACAATGAACAATATCCAGAAGCTGCCTAACTCCAGACTATTTAAGCCCAAATTAAAAGTTATTAGTTTGTTCATACGCATTCATTTGTCCAAACAGAGGCCACGTGGTGTCCTTGGACTTTTCTCCATCTTTTCTTTCTCACTCCTACTTTCAACCTTCTGTCAGCTGCCTTTTACATTGTCACAGGTAATCTCATTTGCTTCTGGTTCCCTAACATTTTTTGAATGTTGAAATCAATAAATTTATTTCCATTATTATGACAATGTTAATATTCTACGTTAACATTATGGTTATGTTAATATTCTAGTAGACTCAAGTAGTAGGGTATAAATATCCAGTATAATTATACCTGAGTCACTCAAAGGAGAATTGTCAAGTTCAAGTAAATTCTTTCCTTTTACATGCTCTATCAATAGATCAAAACATAAGTCTACTATGTATTTGCAGTATTTACTGTTCATACAGTATTTAAAAAATTTTTCCTGGAGTTTCTGAGTGCTTTTGTTTCCTCTTTGAGAAAATAAACCTATGCCTTCATCATATTCCCCAATATCTTCCAGATCCTTACTCCTTCTTGGAATCAAGTGCATTATTTTCCTTGAAGTCTACTACCTTCTCTTACAATTGGATTGAATATTTCTTAATATTTGGACCATGGCTTTCTTGTGCAACTTTTATTTTGTCCAGAATTTTCTAATTGCCCTTTTTTTCAATGCCTTAATCTTATACACAAGTTTTCCAAGTTTCCAGTCACTTTAGCCATTCCATGGAGTACTTTTTCTATATCCTTTTCCAAAGTCTCTGTCCCTCTACTTGACTTTTGATTGGTTGCTCTCTAGGGCTGATGCACACCTATCTTTCTGGGACTTTACTGTTCAACAAAGTTGATTGTTTTTTGTGACCTTGACTCTGTCTCACTTGAATCACTCATAGTGAGGTATATTCTTGAGTAATATCCTAAGAACAGGTGAGTGGGAAGATAAACTGGAATTTGATGGTTTCTAAATATTTTATTCTACCTTATACATTATTAATAGGTTAGTTGCATCTAGAATTCTAGGTTTAAAATAATTTTCCTCCAGAAGTTTCACAACAATGCACTATATCTCCTAGCATCTAATTTTGGCATTAAAAGGATTGTCATTGTCTTGACTTTGAATTCTCTGTATGTGGCCTTTTTTTTCTGGACAGTTTTAAGATATTCTTCTTCGTGTTTTGAAATTTTTTTTCTTGAGTTACCTGAAATTACACAATATTATGTGTATAATATTATTTGTTGTTCTGGTCATTCAGATTTATATATGAAGATGTGTATCTACTTTCATGTCTGAGAATATTAATTTTATAGATTGATACCTTATGACTTTTCTTACATATGCTCTCCTTTCTTTTGGATTCTCTATTTTGGGATAGTTTATAAACTTTATCTTCCAACTATTCTGTAATTTCTTAAAAATTGGAATGGTATTTTAAATTTTCAAGTGTTCTCTTTTAATTCTTTATTCTCTTTAAAATGATCCCATTCAAATTTTGCATAGGTAGTGTTTTTTCAAGTATAAAGTAAATTACAATGATTTTTTTAAAAGTTTTCTTCTGGTCTTTGAAAGAGTTGTCTTTATAGGATTAATCTTTTCTATTAAACTTTATCTTTCTCAGTAATGCTTAAAGGATTTCTTCAGATGATTTGTGATTCCTCACATATGTACCTTCACATTTTAGAACGAGGAAAAATATTTGACAAAGAGCTTTTTGCCTATGGGTGAGTTTTGTTCTCTCAGGCCTCGTCTCAGTCAGATGAGAAATTTGTTTATCTTTTTTAATTTTTCCTACTTTTTCTCAAGGCGATTTGTTCAATTATCTTAGAGAAGAACTCTTATTATTATTTTTTTAACCTAAGGAGAAGAGTTTGGTATTAGGCTGATTGACAAACAGAGGTAGGAGAGGAGATTCTATATATCTACACACATCCTGTTAATACCCATTTTCAGCTAGACTTACTTCACATTCCCATCTCTGATCCTTGAGTCTGAGACTTACTGAGATTCTCCTGGCCATCCATCAATGGCATTAACTATATTCTCCTCTACACACGTTCTGAGCTGCAGCTTCCTGCAGACTGCTTTATCATCCAAATGCGCATTTGCCTTTCATCATTAGAATTTGTGGATGTCTCTGGGCCACATGTGCCACGTTCCATAATTGTGTATTCCTTTATAATCATTTTATGGAGCCTTGAAAAGGAGAAATCTTGGTTCACCAATTTGTACAGAAGTCAGTTGTACATTAAAAAAAAAAGGGGGTGGGGGTGGTGTCTGGGTGGCTCAGTTGGTTAAGTGTCCAACTTTGGCTCAGCTCATGATCTCACAGTTCATGAGTTTGAGCCACACATTGGGCTCTGTGCTGACAGCTCAGAGCCTGAAGCCTGCTTTGGATTCTGTGACTCCCTCCCTCTGCCCCTCCACCACTTGTGCTCTGTCTCCATCTCTCAAAAATAAACATTTAAAAATAAAATGACAAAAAATCCTGGAGGCAGAATAGGGAGTATATATTTTCAACAGGCAAGATATTTATTCAATTCAATCATTTCTATGTAAAACCAATACATTTGCCTTTAAGATATGTTGTGGTATCCTCATCTCTGTACTAAATAGCCTGATTCTTAAGTTCTTAAGCGTATCTTATAGTTTTAAAAATATCTTCTCATAGTTTTAAAAATATCTTATCTTTTCCTACGAAGTTATTAATTCTTGCTAACTCATTTTCCCTATCAGAATTTTCTCTATTATTTTTCATGTCCTATGTTCTGAGAAAGCCACAGATGACCAAGCTTAACACATTCAAGCATTTTGAATAAAATACGTGGAAATAGATTCTGTGGGAGGATTTGAGCTCTTCTCCCAAAGTTATGGTGTTCAGGCTGTGGAGCCTAGACCTTGAGACACACGGTTTGGTGGTTCAGAGATTTCTGCACTCTGCTCTCCTGTTCTCAGGTACATCAGGTAGCGTAACAAAGAGTTGCTGAAGTGCCCAGCTTTTTTCTTAACATAGCAAATACAATCTGTTCTTAATTTCTTGACTCAGTTATTGTTACACATGACAATATTTAGAATTCTGTGGGTACATTGAAGAATTAATCAGATTTGCCCATATTATCACCCATTCTAAGTGTGGTAGCTTCTGCTGCTTCTTCCAGCTCAGTGATGAAACCCAAACCCCGTTTTCACCACCACTACCACCATCCAGACGCTCAGAGCTCTTGCGTCTACATTTTCTACACTGAAAGATTGTTATAGCCCATGTCGGTGTCTCATAACTTTTTTTTTAAATGTACTTTTTTTTACTGCTACCAATGGTTCTTTCTCATCCCCTCTATTTGCTGCCCCCCCCCCCCACAATCCACCAACCACCACTCTCTGATTATAACTTCAGGCAGAACTGAAGTTTCCTGGAGACCTGTAAATAATACAGGGAAGCCTGGATAGGCCCGGCAGGAGGGAGTAGGTGTCATGTACCTTCTGAGGATTACCATTCCAAGATTTTGTTCATTTGAATAATTATTTTTTAATAAGAGCTTATGCTTAGCAGGTTTTTTTTCTCCCTTTGAGAATTGACTACATACATATCCTGGATTCAAGAAAATGGCATTTTATATTTCATTAACTTTTTAAAAGAAGAATAACAACACAACTTTTTCAATACAACCATTCATTGCTCTTAGTTGGACACAGTTTTCTTCCTTTGAACCCCTGCGTATTACTCCATTAATACTTGAATAGATAATTCTTACAATCTCTTATAGAATTTGGACACTTATTTTATCATCCTGCCTGGAAAGCCATCTGAGGTCAGGGACTCTAACTTACCCAACTTTGTATTCCCTGTAACACCCAAAGAGTAAAATAACAGGCACTTCGTAATTATTTGAGGAGTTGAACAGAAGCACTTGACACTCATAAATGCATAAAGTTACTTTATTTTAAGTATACATTTAATTTTGAAAAATATAAATGCTAAAATATCTCATCTTCTTCATCTCTTAATTCCATAAAAGTCACAATAGAAAGCTTCATAAAACTGTAAAATACTATAATGTTATAGGAATTTTAGGTTTTATATTGGAAAAAAATTATTAGTAATATATTGAAATGTTTTCTGTTCTTTATCATTTGTTCCACCATGTTGATCTACTTCATTTAAAATAAAAAGATGCATCATTTCTCCAAAGTTAATAAAGACTTAAGAGAATAAAAATAAGAATATCTGAAAGTGCGTATTAATTCTGAAAAGTAAGGTGTACAGATATGTACCAGCCATGAAAATGGCTAAAAAAGAGGCAACTACTCACTCTTTTCACATTGTAGGACTGGGACAAAGATAACTTCTGGCTCTAAAAGTTTCACTGGATGACTTTAGCCCTGAGTTGCAATTATCTGCCTGGGAAACAGAATTCAGGAGTTTTGTATGTACCCATAGAGCACAGAGAAATAAGCTAAGAAATAGGTGATATCCAAATTTCTGCTCAAAACACAACTTGACTGGCTAGCATATATCATAAAACTTTTTATTTCAGGCAGCAGTGAAGCTCAGTGAAATCATCATCTGAAAACTCCCAAGGCCCTTCAGCCAGTCAAGTGCTATAAAATATCATTTGATTCTATTCAGCCACTTGGTGCCACCGGGCTTTATGCTCATGCTGTGAAGAGTAGATGTGAAATACCACGGAATAAATAAGAAAATCTCAAGTTCCTGCACCAAAATCATTAAGTGGTATGAAAGGATTTGAAGAAAGCTTTGTCCCATCCCTGAACAATGTCAACCTCTGTAATACAACTCAAAGGGTTTCATTTTGTGTTTAAAGGATAGTCAGCAGTCAATACATTTCAAGTACTTTAACACAGTTAAAAAAAAAAAAGAAGAAGAAGAACCAAAAACTCGGAAGACAATCGTTCTCTATATTATACAGCAATATATAGTTGATAAAAGATTTACTCTGTGTGTGCTGGTACCTGTGTGTAAAACAGACACAAACTGACTTACTGATGGTGGACACCCACTTCTCCCCAACCCCCATTTCTTGAGGGCTTATTAGAGAGGGTTTTGTTTTTGTTTTTGCACATCTTTAAGCCTCTGTCTCCCACCCCCAACTCCACTGCTTGACTGGAAGAAGGCAGGATCACTACTGCCTATGGCACAGAAAATAGTTTGGATTCCAAGTACTTGTCTCACACAGTAGAAGAGTGATCGTTATCAAGGAAAACAGAGTCTCCAAGAGATTTTCTTTCAAATGCAAAACGAGAGGCCTTTGTGCTCCTTTGATAAAGCCAACTCTTGGCCTAGTGATCTCTTCAACAGTAAGCCTGTACAACCGCAGGACTGCTGCTTGACATCTTGGGAGTGTACACTTAGTCTTGGACTCCTAACAACTTGAGTACTTCATGTCTCTCTATTCACATGGCGGAATGACACTTCGAAAAATGTACCTTTGTACTGTATTTGGTGTGTCCAGTTTACATAGAAACAAAACCACCTCCAAATCTGGTTAGTTCTCAGACAATGAGTAAATTCAGTTAAAAGGCAGATGACCTGGTGGTTCTGCATGGACCTCAGGTTTTGTCTGCTTGTTTGGAAACTACTTCTGTTCCTCTGAAACTAATGATATTTAAAACTTTCCCTGGGCTCCAAGACATTGCAAGGGTTTGATATTAACTGTTTCTTTTCACAGACAGAAGGTACTAGTCTGCATTCACATCATGAATTTCAACCTTCTGCCACAGAATATGGGTCATAAGTGGACGTGTAGATAGCTTTTAGATCTACTCAAAGGCTGAAATATTGAGTTAAGTTGCTTCAGGAGTTCTTGAAAGAGATGGAGAAAAGCACAGATCCTGAAATACTTGATTCATGATCAGAAAGACAAGGTATTACATCGAGGGCCTTTATAAAAGTGAATAAAGGTGTCTTTAATTTAACGAGATCATAGGTTAGACTGAACTTATTTTGCATGGCTCTTAGACATTTTTTTGATGCTTCCTTTGGTAGAGAAAAAGGAAAATCTTCTTATATAGTTTTATATTAGAGTAATGAAAAACTAGGTAGTATAATCATTTTAAGGATAGCTCTAAATACAAATGTGATGCCAAAATTTAGTGTGTAAGGTTTTAACAAATAACATTTGTTGCTTTCATTTTAATGAAAACAAATTGCGGGTCATTTATGTCTAATTTATATAAAATTTAAAGTTTTAAGATTATCAGATACTATAAAAGTAACAGCTAATTCAGGACAATAAGATTTTTATAATCAAAATTTTAAGAGGACAGAATTATAATTTAATTAACACAAGAACACGTGGGAGTCACTATGTGCATATTTTGAAACCAAATAAATGGTTTCATCTTGCTTCCGGTATTCCTCCAGCAACCTGTTTTAGTTAGGATATACCACAAATGTGGTAATATAAATCTAAAATTATGAATTCGAGATTTAAAATGTTATTTTTAATGCAGATTCACAACACATAATGAAACCTATTAAAAAGACTACACTTAAATAACATGCTAACATTGGTTACTAAAGACCCAATTTTCTTTTTTCTAATTTTCAGTATGGTACTTTGAAATATATCCATCCTAAAAAACATGTGTGAGCAATGCTAAAATATATATATGTATATATATACCTCTGCAGATCTATCTGCGTTCCCATAAACACTATAGATGTGTCAATGGTCTATTAATATTCCTATGGATTTTGTACTGTAAATATGAGCTCTTGGATCAGCGATGGCATCTGGGGAATAAACTATATTTAGCCTTATTTGCATAATGGTAAATCTCTTAGATCTCTGATGGATTTTTCATATGTGGTTTGGGTTTTATGAAAACTGACACCAGGGGCCGGATACTGCCCACTGCCTACCTTCACTCTGTCTCTTTCTAACTCTGCACATATGTGCACCAGCCACACACAGAGTATGTACACAAACACACAAATATTTCAAAATGAAAAAAAAAATGTCTAACAATACTGCATAGGACATCGACATGGTAATATAATCAGCATCTATGCCTGGATATTACTATTATCAAATCATTGGTTATTCCCATTACATAGGAGCTTCTCCCTTCTCCCCCAATCTCTTCATAGAACAGTAAATTTCTCTTAAAGAAAGGGAAAAATGGATGCTTAGAAACATGGTGTTTTTAATCTGATCCAGCCCTCTGGCTTACCTTAGAGATTGTGTATCCTTGTGTGTATGTATGTGTGTGTAAAAATCACATTATATACAATACAATTTTTACAGAAAGCCTGGCAGCTACAAATAAGAGGTAGAACTACTCAAAACTAGGTTTCCTGCTGCAGGAAAAAATTCATTTTCTTTACAGTAATTAAAAAAAAGTTTAAAAAATTGACAAAAAATAAGTTGCAGGTTAGGCCCCATAATTTAAACAACAAAATCTACGAAGAAAAATATTCTTCAATGTACTCAACAGATAAGTTCATTAAAGGGTTAAAAAAAGTTGCATAGGAAAAAGGGATATTCCAGCACTTGCTACAATGATGGCAACAGTTTCTCTACAGGGAGTAAAGTACCTTTAGTTTTTCTTCTTTTGAGAACTCTAAGATTAGGGCTTACAAGCAAGAGCGAGTTGGCATCGCGGCACTTTTTCCAGTCCTGGAAAGATCTAGAAGCAAGAAGGGACTCTGCCTGGAGGTCAAGGTTTATTCTACCAGGCAGACAGACAGGCCAGTAAGCACAGCTCCAAAGCAAAAGTTGTAAGTTCCTTCAATATGTTAATAAAAGGTGTTACAAAATCCTTAATACTTTTGCTCTCTGCTTAAGAAAGGAAAGGGACAGGGTCTGTGCGTGTCTTGAGTGACAGAGGAATTTGGTTGTCAGAGGATACATCTGAAAGTGTGAAAAGAAAAGGGGATTCTTCAGATGTTTTTACAGACGGTGCAGTATGGTCTTGATTTTACCTATGCAAGAGAGAAGCAGAGTGAGCACTATATTATTTGGCCAATGACCAAAAACCAAAACAAAACAAAAATTAAAAAATAAACAACCGGACAAAACCCCAGAACATTAACAACAAAAACTCTCAGTTTTAAAGAAAGACAAACAGGTTACAATGTAGTTTCTGTTCCCTTGCTCCTCCAGAAATAATCATTGTCTTCAGGCTCAAGTTCTATCCTAATTTGAGGCACAACTTTTACTGGAGTTCTAGGAGGACTAGAGAAAAAAGAAAAGAAAGGAAATAGTAAGTAAATCGGATTTCCTTTATCATTTGTCAAATATACTTCTGCATTGTGCAGAAGCTGAATGTGTCCTTTGTTCTCTTTAAAATACTCATCTGCTCTTTCTGTATTAAAAGCAAATATTCTTAAAAGAGAGGAAGGCACCAGAAGCGCCAAAAAATTCAAGTAAAAAATTTCTTAAAACCTTCATACCTAGGTTTCAAAAAAAAAAAAAAAAAACAAGGAGGAGGACAGCCGGGTGGGGGATACTGTGAGAAATTAAAAGAACGAACTGACCTACATGAAGAAAATATTTAGAGACTTTCGCTGTTTGGACAATCAAGGAGGGTCTGAGATCTCTGGAGCCGTGTTAAGATTAGGGAAGAAAACTACTGGAAAGCTGCCAGCAAACTGCAATTATCCTTTCAATCAGAGAAGATGCGGAAGCGATAGCGAATGTGGGTGGTGGGCTTTACCTTAATGATAATGAAAGTTCCATTACTTCACAGTATAGCAGGGCTCATAGAACACTGTCTACATATAAGCTGGGAGAGGTGCGGGGTTTGGGTAACCAATTTAAGACAACTTGTAACAGGACGGGAAACAAGGTGTTCTGCCAATAATCCACCATGGGCTACATCTCTGTGGGACAACCACCCCACAGAACAATGTAAAATACCGAGTTGTCCTTTACCTTGGCATACCGAGTGACTGAAGGAAAGGAATTTTATCAGCATGATGTGTGGCGTTCAAGGAATGTTGGTGATCTTTCTCCTGGAAAAAAGAAAAATTCTTTAAATCATAAACAGTCGGCTTTGGGAATGTATACAATTAGAGTAAAAATAAAAATTGTCATAAAAATCGATGCATTACAATTGGAAAGAGAAAGGCAAACTTAGACAATTTCAATAGACATTGTATTGACCTAAGAATCTAAGTAATGTGATGAAGATAAAAATCTGTTAGTTTCATTTCCTCTGCGTGAATACAGTAGGATGGGTCACTGTTGTTCTTTTCGGCTGAGGGGTAGGAGGCCAATCATTTTTAGAGGATCTACTTAATGTCTAAAGTCTTGCTCTTGGATTTCCTTTCTCCTTCAGCACCCACACTTTTGTCCTGCTGTTATTCATAGGGGGAGAAGAAGATTTTGAGGAACTTAATTATCCTGCACCTCTGCTATCAATTTTGTTCTTTCATGAATTACAAGAGATTAATATGACATTAGAAAACTTAGAATGTTTTCTAATGTCATATTAGAATGTTAATGATCAAAGATCATTAGAATGATCAAAGATATTTTGCTTAAGTAAATTTCTGATATCATATCAATTTTCCACGTACCCTTCTAATGGATTTCTGAGAGAATGAAGAACAACTAGCACTAAAATAACCGTTTTGCCATACAACTTTCTCCATGAGCCTCAAATTCTAGCTGGGGTGCTTTTTATTTTTTTTTTATATTTGAAGCAGCCTTTAAACTGTACTTAGAAGGGCTATACCAGGTCATGATGCCAACAGAAGACATACGTGCCGTGTCCCTTAAACAGTTTTGTTTTGCTACTAATACTCTCTCATTAATAAAATGTAAAATGAAGCCAGAATATAGTTTGAAGAGCTTGAATTCAAACAAGAAATATTAACTAAATCCTGCTAATGGGACTGAGAATAAATTAGCCTCAGTTACATGTTATGGGTTACAGACTGTACATCAAAGCTGAGGCTGCTTTAATCGTTCTTTAAACCCAGTGTGGCAGTCAGCCTCCAAGATGGCCTCCAGCATTCCCACCACCTCCCTGTATCATGTCCTTGTTTAATTCCTTGCCATATGGTACCAGGGTTGGTTTGTGTGTGACCCTTAGAACATAACAGAAGCAATGGCTTCTTTCAGTTATAAAAGACTGCAGCTTCTGCCTTGGTTTCTCTCTGTGTTCTCACCGGCCTTGGGAGAAACTATTATGGACATCCCTATGGAGGTGCCCGTGAGCCAGGGAACTGAAGCCTCCTGCCAACGGCTTTGTGCTTGAATTTGGAAGCAGATCTCAGTTCCCATTGTCTTCAAGCTTAGCCCCAGCCAAAGGCTTGTCTGCTGTCTCACGAGTAGCTAGAAACAGAACCACCTACATCATCTGCTCCTAAATTACTGAACGTCAAGAACTATATAAGAAAATATATATTTGTTGTTTTAAGCTGCCAAATGTTGTGGTAATTTGTTACACAGTGATAGAAAACTAATATACCTATTTTTCATAAATAGTCATTCACTTCAAACTTTTCTTGGTAACCTCTTACTGAAGTTGAAGTGGCATTTTCAAATAGAAATAAAAGTGTGTCAACTGTCTTTTTTTTTTTCATAACAGATCAGTAGACTTTGAAGTGCATCTGGATCTGAAAGAATACATTTTCTTCAAATAAGAACCCAAAGTGAAAGTAGTCTGGAAGCAATTGCTACTTGATATTGGAAAAGCTTGAGATATTCACTAGTGTTACTTTGGAGGTTTTCCCCTTTTTCAAGTGGTCTGTTAACTCAATTACAAAAGAAAAGATGGTATGTCAGAAACCATTACACCTTAGTCAGCAGGCTATTACTCCAGTAAGACTAGTCGACTTAAAAAGGTGTTTTTGAAATAGCAGGAAAGGAATAAAGAAATAAGGAAGAAAATGTAATACCTAAAAAGTAATGTCTAAAAAGTTGTATTAATATTTCATGATTGCTAATTTAATTAAAAATAACAATTATTCCAAATTCTCAATATGTACAATTGATTCGCTGATCATTTAGAGACCCATGATACAATTTCTCTCTTGAGCTCATTTGGTCATTGGCTAAATAAAGCCTAAGGAAGACAAACAGTAACAGACAGTGACGTAGTACTAGAAGCTGCAATTCTAAGTACTAGCAGAAAAAAAGAAAAATCAATTAAAAACATGGTTACGAGTTTAGCAATGGAAAGAAACTGGTGAGAACTTGGGTCAGAAAATGACTACCAAATGAAAACTTAAAAGGTTATGGATAAAAGAAAGAAGCGTGAAGCTCAAGGAGTGTAAAAAATGGGGTTTTATAATAATAAAGTGTAAATCTTCAAGTAGAAAAACAGGAAGAAAGCAGAGAGGGAAATTAATGTAAATGATAATTCTAAAGATTTTTCTCTGCAAGTGCAAATCATATTTGAGCAAGCATGCAAGAGGTTAGTTCTACTCACTGTCGGAAGGTTTGCTATCACTTAGGAAAGGTTGTTGTTCCATGATGTCCATTGGAATTTTAATACTTGGAACTTTTTCTGAGTATGGGCAGTCAGACTGTGAAAGAAATTTATAACAAGTTTTAGAAAGTTTTTACTATTCAGTCCTTGTTACCTCCCAGTACTGATCAAATCTATCATATTATCATTTATATTGTCTAAGGAGAAAAGACTTTGATATGATCATTTTTACTTGTTAACTTTTCAAATTCCACACAATCTTTCTCACATTTGTTTTCCTCTCTTCTGAGTCAATGGGGTTAAGTTAATTAAAACTAGAAGCACACCAAATAGAGATCACTACAAATTAAAACAAGTGTAAAGCTTTCATGAGCTGGATTCCTACTCAGCAAATATATATGAGTTTGTTGTATGTACAAAGCAAATAACCTCAATGTGAGACATTAAATCTAGGAAACTTCTTCATAACATGGTCTTTCTTGTTTCATTTATGCTTTCTGATTCCACATCCAAGAAAAAGAGGACTCATCTTTCCTTCCAAGACAGGTAGAAGACGAACATTCATGATCAAAGAGCCCTGTATGTACAGTTAAAAATAAACCTCCCCCTCTTAATCTAATACTCTATCAAAACTATTTTATAGTTAAGGATTCATTTCAATTTGCTTATACTAAATATATTTGAAAGCTTTGCAAAACATGAGATAATAAAAATCAAAAGGAAGGTACACACAGCTATTCATGGGGCTGTTTAAAAAAAACAGGTCACCATGGGACACCTGGGTGGCTCAGTCAGGTAAGTGTCCCACTTTGGCTCAGGTCATGATCTCTTGGTTTGTGGGTTTGAGCCCCATGTAGGGCTCTGTGCTGACAGCTCAGAGCCTGGAGCCTGCTTTGGATTCTGTGCCTCCTCCTCTGTCTCTCCCTCACTTGTGCTCTGTCTCTCAAAAATTAATCCATCCCTTAACTGAAAGTACCAAAGAGATGGCCTTTAGCAGAAAGATGGAAAAAAAAAAAAAAAAAAGGTAGAGATCAGAGAGAATAAATAAAAAATAAATCTTAACATACAGACTACTACATACATTGGAAATTCCTTTAAGGTGAATCTAAAGAGGGTAATAAGCCACAATTTAACTTTAAGGGACTAAGATATTACATTTAAATTGACCAAAAAAAAAATGAAGATATATCATGCATGTACCTTTATGAGAATGTCAAGAAGGACAAGTTTTAATCACAGTTATTTTAAACATTTCCCCAAATAATAGCATTTATGGATGAATAGGTTGGAAGGCAACCCTTAATCATAGCCTACTAGGCAGATCCAAAAATGACTGAGTGGCTCAAAATATTGGCAAGCCATAATTTTCACTACTTCTGCTCACAAAAGTGCTGTAACCCCCATACCCCTCTGTGGCTCTCTATATCCATGGATCCCAGACCCATGATTACCAGGTGGACACTAGGACGGCCACCTTCCAGATATAGAACCCCCAAATAATAAGCTCAATACACAGAACTTCTTACACACGTGTATTCTAAATTGCCTCGTTGAGTTCACTAAGACAAATACATAAGCTTCTTGTTTTTTGGTGGGGGTTGGGGGAAGAAGAGAAAAAGGAAAAGAAAAGAAACAAGTATCACCCGTTATCTTCAAGAAATCTGTTGGAAATACAGAGCTAGAAATAGTAAATATCATTAATAAAAGAATAGCATTGTTTAAATAAAATATGATCTGTTGAAAATTGAATCAAAGAATTAGAACTTCTCAGGAGCTCATCTGATCCAACTTTTGACACTAAAGGGCATAAATTTAAAACATCACCCAAAGTTGATAGTTTATTATTTTTTTCTTAAAAACTATTAGAGATGAGGATTCTACACTACTATTTCCTATATTAGTTATATGTAATAAATTTTAAGTTTGGTGTCCCTATATATAAACTGGCATGCTTGTTTTGAAAATTCAAGATGAAATATTACTTTAATCATGTATTTCAGGTGTTCCCTTTTTTTGTCTTGAGTGACCCAGAAATTAATTTTAAATTTTTATTTCTATTGAATGTGTAAACATTTTTTAACCATTCTTTTTAACACTGCACCCTAATCTATATTGCAATTTAAACACATTCTCTTTCTCTGTCATCACTGGAAACAGAAAATCTATACACCTGTTCTCAGTGAAGATGGACGATGACAGTCACAAAACCTCCCTTAGATTCTTTTTCTCTTTAGCTAAATGTGTCTCATATATTCAGTCTTTTTTTTATTGGATCAATTTATCTGAAATCCAATTTTGTCTGTTGCCTTCCTTCACTGTACTATTTCTAAATTCTCCACAAAAAATACAATCAGACAGCCTGACCAGCTGCAAATAACCAGCCAGGCCTGGACTGGAGTTTTGGCTTTGCCACTATGGCTGTGTGCACTCAGAAAAAATAACGTTTCTCAGTCTAAATTTTCTCCGGTAAAATAGGAACAAAAACATACACTCTAAAGAGCTGCTATGGCAAGTAAGGACAAGTATGTACGATCAATCAAAATGATCGAGTACAGAGTAGACAGCAAAGCTTAACCATACTCCCACTTCAGAATTATATACCAGGGATCCCGCTAGAGTGGGGATACTGCACCGTGTAAAATCCAGAACAAATCTTCACATAGAAAATGTCACTTTGGCAGTCCTTTATCCCAGGCTACTGGGATACACTGTGTGTGTGTGTGTGTGTGTGTGTGTGTGTGTGTGTGTGTGTGTGTGTGTGTGAGAAATAAACACAGCTTTCCTCCTAGCACTAATTACAGACCCCTACTGCAGCACCCATGAAGTGGTCTCCTAAAGATAAAAAAAATGGGCAATAATTTTATTTCTCTAACCTTAATCTCCCAATTGCAGGAGGATCATTTGGGCTACAAAACTGACACCTACAATTCTGTACAAAGACTCTAGGCTCCAAGAGTCTTTCCTTTTCATTGAAAGGAAACATAGAAATGTTCTTAAATCATGTCAAAGTCCAGTGTGAAGGTAAGTACAACAGCAGAGGACTTTGACTGAGAGCCTACTCAAAAGACTCAAATGGATATGTAGATCACAGGAGGTGGAGTCACAGGTATTTGTCCACATTAGGCTTAAATTTACATAAAAAGGAGTTATTATCTCAAATTTAAATCCTGGATTATCAATAGCAAACCAAATACATTTTATAGCATTATGAAGCAAATTTTCTTTTTATCTGTGAAATGGGAGATTGGAGTTCTTTAGATGTGGTGGGTTTTTTTGGGGGGAAGTCATTTTATTGCTATCAGTATATTAATGGCTATAGAAAGACTTCAGAAAATATAAACAAACTAAAGAAAGAAAATAAAGGGCAAAAGAAGACGGGCATATAACACAGTCAGGTAACCGTTCTCCGAATTCAGCACCAAATAGTTCACATAAAGTATAATACAGACTTTCACATTATTTCTTTAGCTTTACTCTGGAATTTTGGAAAGTCTTACATCATCATTGTCACTGTCCAGACTTCCTTTCTTCTTTTTCTTTTTCTTCTCATCCTCCTTCTTTTTCTTGTCCTTTTCTGGAATGACATCATCGAGGAAGCTGAGGTCATGTTGGGAGAAGAGGTAGTCCATGCCTTTTCTGACAGCTACAAGTGCCAAGATCTGCAAGGACAAATATAGAAAGTACGAAAGAAACAATGTCAGATAAAGTCATAGTGAGTATTGATACTACTCTATCAAAGGCAGTAGAAACCTATCTTGTAGAAGGCTAGAATATGATAGAACTCATTTTGTTTATATGGATTTATATTAAGTGGACTGTAAACATTTTCTTTATGGGGAAAGTTGGATCATAAAAGTATTAAGTTGGGATGCCTGATGACTCAGTGGGTTAAGCATCGGGCTTTGGCTTATGTCATGATCTCATAGCTTGCGGGTTTAAGCCCTGCGTTGGGCTCTGTGCTGACAGCTCAGCTTGGGTTCTGTGTCTCCCTTTCTCTCTCCCCCTCCCCTACTTGTACTCTGTCTCTCTCTCACTCGCTCTCTCAGAAAGAAACATTAAAAAAATTTTTTTAAAGTATTAAGTAAAACTCACTTCGTTCACTGAAATGTATGATCACATTCACTTAAAATTTCAACATGAAAGGATTATTTTTTAAACCATTTTCTTCCATGTCAGAGTTTTAATAAAATGGCTGAGATTTTAAAGGGAAAAAACAGCCTGCATATGATTTCTAATTATTCAAAATTAAAACATTATGCAGGTTTTTGAAAATCAAGAAAATTTGTGCAACATACAGTACACGAAAACATCTTCAAAGCACTAATAATGAGACAGTATTTGAGTATGCACAGACCATTTAATCTACTGGGCGGCTTCCATCACTACCATGACCTGAAAACTTACTGTGTGACAGATGTTGTGCTAAACTCTTAGGCAGTATTTTCTCATTTATTCCCACCACGAACTCAAAAGTAGATATTATGACCTCTACCTTACAAGTGAGGAAACTGAGGCTTAGAGACATAAGTATGTCATCCAAGATCACAAAGCCAGGTAAGAAAAAAGTACAAAGGGCCCCCAGCTGTCTACCTCTAAAATCAGTATTCTTAAAATACGTATCTTTGATTCTATCAGTTGCCTTTGAAGAGAAACTTCTAAAAGTACATTAAAGATGCCTTTACTCAAGAATAAAATTAGTATGCACTAGGATATAAGAGTCGTGACCATCTCCAATTAAAACGCTGGGTTTATCCACATCTTGCTCTCTGTATATCCATTTTTTCATTTCTGAGAGAAATTAACATCTTCCCTACTGATATTATAATATTGTTTTGTGATCAAACAAAAGCTCTGAGAAGATAAAAAAGACTTTATACAGGTAACACATTTATTATTATTATTATTATTATTATTATTATTATTATTATTATTATTATTTATAGCACAAGCAATATGTGATTTACTGGATATATTTCAAATTTATCCAGGCCTAACTTTGTTTTTCCTGCCTGTAACAAAACTAATAGGTAGATTATACCAACAGACAAATGGGAGTCATTTCCCACATGCATTATATTTTCCAGTAAGTTAACAGAGTTTAAGGGCAAAACAAAAGTGATATAAGGGATCATCAAGGAAAAAAATATGACAAATATCACTAATGTTTTATATAATTTTTTTCTGCTTCCTTCCTTTTTTTTTTTCCTTTGGAGAAAAAAAAATTTACAAACAACAAATACACATAAGATAAATTAGGAGTGCCAGGGTGGCTCCGTCAGTTTAGTGTCCAACTCTTGATTTTGGCTCAGGTCATGATCTCATAGTTCGTGGGATCAAGCTGTCAGGCTGTGCACTGACAGCGCAGAGCCTGCTCGGGATTCTCTCTCTCCCTCTCTCTCTATGCCCCTCCCATGCACATACACACACTCTCTCTCTCTCAAAATAAATAAATAAATAACATTTAAAAAAGGATAAAATAACAACCCTGGGTAAGAGGAAGAGGATTTTTAAAAAAAAATAAAATGTGGTCTGTATATGAAAATTCTGTGGGGGAGACAAGCAGACTGAGAGGCTGGCTTGGTGACTTGTTTCAAGTATACACATGTATACATTTTCTTGCAAGAAATGGAAAGTTATGGTAAAGTATAAAATTTAGTGATAAAGCCAAAAATAGACCTAGCATTTCCTTTTTTACTTCTTTCACTTGTAATTCTAAGTGCAATGTTGGTTCTTTTACCTTGTTTCTCATATCATGGCAAATTTTGAGAGCCGGACTTAAACTTAGCATGATGCAAACCGGCAAGGACTTCAAAAACTGCACTTCTCACTCCATTTATTCTAAGCCATTGGATCACTTGTCAGAAGCTGCCAAACTTGTTTTCTTATTGTTTGGACTGAAATGTGTTATGCTTTGTTATTTAGACTGCTTCTATTGCACAGTATTTTTAAAATAACTAACGTACACTGGCGTCTACCTAACGTCGGGCATTGTGCTCTATACTTGATATTTATTAGTGATGCTCAGAGTAACAACACTAATGCCACGCCTATTTAACAAACAAGTTAATGGCAGCTCAGAGAGGCCCCTGATCAGCAGAAGCCAGTGCTGGGATCTGAACTCAGCTGAGTCTGACATTAAAGTCCAGTGTAGACGACCACACACATAGGAACCTTAAATTACAACTTATCAAATCAAAGTTATTTGGTCAAAGCTGGAAAAGAGTAGACCCACACCAAAAAGACATATATATCTTCTATGTTACAATAACAAATGATACTGGTATGACTTGATGGGTAGGTTCAATGAAAGGAATCCCTACCATGACTGGGAAAATGATAGCAGCCACAGTGGACTTGAGGATCCAGAGCAGGGCTAGACATAACACCTGCAGGAACGTGAACAGGTGGACCCGGCGCAGGGGGACATGACGCAGGTAGATAAAGTCTGGCTGATGCTTCAGGGGCATGAGCAGCAGCTTCAGACGATCCATGAACTGGGGAGGAAAGAAGAGAGTACAACTGTATGACTTCAAGAGCTGATACACAAACTCATTTCCACAATGCCTAACTAATGATTAGTGACTTATATACTATAATTTAGGCAAGCAGTGTCCTTTTCAGAGGACATTGGTCAGGGAGTGCAGAAATTTAGTCCAGCACAATAAGACATAATAGGAGTCTTCCAATTCTTATTACTTTGCAGGAACGTTGTGCAGATATATGAGATAAAGTGGCCACCAAAGAATAAAGTCACGAAGCCAAATATAAATAAATTCTAGATGCCTATCTCTTCCTTTCTATTTTTACTATCTGAGTCTTGGGAGAGAGAATCTTGTGACTAATTTCGTCATGTTGTGCTAAAGGAAGACATCTAACTCCTGTATCTTATTCTCCCTCAGTCACCTTACTTGAAAGAAGAGGGGATGCTACTATGCATCTTACGCATTTCAGGGATGTTTCAAGGATAGAAAGGAAGCATCCAACTTGAAAATGGGAATCCACTGGTATTTCCATAAATTCCACATTATCTACGGTATAACTTAACTAATAACACGCAGCAATTCATTACCATTTCTTTTCAAAGAAAAGTCACATGACTTTTACAGTGAGTTTCAGAGTATCAACAACCAGATATTTGAACGTAGCAGAGGCTATCACAGTATTGTGCAGAAACAGGTACTAAACTGAGCACCGAGCACCCCTGTGCCAGGTACTGTGCCTCAAAGACTAACTGCTGAGTTTACATTGATAATGATGAGAAGGATATTATGGTACCTACTCTAGGACCTTTCAAATAAAAGATATTCAGCAAATAGCTTCTTTAATTGAATTATGACATAATAAGGCTCTGAAATAATATTTCTGCTTTCTTCCTGGAGGAAAGGGAGAAGTGTACAAGTAAAGAAGACTGTTTCGGACAAGCTTCACAGAAGCTATTTCCTAAGTATTTCCTCCAGGCCTACTTTTGATTGGAGGGGCTCTTGCTGTTTATAAAGATGGTGTTACAAAATTTCTTACTAAATCAAATCTTGCCGAAAGGTCTAAAAGAAGGAAAATCGAGAGAAAAGTAAAGAGAAAAGGCAAAACGGGCAATAGCAATGTTGAATTTAAGAAATCCACTAGCCGTCCATTTAGCAATGGATTTTACCCCCAACACTATGAAATTGTTGATTTTTTTGCCTTCTGTATAATTTAATAAACGTGATGAGCTCCAATCGTCAGTTAAAGACATAATGTCAAACTTCCGATCTAGACTCTATAAGGCGAAAAAACAAAAAGTGAAGAAAAGAAAAAAGAGCTATTAGGTTGGTGGCTATTACTAGTTTTATATTTTCCCATTGAGGGGGAAAAAGAATATTTACAATGCCAGGTAAAAAGAAAGTATTTTTTATATATTTGTACTTGCCCAAAGTTTCATAGGCACAAGTAAACCCCCATTCACATTCATCTAGTCCAATCTATGAAGAACCACCTTCTATTTTGTGACAAATATCCAAATGGGACCTACGGAAGGGAAAATAAAATGGCCTTGTCTTCTTTTGGGGGTCTGGCCACCAGCCCAGCTCTTTCTGACTCTAAAACCAAATTAATCTAAATTCAACAAATGAAAGCAAGGACTACTATGAAGGGGTTTAAATGAATTCTTATGATGTTCACAGAACATGCAGTCTTTTCCCATTAAAACATTAGTAAGTGCTAAATAAGGCTACAATTAACAAGGTGCCAGAAAACAGCAGAAGTACTTCCAGTTTCCTGGTGCCAATTAAATTAAACCTCAATTGAAAGACAAAGTCCCTTACAAAGTTCTCCCTAATGATTTTTTTTTAAAGGGGGCCAGTTTTACCCAAATTGTGGATAGCTGAAGTTTTGGACAAAGTAGCACTAAACCACAATGACTTTATTCTTTTACTGGTTCAAACTTTTGATCATTGATCACAGCCATGTGAAAAGTAAATCAAATAACAGCATGTTCTTGGTATAGTTTAAAGGCAAAGAGATAAACAAGAGCTTGAGGAACACACTGGAAGAGTTAGATTTCCTTCTTGAGAGGAAGGTGGGAGAAGAGGAAGGACAGAAGGGAGTGAGGGAGGTGATCCTAGGTTGTCCCTCACTCTCCTAGTGCAGTGACCTTTCACAGTTTATTTCAAGAATAGGTATGTAAGATAACATTTGTTAACACAAATTAATTTTGTTAACTAAATCAGAAATAAAAAGCAAGTGTATGGCAGAGAAAGTAGCAAACAAATGGACTTTTTTCTTTCTTTAACATGCAGCGTTATATTATTTTTGGTGTGCAATAAAATGATTCAACAGTTCTATGCATTACTCAGTGCTCACCATGATAAGTATACTGGTAATCTCCTTTCTCAATTTCACCCATCCCCGGACCTACCTCCCCTCACAACCACCAGTTTTCTGTAAATATATGCATTTTTTAAAACTCAGCAATTAATGAGTAGCACTTTTCCTCAAAATCTGTTACTGGACAACTCTTACTACTAGAAAAAATATAACTATACTTAGATTGCTATGGAAAACTTACCTGCACACCATTAAGGGATGCCACCCCCATATACAGGAACACACCATACAGTACAGGCATGGGAATAAACTAGAAAGAAAAAAAAATTGGAGAGAAATTAAAAACAACAGTAATAAAAACAGTAATGAAGAAGGATAGTTTAAATAAAAGCCGAACCTGAAACTAAAAGATAGACGTAATAATATAGTGACCTCTGATTAGTGTGCTTTACTCGTCATTGATAAACTCCTAAACTCTGTGCTAGAAATGAATGGAGGGAGACTTTCAACTTTCATTTGATCCAGTTCGCATTTTTTAAAACAATGAGCATGCATGACCTCAAAAAATAATTTTTTTAATGGGAAAAAAAAGTTTGTTTCCCTTTCCCCGTAAAAGGAAAGATTATGTAAACCAGATGTTTGCATGGACTGTGAGGTTGAAAGAGAGGCAGATGGTTGCTTAGCTCCTGAGACCAAGTTCCTTTCCAAATGCCTGTTGATTTTTTTCTTTAATAATTTTTGCCAAATGATCTATTGGCTTGGTGTGTAATACCTCTCTCAATTAAGCAAACATCAAGCGGCTGTCCCCTTTCTTTCTCTAAGGAATATTAAGAGGACTAACTAATGAGAACACTGCTTAAAAGGAGCATCGAGCAAACAGAAGCAATTCATTACACACATGTAGTAATACACATCTTTAAAAAGTGAATTAATACATTTTAATGCATTAATTAGCAAGAATCTTTTGTAATAATATAAAGTGTTTTACAATGGGAAGTTCCAAAGCCAATTTCCCTAAGTTTTATCTATTCCTAGACTTTTGAATGTCTTAGTACTGTGGAAACAAGGGTGATTCTGTTTCTGGGAAGTCTTCTGTTTAAACAACAAAAGGTTCTCAAGCTTGAATTTTGAAAAGAAGTTCAAGTAATTTCAGTTTTTGAAAAACCACAATCAATTAAGTCCAATCTTACCAATTCTACATAAAGGAGGCTATTATAGCCAGAAAACAGTATGACTTCAGAGTAGTTGTTTTTTTTTTAATGTTTATTATTTTTGAGACAGAGAGAGACAGAGCATGAGCGGGGGAGGGGCAGAGAGAAAGGGAGACACAGAATCCAAAGCAGGCTCCAGGCTCTGAGCTGTCAGCACAGAGCCCAACGCAGGGCTCAAACTCACGGACTGCGAGATCATGACCTGAGCCGAAGTCGGACGCTCAACCAACTGAGCCACCCAGGCGCCCCTTTCACAGTAGTTTTTAAAGAACTATTACATATATTAAATGAAGCACAATTTCTATCAGCCTCTCCTTGTAATTACCTAAAACAGTTCCATATCTGGGGCACCTGGGTGGCTCAGTCCATTAAGCAGCTCTTGATTTGGGCTCCAGGCATGATCTCAGTGTCCTGAGACGGAGCCCTGTGTCAGGCTCCATGCTGAGCATGCAGCCTGCTTAAGATTCTCTACCCCTCCCCCATGCATATACGCTCTTTTTCTCTAAATAAGTAAACATTAAATAAATAAATAAAATGAAATGAAACGGTTCTGTATCTGAGACCCTTTGACCCCTACTGGGGAATTAGTATATTCAAAATACATCATGACTAGCTCCAATTGTTATTGGCTAGCTATAGGAATTATTAAATTTATATGTAATACATATATTTATTTACATGGAATATCACAGGATTCTTCTAGAAAAAAACTAATCATTGTAACATAGCTAATATGATCCTGAGCTCAGAAAAAAATGATACTGAATGCTGAAGGGGTGGGAGGGGCGGCCCGAGTGGTGGGGAAGCCACGTGCGCTGTAATACCCAACAGTCACCACAAAGAGGTGAGCATGCCACATTCAAGCCCTTGAGGTCTGACGTGCCTTATTTCCTTTAGAATGTGCACATTTCCATTCCTCTGTATGAACTGACCAAAAAATAACTAACAGAGAAATCATTTCATAGCTTTAACTCATTTTTAAACTTTTTAAAATGTCTTTTGCAGGCAAGGGCACTCCCATTTTCCTTCAATATATGATGATTTCTTTCCTGGTGTCTCATTTCTAATTCCTTGGGAAGAAAGGAAAGGTGGAAGGGGAAAAGAGAAGTACAGTTCTTTTCTAGTTGAGCAACTAGTTGGAAATCCTGCAGTAGTTACTTTTTAATCTGGGTGAAGTGTTTTTTTCCGGCTTGGAAGAAATCACAAAAGTGATATTGAGCCTTATCTCCACCCCTCGCCTAAGTTTAGCCAAATATTTTCTCTATTACAGTTCTAGCACCGGAGTGGAGGAAAGTTGTGCCACGGCGTTGAGGTCCATTTTCTCCGAATCTATGACAGATTTCACCAATTCTACCATAAAATAAAACCAGAAGGTACCATTAACTCAGAATGGGGCATAAGTAGGAAAATAGCTTTATATATGATAATTATTTTTCCCCAAGAAACAGACTCTCCCTCTCTTTCTCTCTTTTTTTCAGAGCGCGAAAGAATGCACAAGTTGGGGAGAGGGGCAGAGGGAGAGAAGGAATCTCAAGCAGCCTCCATGCAGATGTGGGCCTTGATCCCACAACTCTGGGATCATGACCTGAGTCGAAATCAAGAGTTTGATGCTCAACCAAATGAGCCACCCAGGTGCCCCATGATGTTGTTTTAAAAATATATATTCTTTGGTAAAAAGGAAATAGCACGTATAAAGAAGCCTATTGATTCAATTTTGGGGTCAACTTTAATGTGATACAGATGTCTTACAAATTTCACCATTTTCTTTAAGATAGTGCAGTGTGTCTTAATAAAAATCCTTCAGTTTGGAAATCTTGATGAAACCTGACAAAATTACTGGGTTAGAGGATATTTTTTATTAGATCTGGTTTATGAGTCATATCAAAAGGTCAGTCCTTAAAAATGCATCACAATAGAATCATTCATCACAACAGAAATTTCCCAAAGGAAGAAAGAGAAGAATGTTTCAAAAAGATGTTATCCCATTTTAAGTTAAACTAGTATAATATACATAGCAGTAGCAGCTAGCTATTTTTACAAAGCAAGACAGGAGAAAGCAAAAAACACAAGGAATGCTAGATTCACAGGCACTTTAAGAATTGCCAAGTGATAAAATTATGCAAACAAAATTATATAAACATACCAAGAAAACCAAAAGACCTAATCATAAATAAATATTATAATGCCTTTAATAAGCATTAAAAATGAAAAAGTTAAATGCTTGATCCTACAACCAGGTAGAAAAATTAAATTGAAGTAAATGAAGATTCAGCATACTCAGACTACGTCCCCAAATTTTTAAAATTCTAGTGAATGTAATTGCACTCTTTTTTACTTAGCCCTCTCTTTGATTTTCTGTTAGTTTAGAATATTCCCATAAGAAAAAAATTTGAAAGGGTAAATTTAATAAGAATGGTAGATGGTAGCGGGCTGTCCACAGTACAAAAATCAGTATAGGAGTGAAGCCTCCCCGCAGAATAATAGTCATTGTGTGTGTGTGTGTGTGTGTGTGTGTGTGTGTGTGTGTGTGTAAGTAAAACTCTGAATCAGTTTACTGACTGAGAACATGGACGCACAGAAGTTAGACAGACCTGGGTTCCAATTCTGGCTCTGCCCATTGTGGAACTCAGAGAAAATTGCCAACTTCTATCCCCAGTATTCTCATCTATATAGTGGTTATGATAAAGATTACATAATTCCTAGTTCAGGGCCTGGCTCGTAATAGATACTCAAGAAACGATAAATGCGGTACTGATGTCATTATTTGCATCAGGACCTTCACTGGCAAATTGAGAAGCCAGCAAGTGCCCAGCACAGCCCCCTCTGGTCCCTCTGCGGTGGGTTGTTCTGGGCAACATAGGCCAGAAGGATGGCTGCAAAGGTCAGACTTGAAGCTTTGGTTTTATATAAGCTCTGCAATGTTGTCCTTTCAACTATAGTGACTGTCTTCAGAACACGTCATGAAAATAACATCCTAATGCCCTTTAACCTTAAAAATCTGGGACCACAAGGAAGCTGCCGACTTGCAATCTGGTCCCTAGTCATTAAAGAAACAGTGGAGTGACTTATGATGAAGAGTTTGTGAAAATGTCACATTTCTCTCTACATAAGAGGACTAGAAATCGGATCAAAGACGCTGGGGAAGATCATCTCATGGGAAATGAAAGTAAACGAGTTCTTTGAGGGTGATACTGTTTTATTTTAAAAGGCAATAAACCATGATGGTTATGAGATCAGGTTTTGGAGTCAGAATTGCCTGAGTTCAAATCTTGGCTCTACCATTTAAGAACCTTGTGACTTGGCAAGTTATTTATATTTTTTATCTGTAAGATGGATGCAATTATACGTACATTTTTCATAGGTTTTATTGGAGAACCAAATAAAAAAAAATCTGTGCAGAGTTCTTGGTCCAATGCCAAGCTCAGTAGATGTGAGCTGCTATTACCACCATCCTCCTCCTCCTCCTCCTCACTATCATCTCTCCTTGTTTCCCAGTTACTGAGCAGAGTGTGTGGCATATTGTAGGAGCTCGACAAAGGCTTGCCAGATACATATTAAATGCTAGCCTCTACATTTTAGAACCCTAAACAAATCTCAAAGGCAAATTTTGGCTACGCCTCACGTTAAAGATGAACTAATTCGAGCAAAGGCAACAGAAGTAGCAGTGAACTTTACTTGATCTTTAGTTCTTTAAGCTTGCCAAAAGAATGAGAAAAGTAAGCTCTAGAACTGTCTTTCATCTTTTTTTTTTGCTGCTCTGTGGTCTCCCCTCATCTCCCATACAGAATACTTGCTTAACAGGCAGTGTGTCTGCTGCGGAGACACAGATCTAAACTGTTTAGCCGGCCTGGGAAGCCTGTTCTTCCTGCTTCCCCACAGTTCTGTACTGAATCGGTGGTGGGATTTGAGGCATGTATGACTGCAGTTAGCTAAGGTCACGGGGTATCCTCATGAACTTAAAGCTAATACACTATGATTCCTTACATTCTTCCATTTAAAAGACGGACTGCAGCAAAGAGATCAAAACAGAGGTCACAAACTTCATGTCCAAAGTAAGCCTGCATAAGTAGGCTCAGGGAACAACTACCCACCCTGCTTAATGCAGGGAGAAAATCACTCACATCACCTGAGGCCAATAAACCTGTGGGGATGCAGGGAGCTGGGCAGAGAAGGTGTTGAGCCATGTCATTTTAGAAAGTTAAAGTCACGTGTTTCTCTAGATCCTGTTCATTTGATCTGCCTTTCAAAGGCAGACTTATGTAAAACCGTTCTCTAAAGTTGTCACTGTTCCTTTAAAACACACATTAGTCAAATGGTGGAAGAGAAAGGTTCCCTCCTCCAAAGTAACCCCTGCTACCTCTTTCTGAGTGAATTCTTAGGTTAATTGTTAATCTTGACTTTTACTTGGTCATAACTTATGTTTTAGTTAAACTGTACCCTCCACATCTGCCTCTCCTTGTATTGACTTTTCACATGAGCTACCAAGAATTCCGTGGTGAATGCTTACAAGCCACCAAATCTCGACGGTAAGAAGGGCACATGATCTGAAATTAGCTGATGTGATTCCTGAAGTAAAGAATAGTCCTACTTACTGAAGTTAAGGAATCATAATCGTCAATGCTGGACTGTTTTATTCATGTCATTTTAAAATTGAAGTTACCCACGATATGTTGGAAGCTGCATTAACAAAACAATTTCATTTCCCATATTTTGGGCAAAACTTTGCCTAATAAAAACATTGCTAAACTGCTTTTGCTGATTCCTACAATGACTCTTTGCATGGACCCAGTGTTGCCAGGTGGGAACAGCCACGACTGTGAACATTAGCAGCTGAGCAAGGATGAGCTTAAGGAAGGTCAAAAGGAACAGCAAGCTCATGCTCATTGATCCCTTGTACTTCTCTTTCTCCTTTCTCTGCATTCTAATCTGTCCCTGCAGATACTAAGGTGCTTTGCATATTGGGGCAAAAAGAATCATTGTAAAATAAAGAACAAAAGGGCTTTCAGCTTTAATTCCTCTCCAGCCATCTTTGGGTGCAGGGTTAGAAAATAGTTAGGAAGAGGCGTTGTTGAAAATGTGAGTCTTGCATCTCTTCCTAAAAATAGCAATTTATACAGTATCTGTTCTCTGTGTCCCTTTGGGATCGTACATGATTACTCAGCTGACAGATTCTCCAAGATTAAAGCCCATTTGCTGTAACAAAAAAAAAAAAAAGAACTTTTAAACACATCTGACTTTCTGAGTTAGGATTTTATACTGTATTCATGAAAAGAAATGATATAAAAATAAAAGAAACAATGGGTGGGGACTGATAGGTACACTTGAACTGATGGAAAGATTTCTATTTATCCTCTACTAGTAACTAAGAGACCCCACTAAAAAACCTCTGCAGTTGCGTCGTGTAAGCCCACCGTGAGGGAACCCAGGCACAAATTTATTCCCAGCAGATCTTCCCACAACATGAGATCACAACTGCCTGCAACGACCTCTCTGAAAATGGATCTGTCCAAATGAGGTTCCATTGCCTATGTGGTAAAGAGCTGTCATTACACTTTTCCACCAGTTGATGTGCTGTATCCAAGGGGCAACAATGGAATTAAAAGCCTTTTGGTAACGGATTTGATGCTGTGAAACTTGCAACTTCAAACCTACCCCACAACTTGCTTTGCACTGGCAAAAGTGGTAATAGACTTTCCTCTGTCTCTGTAGAATGTAAGACCTGTACTCTTTTTTTTTTTTTTAGGTTTATTTCTTTTGAGAGAGAGAAGAGAGAGAGAGAGAGAGAGAGAGAGAGAGAGGGCATACACAAGCTGGAGATGGGACAGAGAGAAAGGAAGAGAGAATCCCAAGCAGGCTCTGAATTTTCAGTGCAGAGCGCAATGCAGGGCTTGAACTCATAAACCATGAGATCATGAGCTGAGCCAATATCAAGAGTTAGAAAACGACTGAGCCAACCGGCACCCCTAACCTGTACTCTTTTAGGGTCTTCATATGTAACCAGAAACAACTTCTTTGAGGTTATTTCTGATTTTCCTTTCCCATATGTTATGTGAAATATGTATTCCTTTATGATTCTAGTCAGAAATCAATTAAATCAGTTAACCAGTTAACCGACATTGTGGAAACCAAGGACAAAAGATAAATATTTACACTTTTTAACTGTTTACCAAGTATTCTGTACATAATGTATGCATTAATCTAAATATCCTGAGGGCAAAGCCGGTCTTAGCTATAGGTTAAGAAATTATAGTTCCACTTTCCTCAAAGTCATCTGAATGGCACCTGACTAATAAATGTGCCAACTTGAGAGAAAAGGAGGCCTTATGCCTTTTGCTTTCTATGCCTCTGTATTGTTTGAATTCTTTATAAGAACGTACTGCTCCATGACTTGTATAATTAAATATGCATTTAAAAAATCTTAAAAATTAGAATTGTTGAAAAATAAACAAAAATGGGGGTACCTGGGTGGCTCAGTTGGTCAAGCATCCAACTTCAGCCCAGATCATGACCCTGCAGTTCATGAGTTCAAGCCCCGCATCGGGCTCTGTGCTGATGGTGCAGAAGAGCCTGCTTGGGGTTCTCTCTCTCTCTCTCTCTCTCTCTCTCTCTCTCTTTCTCTTCCCCTCGCCCACTTGCATGTGTTCTCTCTCTCTCAAAATAAATGAATAAACTTAAAAAAAAAATAAAAGTTTTCAGAGAAAAATCTAGAAGGATATATTAACAGTGGTTGTTTATAGCTTCTAGGTCTGTAGGTAATTTTCATGCTTTGTACTGTGGTGCAAAGCATAAAGTACAAATTATCAATAATTGGCCAATATTGTTAATAGAAAAATGAATAAAATAAAATGCTTATATCACACACCCCCCCCCAAAAAAAAACAAAAAATGGAAGCTTCATGTGAGCTACACCTTCTCTCTTAACCCTATTTCTTCTAAATAGGTTTTCCCATATAGTTCATATTCATCTATTTTGGTAGATATTGACCCCATCAATCAAACCTATATATTTGATTCCAAACTTTCTAAATAATCTACCATATCATTTTTCTTCTTCAAAAGTTCATTTCTAAAGTTTTCTAGTCCTAAATCAGTAATTTTACTCTATTTTCCTAGGCCTCCTGATTCAAAGGAAAAAGAAACACAGTCAGTAATAATTAAGAATAGGAGAAAAGTTACAAAATGATCATTCATGTTATCCAGGAGGCTAGTCTGTCTGCGTATGGGGGACTGGAGGCAGGATTTAGGGACAAGTAGATGGAAAGTAATGGGAAGAAAGGATACAAGGAGAGCAAGAAATGTAGTGTGGAGGGGAGATCGGTTAGATTGAACTGTGTGGGACTGCCATTTACATAGGTCAAAAAGTTTGGGTATTGGTAACTTAATATGGTTCAAAATAACTACAACAACAACAACAACAACAACAACATATAGTGAGAAGGTCATCAAAATAAGTTTTTAAAGTCCTCCTTCTACCTGACCCCTGCTTCAGTGTGTTACAGAACTGATGAGAATCTTGCAGATAAGGAATTCCTCTCTACACATACTCAATTATCTGGAAGAGGCAAGTATTTCACATATTTACCTTCAAGATGGGAGCCATAAAGACTGAAAGACCAGTCAGAATAAACACGAGGGTTCCAGTGACTCTTTGTTCTCTGAAACCAAATCAAAAGACAACCAATTTACTTCTTGTTTTCATAAGCATGCCCTTGTCTTTTCACCTTCAAAAAAAATGCACGTTGAACAAAACGATGTTTGACTAAAACAGCAGAGGTGTTGATATACAAAGGAATACCTCAAGTACAGCATATAAGCTCAACAGAACTACAAAATTTTCTTCTGACTACTGTATAATGTGATTTGAATTCATCAAGAGAAAAGTGATTCTGCTAAATCCTTTGCTTCTTATAGAATTAAAAAAAAAAAGTCACTTGCTCCTGGTCCATCAATTACTGGCCTCTTTGAAGCCCTTATTTTTTAAACAACTTGTACTGTTGTGTAATTACACCTTCTTTCATGGGAGACAGATATCACATTGTCCTACATTCTAATTAACAAACAACTCAGAGAAATTTCATAAGTGCAATAAATCCCGTCAGTCTAATTTCCAAATCTACAACACAAGAGTACTTTTTAACAAATAGGATTCCCATCCAACACCCCCTCCCCCAATCCCCAAGAAAGAATCACCCACTGTTGTGGTGTGGGAAACAATGACTCTGTGCTGTGAGCTATTCACCCAAGCATTAGGAGCAGGGTTTGCTGCAAAAAGTACTCAACACAGTATAAAGGTCTCATGCAAGCCCTTCGTGGCTACCCAAATTTGGCAGCTGGAGGTCAAGGTTTCTCGGTCTTATGGGGACAGAAAATGAACTGGAAAATCAGAATACCTTTCCCTTCATAGAATCTTAAAAATCATAAGCAGACCCATGAGTTTTGAGGAGTCTCAAAAGAGCTGAAAAGTTAAATAGTTTGGCCTTTATATAGAATTGCAATAGATAAAGTACCACAGCACCAAAATGAGCTGCACATTCATGGAAAATGGATGACCTGTTTGCACTTTTACACTGCATTGTTTAGCCTTTCATTAATCAAAGGAAATTTATGTAACATAAGAAGTGAACTCAAAAAGTTATTGAAGTCTTTCTAATGAAAATTTAGTCTTTTCTGGAACGGCAAGTACAGGAATAAATTAATCATCACCAGTCTTTTCTCCTCCAGTTTTGCTCCTTTCCTATGAATGACACATAGATGTGGCATGATGGGTTTTGTAGAGCATTTTCCTCTGACTTAACGTACCTCACTCCTAGAAACTTGGGTTGTTCTCCAGGTGCAGAAGTCTCGGTCTCCATCTTCAAACTGTCAATGTGAGCAATGGAAATGACAGTAGCAGCCACATACCACGGAAGAGCCATGAAAGAGCACACCACCATGAGGATGGCCACCCAGAAGAGATCCAGGTGATATCCAGCTCCTTTCTGTAGAAAGAGGTAACAAAACCACATGGAGAAGATGTTCATGTTTCTGTCTTGTCCTGTTTCCAGATAGGAATTCAGGTTACCAAATAATCCCAACTCTCTTTCTTTGCTAAAAATATCTACCTCAAGGTCAGCTCCTCAAGGAAGGAGACTTTATCTTCATCATATTACCCTCCCCCACCACCAATTAAATACAAAGCTGCCACATGCTACCTCTTTTAGCTTAACTGTGGTCACAGCTTGCTTATTGCTAATTATCCTCTCTCTATTCAATTTTGTCAGCAGAAAAATGGAGATACAGATCTACCTTGAAGAGTTACTGGAACTATTCAGTGAAGTAACAGAGGCAAAGCATCTTTTGGGAACTTAAAAGATAATGGTTCTTGCATAGTAGGAGCTCAAAAACCAGTGATGGGAGTGGTGGTGGTGGCGGTGGCAGTGGTGGTGGTGGTGGTTGTTAACATAAGCACAACAGGCACCTTAAAGGCAGGCACTAATCTTTCTGTGTTTGACTGTTTAGCAATATGCTATTCACTTAGACAGTCAGAATATGCAGACCAAAGATCTAAAAACAATCTTGAGAAGGTATGTATAAGACTATTTCTCACCTTTCATGGTATATGAAAATAATTGTTTAATGGCCTATCAACCATTATCATTAAGGTAACTAATACCTCCTTAATCATAACAAGCTTTATTTCAAACACTGCCCAATGGTCATGATAACATTTACTGACTGGAAGAGCAGACGATGTAACAAAAGGTCTAGCTCTTTTCCTCACTAACTAAATATTGTTAAATGTGTCCACAGTGTTATTCTGCGGTTATATTTCTCTGCTCTATTTATGAAGAAATCAAATGCTTAATACCCCTATGGAGCCTGAGAAAATAAGAGCAGTCCACGTTCACAGCATGGAAGCAGCAGTACCAAGGGCCAGAGTACGACCAATCTGAGGGAATGGAGACATTGGCTTTACAAAATGAGAATGTGATTTTACACCAGGAACCTGGTGACTGTTATCATTCAGATCATGTTACAGTTAGAACACTGCTCTCCTCTTACTGAAATGTCAAGATTTCAACCCTAGCTCGCAAACACGGGTCTAATCGTGTTCTCAGAGAACTCACCACAGCAAGGGTAGCTGACACAAGAAAGAAGAACATATATAGACTTAGCCCAAGTTAGACTATGAACAAAGTATCTTTGGGAGACAAAGGATAAAGTGAATTCATTTCAGTACAAATGGTTTGAAAGCATAAGGCTTGAATTGGGAATGAGATAAGGTAGGGGAAAGGAGAGCAAAGGGTGGGGATGAGCTAAAATAAGCCTGTTCAACAGTAACTAATGAGGTGAGGATCATGATATATCTGGGTGTCAGTTGTTCCATTCCTTGAAGAAAAACTGACAACCAACTTATTTACAGGCACAGTTCTAGGTGTTAGTGGCATATCTGTGAATGAAACGGACAAAAACTCCCGTACTCAAGGTGCTTCCATTCTACTGAGACAACAATAAACATAAATAAGTAAACTGACAGTATCTTAAAAAGTACTAAGTAGAACTATGAGAATTTGTACACTGAGCATGATGGTATGCCACTAGAGGGTTTTAAATGGAGGAATGACATGACTTGCTTATGTTCTAAACATGATGGCTGCTGTGTTAGGATAGACTAAAGAAAGTCAAGGACAGTAAGACCAGGTAGGAGTTTACTATCATAATCCATGCAAGAAATTGTGATGGCCAGAGCCAGAGAGGTAAGAGTCAAGATGGCACGAAATGTTGGGGTTCTGTCTATACTTTAAGGTAGAATCTATAGGATTTGTTCACTCCTGCCTATGGATGTGTCGTATGACTTAATGATTGACCGTTCATGATCTGGCCTCTGTTCGCATCTGCAGCCTCACTTTTCACTTCTCCCCTGCCTGGCTCCTATACCGTGGCCACTTTTAACCATATGCAATTCCTTCAATACGTCTTACATACCAATGCCTTTGTGTCTTTGCCCATATAGCACCCTTTCCCTAGAATAACCTCGACTCTTCCTTCTTCTTACCTTGAATCAGTCCTACTCATCCTTAAGACTTAAATCAGCCTTTAACTTTTCTGGTAGTTTTCCTGCCTCAGCCCAAGTGAAATGGGTAAGTCCAGTTAGGCTAGATTTCCTCCTCTATGTTTCCTCTCATCTTATGCTTTCCTTTACCACAGCACTCCTTACACTGTTTCGAAATTATGTGTGTATTTATCTGTCTTTGGCATTACACTGCAAGAAACAGGAAGACCTGGACTATGTCTATTTTTCTCTTTACCCTGAATACTTAAGCAGAGTTCATGATGCATAGTCAATTCTCAATATACCAAAAAATGAATGACGAAGAGCATGTATACATTCCTCTGAATGGCAACTATAGACTCTTACTTAGCCACACAAAAAAATTAAAACTTTATCTGTTAATCTACAGAAATGTGGATCACCTGGGGAGAGGGATGGGGAGGTGGACAACAGCTGGAAATATCACATAGTTTCAAGCCCTATTTAGACTAAATCACTCAATACCATATTAGAGGTACCCATATGGTAATTAACAGAGAAGATCCCCAAATCTTGGCAACAAGGAAACTGTAATAACCTAAGGCCAGATCAATGGGTCAAAAGAACAGTTGTTGCAGACAAAGTCATGTAGGCTACCATAAGCCAACCCCATGCTTTCTTGCTCTATTTGAACAAAAACAAAAGTTCGAATTAGATGTCCTGGAGACTAACAAAAAGGGGCCACATAATAGCAAAGAGGTGAAATGAGGACTGTAGAAAGTAAATACAAAGGAAGCTATGCAAAACCATCAAAATAAATAAAAGTTCTGGGAGAAAATAATTATAGATAATAATTACTGTGTGCCTTGACATCACTGTCCTCAAAAAGTCTTCCTTTCCCTGAACTATGATGAGAGTTCTTGATGCTCTTAAGGGAAAGGGAAAATAATCAACATGACCTGAAGGCCCTGCCAGGTCTGCCTCTGTGTGGTTCCCTCTGGATCCTCAACTCTCCCTCCCTCATACTGCCTCACTGGGTTATATCAGGCCTTCATTCTTGTCACACTACTTTCTCTCGTAAGGCCTGTGCATATACAGTGATTCCTGTGCCTGAATAGAATACTCTGTCCACCCAGCCTCAACTAGCTAATTCCTACCAATGCTTGAACCTCAGTGTAAGAGCCTCTTTAGTTCCTAAAGGGGGGCCTCACTCTCTCTTATAGATACTTAAATCATCATCAACTCTCCTTCACAGCACTAGCCACATTTGCATTGTCACATTTTGCATGATTATTTGAATAATACCTATCATCCTCAGGGACCAGAAGCTCTGTGAGAACAGAGGCCATGTGTATAAACAAACAAACAAATGTTAAAAAAAAAACCCGGAACATTCATTGAACACTTATACTATGTTAGGCCTTCTGTTAGATAAAATAGTAAGTACAATAGACCATGTGCCCGTAAGAGGTTTGTAGATTATTAGTTGAAGCCAGATGTGGAGACAAATAATTTATTGTATGTGTACGATACAAGGCACAAAGAAAGGCAAGTCAATCCCAATCTCGGTGGTGGAGGTAAGTGGTGAATAGGGAAAATCCACTAAACTCCTTCAGGGCAGAAGAATAATTCTTATCTTCAACATCTAACACAAATGTTCCATACATAGCAAGAACTCAAAAAATGCTCAAAACGTTAAATATGCCCTTTAAAGTTTAAAAAAGTCCTGTCTTGGGGCACCTGGGTGGCTCAGTTGGTTTAGCATTCAACTTCAGCTCAGGTCATGATCTCATGGTTTGAGAGTTTGAGCCCCACGTTGGGTTCTGTGCTGACAGCTCAGAGCCTGGAGCCTGCTTCGGATTCTGTGTCTCCCTCTTCTCTATCCCTCTCCTGTTCTCTCGCTTTCAAAAATAAATAAACATTAAAATTTTGTTTTAAATAAAATGTCTTGTCTTAATGAATATAAATCCAAAGGATGTTCTACTTTGTGAAACTAGAGATTATTTTAAGTAGCAGGGTAGGAAGAGGAACTACTTCTTTTTGATATTGTATATGCTTTGCTAATACAGAACTAAGTCATTTAGGAATAAACCCACAGAAATCAAAATCTAGGGGAGAAAAAGACTAGCCTAACAGTCCAAAGTTTACATCTGGTAAATAGATGACAACAAAGGGTCAGGAGCAGTACACACATGTACAGACAAGAATAAACATTCATGCTAGGAGCACCCCATGATCCAGACAATAAACTGGTTTATGGGGACACCAAGAACCATGAGTTAGTTCCTCCCCTCAAGGAGCTCACAATCAGATGAGGGGACTCAGATTTGTACACAAATTATAAAGCACTCTACACAGAGATTCAAAGAGGTTTAAAAAGGACATCCCAAGTATAGTAAATTGTTTAACAATGTCTAGAGTGAACACACAGAAACTTCCTGCAATGAAGACATCTAAAAACAGGTCTGTGAATAATAGGAGCACTCACTATGAGAATGGGAGATGGGTTGGCATGTTTTCAGCTACCACCTGTCTCACACAGTGCAACAACTCTGAGAACCATGTGGCCCAAGATAACCACATTCTTCAATATGTACTTACTGAGCCTACCATATGGAAATCATTGTAACGGGCCACATGAGAGCTGAAGAGAGGACTAAAACATGCCCTTGCCTTGAAAACATTTGGTGCAGAAAAGGAGAGAAGGTAATTGTACAACGTAACTCACATTCAAGATATCATGTGACCAATGCCACAGAGTAATATACATATGGTAAGGGCAAAAACAAGAGCAACAGAAATTACAGTACAAGTCAAGGCTCCACTGACAGGTTTATATCTGAAGGATCTTAAAAGATGGGAATGATTCTGGCAAGTGGCAATCATCGAGGAATGGAGAGGAGAGTTGGAATAACTGGCAGAAGATGCTGCCAAATTTGAGGAGAAACCAATAACCCATTTGATCTGAGCATTGTATAGTATGTGGAGAGCACCATTCTAAATTTAGGTTGAGAACGTATCACAGAGAGACTTAAATCCCAGGATAAGGCAAATGGAATTTCTTCAAGGGGCAAATGTCCAGAAGGCCAAGTTTGTAAAGGCTTAGAAAGATAGGACTGACATATAAGAAAAATACTTTTAAAAAATTACTGCTTTTGAAATGAAACAAGGGAAACTGATTATTAACTCATGGCTAAACAGTTAGAATAGTCTAGACATGAAATGAAAGGACTGGATCTAAGGTTATGATAACAGGAATAGAAAGGAAAAGTAAAACAGGGCAAATTTTAGAGTTATCCAAGAAAACAACCTCAAATTAAAGGTTTTATCATAGAGGGTATCAGAAAATTTATTGATACACCAATTTATCTCTATTTCTAGATACCTATCCTAAGTTACTTGTCCCTCCCACACACTTAAAATCATTCTCTTCATAAGTAGTCCTCGCTTTGCAGTCTAAAGCTCAGACTTTTTTCCTGCCTCTGCGGTGACTCAGGAAATAACGTTGGAGAAGTCATGACCTTACTGAACCTAGTTTTCTTTTGAGTGCTCTGCAGGGATGATGTGGGACATAACTAACCAAAATGATGGCCAAAAAAAGCCAAGTGCCTTGGCGTTTCTACATCAATATAGAACTGTTCAGCAGAGTGGAAAGGTGGATCCCATCCCAACAGAGCAATCAGCCAGCCAGGGTCATTTGACATTGAGCCAAACCAAATGCCACCCAAAAACATGCTGCTTTAATTTTACAATTCCTCCATCTCTCTCACTATTTCAGGTTGCTCTTTTGACTCAATTTCATACCAGTCGGGGCCCTTTAATTTTAGGCAGGATCTCCAATTTTCATATTCCACAGGCACCTCTCCTAACAAAATGTAAACAAAACCATATCTAGAGTGAAATATCTTTCATCCATGATGTATCTCCACTGGTATCATTAGATTTGTGTCAAAAGACTGGCACTTCTTCTGTAACTACTGTCATTCGAAGAAATGATTTCAAATAAGTGATTCCTAAAGTGAAGAAATCTTATTTTTTATATACATGATTTCTATTTTAAGAGGTAATTTCTTTTTTTTTATTTTTTTAACGTTTATTTATTTTTGAGAGACATAGAGACAGAGTATGAGCAGGGGAAGGGCAGAGAGAGAGGAAGACACAGAATCCGAAGCAGGATCCAGGCTCTGAGCTGTCAGCACAGAGCCCGACGTGGGGCTCGAATTCACAGACCGGGAGATCATGACCTGAGCCGAAGTCGGCCACTTAACCAACTGAGCCACCCAGGTGCCCCTAAGAGGTAATTTCTAATATGACTTGATCATCCAATGTTTTCTGTAGGGAATACGATAATTTTGTAAATTCTATATTTTATCAGGGGCACCTGGCTAGCTCAGTCAGTGGAGCATGCAACTCCTGATCTTAGGGCTGCAAATTCGAGACCCACGTTGGGCACAGAGATTACTTAAAAATAAAATATTAAAAAAACTCTATCTTATTAATCCTACATTCACTAAACTTAAAATTCTGAATTTTATTAACAGGAAAACTTAATGAGCAAAAGTGAATAGGCATTTACCTCCAAAGACACATAGCAAATCTGGCCAACTATATATCAAAACTAAGAATGTGCTTCCTAACTTTTTTCAGGATAAAATATATTAGTTATCATCCATGTCTAGCCCTTAAAACTAAATCAACACTGAAACCCCTCCCAGTAGAAGGCATCTAAAAATGCTCCACAAAATACAGAAAATATCTTCTAGAAATCATAGCTTATCTACCAGGAAGTAAAAGAAACAATTGGAGACAGAAAACAATGGCAACAAGAAAGAGTAAATTTACAAGGTTAGTAAGCCCTGGAGCCTTGGGCCCACCCTGAGAGACAATGTCAAACTCTGGGGGTTTCAGACCTGGACTCAGAATGACCATCTGAAATCTGAACTCTGGTCTGAGAGACTAACTCCCGAGATCTTGGGGAAAGAATATAAATGAAAGACACCCCCTGAAATAAAAGTAGGATGCTCTAAACACAGCATACTCAGTTGGTTAACTAGGAAATAAAATACCCCACAGAGAAAGACACTGGGGATATACGCCTTTCTTGGCCTTCCTACTAGATATAAAGCCATAAGAAAAAAAGAATATTGAAACATATTTTTAACTATAAACCTGCGATTAGGTTTGAAGCTGAATTCACATTACCTGTATGGTCTAGAAAAATCTTAAGCCAAAAACACAGAGTAAAGTGGCCCTGGCCTTCTATGAATGTCTTGCCATCCTACCCTCAAAAATATACAAGGAGATATAGATATAAAAGATCAAAACTATACTTCATCAAGTTTCTGAATCCAATGACCAATTATTTTTATTCTTTTTTTTTAAGTTTATTTATTGGGGCGGGGGAGGGGGAGTCATGCAGAGAGAGAGAGAGAGAGAGAGAGAATCCCAAGCAGACTCCGTGCTGTCAACATGGAGCCTGATGTGGGATGTAAGATCATGACTGAGCCAAAATCAAGAGTTGGACACCAATGACCAATTTAAAAGAAATACAGATGACAAAAAACATACTAAATGACAACACAGGGAAGCAAGCACCATGATCTAGACTAAGGCAAATTCTACAGTACAAATGTGGCAGATTTTATACTCCAAAAATGATAGGAAAAATATCTCCTATCCTATATATTCTTCTATAATGTAAAATTGCTATTCCTCCATCAAACAATGGAGCCCTTCCTCATCCCATTAAATGGACTATTTTGACCAATCAAGTATAGCAAAATAAAGAATAAAGCTATGCCAGTTGTAGGTGTAACCATGAAATGGCCTTGCATCTTCCACTTGTAATTCTTGGAAGTCAGCTTCATGTACCAAGTACAAATAACAAGATCTCCATGCTGCAAGAAGCCTAACCCACATAGAAAGGCTCTGAGAGATGAGAAGACAGACAAACAAACAGACAGATATACCAAGGATATCAATGTACTAGGCATGTGAGACATGTGAGTGATTGAAGAAGCTGTCCTGGACAATCAGCTCAGTCAACCCTTCAGATGTCACTAACTGCAAAGACAGGAGAGACCTCAAGCAAGAAGTATCCATCTGAACCCTGTCAACCCAAAGAAACATAAGAGATGATAATAAATTGTTTTAAGTCACTAAGTGTTCAAGTGGCTTGTTACATAGCAAAAGATAAACAGAAAAACAACTTGGTTGTCTTCAACAAATAAATTACTAGGGAAAGCAAACAGATTGATGGAGAGGGAAGAAAACCTATGGACTAAAAGTTATGAAAGATTTAAGATAATAAGGTTTGAACTTTATTTGGAACTTGATTTAAAAAATAAATTATATTTTCAAAGTTTATTAGATTTATGGCACATTCATAAATTTAAATGTTGACTGGGTAGTTGATGATACTATGGCATTCTAGTAACTTCTTTTAGACTGATAGTGGTGTTGTGGTCATGTTTTTAAAAAGAGATCTTATCTCTAGAAGAAGTATATACTCTAAATTTTATGGATAATATGGAATGCTGGCTATACTCACATCAAAGTATTATAGGAAGGGGATAAGACGATGGGGATTTAAAGGAAACAAGACTGGACATGAGTCAATAATTGCTAGAACTGGGTGATAAATATCTGGAAGTATACCATATGTCCGCTTTTATATATGTTTAAAACTTTCATAATAAATGATTTTTTATTATAGGAATAAATAAAAGTAAAGAGTTCCTGGGTTGCTTGGACTCTCCTATACCTTAAGAAGCAAATAAAGTCTTCTCTGGAAGGCTTTGAAGCATCTGCATAGAAAGATTAGCTTATATCTATTTCTTTAAAAAAAAAAAAAAGGCAATGGGAAGACACACCAGAAGTAAGAGAGGAACAAAAAACAAAGTTCAAAATCAAACCTGCAAAGACAGCAAGTGTATAAAATAATAATAGAGTGTATGGAAAAATAATAAAGAAGTTCAGAACTATCAAAATTGGACAGAAAGATCTGGAAAAGAACAGAATAGAACTTCTAAATAGAAGAAAAAGTATAATTCTTGAAAGGAAAATTTAAGTGGCTGGTTTGCTGGTAGAAGAGAACCAAGAGAAGAAAGAATTTAATAAAGAGAAAGAACTGAAGAAATTTCCCAAAATATAGCACAGAGACCAAGAGACAGGATATGTAAAATAAAAACAAAAACAAAAACCCCCAAACCAAAAACAGATTAGTAGAAATGGAGCCCAAGATGGAGATATATGATAAAATTCTAGTAGGAATTCCAAAATGATGTACTAGAGATTGAAAGAGTCAGACTTACAAAATTTTACAGAGTGATAAAAGACAGGAAGATTCAATAATATAATAATTAATAAAAGACTGGAAACCCAATTATTTAATATATAATAAAAAGAAATCTATGCTGACACAGCTATAGTGAGACTCCAGAATAAAGACAAAAGAGACGATAAAAGCATCCAAAAGACAAGAATGACTACTTACCAAGGACTGAAAAGTATATTGACAGTTCACTTATATGAAAGTCAGATATAATAGAAAATAGCTTCTACATGCTAGAAGAAAGAGCTTTTAACCTATAGTTATATATCCAGAGAAACCATCTTTCATGAATGGAAGTGAGACAAACACATTTTCAGACAAACATAAATGAGAGTGTTTGTCACCCAAAGATCCCCCAGAAAAATTTCAAAAGTCTAGTAAATAAGTGCTGTTTAAAGAAAATAATTCAGTCTAAAGAAAACTCTTCCAAAATGGTAGATCTGAAATAAGAAAGAAAGAAAGAAAGAAAGAAAGAAAGAAAGAAAGGAAGGAAGGAAGGAAGGAAGGAAGGAAGGAAGGAAGGAAGGAAGGAAGGAAGGAAGGAAGAAAGAAAGAAAGAAAGAAAGAAAGAAAGAAAGAAAGAAAGAAAGGAAGGAAGAAAGAAAGAAAACGAAAATGAACAAAGAAAAGAGTAAATTTGCATATAATTCTAAAAATACCAACCATGCTTAATTAGATTTTAAAATCCAGATAGCAATCAAATCTAGGTAATAATAATACATGACTCAAGAAGGAATATCAACATTAAAGCATTCTTAAGCCATTAGCATTTTTCAGCAGAAAGATAAACACACTGAATAACTTCAGAACTTAAATATGCATATTAAAATATATAACATAATCACTACAAGAAAAGATAAAGTGTATAACTTCCAAACTAACAGAAAACAAATTAGAATGAAGACATAAATAAATAAATAAATAAATAAATAATTAATTAATAAATAAATTTGTATCAACCTAAAAGAGAACAAGAAAGGAGAATAAAAAAGAAAGAACAGTTAGGCAAATAGAAAGTTAGGGAAGTAGAAAGCAAAAATAATGTGGTAAAACTTAATCCAAATCTACTAGTCATCACTATCTATTTAAATGGATTCAATAATTAAGTTAAGAGAAGACTGTAAAAATGGATCCTATGTGTATTTACAAGGAGACACAAGACATACTGTAAGTAAAAGATTGGAAAAATACATACCAGGGAAGTGAAAATTAAGTTACCAAACCTTTATTAGAACAAAATAAAATAAGCTTTAAGGCAAAAAGCATTGTTAGAAACAAAGAGAGGTACATAAAAAGTTCAATTCACTGAAAAGATAAAATAGATACAAATGTGGATATACTTAACAACATGGTTTCAAAACAAATAAGTATTAACAGAAAACAATGTTATGTACAGAAACTCTAATGTAGTAAAAAACTGCTTCTTTGAAAAAGGCTAATAAAATTAACAAACCTCAGGCTAAACTGATCAAAGTAAAAAGCACAAATCAGGGGTGGCCCGTGTGGCTCAGTCAGTTAAGTGACTGACTTGGGGTCAGGTCATGATCTCACGGTTTGTAGGTTCGAGGCAGATTGGGCTCTGTGCTGACAGCTCAGAGCCTAGAATCTGCTTAGGATCTGTGTCTCCCTCTCTCTGTCCCTCTCTAGCTTGCACTCTCCTCTCTCTCTCTCGAAAAACAAATAAACGTCAAAAGTAAGTAAACAAATAAATAACTAAATAAATTTTTTTTAAAAAGCACATATCAATAACATTAGGAATTTAAAGGGAAAAGTAACATTCAGATTAGAAAAAAACAAAAAACAAAAGATAATGCTATAAACAACATATCAATAAATTTGAAAATATTGGGGAAATGGAACGAAATATACAAAAGCATGTTACCAAAATAGAAAAATAGAAACTATGAATATTTTATAACTATTAGAACATTTTGATCATCAGTTTTATAAGTTCCAGACAGAAACTACTCAGCCGAGATAGTTTTACAACCATGTTTGATTATTCAAAGAAAAGATAATTGGCATATTACACATAATAGAGTATTACATTCTATTTCAGAGAATGGAATGGAAATGAAATAGGAAGAGAAACACCCCCCCCCCAGCTCTTTTATAAGGATAATATATTCCTGATACCAAAATCAGACAGGGACACTATGAGAAAGAAAACTTGCAGGCCACTGTTATTCATAAACAGATGCAAAAATCCAAAATATATACATATATATTATAATATACTGTATATTATATATTATATATCATTATAATGTATATATAAATATGAAAAGTATGTTTTAAAAAACCCTATATTCTACCAGGTTGGGAAGTTGGTAAAATGACAGAAAATCTATTACTGTCACTCACCAAGTCGACAGATTAAAAACAAACAAACATGCTTTTATCTCAATAGCTTCAGAAAAAGTATTTGTCACTATCTTCATTAAGGACAGTTACCACATTAAAATTAGATGAAGGATGACAGTGGCTGAGTGGTAAACAGCTTATGTTGCCCTCTTTGGTGGTGAAGGAAATGTGATTTCAAACAACTTTTTCAGATTTAAATGAGGTCTCTCCTAAAGCATTCTACTGAGGAGATATATCAACACATAGTGGTCTGTGACTCTGCTGAGTCAGAAAGAATACTAGCTGTAATACAACTCTCAATAAAACTGTCTTGGTTTTGAAGAAATTAGTATTTTCCAGCACTATAAAGAAAGTGGAAGGCATTGACAACCACTACTATGAACATTTACCTTGAGTTTATGTTCTTTCCTGTTCACAATCACAGCTGTGATTTGCTGGTCCATGAAAATCAGAATGGTGACCAACAAAGCAGGGATCGCAGCTGCAAGGTACACCCACCAGGGGTTTCCTCCAAATGGTGGAACAAACCAACCTCGGTTTGGACTTGTTGGCTTGAAGAAGAAAGAGAACATTTTCAAAACAGTATTCATACATACCATTTGGCGAAAAATCGATGGGAGAGACACACTTTTATTTCTGAAGAGCCAACATATTCAAAAACAGAAATAGTTTTACTGACAGGTTAAACAAAGATTAGTCACCAAAAATTTCCTAAAGGTGGTTATTTTTAAGGCAGTTATTTAAATGAAAGAGACTAAGAATATACAGGTTGAGGGAAAATAAGTAAATGCCATTTTGTGTATTTAGGATGATCTAAGATAAGGACTCAAGATGGAAGAAAGTGACTTAAGTTTAAAGTCCAGCCGTAAGAAAAATCCAAATGTATTAGTCAGTAAAGACACAGATAAGAAATTACAAAACAACAATGAATTTGTTCATGAATCTTAGCAATTATACTGAAGTTATTTCTACTACTGCCAAACTGTAATAGTTTCACATCATATCATATAGAAAGAGCTAAAAATATTTTATATGTTGTAATTGAACTGGTTTAATACTCTGATCTTTCTTATACAGATGAAAAATGATTCGGAATAACTGGTTAAATCCTCAGAAATGTTACCAAAAATGAAAAAGATGATCATTTTTCCAGTTCTTCTGGACTATTTTTCTATCCATTTCCTAACATTAAATAATTCAAATAAACTAATACAGAATCTTATAAAGTCTTTTCTCTATGTTTACTATCAAGAAAGCCTCACTTCTCTGAAGATATTTATCTTCCATCTCTCTTTGCTCATAACTACATCACTGAATCCATCCGCATTTCACTCCTTTACCAGGTTGTGAGCTTGGAAGGGAAGCAACTTTCTCTTGTTCATCACTGCATTTCATATCCCCTGTAAAGGGCCTGACTCAAAGTAAACATTCAATAAATATTGACTTAAATGAACTAATCATTGAATGATTAAAAACTTATCTTTGCAAACGAATATGAGATGGCACAGATAATGCAACAAACATTCATTTGCTATACCATAGGTAGGTACCCCTTCCTCATTAAGGAGTTATTAAGCTAAAAAACCACAGTTAGTTTAATTTTTCTTAGCAAGTATATGGTCTCAGTGATGGAGAGAGAGGCTAGGAATGTTTCATAAAACAGGTGAAAGACATAATGTAAAATTAGATAGGGATATACAAGAATGACTGAAATGTAAATTTTACCCATTAGGCCAACAGATTTATAAAATGAACAATTCCTATATCTTCTTTGTAATAATCAAAATGCACATTATACATAAACGTATGTATATATGGCAGGTAGTTTGGTAGCAAGAAAAGAGCACTGAATTAGTAATATAATCTTAGGCATTTTTCTTAATCTTTTTAATATCAATTTCATAAAATCAGGATGATGATAGTTACATTACATCTTAGAATTATTATATGGACCAAGGGGATAAGTTGTATGAAAACACTTTGGCTCATTTTAAATACTCTACAAATATAAAACAAAGTTTGTATTTTTCAACAAAACTCAATGTAATGTGAACCTTGCATTTGATCCCAATCAGACAATTTTAGTGAAGAAATAGACAAACTATATATACGTGCCTAGAAAAAGACCATTTCTGAAATAAGGAAATGGAAAAACCTACAAAATTAACTCAAAAACATGTGACAAACTACAATAGGGAGAGGAAAGAAATCCGTAGTGTTCCAGGAATGACCGAAAGCAGAAGTTCACCTACCTTGAACTCGCTTGGCACAATTAGTTTTGGAGTATCCACACCCACCAGGGCATCTATTACACAAAAGATTAGAATGGACAAGATAATGGCAAAGTCACTGATCAGTTTTCTTGCCTGAAAAAAAATAAAAAAGAAACCAGGGACTGTTTAGTGTGGATTAATATATTTACCTGTGTTGGAAATGAACAAAGAATTCTGTCTTTATAGTAACAGCTTCACCAGCAAATGAACTCTCTTCACACTGTAGAGAGATTATTTTTCAAATTGTTTTTGCATTACTTTCTCACCTAGCCAGAAATAATCAAATCCCACAGAAGAAATCAGTGTGTGTGTGCATGTATGTTTGTGTGTATGTGTCTGTGAGCATGTGCATGTTCACACAGGCAGGGGAGAGAAGTCACAAATAATATATTCCTGAAATACTGTACAAACACTCTTCCCGTATGCAGCACAAAGGATACCTAAATAAGGGCGAAATCTCAAGGCATATTGTAAAAACCTACACAAAAATATAGAATTCTATTTATAATTTGGAAATAGCGTTGTGTGTATACAGCAAGATAATTCCATAAGGTAACCTGAAAACACTGAGAATCTAGCAGGAAAGGGGTTACAAGTTCTAGGCGACTCAGTGGACTCAGGACCTCAGAGAAACATGACGTGATGGAAGATGGAAATTTGAAGACATCGCTAACTTTGTCAAAGAAAATGTTTTTCACTCTAAGTTAGTGCTTAAAATCTCTGTATGTGGGGCATCTCTCTTCTCTACCACTTTTTAAATGTGGCTGCTGTTAGTTGAAAAACTCAGAGCTTCCTAAATATCTGCCTCTGATCAGGAAAAGGCTTGAGGTTTACGAGATGTAGCAAACCTTTCCCAAGGAGTGGGTGCAGACTGGTCATATCTGAGTCAGTAGGGAAGGATGCACTGTCTAGTGGCACTGACAATGGCCTGGAAGCATTCTAGAGTACAGGCACTTGAGTTTCTCTGTGAGGTTTATACACAGGTTGGTGCATTATCTTATCATTCAACAAGAATTTACTCAGTAGCTTATACTCTGATTGGGTGCTAGGGATACCACAGTGAACAAAACAGACACAATCCGTGTCTTCATGAAGGGCACATACCCAAGGAAGCCTGCTCTTAAACAAATCAGAGTTGATTCAGTAGTTAAGTTACCTCAGGGTGAGCAGTCAGTATTCTGATATTTCTAGATGAAGAGAGATCAGGGAGGGGCTGAGTGAGTACAGTTCTCAGGACAGGGGGTCTTTTGAAAGAGTAGCATGACTACTTTTTCAGTCAGATGTTCAGTAGGAACGAACTGAGGAATGGAAGTACTTGGCAAGGTGGGTATGCTGAAGGCCAGAGTAGCGCTCTCTTCTTGACCATTGCCCACTGCCAGGAGCCTTGGGTCCTAACTAGTGGCAAAATCAAAGATGGTCCATTTGACTGTAAATTCCTTTCTTTTTTGAAGAGCTGGATTTTGCTAGGTTTAGGTCTCCTAAGAACTACACACAAAAAAAGCAGAAAACCAGCTATGGGATATGTTAGACGCAAGTTAACACCAATCATACAGTAATGTTAAGCACAAATAAATGACAGGGGTCAATCTGGGGAGAAAATATAGGGCAGCAGTTAGGCGCATAGTTTCTACAGTCAGATGACCTTGGTTGGAACGCTAGTACCATTATCTCCTATTCCTAAATATCCATCCTTTGTTAGCTTCAATTACTCCATCTGCAAACTGTAGCCAAAATAATCCCTACAAACTTCGTAAGTTTGTTATAAGAATTAAATAAACCATGAAAGTTTTTATCATAACATCTGGAACATAATAGACTCTCCTAATATATGTTAACTATTGTTATTTCAGGTTCCATGAGGTCTCTTTGGCTGCAGAAATCACGGGAATAACTAAATAATCTACCACCAGGAGGTCTTTAGAAGGAATCATCAATTCCAAGAAACAAGATATGATATGGGAGCCCAGTAATAATATGGAACTGCCACTCAACCAATTTTGGTTGGAAGTATTTGGAATCCCTGCAGAAAAAGAATGCTTCCCAGGACTCAGTACTGGAGGAAACTCCCATTTCTTAAGTTTTGTACAAGTAAGTGTTGGCAAAGGTAATTCAGGATGGTCTGGAAAGATGGTCATGTGAAGCAGTCTCGGAAAATATTAAGATGTTGTAACAAGCTCTCTGGCCCAATAGATCATAAATCACTGGAAGACCAGAGGTCTTTCCACAAAGGCAAAAAGAAGTTCTCTTTTTTATCACCCTCTCGGTCCTCACCCAGAAAATACAGTTTGTTGACAATTTAGATATGCTAGAAGTTGTTCAAAAGAGGGGGGGATAGTTATTAAAAACACAGTGCTCCTCCTTTTTCTCATAAAACAGAAGAAGAGAAGTAGAGGGCAGCAAATGAATTCAATTTTCAATTCTTGGTAGAAAGTCCCAGAGGGCCTGTACCTCTGGCCCACTAGGGGACAGATCTGTATGACTGGAATCACTCACTACCAGACACCCGGAACGTGTTGCTTCCTTAGTTAGAAGGGGTATTCTTAGCCTTCCATAAACTAAACACTGAAGCCCTAAATCTGCTCTTTCAGTAGTTCTCTTCATCTTAATTGATGGCAGCTTATTTTTTCCTAATGCTTAGGCCAAAACCCATCCATATAACTTTTCTCTTTCTCTCATATCCTACATCTAATAGCAAATTACCTTCAAAACATATTCAGGATGCTGCCACTTCTCACCACCTCCATTGCTCCTTTGTCTAAGGCACCACTCTACCTCCTGTGGTTTCCTTCCTATCTCATCTTCCTGATTCTATACTTGCCCCCCCTTCAGTACACTGTCAAGGTATCCCAGAATAATCATGTTAAAACTTTGCTTAGATAATGTGGTAGGCAAAATAATGCCCCCTAAGGAGGTATACGTCCTACTTCCTGGAAACTATGAGTATGTAGTATTGCATGACTAGCGAGAATTAGGTTGCACATAGAACTAAGATTGCTAATCAGATAACCCTGAGATTGGAGAAATGATCAGGGATTATTCTGGTGGGTCCAATGTAATCACCAGGGTTCTCACAGATGAAAGGGGGAGGCAGAAGAGCCAGTGTCGGAGTGATGTGTTGTGAAAAAGACTCAACAGGCCATTATGGGCTTTGAAGATGGAGGAAGGGGCTATGAGCCAAGGAATGCGGGCAGCCTCTAAAAACCGAAAGGCAAGGGAATGCATTCTTTCCTAGAGCCTCCAGAAAGAACACAGCCTTGTTAATTCCTTGACATTAGCCATTGAGACCCATTTCAGTCTTCTGACCTTCAGATCTCAAGACCATAAATTTGTATTGTTTTAAGCCATCATATTTATAATAATTTGATATAGCAGCCATGTGAAACTAATATAAATAGATTACCTATTTTAGTTTAGCTATTAGTTTTCCAAATTTATATATATGTGGAAGAAATATAATACATACGTGCAAGAATTATATCTACTTCATATATAATATATATAACATATATTGGAAGAACCCTTCAGCGATGATATTCTTGTCAAGTATGGCACTACTGTACCGTAAGTTTAAAAGTAGCTAAAAAGACAAATGTTAGTAAGATTCAAAATTACATTTCTTAAAATTTATGGGGGAAAAAACGCTACTTTACTAATAATATTTCTTAACCGCATTAAAAATCACAGCCAGGGTGATATGTTCTATATAAAATAGTCACTTCTATTTCCCCTTCCTTCCCCTTAAATTGTACGATACGGCTCAGTTACAGCAGAAGCCACTCCTGGAGAGTGTTTATTGTCAGACATGTATTTCTAAGATATTAGGTTCAGTTTAAACTTCATAGTAAGGAAATTGATTTTTCCCAGGCCACTTTTGTATTTGACTCCAAATCCTCTAATTGGAGAAGGCAGGTAGGGGTGCTATTTTCATAGGTTGTTCAGGTCTTACCCTATACTAAAATTAAACTTTAATTTGAATGAGGTAAAACTGACAGTAGAACTAGAAAGTGCCCTAAAAATGTCAAGTACTGAGTAAATACAGCTTTTACTAGAGACACTCTAGGACCTGTGAAGGAGAGCTTTGAGTCTGACTTTAAGGAGATAAGAATCACTCTCTTGAGGTTCTTCTCACATTTCCAAACACACATAGAAAAAAAAATACATGAAGTTCCCTCATTTTGTTTATTTTAATTTCCATTTTCATCAAACTTGAGCATTTTCAAAACCCTTAAAACAGCACCCTTTTATGTGCCTATATATATACATAAAGAAATCAAATTAGAAACCCATAGTTCCTGGGTCACCTGCGTGACTCAGTCAGTTAAGTGTCTGACTCTTGCTCAGGTCATGATCTCCCATTTTGTGAGTTTGAGCCCCGCATCAGACTCTGTGCTGACAGCTCAGAGCCTGCAGCCTGCTTCAGATTCTGTGTCTCCTTCTCTCTCTACCCTACCCTGTTTGTACTCTGTCTCCCTCTCTCAAAAATAAACATAAAAATAAATAAATAAATAAATAAATAAATAAATAAATAAATAAATACCCATAGTTCTTAATTCCCTTCTAGATCTTACTGGTCATGATTAGAGGTGCTAAAGTTTTCATGAGAAACAAGTTTCCACAAGATTTCATCTCCAATCTTGTGGATTCGAGGCCTCAAATCTAGCTTCAACAGACATAACTCATAGGTGTCCCTGTTGCCAAACACTAAGTCTCTCCAGGTTCAAACTTCAATATCCTAGGCACATAAACTATGGCAATCCAAGTGAAACCCAAACTAAGAGAACTCATATAGACCAAGGGCTTGCCATAAACAAAAATAGTTTGTTTTAATGGTACAGTGATGTGCTACAATGTGTAAGATAATTCTTACCTCCAATCATGAATAAGGCAAAGAAAAATGTGTTTCATTTTACATTCTTTTACATGGGGCGCCTGGGTAGCTCAGTCGGTTAAGCGACCGACTCTGGCTCAGGTCATGATCTCACGGTTCGTGAGTTCGGGCCCCACATCAGGCTCTGTGCTGTCAGCTCGGAGCCTGGAGCCTGCTTCCGATTCTGTGTCTCCCTCTCTCTCTGCCTCTCCTCCACTCACACTCTGTCTCTCTGTCTCTCGAAAATAAATAAACATTAAAAATAAATAAATTTTAAAAATTTAAAAAAATATTCTTTTACATAAGACTGGTTTTGACCTTTTTGTTTGTTTACCATTTTTTAATTAGAAAAATGAAGAGGAGAAAAATATTCTATCCTCTATAGAATTAATGACAAACTATCTTGACTAATCTAATAAGAAACAATCAGCTTAACTATTTAAACTACTAGAGCAAAGAAGAAATGACATGAATGGGAAGGGAAGTTCAAAGAACTGTACACTGTTCTCTGTTCTTAGGCAAAAACAACCTAATAAAGCTATTAGAGACATACTCTTCATGAAGGATGGTACTTATTAATTATTAAGAGAGTCATAATCATGAAGACACCAACGGGGAGAAGCTAGTTAATTTACGGGGGGGAGGGATGAATTTGGTTTCTCTGAAGCCCCAGAGGATATTTGGTTTTCACTTTGTGAGGGCTACAGCTGCTCCTAAATTAACGGGGGAAAGGCTGTGGGCCTGCAGAGCAGTTCTCGATGGATGGAGCTGTTACCCAGATGAGTACAGCAGCAGGCACCCTGTGGGTTCTCAATAAATATTAATCCATGATGTCAATTCCTCTCACGGTGGTGGTGCTGAGAAACTGCTGAACAACAGTATAAAAAAGCATTTATTAGAGCTGAAAAACCGTATACCAGACCAATGTGTGCCTTTTGGCAATCATGAAAAGGCACAAAATACCATGAGAATTTTGAAATCTGATCCTCGCCCCCAGTAGCCAAAGCATAGCACTATAAAAGAAAATAAGCACTAATATCAGTATAGCAATCAAAATACACTGTACTTTGAATCAATAATACCCACTATAATTAGAATTCAATAAAAGGAAAGTCTGATTTAGACTCCAGGATTTTAACCCTGTAACTTCCAGAGTCAGAGACCTGGGGAACAAAGAAAGGAAATGGATTGGGCACTTTATCTGAGTAGGGCTTAGAGCTTCCCAGTGAAAGTCTACTGGAAAAAAATTGTATTTCCATGGAACAGAGGAGAGTGGGCCTACGAAGTGGTTCGGCAGGAAAGCTAGTGATATTTCACGCTCCAGCCTCTTCCTGCATCCTGCTGCAAACCTAAGCAGAGCACAAAACCTACTGAGTGTATGCCAGAAGCAAATAATCGGATCACGTGGGATATGCTGCGTCTCAATCTCGTCACTATATTCTAAGTAGACAGTGAAAATCTAGAGCTGATCCAGAGATGGGTAATCAGAGAAATAGAGTTCTGGAAAACCCACTGCATAAAAAATGATGGGAGACCTCGAGAAGTTGTAGAGAGAAACTGTCTTCAAATATGTGAAATCTGTCACAGGCAAGAAGGACTAACTTGTTCTGTATAGTTTCAGAGGGCAAGGGCAGATCCTGAGGACAGAGGCTGTGGCAGGCAAGATTTGTGTTTCTATCAGGAATGCCCTCAGAGAGAGAAGCTCCTCTTCTAGGGAGCATTCAAGCAACTCACAGAGGAACACTTGTCAGAAATTAAGAGGCAGTCTTGGACTAGATGGTATTCAAAGTCCTAACACTAAAATTCAATGATTAAGACCCAATTAACAAAATTTCTTGGTCCTCTAATAGGGTTTTCTTGATATAGCCCCTTAACGACATTATAAGAAAGTTCCAGGACTTACAAAGAAAGGTTTTATAATTATATTAAGGCACAAAATTTACCTTAATTATACTAAATTTACCTTAATTTACCAAAATTATAATATAATTATATTAAGGCACAAAAATTAACACTTTAAAAAGAATAATTAGTAAGTCATATGTATAAATTAGACAATCTGAAAATGGCGTAGGAGGTCATTTTGTGTTGATGAATGGATTTCAATGCTGGTAACTGTCCTATGATGGGCAAGTAAGCTGAAAGAACCATAGTCAAAATTACTGTCCAGAGACTGTTTAAGAGCACTCACGGAACACTTGGCCAGTTAGTGCTCCTAACCTTATTTTTCTTAGGGCTTAATTCAGGTTAACTGCATTTTTTATCATATGTCTATAAGAACTGAAGTATTTGTAATCTTTGTTAAATGTTTAATAGGTTGAGTTGTACTTGTAACCAAATATTCCTTTGTTAGTCTTATGAAAATCAATTTTGGATTAAAAACAAATTTGACTTTGAAAATTACTTTTCTTGGTACACAATAAAGCAAGAGGTTGAAAATCTGATTCCCCTTCACTGATAGCAAAATCATTTTCTGGATGACTTTCAATGGCATGATGTGGTCTGATGTTTTTGCAAGAACCACCCAAATGTCACCCACCATTACCAACACCAGAATGTGGGACAGAGAATACACGCCCATTAATTCTTACTAATTTTGGGACACGTTATTAGTTTTAGTTTGACAGTTAACATTCACCAAGAGAGCTTCTGGTAAAAAAGAGAAAACAGAAAGGAATGTTACCTGATTCTTATAAGGAGTTGTTTACCAACTAAATACATCCAACTTTAATAGAACTCTCACAGGCCAAAATGTCAACCAAAAGTCATAGAGCCAAAAATATAGCAAATTGTGGAATTGTAGACTGTGTTTCACGTGGATGAAAACTAAATGTGTCACCTAACTGAAATGCTCATTATATTTCCGCTGAAATTACTGAAACCTTATACTTTTTTCTAATCCATAATGCCAGCCTCTCAAACCACCATCCATTTACTTAGGTCACAGGAAAGCAGAAGGATCGAAATGAGTCACCCTCACTTGAAAGCCCAAAAATCTAACTTTTTTAACAAATATATATTTAGTTCCTACTATGTGCCAGGCTCATGAATTACCTATCTTTGTATCCTTACCACCTTGAATTGTATCAAGCACACATTAGGGTCACAATATTTTTTTCAATATTGAATGATAAATAAATTAACTATAGAGTACAAAATACTGTTTTTGTTTAAAAGGATATCAATAACATTCTGGTCAAGTGTCATCTAAATAAAGTGTAGAAAGTGGCATAGCTGTTGACATTACCTAGAGTTTATTTACTGAACTGACGATAACAATGCGGAAGCATATTAAAAAGAGAATCTTACCATTGCATCAGTTCATGTGATAAACTTACTTACACTAAGTGGGGGAAAAAGAATAAATTAAGTAGTTCCTTAAGAAAGACATTTTTACGTCAATTACAAATAGCAGCCAGCCACATTACATTTGACTATATCGAAGTATCAACAAATTTTGCCTAATTCAGAACTTCTATAGCTTTATGAGTTCCACGACCACTAATCACCATTGGCTACTAATCACAAGCCTGCTCTAAGTTCTGATTTCGTTTTGCCAGCATATATGCAGCGATGGTATCTTTCTTGCACGCATGTGATCCCTTATCCGTATGGGACTCTGGAAGACCATTTCATGTTAATGTTCTGAGCCATCTGCCACAGAAGATCACAGATTATGCTGTGATGCTCCTATAGGAAGCTCTGATGCCAAAAGACTTTGACTAAACACTGAGGCTGACATAATAGTCCAGTAACTATATATGGTAATGGTCTGATGCACCCCTCTAAAAAGAATGGGGACCACAAAGAAGACAGGCAGTAGTGTGCTGGTATTCCATCAATATTCCCCTCGGCCTTAGGGCTCTTTGGACATGCCTGATAGACAAATTAAATTCCTGATAGACAGGATAGCAAAGACAAACTCTTTTACCATAAGTGCTCATCCTGATGAATTGCTAATAGCTTCCTGAGGGACAGAAAGAATGGATAACTGACCCTGGTCTAGGCAAACAAAGGTAATGAAGGACTGAACTAGGGGAACAGGAGTGTAAGTATAAGGGAGAGAGATTAGAGCAGGATAATCAAGGGGACTGTGACAAGTTTAATTTGATAATAAAAAAGAAAACTTGGAGAGGCAAATACAATGGTATCATCTTCTGTCGCACCAAATTTTCTACTCCTTTTTGCCACGCTCTCCACCTTGGGAAACTGGCCTGTAGCCTGCAGTAGATTCCCTTTCCTCTCCAGCTGGTTTCAGCCTGCAACAGCTTGGGAAGGCCATCAGAAGGAAAAGAGAGATAGATCAAAGTACTTATTCCCATAGCTGTACCGCTGTGAGGCTGCCTCAGGCTGGCTACATCCCTCCGTCAGAGGTCACAGCACCTCCCAGGACAGCTCTCTCAATCCTTTTCTCTTCTTCTGGAGTCCAGCAACCACTCCCTTTGCACAACCTTTGTGCCAGGGATAGTAACAACCCTACTGTTCCTAGCACTGGACACTACACTCTCCCTTATGGGGTCCCTAAACCTAACTGCACTTTTGTAAATGATGCTTTTTAGCAAACCCCTCAAATCATCCCACATGAGTGTATAATTTGCTTCCTGCTTAGATTAATGCACCAAATATGATTCTGAGATTTTGATCTTGGGTGGTTGTGAGGGCAGATGATATTATGAGCTGAGATGTGGAAAGAAAAACCACATCTTGAAGTTGCTATATAACAACTGGGGATCATCCACAGACAGAGGTTGGCAGCAGCTGTAAAAGCAGACGTGGCATAAAGATGGAGATAAAAATTAATTTTGAGAAATTTGTAAGTCCTGATCATTGCTGTAAGCTCTAGCTTAAAATAGAGAATTCATTTAATTTAGGAGATGGAGTCAGCAAACTCTCTCTAAAATTATGGAACATTAGAGCTTAAAGGATGTTAATTGTCTTCTAGCTGAGCTCTCCTTTTCTGGGTGTTCTTTTTTTTTAATGTTTATTTATTTATTTTGAGCAAGAGTGTGGGTGGGGGAGAGACAGAGAGAGGGAGAGAGAGAGAGAATCCCAAGCAGGCTTCATGCTGCCAGCGCAGAACCAGACACGGGGCTCGAACTCATGAACCATGAGATCATGACCTGAGCTGAAGTTGGATGATTAACCAACTGAGCTACCCAGGTGCCCCATGGGTATTCTAACTGAAGTCCACAATTAGCCATTGAAGGGCACACTGTTGGCTAATGGTGGTGCCAGCATTACACAGCCTCTGGGTTCTCCCACCCGTGTGTGCTCTTTCCACAAAATGCAGCCTTTAACTTTATTTCGCTGCTTCCCACTAGTCATCAGGTACGGAGTACTTAGTCTCAGCCCAGTCTTGTGCTAATTGATGGGAGGAATAATGCAGAAATAAAACAGAGTTCCAGCAGCTTACAGTCTTAACTGACTAAATTACAAATGTTTAAAAATGAGAGTGCGAGAGAGAAATGGCTGGCCATGCTACAAGAAAAGAGGACATTTTGTAGGACAGAGGCACCTTCATCCGGCATTAGCACTTTGAGATTTTAGCGGATTCACGTGCATTGTTGGTGTGAGAGAGGAAGCAGTAACGGTTGGCTTCATTATTGTCCCACCATTCGAGGATTGTCTAATTTATTCTGTTTAAGCACATGAGTTTTAATTGTAGAATAACATAAGCATAAGGATCTATAAGTCTATTGGTTTTTATCTATAGAAACCCTCCTTCTAAATGACAACTTAAATCCAAACATATTTTGGGAAATGAGAGAGCAGGAAAGATATTATTAACGCATGTGTGAATTTATCTATGTATTGTCATTTAGCTCTAAACATAAAGTCAGTAGGAACAATGATGGTCTGAAAGTCTACACACCTTAACATTGCTCCTTAGAAATCACATATATTTTCTGCCCCCTATTTATTTTATGATTGGTGTATATAATTCTAAACTATGCTGAGAAACCTCTTAGTAGGAATTGTAACTGGATTGCTATCATTATTCTATTTTCACATGCTCATAACTTTCTCAGCAGCATTTATCAATGCTGAGAAATGACCTGCTTGGGCTCTTATAAGGGGGGAAATTCCTTTAAGTCTGAAGAGCTGTTATCAATTTGGGAGTTACTGCTGGAAAAAAAAGGTGATGCCTACATACGCAGTTGAAATGATCTATATCTAAAAGCTGAAACTATTTTGTAAATTACAACTTACAATTGCTTCGCAGATTTTCTAGTTTTCCACCTGCTATGCCTATATAATTTCAGACTTTGGCAAGTGGAAGAGATAAAAAGGTGATAATTCCTGAAGTGTGAGCAAAAAAAGAGAGAGAGAGAGAGAGAAAGAGAGAGAGGGAGGGAGGGAGAGAGAAAGAGGGGCCTAAAGGATTATAATTAAGAAGGAAAAACCTCAATAGAGAAGAAGCAATTGTCCTCAAAGACATTACCCAATCCAAGGCATCTATCTGGTCTACACAACACTCATACCATCGAAGAGGTGGACTAAGTAAACACATTTCCCCAAGTGTGAACTGCTGTTACAAGCTCAAATATCTTCAGGGACAGGCAGTTAATCTGAAATTACAAAGCGGCCAAGTCTTAGGCCAGAGAGAGTTATGAGGACCATAACCACCTGCATAGTATAGGCTCTCCCCAAGGCCTCATGTGTGTGCATGTGCGTCTGTGTCTACAAACTACGGGCTAAACAAAGAATGGCTGTAGGTTGCATTATGCATGTTGACCACTGTTTTCCAATGTCCATCTTAGACACATTAAGTTGAATGCTTCTTTCTATGTTTCACTTTGTGAAGATTTTTCATTCCTTGGGCCAGCTAGTTTGGGACATTTCATGATTGCTATGGTCTCAGTGTTGTGACCCCTTAAATTTATGTTAGATCTTAACCCCTGCAAAAAGATGATATTAGGAGGTGGGGCCTTAGGGAGGTGCTTAGGACATAAGGGTGGAGCCTTTATGAGATTGATGTTTTTATAAAAGAGGTCCCACAGAGAGCCCTAGCCCTTCCTCCATGTTTGAACATAGTGAAAACGTGCTGGCTATGAGCCAGGAGGAAGGTCTTCACTCAACCAAGCTGGCACCTGACCTGGGCTTCCCAGCCTCCAGAAATATGAGAAATAAATTGCTGTGGTTTATATGTCACCCAGTCTATGATATTTTGTTATAGCAGCCCAAACAGATGAAAACAGTTACCAATCCTTCCCTTAATTTTCAATTTTGTAAGAAAAATCAATTTTTATAAAAAAAAGTCTAACAGTTTCCTGAGTGAAAGGGAATATGATGATTCATTTCCTAGGAATTGAAAGAAAGGAATTTCAGTAACTGCATCTCTTGTCTTCTAAAGTCTTTCCACTCCTTCTATACAGAACACAAGGGGAGAGATTTCATGAGACTCCAGCTGCTTAGAGCAGCTCATTGATAAAAATCAGGTATAATCAAGATTACCCAAGAAATACTGACATCTTAAACACTGAGAATTGAACTGCAAAGCAAAGGATTATCTTAGTTTCACTCTGCAGGTAAAAAAACAAAATGCCATTAACTAAATGTTGGTCTTATCTTGTAGTCTCTCCATGAACCACGGTTTTGATTTTATGTTCATCCAAGCATATTAAGGGGAGACAGGATGTCTGCACAACTCAGCTCAATTATCTGCTTTTTTCTGTACTACGGCATTTGTCATTATGGGAGAGAAAATTTGGCTCAGATGACACTCCTATTTTATACCAATACTGGTGTTAACAACACCGTGTAAGTTTATTCCCATAGCCCATAATTCAAATACTAAATGACTACATGTACAGCTCATGAGCCAGAAATTCTACATAAAAAATGTTGCTAATATGAAGAGTTTTTGCCTATGTACTTTCAAACTATGCATTTAAGAGGGTTTTTTCTTACTCATGCATTTTTAGATACTAGAATGCATCCCGCTTTTCCCCCTTAGTACAATAAGAATTATGATAGAATTTATGACAGAATTATGTGAGCAAATTCCTTGGAAGGCTTTTCAGAGCCACACTACAATTAGGTTAAAAATACATAATATGCACATGGACAAAGGCTGGAAATCAATTTTTAAATGCATAAAATTGTAAAAGTTGAATTACAGGTGACTTTTTCATTTTTAAACATTGTATTATTGTGAAAATTCAATGAAAGCTATTTAAAGCTCAGGTACTTACCGTGGTTGGAAAGTAACGACTAGTTTTGAATTTTTTCAGAGCCATAGAAGAGGTGTAGGTGCCCAAGAAGAGGATGAAAGACATGAGAGTGATGTCAGGAACAAAATCACAGTTGTTCCCCACGAGCTTTCCTCCATATTTCAAACACTTCTTCGTGGACAAAAATGCCCAGTCAAAGGTAGCATTATGGTACTGAAAAAGAAAAACATGAAGATTTTTCTAGAGAACACCAACGCATCAAAAGCAGCATTTGATACTTGATGGGCTGTGTAGGGATTAGGCTGAAAGTCTCTGTAGAACAGCTGGAGGGTAACCACTGGAGGGTGAAACTTGACGAAGTGTTAATGGAATAACCAGTACTGGGGGCCAGGAGGCTAGCAATTACTGAAAACACAATGAAAATGATGCCATCTGTTACCTAGTTTGAGCTACAGCCCTACCTACAATCATCCATTTGTTTCACAAAAACAAACCACAAAGTCCTTCTTTCCTGTCAACTTCCTGAGAGTAAACTGAGACACATTAATATCCTAAGTCTCAAAATGTGAGACTCTGAAACACCTTTGTTGTTTAAAAGGCACTTACTTTTGCAGTACACAGCTTCTTTGGATTCAAGCTGCTGGTCCTAGGGTTAATGCTCCTAAAAGTTATATTAGGTTAACCATGCATCTACCCAGCACTTTCCCAAAGGAGATATTTCTTTTCTAAATAGTAGAGACTGGTGATTTAAGAAATTAGACTATAAAAATAAACCAGGGGGAGGGCTAGAGGGGAAAGGAAAAAAAGACACAGAGAGGGAGGGAGATAAAACATAAGAGACTCTCAAAGACTAAGAACAATCTGAGGGTGAGTGAGGTGAGGGAGGTGAGGGAGGGGGGAGAGGGGGTGATGGACATTAAAGAGGGCACGTGTTGGGATGAACACTGGGTGTTATATGTAAACCAATTTGAAAATAAACTATTATAATAAAAAAAATAAAAAAAAATAACGATGGTCCCTGCTTTTTTAACTGCATATTCTAATAAAATATAGTCCTTTTATCTTGTGGACTCCAGGTGAGCATCATATACATCCACTACTAGAAGGTACTAGAATGGTCTTCGGAGTCCTGTGTGGGGTATCTATCCCTATGGTACATGACCTCAAGCTCATGGGTCAATTTTCAAATTTTCTTCTATCTCATGAATCACTGTCATGTTGTCAGTACTTCTTGAAAGCAGCTAACTCCTGTTCCTAATTTCCATTTCTAATATGCAGGAGAATCCTTTTGCCAGCACAGTGGATAAGGCCAGGGTACTCATCCCCAGCTGCTCGCAGTCTTAGCTGCTTCTCTAGAGAACTGCCTTCAGTCACATTAGAACTACCTCACCTAAAATGTAATGCCCTCTTCAGCCAGTTACTGACCAACACTCATGGGGTGCTACTGACTAAAATTCCCCTAAATATGCTGAAAATCATAGGTGATGGTGTTTGGGAGGTGATTAGGCCATGAGAATGAGCCCTCATGAATGAGATTCATGCTTTTATAAAACAGACCCCAGGGAGTTCCCTGGTCTCATCTGCCATATGAAGACACCATGAGAAGAAGGCTGTCTATGAACCAGGAAGTGGGTGGGTCCTCATTAGACACTGAATCTGCCAGCACTGTGATCTTGAACTTTCTCTTAGGTCTAGGGCTAATGAGTATGTCATACGCTAACAGAAGGTTTATTTGAGAATATCTTGCAAATAAATATGGAAAGATAAATTTCTCCTGTCCTTTGAAAGCAATTCTACCTCATACCAAATTCATCACCAATATTCTTTACTAGTCAATGAATTCTCTTGATGTAAGTAATCTAGTCATAAAAGATCACACATGTAAAAGAAGAATCTTGGACCAGAAATTGTTCACATTTTTATGGAGCTCAAAAGGTAAAGTGCTTACATAAGTCAATAAAAAAATAAACTCTAAGTCTTTCCCTGAAATATTTCTTTCTATATTAGCTTCAACTTATAAACAGCTGAATCACATAATTATTCTGTTATCAAACTCCGCTTCTGAGAGGTGATTAATCATGTCTCATCTTGTTTTTCAGATTTCTGCATATGGATGTTTTTAGGAGAACACATTTAAAGTTTAGGTAACAGATTTATTTGTTTTAAGAACAGCAAAAATTTACCATTGTAAATTTGCCTATGTAAATTACCATAAACTCACTTCAACCTTTTAATATGAGCAGAATCCTTTTTTATAACCCAAAGAAGTAAGCTGCCTTAAGACAATCAATCCCAACAGGCAGTTTTTATTGATTTTCTTACAAAGATTCAGGTTGAGGTGAAAAAATAAACAGATATTCATAAAATGATAGATATGTTTTCTCATGTATATCGACTTAAAATGCCAATATCACTATTTTGTTGGCCTCAAATGATTCTCTGTATTATCGTACAGAAAGTTTAGCTTCCCAAACATCTAAGGACTTTAGTATAAAAAGTATAGGCAGCATGTACAGATATCTCAGTATATACATACTTTTCCCACTTCCATAAAACTTGAACTCTAGCTAATAAATAATTCTATTTAAACATCACTGGGGAGGCATCTACATTATCTGTGTTACTTCAGTGTTATTCTATATAAGCTAGTATCATTGAAGGTTAATTCCACCTTTTAGGTGGATTTTAGGCAAGATTCAGATCACAAACAAACTAGACATTAAGACAAAGTATTACTCATCTATTAGTGATGTATATATGTAAATATGCAAACTAGAATATGAACTGATAATTTAATCATTGGACACAATTTGTATTATTTTTACTCCAATATATCTCATTTTGTTATCTATGAACGCATAACATTTTGGTAAAAATGATATTTTTTACTTCAGAGATACACTCTGCTTTGCTTATGTAAAGGGAACAGAAAAAAAGAAAACTGTACAGATTTTAGTTACTACTTGCTATAATCCAAAAGTTTTCATATTTTAATTATCAGTGAAATATATTTTCATGTGGAACTCCAATATTTAAAATTGCAATAAAACTGAGCTATTCAGCCCTATGTAGTTAGGAGGGATTGAGCTTGTCTTTCTCAATACCCCTGGCCCACCTCAAGGCAGACCCCGAGTCCCCTCTTGGGGATCCTAGCTTGGTCTGAGGGGAACATTACTTTAAAAATTATGCTCATTAAAAGTTACCGATCTATATCTATCATTTATGATTATAATTTATCTGAAATTACCATGAATGGTTTAATCTGAACAAACTATATCCCACAGGCCAAACTCAGCCTGGCTCGTGTTTTTATAAATAAAGTTTTATTGAAACACAATAATGCTCATTTCTTTACATAATGTGTATTACTACGTTTGTGTCAAAACTGCAATGTTGAGTAATTTCAACAAAGACCAGTTATCTGGCCCATAAATCCTAAAAAATATATTATCTGATCTTTTACAGAAAAAGTGTCTGTCCTGGCTTAATTTCTTGTCTAAGACTCCTATATTACTTTGTACTATCCTTATAAATAAAACTTTCATGTTTCATCATATTGGTACATTAAACATCTTTATTTGACAACCTTTTATATTTATATTATTATTTCATAGGTAGTGTTTTTGATGCTGGTTGATTCATTGTAAAAAAAATTTTTCAGACTCCACCCCAAAATTGCTAGAACCAATACATGAATTCAACAAAGTTGCAGGAAATACAATTAATGTGTAGAAAGTTGCAGGACATACAATCAATGTGCAGAAATCAGTTGCATTTCTATACACTAAAAATGAAGCAGCAGAAAAAGAAATTAAGGAGTGGATCCCATTCACAAATGTACCAAAAACAATAAGATACCTAAGAATAAACCTAACTAAGCAGGTAAAATATCTATAGTCTGAAAACAATAGAACACTTATGAAAGAAATCAAAGAGGACACAAAGCAATAGAAAAGCATTCCATACTTATGGATTGGAAGAACACTGTTAAAATGCCTATACTATCCAAAGCAATCTGCACATTTAATGCAATCTCTATCAAAAATACCACCAACATTCTTAACAGAATTAGAACAAACAATGCTAAAATTTGTATGGAACCAACAAAAGACCCCAAATAGCCAAAGCAATCTTGAAAAAGAAAAATAAAACTGGAAGCATCCCAATTCCAGACTTCAAGCCATATTACAAAGCTATAGTCATCAAGACAGTATGGTACTGGCACAAAAACAGACACATAGATCAATGCAACAGAACAGAACAGAAAACCTAGAAATGGACCCATAAGTATATGGTCAACTAATCTTTGACAAAGCAGGAAAGAATATCCAATGGAAAAAGGCAGTCTCTTCAACAAATGATGTTGGGAAAACTGGACAGTGACATGCAGAAAAACGAAACTTGACCACTTTCTTAGACCATAGACAAAAATAAAATGGATGAAAGATCTAAATGTAAGACAAGAAACCATCAAAGTCCTAGAGGAGAACGAAGGCAGCAACCTCTTTGATTTTGGCCAGAACGACTTCTTACTAGACATTTTGCCAAAGGCAAAGGAAACAAAAGCAAACATGTAGTATTGAGACTTCATCAAGACAAAAAGCTTCTGCACAGTGAAGGAAACAACAAAACTAAAAGGCAGCCTACATAATGGGAGAAGATTATTTGCAAATCACATATCTGATAAAGGGTTAGTATACAAAATCTATAAAGAACTCACCAAACTCAACACCCAAAAAACAAAAAAACCCAGTTAAGAAGTGGGCAAAAGACATAAATAGTCAGTCAGAGAAAGACAGATATCACATGGTTTCACTCATATATGGAATTTAAGAAACTTAACAGATGACCACAGAGGAAGGAAAGAAAAAATAAGATAAAAACAAGAGGGAGGCAAACCATAAGAGACTCTTAAATACAGAAAACAAACTGAGGGTTGATGGGGGTAGGGAGGTGGTGAAAATGGATGATGGGCGTTAAGGAGGGCATTTGTTGGGATGAGCACTGGGTGTTATATGTAGGTGATTAACCACTGAATTCTACTCCTGAAGCCAAGACTACACTGTATGTTAACTAACTTGAGAATTAAAAAAATAAAATAAAATAAATAAGGCCTAAAAAGACATCCAGATGGCTAACAGACACATGAAAAGATGTTCAACATCACTCATCACCAGGGAAATATAAATCAAAACTATGATGAGATATCACCACATACCTGTCAGAATAGCTAAAACTAACAACAAAAGAAACAACGGGTGCTGGTGAGGATGCAGAGAAAGGGGAACCCTCTTGCACTGTTGGTGGGAATGCAAATTGGTGCAGCCACTCTGGAGAACAGTATGGAGGTTCCCTAGGAAACTAAAAGTAGAACTAGCCTATGATTCAGGAATTGTACTATTAGGTATTTACCCAAAGAATATAAAAATACAGATTCGGAGGGGTACATGCACCCCAATGTTTATAGCAACATTTTCAACAACAGTCAAAATATGGAGAGAGCCCAAACATCCATCAACTGATGAATGGATTAAGAAGATGTGGTACATATATACCATGGAATATTACTCAGCCATCAAAAGAATGAAATCTTGCCATTTACAATAACATGGATGGAGCTAGATTATATTATGTTAACCAAAATAAGTCAGTTAGAGAAAGACAAATACCCTATGATTTCACTCACATATGGAATTTAAGGAACAAACCAGATGAACGTATGGGAAGGAGGGAAGAGAAGACAGGGAAACAAACCACAAGAGACTCTTAATGATAGAAAACGAACTATTCTTGAAGGCAGGTGGGTGTGAGATGGGCTAGATGGGTGATGATGGTTACTAAGGAGGGCATTTGTTGTGATGAGCACTGAGTGTTGTATATAAGTGCTTAATCACTGAATTCTACTCCTGAAGTCAATATTGCACTGTTATGTTAACCAAAATTTAAATTTAAAAAAATGGCAATAAACCCCAGTTTTGGTTTTGATTATTTGTAATTTTCAAATTGCGGTAAGTCATAGAAAAAGCACGAAGAGGTAAATGATTCTTCCCCAGGTTCATGCAACTCCGAAGAATTTACTTGAAGGAAATAGTGAACATATATCAAAGCAGCAGGCTGGGAAAATATCCTCATGGTCTTCAATCTCAGCTCTACCACTATGGAATTGGAAAACAGAAAAAAGAAGTAACTACTTTCCTGTGCAAATGCCGATAGAACTTTTCACTTAAATAGCTGAAAAAAGAGTACCCTAAAGGTCACTGTGATCATAGCTTTGGAAAATGCTGTAATGTAAATAGTACTCTTCACATGCAAACCACTCTGATTATTGCTTAGTAAGTAATGGTAGAAAACGTACAACAAAATAACACTGGCTCCTAAAAGAGGGCAACACTGTGTTGGACACATCCAGCATAGATGTTAAGTGACCTGAAGAGGAAGGAAATCCCTGAGTCCCCTGAAATATAATGTAAAACATTGTTTGCATGTATATTTATCTGGGTAAAGCAACCACAGATTTCATTAGAACCTCAGAGGAAACAGTGAAGCAGACATTTCAGAAGTACTGCTCTGGTTCTTTTATAAGTGAGATTATTCCATCTTCATAGTACATCATGCTCTATGTATGTCAACTGCACTCGAATTTTCATTTACTCTAAGAGCAAATTCATGATGATTTGTTAACTAATCAGCAAATGTTCTCCAATTCAAATAAAGATTCATTGTTTTGTAACTACTTCTTAGTAAACTAAATCCCTGTTTGAATCCTCATAGGCATTTTAAATTTAACATGTTCAGGGAACTTGGGTGGCTCAGTCAGTTAAGCTTCCAACTTCGGCTCAAGTCATGATCTCATGGTTCTTGGGTTTGAGCCCCACATCAGGTTCTATGCTGACAGCTCAGAGCCTGGAGCCTGCTTCAGATTCTGTGTCTCCCTCTCTCTCTCTCTCTGCCCTTCCCCTGCTTACATTCTGTCTCTGTCTCTCAAAAATGAATAAATGTAAAAAAAAATAAAAAATAAAATAAAATAAAACAAATTTAACATGTTCAAAACTCCTCATCCCTCCCTAAATCCTGCTTCCCCTAGGATCTTGCCTATCTCTGTTAATAGCAAATTCATCCTTCTAGATTCTAAAAACAGAGAACCTTGAAGTCATTGTTAATTCCCCTCTTTCTCACAGGTCACATTATGGCAAAAATGATCTCAAAATACATCCAAAATTAGGGGGGCCTGGCTTGCTCAGTCAGTAGAGCATGCAGCTCTTGATCTCAGGGTTGTAAGTTCGAGTCCCATGATGGGGCAGACATCACTTAAAAATAAATATTGAATACTGGAGGGAGTATTCAAAGGAGAGGACTGAGTTGAGAAATAAGGGAGAATGGAAAAATTGAAATGGCAATTCCAGAATATTTTTCCAAGAAAAACAGTAGCAAACGGATAGGCTAGAGCATGTGAGCGCTATAAGATCAAGGCACGTTCTTCAGGGTTGATGAAGACTTCTGAGGTGTTTGTGGTAGATGAGAAAGAACCAAGCTATAGGGATGGAAGGAAGGAGAAAAAATCAAGAATAGAGAAAAGAAGGTGAAAGATTAAGTGAAAGAGAGACTAACTAGGATTTCGGTAACTCTTTGTACCAAGGACGGCTAAAGGCTAGATATAACAGAAGTATATCTAAAAAACAAGAAAGAACAGACCAAGACAGAGGCAGAGTTCAATTTATAATATACTTGGCTCCCAAAGAAATTTTAGCTAACCTAAATCATTCATTAGGATCCAACTATTTGACATATTCAAGGAAGGTATCTACCACTTTATCTATCCTTGTTACCTGGAGAACAAAATTAAAGTAAAATAAACTTCCGATTTAAAGTTGCCAGATAAACTATAGGATGCCCAGTTATACAGATAAACAATTAATAATATTTTTAGTGTAAGTATGACCTATGCAATATGTAGGACATATTTATACTAAAAAAATTGTTCATTATTTACCTGAAATTCAAATGTAACTGGGACTCTTTGGTCTTTGTTTTGTTTTGTTTTCTAACTTTGGTGATGCTATTTCAATTAGCTATAAGCTATTTTGAGCAACAGCAGCAAGTGGAAAATAGAAAAATGTGGCCAAAAGAAAACAGAAAATGCTTTGGGTCCTGGTTACATAAAGGAACTAAGATAGTGTTAAGGGAGCAGCAGTAAAGAAAAATAAAACAGAAACAATTTTTAAAAGGTTCCTTGGAGAAATAAAATATGTTCACTAAAACATTAACTAATAATGCAAGGCAGTACAAGAAAGTGTCTAAAGGAACAGTATAGAGATTAGGAAGTAGATCAGAAAAAGAACTAATCGGTTTTATTGAGCACAGAGAACGAAATTTAAACTAAGCCTTGAAAGAAAGACTGGTCCTCGTAGAACTTTCATTCTCCAAAGGATAGAGAGAAGAGTAAGAGTGGCAGGACAAATCTAAAAAAGAATGACAAAAAGAGTAACAAAAGCCAATGGAAAAGAGAATGAAAGGGACAAGCTCTGGATGTGTATTTTTTTCTGCATGAGGTAAAGTGTTAGAGGTAAAGCATTAGACAGGGATATACCATTAGCAAAGATGCTGATTTGGGGACATACAATGCTTCATTCACTTATTTAGCAAGTACTTTATTCAAAATTTATTGGATGCCTACCCTGTGGAGAAACTAACAGTAAGTGGACCAGGTGAGCCAAAGAAGACTTATTGTGCAAATGGGTAGTAAAAAAAAGGTGTAAGAGAAATGGCACCAAGTTGCTGAGGATCTTAACTGAGGTTAATCTCGTGAAAAGGGATATCGATCTATTTTTCTGGATCTCATTTTCTAGACAATTATCCCATTTTCATTGAATGGACTTGTTTGTAAATTTTAAAAGTATAAGGTATGCCAAAGGATGAATTTTAAAATTTAAAATGCTATAGCATCCTCTCCAAAGACAAAACAGGGGGATCTATATGTGAGAGAGGATGAACAAAATGTAGACAATCACTGAAGCTAGGTGATGTGCATACGGAGGTTCACTGTGCTAGTCTCTGTATTTTACTGCAGGTTATACATGTTCTGTAATATTTTTAAAAGTAGGAACAGGGGCATCTGGGTGGCTCAGTCAGTTAAGCATCTGACTTCGGCTCAGGTCATGATCTCATGGTTCGTGGATTCAAGTCCCGTGTCAGGCTCTGCACTGACAGCTCGGAGGCTGAAGCCTGCTTCAGATTGTGTACCCCCCTCCCTCTCTCTGCCCCTCTTCTGCTTGTGCTCTCTCTCTCACTTCCTCCCTCCAAAATAAATAAATAAACATTTAAAATAGAAAATAAAAATAAAGTAGGAACATGTGTTATTCAAGGGCACTTAAGGACAGAATGGTTTTTGCACTAGACTTTCTCAGTGAGAGAAAAATCACAAAGATGCTATGCACAAGAAGATTAATAGGACATTCTATTTCCCATGAAAATGAATGGTAACTCCTAAAATCACCCTGAAGGTACATCAAATCAAAGCACTTTTGCTTCCATGTCTGACTGCCAAGTAGAATTTATGAGGCAATAGTAATAGTTTTTAGTTCCTTGATTAACAGCATCTCCATGCAGACATGATATGCTTCACTGGGTAACACAATAAGCAAAAAAATAAAATAATAAAATAAATAAAAATGAAAGATTCTATATTGCTCTCCTTAGTATCAAGCAGTTAAGTATATACCTTTTGAAATAAATATAAATCAAGGTAATGCTACAAACAGAAGTCTGAAGGTTAAGTAGTTAATGGACTCATTTAGGGTTTTTTCCCTGCAGTGGGTAGGCAAATTTACAGTAATCTGAAACTTATTTATGACCTGCAGGATACATTTGAGCTGCAGTTGTCTAGAGTTGTATGTGTTACTGGAAATATCAAAACGAATTGGTTTTCTACTTGTGATTAATATATAGAAGGTAGAATGAAACTGTACCACTTTCTTACACCGTATACAAAAATAAATTCAAAATGAATTAAAGACCTAAATGTGAGACAGGAAACGATCAAAATCTTAGAAGAGAACACAAGTAATAAGAAATTCCTTTGACATCAGCTGTAGCAACTTCTTTCTAGATATGTCTCCTGAGGCAAGGGAAACAAAAGCAAAACCAAACTATTGGGACTTTATCAAAATAAAAAGCCTCTGCACAGAGAAGGAAACAATCAACAAAAGTAAAAGGCAACCTATGAAATGGGAGAAGATATTTGCAAATGATATATCTGATAAAGGGTATAATGATCTAGTTAAAATGTGGGAAGATATGAATAGACACTTTTCCAAAGATAAACCGATGGCCAATAGACAGATGAACAGATGCTCAACATCACTCATCATCAGGGAAATACAGATCAAAACTACAATGAGATAACACCTCATACCTGTCAGAATGACTAAAATCAACAGACGAAACAACAAATGTTGGCGAGGATGTGGAGAAACAGGAACCTCTTGCACTGTGGGTGGCAATGCAAACTGGTGCAGCCACTCTGGAAAACAGTATGAAGGTTCCTCAAAAAGTTAAAAATAAAACTACCCTATGATTCAGCAATTTCACTGTTAGGAATTTACCCAAAGAATACAAAAATACTAATTCAAAAAGATACATGCACCTTGATAGTTATAGCAGCATTATCTACAATAGCCAAATTATGGAAATAGCTCAAGTGTCCATTGACTGATGAGTGGATAGAGAAGTAGTGTATGTATATACAATGGAGTGTTAATGAGATAAAAAAGAACAAAATCTTGCTATCTGGAAACAAAATCTTGCTATTTGGGACAATTATGCTTTCTGGGAACAAATCTTGTTATTTGGGACAATTACGCTAAGCAAAATAAGTCAGTCAGAGCAAGAGAAATACCATATGATTTCACTCATATGTATAATTTAAGAAACCAAACAAACAAGCAAAGGAGGAAAAAAGAGGGAAAGGGTAACCAAGAAACAGAGTCTTGACTATAGAGAACAAGCTGATGGTCACCAGAGGGTAGGCGGGTGGGGGGATGGGTTAAACAGATGATAAAGATTAAAAAGTGCACTTTGATGAGCTCCAGGTGTTGTATGGAAGTGTTGAATCACTATATTGTACACCTGAAACTAGTATTACACTGCATGTTAACTAACTGGAATTTAGATAAAAACTTGAAAAAAAGAAACAGTCACTTCCACCCTGTCCAACCAAGCTGGATAAGGTATAAAATCATAGTTTTAAAAATCCACCAGAGAGATGAGGATATAAATAAACTTGAATAAATTCTAAAAAGTTACAAGACATTCATGGAAGAGAGAAAAAAATGCATGGCTGCCTCATGCCTGCCAGAGTGGCCCATGAAAGATAAATTTACTGTAGATGGAGGTATGGAGAAATCAGCCGAATCTGGAATGAGTTTTAACTGTGGCTACATGTAGCCTGGGGTGACAGACCAGAATTCCAAGGAGCCCTAGGTGTTAGACTGAGCCTGCATCCATCCAACCAAACTTTCTCAATGTCTTTGCCAAGTGCGCAGGCTGTACTTTATGTATACTTTGCATAGATACACGCACACATAAACACATGCAATTTGTATATATGTGAGATCAGAAAAGGTACATAGAAGAGCTGAGAGAAATCCCCCCACTTAGACAGAGTCCCTATCAAATGTAAGAAAGGCACTTTCCTAAGATGGGAAGCAGGGCAGAAAAGTGGAGGAAAAACCCTCTGGGACATCCAGGTGCTCCTGAAAGGGCTAAGGTTCTCCCCTCTGAAGGCTGGGGCAGAGCAGTTGGGCACAGAGAAAAGTCTCCCACGCTCAGAAGCTGACGCGTAAAACAAGACACAGAGCATTCCCCATGGGATTTTCTGAGATAATGGGAATGTTCTATATGCATCCTGTTTTGGGTGATGATTACATGAGTATATAATGTATCAAAACTCATTGCAATGAACATGTGAGAACTGTGTGCTTTAGAATATACCTCAATTTAAGAATCATTTTTAAAAAAGAATCTAATGTGAAAAACAAAAAGTAACTAATCTCTTCAGTCATCTCCCTGGAAAAGCCTTGATGTTCCATTGTGGAATCTCATCTCTCGCTCTGAGAGCTGGTAGGTGGACACCAGCAGACCCTAAGGCTGATGTTGATACAGTTGGATAAGCTGTGGCTCGTCTCAAAGTTTCATAGGAACCTTTCACAGAATTTTGTCTGCAGGCTGAGGGGATATGCCCACCAATAAATCTACAGAAAAACCGATGAAGGTGAGAAGAATTAAAGATGCAATGATTCCAACAATTAATGAAAACAATAGAAAATCTGCCTTTTTATCTGGAGGGATGGTTATTCTAGAGTTCCAATCTGTCCAAACGCTCAAATGCCTCATTTTTCCTGCTCTTCGCCCCTGAAAACACACCCATACTACTATAAAGAAGAAAAGCTGTCTTCATGCTAATGAAACTGAAGAGAAAATGCCCTCCCTCCTCTGACAGAGTGTTCTCTGAGCCCTGTGAGAGGGAGTTGTGATGGCGCCTCAGGGCCGCACGTCACTTTTACACCACTTTCTTTCACAACCTAATTATGGCTGGATAAAAGAAGGAAATTAAATCCTTGATGACTGGATGTCCCAGGAAAGATTGAGGGTAGCAGAGCTAGCACAGCCGAACACAGAGACGGCCCAGTCACCTGTCAGATCAGTGGCATTCAATTTCTTTTCTCCACCAACCTGAGCTATGGCGGCAAAATGGCACAGTGGAATGATCGTAATATCTACAGAGAATAGTAACAATATCTAACTTGAATGGAGACATGAGGATGTGCCAGTCACTATGCTGAGTCTTGTCTATTTACTCCCTTGAGTTTTATAGCATTTTTTTGATAAAGTACTATGATCATCACCATTTTACAAATGGAAACTGAGAAGTTACCACAGCCTGTTAAGTAGTGGAGCTCTGAATTTGAGATGGGCATGAGAACTCACTATCTGTAAGTCCTTCTACATGAAACACTATTCTGATTCCTCAAGTAATGGAAATAAGCAATTTTGGAATGAGAAAGCCCTGAGTTCAAATCCTGATTTTACAATACTGATGATAGGGACAGTTAACCTTTCTAAGCTTCTGTTTCATCCATAAAATACAGGTAACATAAATGACTTAAAAGTTATTGTGAGGACTTTAGATAAGTCATATGAAGAGCCTGGCCCCTAATAGGTGCTCAAGAAATGGTGCTTATTGCTGGTGATAATAAATCATATTACCTCTTTAATAGTCTTTTCTGATCTTATATATACACAGATTGCATGTGTTTATGTGTTCGAGTATCTATGCAAAGTATACCTAAAGGCACTGACATGGATAGGAAGGGAAAAATGAAGGACAGAATAAAAGTTGTCCTTCATAATTATATACATACACACATATACACACAGTTTTTCTTAATTTCTTCTCTAGAGATGCTTGAACATAGCAACTTAACATTTTAATTAAGGTGTGCAATTGATACACACATGAGGGGACTATTGCCCCGGAGCATACAACATTCATAAGAACTGAGAGGGTAAACATTTCTACTTGCAAACACTGAAGCATCATGGCGTACTAGAAATATCACAGGTCTTAGAACCACTCAGACTCCAGTTGAAATCTTTGTTTTAATAATTTATGGCTATGTGACCTAGAGCATGAAAGGTGATTTACCTTCTAAAGCTTCAGTTTCTCTCATCTATAAAATGAACATAATAATACCTGGTAGTTTGTGTTAATGGTCGTAATACGTGTAAGACACCTGGTCTCTACTTGATGCCCTCTAAATGGTACCTAAATTGTCATCATTATTGTGCCTTTATATCCTCCATAATAGTCATACCAGAAGTCAACCACAACTTCCATTTCTTTTCCATAAATCTTACAGTGACATCTTATTATAATTACATATCAGTTACTAGAGTCACTCCAGAACCTGCCCAGACAGGGCTTAAAAATTCATTAATTCTAAAGCTTTCTTTGATTAGTTACAAAAAGAATTAACTTAGACATAATCTCTTTTTAAGTCAGTGGAAGTGTTTCATTAATTTTTATTGCCAATTAACTTACAGTTTTAATTAATTATATACATTTTAAATTTTTAATTAGACTATAATTAAAATTATTTAAAGTCTAGAAGGAACTATTCTTCTCTGTATTTTAAGCAAATTATTTTAGGCAATAAGATGGCTGGCTTGAAAACTGACAACTTATCTCTTTTCTGTATGTGGCTTTTAAAACATATATATTCTCTCTCTCTCTCTCTCTCTCTCTCTCTCTCTCTCTCTCTCACACACACACACACACACACACACACACGCACCCATAATCAAACACAAAAAAAGAGGCAAAGTTTGGAGGAAATCAGAGAGAACTTTAACAGTAAGGAAAAAAGTCAAGAGAGCCACAGAATACGAAAACAAGAGAGAAACAGGGTCAAGTGAGAGTTGCCCAGGAAAGATACAAAACATCATCTTTGAAAGGGTGTTATGGGCACTCATTACATAATATCTGCAGAACTGTTCTGGTCTCCTGAGAGATGGGCACTGTATCAATACAAGGTATTATGGCTTCTGTCTTTATAACTGAGAGATTGATATTCTTTGGTAAGATTCCATATCCAGCGTAGAAGGAACACAATTAGAAGTCTGAAATAGCACTTTTCTCTTCTTCTCCAAAACAAAAGTCTCCTTCCACTGTGTGACCTTCCATGCAAAACAGCTCATTTTTAAAGCTTCGTTCTAGTCTTTTAAAGATCCTTGGTTACAAGCCATGGGAAAGGATATCATGTGACAGTCTTTCTAAGGCACACAGTCCTTTCTAAGTGACAGGGGAAATGTCCTGCTACAATCACCCTTAGTGAGGAGAATATAACACCATTTGGTAGTCAGAAGAATTTTTAATCGTACTACAAACAGAGAGGATACCATGCTCCCTTTTTTCGATTTCTCTCACTTTCCCTTGTGAAAATATTTCAAGGTGACAATGAATGGATATAGCAGTTAAATTCCTAAGAAGGTTTAAAAAGCATGTTGTAGGAGCAAATATTTACTTGAGTTAGAAAAGAGCAAAGAGAAGAGAAGAAAACAGAAGAAAAGAAAGAAGACTGACTACAACAAAGAAAGTGGTTTTTTTTTTTTCCCTCCACTATCACTGATTATTAAAGTTGTGTTCATGTTCAGGTTGCTAAAGGGTAGGAGACATCATGCTATGAATATTATAATTAGATTATACAATACACAAGTGGTTTGAAATATTAAGTCGCTTACCATGTCAGTAGAAGAAACAGTTGGCAAGTCCTCTGGAGCCAATGTAGTGTCGTTAGATATTGAGATATTAACTGTAAGAAAAAGACAATCTTTTACCATAAAAATGACCTAAATTCATAACTCAAAATCTAAAAAAGCTGGGCCAGGCACTAAAAATGTCTTCAACACCACCACAAAGCACAATGAATTTTTCTTTATCATAATTGTATTCACCTTTCACCTAGATGAAATTAGCAAAGATTCAGACATATCTGTTGTACTTTAATCTGATGAGAAACCACACCTAACATTTAAGGAAATGGTATTACAATTTGTTTCAGGTTTCAAAAAAAAAAAGAAAACTTCTCCATTATTAAAAAGTACTCAGTATATTTTGCCTGGTGGAAGAAATGGATGTTAGTAAGTGAGTAAGTTGATCACTGGCTTCACGTATAGTCGAGTCTCACAAAGTGGATTTTCACTGATCAAGAATTAACTAATTTGGGATTTTTGAAAATTTGGACTGCATGTAAGTATATCTTTGCAAAATGTGAGAAAACAAAAAGTCTTTCAAATACACAATAAACTCTATAAATATAATGGTAATAAGTGTTTAATTTTAAAAATTATTTTCACATAATTTGCCATGATTTGTGGATTTATTAAGAGGTTGCTTTTGGAGGAACCTGATTTATTTATTAAACCAACCCTCCTCTTGGAAATATTTCATTATTTTAAAATTTATGAATCTAAAATTAAAACATAATATTTGAAGTTGTTCTATAATTAACACTTTTTTATCAGATAAGCCTGTTTCCTATTACTTGAGGTTTTTTTTCTTTTGTTTTTTAAAGTTTATTTATTTATTTTGAGAGAAAGAGTGTGAGTGGGGGAGGGACAGAGAGGGAGGGAGAGACAGAATACCAAGCAGGTTCCCAGTAAGGAGCCTGATGCATGGCATGAATTCACAAACCATGAGATCATGACCTGAGTTGAAACCAAAAGTCTGATGCTTAACCAACTGAGCCATCCAGGAGCTCTGATTGTTTTGTTTTGGGTTTTGCTTAAAATGTTTATTTATTTTGAGAAAGAGTGGGGAGGAGCAGAGAGAGAGGGAAAGAGAGAGAGCCTCAAGCAGGCTCCATTCCCAGTGCTGAGCCTGATACGGGGCTCAACTCTAAGAACTGCAAGATCATGACCTGAGCCAAAATCAAGAGTCAGATATTTAACTAACTGAGCATCCAGGTGACCCTGAAGACTTATGTATTATAAAATAAATTGTTACTGAGAGAATATCCCTAATTTATGGAGATATTGTAAAATGACATTTAGGTTTTTGTCTTTGAGCATCATATTTAACATTCAAATTGCTAATTATTATTTGGTCCCCTCTTGCCTGTCCCCTCCTGCCCCCAAGGTCCTAGAGTATCTTTTTAGTTTGCCATCTTTTAGGTCCTACCAACATAAGCTCTTAAGGGGAAACAAACATATTCATTTGAATGTTGAAATTTAGAATATAAGATCCAGAAGAGAAAGGGCATGTCTTGTTCACTGCTTTTTCCCAGAATCTGCCCAGTCTAACATTAACAGGAACTCAAAAATATTTGTTTATTATTCAACCTTAAAAAAAAAAGGAAATCCTGCCATTTGCATAAATATGATGAATCGGGAAGGCATTATGCTAAGTGAAATAAGCCAGCCAAAGACAAATACTGTATGTTGTAACTTATGGGTAGAAATTTAAAATAAAGTAAAATAAAAGTGCAACTCATAGAAATAGAGAGTAGAATGATAGTTGCCAGGGGATGGGGGGGTAGAGGAGGTGATGGATGGGAAAATAGAAAGAGGTTAGTAAAGGGATACAAACTTTCAGTTAGAAGAGGAATAAGGTCTGAGGATCTAAATAAAATAAAATAATAATATAAAATAAAAATGAGAGGTGATGATTTATTGAATAACTTGGTGGGAATCCTTTCATAATGTGTATATATATATATATATATATATATATATATATATATGAAATCATCACTTTGTATACTTTAAATACATTATAATTTTGTCAACTATACTTCAATAAAATGGAATATTTGTTTACTGTCAATTAATTAGGCTAGAATAGGGACCATTTAATGACTCCAAATGAATGAGGGCAGATAAAAGCAAAAGAAATGAAATAAGGAAAACAAATAAAAGGAAGAAAATATTTAGCTAGAGCCCTAGTCTTCCTCAATTTTGGAATCCATTCTGATCTTTGAAGATTCTAGAATTGTTAAACTTTTAATCTAAAGGTAGCTACTGCTAGGGCATCCCTATTTCCTCAGTAAAACAAGCACAAGTGCAACCCGTTTTCTTATTCTGTTTCATTCCAGAACAATAAAACCAAACACGAGTCCATTCCCGAAAGGAAGAAGATGTTAGTACATTTTTGTTAACAAAACCTAGATTTTTAGTACTATTTTGTTCTAAAAAGTCTACAGTACATTTTCTTACATTATTCCATTTGCTCATGTAAAAACACATGAAAGTATGTAATGGCTATACGTTTATACCTGCTTTATGTTGAATGGGACTTTGAAGCAAGATACGCCAGGTTTCTTGCCCAGGACTGTAGGAGACTCAACCAGAAGCAGAACTGCTACCAAAATCTCGATCAGCATTTTTTTTTTTCCTGGCCAGCATTTTATTTTTGTGGCCACAGAATTCAAGGTGGGGTAATACTCTCCAATGTTAGATGATGTGAATTTCAACTGCCCCCTGAAATGTCTGACTGGTCTGAGCATTTGAAAGAAAGCGGCATATGTGAAATCACAGGCACTATTTGGATGGTGTCTGGGAAGCTCCTCTTCCGGAGCAAGATTCTTTCATGTAATTTTATGAGCTTCCTGTCATAAGAGAGTGAAGGTCTTTGTACAACATACTTTTCCACATAAAAACAAGGAGTAAGGGTGAGGGAGAAAGATATTCAAGATATCCTCCTCTTTGGTGAGATGAATGACAGACCAACAGTGAACTAAACTAGGATTCCAATCTGAACTTTTAGGGACTACTTCCAAGTTCTAAATACCCATCGTTTCTGCTCATCTAAATTCCCTTTATCTTTTCAGTTTTCCTCTGAGACAAAGTATTAAAGCATATTGGCTCTCAAAATCCCAAACACTACTATCGAAAGGACAATAAAAAGTATATACCTTTCCTACTTATTTTAGTCGGTAGCTGCTTCAAGAGGACTTTAAAATAAACATGTAAACAAGCACTTCCATAAAAACATATTAGTAAAATATCAGAGAGTACATATGTAAGACTAAAAGTAAATTTCTTTAAGCTCTCAGAAGAGAGAATGATCAATTCCAATTGGGAGTTTGGTCTATGAGAGCCATTGTTCACCACTTGGATCCAGATACATACAAGTATTTTGGCAACCAAGTGCAGAATGACCTATGTATACAGGATTCATAATATCCTTAATTAGGATTCTGAAAAGGTCAAAAAGAAAAGCATAAACACACTGCACTTTCTCTGTCTTCCCTATTTGCTCGGCACCATGGCTTATGAGGCAAAGAAACTCTTTGCCATAGGAATCTGGCTAAGTTAGAATTAGCCAATTGTCACTGGGACAACTGGAAACCATACTTGGTTTCACGGAGTTTTCACGGGTTGATCATTTTACGTTCCTTGGATTCTCACTTCTTGATCCTCCTTCCCGTGTATCAAATTCTAGCTGATCCTCTGGAACAGGGGAATGAACATTATTAGTAACAGATTTAAAAATGTGCCTGCGAGTGTTCATCTTAAGCTGGCTTTTTTCCCTGTACGTTTAATGAGAGGTCTACAGAAAGATCAGGCTACAAGAGCTGTGAGCATGAAAAAAATGGTGACATCCACACGTCAGTGTTAGTATACTTCCTGCGTAAGAAATTTCAACTGCCCCTGTAAGGTTGTCATTCTTTATCCTCCAGTACTTCGCCCCAGGAACTACCCCACGACTCCTCTGCTTTCCACACTAACAGGAACTGTACCATCAGGAATATATACGAAAGCTATACAGTCAACTAAGAGCAAGAAATAGCCACCAAGGCAGATTGGTCTGCTTTCATGCACCACCACATCACAAGTTAGAGAAAGGAGTGCTAAGAAAACTGGGCTAGAATTCTGGTTCCACCACCTTCTGGAGCAAACTGTCTCCAAACCACCTCACTGCATAATCTTGAGGAAGTCACCTCACTCTCTTGACCACAGGCCCCTCATTTGTAAAGCTGGATTTGATTCCAGCTACCTCGTAAGGCTACTGTGCAGATTAAATAAGACAATGTAGGCAAAATCATTAGCAAAATAGCAGGTAAAACTGAAACAGATGGCTACTCAGGTGACTATCAGCTTTATGACCTAAAGAAAGCAAAATTTCACCCCTGGAAAAAAGTCTGCTACCTCACAAGGTTTGTGATGATTGAATACATATATACTATAATATTATAATATATATTAAAATATAGTTTATTAAAATTGCTTGGTAAAATGTATGGCACTTGGATGGTGCTTAATAAATATTAGCCAAATCTGAATCTATACCCTCAACATAGCTTCCTAGGATTAGAGTAATGTAGAATTGGTTAGACTGCGCTCAGTAAGAAGAAATTTAAGAGTATTCTCTATAATAATGAAATTTTAATGTTTTATTCCATTCTGCTCAAGCAACATCTTGAGGAAACTGAGTAACTGGAAAACAGATACAGAATAAAACTGAATAAGCTTCTTGCCTGCATGGCCATGTCAGACTTCTTTAAGGGTCCTGGATAATTTCAGCACATGAACGCCTCTTAATAAAATAAAATATTTATGCTTTAAGTGTCTAGATCAATAAAAGGACAAAAATGGCTTTTGGAAGGGTGAGATGACAAGGTGAATGAGGAAAACTTCGGGAGAACTAGCTCTTAGGGAAATTAACCTGCCACCATCTCAGGCTTGAGCCTTAAAACAAATAAAATTAACAGAAAATTTTCTTCACATTTTGTTATTATCCTCTTCATTTTCCTAAGTATTTTTACCAGGCCTCAAGCTTGAGGTATTCACTGTAACTAGACAAGTTCAACTTATGACACACTCCAATCCATGGGGATACTTTTTCACACGTTCACCTATGATACCACATTGGAAGTTAAAGAGCTGAACTACTATCTGCTATGAAGTGGGACTTATTTATTTAGCCACTATTTTCACATACGAAAAATTCTTTTCCATACCCACTCATCACTACTTTTCAGATGTGTATCGACATTACTACAGGCTATGTTTCCAAATGTGTGTTTCATACGAACCCACGGCTGGTGATATTCCAAATTCACTGCTTCCCCTTTTCTGAGTCCTGCAAGTGTTATACAGAAACTGCTAAAATACTAGGCTAGGAGACTTAAAGGAAGCTAAAATGATGGATGTTTCAAATTTCTATGGTTTTCTCAAAAGATCGTGGTATCATAAATAATAAAACATCAGCTGTGCTCGTAAACTATCGTTGCAATTCAAAGCCTGAATAGTTCTATACCAGAAGGCCTAGTACTTCCTGTTTAACCATTAGTCTATGATTTAAACCTACTTTATAATCCAAAGAGGGAATGATACATAATAAAAATAAAATTGCATAGAATATGATGCAGGTCATGGAAGATAAATTAGGATTATCTTTTATTTCCTAATTTTCTTTTAATGGGCTTTCTAATTATGAAACACACGTCGACTATAATATGGGACCACAGGAGACACGATCCAGAAGTTCCTTTTAGTGGTTGTAACATATTGGTGCATAGCATTTATTAAGATAATAGAAAAATCATATAGAAAGAAATGGTAATGAAATTTTACTCTAGCAACAACCATTTGAGAGCATTTGGAGGCCTCATGCTGTGAATAAAACAAAGGTGTGGAAATGGAAGCCAGGGGTGCCTGGCTGAGTTGGCTAAGCATCCAACTCTTGGTTTCAGGTCATTATCTTATGGTTTTGTGAGTTTGAGCTCCGCCTTAGGGTCTGCGCTGACAGTGTGGAGCCTGCTTAGGTTTCTCTCTCTCCCTCTCTCTCTCTGCCCCTCTCCTGCTTGGCTGTCTCTGTCTCTCTCAAAATAAATAAATAAACTTAAAAAAAAAAAGAAATGGAAGCCATGGCTACTTTCAATCCCTTGACTTGGTCTTACAGTTTCACATCAGGGAAAAAGCCATTTCTACTTGGAGATACAATAGACCACAGTGTTTCAGTGCTTGAGAAAGTATTTATTCCTCTTAATCATTCATCCATTATTAAGTAGGTTTTCCCTGGAACAGTCAACAATGAATCATAAAATATATCCCTTCTGTTAACAATAAAGTATAGTATCTACTCTCTTGAGGCAATTTTTCTTGCTTCTCTAATTTGTTTATCATTTTTAGCAAGGCTTCTTTCCCCTCCAGACACAAAACCGTACTTGGTTAGAAAATTTATTTTGACCCTTTCTAAAATATTAATATGCCCTTGAGGTACAGTCATTGTAACCTTGACACATTAGGCAAATGAACGCAGGTACTTAAGTGGAAATGTATTTCTAAAGTGTAAGTCAAATGAAAATCTGACCTCATTCATTCAAACAGTGATTAACACTATTTTGAAAACAACATATTTTTTAAGAAGCAGTGTGAGTATATGTGTGTGCATGTGTGTGCACAGTGTATATGTGGGGTGTATGTGTGTGCATGTGGTGTGTGATGTACAGGTGTGTGTGATGTGTGTATGGTGTATAGGTGTGTGTGTAGTGTGGTGTGTATGTGTGTATGCGTGTGTGCAGTGTTGTGTATAGGTGTGTATGCAAGTGCAAATGTGTGGTGTGGTATGTAGATATATGTGGTGTGGTGTGTGTGTGTAGCACATAGGTGTGTGTGGCATGGTAAATAGGTGTGTGCAGTGTGGTGTAAAGGGTGTGTATGTGGTGTGCGTGTGTGTAGTCTACTTCACTGAAGTAGCACAATTCTTAGGGGTGTGTGTGTGTGTGTGTGTAGTCTACTTCACTGAAGTAGCACAATTGTTAAAAAGCATTGAAATAGACCCTCTATAAATTTCTGTTACTAGCAGAAAGGGAAGGAATAAAAGGGCAAGAGAAGGAAGGAAAGAGAGGGGGGAAAAGAAAGAGGAAAGCTCATGTCTTATTCCCTATTTACAAAATTCTACCATTTGTTTTGAGTGAATTATACCAATTTAAAATAACTGAACATTTCCCTGCAGGGAAGGGGAAAGGATCTTCTAGCCTTCTTCTACATGATTATATATAGTGTACAACACTTTTGTAGACTTGAGATTCAATGGAATAATATTAAATGATCTAACTACTATGTACTGAACTCCTTAACACCTTTTTCTTTAAATGTGGCTCCAATGTTTCATATTTCTCTATAACAGCACATTAGTTGTTAATTTGGGGGAGTAGGCTTCCAGTACAAACCTAGTTAGTATCTTCCACTAGGAAAATTTCAGGGAAAATTAAACGTTTGAACCCCTTTAAAAGAATACAACTAAAAGATTAAACTGGCCTGGGGCATCTTCTGTGGAAAAAGGAGAAATTATAAAAAGAACAAATTTTTATGCAGTTTATATTAGGTGGCAAACAATGTTACATATTCTATTTCATTTAATCCATATGGTAACTTCGAAGAAAGTGTACAATTAGTAACCCAGCTCACAGCTTATGGAAAACAAAGAAATTAGGTAATTAACCTAGCTCACGGTCACACTGCTGGTTAGACATGAGTCACACTTACTTTCCTTTACTCCAAAGCACATACTCTTTATCACGCTAACGGTTCCCAAACTGGGGTGTTGGTGATGAAATGTAATCTTGTGAACTGTCCTTCAATGGGATATTTTTTTTAGCTTGCACTGTTAGCTTCTGAACTGAGTTATCTTTCTTATACATCTCTGCTATGTAAGCATCAAGGCGCAGTGGGGAATATAACCTCTATTACCTCTCCATCAATTAATAGCAACTCTATTTCTAAGAAAGGGAAATTTTAGCATAAAAACCATGTATCCGCCCTGACTGCTATGTCAAACCACACGGCTAATTTTCCTTTTAGTGCTTGCAACTCTGCTTCCTTAGTTCTTCAGTAAATGAGACCCTCAGTAAGTATATGACATTGGCCCCTGAGCAACAGATGGGGTGAAACGAAGGGAGAAAAAGATGCATGAAGAAAAGGAAACTCAGGAAGCAAGTGAGAACAGGACAGATAAGGAAGGAAAAGAGGAGGAAGTGTTGTCTTCACGAAGCACAAAAAAACTCACGCTCTTATTGTGACCATGAATCGAGTTTTCATAGTGATTAAGTGACCCCTATTTCCTTTCCTGTACAATCACTTCTCAGTTTGCAAGCTCATGTCTTCATCTGTGTAGTTGTCGGGTCACTGTTACATACTGTCCCAGTGTTGGAAAACAAGTCATCCGCCAGTTTAAATATTATTGACTCACTGACTGAATTCTTTTACTAGGAGTGCATGTTGTGATGAAAGGCTAGGCTTTTGTTGTTTTTAGAATACTTACTCTAGCTGTACATGCAACCGTATTATTCTATAACTATCATTTTTCAGCTTGCTATATCATGAAGTACTAAATTGATGGTGGTATATACTTTTCAATCAAAAAGTATTAAGATTATGAGGAGAGAAATACACAATCACTAACCTTAAGGGGTTTGTCATGAAAATAGAGATATCCATTTGCTTTTTTCCCAACCAGAAACAGATTTTATTTCCATAAGTTTAAGGTAACCCCTCACATTCATGTTCATACCCTTCATGAGTGACTTTCACCTGGACAACTCTAAAAATATGGGGTGTGACCAAAAACCTTGTCACCAAATAAGTCAAGTGCCCAACAGTGTTGGCTTAGAAGAGAGGATGATGAAGATTGGTTTGTTTGTTCTATCATTCATACTTACTGACCTAAAATTTTAATAAATAATAACAGCAGTAATGATGTCAGTTAGCAATTACTTATTACATATCAGGAACTATCCTAAGTACTTTGTCTGAAATACCTCAGTTTTCCTACACAACATAACACTTCTATAAGGTAAGTTCTATATTTAACCCCTTTAGGAAGGTGAGGCAAAGATACCCTCGGAAAAGGAACTTGCCCAAAGTCACGTATAGGGTATTAGCCAAGCTGGAACTTAAATACTAGATATTCTGACTTCAAAGTCCTGCTACACTTCATCACTGGTCCCACTTGGAAGTAGTAGAAATTGTCAGAGTCCTTCCAAGACAACTCCTCACTCTACAGGAAGTCTGTCCTATAGATAGGTATCTATCCCCACTTTAGCTAGTACTTACTAGGCTGGTTTCAAGCTTCACAATGACTTTTTCAAGAAAACGATGATCCTTCCAGGAAGGAAAAACTGCATGTAAAATCTTCATGTACTTTTCACAATTAAAACATTCAAATATGTCTTCCTTGGCTCTATATTATGATCTCTGCCAGCATCCAATTAAAACGAGTACCAGTTTCCATTAGCCTCAGGTAAGCAGATCTTCTATGTGACAGGTGTGCTGACAAAGCCCTCTTCTGGCTTTATGAATACCTCGAACCTCAAAACAACTGAGGAGTATTTTTTTCCTTTTAGAAAATTTATTGTAGGACTATTTAGACTTGCCTATGAAGTCAGATTACACACTTTTTTTCATAAAGAAATATTTACATATAAATACATAAAGATAGAAATAAATGAAACAGAGGTTCAAAATCCCACAATTAAATATGTCTATGAGCCAATATTTTGAATACGCATAGTCTTGACTTCCCCTGAACGTACACAATGGATGGTTACCCACCCTCTTATTTAGGAAAAGTTCTACATGGGTGTGTAATAGTAACATCGGTTTTCAAGCATATTTAACTGATCCTAATAATAGTACTTATCATGTATTGAGTCCCTACTCTTTTCCAAGCAGTTTTTAAGTTATGAAATACTTGTATCAGTATACATTTTGACAATAAAAAGCTTCTGTAACTATATGTCATTCATGTTGCCTAAATCTTTAAATTTTCACTTCGTACCGGTCTTCGCTCTGCTTTTAAGCATGCTCTTTATTTCGATGTGTGTTGATTGTCCTTAAATAAGACAAAAGAATCCGTGCGTGCAAAGCCCAACAATGACCTATCTTTTCATCAGTGTTACTGACTGACCCAACTTTAGGGAGATACTGTTCTCTTGTCACTCGTCACTCAGGATGCATAAAGGCTTCTTCTAAGGCGTCTCCACCAAAGTGGCAGAGAGGATTGAAAATACAGCCCTGAAATATCTGAGGGAGATCTAACACAGCCTGCCATCAGCATTAAAATTCTTTGTAGTATCTTGTTCCATTTTTAAACTCATAGTCATTTTGTCTGCATTCTAGTCTATGATACGCCCATGTTTGTTTTACTGTAAACGTGAAGAGGCTTTCCTTCAGAACCTATACGTAAAAAGTGCTTATTGCATGAATGTGCCTTACATCTGTGCTCAGGTTTACATGGCAACCCATACACTGTTGTACTCCTGGTGCTACAAGACCTTAGTCAGAAAGTGTGGAATGTGTACCAGTTTTTATTTTAAGGGACAATGACCTGTAGCTAATTGTATGATCTGGGATAATTAACACTATTACCATTTAATTATCTGACACAAAAGTCTACCCCTCAATCTCCCAGAGCAGATGTAAAACGACTTTCCCCAAAGTGAATCCTTTCTCCCAGATGCCTTCCATATCATAAAATGATGATGAATTACCCTAAAAAAAATCCAAAGACCAACCTGAGCACTTTTTTGGGGAAAAGTCCTGATGCTGACCCAGGTTTGGCTAGATGGATATTAAAGCGCTAGCATGTATAGAATCATATTCCTTACCCAGAACTTACTTTTTTACTTTTACATCTTTCCTAATTCTAGAATATAATTCTTCCCTGAGAGCTTAACATTCCTTCATTTCTTTCTCTCATTTCTTCTTTTCCTTTCTTATTTACATTGTCTACCACAGATAAACTATAAGGCTCTGCTTTACCCCTGAGTGACTCCAGTCTGAACTTTTTTCAATTTCATGCTTCAAATTCTATAAAGTCAATAGTATCTTGTTTCTTCTATAAGCTTAAAATAATCTATTTAGAGTTTACTTCGGGAAGAGATTCTTATAGCAATAAGGAAACAGTAAAATATGGGACAGAAATTCAGAGGAATATGGGTTTGTCTGATCCTTGTATCTGTTAATATTTGTATCTGGTTTCCTCAACTATCAGATAAGATCGAGAATAATATATACTAAATTTCCTTGCAAATACTGCAGTTTGAGTTAATTTCAAAGTTGAGTTAATTTCAGAGCTCCTGGTTTTGCTTCCTGATTGAACCATGTGGCTAGATATCATGGGTAGTAAGACTTCAAATCATGACACCATGCTAAAAGTTGCATGCATGGAACCCACACTGTCCTCCAAACACAGGGTGAGTACCAACACTAAGCATGGTGTCCTCACCTGGGTCAGGAGGCACACAGGCACAGGAAAACTGAGTATTGTAGCCCACTTTGAAGTTGGAGTTGATGGGGTAGTAGTCAGCTAGCTTGATCATCTTCTTGAAAGCATCATAGATAAAGATGAAGCTAATCAGAGAAGAGAAGCCCTCTTCTGTGAAGCGAGTGAAATACTGAACCAAGAAGCTGGCATCTGTGGCTACCAAAATGAGACAAAAGAAGGCTGACCACAGGCCAATCCAAAGGCGAAACTCCAGATAGTCAAAATGATGATCCCTGAAAAGAAGAAAGAAAAGTATTTTAGACTCCTCCTCCACAGAATATAGAGTAATATAAAACTACCTAATGATGGCAGAATGGTTGCTAAAAATACAGGCTCACTTTTAGCCACCAAATATAAATCTCGTTCTTGATTTTATCCGGAAAATACTAAGTCTAAGGATTTGGGCTAGTGATATTATTAAAGAAGTTATCCCAGAAGTTTAAGAACGACACATCAAAAGTAGCCATACCATTTGTATGTAAATAACTTAATTTTTTTATACAAACAATATGATCCCTGCCTTCATAGAATTTAGAAAATAAACAACTTGAAAGTGTCACATTGGTACCCAGTATACACTCAATAAATGCTTACAAGCTTCACTGGTTAATGAAGACACTAAGATAAATATATTCTCTGTCCCCACATCATCACAATCTACTGAGGGAGGCAAACTGATAAACATAATCATACCAGAAAATACTAAATGATATCTAAAGGTTCCCACAGACTGTCAACAAATAACTAATTTTGGCTGGGGGTTGTAGAAAAAACTCGAGGTATTTAAGGATAAATAGAATAATTATACGTACTCAGTTCAAGAAAGGCTGTCTTGCAGCCAGATGTAAGCACTTCTCGTGAAGCTTGTCCATAGACATGGTATCCCTCTGCTGAAGCTGTGTGTGAAGCATCTTGTGACCACATTGTTTTTGGTCTGTTCCTGTCCCACAGTAGGCTTAGAATAGGCTGCCTCCATCAAAGGAGGCCATTGTTTTTCAAAGCCCTTTCCATTTTCTATAAGTAAAGTAGCTCACATTTTGGAAAATATGGGCCAAGTGTTGACATTTTACCATTTCATATTGATTCTTTTAAAATTATGTGATAACTTTATAGTATTTTTCTTATTATTTTTTAAGTTTTTTAAATGTTTATTTATTTACTTTTGAGAAAGAGAGAGAGCACAAGAAGGGGAGGGACAGAGAGAGAGAGAGGGAGATACAGAATCTGAAGCAGGCTCCAGGCTCTGAGCTGTCATCACAGAGTCCGATGCAGGGCTTGAACTCATGAACTGTAAGTTCATGACCTGGGCCAAAGTCAGATGCTCAACCAACTGAGCCACCCAAGAGCCCCTTTTTCTCATCATTTATGATGAAAAAGCAAACAGTAGCCATCATATTTCTTCTATGAGAAAAAGAAATAAATCAAGGATCATGCACACTTGATGCTCTACAGCCTTGATTTTAAACAAGTATTTTTTATAGTGATGTATTTTAATATTTTCCTGAAGGCATGGTATCAGCACCTCTACCATGACCAATTCAGTTTGGGCCACCAAGAAGTCTTTGCTCGATTATTTTAAGTCTTTGCTTGATTTTAAGTCCTTACTGATATCCATGTTTGCCCTGCTCAAAACCATTTTCCACATTATAGCCAAAATGATCTTTTTAAATGTAAATCAGATCCTCACTACCCCCTTTTAAAATCTTTTGATGGCTTCACACTGCTCATAGTATAAAATTCCAATTCTCTAACTAACACAATGGATGGCATATAAAAGGTTTCCAATGAAAACTTGCTAGACGAATTAAGGCATGCCTATGGCTTTGGACTTGAGACAGTTACTGCTGACATGACCCAAGCATTCTCACAGAAAGCCAGGAGATCCTGAGTGAAAATTGTATAGAACATTAGAATTAAAAGTTCCTTAGATACTGTGTGGTTAATTTTATGCACCGACTTGGCTGGATCGTGTGGTACCCAGATATTTGGTCAAACGGTATTCTTGGTATCTCTATAAAGAAGAGTTCGAAGACACTAACATTTAAATCGGTAGGCTTCGAGTAAAGCAGACTGCTTTCCATAACGCGGGTGAAACTCATCTAATCAAGTTCTTCACCTGAATAGAGCAAAATATCTGCCAATCCCAGACAACAAAAAATTCTCCAGAAGATTGCCTTTGGACTTGACCTGGAATACAGCTTTTTTCTTTTTCTGCAGCAGACAGCCTTTGAACGTGAACTGAAACATCAGCTCTCCTGGGTCTCCAGTCTGCTGGCCCAACCTACAGATTTCGGACTTGCTGGTCTCTACAGTCATATGAGCCAATTCCTTATAAAAAAACTCTTTATTCTATTGGTCCTGTTTCTCTGGAGAATCTTAATATGGATACCAATTAGTCAAATATGTCTCATTTTACAGATGAGGACAGCAAGGCCAATGGAAGTTAAGTCATTTATCTAATGCCGAGGTTTTAATGGCAGAGCTGGACCAGAAATCAAATCTCTGCATGCTTGGACTGGTCCTTTAAAAACTTACCCCATCATCCCCTATCTGAGTTGTATTTAGGGTGGACCTTAAATCATTGTCCTTTGTTTCCCTCTTTTCACCAAATCACCTAAATTGGAATATATTACCAAAGCAGGAGATTATTAACACTTGGGGAGAAAGTTATCTCCTGAGGATTTCCTGGAATCTTTCTTTTTTTAAAAAAAATTTTTAATGTGTATTTATTTTTGAGAGAGACAGAAAACAGGGTACAAGTGGGACAGGGCAGGGAGAGAAAGGGAGACACAGGATCTGAAGCAGGCTCCAGACTCTGAGCTGTCAGCACAGAGTCTGATGAGGGACTTGAACCCACAAACCATTAGATAATGACCTGAGCTAAAGTCAGATGCTTAACTGACTGAGCCACCCACGCACCCCAATCCTGGAATCTTTCTGAAGACATCTTTTGCATTCCATTGTAGTTCCCTTTAGGTCTGCAAGCCCACTGCTTAATCCTATGCTTATCTCTGAGAGATAGGTAGACTATAGAAAAAGTTAAATTCTAGGAATCTGAGATAATTAACATTATCACACAATGAATCAAGTCTCAGAGTTAGGGCTAAGAAACAGTTTTATTACCTCTGAGCCAACAAACTTTTTTTCTTACAATAAAAGTTTTAAACGATTACTTAGTTTTACTCCCCTAACAAGATGACAGGGCAATCTTGATTTGTTCTAAGAATGCTAATGGTTGTTTAGAGAATTAATGTTTATAGACAGGATGAGAAACAAATCCAATAACTAGCTAGTGGTTAGGGAAACTCAGTTTGAGTACAAAAGAAAAAATGTCTATATAAACTTAAATCTTAGGATCTAAACAATATACCAAAATAGCTGCTCTAAAACACTTAAATATTCCCAGAGTAGCTCTATAAGAATAACCCAAATAAAATCACTAAAACCAATGACACTTCATTATAAAAGTGATATGTTTACAGCAGCAAGAAGAAAGAGGAATAAGAGATGAGAAACTTTTTAAAACAAGTTGATCAACAGTAATGACTACAATAAAGTGGCAATATTACATCCAATAAGACTATTAGTCCCTTTAGTGCCAAGTTTAAATAGCAATTAAGTTATAAAAAGTAACAGTAAATGATAGTAGAGACAAAAGAAACTATGGTGAATTCGGATGAGAAAATGGGTTTTATATCCTTATGATACCAGTGTTCCTACATATTTTGAGTTATAGTTTCTGAGAAGCATAAAACCAAGGAACAGACAAACAGAAGAACTCATCTTGGAAGCATACTACAGAAGTTAATGTTCAAGTCACTGACAAATGTAAACTTCCTAAACTACATGAATAAATCCAATAACATACTAGAAGAAAATAATCATTTGAAGGCCTCTAAGTAAATCATTCAAAGAACAGATGGAAAAAATTACTGAATGATCAAATGCAATTATACAGGCTAAAATCCAACTTTAATTATGAAATTTCTACATGGCTTAGACCACAGTGCTAAAACTTTCAGGGGCGCCTGGGCGGCTCAGTTGGTTAAGCGTCCGACTTCAGATCAGGTCATGATTTCATGGATCGTGGGTTCAAGTTCCACGTGGGGCTCTGTACTGACAGCTCAGAGCCTGGAGCCTGCTTCAGATTCTGTGTCTTCTCTCTCTTTGCCCTTCCCCCACTCGAGCTCTCTTTGCCCCCTCCTCTCTCTCTCTCAAAAATAAATAAACACTAAAAAAATTTAAAAAAATTTTGGATTTCTTGTACGAGAAAAGGAAAGGTATCTAATTGTTTGTCACTGGTTTACAACGTGAAAAAACAGTGCAAAGGAGATTGCAGAATCAGGGGGGAAAAACTAACACTGTCATTTAGAAAGCTGTGAGTTCTTTCTTTCATTCTGTTGCTAATTTTAAAAGGTGACAGCACATCTTTCATATCCCTTTATGAAGCTCCGGTGTATAGGGCCAACATTAGAACCTGTATTCCGCGTCAGAGGGAAACCTGTGGTTATGTGCAGTCATGCTGCAGTCCACTGAAGCTACGAAACAAAGATTTACCTACTTCCCCCAAAAAAGGTAAAATATTTTGGGGGAAATATGGTCAAGACAGACTAAAGCAGTTTCTTTACTAAAGGACCTCTCGGATCCCTTCGTAAGCTGAAATGTAAAGTGAATTACTAAGAGGGAGGTAAAATATACAACATTTGCGGGGATCGCAAGCTTTTTTTCCATGAAAGATCTAAATGGGACTAGTAACTGAGGAAATACACTTGAGAAATAGTGATCTACACACATACACTGTATCTAGACAAAATATTAGCACTGTTGTTACAATACAGAAGCAAATGATACAGCATTGTGAACAAAATGACACGGTTTGCCTCAAAGCACCACATGCTACGCAGTGATGAATTTAAAGCACAGTTTTTCAAATGTTTCTAGTTGCTTTACAACTGTTTTCAAATAAATCACTTGGAACTATGTTTACATTACCAATTATGATGAAACAGAAGGGAAAGTGAGAAAGGAACTTGCTTAGTGAAAGGAAATAATCTCTATCCTACAATTATCTAAAGTAAACTGGGATACAAACATTTTCTGTATATTAAGGCTCTGATCACATTGCATCCAATAAATCTTTCTGCAAAGGTTGCACATGTTTCTTCCTGTTTATAGTACATGCTTGTTTCATCTTTCCACAAAAGCTTTCTTGTCTCACACAATGTTTTCTCAAACATATAAAAATGGTTTGACTTTCTATAAACTGACGCGAATAGAAATTCTTTCCAATGTCCTTCTGAGAATTATGACAGAGGAGGGATTTGTAGTGACGAGATACAGAGAACTCACATTATCACTTTAAATTCTCATAAGACCTCGTTGACGTTCTCAACCCAGTTTTCAAAACACTAGTTTTGAATTCTTATTGCCTCCTCAATCTTGTGATCGCTTTTGATGGTAACACGCAGTTTCAAAGGCTATTCTATCAGTGCTTGAGTCCATGAAGTATCATGTAGGTAACAAAATTTCCAACAACAAGATCTTAAAAATGTGTAAGAATATGGAAATTCCAACAAAGAGTGACAGCAAGTCATATGAAATTCTGCCATCTGCCTAAGGATTGAGATCTGCTGGGAAAGACAATTCTCTCTGAGAGGTATCAAGTTCATTAGAAAGAGGCCAGAATACCCAATTTGATTTTGAATCTATTTGTGTGCTAATGTGGCCACTTGGATAATCCGCCTAACTTGATTTTCTCCATCTTAAAATGATCCATCAAATTCTAAAAGAAAATATGATATCACAAATTGTTATGTCCATTAAGAGTGTATAGTAATTCCATAAGAGGCACAGTCTCCAGAGTCAGAAAGCAGGAATTCAAATCCCAGTCCTACCAACAAGTGGTAATGGGGCCTACAGCAGTGTGCTTACCCTCTCTCTGACTGGTTTCTCATCTACAAAACAAGGTATGGGGGCGCCTAGGTGGCTCATTTGGTTAAGCATCCGACTCTTGATTTCAGCTCAGGTCAGGATCTCACAGTCCTGAGATCAAGGCCCACATTGGGCTCTGCGCTGAGCATTGGGCTTGCTTGGGATTCTCTCTTCCCAACTCCTCTCAAAAACAAATAAACATTTAAAAATAAAAATAATAAAACAGGATATGGTCCCCACCTCATTATACTGCTACAGGAATCAAATGAGGGAGTGCGTGTAATGCACTTAGGATAATATTTGGTATGTGATCGACACTCACCAAATGCTATTACTAAGCTGGCTCTTTATTAATGTATCTTTAGTTAAGAGCACAGGAATCGGGGTTAGGAGCAGTGGAACAATTAGTCTCTCATTAATGAGCCATGTGACCTTGAGTAAGACATTTCATTTCTTGTCGGCCAGGATCATGACAGAAATAGAAGGCATTATCAAATGGGTTTGTGAGGAAAACTTAATAAACGGGCTAGTTACAGATGTGTGAGTAACAGAGAATGGCAAAATACTCAGGAACTAGAAACATCAGGGAGCCATTTTTACCTCCTGGCTTCAAAAGTCCAAGGAAGGAATAGAGTCACCAGAGCCAGTGAGGGCTAGAATCAGGCCAGTGGAGCCACCTTCCAGATGCTCTATTAAGGGGACAAGCCACATCCAGACTGCAGTGTTAAAGCAGGAACTGTGAGGTACAGGGAGGTAAACACACACCCTGACCTCTCTCCCTTCCTGTCCTACTGGTGTACTAGTCAAACCCAAGAGGAAGCCAGAGGGCAAAGGAGACTTAGTGTTGCAGTCCATGTGGGTCAGCCCCCATGGCACAAAGCAGGACTAGAAGGACAGAGAATAATGATGAAGGCAAGTAGATAGTACAACATATGCGCCTCAGCTGAATCAAGCGTAAAATGAGTGTTGGACTACCCAATCTCCAAGGGCCTTTCAACCTCCAAATCTTAAAATTCTCATATTCTGATCTACCTAATTACTATTCTGTGCTGTACCTAGACTGTGTTCTAGAACTGATCCTCATTTATAATTAGATATGTATATACGTACTTGCTGAAATTGAACAGAAGCCTCTCAAAGACGAGAACAGGTCCTGTGCTGCTCAAAATCGTGAGTGGTTGACCCGCAAACAGGCAAAAGACGGCTCCAGAGACAGCTGTGCCCAGGAAGCTCTCCAACACGCCCTGATAGAAGAGAAGAGAGCTGTTAGAAGAAACACACCTTTCTTCCTCCCATGTGTGATGCCACTAGGGAAACTAAGTGCATGAACATGCTAATACAAGGGCCATACCAAACATAGCAAAAAGACATGAAGAATTAAGGTTCTTACCAGTATGAATATCACCATTTACTTCACATATGGTTTAGTCATCTCTCCCTACTCCAAGGGCTGACTTGCTCCAAAAAACTACGGTAACTGCAATGACTGCTGGTTGGCTACAGAAGGCAAACAGTAACTCTGATCCATTCTAAAAATATTATTTGAAGTTTCTGTATGGAAAATCACATTATGTAATCTCACCAAGTGGGTAGAAGTGATTTAGTACTTTGGGTGATGTTTTTCTCTCTGTGGGTAACTTCGGTGTTTGCTTCAGCCTGATTTCACCCTGCACATAGCAGGTACTTACAAGTAGTTACATTTTATGCACAAAACTAATTTTTCTAATGGAAAGATTTGAGAGGGGAGCAAAGAAGACACAAAAAGCTATTTGCCCTTCATCCTGCAATCTCTAAGACACCAAATCCAAAAACAAAAACACCATCTTATATATTCCTTGTCCAATGTAAACATATAGAACAGCTTTAATTTATTTTGTAGGAAATACATAGGGACCTGAATAACTAAATCTTTGTGGCCACACCTCCCTGCACTTAGATCTCTGGAAACCCAACCCACTGTTTTCCTTTAGGCTAAAAAGTACAAAGAAACACAAACATAAATCAAGTATCACTGAGTTATAAGATTATCCTAACTTTCTTAATCATGTCATTTGGGCCAATGCCTCAGATAATGGCAAACTAGCCCATTTCCTCTATTTTTCATAGTCAAATTTTAGTTGGAAAAGTACATGTTTACTTGCAGAAGGATCTAAACTTGAAATAGTATTATATCAAGGGGTGATCTTTTTAAATATACAAAGGTGACAGAGACCCTTTAATCATATGTAGGGGTATACATCTAAACCATAGAAGTTGTAAGATAAATATTTTTCAAATGAGTAAAGACATTATATAACTTTAAAAGATACAAATATATGTATTTTAATGGTAGGACAATTTACATCATAGAGCAAAATTACGTGATCTCTATAACTATATATGCATACTAAAACAAAATGGCGCCAGGAAGATTTCTCTCTTCAACTGAGTGACAAATCACCTGTTCAGAGAAGTATGATTCATGTTTACGGAAAGCAAGCCATCTCTTTAATCAAATCACTCTCTCTTTGGAACACAGTGGATTTCTGGGTAATTTGTGATACCCCTAGGATTCCCTGCCCCACCCCGCCCCCCACAAAAAGCTAATCCATCTGCCTGTGAGCCTAAGGCACCTCTTTCTACAGCCCTAAAAGTTCTCCAGCAACTTTCATCCACTCAATATATAATATAACAAAATGATTACACAGAAACTGTTTTTTTAAATCAAGTTACAGGTATGGAATTAATAAGTCATAGGAATAAAAGTCATAGCACAGGAAATACAGTCAATGGCATTGTAATAGCATTGTATGGTGACAGATGGTAGCTAGCTCGTGGTGAGCACAGCATAACACACAGAGAAGTTGAATCACTATGGTCTTTTGACACCCAAAAGTAACGTAAAATAGTATGTCAACTACACTCAAATATAAAAATGTTTTTTTAAGTAATAAAAGTTTGAATGACATAAGTAAAAAAAAAATTAATTTACAGAACTTAAATACACCAAGTGCTATACCCACTCAAAAGCCATCCTAAGAGACCCTTAATTATAATGATTACCCAAAATATTTTTTACACTGCATCAAAGCCACCAATATTCTGCTTAAAATGGCACCGGTAATAGCAAATTCTCCTCTTTGAAAGGTAGTGTTCAATTCAGAAAACAGATAAAAATCCTTTAAAACAGCACCATGTATTAATGAGGCTGGGGTGGGGACAGGGCAAAAAAACAAGGGTTGACAAACAAGACTAGCTTCTCTCACAGCAAGTAACCATATTCTGAAACAACTTCAAACCACTTCTGTCTAAGAAGTCTAGGTTGAAATCCGGCGGGGGGAGAGGGAACCCTATTCCCAAGGCCATGAGCTCTAGTGCATGATTGAAGAATGCCATCTCAATACTTTGTAGCCATTCCATACGTAATCAGAGTATCCACCTCCTTCTTTTTCAGACAGAATGAAGAATAACACGCAAGGCTGGCAGAACCAGGCTGCATTTATGCAGACAGGACAGTCCCTTGTGCCCAACAAATAGTTTTGATCTCTTACATGTGAAGATATTGAGACTCAGGAGAGCTAAGTGATATGAACAAGTCCACAAGTCTTTGAAGTGTGGGTACCTGCCCAACCACCACCTCACCCACAGTAAGGATAAAAGTATGCTGGCTTCAGCTGGGTTTTCTTGGACATGCAGTTTTTCACCTCCTGTGCATTGACATTGGGTTTTTTAATGTCTTTATCATTTATCTTTCTTTTTCATGACTTACTTTAGTGTGTGTAACATGAAAGGGTAGGACTGGAATGCTCCCCATGTGGCGGGACAAGCCACACTCTGCGTGTATGTGACAGACAGAGTTATACTGCATCATTCTTCACCAAGCACAGAGAAGGGCCTATTTCTCATTACTACTGCAGGATCAAAATACAACACAGCCTGGGTGTGAGACAGAACAGGAAGGAAGAAAGAAGAAACACAAGATTAAGAATTCTCTACTTCATTTGCCATCGCTGTCAATCTCTCTGAGGGCAAAGCACGGGGTCTCCAGGGGCCTTTCAACTTTCCTTCCTCTCATCAAGCTTTGTACTATCCCTCCATGTGCTCTGTAGGCGTGCAGGAAATGCTAAAGGAATTGAAGAAGTAATACCCAAATCATACCCTAGGTTCCACTTATCAAAGGTCAACAGCCGCTCTTGCTCATTCAGTAAAGATAACAACGAATTTCTTCCAGAAAATGGCTTTGATTTATGGAAACCACGTGACTGTTAAAAGGCAGATTCTTTTTATTTCAGTACTTGATTCTTTGGTAAGTGCTACAGTTTCCATTCTGTTGCTGACAATTTTGAAACAGAGACAGGAGATTTATTACACACACTGCACTGGAAACTTGCTTAAACTTAGAGATCATCGCAGTGTTTCTGAGAAAAGAACTATTTTCACCACATTTTGATTTGTTACTCTTGATAATACAAAAATGTAAAAAATAATCTCATGTGATGAGTAACTTCAGTTTAACTCATGAGAATTTAAAGTCATTTATAAGGTGAACTATCAGAAACGCTTTTCTGATTTATTATATTCAGGATTCACTAATATAAAAAAAAGAAAAGAATGTGTGGGTGTGTGTATTTTTAATAGGTATAACTCATAAAGACACTTCTACCCCCGGTTTCTCCCTGCCTCTATTATTTCTGATTCAATCCATGAGGATATGTGTGGCTGAGCTCTGAGGTGCACCAATCTGAGGTGCACCAATTCCAGTGGCACAATGTTACAGCTCCATTTTGGTTGGCATTTACTTCACTCCATTTCTGATCAAGTATCACCCACTGTGGAACAACAGAATGAGCAAAGAATAAGCAGTCACAAAATCTAGAGTCTAGACTTTGTTCCGTCACCAGAGAACTGATGATCTTGGGAACATCACTTCGAGATGGTCAATTTTGGTTTCTTCATGTAGAAAAGAAACATCAAAATGGTAGAGAATAGCAATGGACTGTGGAATCAAAAAAGTCTCAAAGTGACATCCAGACTGTGCCATTTACTCAATCAATGACTTTAAGCAAGTTAGTTAATCTCTCTATGCCTTACACAGTTAGGATGCATATTAGATAACACATGAAAAATGTTTAGTATACTCTCTGACATATGGTATCTTTTTTATAAATAGTAACATATACACAACATATTTGTTTAGATATAAGATGGGAAGTTGAACTAGCTGATTTCTAACATCTCTTCCAGGTGGCTCGGCACAAACAGCATTTCTTGGAGTCAAGGATATCAGAATCAAGTTAAATCTCAAGTCCGCCAGTCACCAAACCCTCTACATGCTAATTCTCTCTTCTGTAAAATCAATTGCTATTTCACAGAATAATTGTTTGGACTAAGAAAGACAATAATATATAAAGAGCTAAGAATAGAGATACTATAAAATGTTGGTTTTCTTTGCTTCACTGCTTCTCATCTTCTTTTTCCCAGCCTGCCTCTATTATTTCTCTTTTCTTCAAAGGAGGGAAAGATGGGGAGAGAAAGTCTAGAGGAGTGACATAAAAGAAAAGATGAAGATTAGACCTCAGAGGCAAAAAGTGGGGAGGAACCTCTTTAGATCTCCAATATTTCTCAGAGCAAATCCTAAATCAACAGAAGCCTTAGGGGGCAATGCTACAGCCATTGCTTCCTTGCATTCCTTGTGTTACTAAACACATGGAATCAGCTATAATAAAACAGAATAGTTTGTTTTACTTTACAGCAGTGAACTCAAAACCCACATCCAAAACAATGTATGAACATTTTTCTGCTTACATCAGGGTATGATGTTAAACCAAAGATGGTCCCTCTTTGGCAAAACAGCCAAGAAAATCAGCACAAGTCCCATAATAGAAAGATCAGGCATAAAAGAAGTCAGACAATAAGAATAAGATTCTTCAAAAAAATTTTTTTTCAACCATTAAGTAGTAACACCAGCATTTTAGGTGTTCAAATTACCCGTGACAAGGGTTGCCAGGGCCATCATGCCTGTCATTGCTAATGGAAAATAAGCACATTCAAAAGATAATAAAACATTAAAAATTAAAAATTTACATTGTGAACTTTGACTTTACTGCAACTGAGTATCTTTGTATAACACTAAAGAATGACCTGTCTTGCTTTATGTCCTTTCTTATTAAGGAATTCATTATTTAGAATAATAATCACAACTGTTGAGGGCGTTTGGATGGCAATAATAGGAGAAAAGTGACACGACTGCCCAAGAAAACAAAAAGTTTTCTATTGCTTTGACAATTTTCAACCAAGTAAAACTTGGAAAATAAAATATTTTGGTGGTAGTAAATGATAAAGTATTCACTGACATTGTTGTTATATTTCAAGCTTTTTAAGAAAACTAAACTGTTTCTAAACATAAAAGAGAAATTTCAGCCTGTGTTGGTTATAATTGATACAAACTGTGTGGAATGCTGAATAATAAAATTAAATTTCTCTAGCTGCATCTCCGAATCTGAAATTTAGCCAAGGAAAACGATACAGCCTAATGCCACTTAAACACGGCCACTGGAAACAGGCAGTCAGACCTGGATTATCTGTAGGAATTTCAATGTCAGGTCCCCAGTTAAAAGCCAAGTCAAATGATTAAAAATAAATGAAGAAATGATGCAAGTCTCTAAATCAAATAAATGAATTTTGGGTCACATGACAATTTATCTGAGAAGCTTTTTTTTTTTAAGAAAAAAAATATGATTCCTTATCTCTACCTTGAACAATTAAATGAGTATCTCTGAAGATCAAGCCTGGGGAATCAGTATTTTTTCAAAGTTCCCCAGGTGATTCTCATGCGGCTCAAATTTGAGGTGCACCAATTCAAAAAAACCTCCCTTCCTCTCAAAATAAGAACCACCTGCTGACATTTATTAAGGCCCAGTTACACAGACCATCCATCTACACTGGGGAAGAAGACTGGATATCCAACTCTCATTTTTTATTTCACCTATGTAGCTACAGCCTATAAATCAGTGATTTCTGTCCTGACAGATCACAGCTGCCAAATCCGTATTGCCATCTACTCTGCCTAAAAGCACGTTGTCGTCATAAACAGGATTTCTGTTTACACTGCCCAGCAGGAACTGAAGAAAGCGAAAAGGCTGAAAGATGAATTAGCTCCCTGCTTAAAGAAAAGTATGATCCAAAACCTTGACCAAAGAGCCACAACTGCAGGTCTGATAGAATGGATGGGCAAGACGGGAAGGCTTTATGATATTTTTTGTTTGAAGAGCTGTGAATAGGTACCTAGATCATCTGAAGTGCCCAAACATCAAATGCCAGTATAACTTACACAAAATCAATTCCAGATGGATAAAAAATTTAAATGAAAACATAAAAGAACTAAGATATGTGGGTAAATATTTTTCTAATCTTGGAGTAGGGAAACCTCTCTAAGTATATAATGAAAATAAGAAACCATAAAAGAGTGAAGATTTTGAATACATAAAAATTGCAATCTAAATAGCAAAAGAAATCATAAATAAGGTGAAAAGACACAGGATGGATCTAGGAAAAATATATTTGTGATATTTCTGACAAGACAAGGGAAAATATCCCCATACACGAAGAGTTCTTACAAGTCAATGAAAAAAAAACCAAATACCTAAAAGGAAAATATGCCAAGGACACAAATACAAAGTGTAGACAGCCAATAAAAATGTAAAGGATATTAACCCTCACTAAAAATCAAAGAAATCTGAATTGAGTAAGAACGAGCTATCATGTTTCAACTCATCGAATGGCAAAAATGAAAATACGGGACACAATCCTATTTTTGCAAGCATGCATACAAGTGGACAGTCTTGTCCATTAATGGTAGAAGCATAAGCTGGGTTGACCTTTGTGGAATGTAGTTTAAAACAAATATCAAAAAATAAAATAAGCATATCTTGCAAACATTCGCTAGGAATTTTAGTCCAAGGAGATAATTACAAAGAATGAAAACGTAGTTAGGCACCACGGTTTGTTTATAAATGAGAAAAATCGGGAAAACTGAAAGTGTACTAATAGGGGATTTATTAAGTAAATTATAGGACACGTATCACCATGTGTATACATAGATGTAGTCACTAAAAATAATGCTCGAGATCCACACTGAAGTGGAAAAACTTCCACTTAATACTAGTTATGTTATGACCTAGCAGGTATGTGATCTCATTTATATAAAATCTGTTTACACATCCAATGCAAGATGTATGAAAGAGGTCCATGAAAATGTTAATAATGGTTGTTTCTGGGTGATGAGTTTAAGGGCAAAAATCACCTTTTATGTAGTTGTTGTGTATTGTCTGAATTTTCCACAGTGCGTAATTATAGCTTATTAAAAATAAAGTTCTTTCAATTTCAAGACGAACACAAAATAGTTTTAGAATGTAGCAACATTTGGGATCACCAGGCTGCCCAAATCACTATCATTTGCTAATCACCGAGAAAATAGAGTTGACAAAGGTCTTTCAATTGAAAAAAACAACCAAATATGTTCTGGTAAGCGAAAAATTTGGTTACATTTGACTTAACCTTAATCAAACCGGTTTAATTCAGAACTTGTACATGAAGTGAAGCAAATTATCTAGTTAAGTTCCTTCCTTGGAGAAGGAACAGCCAGCACACATTGGAGGCAAGTAAACAATGCAAGCCCCTTACTTTGTCACCAAATATACGTTTAGTTTTGCCGACCACAACAACCCAACTGTCTCGTGCCAACAAACTATCCCTACCTAACTTTTTAAACCTGTAATATGTTTCTGGAAGGTTATTTCAGGCAGATGAACATATCACCTTACATTTCCACTTTGAGAAAGAAATGCATTTTGGTGCCAAAGTGCAACATTTAGGGTAAGTTGAAATTACTATACAGTCCTTACGACAATGAAGCAATTATGAATTTTCTTTACTCTTGATGCTATAAACTGCACGTGAAAACCTTCATAAAGAAGTGTCTATCTTATGGAGGAATATCATATATGAATAAGAAATGATACATTTCCAACCTCAGCAGATTGATTAAATATTCTCAGCACAGCAGTATGTTTAAATAAAGCTTCAAATTTGGAGATACCAGCTATAAATGCTCCTTATTATGAGACAAATTTCCTTAAAATGTGCTCCGTTAGGCTCCATAAATATCACAAAATTCACAGAATTCTAAAAATCTTTTACTGTGTCCTTTTACTAAAAGGTTTGTGAAAATAAGATTATATTTACTCTGGGGGAAAAATTAAAATGACTTTCTTCACTCTAGACTATGCTCAGCCATTCACAATTAACAATGTCAATTTGAGTTCAAAGATTTTTCTGTGTTCCATAAAGCTAAGAACAACTTTTCAAAAACACAAGAGACTTGCCACAGAATGTCAGAAAGTGTTCCCTGTATGGGTGACTTGCCCATAGACTAAGGTATCCATAAATATTTGTTAAATCAATGTTTAACAATTTAATCAGAAGTATCTAACTGAACGGAACAGTGTACCTGCCTGGCAACCAAGAATATAACTACAATGCAATGAGCTGGCACACATGGTCACAGAGTTGGTTCTGGAAAGGACATGCTTCTAGGGATGGTGAGGCTGAAAACCTTTTGTTTGCTTCATAGCATAGCAAGGGGACCAGAGCATTGTTACAGTGGGACATACTGAGAAGGATAATAAGAGTGTGGCACAATTCCTGGACCTCAGAAAGCATATGCCCTAGCCCTTTGCTGCTGAACAATAAGAACAGGAAATAGGCACAAGCCAGGGCTAGATCCGAGATAAATCTAAGGTCAACTCTTGGCAAAGCGGGTTCAGTCACTCGAGAAATCCGAGCTAAATTTTAATTTCCCACACTTAAGGAATCTATGAATACCTCCTCTGAAAGCCTTAGAGTGCTCTCAGAATAGCCTGGTGGTCCAAACCTGTGTGCCAAGCTGGGGGATTCATGCAATCATGGATGCTGCCATTATAAATTGATTGTACCTGGAGGCATCATAGCTTCAACTGTTTTATTTTGAACACAGGTTCATGGGAAATGATCCACAGGGCCCCTAAGATCTGCTTCTAATGATGTGGGGAATAGATACACACGCAAGTGTGTATGTGGGATTAAATATACATATATTTTATTATGATTAATATTCCTTATAATTTGTATATACATATATTTCAACTCTGAAATAAATACTTAACTGTAAATTTCTGTCTTCAAGCAGACAAGACCTCCTGCACAGAAGCTGGCAGAAGAGTTGCTTAAACAACAACAGGAGAGTGACTCATCTGTGTTTTCACAACACGTTTGTACCAGCACCCATGTCTATTTGTAGCCTGACAATAAAGACCCTATATGAACTGTCTCTGAGCTGTCTGCTTTAACAGCAAGACACTATTCTCAGCTGACTCATTTGAGCTACTTGTGCTTTTGAGAATAACCCGGTGCCACATTTATGAAGGCATGTGATACAACTGAAGATGACTTCAGGCTATGCCAATTCCTGCTTAGTTTTGATCTGGGGTTTAGAAGGTCAAATAGACCCAGAGGACTTTACCCCCCTCAATAAGCCCACTACATACCACTACTGGTATCTCTTGGGGACATAGGAAAAGAATGCCTTATCAACACCCTAGCCTGTAAATACCAACAGAATGGGGATTATTATCTATTTTGGCCACTTATCTGTATCCCCAGCACTTAAAATAGTGTCTGCCACACAGCAGACACCCCATAAATACTTGCAAAGGAATAAATCAACCTCTGTCATAGACCTGGGAAGTGATCTGAGACTTAGCACCAAATCCACAACACATTTTGTTGCCCTGATGCCAAGTCAAGATTACTACTTCAGAGCATCAAAACTTCTGTATGTTCAAGTACAGATCCTTTCAGTATTGAGATACTAAGATATACTAAGATATTAAGTCACCTTACTCCCTGGTACTTAAAATAGATAAAACCAATAGAAATGTCATCTACCATCACAAGAAAACCTAGTACAATGACTACAGGTAAAATGTTTCCTCTTAAAACAGTAGGATATGTAAAATTACTATGAAACTATAAATACTATAATTACTATAATACTATTGAGTTGGGTGTGTGTGTGCACACGCTAGTTAATTTCTAATTAGACAGATTGTTTTACAGCTATAAATCCAGTGCTTAGATCTATGCATCCATTCACTAAACAGCATTAGTTTGCCCAAAAGAAATAGATAATAGAGCATTCAGTTCAACAAATATATAATAATAATCATTCATTTTCTATCCTTTTTCAGTGTTTCTGCCACCCACTTTGACTTCTACAAGTACCAAATTGCGGTACTTTGCCAATACGTTTCTTCAAGGAAAGAAACTTCAGAAATGAGAGAAAAATATGCCCTTCAATATTTCCAAAGTCTTTTAAAACACTGAGTTTACAGCACCAGTGAAATTATCAATAAGAGGTTACAAAATCTATTAATAAAATAAGCAGAATATGTCTATCAAATGTACTTTGAATTAAGTCAACTCCTAGGAGTGACGTCCAGCAAATGGAAACAGCTTTTCTGTTTCTCCTAAAGTCTGCAGGATCCCGAACACTGCTTACTCCACGATGAAGGCCTTTTCCGTGACATTGATCACAGAAGAAATACCCATGATAAGTATATGTATTACACAACAGAATCGTTTACTTTCCCCAAAACTTGCACATATGGAAATTAATTCACCTAGGAGGGATCAACGATAGACTTCAACAGACTTCTTCCTCGTCTCAGATGTTGCATTTTAAAGCTAAGTCTTATGAGGTTGAAAAGGGATTCGATTCAGTTTAAAAAGGCAATAAAGTAACACAGGATGTGTTGTAATTTCTCCACCTCAAGAAGAACATCCATGGAAAACTATGTGTTAAAAAATGATCTGCACAAGAATGTCTTTGTATATTCTGAATGACAGAAGGAGGTTTTCTTGCCACTGTCCCCAAATCACAGCTTTCTTTTATTTTCCTAATGTGGCTGCCTGTATTATGGTCGTCATGCTGGCCTCATGGTGCTTCCCCAGTGCTCTTTTCCACTCTGGTTTTCTGGAATGATCTGATTTAGTTATCGTTAGGCTCTCCCCTGGATGAAGAATAACTGCCCCATTTGGATACAGATCAGATTTATAAAAATCCTGTTTTTTACACTACTGTTACATTCCTATCTTATAAATGAGGGAAAGCCCTATTCCCGTATTTCATCTCTGAGTCCTACCACTCTTGGTTTCTCTTCCTCAGACTGCAGGTCTCTCGCTGGGAACATACACATATGTGCTTTCTGGCCAGCACAATGTTCTTTTTTTTTCTTTTTTTTTATAATAGTTTATTTTCAAATTGGTTTACATATAACACCCAGTGTTCATCCCAACATGTGCCCTCTTTAATGCCCGTCACCCCCTCTCCCCCCTCCCTCACCCCCTTCACCCTCAGTTTGTTCTTAGTCTTTGAGAGTCTCTTATGTTTTATCTCCCTCCCTCTCTGTGTCTTTTTTTTTCTTTCCCCTCTTCCCCTCCCCCTGGTTTTTGCTTAGTCTCACAAAGTCCACCTATTCGTGGAAACATATGGTATCTGTCTTTTTAAAAGTTAATTAGTTGTGAATATTTAAAAATCACTAGATTTCACATAAGAATTTGAGTTTTCAGCCTCTTTCTGAAAAGCAGACAATAAAGTAATACTGAGGGCATATTCATACAGGAGCAAGCAAAGCTGAGTGGCGACTGCCCCTTCCAATTAGGGCATGAGCTCTTGAAGGTCATCATGGACCCCGTCTATAAGAAAGCCAAGCTAGCCATGGGGCAAGTCATATTCAGAGTCCTTAGTCCCCAAATGTTTCAGACATCCCGATCTAGGCACCAGACACATGTGAATAGAGAAGGCTTCTGGGGCACCTGGGTGGCTCAGTCCATTGAGTATCTGACTTCGACTCTAGGTCATAATCTTGTGGTTTGTGAGTTTGAGCCTTGCGTGGAGCTTGCTGTGCTGAAGCTACCGTCAGTGCAGAGCCTGCTTTTGCTTCTCTGTCCCCCTCTCTCTGCCCCTCCCTCTCTTTCTCTCTTTCTCAAAAATAAACATTTCAGAAGTCTTCAGGTGACTCCAGTCTCAGCTGCTACCTCGCTACAAATGTGTGAGGCCCAAAGAGAGAACCATCCCGATGAGTCTATCAACCACCAAAACCATGAGAGAGAAGAATGAAACGGTTGTTTCAAGCCTCGAAGTTTTGGATTAATATGCTATGCAATAATAGATAAGGGCTAAAAGATAAAAGTGCTCTTAACAGACTAAATACAATTGTTTAAAGCAATCTCTCCCTTTTTATTTGGGTCAACATAGGTGTCATATGCCATCTCCATTTCATTTTTGAGTTTAGGCAGATTCTAAAACATGAATGTGCACAGAGAAGAAAACAAAAGTGGAAGAAAGCAATCTTTTGGAAAAGCTCTCTCTTTTTTTTTTTTTTTGGAAGAAGCTGGCTGGCAGCACTTAACGAATCTCACGTAGGTTAATCAGTAATAAGCACTAACGCAGAAGGGACAGAGTTTGAAAAGGGAATGAATCGATTCCTTTCCTAAGAATACTAGCTTCACTCACTACTCTGTATTCAACACCTAGCACAATGCTTATTTTTTCTTAGCTTTGTACATATTTTTCTGAATGATAGAGGGCATCCAAAACATCTTTTCTACCACTAAAACTTCAGCTGTTACTGGTACAAAAGGAAGGCAAACGGCACCCACAAAGTAACCAACAGACTGTGATTTGTACAAAATAAGTCAAGTCAGGGTCTTTATAGCTTAATGATCAGGCAGGTTCAAGAACAGGAGAAACAATGCGTAACTTGTATTCCTTAAAGCTGAGACCTACTGATAGATATGCAAATCCAACCTCAAGCAAATCACTCAGTTTTTTGATGGACTGTTTGCTCATGTGTAAAATGAAGCTAATCACGCATTCCCAGAAACAGTGTGTAATCACCAAGCTGAGCAGAATATGGTCCGTACATTCCAGGTAGTAGAAGATCTAAGCCCGGTGCCCGGGACAAAATTAAAGCAGCTGATATGCTTTTGCCCGAATAGAATTGTATATCCTCATTTCCTTCCCTTCTTCTCCCCACTTGTGACTCAAGCCAGATTTCATCGAGCTATTTTTGTAATTACTAAAATGCTGGAAATATAGCAGCAGGCCAGAAGCAAAGTAAAATGCAGCATCCAGCAAAAGAAAGAAAATCACGCTGAGTAACTGAAAGGCCATCTGCTTCTAGCTGAGCTGTAGGGGTGAGGAAGGCAATCTGGGCTGTACTATTTGTGTCTCCCCCAAACCAGACCCACCTGCATGTTGTCAGTGGCATCCCCAAGCAGTCCTCCAAAAGTGATAGCATTAGTTACAGTTGCCAGATAAATGAAGAGAATTGCTGAAAGAGCCTGAATATTTAAAGCGTCATAAAAATCACTGGCAAAAAATGGTGCTTTCCTCTTTATGTCCTTAATGAGTCCACCACAGAACCTGGGAAGGGAGAAAGCAAACATGTGACAAGGTAAAATAAACTGTCATCCAATTAACCAAGGGATAATTTACTCAACCACAAAGAATTTGTAGTCAAAGTGTTTGAATCAACAAGCTCTATCTTACCACTTAAGGGAAAACCGGAAAATTGCAGAAGAATAAATTTTCTTCTATCTGTCTCTGTTTGGGTCACAAAATTAGGTGTCATATACCCTAAAGAACAGTCGGTTTTTAGGTGAGAGTGAATGGCGTAGATGGATTAACATTTCTCACTCTTTGCAGAAAAACATCGCCTTTCATGTGCGCAAAGCATATAAGTCCTTCTACAATCTTGCTATCGCTTCCTTCCCAGCCCCAGTCATCATTCCACGAGTGTTCACTGCGCACCTGCGGTATGGCCAGCACTACTCCAGGTGCTGAGACACAACAGTAAACAGCACAGGCAAAAACGCCTGCCCTCAGGACTTTACTTTCCAAATGGGGACAGGCAATATAAGTAAAATTGATAGTGCTAAAAATCAAGGGAAAAAACTACGTGGGGAAGAAGGTTATGAAATGCTAGAGAAGCAATGGCTAAACTATTAGAGCGGCTGGAACAGGCCTCCAGAGCAGGTGACTTTGGGATAAGGTCCCGAAGGAATGACGGAAGAAAGCCATGCAGGTATGCGTGGAAGAGCACTGCAAGCTTGGCCCCATTCCACACATTAGTACGCCAGCTGCCTTGTTTATGCATCTGTCAAATTACCCTCCCAACCAAACCTCGCATCTCTGCCTTCCCCACGCCCTTCCTTTTGCTATGGGGCCCTCCCTCGACAGTTCAGATTTCCACCACGGGCTATCACACTTTATCAGGATTGTCTGTGTGCGGGCTTGCTGGCCCCCACTGCACTCAGTGCCCTGCTTCAGTTTCCTTGGTCTGTGCAGGGCTGTGCATGGTGCTGGGAAGGCTGCAAACAGTGCATTAGGAAAAAGTGAGCTATATAAGAAGTTCCAGTCAGATTAGGTAAAAGAGCTGAATCCCAGAACTCGTATCTACAGAAAAGGAAGAAAATATTCGTAATAAAAGTACTTTGTGAAGAACTATTCAGAAAAAATAGGAGGAAGGGAGGTTTTATGTTCTCTATTCTTTCAGAAAAAAATGGGGAGGGAAATAATGTCCCCTTAATTTCAGAGAGAAACTCAAGTGGTCATCCAAAGAATAAAATTATTTCATTCAGATTCAAATGCATATTAAAAAGACATACTTTGGTGTTTTCCAAAAAACCTTTAATGTTCTTAAAAGGGCCTATCTTTGGGCTCCTGAGTGGCTTAGTTGGTTCAGTGTCCGACTTCAGCTCAGCTCATGATCTCACGATTTGTGAGTTCGAGTCCCACATTGGGCTCTCCCCTGTCAGTGCGGAGCCTGTCTGGAGTCCTCTGCCCTCCTCCCCACACTCTCTCTGCCCCCTCCCCCCGATCACACACTCTCTCTTCTCTCTCTCTCTCTCTCAAAAAAAAAGAAAAATAAATAAAAAAAGTCTTATCTTCATAAAATGAGTATCCTACTTAAACTTTTACTTAATCCAAAATAAAATGGAGAACCTAATAGTGGAAAGAAAAAGGAATTATCATAAAAAGAGATTTATAAAAGCAATCTGGGAAACCTGACTCCCGAACTGCAGGCTAAGGACACCATGACCTGTGAGCTCCTCTTTCTTTACCATGTTACCACTTGTGAATAAATGTACAGGGAAGGGAGGAAATCACAAAAGCCACACGGGGAAGACAAGACATAACTCTGCTTTCCTGCCACGGACTCACACCCACCTGTAGACCTGCTGGCTTTTTCTCTAACACCTCCTCCCTCATGTCTGCCATCCCCTCCACCTACCTCATTCTGCTGACTCTATCTCTTCCTCCTTCAGAACTTTCCTCATGTGCTGCAATACTCTGTAAGGCCTTCTCTGAGCACCCTTTTTAAAACTTTCTCCTATCACAAAACTCCCTACTTCTGCTTCAGTTTTCCCCATTAACTCTTCACCACATTTTTTTTTAATTTTCTCATTGTTTGTCTTTAGCTACTACAAAGGAAAACCCAAAAAGACAAAGGGTTTTTGTTTAATTCACTGTTGCATCCCCAGTGCCTGTGATTAATCAATATAAAATATCTGTTGGCTGAACAGATATACAAACTGGTTAATAAGATGCTGATAGGAAGATGAAGGGAAATTAAGATCGAAAGAGATCCTCATCGGGTGCCTGGGAGCCTCAGTCGGTTGAGCAGCTGACTCTTGACTTCCACTCAAGTTGTGATCTCACAGTTTAAGAGATGGAGCCCAGAGTAGGGCTCTGTGCTAACAATGCAGAGCCTGCTTGGGATTCTCTCTCTCCCTCTCTCCCTCTCTCCCTGCCCCTCCCCTAGTCACGTGCACAGGCAAGAACATCCTCCCTCTCTCTCAAAATAAATAAACATTTAAAAAAAATAAAAGAAAGAGATTCTCATCATGAAGAGCAAAATAATCCATCAGTTACCGTCCAGTTCGCTGCAATTCTTCACAATCCGCATGTCCTCCTCCTGCTCCTCCATGGCCTCCATCATGGGGTGTGTCCCCATTCATCTGAACATTCTCTCCACCTGAGTACATATTCTTTCTAAGCAAGACAACAGAGCCCAAGAGAATATCAGTTTATTTTATTCTTCTGCTTCTTAGCTGTGTCACGCATTAGACTAACAAAGAGATGGACTAAATACCCTTTGGGAGAAAGATCATCATTTCCTTCAGCCACCCTAACAGACAACTCTTAAAGTGTTATATTGAGAAGGAAGACGAATGACTGATGAATAAAAAGCTGAATGAGTTGCATACTATATGAGACGGAAACTGTTTCACCTGGAAAATAACAGATTTTCAGAAAATGGCTTCTCCAATTAGCTCACCCAATTTCTTAACCTCTTAAATCTATAGGGACTCGTCTTGAGTAAACCAATCTTCTGCATGTGTAGGAAGTCCCCAACACATCCTCCAAAGATCTCTATGATGTATTCCAATATCATAATCTGAGATCTCTTAATTTGCAATCACTGAAGAACATAACAACATATAACACTCATTTTATAGTGTCAACGAAATGTCAAACCAAAGTACATATGTGATTCATTTGAGATAATACATTGAGTTAAATGTGAACCTACAAACACAGTATTAGGACAGTCACCTGACCCCATTTCCCTTTCTGAACACAACCTCCTTCTCAAGGATGAAAACTCCCAATTGCCTGATAATTTACCTTTTGTCAGATGATGGAAGACTCTTAGGAGGCTCTATCCTGATTGCTGGATCCCATTCTCCAGGTGGAAGAACAATGACTTCATCTAGGAACTCGTCAATACCAGCAATCAGGTCCTGCCTGTCTTTAGCTTTATAGGCAATGTCGTGGAACACCTAGAGAATAATAAGAGATGTGCTGATCCAACAAGAGAATTCTCTACACACCTCATGGCATGTCAAGCCTCAGAAAGGCAACCTACAATCCACTCTAACATTTCATATATATTTAGTATAATCATATTCTCATATTTCCTATCAGCTTGTCCCAAACTATTTTGGTATTCTGATTTTGAACCCAGAGAATAAAAGTGAAGGCATGAGAGAACAGCTGTGTTTCTTTTATATGTCTTTTTAGTCAATACTGTAAAACAACATTGCCTTTCATCTCCCAGTGGCATGTACCATTACTGATATAGTTGCTGTGGAAGCCAGATGAAAATGGTCTGGAGAAATATACAAAAGAGCCATTCTCTGAAATAAAAATGACTGGGACAAACCATTGCTGGTAATTCAAAAAGGAAAAGTTCAAGTTGAGTGTTAAGATCGGGTTAAGACCCAAACACTGCAGCTCTCAAACACAAATAATGTTAGCTATCAAAAAAAAAAAAAAAAAGAAAAATCTAAGTTATGCTGGTAACACATAAAGCAAACGGCTTTAAGCAGGTGATCATCTTGCTAACCTTTTAGCAAGGCAAAAACTAAATCATCCGAGGCAGCAAATGCTTCATGTCTTTTATACAGATATCCAAGAAGGAGCTCCAGAATTTATATAATCCTCTTTGCCAATCATTCCATTCTTCTAACCTGGCTGATGATTTGAAAGTCTTTTATGTATGCATAAGCCTTTCATACCTCATGAGTTAAATTCTTTAGTCTCCAGGGGAGAAGATGGCCCCTGTTCAACGTCCTTACCTGGTTCTTAAAGATTGCTAGTAAATCTCTTCTCCTCAACAAGAACTGTTAAAAGCTATGAGGGGCGCCTGGGTGGCTCAGTCGGTTAAGCGGCCGACTTCAGCTCAGGTCATGATCTCGCAGTCTGTGAGTTCGAGGCCCATGTCGGGCTCTGTGCTGGCGGTTCAGAGCCTGGAGCCTGCCTCGGATTCTGTGTCTCCCTCTCTCTCTGCCCTTCCCTTGCTCACGCTCTGTCTCTATGTCTCTCAAAAATAAAATAAAAACATTAAAAAATTTAAAAAAAAAAGCTATGGAACAAATTACGTGTAACGGTCTGGGGGTTGTGAGGTTGAGATTAGGGCGGTACAAAATGCCAGCACCTCATCTGTGGTGCTCCAGCCACTAGAGACACTGGAGACTCAGAGGGTCACTTTTCCAGCCTCCCCTGCAGGTAAGGATTGACAGTTCTGACCAATAAGTTAAAGAAAAAAGCTGTCTGAGAAACCTTTAGAATACCTGTTAGAAGAGACAGACTCGGCTAACATTCCTGCCCCCTTTCTCCCAACCCTCCCCGCTCTGTGCCCCCCTCTCTCCCACTCCCAACCCCAACCTTGAATACAGAAGAGAAGTTCTGCAGCTGACTGCAGTAGCCATCTCAAGGCCACAAAGCAAGAGCCTTGACTCTTGACTGATCATGAAACAGTTAAGTTAAACCAACTCTAGCAACTACCTACCTCCAAGTAAGCCTCAAATAGTTTAAGCCACTATAAATCAGATTTTTCTGTCACTTAGAGCCTAAAGCAGTTCTAATTACTGCATCTTAAGAGGAAGGATTTTTTTTAAAGAAAATGTAAACACATGGAAATAAATAAAAGAGCCCCCTGAGATGCTTAACTGTCTCAAGGGGGGAAAACCAGCATAGCTATACATCAAAAATGTTCTCAGTCCCACATTAAGTAACCATCTGAGTAATCACCAAATAAAGCTTCCATAACTAAATGCCCTATTCTTCCCTTAACACAGGGAGAAACTAACAAATCAAGTAATAAAGCAAAAGTGAAACATTTGGGAAAATAGTAAGCTACAAAGACACAGAAGGAAAATCAATGATCCCATATCCTAATTGTACTTCTCCTACTATGAGACTAGTTTAGGGTTTCATCATATCTAAAATGTGTGAACAACATTCAAGCTGTTATGAGAGTAAGGTTATAATTCCAAAGCACTAGAAACTCTGCAGTAACGGTTGCTAATGCATTTTAGCATGTGTGTAATTCCTTCTCACAAGATAAGAAGACCATAAAAACAGGTACTTTCTGATACCTAAGGAAAAAATGCATGCTCCATTTTATTACGCATTACTTTAGAGAACCCATTATTTCTGAAATAATAAGGTATAAGGGACACTTGAACTCCCAGGATAAATATATTAAGCAGTTTAAGAGGTAAAGTTTAAGTTAATACAGTGATTTGAACTTTTTAAAGAATATTTAACATATATCCATTTTAAGAATGGCAAATGCTTAGAAAAAGAAAGGAAATTATGTTTTATTCCAACATAAAATTTATTTTTGAAAGTTGTGTTGAGACCAGCTCATCTGCCATGAGTGACTATTAAAGAGGGCTGGTGACCACATAATTCACGCTGAATAAATTGTGACAGCCAATTTATAGTATGAGAACTATACAAGTGGACATTCACAGATCACCGTGCTCCAGATCCCCTACCTCATCAGACATCAGGGTGGCGATGGCTCTGCCGATCTCATGGTAGGACTTGGCTTTTCCCTTAGGACCTAAGAGAATGAACAAGAACCTAATGGAAGAGGAAAGAAGCAAAGGCTATAAAACACATTTCATCAAAGTCAATGTACATAACACTGAGACATGTTTATCCTAGTTTATAAAAAGCTTAGGTCTAGAATTCATCTTTAAAACAAAGGTAATATTCTTGGTAATATGAAAGATACTCGTTCACACTATCGTGAAATACAAATTGTTGTTTCTCTGGAGGCAATGGAAGCCCTGAGAAATTTTCTTTCCTAAACTTTCTGCTGTCTCCATTTCTACTGACTTTCAGAATCTTTGGAGAAAACCCATTAAGCACAGTAACTAGAAAGACTTAGTACATCTTCAGATTTCTCTGACTTTTCCTTACTCAATATGAACAGTGACAAATGATCCTCTCCGTACTTTTAAGAAATATTTCTGTCCAGAAGTGACTGGAAGTCAGCAAAAAAACAAGTCCTCTACAAGTAAGCCACATGCTGACAGCCAAAGTAAAGAAAGAAAACTATGAGAGAAATTCAAAATAAAGCATCGCTCATGGACAGTTAAAATTCTTCTGTGAGTGTCCTCATTTTCCTTTCCAAACTTGTTTTCTTGATAATGTACACACATCGCTCCACAGTAAGTAGGTCCTGGAATTTACAACAACCAGCTTAACCCCACTTAGGTTCATATCTCAACTAGGGAAGAAGAAACTCAGTAAGTAAGTGAATAAGAAAAAATATATAAAAGGCCAATGCTGGATACATCTCTGCCTTGCTTATTATGATCATGTCTTACCTAACATGGAGACAATAAGGGCAATAAAAATTATCACATTTCCTCAGCTTTTTAAAGCTTGCAAAGCATTTCATATTCATCGCCTCATTTAAACTCCACATACCCTTTTGCAATAAGGAGAGGTATCCTATTTTTGTTTAATGGTGATGATACTGAGACTCAGAGAAGTCAGTGGATAAGCCAAAGACTGTGCCTGGTAAATGAGAGACAGTAGATAGGCCTTCTCACCTCCTGTTCTTTTCAACACACAATGTGCCTAACATTACCTGCCCAACCTATACACGGGGTTATAATTCAACAGAGAAAAGCTAACCTACAATGACTGACACAGGTCACCCTGGGGAAAGATGTCATGGATACTTAGCTGGGGACTAAAATCTTGGGTAAAATTTTATGGGACCAGGGATAGGATGGAGCTTGCTTAATAAAATTTTATTTTATATTTATTTATATACCTTACTTTAAATGAAATTGGGCTGACACTTCAAAGTTTTAGGGTCTGTTCCAAAAAGGCCTTGAGATAAGCAATTTCTTTTTTTCATTATAAAATTCGGTCCAAAGGGGAAAGGAAAAAAAAACAGAAATCAAGAATGTAAGAAGGTATCGGAAAGTTTGAATACTTAGACTTTATATCAAAATAACCATAAAACCATTCAATACTTATTTGCTTAGAAACCAGTTCTGGCATGAGGTGGCACACTCACTTTCAAGTGTTATCACAGTAGATGAAAAAGCAAAAGCAATCAGCAGGCATGAAAGTCTGTTCAAGTATGAGGAAGTGATTATTAAAATTGGATTTTAGTTCTTCTAATATTGAAGTTCGGATGATACTAGAACTTTCCTTCCTTTGAAGCTGGACCTAAATTATACACCCCTACATATAGTATTATAAAATGCTTCTTAATGACACTAATGTGTACTATACTAAAAGGATCGATCACTGGTATGAGTGCAACAAATGCAAAAAAATATTTAACCACCTAAGCAAAACAGAAATCCCATTTAAGAACACCTACAATACTGGCCTCATTTCCCAATCCTATTAGCCAGTCTAGCAATGGTCAGCTGTCAGCAAGACATTAAGAACATAGTTTTGGGCAAAGGGAGAGGATGCAGTGCAGAAAGAGAAAATATCGAATACCTAGATCCTTTACTTATTCACACATTTTTAAATAATGAGTTTCCTTCACTTGCCATTTTTTGTTATTTTAATGTGTCTAAATATTTGTTTTTCGGTAAGACATAACACCTAAGATCTTTCCAGAACCACTCTGTACCTCTTCCTGCCTTGCCCTAGCATCTCTATCATGATTATAATTTACGAATACACATTATGGAAATATACATTTATCACCTGACACATGAATTAATCATCAGGCTGATTATACAGCAACAAAGACAAAATTCTATACTGTTAGAAAGTGAGACGAATACTCTCAGCTATTAGTAGTTCTCAAATACAAACTCTGGGAGATTATGGGTAACCACCCCAAGAGCTGAGAGCAACAGAGCCTCTAGCTTAAGCCCTCTTGGATGAGGGAATATATATTCTGTAAATATTGACTCTGGTCTCTGCTAAATAATACCAAAGAATGAATGGAAGTGGAAGACCAATAGTGACTGTAACATACATTATAGCAATAAACCCAATAAATGTGAATTATATTGTTTCAGTAACTTACATATATGAAGGTATAACTTCTCTTTTCTGGGCAATGTATTTTTTGACTTAAAAAACACATATATATTACATATAATATATAAATATTTATTAACACATATATATTGATTTGTTCTTTAATGGAGAATCATCAAGTGCCCGATAGAAATAAAATGTTACATATCTGCTAAATTTTTCTATTACTCCATTCAGGAACCATTCAGTAACTTTAACCTCTTAAAATGATACAAAGAAGAAATCTGGCCATCTATAAGTAGCAGGAAACATCACCTCGGGTCAAGAATTTCATCTGTAGGAACAGAAACCCTGAGGAAGCCCCTGATTTGGGACTGCGTCATTGAAATGTAGATGAGAGATCTGGAAAACTAGCAACGCAGAAAAACTCATCAAGTTGAAGTTCCCTCTGCCTGAAACATGTTCTTTCCCCTTTAACCCCTCAAAGAAGCAAAAGTTGTTATAACTTTTATGACAGAAGTACATCTTGCCAAACTCAGCTTTTATAATGTACTGAAAACTCCTTTCATGACCCAAGCTGTTTTTTGTCAATGGACAGATGTTATTTTTAACCAGAAGCTTTTTTCCTTATTAACAAATTAGAGTAAACATCACATTTGTGTGGCTGGAAGGGCACAGCCCATGTTGACAGCTGGGAAAAAGAAATTAATTTATGCTACTGAGTTCTTTTTATTCACTCATAACTAGAAATAAAGTCATAGAATCTTTACTAGCGCTAGCTGCCTCAAGAATCTTCAAGAGGCCCTTATACGCTTGTGAGCTTTTTCATATACCTAATTATGTCTGGGGAGGATGCCTCTAGCATTCTCCATAACAAAACTGAGTACCAGATGATCTCTGTCCGGAACCAATGGACTGTACTCCTATTCACAAAATAATTATAGGCAGAAACAGAGCACAGGATCAGAAGAAGAGCCAGCCTTCCTAAACCACTCAATCTTTGCAGAAAGGATGTGCAGTCCCCCTCCTTCCTGATATATCACAGCTATTTCTAGAATAAACTCAGCATGTACCAATCCTTTACTCCCTGCTCTCAAAACAGCAGTGAATCAAATAAGCCATTATTCATATTTAGCAGTTCTGGAAATTATGGATGAACTGTAGCTTCCACAAAAGATGCATGAGGACCCCAAATGCACCACAACCCACCACATTACATACGGTAAACAGCAGCTAGCAGCTAGAGTGCTGGACAAGACAGAAGTGAACTGGCTAGACCACTGTCCCAGTCCCTCTAAGATTTTCTTCTTGCAGGCAAATCGTCATTTATAACATGAAATATATATTAACTTACAGTGATATGAAAAGAGTAAACATTCTAAATTTTTAGAGGACTAGAACTTACGGAATAACTTTTTGTCTTAAATGTGAAAATCGAGATTAGAAAAGAACAAACTGATCAGGGGCTTTGATTTTTCTGCATGGGAAAACCCTGAAGTATTTTGTTCTAATCCATTCTAAATAGCTCCTCCCATTCTCCTTAAAAGCCTGCCTTCAGAGTCAGAAATCTGCAGTTCTATTTCTAGTCCTGATATTGAATCTTCCCTTTGCCTCCATCTCTCAATTGTGAAATGGGAAGAACAACATGAATTATCCCCTACATAGCTCCTAAATATGAGTGAGTGGCAGCCTCTATGGATATATATAAGATGACACCAAGCAAAGCATCTGCAAGATGTTAGGAAAATCATAAGCATATCCTACAAAGTCATGAAGTATCAGATGATGGTTTGTTTGCTTTCACATGGATGGCAAGAAGGACCCCTAAGCAGAGAACGTCCACTCAGTTGGCTGTAGCCCCGGTGCAAACAGAAAGCTAAGGCAGAACGTTAAGCCAATTAATAGGGTAAATAGAGAAACTTGGGGGCACTACGGACAGCTGCTAGATCCACACTGCTTAAAAGGTGCATGGCACTAATATCACTTATAAATAGCAATAATAGCAATAATAAACGTAAGAGCCTAACTTTCTTCCACCTTCTGAAGGAAAAACAACCGTTACAAAATGTACACCAGAACAGACGTTTTGGGTCTCCCTGCAGTACAACAGGGCAGCACGTTAAAGCACACAGCTGAGTATGGGGCAGTTCTTCATGACTACCACACTCCTTGTGGGATTTCCTTGATTGGGTTGCACAGGATGCAGCCATTGTAATGGCCCCACATTACTCATACACAAAAAGGCTAATGAGACTCCCTACCCAGTGATTATAGCATGCACTGGTTCAGAGGACAGCAAATGGATAAAACAATTTCCTGGAAAAATGTGAACATGCTTGGATATATTGTTCACATTATTGCCTTGAAATAGTTTTATGACATTACTGAATTACATTCCCTTGAATTGCCGGGATCCCTTTGTTAATTCAAATGATGCTGTATTTCACCTCTGGACTAGTACCACTCTCCTGTACAGAAGAAAAGAATGCGCCAGACAGGAGGAGATGATAAGCGGGAGACACAAATGGTCATGATTTGCTACCCAATGAACTCGTATTATTGTTAAATAAAAGCCCTCAAATATTTTTTTACTTGTAGCCTCTAAGAAGAAGAATAAAAATGAAAATGCAAGAACAATTTAACACCTCTTGGCATGTTTTCTTCTTTCAAGCCCCAGTAAAATCAGTGTACAGAGACATAAACAAAACCATAGGAGCGCAGGAGCTGGACATTACCCCTGATCTGAGTCAGCTAGCTATTCGCCAGGTGATTGCTCAGATAGAACTGCAAGGCTCTGCTGGAATGTTTTCAAGGGAACAACTAAGTTACAGAAAACACAAATCATGATAATCCCATTAGTTGAATATGCTATGATCATCCCCTTTCCTCTGCCATTTGTCCAATGACTGCCTACTAATGACCAGTATTATTCCTACTTTAAGTGTCTAAGAAATATTGGGGCACCTGGGTGGCTCAGTCAGTCAAGGCGTCTGACTTCGGCTCAGGTCATGATCTCACGGTCCGTGAGTTCAAGCCCTGGGTCAGGCTCTGTGTTGACAGCTCAGAGTCTGGAGCCTGCTACAGATTCTGTGTCTCCCTCTCACTCTGCCCCTCTCCTGCTCACACTCTCCCTCACTCTCCCTCTCAAAAATAAATAAAGATTAAATTTTTTTAATAAAATTAAGTGTCTAAGAAATATGAAAATGGGAGAAAATACCTGTAGGATAAGAAAAACTAGCCTGTAATCTATGAGTGGGGAGGCCATGAGGAAATGTTCTGATTTTCCTCCTAACCTGACTCAAAGCAAACCTGGAGCCCCTTGTCTCTGTCAGCTTATCATGCCAAGACCATCTGAGATCACTGAGAAGGATTCATAGCTCTTCCTGCCCACCTGAGGAAACCTAAAAAAAGAAAAGTCACCTGTCCTTGCCCTGTACCCGCAAAAAGCACCCCCCAAAGTTCCTATTCATATGATAATTTTATAGTATCAAGTCAAAGATTCCAAGCTTCTCTTTAAACTCTTCTTCACCACAAGTTTAAGTGAAGCATTAACTTCTTTTCACCTACTGCACTCCATTAAGTCAGCCTTCTAATTCTTGAGCTCAGCAGCAAGGCAGAAAAACTGAAAGACTTCTGAGGTCCTGTGTGGTGTAGTGAGTACATGATCATAATAACTGTAATATACTTCCTTTTAGGATAACAATGTATATAACACATAACGGTAAAGTGTGCACATTTAAGTGTGCAGTTTAATGATCTATATATATGTGTGTGTATATATACACATATATACTTACATGTATGTATATATGTATATACCTACTGTCAATTTTCTGATAAAATAAAGAGCAAATGAGAGCAACTCTGACCTGTGAACCATTTATCATCTGTATGACCTTGGGCAAGTTACTTAAACTCTCAGACTCAGTTTCTTTATTAGTAAAATCCATATACCCATAGTTTATAATTTAAACATATTATGAGAATTAAAATGACTAATCCATAAGAATAAACTAGTACCTGGCCCATTTAATTACTATAATTGTTATTATTGCCACTGTACAAATGTCAAGTAATTTGATAGGATGAAAGATGAGCTAAATCATTATTTCAGACTAAACCTTCCCGATATGCTTGTTCTGGAATGTGTCCTCATTCTACTGATTATCTAGCCATGATTTCCCTGTAAGCACACTGTAGACCCCAGCAGGTCAGGGAGTAGCTTACCTTGTGGGCACAGGGACCTCAGTCAGGGCACCCAGCATGACTGCCTGCTGGAGCCGAACGAAGGCAATGAAAGGAGCATCCAAGAAGTCAACCTCCCCAACAAGCACGTTGGAGGCCTCTGCGTCACGTGGAAGTTTTTTCATGAACTTATTCTTCAGCTGCATGGGAAGAGCCAAGAAAACAGAGCTTATTTCTAGAGAAGGGAACAAGAAGAGACCCTCCATATATCACTCAAGGAAATTCCTTTATATAGGTCTCCACATAACAGGCTCTAGCTAGCCATTTTTCTATTATGTTTAACCAGTCTATTATAATAAACATTACTCTGGATTTTAGATTCAAAAATACTGAGGGTATAATCACATGGTTTACATATAAAACAATGATTACATATAAAACAATTCGTTTATTTATCCACTCACTCAATAAATATATGTTAAGAGTCTACTATGAGCCAGGCATTGATCTAAGCCCTAGGGATGTAGGGATGGATCAATGAATTACATGTCGTCCTTGGGTCATGGGTCACATTTTAGCAGGGGAGAAACAGAATATGATTTACGGTAGTGATAAGTGCTAAGAAGGAAAAATAGAATAGGTAAAAGGATACTATATTAGGTACTATTTGGTCGGAGGAAGCCTCTGAAGAAGTACATTTTACATTGGAGTGAGGCGACAAGCCAGGCCAGGATCTGCCTAAAGAAAATTCTAGGCAAAGAGAACAGCAAGTGCTAAGGCTCTGAGGCAGAAAAGACCTTGGCAGAAAGGTATAGTAAGAAGGTAAATGTGGTAGAAGCTAAAGGAGCAAAGGAAAATAGCAGCAAATGAAGTTGTATAGGTAAGGGGGAAGGCCCGGTGGTAAGGACCTTAAAGGCCACAATTAAGAGTTTGGAATGCTTTAGGTAGGACTTGCCTACCAAAAATCCAAAAGGGAAAGTGGAGCAGAAAGATGTACATTTAGAAGATATTGCCATGTAAACAGAGTTTAAAACCACAAGACTACACTTGAGTGTGAGTGTAGATAAAGAAATGGGATAAGATCTAAATTCTGAGCCGTTTTGTCTTTCATAGAAATGGGAGGATATATAGGCAGAGGACACTGACAAAAAGCAGTCAGTGAGGCTGGAGGAAAACCAGGACTTCACCAACAATCAGGTGAAGAAAGGGCTCAATGAAGAAAGTACATCAGCTGAGTCAAAGGCTGCTGAAAGTTCAAATAAGATGAGAACCAGGAATCGACCAATGAGTTTGTCAAGAAGAAGGTACTGGGTGATCTTGAGAAGAGCAGCTAGGGTGGGTAGTGGAGTGCCCGGGGAAAAATGAAAAGTGAAAAAGTAGAGACAAGGGAGTAGAGACATTTTAAGAAATATTGCTACCAAGAAAAGGCAAGAAATAGTAAGGTAGGTAAAAGAAAACATAAAACAGGATTTTTTTTTAATTTTTAATGTTTATTTTTGAAAGAGAGAGAGAGAGAGAGAGAGAGAGAGAGAGAGAAAGCATGAGCAGGAGAGAGGGAGAGAGAAACGGAGACACAGAATCTGAAGCAGGCTCCAGGCTCTGAGCTGTCTGCACAGAGCCCAGCGTCGGGGCTCAAACTCACAAACTGTGTGATCATGACCTGAGCCGAAGTCTAATGCTCAACCAACTGACCGAGCCACCCAGATGCCCCAAAACAGAGAATTTCTTTCAAATGGAAGTGTGTTAACACTTTGGAATGTTAATGAGACAGATTATTTCTGCAGGAGGCAAAGAGGACAACCGCAAATAGAGCTCAGAGATCCCCAAACTATGGAGAAGAGAATTAACAAGTGAGGTGAGAAGGAGGAGGGAGGAAGGGTATGTGGGAAATTTGAGGAGATGGGTAAAGGTGTTAAGTGGTTGTCTTGGTGAGTAAAGGCTGTTTCTTACAGTCATTTGGAAGGCTTACCTTTCCCTGCCCTCCCCAACCCCCACTTGGGACACCTGGGTGGCTCAGTCGGTTGAGCGTCCGACTTCGGCTCAGGTCATGATCTCACCGTTCCTGAGTTCGAGCCCCGCATCGGGCTCTGTGCTGACAGCTCAGAGCCTGGGGCCTGCTTCGGATTCTGTGTCTCCCTCTCTGTCTGTGCTCCTCCCCCACTCATGCTCTGTCTCTCTCTCTCTCTCTCTCTCTGTCAAAAATAAATAAACAGGGGCGCCTAGGTGGCTCAGTTGGTTGAGCGTCCGACTTCGGCTCAGGTCATGATCTCACTCATGGGTTCGGGCCCTGTGTCAGGCTCTGTGCTGACAGCTCGGAGCCTGGAACCTGCTTCAGATTCTGTGTCTCCCTCTCTCTCTGCCCTTCTCCTGCTCATGTTCTGTCTCTCTCTCTCTCTCTCTCAAAATAAATAAATGCCACAAAAATAAATAAATAAATAAATAAATAAATAAATAAATAAACAAACAAACATTAAAAAAAAAAAAGAACAGGACTGATGGAGCACTCTTCAGTGAATAGGAAACACCTTCCATGGCTAAAGGAAAACATTTCAACAATCATGGACGAATAGAGATGTAAATTGTGGGGGACCATATGAAAGACACAGGCTTCTGATATATACTTATCATCAATATAAATGTCTCTCCTCTTAGGTCAAAAGTTACTAGTACAAAAAAGAATTCAGTACTTTTTGCCATGGATTACTCCTGAAATGGAAAGTGGAAGCAATGGCTCAATTTCCCCCATTAATAAAAAGGTTATAGTAACAATTTCCATTTACAGAGTTCTCTTTTTTCTTCAAGTAAGCTCCATACCTAATGTGGGACTTGAACTCATGACCTTGAGACCAAGAGTCACATGATCTATTGACTCTCCCATTTACAGGGTTCTTAACTGGGGAAAATAAGTGACATGAGAAGTGATCCCTAAAATTCCATCACTCTCATTAGTATTTTATAGAACTTTTTTTTTTTTTTAAGTCTGGCACTTCATATAAGAAGAAAGCTGTCAGGCAAAAAGTAAGCTCATCAGGGCTAATAATTTAATGGAAAAAAACAAACAAAGCAAAGACAAGATATATATTTTTAGACGTTAGGAATATGACTAACTCTAAGCAGTATGGGAGTTTTCCAAAGTTTATACCATTAATCCTCCAAGAAATGCTAATATTTTTAATGTTTATTTATTTATTTTGAGAGACGGAATATGTGAACAGGGGAGAGGGAAAGAGAGAATCCCTAGCAGGCTCCCCACTGTCAGTGCAGAGCCCAATGCAGGGCTTGAACTCACGAACTATGATATTATGACCTGACCCAAGATCAAGAGTGGGCCGCTTAACCAACTGAGCCATCTAGGCATCCCTGCTAACATATATATATATATATATATTTAATCTGTTAGATTCTATAAATATTAAAAGGGTCTAAAAACATCAAATTGCCAAAACTGTTATTCTCACCTAAGAAAGTTGCAGTAATGAAAGTAACACAAGTAGAGTATAGGGTATGGCTAAGTGGCATGAATGCATAACAAAACATCACTACTAGAATAATCTTCTTCAAATTCTTTCTAGAGAGTTCCCATTACCAACAGTGGACACAAAGCTTTAGAACAGTCTGATTTTATTTCCCATTCTCTTCAGCAGGCTCATTCTATCTAGTTAGGCAGGTAATCTGATAATAATTTCATTCTATTTTATGTAGTTAAGACTCCCACACTCATTATAAAATAACTTTCCTTTCCACATTTCTACCTTTTCTAAACATCTTTCAGAGCTCAGCATGAGCCACTCAACCACCTTGGCCCACTTTCTTGCGAACTCTTGAAACGCTCATTTCTGAATCATACTTTTGTTAAAGTTTAAATCTTTCCCCCAAGTTTCTTGAGGATTAGAACAGTTTATCCCCCATTATACTGGACACCTACTTTGCATATAACTCAACTAAAATCAGACCAAAAACCATCAAATGCCCAGGAAAGTTAGAGAGCTTCCAAAGACTCACTCTAGAACCTAATATGTCTGGATCTGTCACTAATCAACTACCATACTCACAACACACGCAGAATATCCCAGAGTTAATTATATATCTCTAAAAATTGTCTTACTAGTACTATGTTACATTTATGAAGACTGTCATGCCCATATTGGAAAAGTAGGAGTATATTTTTAAGGCTAAAAGAAATACACCATATTCTATATGCTCTAAAGAGAAATAGTTGCAAAGCCGTGTTCCTTTATATCAGCAAACCTCAAAATTTGTTTATGAAACACTAGTGTTCTCAGAGAATCTAATAGCTAATCTAAAATAATTAGGGGTGCCTGGGTGGCTCAGGTTAAGCATTCAACTTCGGCTCAGGTCATGATCTCGCAGTTTGTGAGTTCGAGCCCCACGTCAGGCTTTGTGCTGACAGCTCAGTGCCTGGAGCCTGCTTCAGATCCTCTGAGTCTCCCTCTCTGCCCCTCCCCTGCTCACACTCTGTCTCTCTCTCTCTCTCAAAAATAAATAAAAATTTAAAAAGTTTTTAAGTAAATAAAATAAATCTGTATGGTGCCTGGGGTACCCCAGAATTCAGCCCCTGAGTGGCTCTTTCCTGTCTACACACACTCCCTAGGTGAAGCTCATCAAATCTCATGCCTTTAAATATCATCTATATGCTAATGACACATACTTGTATCTTCAGCCAGGACCTCTTCCTTGAACTCCACACCTGTAACATCTCCACTTGGATGTCTAATAGGCATTTCAAACTTTACCTATCCAAAAACTGAGCACCCTCCCACCCAATAGGCTCCTCAGACTGGCTCTTCCTGCAATCTTCCTCATCTGGCTAATGGTAACCATCCTTCCGTTGCTCAGGTCAAAATCCTGCGATCATCCTAAATACTTACCTTCCTTTCACACCCCATCCCCATTCTATCAGCAAATCCTATTGGAGCTACATGCAAAGTATATCCAGAACCTGACCATTTTTCACCACCTTTCCTGCCACTACGCTTGTCCATGATCATCTGCTATGATTATCTCTCTCCTGGATAATGGCACTGGCTTCCTAGCTGGATTATCTACTTCTGCACTTGCACCTCATCTATTCACCAAAGTAGCCAGAGCAGTCAAACCAAGAGTTGGATCATGTCATTCCTCTTCTCAAAGCCCATTTCACTAAGAGGGAAGCCAATGCTGTCAGGACAAGCCACAACCCCAGCATTATCTGGCTCTTTATCAGCACACTCACTGTATTTTCTACTGCTCTCTCCCAGTCTTCTCCATGCCCACCTCTCCAGACTCCATGTCCTCCCTCAAAATGCCAGCACACTCTAACCTCAGGGCCTTTACACCTGCTGTTGCTTCTGAATGTAGTGTCTGCATGGCTCTCTCCCTCAATTCCTTGGCATCTTTATTTAAAAGTCGCCTTTGCATCAGTGAGGCTTTCCCTGGCCACATTAGTCAAAATTTCAACCTCCTTCCCCTCACAGGTTCTTACTAATCTTCCCTGCTTTATTTTTTTGCCTTCTCTTTGTTTATCACAAACATGTTATGTTTTACTTATCATCTTTATTATCTGCCTCCTCTAGAATGTAAGTTCCATGAAGGTAGAAATGTCCATCTATTTTTTTTTCAGTGTTGTATCTCTAATGCCTTGAAGAGTGTTAGGGAGAAAGGCTGAATAAATACCTGTTGAATGAATGAATGGTGGTTATTATTTCTGCTCTTCCCAATAGGCTTTTCAAACTCCCTCTCAAGAGCTCTGAATAACTAGAGAGCCTGGGTGGCTCAGTCAGTTGAGCATTTGACTTTGGCTCAGGTCATGATCTCACCTTTTGTGAGTTCGAGCCTGTGTTGACAGCTCAGAGCCTGGAGCCTGCTTCCGATTCTCTGTCTCTGTCTCTCTCAAGCATAAACAAACATTAAAAAAAATTTTTTTAAACAGTTAGTTCTGGATAACCACTGCCCAGGCCATCTAGATGGACATAAGGCCTAGATATGGCGATCTTAATGAACTCCCCTGATAACAGTGATTGGTCCAAAGGATGAATGTGCGACTCAGCCAGGAACCAAACCCTTCTGGGAAATTAATATTTGAATGTATAAAAATAAACATTTTCCCCTTCGCTAAGGTTATTCCCATCCGTGTTGAAAGTGTCTGTTACAGGACTGTCCACACTAGGAGAGAATAAGGTTAGGACCCAAAAGGAAACAGACAAAAGCAGAAGAGAAAAATGGATAAAAAGAGAGATTTCTGAGCCCCAAGTCCCAGGCCCTGAGCTACTGCAACATCTCCATTCTGTGACCTCATCAAGAATTCTTACTTATTAATAAATAAGCCAGAAAATTCCATGTTGAGTTGAAATTAATTTGAGGTGATTTCTATCTACAGAAGAGTCCAGACCCTTGGCAAAAATGTATTTGTCAAGTAAATCTGAGGAATACCAAGTTAAATAAGGTTAAATGTTTCTATACTACAGATACTCTCAGAGCCTTGAATATGCCTATATGCCTAGAAATTGCTTTATCTCCCACTAGGAGATAAATAAGGTATGTTATGATATGAAGACATTTAAAACTGCTATTTTGGACAAATTTTCTCAACTCCCATTTAAATCCACTCTCAACTCCATGTAATTCTCTTCAAACTTTATGGATGCCTATAATGTTCAAGGCCTGGCACTGGGCACTGTGGAGGACAGACAGATCCTACTCTAAGGAAAAAACTATAATCATTAAACAAAAAGGTGAAGAATAATCAGGAATTAAAAGAGCAATAACAGATCATTAATGCAAGAACAGAATCTAGGGCTTTTAAATCAAGTTGAAAATCACCCAATAAACTCATCTGGATTGAATTCCAAAGATAAAGTTTGACATTCCTTTCCTATAGATCACTAGTTGCTTCTCCAAGGGATACACAGCCTGGATGTTATGCAGGGTCAACTACAAGAACACACACAGTGAATACAAATTCCTTTAGCCAACTTTAATTTCAAAGAAATAGATCTCAAATGGCTGCCATGTGGAGCTACAAATGCAACACCACCAACTCTTGTGAATCCAGATGTGTGCATTTCAGGTTCCTTTTATACTAGCTTGTATTCTTTCTTCTAGAGTGAGATCTTGCTATAATTACTCAGAAGTACATGGCTTGCCTTTGCCATAAATGTTTATTCTTATACTTTTTTTTGAGAGAGAGAGAGAGAGAAAGAGAGACAGGGCTTGAGTGGAGGAGGAGTAGAAGCGGGGGAGGGAAAGAGGGAGAGAGAGAGAGGGAGGGAGGGAGGGAGGGAGAGAGGGAGAGAGGGAGTGAGGGAGAGAGGGAGAGAGGGAGAGGAGGGAGAGGGAGAGAGGGAGAGAGAGAGAATGAATCCTAAGCAGCTCCATGCTCAGCATGGAGCCCAACGCAAGGCTTGATCCCAAGACCCCAGGATCATGACCTGAGCCGAAATCAAGAATAGGACACTCAACTGACTGAGCTACCCAGAAGCCCCTATTCTTATAATTTCTTAAACTTCCTTACTTTCTGAGTAGTGTTCTAACAACTCAGTGATCACAGTATTAGCATACCAAGAAACTAGGTTACTTGGAATGATAGCTCTGTGAAATGATGGAAAAGTCACCCACACAAGTGATATGCATCATACATAGGTAACTGAAAAGTCAATCTTCTGTACTCTACTCAGGTTCTAGATTCTCTTGCAGTCCTCCATGAAGGCAGTTTTTAGGTTTTGTATATGGGACACATTACTAAGTAACTGCTAACCAATGTTAATTGACTGTGATGACCATTTGATTAACATTATTCCTCTTAGCCTCCTTGTTATCACCCTCAGACCTAGTAAATGGGTCCAAGCTACCATATTATTTCTCAGTCATGAGGCTGAGTTGTCTGCCGTTATTGGCACATGTGAAAACAACTGCATCTGTTATAGTGTCATTTTTTTTAACGTTTATTTATTTTTGAGAGACATAGAGATAGAGTATAAGCAGGAGAAGGGCAGAGAGAGAAGGGGACACAAAATCTGAAGCAGGTTCCAGGCTCTGAGCCGCCAGCACAGAGCCCGATGTGGGGCTTGAACTCACAGACCGTGAGATCATGACCTGAGCCGAAGTCGGCCGCCTAACCAACTGAGCCACCCAGGCGCCCCTATGGTGTCATTTTTAACCAGGAGTACTCACAGTTTGTCATTTGAATCTGATTTATTAGAAGTGATCCTATGGACTGGTCTATGTCCGTACCAGAAGTGATGTTTTACAAATCATAGAAACTTGAAGATACTTTCTCATTATTTTTACAAAGCTTATACCTACTGCTACCCCATTCCATACATTTTCTTTTCCTCTCAATGAGAATAATTTTAATTTTCTGATTTGTACTTATTCTCAATTTATCCTGCTCAATGACTCATGTCCATATGCTAACATCTACCTGCTTTCCTGGGCAAAGAGTTTATTCCTGGCTTTCTCATTGGTGTTCTTTCCTGATTCCCCCCTTCCATTCTCTTTGAAAAGGCTAGCTCTGATTCCTTCCCAAATAAACTCATCCTTTAAGATCAAAATCATTCTGGATCACTTTAGGACCATGTCCTTCCAAAATAAAAAAAAAAAATCTGTCTTAGTAGTTAGTAGGATTACTATACCTATCAGTTTCTTTATGATAGTCCCAGTTTACCCCATTGTCCTACTATGATTGTTAATATCACTTCTTTCACTCTCAAAAGCATCTTGTGCTAAGAAACAAAATATATGGTCACCCTATATTTTAATCTCACCGAGGTTGACTCTTGAGAAGTACCTAAGATATGGAACCTTTAAGGAACTCAAAAGTAGGAGGGAAAGCCAAGTCAAACAGAATCTTAGTAAATTATTTATGCTACTTGAGTTTAAATGTATTCATTTACTATGTACAAATAATATTAACTGGTAGGGTAGAGGAAAAAAGTGCTCTCTCACTCACCAGAGTGAGATGATTCTGCCTCTGTCAACTCCCTTTCTCTACATCTTGGGGAAAATGGTCAATTTGATGGATTAGAGTTTGACGAATTCATTGGGATTTTTTTCTAATGGAAGGGTTACAGTGCCTTGAAGATAAGAAGCAAGCTGATGGTTTTCTCCTACAGCAAGACAAGTGAATGGATAAAAAAAAAATTAAAGAGAGAGAGAGAGAATCAACATCTTCATCCATGTGGCTGGTTAGGTAAGGAGACTCAGAATCTGTTTCAGAGGCTCAACTACATTTCTCTATCAAAATACGTGTCTCTTAAGTCTATGAATCCCAGGATTTAGAGTCTGTGTGGGTGGTTGTAGGCCTGGAGCTGTGTATTTAGTGAACTAAAAATGTCCAACCTAAAAACTGTTTCTAAGAGACTTCACTTTCAGCTATGGTAAACTAGCTTGCATCACACCAACACTTTCAGCAAGAAAAAATGAAGAATTTTTGTAATCTGTTTAAAGGCATCAGAAAGTTACTGTGCCATTAAAAATTTGAGGAACCAATATCCCTGAAAAAGGGATACTGCATAAAAGTGAAGGTAAATTCAGCTCTGACTTTCTTCTAAAGGATTTGATGATTCCTAAGTAGCTGCAGATCTTCAGAAATTGAGCAATGCCTTCAGCAGTCTCAAAGTAATGGACGAGCATGCTGGGCATTCAGTTAAGACCTCTAAAAGACAAGACCCAAGGCATAAGGGCAAACTAGTAATAGACTAATCCACATAAAGACTGAAATCCAGCTTCCGGTCAGTTCAATTCCAGGCTGAATACTAAGGTGACCTACTCCTCACCTAAATGCCAGCCAAAAGCAAAAGAAATGAACTCTGAAGAAAGATAGTATAATCCTGAGTGTCAAATTATCTCTACCATATTATATATTATATATGACATTTAATCAGAATTACTAGCAATGTTATAGTAGAAAAGATCAAATGACTGGGACCCAAGAGAAAAAAAAAAAGACATTAAAAACAAAGGAGAGCTACACATTATAATGATCAGACACAGACTTTGAAATAACTTAATATTTTTACAATATTGAGTACAAGATGGAGAATTTCACAAGAAGCATTTGTAAAAACAAAGTAGATTTCTTAGAGATTAAAGCATACATCATTGACTTGCTAAAGTAAAAATTACTCATAATATGAAAATATGACATTTAAAAATTTGTAGAACATAGTTAAACATGTGCACTGAGTAAAATCCATGGCCTTAAGTGCAAATATTATAAAAGATGAAAAGCTAAAGTTTGATGACCTAAATAAATATCTCAGAATAAATAAAGACTGAATATTAAGGTGACCTGCTCCTCACATAAATGAAATGAAACTCAAAGAAAGCGAGTCTGGTGAGAAAGAAGTGAGAAATGAGGTATAAAGAAGAAAATAATAAAAATAAGAAAAAAAATCACTGTATAGAAAACACATATACTATGCTGGTCACATTCCATTTCATAATCTGAATAACAATCATATATATATGCATTCACAATGTTAAAATCATCAAGTAGATTTATGATTTATATATTTCTATATAAATAAGTCACATACATACATTTTACTTTAATAAAATAATGCTATGATGAGTTTCTTACTAAATAAACTATTATTTCATTGTAAATCTGGCTTACATGTTCTTCTCCCTTGACAGAAAAGCCTTAAAGGAAATCAAAGACAGTGAAAAACTTATATTCCACAACCCTAAGTCATACTTTAAAGGCTTTTGTAAAGATTGTAAGAGAGAAGAGGTAAAATACTTAGCAAGATATCAAAAACAAAAGGTGGGGCTCACTCTTTCCCCATTCTTTTTGGTTTCTCCAACATGAAAAGTAACCTCCCTACTGCCTTCTCTCTTCCTATCATGCATTCTAGGGGCACCACCTGAATGTGCTATATGTAAGGTGCTATATTCCTGCCTTTGTCTTCCACTAGTATATAAATCATTAATAGTTAACTACTCAACATGAATGTAATATAACCTAATCAAGTATATGTTCTTCAGGTTAAAATTTAGCCTCCAAAAGTGTTGGCACTAAGAAGCAGACCATTGTGAAAATGAATCCCTGGAATAATTTTGAAATAGGTTTGATCTACCAATAACTATGTATATTACTTAGAGCAGACCTATGGTCTTGAACTCTGGGAATCCTGGAATCTAATGGATAGAAACCAGTGGAGTGCCTACAGTTAACTGAAGACTGTCCCTATCTCCCACCCTCCTTCCCACTTATCAGCAGCCCTCTCATCCCACATACAAAGACGAGGAGAGCTGATCTGAAATAGTCAAATCCTAAATCAATTAGCCAACACCACCGGCTTTTCCCTCAGGTACTGGGAAAACAGTTATTCTCATTAAAAGCTCTAGTTTGGCCTTTCTTCGTAGTCGGGGGCTCCCAGTATAAAAGCAGGCCTGCTCTTAAGTTCCAAGTACAAGGAGCTTGTTTTGCTTCTATCGTCTTTACAATAACGAGTTGAGGCAGAAGGCTCTGCCGAGTTCTCCAGAGTTCTGCTTTGGGGTTTGCAGCCAAAGCCTCAGCCAGTAATAAAGGGTTCCTTGGCCTTTGTTTCTCTGTGTACACTTTTCTCCTGATGATCTTCTCAAGAGAGTTCTGGGCTGAGGACAGGGTTTGGTGTTCCTGAACAGCCTGGATAAACATCTCTGAAACATGCCCCAACACTCCATCCCTAAATCTCATTTCTTTACTGTAAATTGTGTGGTTGCCCAGCTAGGAAATGGCAGGAGGAGGAAAAAGAGAAGAATCGCTGTTTCATAGCTTAGCCAGGTATTGCTTTATATTTCAAGACCACATAAGAAAAATAATCTTAAAACTTTTCCATCACATGAAAATATCATTTGCTTACCCCTTAAGCTAATTTGTGGGACTTTTTTTGGTATAATAGAATTACTGGAATAATTACTATAAATATTTTAGCTTCATTTTTAATGGAAGCTCTAATTACCCTTTAGGTTATCTTCAAGCTGTGACTTTCAAGAATATTTCCAAATGCTAAATTTAAAAAACCATTGACCCGATGTCTGAGAGGCCTAAAAACAGATGATAGATAGATAGATAGATAGATAGATAGATAGATAGATAGATAGATAGACAGATAGATAGGAGCTATTGCTTGATCACCTAAAGAATCCAAAATTTAGGCAATCACTTATGTTTTTACTAATGAACATTTATGATGTGATCTGAGATTTCCAGAATGTATAAAATATGAAAGATTGCAAACAAAGTCATTAAATAAGATAAGACGTCAAAAGGCTCCATGGCTAAATGCTTTTACTTTTTGAACACTCTTTTCCTTTGGCTTATTCCACTTTAAAAAATACAAATGAAAACAGTCCCCTGAGGGTGAAAATTTGATTTTCTAATTTTTCCTTCCAAATATAGACATCTTACCACCATTAATGCAAATGATTCTGCAAAGCAGCACATTTACAAATGGCTATTAAACTAAATATAACATTAAGTACAATCCATTAGTTCTGATTTCCTAAATAGGATGAAATTTCAAGTACTGACCTAGTTTAAAAATCAACTTGTCAAAATCTCTAGTCACATTTTCTTATGTCTTACATCATTAAAAAATCATGCTGTCAATATGTTTATAGCTATTTACAGTTTTAAAAATACCTTCACATTCACTACCTTACTGAATTCTTATAGCAAGCTTATGAGAAATATATTATTAAACCATTTTCCAGATGGAAGAAAATGAATTTCAAGAAGTTGAAGAGACTTCATGAAACTCATACAGCTAAATGGCCAAGCCAGGACATGAATTCTAACTTTTAATGCTCTGTCCACTTGACTACACTGAGAAACCCTTATATTTCTGATAAATATATTTTGCTACCTAAAGTTTAAAAGATATTTCCCTGAAACTTCTAAACCTCTTATATAGCAAACCAATGTCAAGCACCTACAATAGTTTAGGCTCTATACAGATAATCTTTAAAAATTTTCATCAAGCACATTTATAGCATTTAATAGGATTTAATACATAAACCAAAATGAGTCAGAGAGAGAGAGAGAGAATGCAGAAAACCCAAATAAAGGGAATAGCACCTTAAAAAGTATTTAAAGTAAATAAAGAATCTGTAAACTCTAGATGCTGGTGGAGTAAGGTAATGTTTTTAAAAGTTATTTTTCCTTGGGGTACCTGGGTGGCTCAGTAGGTTAAGCATCTGACTCTTGATTTCGGCTCAGGTACGATCTCATGGTTGTGAGATCAAGCCCTACATCAGGCTCTGTACTGAGCATGGAGCCAGCTTGGGATTCTCTCTCTCCCTTTCTCTCTCTCAAAATAAATAAATAAACAGTTAAGAAAAGTTATTTTTCTTCTTTTGTTGTGTCATGAACTCCACTGTACACACAGACAGGTCATCTGCTCCATGCATCAGGAAGGAGACTTGAAATACTCATCACTCGATTCCGTTGGAAATGCCCTGCCCCTTAGGTGCTAAATACAACTTAAAGGCTCCAAACTCTAGCCCAGAATTACAAGGAGGGTAAGCCTGACTCTGATGCCTCCAACTTTCCCTGATGTTGTTCTACCACAGAATGCTAGCCTTCCCTGTGTGATTATACTTATCAAAATGCATTCATTGATTGACATGGCTGTGACTTTTATCAGAAAATTACCTTTGAAAAGAGTTTTAAAGTACCCTATAAAAAGGAAGTATGTATTATTCTACTTTATTCCCCAGTGCCTTATAAGGGCATAGCCTCACAGTAAACGCTCACTAAATGTCTGTTAAAGGCACAGAATCTACCTGATCACACCTGTGTCATGGTGTCCTTATATTCCACATAAATACAGGTGAGAACACTGAAGGCCCAGGAAAAGGGTTCCATTTAGTGACAGCAAAGTTGAGAAAGGTCTATGGTGAGAAGCAAAGAAGCTTTACTGGTTCCAAAACTTACAAGCATAGTCCAGTGAAAAATAACTTTTATATTTGAGTTACTTGGTAGCTACCATTCATTGTTTTGTTTTGTTTGTTAATCCCTGCTAAAGTGCCTTAAAGTCGTACACTTCTCTGGGATCTATCAGGAAAATTTTGAAAGAGAGTCCTGTTTTTCGAGAACAGCTGTACCTCGAATTCCTTCCTAATTTAATATTTCAAATCTCTATTTGGTAAAACTGCTTTTGAAAGCACCATCATTAAGAGGCACAATGGCCTTCAATCATAATTTTTAAATCATTAGGAGTAATACTAATAACGATTACTAACATTTCTAAATCAATGGTTCCTGTCCAGATATCATACCAGGAACTCTGCATGAGTTTTCTTATTAAATTCTCACCACATTTCTATAAGCAAGTTATTGTTTTCACTAGTTACTCACGAGGAAATGAGATTTAGAGATTACACAACTGAAGATCACAAAACTAGAAAAGTCAGAGCAAGGATTCAAACCAAAGTCTGTCTACGTCCAGAATCCAAGCTTTACATCATGCTAAGCTTTGGTGATTGTTCTCCAGCTGTTTAAATCAGAGCTCTCAGCAAACCTCAGTTCTTCCTCCTATTAGCTGTAGAACATTGGGCAAATGGCTTCATTTCTTTGAGTTTACTCATGTATAAAGTGGGGACAATAAAGGACCACATCATAGAAGTAAGAGGAGTAGACGAAATGATGTTTGAAAGTGTTTAATAAGCACAGCACTAAGAAAGCAACAGACCCCTCAATAATTGTGTTAAATGGAGGCATATTATGAGGCTGTAAACCAAGAGAACACCGGTGGAGACAAAATGTTGAAAAGAGATTTGAGAAACATTAAAAGGCAGAACACAGAAGGCTTGCTGAAAGCCTGGATAGATGGAGTGAAGGTTAAGGAAGAGTCTAGAATGACACACAACATTAGTACTACATTTTTTTCAAATGCCCAATGTTCCCCAACATCAAAAGCAAATATTTCACCAATACTGATGAATAACAGATGCGCTAGTGAAAATTTGGCTGAGCACTAAAAATACTCGTACCCTACAGTTTCATTTTATTTTAACCTAAGCAACAGAATGGTAACAATAATTATTCCCATGTTAGAGCTTTAATATCATCCTAGAATATATGGGAAAGAGGCACAATAAAATTTTTCTCTCCATAAGAAATTAAGCAAAAGACAGGTTGGCACAATATTTAATTCAGAAGCAATTTTCAGAATTTTAGGAAGAAATCTCTTCCTCAGTTTGTATCATAGACTTAAGTACATATATCCAGTACAGTACATTGGTAGGAAGCTAATTCTACCAAGTTTATAGATGCATGAGTTTTAACTTGAGAAGTTTGCAGATATACCTTCCCCCATGGTAAGGCTAAAAAATCAGATAAACAGAAGGCTGAGGTGAACGTGGGTGGATCAGTGCAGCTATACAGTAAAACAAATATAATTCCTCACAATAACAGCACCATTTTATCTGCATTCCCTCAAAATGATACACTTGTCCTTGAATGACCATGTTTTCATCAGGAAGAAAAAAAAAAAAACTTTAAATGCTTTACTTCTAGCTTTCACCCTGCCTATTAATTTCTAAAAAGCAGTATCTGTGTACAGTCTTTCCTCTCCTACCCCCCAAAGAAATATCCTAAACATAGGGTTCCTTTCATTCTTTCTGCCCCACAATCTCCTGCTGCCATTGGGGGAGAGGGGCTGCAGAGGGAACAATCAAATGAAGACAAAACAAAAATTAGCATCACAGGGTTAATGACTTCAAGAGAAAATTATAGTTTCGGGGGAAATGTTTCATGTGCATTCTCCTCTGCCCACATCCCAGACAAGGTGGCTAATAAAAAACACAGACTGCTCTTTTAAAAACAAAAAGTGCAAGGGATGAGAGGTGGGAGGGTGAGAGGCAATGCAGGCAACAAAGAGTCGAGAGTTAATGGCTCAACAAACACCAATGCAGAGTGGTTTTCCTGAGTGGAAGCTGAGAAAATGCTGCCCACCACCCCCACCATGTGCTCCATCCCAGAACAGTCCATGAGCCGGGCAGGGCTCTGCTCTTCACACCATGTGGACCTCAGAGTTGGCGGTTCAGGCTTCATCAACCTTCTACTTCTCTGTCATCGACCTCACGTCTGCGGTTCCTTTCACTCAGAGCAAGAAGGAAGAGGTAGGGTTCTTGTCAAAGCAAGAGCAGAGGTTCTAAACTTGGGGTTCCTAGTGGGAATCTAGGGGGTTCATGGGGATTTTGAAATTACATGCAAGTTTTGGTGCCTACACATTGATTGCGTATTTCTCTGGTGAAATCATCCATGATTTCATCACAAACTAAATGGATTACTGACACTGAACAAAGCATTAAAAAAGCACACTGCATTAGACAGTCTTTAAACTGAAAAAAGTACACGACAAAGGCCAAAACTGCTATTTTCTGAGGTTTAGGCCTTTGTATAACAGAGTTCTTACTGAAAGCTTCTTGTGGTCCAAGGAAGAGGAAATCCATACTAGGAAAAGAGATACACAGAACACTGTAATGGGGAAAAGGAAGAACATGCCAGAAGCTTGTCACTGGCAACAACATGTTCCCTCGATGATTCCTGCAGAACCTGGGAACTAAATGGGACCCAAAAAGGCCCAGTTCTGGCTCTCCTGAGTCCCAGAGAAGCTAAATATTCATTCAAGGTCACACTTCTAGAACAACAGCAAGGACAGGATAGCTGGCCTCTCCTGAGCCCTCTGCCTCCATTTCCACACACCACCAGGACAGAAAATAATTAAGAGAATCACCCACTAAAATACTGTCTTTAAAAAGCCAGTAGGTGAATGTTGTTAAATATAGAAATACTTTCCACTCAGCACATCAAACGCAGTGACAAAAATCAGCCTGTAAAACACTGGAAAAAAAGCATTAAAAAAGAAACACGCTACATTAGTCAGTAGATATAACTCATAAGACCTTTCTAGGTGGGTGTTTTAATATTTGACTACTTGGAGCCTAGTAAGAAATTGTCAATAAGACGTCCATCTGCAAGGAGACACTAGAGACAAAGCACACCATCTATTGACTTCCAAAAGACTGCTAGCAGTTCTCTGAGAATTCAGTACTGGCAGCTGGGAAACATTTAAACCAGGTCCTTCCAGGGCTGAGATGTACAAGGGACCATATGGCCCCAGCAGAACACTTCAAACAGGCAGCTGTATAGCTATAATTAAATCTGTAGTAGTCATGCTATTATTTATTTAGCAGATTTTTTTAATGTACCCTCCGCTGAGGTCTCTGAGAACATGTACCAAATTAGAACAATAGAAAATATATAAGCAGATAAAGAGAATCAAGGGGAGAATGAAGTTCTGACACAAGAGCAGACCACAGTCAAGCAGAAGTTTCCCTGAGAGGCTCTTCACTAGAACCTGGTGGGTTCTGATTGAGCACCGGCACGTTTTGACCACTTTACTGACATGAATACTAAGCCTGAAGGTTCATTCACTTCCTTGATAACTCTGGTTCCAGGGCTAAGTTCTACCTCTTTTTTGAAATTTGAAGTTTTAAATCCCCATGTGCCATTCATTAACATTCATCAAATCATAAAATCTTAAAAGAATTCAAAGACTATCTAATCCAATTTCCCACCCAATGACTATAGTTCTAACATACAGTCATTTGCTTCTTGTTGAACACTATAGAGAAGGCATTCGGTTCACGAATTAACTCAAATGCCACTGCTGGCCACTCCCCAGCCCCCAGCAGAATTCATACTCCCTTCTCTGGGCCAAGACATCTACCACCCTACATTATTTATAGATTTATCTCAGTCTGTAATCAGAATCCCTAAAAGGCAGAGACTGTGTCCTATTCATTTTTGTAGTCCTGAACTCTTCTTGTATTGTGCAAAGGAGGATTTAATTATAGCTTCATAAATAAATTACTGATAGAGCTCAATTTCCTATTGAATTCATCTTTACACTAAAATAAAAGCTGCCTCCATGAAACATGCACCTTCTATTGTATTTTATGTCTACAGCAACAGACAGTAAATCTATCTCTTTCACTATAAAGCAACCTTCGTGACCTTCGTATCCCTCAAACCTTCTCATTTACAAGAGCTTTGGTTAACTTATTACTTCGATTATTCTTCTTAGGTTAGTGCCCGCACATCTCACCATCCTAGTTACCACAACCACCACACCCCCACAACTGTTTCTGAGTAATGGGTATCTTTGAAAAATGTAATTCTGATGAAAGTCATAAATTTTCTATGCAAATAAAGCAGGACTTTCTATCCAAATAAAGCAGTGTTCTTATTCACTTCGTGTTTTGAATTTACATAACCTACCTTTACTCTTTTTTTTTTTTTAATTTATCTTTACTCTTGTTAAATTCCTTGTGGTTTCAGCCTGTCAAGATCATTCTCCATTTTGATTCTAGGATTTAAAATGTAAATAGCTAACCTTGTCAATTTTGTGTCCTCTGAGAATCTGATAAGCATGCATTGTCTTAATCCAAATTGCTAATAAATCTGTTCAGGGGGGCAGTACAAGCCAAAAAATGCCAAGGCATTAGAAACCCTTTCCATAGTTTTGGTGGTTACTAATCCACATACTTTGAGTACAATTTTTCTCCAGCTAGAAACCCTATGATGGTTACACAGCCCTCAGCTCATCAAAATGCTTACAACATTGTCACAAACTTTATGGATGCCCAGTACAATCAAGTGGCCTGCTCAGAAAAGAAATGCGGTAAATAAGTATTTTTAAGTTCTTCTATTCAACATACACGCAATGATTTAGATCATAGGCTGGCAAATTTTGTCTTTGAAAGGTCAAATCATAAATACTTTAGGCTTGGCAGGTGACATATAGTCTCTATCACGTACCCTTTTTTTTTTTAAACAACACTTTAAAACTGTAACCATTCTGAGCTTAACTATTTTAAGACCACTGGCAGACAGTCTATGACCCATGTGTCATAGTTTTCCAGACATTATTTCTTCAATTCTGAAGCAAATAGCCTATGGGTGAAGATAAGCATTTGACCAACAATTAAAATAGGCAATTATTCAATGACAGTTGTGGTAGATGCCACGACAGAAAAGCATAATGTGCAACTAGAGCTCATAACCACAGTCTCTAACCTAGATTGGAGAGTCACCAAAAACTTCCCTAAAGAGGTGACATTTACAGAAAAGGGCATGAACCCCAGTTGCCTGGGCAGGAAGAGCATTTTAGTCAGAGGAAACAGCGCATGCAAAGGCTCCAAGGCAGGGGGAGACTGGCACCTTAATGGACTGAAAAGAACATTTGTGTGGTTAGAGTAAAGTCAGCAAGGGAAAGAACCTTGCTGCAAAATGACTTTGCAGAGAGAAATTAGGCAGGATGGTGCGAGGCTTTAAAGGCCATGCTAAGGATCCTGGGTTCATCAAAAAGGCAGTGGGAGGCCATCAAACGGCTTTAAGCCACAAGCGTTGTTCTGTGCTCAGTGCAAAGCCTGTCTTGTATTTTCTGTATACCTTCATAGCACGTAATCAGTTTTCTACATCCTCAGATTTAAAAACCATAATGGTTTGTAGGACTGCAAAGTAATTCTTAACATACTGCTATTGACTGGCTAGCAGCTGTTACCTTCAGGAAAGAAGAGGGAAAAGGGAAAACACCACCACTACAAAATTTCACTTGCATGCTCCTATGGGAACTACTTAATATAGAATCATTCTACATTGAGATCTATTCTAATAAAAATTAAAAATACCCCAGTGTTCTATTTTGCTACTTTCTCTTGAATTGCTGCTCCAAAAGGTAAAACTATATTGCTTTACTTATATTACTTGCTCCATTTTGCCTTTGATGGCTTTGTTTCATAGTTTATCCTATTCCACTATTCACAGGGAGGCAGGAGAAGGCAGTGGGCAGGAACCTCATCTCTATCTGGTGTATTTCACATATATTATTTTGTTCTCATATGTATTGTTTTATTCTCATAACAACCTGAGAGATAAGGTTTTTACCCATTCTTTCAAGGCTCAGAGACATTAAGTATCTGCATAGGATCACTCAGCTCATAAGGAAGGAAGCTAGTATTTGAAATACTATTGAAATAGCAAATTTCCTATTACCCAGATAATTCCGGGGCAAAAAAAAAACCCTCTAAACCTTCTATTCCATTGATTTAAATCCTTTTCTCCAAGTCCTTGCCTGTTGAGATATTACAAACTAGGAGTTTGGATCAAGATGGCACAGCTAAAATGAGACAATATAACCCATAGCACACAATTTAAATCATGAAGGCAGAGACTAGGGAGTATATAAGTAAAGGAGCACACAGCCCCTACTATCACTTTAGAAAAGGTAGAATCTTCTAAAAGTCTTTCATTTTCATTGATTCTGTTTTTTATTTTAATAAAACCTGCATGTTGTCCTACTTCAATACATCTTTGAAAAATGAAAATCTACAGGGAATTTTTAGAAGTATAACTAGAAGCCAAACTGTGACATGAATCCAGTGCTTTGAAAAGAATTCATTGCACTCTTCTGCGTTAGCAGGACTTCATTCCTGGAGTTCCACAAAGACGTGGGGGCACAGGAACAGCATTGCCATCATCCCAAGAAAATCCCTTTATGACATGCTTTACAGAGGTTTTCATGATCCCCTGATGACAACAGTTATTCCATGAGAATCCTGCATTTAGGAAAAGAGTCTTACAACTAATTTAAGTACTAGTAGCACCTGTTGTTTTCTGAACAAGATCTTCCTTCCCGGGTGCAGTGTCTGGAGATTACTTCTTAGAGATGATAATCCAACAAGGTAAATTATGCACCTAGTTTTTCTTCATACAAAACCACAATATAGAGGTTACTGATTGAAATTTCTGGAATTCCCCTTGTTTATATCTCACATCACGAATAAACTGATATTAAAATGGGCTTTAACTGTAAGTGTCATTTGTGGAACAATGAGTAATGCAATCAGAGACACCATTTCACTTTGACCAAAAGGTTTTTCTGAAACAAGTCATCCGAATACACAGCTGTATTTCAACTTGACTTGTTCTTTTTTATTTTCAGTAATACAGTTGGATGTTTACCATAATGGTGTCCTGGCAATCTAAACTATAGAAAAATGTATGAGTAAAAGAGTGTTATAATGATGTACAGAACTGTAAATTCAATAATAAATCCCACTCAATGATAAACTCTTTCCATATCTGATATGCTTTGCCACTAATTTCTCACTAATTTCATACAAAGTGAAATAGTTCATATCTAAAAGTACAGTGTTGAATAGTCCATACGTTGAAATGTGCTATCCTTGGGAAAACTTAGCAATCCCATGTCATCCTGCAATAGAACAACTTTCTGTGCTGACAGTTGGTTTTTCCAATATGTCCCTGTGGAACACTACACTTATTTTAAATAAAGGGAAATATATATATATGGTGTTTTCTTTAAACTATGTCAATCAGCCAGTTAACTATGTTCCATTGAGCTTTGATCATGAGAAAAATGTGTAAATGGATTGTAAAAAATGAAAGAGCAAACTATATTTGAAATGTTAGCATTTGCATGATTGTCCTAGCCAAAAAAAAGGAAATTTTAAATGTATGAGATGAGCAAGAATGTGCATTTCAAGCAACTGGTTAATCTAATGAAACACTCTGTCAGTGATCATAGGAAATACTAATTTTTGAAGTCACCCGAATGAAAAGATAACACAACAACAATACTTTGAGAAATCTCCTTTGTCGGAGAAACTCTCATACACATTTTCTCGCCTTGAAAAAGAATCAGCTCTCAGGAAAGGATAAATGGAAGCTGATTCACCCTTGATTAATCATCATCATTCCCAACAGCAACGGATTCACAAGACTGCTGCCTCTATGTCTCCCTAGACCCTCTGCCTCCCCACCTCCCACCCCATAAGGAAGATGAAGACATATATACATATGAAAAACAATAACAAACAAGTGAATCTTTGTGAAATGACAAATAGTAACTGCTAAGCAGTGTCAGAAATTCAAGACAGGAGTAATCAACATGAGCCAGGATATTCAAGGATGCATGTAAGGAAAAAAGTAGCACTTGACTTAGGCCTTGGAGTAAAGGAGTAAAGGTAGGACTTTCCACTGGGTCCAATGGAAATGAGCATGCAATAACAATGTCCACGGAAGTATAATCGGACACATTTCATTAGAGTGCATGCAGAGCAGTGGAGTGCAAAAGTTAACAGTAAGAAATCCCAGACAGCCAAATTAGCAATATAAATTTGAAAGGTGGGGAATGAGATCTAAAATGAAATTGACCTCGAACCTACCCAATCTTCCCGCAAAACTGACCAAAAATAAAAACCAGTAGCACATTTAAAGAATGAAAATGACAATGATAATTACATTTCTATGATATTGTAAAGTGTTTTAAGCATGTTCGTTTTCATACAACAGCCCTGTGCAAGAGGCAGTTCAGATTGGATTACAACACCTGTATTACAAGACAGGAAACTGAGATTCATAGCAATTTAAGGTTCAGCATGCTTATTTAAGTCTTCAAAGCTACTCCTGAGATCAGCTTCATTTAAAAAAATTCAATAATAATTGCTTTTCCTCTTACCAGAAAAAAAAACATGAAAGTTACAATGATGTGTACCTATCACACTTAATGGTCAAGAGGTGAATAGATCTACAGTGAGAAGGAGTCCTGAAGAACCTGAAGGTCAAGGAACCATGAGGTGTTACAGCAAAGTACAAGTAAAGATCTATAATTTGAATGAGTATCCACAATGGCCCATGGACAAATCAACAAGCTAACTGATCTACTTTTGCATATTCTATAGATTAACTCTAACCATAAAAAAAAATTGAAATCTTGCTGTATTTCATTAGGAGAATTGGGGACCATGATTTCAAAGAACTAGAAATCACATTATTTTCTATTTATTGGATAAATCAAATTATTCACTTGTATTGTTAAACTGCAGACAGTAACATCCCAATATATATCCCCTATTTCTTACCTCTTTCTCCAAAGAAGACTATTTTATTTGGCTAAAACTCTTATCGTCTGTTATTTATGTTCTCTAAAATGGAAAGCTGCTTCTAAAGTCCCTCATTTCTCTTTGATTGATGGATCTGGCCCACACAGTTATCTTGTCTTTACTGAACTGCTGCATTTTACTGTCGGCACCACGCAGTTTATTTGGTCTCTACGGCAAGTTATAAACTCACAATCTAAGATCATATATTATACTTTTTTATGCTTTTCTCATTGACCTCCACTGAACCACTTAGGGTACGGGCACACAACAAATTGTTGGTTCACTGAGTCTTTTAATCACTGTGGCAGTAGAAATGTCTGGTCACCATAAGACCCATAAGAATTTTTTAAATATTTGGTTTAATAGTAGTAATTCTGGTAATTAGCCTATTCAGCATGATATTTGTGCCTCAAAGACAGACTGCAGGGCAATAACTCTCAATCTGACACCTGTGCCTTGGGACCTAAAATAGACCCTAATCTAAATAGGCAGAATCCCTGTGCTCATTAAGAGGATAGGTTCTAGGGCCAGAACACAGCTCTACGACTTAGATACTATTTAACTTTGGGGAAATTACTTAATCTCTTTGTGCCTCAAGTTTGCCAATATGTATAATGGGGTTGATCGTAGCAACCCCCAAGCATTAGTGGAAGTACATGTCCGACTATATTAGTTGTTGTTAATTATTGTTAATTATTCTTTATAGAGGAATAGACTCCACGCTATCCAGTAAAGCCCCTGAATCAACAACAGTGCAGCTAATTTTGAAGTTCAAAGCTATTACAATGGCTCCTTATACAATGACTCGGTAACTTCCTAGCCCTTTGTATGTGTATGCATAGGACACTGATTAGGCAATAATGTCAGTTTGGTAAGATTAACTACAGTCTTTCAGATTGTAGGAAAAATATCACTGCTGCTCTTTTAACCTGGCAGCAGAAAGGGGGGGAGGGTAGTGGAAAGGACGGTTGTTTTCATTTCAGTTCAGTTCTAGGGAGAAACCAGACCACTGGAGGTAACACATGAAGAAATCAGGAAGCTCTGCTGGTGATTGATAAGGTCATGAGATTCTGCTGAGGCAAATAAATCAACTAGCCACTGGATCAATCAGACAGTGAGCTGGAAACAGTGGGAAGCCCTTCTCTTTCTGAAGAAGAGCAAGAAAAACTTCCTCCCATGGCATGGCCTCTTCGTAAATCTACTCTGCAGTGATGCCCTGTTAAGAGGGATATAAAGAAACAGCAAAATCTCCAAATACTCCCCACCATGTAGAGAATGGCTCGCTGATCTTGTCTTCATTATCCCAGATGACAACACTCCTTCAAAGTTCCTAATAAAGCACTTCCACATAAGGTATGAACTTATCCTTTAACTCGCTTCAGAGTCTGGATGGAAGTTCACTTAAAAATCTCTCGGGGGTGGCGAGCTGGGGAGAGGAAGGAGATGCAGAGCCAAGCTGCAAATGTGTTGAACAGTGCTTCAGAGAGAATACTTGTCCAACTCTCCTTGCAATTTTCCTTTTAGTTCCAAATGCTGACCACCAAGAAGGGCTCTTGAGAGGAAGCCATCCTCGGTTGCCAAGGAAATTCCCACAAAGCCTAAAGGATTTCTTTGAGCGCGGGCGACAGCAACACCTTTAGCAGAAGCAATAAGAAACATACAGGTGGCCACGGCTACTGCCGCTGTACTTCTTAACTCTTTATCTCAGAATACAGGAGGATTAGCCAGCCCAGAGATGCAATCAGACCAGGACAAGGAACCCAGTTTTAGCCTCGATATTTTAAGTTTCTGACAAAAAGCCCCCAAAGTGAGCTGGGAGGCAGATGCCAGTGACTGAGATTCTTTTCACTTCACCGACGTTGAGTCGCTAAGCTTTTACTGGGGTGAATCATAAGGGAGAAACTCAAATCAGACTAGCATACAGTATCCCTGCAGTGGAGGAGGGTTTATTAAAGTGTTTAAAAATCTAGGACACAAATTGGTATAATCTTTTGAAGGTAATTTGGCAATACACAGTGAACCAGCAATTCTACTTATAAAATTTTCTCCTCCAGAAATACTCACGAAAGAATGCAAAAAATATACAATAAGAATTTTTCTTAAAAGCTTGATTGTAATTGCAAAGAAATGACAATAACTAAATATTTATAGTAGAGCATCATTTAAACAAAATATGATTCTTGTGAACTACGGCCTTTAAAAAGAATAATGTCAATGTCTGTGGCATTGTTGGGTTTTAAAAAATCCAACTGCAGAACAATATGATCCTATTTGTATTTTACATAAATAAGTATATAATTTTTATGCATAGAAAAAGCCTAGAGGACTCTCCATCAAATTGCTAATAGTGGTTATTTTGAGGGTGAGAATTTGTGAATTTTCACTGCCTATTTTATTTATATTTGCTTTGTTTGAATTTTTACAGCAATTTTGTATACTTCTGAATTAGAAAAAAATGGAAGTTTAAAAAAACAGAGGTAATATGTTACCACGGCAAGTAAAGAGTGACTCCATGTATATATTTCAACTATTATAAACGGTTTTAACCAAGCCATTAGCACATTCATCTTAAGGTATTGCTGTTTTCTGGTTTTATAATAATTTGCCACTTCCAAGGGGAGAAAAAGTTGTTTATCTTTTTAATGAAGTCATGGTCAGAAGTAGGTAATGTGTGACATGAGATTAGACATCCATCAAAGACAATTGTTGATGGCATTCTATGACTCGCTCTAATAAATTCTAAGAATATTCGTGGAACTAGAAAACAGGTAAAAATGCTACCTACTAAAAAGAGGAAGCAAAGCATACAGTTTTGAGGGGACCACAAATATTAAACATGCCAGCTAATTATTTAAGGCATAAAACCTGCCATCCCTTTTATTAAATGTCTAACCCAGGAACGGCCTGCCGTTCTCCTGGAGTTCAATTCTTTCACAGGTACAGGTAAGAGTACGACCCAGGACCCACGCTTGGCTGCTCTGTCCTGCTCCTACACACTGATGCGCCTTTATGAACAATAAACACGGAGATGCTTGTCTCTGTTCCTCAGAGAGGGCTCCCGTGAAGGTTACAGGAGTCACATGTTCGTGTGTTTTACCCAGGTGACACATCACACAGCTGACATCAGTCGACAGTAACATCGGTAGGAGAACTGGAGATACAGATGCCATCGCTCAAAAGCTCAGTCTCACTACTCTTGGTGGCCTTTGTCCAGTTCTGGGGCATTAAAATATTTTAATGTGATATTAAAATTAATAATTTAATCTAATTAATAGTACCTGTAAATTACTTTAACTAGGAAACTTTTTCTTTCTTAAAATACTTTGTGAAACAGAAGAACTTCCTTTACTGACAGGAATGAGATCTTGATGTCTATGGTAGTTAAAGAAACTGGCTATTGGGTCTTTAGAGCTATCAGTTTAATGCACTGTGGTACTCATCAAATGCTTAATTATAGGAACAATACCAGATGATCCAAAACACTGGCAAATTCCTCTATCCCATCATACAGCATCCTCAGTGATCTTTTTAAAATGTAAATCAGTACATACAACTCTCCAGATAAAACTCGTAAAACAGTGTCTCATTGCACTTAGAATAAAACTAAAAGCTACCCCTGTGTAACTTGCCTGGCCCATCTACACCTGCTACCATTGCTCCAGTCACTGTGAACTTGCTTTTATTTCTTCCAGTTTCTTGGATACACCACACTCATTCCTGCCTCAAGGTTTTACTATCGCTTTTTGTGGATTTCCCCCAAATCTTCTCTTCCCTGGCTAAACCTCCTACCTAAACCAGCTTTCCTGTACCTCTTCACATTACCCTGCTATATTTTCAAAGAAGTATTTGTGTGAAATTACCCTATTCATCTGTTTACTTGTTTTTATTGTTTATTGTCTATCTGTTCCCAAAAGCGTGGAAGATTTCTGAGTCAAAAAATTCATCTGTTTCATTCACCTCTGGAATCCTACCTCCGAGAACACTTGCTAGCACAGAATATACTTTTTGAATGAATGAATGAGTTCATACCACAGCAGCATACAGTTATCAGGTGATTTAAAAGTTCAAATGTACTGCAACCTGACAGTTACTTAAAACCATAGTTCTAAGTTTCATAAAAGACTCTTTTCTTGACCTTAAAATATAAGATAGAGCTTAGTTTACTTCAGACAGGTTAATCTGCTTTCTTTTCAAGCTAACACAGAACCCGTTTTTAAATGAATGTTAGTCTTCTGATTTAAATAAACAGCTTTCATGAAAGTATAGCGTTATGAAAATGGGGAAATTCAACTGCCCCAATTTTAAGTGGGACACAGATTCATGAAATCAGTATATCAGTGCTTCTCAAACACTACTAATAATGATTGATTGTTAATTCTTTAAGAATATGGGAGAGAGCATCTGGTGGGAGGAGGAAGCTATAGAAAGTCAAATTTCTTACAGAAAAGGAAAAGATGGTGACAAATAATCAGTTTGTTAATTATCTAAATGGCACACAAATGCCCCAAGGTAATCACTGCAGCGGCTACACCAGATCCCATCAGGAACACCTGGCTAAAGGCAAGCTGTAGCCACTGAACCACAGGGAAACTCATTGCAGCCACTCAAACCACAGTGACTAATGACATCCAAGGATGTAACCACCTCCTCACAACACGCCTTTGTTCTCAGGTTTTCACAGATGTGATCCCATTTGGAGCTCTCCCAACACTGCAGAGTTTCAATGTTCCCTAAACACGTGCTAAAGACAAGTGTTATAACCTCAGAAAATATGAGCCTTTCTTAGCCACTGCACCTTCCGAGGAGAGAAGCAAGACCACCCAGTGCTACGTGTGAATTAGAGGGCTTCCTGGCTGAGCTGTGAAAAAGAAAAGGAGGTGCTATAGTACTTTTCTGTTACTGTGCATATGAAATAGCTATTAACGCTATGGGAAGCTTTATGTAAGCCTTAGGAAGGAAATCTTCAAAACTATGAAAAAATTCACTCAGATGAATTTAGTTGACTCATTCCTATATCACATATGTGTAAGAAAAGGATGAGGGGTTGTTCAATCACAAAACGTTTCTTTCTGGGTTTCATTTTGAGGCAGTCGTGGCTTTAGCAATTTCAACTCATACATGATTTTAATGGTTTCATCCTCTTACTCTCTGACAAAATATTTACAGCCAGGTCTATTTCTGCAAACAAACAAACAAACAAGAAAAAAAGGACTTCAAAAATAGAAATCAAGACCAGCAAATATATTGAAATATAAAAGGCAATAGCTGGTGCTAAAAAATGATTATAACACACTTTAGAAATTAACCTTAGGCCAAATTCTACCAGTAGACCTATGGATAGGTTCTCAGATAAGCTAGCTAAATAATGAGCCCCACAGAAGTGATAACCAGACAAGAAGGTATAAGGTTATGTAGAGCAGTGTCCCCCTAAGAACCTGCAAGATAGTTCTACATCTACTGCACCCACTGTCGTCTATGGACTGCAAGTTCACTGAAGCTTCATCACGCACTTTGAGACATTATTGCATTACTGGTAAACGTGAAAAAAGTCAAGCCCTTTTAAAGTCATCATACCACTTAGCAAAGTACTTCCACCATGGTTAAAGCTAGGAAGTAAAATGATGACAAAGATTTTTATCCTCACAGCTGATTCCATACTTAAATGCAAATTAGAACTAACCCACTGCATTAGACAAGTACCCATTGCACTTGTAAGATTTTTAAAAACAGAAAAGGAATAAAAGGAGATAGAAAAACAAATCAATCTAAGGTAAATGGTGAAGGTAACCGGATAATGAAGAAAAAAAAAATCCTCCATAGCAACAAAATAGAAGAGATTATTTATATAGATTTACAAGGAGATGAGCTCCAGATGTGTTTTTTTTATCTACTTCTCCCCAGGTGCTTTTCTGCTTAATAAATATAACATCCAAGTTGGAATATTGGTGAGGCACTGAATCACCTAAATGTTGGCTATGCTCTTCTGCTCTTAACTATTTTGAGCTCTTTCTCAATAAGGCAGCCGCTACTGAAATCCTAAGTACATAGGCTTGGCAGAGCCAGAGAGAAAAAGTGCAGTCCACAGATTTGTTTCTTCTGTTTTCCCAAAACAGAATCTCATAAAAAATATGCCCTCAAATTTTGTCACTATGTTGCTGTCAAAGAAATTCTGCTCCTGTTCATAACTCTGAACATTAAACCCATAGTTCTTGTGCTACTGGGAAGTTATATAGCTCCAGGAAGTCAAGAGGCACCACTGCAACTGTTCGAATTATAGCCAGGCAGAATAATCAGTCAATCAGAAACTTCAGTTCCAGTCGGATGGAAGTTTTTTGGGCCAACTTGGAAAAGCATACAGAACAAGTTTGACTTCACTGCCAAGATCATTTCCAGGACATTGGCTAATTAATTATAAAAGCTTTTTCAAAACAAATTTGAGCCTGGCAACCTTTTTCCTACCCAAACAGAGGGAAAAAAAGGTTAAAAAATAAAAGCCTGAGTTTATTGTGTTTTTTTGGCCGTAGCTCCGTCTTCTTTACAAACCCATTTTCTTCTTCTCATCCTAAAATGATCCAGAAGCTTTTGTATTTGAAGTTACTAAAATAGGAAGTCCAGAAACCGAAAATATTAATTAGAATTCCTACTCTGCCTTGGGTTGTAGAAGAGATCATGGGTCAGTTACAAAACTTCTCTTCAAACTCTTTGGTGGGAAGCAAAGAATAGAGTTTTCTTCCTCTTTGTGGGATAAAAAGCTCATTGGATTAGCTGCGGTTACTATAATAGATACAATGTAGATGGACAGTTGCTCTTAAAATGACATACTCATCAACCCTCACTTTCTGACTTTAAAACAAAAGAACAAAACTCCTGAATTAAACCTTCCTGGTTTCATCTTAGTATGTATGTACCTCGATGAATAGGAGATCGATCTTCATGATAAGCATCAAAGATTCTGGTTTCAAGGACCACAATCACACAGGTTTTACAGCAAAACCAACACCCCCAAACCATTATGTTCCGGCATATTTCATTTAACACTGGCATCAAAAGCTTATGTAATATGCATCTTCAGATCTGGGCCTATGCAGAGGAAATTTGATGGCTTAGACACTTAAGAAGGTAAGAAATTTCTCTTAGCCAGCATTTACCAGCTGCGTATTGGCAAATTCCTGGCAAGACAAGATTGTTCGTAATAAAAGAAGCTTTTTCCAAAAATGTCTGCCAAGCAGATATTCCTAACTCTGTCTTATCCAGTACCGAGACCCCTAGCAAACCGCATAAACGGAAACATACTGGTAAATATTGAATGGAGCCAAAATGTGTCGAATAGTGCTGAGGGCAACTCTAGGTAAGTCCTAGTGGACTGAGCTTTTCTGCTGCTGGTACATACCTCCCAAGGCATCCAATATTTAAATGATCTGCTCACTTCAAGGGGCAGGGGAATGCAAGGGAGGAGAGTGATCTACATTAGCTCATGAAGGGGGAGCAGCTCTAGGAGTCAAGAATCAATCTCCATGTAACAGTGGGGTAATTAAGCCTGAGGGAAGCAGAGAGCTCCTCTTCTGAGGAACACAAATGAAAATCAGAAGGACAATTACAGATTTCGGAAAATCTTGAAAATCAGGCAGGGAATTCTGAACTTGATCTGATGGGAAGCCATTGTAAGCTTTTAATCCAGGAGAGAAATATGAGGGCAATAATATGAAAAGTAGATTATTGACATGCGAGAAAGCAGACAAGGGATTAGTTCCAAAGCTTTTCTAGCAATCCAGTCCGAGATGATGAAGGCCCTAAATAGGATGCTGCTGGGGACAGGAATCCCAAAGCTACTTCACAAGAATAAGCACGAATTTACCTTTCCTGTACGTTTTAGAATTCACTAAAGCCTATAACCCTTTGTCCCTACTGTAAGTGCTGCCAGTGAAGAGGCATGTCATCACAAGTAAGGCTCCCTCACCTTAGAATGTATAATTCAGATTTATTTGTTCAGGTGGAAATTTCACTCAGTTAGTCCAAAGTAACTGGTTTTGTTTTTTAATGTAAAGTGCAAAATTACACCTACTCGCCATTCTCTATGTCCAGATACCCACCTAACTGGGAAAATGACCCAGATCCTACCAGATTCTTTTTCAAAGAAAGCAAATCAAGATTCAAAACCAAATTGCTCTTCATGTCAAATAGACTGCTTACTATGTTTGCATAGACAACATATATACAGCTAACAAGGCTGTCATTACCCCTGCCTGAAGTATCCCCCTAAAGTTAACCATGACCAGCATTTCTTAGACCTTTACAGTTGATCAGTGCGCTTTTTCCTAAATAATATTTTAATCCTCGCAATAACCCTGTGGTAGGGATTATTATTACTATTTTAAAGCTGAGACAACTACAGCTTGAAGACTTAAATTGCCCAAGAGAATACATCTGTAAGGGCTGGAGTCAAGATGAATTCTTATCTTTGAACTTCAAATGCCTCCACATACTGCTTCCTCTTCCTTCAGAGGAAGTGCAAAAAACCTCATCCACATGTATCAGTTCATTTTAGTCAGGAACCATCATTTCTAATCTCATTCCAGCATCTTCTACATAACACATTTCATCTTACATTTCAGGAGTAAGATGTCTCTGCTTACCTGGTCTTTCTCTGGTTTATCAGAAATGTCATTCAGACTGGAGGAGGTCAGATTCCTATGCGTCATGGCTGGGCTACCTAAAAAAAAAAAACAAAAGTGAACCCTAATTAAAGACGTTTTTTCAAAGCCGCAGAGACTTTGGTTGTATACTTCATAAACATTTGCAGATGATGATGGAAATGACAATGATGCTTTAGCTCCCCTGCAATTCCCCTGAAGAGTTTTCCAGAGTCCAGGCTGGAGTGCGAAGACAGTTAAACGTATGTAAAAACCCAAAGACCATTTTTAAGTCTTACTGCCTTGCTCTAGTTCAAAATGAGTTAAACTTTGAAAGAAACATCTAGAATGATAAACATAAGAAAAAAACTTACTCCTGGTTTGGTTTGTCTTTTGTTACTGCCCTCTACACACATCCTAATCCAGCTGGTATCCTTTCCTTTTCCAACCCCCCAACAGAGATGGCCTCTGTCCTTGTATCAGCAGAGCTGGCTCCAGATTACAGGACTGGACCTCCTCTCCCCAGGCGCCTGCAGTCCTTCCTTGGGTACCACTCATTCTGATCAATCAGAAAACCCATCCGTGGTCCCTTCTCCAGTTAGCACCTTAACCAAGATGATTTCTCCTTAGTGGGTATCTGATCCAGAATCCCCATTCTTCGCCTCAAAGTAGTGCTATCACAGGTCCCTTACTTCTTGCATTCCCATTTGCCAGACTAATATAAGCACATCCCTTATTTCCCCTTAAGATGCCAACCTTCTTATTCATGTTAAGGAATGGGTTTCATCAGGAATACTTCATGGGAACCCACCTCCCTGGCAATACAGTGGCTTTAGGTCAAATCTACTGGCAATCCAGCCAATGGCTTTAGACACTGTCATACAAGGAAAGAGAGGACAGACATCTAGAAGAGTGATAGTCCATCTTTAAGTAGACTATGTTAACCAAAAGAATAACATTCTGTTCATTCTGTGTTGGACTTGCAGTTGGACTTGAAATTTCTAGGCTTGCTAAGCAAAAGAGTAACTTTTCAAAGCCACGGTGTGTGACCCAACCTCTGCAGGGTGCTGAGTAATGCATTCATCATTAATCTTCAATGATCTGACTCAGGCTGGTCTTCACACCAAAAGGACAAGGGTTGAAAAACAAGCCCCAAAGCTTGAATTCGGCTTCGCGTTCACTTCCAAATTATTTTTTTTAGATTACAGACTTTAATTCCTTCAGAGAGAACCTTCAACACATGATTTTATAACAGACTAAAATCTACTTCTAATAATTTGATGTCTACATAAAAGCAGCTCTAAATAATGTAATTGTCTTTAACTACTAAATCAGAAAAATTATAATTTTCTTGAGTTGGCAAGGCAGAGTGTTTTCCACTCTGCTGCATTTCATTGAGTAAGCATGGCCTAGATCTCTTAAGCCCTTTACCTGGTGGGACATTTTATTCTAGGAAAATTTGAGCACAGGGCATTTTTCAAAGGAAAGTAACATCTGAAAAACTGCTTTATGAGCAAAATTAAAAGAACCTTTTTGAAGGCCACATTTTCTTCTTTGAACCGTACATCAGGTTTCCAATGGGCACTCAAAACAAAAGACACCAGGTACAAATGTGAATGCTCCCAAATAATGATAGACTTGAAAGGAATAGGGAATGATAAATAGCAGTAACTTTACACTTTACATTAAAAGCAAAAGCAGTTTTTTGGTCTAACTGGTTGGAAATTCTACCTGAATAAGTGAAGAAATCTGAACGATATACTCCTAAAGCAAGGAAGCCTTAGCAATTCTAATCATAAATTAAAAGTAGCTTATGCAAATAAAGAGATGAGACTGATTTCTCTTTTTTGTTTCTTAATGTTTATTTATTCTGAGAAAGGAAGCTGCTCAAGCTAGAGGGAGGAGGAGCAGAGAGAGAAGGAGAGAGAGAATCCCAACTAGGCTCCCAGCGGTCAGTGCAGAGCCTGACACGGGGTTCAGTCCCATGAACCATGATATCGCTACCTAAGCCAAAATCAAGAGTCGGATGCTTAGCTGACTGAGCCACCCAGGTTTCCCAAGACTGATTTCTAATGATCAAATCAACTGAAGTAAGTGGCAGTACTGAAATAATTTTTTTAATGTTTTATTTATTTTTAAGAGAGAGAGAAAGACACAGAATGCATGGGGTAGGGGCAGAGAGAGAGAGACCCAGAATCTGAAGCAGGCTCCAGGCTCTGAGCTGCCAGCAGAGCCTGATGAGGGCTTGAACCCATGAACTGTGAGATCATGACCTGAGCCAAAGTTGGACACCCAACCAGCTGAGCCACCCAGGCGCCCCCACAATACTTACCTAATTTGAAACAAGTTTCATTAAGTAATTTATATTTTTCTGGGAAATACCCTAAATTCATTGATTTGCTTTGGAAACTATAAATACTGCAAAGGTACATTTTAACCCAAGCACTGTCCTAACTGTTGCAAAATCTAAATAGGTAGAAGCCAAACGAATATAGTTTTTATTACAATGATAACCTCAACTGATGTCACAACTTTTGCAAGAAACCTCACATACTGTCTCGTCATTTTTCTCATGATAGTATGGCTCTATTTGTATTAGATGGGGGGAGGGGGATCCAAGGAAGATGGAGGAATCAGATGGGGAAAAAATAAGTCAATGCTAAGAAACAATCAAATCTACTGTTCTCTCTTACCTTTATCTGATTCTCATTAATAAATGTAATATTAACAGCTTCTCTGATATGTAACTTTGTAATATAATTGAAGAATCCAGAAGTCAACATTTCTAGGTAAACCCTGAGCAAGATGATAAACATACTTCAATGTTTTCCCACCTCCTCCCTAGTATAAACTCCCGACCCCTAAACCCAAACACCTTGAACCCAAAACAAATGCTTCCCAATGCAGTGGTCCCCAAAGTGTGGTGCCCCGACCAACATTAGCATTACCTGAGTACTTGTTAGAAATGCAACTTCTTGGGGCTTACCCTAGACCAACTACAGTAGGCCCCTTTACTCTGCTGTTTCAGTTTCCTGTAGTCAATTGTAGTCCTAAAGCAGGTGATCCTTCTGGTGAACTATTGGAAGGTCAATAGTAGCCTAACACTACATCACAGTGCCTACGTATTTCATCCCACTTCTTCTCATCACATCAGCATTTTATCATCTCACATGGTATTTTGAGACAGAGGGAGCCACATTCACATGACTTTTATTATAATACATTGTTATAATTGTTTATTTTAGTATTGGTTATTGTTGTTAATCTCTATTTTATTATTGGTTATTGTTGCTTAATTTATAAATTAAACTTTATCATAATTCTGTGTGTACAGGAAGAAAACATAGTATACATAGGGTTTAGGCATCCACTGGGAATCTTGAAACATACGTCCTGCGGATAAGAGGGACTACTGTATAATCAAAACTCTGGGTTGGGAGCCCAGTAATGCAGTTTTAACAAATCTTTAAAGTAATTTTGAAGCGTGTTACAGTTCGAGAACCACTGCTCTAAATAAACCAGTTGTCTTCACAGGAGCGTGTGTCTCAGGATCTGAATTAAAAGAAGTATATGTAAATTGAGGTAGGCACAGTGGTAGTTCTGATAACCTCGCCCTCCTCCAAGCCACTGCTCTAAACTACTGTATTTCAAGCAAATCATTCAGTTAGCAACCTTGCTTTAGAAACGCAAAGAGAGTGTCTTACTTGGCTTTTCCTCTAAGTCCTCACCTACACAATCGAATAAATAAATAACTTTGTTTGGGAACCTCATCGTTTAATCAGCCTTTTCCAGAAACATATCACCCAAATCAAAGAAGACAAGGACAAGAGCCAAAAGAGATTACAAACCCGATTATATCTGGAATCAGAAATTTGTGCACGGTATTTTAGCAAACCCGGGAAGCTATTATGTAACTGATCTCTAACAACGTACTATTGTAGATATTTTGCACCTGTCCTTCACTAAGACACATTATCAGGATAAATCAGTGCTCTCTATGTATAGTTTGGGCCTATAATGTAAACTCATTATATTGCAATCCTGAGTGAGTGACGGTGGTAGAAGAAAATGTTAGCTTATACCAAAAGGGCGAAATCCAAGAGTACCCTAAGCATGCTACTTTTTGCACAGGTGAGGGATTCACTCACTCAAAGGTAATGACTCCTCGGCCCTCTCCATCAAAATCTGGGGCATACAGAGGTGGCTGTGTGGCTCAATCATTAAGCATCCGACTTCAGCTTAGGCCATGATCTCACGGGGTCTCACGGTCCATAGTTTAGAGCCCTACATAGGACTCTGCGCTGACAGTTCAGAGCCTGGAGCCTGCTTCGTATTCTGTGTCTCCCTCTTTCTCTGCCCCTCCCACTCTTGCATTCTGTCTCTGTCTCTGTCTCTCTCTCTCAAAAACAAATAAACATTAAAAAAAATTTTTTAAACAAAATTTCCAGGGCATCCAAATGTCTTATAAGCACTCTTGGTCCAAAGAAACTTTGTTTTTGTTTTTGATTTTTGTTTAAGTTTGATTTCTACAAAAGAGAAGAATCAGCCTCAGGTGCACAATCTTGATTAATTTCCATATCACTGTTTTCTGGCCATAAGAAAAAGCAAGCTTTGGAGAATCACATTTTTAGGCAGTTTCACACAATTAAAAACAATTTCATTTTGAAAGTACACACTTGGCAGGTACATACTGTCTTCTATAAAAATTAACTACATTCTGTACCAAGTTTGAAAATCATTGTTATTCTTTAGCACACATGTAGCAATTCATAAAGTCCTTTGCAATGATATCTACTAGATACAATAAAAAGGGGTGAGGAGAACTTACTGAATAGGAGAAAAAAGATATTTAAATGTGTATGTATTAGGTAAAAATGTAAATATGTATGTAATGCAATTAACGCATCAACCCCCTCACTTCATACCTTTACAATGAAGCAACAGAGAATCTCAGAACAAGCTAAAACAAAGATCACCTGGGGTATGAAATAAACTGGAGTTTTTATTCTTAACAGTAATTAAATGTAATTTTAGCATGAAAAATAACTAAGGTAACTTACATAAAACAGACATCAGGGAATCTGGCTGTCCATGTCAGAAAATTCAGAGGTATGGGTCTGATTTGCACTGCTCGAGACCATAAAGCTAGTTAGTAATAAATGTAGTTCCGGAAGAATGCATGCTAACGTGTTCTGCACTCTACCGACTCACGATATTCTTCCCCTGCCTCCATTATTGACATAACAACTCTACTAGAAACGGTCTATATCTAAGGTTAAGGGGCAACTAATCCTTTTAAGTACCAAGTACTTTAACTTACATGATCTTACCTAATGCTCATATAAACACCTTGAAGTTAGTATTCTTCTTATTACCACTTTACACGCAAAATGAACTTCAAGGAGGTTAAGTTCATGGTCACAAAGCAAGTAGTAAAACTATAATTTATATCTGGATCTCTTAAAACCAAGCCCTCTGCCTCTGAGAAAAAAACTGGTCTCTGTTATTTACATAAATACACAAGTTTCGCCATTTCTGATAAAGAGAAATTTAATATACAACCAAAATGAATATATTCTATTTCCATGCCAATTATATACAATATAACGTCATTAAGAATATTTAAGGCAGGGGCGCCTGGGTGGCTCAGTTGGTTAAGCGGCCGACTTCGGCTCAGGTCATGATCTCTCCGTCTGTGAGTTCGAGCCCCGCGTCAGGCTCTGTGCTGACAGCTCAGAGCCTGGAGCTTGCTTCACATTCTGTGTCTCCCTCTCTCTCTGTCCCTCCCCCACTCATGCTCTGTCTCTCTCTGTCTCAAAAATAGATAAATATTTTTAAAAAATTAAAAAAAAAAAGAATATTTAAGGCAAAAATATTCTTGGTTTCCAATTTGGGTATTCCCAGAGGTAGAGGATACATTTCTTTACTTTTTCATTTTCATAAAGAAAAAAAGGGAGAAAGGGGAACTGAACTCAGTTACGCTGTTTGCCACTGTGATTAAATAGTAGCCCAAAACCACAGCTCTGTAACAAAGGAGAAAGCATGCTAAAAGCAATAGCAATGTAATTACAAAAGCAAAAATGTCACATGCTTCTGAATGTCCCCTCACAATCATAACCAAGTATTTGTAAAATTCTACAATGTACATATAGCCAACTCTCCATTATTTCCATATTGGTTTTCTATCATGTTTCTACCATATTTCAAGTTACTCCAACTGCAATTTCTTCCCATTTCAACCACTAAACGCAGGTATATAAGCAGACAAGAAGAATAAATCAACTGGTATACTAGCAATGAGTTGGAGAAAGTCTAGAAAGAATGGCTAAAAGCGAAGCATGGATTATGTTGCTATGTCTTCCATAGCAACATAATATCAAGAGCCGCCCCTAACAAAAATAATAATAAAATAAACATTCCATTAAGACCTCCAACCCATTCTTACTCCTGACATCCAAATACGCAAATATTCAAAATGTAAATATTAGATGGAGAAAACTTAAAAATACCATCAGAAGGAGCTCTTCGAAAGACTTTCATAACTAAGGGAATAGCAGTTTGGTTTGTTTTTTGTTTTTTGTTTGGTTTTTTTTGCTTATTTGATTTTTAATTGTTTTGTTTAGAAAATTGTTGGTTACTCATGATTTAATAGAAAACAAACCCCAAGAACCCAGCATCAAAGCCCTAGGTTTGTCTTATTCACAGTTTTAGCCTCAGAGCTTGGCACTAAGTGGCACTTAATAAATATTTGTGAATGAATGGATAATAGCAACTGGGTATCATTTTACTTCCATTTGGAGTTACTAGTATAAACACTACTGTTCAAAGTCCATTTCCTATGAAGGGAGATGCTGTGTGCACACTCCAAGAGCCTTCAGACTTGGAAAGCCTTAGAGTAAATAAGGAAGAAGTTTGCAGCTGGCCCAGAACTAACAGAGTGGAAGGACTCTGCCAAACTGGCTAAGAGCCTGTCAGTCAGCAGTGGGAACAGACGTGAGAAGGAATGAAGGGGAGAAAAGAGAAACCTGTGAAGGAAGGATCAGGAGGTGAGAATGGGAGGATAAACACGGGAGGGTGTCCGGACTTCAAGGAAAGGAAAGAGTAAAGTTTTCAGTAACTAAAATAACTCGAAGAATGTGACTGGCCTGAAAAATGAAAGAAATTTAGAGGAAGGAAGAAGACATCAAAAGATCCAGGTAACAATCAAAGTATCGGATAAAAGTGCTAACCAAAAGCTGAAGTCATCCCTAATGTATGGGACAAAGGTAATGCAGAAGACATCTGATGGAGAATCCGGGAGTGTGTGGAAGCCAAACCACAGCACAGCAAACACCAATGCCACTAAACCCTAGCCAACACTGGTCTCTTCTTTTAAAGATCATTCTCTACCCTTTTGAGATCTCTGCTGTCCACCAGCTCCTTGATAATCTATCCAACCACAACTTCTCTGATCCCATTCTCATTTTTCAAATTTTCTGACTACTCTGTGGGCTTTTCCCAAAGCTAAATGCTAGGTCTTAGATGTCTCAATGCCAAATACACAAGGTTCATCTCTTCTCATTCTTTTTCAATTTCAACCAGCAAAAGCAAAATGCTCTCTAATCAGTGACTCCTGTTCTAATAATATTGCACTAGATATTTAATTTTTATTATGATCCAAAACAAGTAGTTAATTTAAAAAGAATCATTCTTGGGGCACCTGGGTGGCTCAGTTGGTTGAGCGTCCAACTTCGGCTCAGGTCACAATCTCACAGTTCGTGAGTTCGAGCCCCACGTTGGACTCTGTGCTAAAAGCTCAGAGCCTAAAGCCTGCTTCAGATTCGGCATCTCCATCTCTCTCTGCCCCTCCCAGCTTATCCTCTGTCTCTTTCTCTCACTCAAAAATAAACATAAAAATTTTTTTGATGAAAAGAATCATCATCTCTCTGAACACACACACATTTTAAAAAGACATTTACAAAGTCTCATCTCAGCTGAGGAAACACTCCAACACAAACGAGGACCGGAACACTTACTAAATAGTACAGTCCCCATAAAGTACTTCAAGCAATGTGTGGTCCCTGTGACTACATACAGTATTTGTTCTCTGTGTCTCAGTGCACGCATGCACACACACACAATGTAAATAGACAAAAGTTTATGCTGTCCAAAGCACACAGGTGGAAGTGTATAAGATAATTTGTGACCTTACTCACCAATTAGAAACAGAAAAGAACAATACCATCAGTAAGCTATGCTGGCTCGTAGGAGGATAAATGGGAAAGACCAATGGTAGATTATGACAGAAGTAAACAAACACCTTACTCCCTTCGTGCCAAATAGGCAATGACCCAAAGTTATTTAACTAAATGCCCCTAAGCCAAGTTGAGGAGGAATTTCATTAGGTTCCTGCAGTCACGTCATTCCAAGCACATGTACCAGTGTCTGACTTCATAAGTGGGGCCTACTCTCTTACATCTATGTAGACACCAGATCCAAGACAGAGTAAAATTTTGCTAATTCATATTAACGGAGAGATTCTCTGAATTAATGAAGAGTCTAAATTCAAAATAATTCAAGAAGGCTACAAGTTCAACTTATAATATGATTCAGCAAATAAGTTTATCCCTCTCTCTTCCTAGATACTTTTGAAATGATAGATTAAAAAAAATTACTTTTGAAGACAATGTAAGGTCACATCAATTAAAAGAACTGGTAGAAGACCAACAGAGATAAGAGACCAAAAACCTTGCAGAAGAAGAGCAGATAGAGTATCAGAGCCTGACACTGTTCACACCATTTAGAAACTGCAGTGTAAAACATGCAGAGGCATGTAGACAAAAAGGAAAGGATACTCCCTGCAAAACTCTGAAGAAGCTCCATGCACTGGAAACTGTCTCAAGTAAGATGCAGGCTAAAAAGGGATGAGTTTATGGCAAGTCTATCCACAGAAAATTTACCACAACCCAGGCAAAACATCCAGTAGCATTTATACCACACGGCTCTTTGTCAAAGACCAGGGCAACTCATGAAGAGCAAAGTCTTCTTAGAGGGCCCCTCAGGATAACCATTCTTACTCTAAAACAAATCCTTTTTTTTTTTTAATGTTTATTCATTTTTTGAGAGGCGGGGGGGTAGGGAGAAACATAGCAGGCTAGGGGCAGAGAGAGAGGGAGACATAGAATCTGAAGCAGACTCCGGGCTCTGTGCTCTTAGAGCCCGATGCGGGGCTTGAACTCACAAGCCGTGAGATCATGACCTGAGCTGAAGTCCAATGTGACTGAGCTACCCAGGGGTCCTAAAACAAATCCTCTTTCTTAAATACAAATGGGCAATAAAGGAAGCCAAGAACTAAAACAGACACCTAAAAAAAAATGAAAGAAGAAATATAATTGAGAAAATTGAAAATAAAAAGTCTACTAGTATATACAAAGATCTGAGAAAATATTGCATCCACAGAACATAAACAGGGTGTTATGAAAAATATAACAAAGAAAATATTTTAGAGTTACAATTACTTTTAAAGAACATATATTGTTGCAAAAATATATACATAAAGGTATAAAAATCAATCAAGAAAATCTTTCAAAAAGTAAGGGGAGAAGGAAACAAAAAGGCAGAAGATATGGAAAAAAGATCAGAGAAACAGAGGATCAATCCAGGAAGGCCAATATCTGATTCCTAGGAGTCCAACTAAGCAAGAACAAGGAAAATGGAGGCGAGAACGCTATTGAAGAGGATATCCCAGAGCTAACAAACACGATTCTTCAAACCACAAGGGTCCCTATGGAAATGTTAATACCACAATCTCCCCCACAACACAGACACACAAATCCAGCCCTGCAGGTAGATGAAGTACTGTGAAATCACAACACCAATGATGAAGAGAATATCCTACAATTCTCCATCTAGAAAGGAAAAGAAGTATAAATTGGACTTAAGTAACAAGGATGAGTGGAAGAAGATGGAAGCAAGTACTTTTCAAAGTTCTGAAAGAAAAATTATCTTCAGTCTAGAATTCTACACTCATCCAAATTATCCATCGAGTGTGAAAAAACAATGAAACTTTCAGAACAACAATAAAAACCCTAAAAAATGTCAACCTTTACATGCCCTTCCATACAAACTTACTTGAAGTATGATTTAGTAAGATGAAGAAAAAACTAAGAAAAAGAGGTATATGGTCTCCAACTCAAGAGGAGCAGTGAAAGTAAATGCCAGAACACTGGCTCCCTAGCAGCTCTCCTATGAGCAGGAGGGATAATTCTGTAAGTACAAGGCATCTATAGGATTTATTATTATCCTTGAGATACTGAACGAGCTTGGGAATACAGTAACAATAAGTAATTCCACAAGAAGGCAATTTAAAACTCTAGGTTGAAAATAACTGTACAAGAAAATGCAATTATAACTTATTATATAATAGCTTTAGAATAAACTATATTCATATAGTCACAATAACATAAATGCTATTTATGGATTTCTGACTTTAGAATCACCTGATAGAGAAAGCACAAAATGTACTTATAGATAAAGGTAAGAATGTAAATCTAAATAACACTGATAATAAATAGTAGAAGTCTGGAAGTGGAAGTAGTGACGACAGGGGCAAGGAAGAGTAGGGAAGCTAATTTCCTTCTCTCACCAGATAAGTAGTTAAAAGATCCCATCAACACTTGCTACAAAAAAAATAAATAAATAAGCATATGATTATTATCTATAATTATAAATGTAATTAATACTGGAACTAAAAATAATGATATACACCTATTTGGAGGAAGGAAACATACGAAGCAGGTAAAATTAACAGGTAATGTCTAAGATCAATATATCAGAACTAGCAAGATAAGCCCAGTATACAGAGATATGAAAGTAACTATGAAAAAACTAAGAAAGAAAATTTAGAAACAATTGGAAGAGTCAAAAGTGGCTGTTAAAAAACACACCTCAGAACAAAGAAGGTAAAGTAAGAAGATAAAGCAAAAGATAAAATTTGTTTTATCATTATAAGTCCTATTCTTGGTCAATTTCATAACCATCTGCACATAATACTTTAATAAAAATATGCATTTATAATATAAATGTTAATTAAATACATTTTTGTTATTTCTATGTAACTGAAATTAATGTGAGCCATTACTGAGCAGTAGACAACCTTGGGAGATTTAATTTGATTAAATTTTAATATAAACATGGAGGGGTGCCTGGGTGGCTCAGTTGGTTGAGGATCCGACTTCGGCTCAGGACCCTGCTTTGGATTCTGTGTCTCCCTCTCTCTCTGCCCCTCCCCCCGCTCACATTCTCTCTGTCTCAAAAATAAACATAGATATCAAAATTTTAAGAGTTCAAAATCAATTTTAAGTAGTTTTAATATGCCCCATGAAGTAATATTTACACTAGTTTTTAAATTATGACAAGGGAAATTTCCGCCTGAAATACCAAAGATTCCAATCTATTGCTTTAGTCACCAAAACCCTATACCTGAAAAGTAAATGCAGAAAGAAGAAAAAAATGTATGGGCAGAAAAAAGAAAAAGCCATTTAGCATAGTCCTACATCTGCAGCCAAGTAAATGTATGGATTTGGATGTCAGTATCAATGTTGATTTAGATACAGACACAGGCACGGACACAGATATAAAACTTCAGAAGAGTAACACACACATTCTCTGGTCCTCCAGTTACAAATGTAGTCCTTCCTCACTGCTCGATTTATGGCTCACCAAATGTGACCTGAAGAAAAGCCATTCAAACTGGCTTCCCCATGCAGTAACTCCTCATGGCCTTGAGAATGCACATCTTGTTAGTTGACATCAGAGGTCACACACAACTCAGAGAACAAGTTCCAGGAAAGAAGGACACAAACACCTCTAGGCCCTCTCTGCCTCTATCACACAAGTGGTCTTATTTTTTTTAAATAATTTATTTTCAAATTGGTTCCATACAACACCCAGTGCTCATCCCAACAAGTGCCCTCCTCTGTGTCCATCACCCACTCTCCCCTCCCACACCCCCCTCTCCCCTCAGTTTGTTCTTAGTCTTTGAGAGTCTCTTATGTTATGTCTTCCTCCCTCTCTGTGGCTTTTTTTGTTCCCCTCTTCCCCTCCCCCCATTTTCTGTTAGGTCTCACAAAGCCTACCTATGCATGGAAACACATGGCATCTGTCTTTCTCTGTCTGACTTATTTCACTCAGCATAATACCCTCCAGTTCCATCCATGTTGCCACACATAGCCAGATTTCATTCTTTCTCATTGCTACATAGTATTCCATTGTATATATGTGCCACATCTTCTTTATCCATTCATCAGTTGATGGACACTTAGTCTCTTCCATGATTTGGCTATTGTCGAAAGTGCTGCTATGAACATCAGAGTACATGTGCCCCTATGCATCAGCAGTCCTATATCTCTTCGGTAGATTCCTAACTGTGCTATTGCTGGGTCATAGGGTAATTCTATTTTCATTTTTTCGATGAACTTCCACACAGTTCTCCAGAGTGGCTGCACCAGTTTGCATTCCCACCAACAGTGCAAGAGCAACATGCAAAAGAATGAAACCAGACCACTTCCTTACACCACTCACAAAAATAAACTCTAAACAGATAAAGGATTTGAATGTGAGACAGGAAACCATCAAAATCCTAGAGGAGAAAGCAGGAAAAAGCCTCTTTGACCTAAGACGCACACAAGTGGTCTTAAAGACTCTCCATTTAAGTTCTACAAGTCTGAGCAAGAGCAAAGGAAGGGTGCAACACCTTTCCTGGAATGCACTTGCTCATACACTCCATTTCTCCCCACTGAGGAGAGGTTTATTATACAGTTTAGCCAAAGTGACATCCAGATTCCAAATGGTGTGATAGCTATGAGGGCTCAAGTGATCCTAGAGTTACTCTGGGGAATTCTGATAAGAATTAAGATGGACCGAGGATTTCCTTCTTATGGAAAAGCCCAAGCTGAACTGAGATGCTTACAGTTCTGAGCTGATACTGTCCTACTCCTAAATCACATCTAGTTCTAAGAAACCACAAGGACAGGGTTATTTATTTAATTCCATTGCACAGACCTGCATGATACCAACTGCCACAGCCATCATTTTTCTGACTGGTGGGGGAAGGGGTGGGTACAGGGTGGGTGGCTTATACCTCATCTCTCTCAGATGAGCATAAGGAGACATATAAAAGGAACCCTAGAGATAATTTACATCAGCATGATACTATTAAAAGAAAACAAAGTTAGAGTAAGAAAAGATTGTAAAATGGAATAATAATCCCTTATAAGACTGTTACAAGGATTAAGCAAGGGATACATGAGTAAATGTCCTGCACAGATGCTAGTTTTATTCTTTTTCTCTTTGGCCTACAATCATATGCATAAATCCTCACTGACCTCAAGATTCTTAGGAAACTGTGAAATTCAGCTGCCATGGAAGAATCCCACCGCTTGCAATTTTCCAGTCTAAGGAGATGAGTTCAGAGAACTGACAGGTTGCAGCTGGGGGTTGGAATCATCTGTGTGCACTCAAGAAATGAGGACTGAGGCTGGAAAGTAGCTGTTATTCATCCCATAAAGGGTATGCGATAACTTTAGGCAAACCAAAGTTAGCTTCTAGCAAATGTGTGAGATGCCTCACTGAGCATGGAGGTCACTAGTAATTATTTACTTGAGAAAACTATGCAATATGTGCTTAGCTTACTTATTTTTTTAAGTTTATTTTTACTTATTTTGAAAGAAAGAGAGAGCATGGGAGAGGCAGAGAGTGAAGAAGAGAGAGAATCCCAAGTGGGCTCCACGCTGTCAGCGCAGAGCCCAATGCGGGGTTCAAACTCATGACTTTGAGATGATAACCTGAGCTGAAATTTAGAGTCAAAGGCTTATTAACCGATTGAGCCATCTGGGCACCCCATACCTATCTTATGTATGTTACATCATGGTGATAGAAAGTTCTTTAGGTAATTTTAATGTGTTCTGAGAAGACTCTGATCTTAGTTCATTCTAGCACCTGTCATTCTGATTTAAGGGCAATATAGTCCCTTCTATATTTACCGCTGAAGTAGTATGAAGGGGAAAAAAAAGTAGTAAATACATGAAGACTCAAACAACAAAAGATCCAGAGACTCTCTGAACGCTTTACTTGGTCTAGTTATGCTGTTTAAAGATTGTTTAACAGTGGGCAAAGGTACTTTCTAAAAAATCTACTTTCTGCTGAACCAAAATGAAGAAAAAAGCAACAGAAAATGAAAAACTTGTAACAGGGATAATCTAAATCAGGGTCAAAACCTTAGCTTCAGAAACTTCTCTAGCATAGCGCTACTGGAATTTTCTCACAGTACACATTCATTACCTCTGGGGCAGGGATACAATACAGAGGGTAGACACAATAAGTTTAAATGCCCCACAGTGTAGATTATCTGGAAGACTGTGTATGTTATTATAGATGTGGTTCATAGAATCACAGAGCTAACGGATTGGCTGGAGGTCATCTGAGCAATTTCTCTATCAAGTAGTTCTTCTCCTATGACACCAGACAAGGCCAATCTCCTAACACCTGCTTATCTACTTTTGATGACAGGAAACTTACCACTTAATGAACCGATCCATTTCATTGTAATAAAGCTCATTTTTATACATGGTAAACTGCCTCAATTTAGCAGATAAATAGCAGCATCTAGATGAATAAAGAAATAGGGTATGCTGGGGTGTCTGGGTGGCTCAGTTGGTAGAATATGTGACCTCTGACCTCCAGGGTCATGAGTTCAAGTCCCCTACTGGGCACAGAGTTTATATTTTTTTTTAAGTAAAAGAAAAAAAAAGAAATCATATGTGCCAACCAAAGCATACACATGCTCAGAAAGAGCTGGCTTTCATTTAAATACACATAACTTCTTAGAAATACTGTACATCATATGTTTCCAGGCTTCACTACACATTTTCGTAAGTAGAGACCCTGCATTTCCTTTTATATTCTCTAGAACTGGGGAATTGGTCCCTGTAGCCTCTTTCCCTCCTGCACACTGGCATAAAAAAAAAATAAAAACAAAAAAATAAAAAAAATAAAAATCTCTTGATGGGAAAACTTTGCACCCTCACACAAGAGATGGGACTAAATCCTTGCTAACAGGGCTTTACCAGCCTGAACTTGCATCAGGTCATTAATCTTCTGGAAAATCACTGAAATTCATGAATCACTGAATCATAAAAATAAAAATTACATTTCAGTCTTTATCTCAAACATCAGAGTGTCAAGTCAGTATCTTCTTTCCTAAAATGTCTGCCCATAGGGCCTGTTTTCTAAAACACCAAAGCAGACTCTGCCTGTCCCTGCATATTTGTATTGAGCCAGTTCCTGTAAACCAATTCAGGTGCCCTTTCTCTGATTCCTCTAATCAGCATCCTATGGCTGAATCAGATCCCTCACTGTCCACCTCCAAGATGTCTCCAGGTGCTCACTCTCCTCCTTCAGACGTGACCCACTCTCTCTGCAAGCACCCCCTACTCTGCCCAGGAGAACTAGCTTATCACACACATCACTCTCCCCTTGGTAAACAGGCCTGACTAGTAGGTATCTGAAGGTAGGGACTGTATCTGTCTTGTTCATTCTATTTTCCCTACACCTAGCTAAGCACTGGCTAAAGAGTGGTACTTAAAAATAAACTTAAGTGAATGAGGCACCTAGGTGGCTCAGTTGGTTGAGCATCCAACTCTTGATTTCAGCTCAGGTCGTGATCCCAGGGTTGGGAGATCCAGCCCTACATAAGACTTTGTACTAAGCATGGAGCCTGTTTGAGATTCTTTCTCTCTTTCTGCCCCTTATCCACTGGTGCTCTCACACTGTCTCTAAAATTAAAAAAAATAATAATATTTAAGTGAATAATTGACAATTTGAATGAATTAAAGTAGCAATGCCCCAAAACTCTATCACTATAACTGGATATAATAAAATTATCACTACTAACAGGAAAGGAATCCTCCAAATCCAAGGTGCTAATAATCACTCTTACTGAAGACAACAGCCACACCTATTACTGACACTATTACAAATAACAATAACAGCCTAAGCCACTAGCTGCTTAAGAAAAAAATGCCACTTTTATACAGGCTCAGGCTTTTCCCTAGAAACGCAGACAAAAATTATTCAAAGATGTCTCCTGGAAATGGGAAAACGATTCAACTTTGACACCTACAGCAATTCCTAAAATCCAGACCCCAGCCTAAGTGTGTGCTAGAAGAATAAATTTTTTAAAAAGTAGAACTTTCACTATGGGGAAAACTTGCCATTATAATTGAATTTTTCCTGTTCTTCCTCCTCAGAAAAGGATGCTATAAGTCCCTCCACTATATTCACCTAACAAGATTGTTCTTTGATTTGTAACCATGGTTTACTGCTTGCAGAACCCATCCGTGTATGGCTCCTCCTGAGCCAAAGCTGATCACAGCCCATAATACTGTATGTGCTCCAGCTGCTTCCTGTGGTTGGTGAGAATTGGCTTTAGAAAACAGAACCATCCCAGAAAATTATACTTCTGAATGTTCACTGTTGCCTCTCATTGAAGAACATCAGGGATTTAATTTTCTGACCTGAAACAACAAAACTCAGGTCATCAGTGTCCATACCTCTTGTCAGCATACGAGAACACTATCTGAGATATAATAAAATTATAGGGAGACTGAGGGGAGACAGAATGAGGAGCAAAAACAGAAATAAAAAGTAACTGTGTCATCTGGCATCTACACACTTGAGTTCAAACCTTGGTCGCCCACCCACTGGGGGACCTAAACACTCTATATGCCAGACAGGCAACGTTACAGTGAAAGGACCACCTGAAATTCTCCTGACTTAAAACAACAGTGCTTTACTTCTCACTTAGGATGATGCCAATTATGGATTGGCTAGGGGCTTGGTTTTGCAACTCTGTCCTTAAGCCAGGACTAGATGCATGGAGCAGCCACTCTCTAGAATGTTGCTGGTCTGAAGGAAAAATGAAACTAGTGGAGCATGTACTGGCTCTTCAAGTTCCCCCCAGGAATGACCCCCATCACTTCTGCTCATATTTCACTGGCCAAAGCCAAGTCATGCAATCACACCTAACTTCAAGCGGGTGAGGAAGAAGAGTCTTTATTTGTTCCCGCAGGAGACCTACAACAGTTGTGAATAGCCCTAATGACTACCATAAGCACTTGACCTCACTGAGTCTCAGCATCTCTATCTATACCAAGGGGTCAGTAAGGCTTGCTTAATAGAATGTTTTGTGGGGATGGTTAAATGAGCCAGGACCAGGTTGGATAAATGACAGCTCACAGTAGTCATCGCTGTTTTGGTGGGGGTATGTCAACCATAGAGAGAATGATCTAGTCAGCAGGAAATGGGCATCCTAGCCAAGGAATTCAGTTCTCAAATTATACTACTATCAGCAGCCACCAAAGAATAGCAGAGCTTCTCCCATGCTACTGAGGCTGATTAGTTTTGATGTAAAGACTATAATCTGACAAATTCAGAAAAATCATTCCTGCTCTAGGTTTCCATATTCTTTTCAGTCCTTTCTTTTTCTTTCAGGTTAAGTGTTCATTTAACCAACAAATATTTGTGAAGTGTTTATGTGCCAGGCACTATTATAGCTTGAGTGATGAACAAATCAGAGTTTTCTACAAAAGAACCCCAATCTATGCATGAAGAATCACAGTTCATGGCCCATTAATAGCTCCCTATACCACCCACATCTCTCACTATTAAAAAGAAAAGAAAAAACAAAAGAAGAAAAGAAAAGGCAACTCATACATGTAAGAAAGTGTAGGCAAATTTGAAAAGTTTATCATCATTCCTTCCAAGAGTACCCAATAGTCAAAACCAAAGATGGAACTGCCTGTTGTTCAGAAAGTTTGTCTCAGGCAAACAAATACTATACTTTCTAGTTAAGTAGATGCTACATATTCTATTTCCTCTCATGTGTTTTCAGATTGACTTTGCTCCTACAGATGGTGAGAGCATATCTTTCATATCAATCTAATGAGGACATATATCAATCCAGTCAAGACAAAGGAGATACAAGGATAACTGACAATGCTTGATTAGCCAATAAATATATACCCATGGAACGATTCAGGTGGATGAATTAGTCCAGTCTAAAATTTACTGAACATCTATTAAGTGTGACGTTGTGCTTGACAATGGGGATTCAAAGATGAACGTGGTTCAGGCTCTCTGAGTACTTTACCAATAATGCAGGAAACATATTTGTACCATGGTGTGACAAAGTAATGGGAGGGGGGCACTTTGGTGGGATAGAGAAAAAACAGGGATATATTTTTTTTAAGTCTCTTGAGAGAAGCAAGAATTTTAAGAATAGGCAAAATTTAGCCACATCAATTTGACAGCAGCTGAAACAGCATGAATACAGGAGAGATTCAAAGACATGGGACCTAAGAACATGGGACTCCAAATATTACTAAAAATTATAGTTCAAGAGAGGCAATGTCATAGGATGATTAGAGATAAAGCAGAGAGCAAGTCAAGGGGCATCTCACAGGTTAGAGAACTTGGATTTGATCTTCTAAGCATTAGCCACGTTGGGGAGCTTGAGCTTGAGCGTACAAAGGACAGGGAGCTATCACTAAAGGTTTCTGAGGAAAGGAAGTGATATGTTTGCATTTGTGACCTAGAGAGATCCTTCCAATAGTCATGACTGATGGACTTAAAGGGGTAAGACTAAAGACTGGGAAAACAAGAGGATATTGAAATAGTTCACATGAGAGATGATAAGGAGCTGAAGTAGAGCAGTTGAAATAGAGAGTCACAGAAGTGCAGGAATGAATAAGAAGGAAAACAGTCAAAAGGTATGGATGGAGGACAAGGAGGAGTCCAAAGATGACAGGGGCTTCTGGCCTAATGAGGTGTGGGTAAGGAGTTACTGAGATGGAGGATGCATTAAGAGGAGTAGAATTGGTGTATGACTTACCAGGACAACTCTAAATACCACAAACATTCAGTTTACCACAGGAAGAAAAACCATATTTCTGAAGATTCTGCCAGCAATTTTCATCAAAGTAAAATTCTACTGTTGGTTGCCAAGAAGAAATCTCATTATTAACTTTGAAACTGATATCTACAGCTAAAATACTGCATTTGCTTTTCCTCTGCTCTCTCTCACTCACATATGTACAGACATACTAATTCAAGTAGTCAGACCTTCAGTTGTCTCCAAGAATTAAATCCAGACATTGTTTTGTCTAATAAGAGTGGTTTACTGTATACCTGCATGAAATACTCTCCATCGGCTTCAAATTATATTAGTCTACTTCACTATAGACCGTAAAACCACAGCACCAGTTGTTCTTCAGGAGACCTTGAACTGCTAACCCCAGCTTTTCCTCACTGTGACAAAAGTCCTCATCCTCCATCAATAAGAGTATGCAGGAGTATCTTCTGTATACTGGTCTTACAGAGCTTCACATTTCTCTCAGCACTGCCAAGGACACACTCCAAAGTCATGGCTACAATTTCTGTTATGACCGGAAGGTAGTCATTAGTGCTGGCCACCAAGTATTTCTGAATCTCGGCCTTCTGGGTACATGGTAGGATAGCAATTCTTTAAGGTTAGGTGTGGACATATGACTCAGTATGACAAATAGAAATGTGAGTGAAAGTAACATGTGTCATTGCTGGGCCAAAACTGAAGAGGCAGCCTGTGAGTCACCATAACCCTTTCCCATTGCCACAATGATTGTGGAAGCATGGACTGAGAGAAGGCTTCCATTAGCCAGAATGCTGACTAACAATGGTCAGCAGAACTCCCTGAAGATCCACATCAGACATACAGTAGTATGACTAAGAAATTTCTATGGTGTTAAGTAACTGAGATGTTTGGGGTTAGTTGTCACTGTAGCAAAATCCAGCCAATGGATTTCTGATTGACTACTAATTGTCATGAAGCAGCAAAGAAAGAAAGTCAGGAAGCCCAGCTCTTATTATACCCCCTCAAATCATCTCCATTCCACCATGTCTCACCAATGTGGGAGGCAAAGTGGAAATCCATCACAAACACAGAATAGACATCATCTCTTAATGGTTCTTACACTTCCCTTTCAGTACTTTCAATTATCACCACTGTGTTTTATTTACTCTTACATTTGAATCATTTGGTTCTGTTATTCATTCATTTGTACAACATTTGTTGATTTACTGCTCTGGAAAAGGCATTCTCCTAGACACAATGGAACAGCAGTTGTCAAACTTTCCAGTCTCAGGATACCTTTACGTACTTAAAAATTAAGACTATTTGTCTAGGTTATATCTATCAAAATTTACCATATTAGAAGTTAAGACTAAAGTTTTAAAACATTTATTAATTTGAAAGTATATCATGAGCCCATTACATGTTAACATAAGTAATATATTTTATGAAAAATAACTATTCTTTTTTCAAAACAAAAAATTTGGTAAAAAGAATAGCATTGTTTCACATTTTTACAAATCTTTTATAATGTATGGCTTAAGGAAATACATCTAGATTCTCATGTCTGCTTCCGTGTTCAATCTGCTATGTTATTTTGGTTGAATGATATAAAGAAAATCTTAAGACCCTCGAAAAGGATATGGATCCCCAAGGCTCACCAGTCCCCACTTTGAGAACCAGTACTATAAGGCAAAGGTTAGAAAGTTTTTCCTATAAAATGGCAGATTATAATATTTAGATATTTTATAATATCTCTATTACAATCACACACCACCACTATAGTATGAAAGCAACCATAGCTAATAGATAAACTAATGAGACTGTCTATGTTCCAATAAAATTTTATTTACCAACTAAGCAGCCAGTCAGGTCTGGTCCATAGGCCTTAGTCTGTCCATCCCTGTGACAGAAGATACCTAAAAGAATTAGACATGGGTCTTGCCCTTAGCTAGTAGAGGTAATAAGACAAGTACCCACTACTAATACTATTAATACAAAACAGAATGCAATACACATCATGTGAGAAATCTCGAAAAAGATGCTTTCAGACTTCAAGGTCACTACAGAGTATCTCAAATTGGGAAGGTTTCAAGGAGAATGTGGCACTGAAGGATGGGCTGAGTTTTGACAGAAAGTCTCAAGAGGAAGGAGAGCGTTCCAAGTGGAGAGAATGTTCAGGCCAAAGACAATAATGGAAGGAAGCACTCAGCAAATTCAAGTAATAGTAAGTAGATCCTGAAATGTAGTGAAGACAGAGAAACACAGTGAAACGCCGCTTACTCAAATCTAGGTCCCTAGGATGTGGGCCTTGAGTGCCAGGCCCAGAGGTTTGGATGTTGTTTGAGATGCACTGAGGTGCCACTGACCATTTCCACAGGAGAGCTGACTTACCAGCCAGGTATGGTAAGATTAACTAGAAAGCAAACAGGATGTGTTTGCATGTGCCTAACTATAAGCAGTGATCCCAGATGACAGGCTAGTGGATTAGACTAAGCGAGAGGAAATAAGGACCTGAACAAAAACAATGACAAGAAGATCAGAGAGGAGACATAGGCACGCCACATCTAACATGTGTAGGGGTTCACTGCAGATAGAGCAGAGGAGAGAGTGGATAATCAAAGGCGACTCTAAGGTTTTGAGTCTGAAAGAAGGGAGAAAGATGGTAAGGAGCAGGAAGGTCAGGGAAAGGGACAGATTCGGTGACCAGAGGGAGATTTGATTATGAACATATTCCACACATCGCATATTGCCAGGCACAAGTCTGAATGCTCACAAATCCAAACTCTCCTTGGTGGGGAAAAAAATGTATTTTATAATTCCAGCACCTTGTCAAAATTTTTCCAAATCTGTGCCTCTTGAAATCTCCTCCAAGTCCCTAGTACTCTGAAATATAACAGAATTTTTAAGTTTTTATTCTTTCTCCACTTTGATTCTATTTATAAGCTTCTAGAGTCAATATATACTTTAGTTCACTATAAATACAATATGAGATATCAATGAAGTAACTAATAAGACCTCTTTCAGAAGCTCAGATAAATAGTAAATAACTCCCATTAAAAAAAAAAAGTGGTTAGAACTGTCTCTTTTTTGAAGAATGTTGTAACTCATTCTTGGATACCTCATAAGTTTTCTGAATGTTTTATGTTAACCGAAAAGTCTGAAGGTTGATGTGAGGTTGCTGAAAGATTTTATTTCTTAGAGTATTTTGAAAAGTTATAGTGAAGGAATTTTGAAAGCCGTACTTGAGTTTCCTTTTGCCTTTTTAAAGGCCAAAACTGTGGGCCGCCTATGGGTGGCTCAGTTGGTTAAGCATCTGATTTCAGCTCAGGTCACAATCTCACGGTTCCTGACTTTGAGCCCCACATCAGACTTCATTGCTGGTGACGCAGAGACTACTTGAGATTCTCTCTCTCTCCTTCTCTCTGCCCCTTCCCTGTGTGTGTTCACTCTCTCTCAAAAATAAATAAACTTCAATTTTTTAAAAAAAGACCAAAAATGTATATGAGAATGATACAACAAATGACCCAAATAAGATTTTCAGTCAAGAATAAGCCCACATCTTCAACCTGCTAAAGAAAGGAACAGACGGATGGAAGGTGAAGTACCTGGAATAAAGAGTAAAATGCTCTAAATTTACTTGTTGCCTAAAAAAAGCCACGATGTAGTAGTTATTCTGTACCCTGAAGGTAGATTTAGATAGATCAAAAAAAATAATAATAATAAGGGGAGAATGTGGTAACAAAGCAGAAACATGAAAGAGTCTTGACCCATGATAAATGATCTAAAAATCTCCTAGTGAGGGGCGCCTGGGTGACTCAGTCAGTTAAGCATCCAAGTCATGATTTTGGCTCAGGTCATGATCTTGTGATTGATGAGATGGAGTCTCATGTCGGGCTCTGCACTTATGGTGCAGAGCTTGCTTGGGATCCTCTCTCTCTCTCTCTCTCTCTCTCTTTCTCTTTCTCTCTCAAAATAAATAAATAAACTTAAAAAAAAAAACATTTAAAAATCCTAGTGAAATACATGTTCAAAGATGGCTATAGCATGCATGACAGAGACAGAAATGTGCACTGTCACGCTCCTGCAAATCCCATCACCTTTTTCCATGAATGCTTTCCTATTAGCTCCCTGGTTGCAAGCTCAAAACCTGAGGCACCCTGGATTCCTTCCTCTTCCTCCCCTAACATTCGATCGGTTGCCAAGTCCTACAGATGCCATCTCTAACATTTCTTGCATGATCCCCTCCTTCTCATTCCCACAGCCGATCAGAGCCCAGATTCTCGCTCTCCCCATCTGGTCTACTGCGATCCCCTCCTGACTCTCTCCCTACCTCAAGTGCTTCCCTTGCTATTCTGTTCAAATAACCCCTGGCACATGAATTTCCCTAACATACAGTTCTGACCAATCTACCTCTATGCTAAAAAACTGTTCACAGACCTTTCACCAAATGGCTCAATTATTTCACCACCTTAACATCCACATGTTTCGTTCTCTTGCCTCCTCTGCTAATTAAATGCATCCACTTCCTTGAACTCACACAAACTCTTCTTTATGCTTTCTCAACGACCTTGCTTTTCAATTTTTCTCTCAGTCTAGCACCACCTTTCAGTGTCTCATCCTGCTTTTCCTACAACCTCCATGTGTGGGAGTACAACCCAACCTTTAAGGTTCAGTGAAGTGACCTCGCAGAACACACACTGGGGGTTGCTGGGCATGGGGTGGGGGTGGGTGAAATGGGTGAAAGAGGTCATAGGATTCAAACTTCCAGTTATAAAATAAATAAGTCGCGGGGATGTCATGTACAGCACTGTGACTATAGTTAATAACACTGTATTGCATATCTGAAGTTATATACAGCTAAGAGAGAAGATCTGAAAAGTTCTCATCACAAGAAAAAAGATTTTAACTTGTGTGCTGAAGGATATTAGACTTATTGTGGTGATTATCCTACAATATATACATATGTTGAATCATTATGTTGTCCATTTGAAACTAATATAATGCTGTCTGTCAACTATATCTCAATTTTCAAAAAAAATAAAGTGAAAAGTCTATCTTCTCTAAGAAAAAAGTTTCCCCAATTCTCTTTTCATGCCCCACTATCCAGTCTTCTGATGCATTTCCAGACAGCATAATGCATGCTACTGTGTTACACGGTAGAGATAAACAGGTCAGTCCTTGTAGTCTTCTGGTGGCACTTATTATTGCCTCTCTCGAGTCACTATTACCTAGGAATCTCCTTCATCTCCTTCTCTCCTATTGGACTACAGAACTAGAAAAGTAAGAGCTCAGTGAATAGCTTTGACTTGATTTGTTAAAGTGAACTCTTTGAGTTCGCCACTTTCCTAAAGAAGTTCCAAAGTTTTTTTTAGCCCAGTGCGGAGCCCATGCCCAGCGTGGAGCCCAATGTGAGCTTAAACTCATGACCCTGAGATCAACCTGAGCTGAGATTAAGAGCCAGACATTCAACCAACTGAGCTACCTAGGCATCTCAAGTTCTGAAACTTTTTTAAAGAAAAATCTAGAGCCCATGAAAATTATAATTTTAATTTAGGCAGTAAGCTTCCTAATACATGAAAGACTTTGAACTGCTTAATTCCAGAAAGTCCCAAGAAGAAATTTTTAGTTTCTTTTAATAAAGCAAAAAAAAAATCGTATGATATCTGTCTTTCTCTAACTTCACTCATGTGTAATCTGAGAAACCTAACAGATGTACATAGGAGAAGGGAAGAAAAAATAAGATAGAAAGAGAGGAGGAGGCAAACCATAAGAGACTCTTAAATAGAGAGAATGAACTGAGGGTTGCCGGAGAGGGTGTGGGGAGGGGATGTGCTAAATGGGTGATGGGCATTACAGAGGGCATTTTTTGGAATGAATCACTGGGTTCTACTCCTGAAGCCATTACTACATGGTATGCTAACTAACGTGAATTTAAATTTTCATAAAAGCAAAAAAATCCCACTTACAATTCAATTCTTTAAATTCTAATGTTCACTGTGTAACCTGGTTATAGGATGAAACTAGAATCTATAGTCATACCACTATGGTTTCATTAAAAAAAAGTATGATCTAACATTAATACATAAGGATAGTAATAATATCTAATACTATAAAGCATAAGAACCTACAAAGGAAAACACTGAACATAACCAGAAGGACCTTGCCCGGTAGATTCATTAACTAGACAGACAGACACAACATGCAGCAAAGTGAAGAGAGATGCTGGGATGGGCCAAAGATGGCAGGGAAAAAAACCTAAACCTCATTTTTGTCTTTAAAGTTCAGACGTTAAGACTCTGAAGCAGCTGATCTTGACTGCCAATAACTGCAAAAGGACACAAGTGTTTTCTAAGGGCTCAGAAGATGGCAGTTGTTAGATGCCAAACTGAATTCAGAGATAAGCATGCACAGTGAAGAGCCACTTTGGATCTTCCAAGATAGAGCACGCTCCTACGCTCTAGCAAGGGCAAAGCATTTAGGTGGGTATTAACTTGTCCTGAAACGTAGAGGTGAAAGCTTCTCTTTTGTTCTCAGTAGCCCAGGCTGGTTTCAGACCTGCCAGGGAGATCTGTAAGAGGAAATCACTTTTGGTTCTGTTCCAACTTCTAATTCAATACCCTGGCAGCATCCAAAAGGGATAAGAGCTGTGAACTCATATCTGCCTCAGGTGACAACTAAGATAAGAAGCACACAATGTAAAAATGATGAGAGCTTACTCCCCAAAAGCAACTTTAAATGTAGCTTTTTGAAGGTAGTTACTTCAGATAACACTAAGCCTGAACACACCTTGCTAAGAGAACTGAAAGATTAAATTAATGGAACCTTGTTCAGAAACCTGCTCTTTAGCTGATATTTTTTATAGTATTTATGAAAAATATTTCCACATTAACTATTAGAATAAACTCATAACCAAATTGATCAGATCTGGATGAGCAGAAATTTGGGTAAATAGTTTTTGCAGGTAAACAATATTTATTTCTTGTTAATAGTTGACGATGGCCAATATGGGCCCTAGTGAAAACTAGACTGTTGATTGGTTTAAGTGAAATGATAGAGTATCAAGGATTGAGCAACGTTTACTGGACAAACCCATGTTTCAAGTACCTACACTGCACTGGAGGAGACACAAAAGCATGACTTTACGTCCCCTGCCCTAAAGGAGCTTTTTTGCATAGTTGAAATGAAAAATACAAACAATGAAACATCAGAGGACAACATAATATACTGTAAATCTTCAATTGTGAGACACAGATAATAGGAGCTAGGGAATTTTAAGACCTGAAAAGATCTACTGTGTTTATGAGAACTATTTTATAATGAGGATGAACTTCATTGGGACCCTACCAGATAGTTTTGGATAGGCATGCTTGAAAAGGCATTCTTGGAAGGGCAGAAGAATCAACTAAGGCAAAGAAGTAGAACTCACCATGACGTAAACCAGAAGAAAAAGGACAAGCTGATTAGACTAGAGGTTCATACTAAGAAGAGATGAAAACAAAGTTGGATAGGTAGGTAGAAACAGCGCGATTTAATGTCACTTTGCACATCTTCATTACTTATTACAGATCTTTCTCAACTTACAATGGAGTTACATCCTGATAAACACATAATAAGTTGAAACTATGATAAGTTGAAATACACTTAATACACCTAAACTATGGAACATCGCACTTAGCCTAGCTTAAATGTGCTTAGAATGCTTACATTAGCCTACAGTTTGACAAAGTCATCTAACACAAAGCCTATTCTCAATAAAATTTTGAATATCATACAATGAATTGCACAATATACTGAAGGGAAAAAACAGAATGGTTGTATAAGTGCAGAATGGTTGCAAGTGTGTTGGCTGTTTATCTCATGATTACGTGACTGAAAGGGGCTGTGGCTCATCACCACTGCCCAGCATCATGAAAGAATATCATACCACGTATCACCAGCCTGGAAACAGATCTAAACTAAAATTCAAAGTATAGTTTCTAGTGAATGTGTATGACTTTCACACCATCATAAAGGAGCAAAATGGTAAGCTGAACCATCATAAGCTGTGGACCATCTATAAATGCATATTAAATTTACTGAATTGATGTGGTAGGTAATAGGGAGCCTTGGAGAGGGTGATTAAGATTACACATTTAAACTGTTCATTTAAGAAGAGAATATATCATATAAATAAACAAAAATTAGTATCCTCTCTTGGGGTGCCTGTATGGCTCAGTGAATTAAGCAGCCAACTCTTGATTGTGGCTCAGGTCATGATCTCGCAGTTCATAAGTTCAAGCCCTGTGTTGGAATCTGCGCTGACACTGTGGAGCCTACTTAGGATTCTCTCTCTCTCTCTCTCTCTCTCTCTCTCTCTCTCCCCTCCCCCACCCCTTTCAAAATGAATAAAACTTAGAAGGAGGAGGAGGAGGAAAAGAATCCTCTCTCATTACTAAAATGTGTTTTCTTAGAAGGATTGGCCCAGGATGTGGTCTTAGGTTGATTTCCAAAGAGTTGACATAGTTCCATATCATTGACAAACTGAGCATTTTGGTCAATTTCCTCGATGCTTTATCCACAAACAGTATTTCAAAGTCTAGATGCCAGACATGGGATAAATAAGACTTTCAGAGGATAAAAGCAGCTACAATATCTAGAGCAATTCCTATCAGTACTTTGCTAATAACAGTAATGCTGGATTTATTGAATGCTGTGAATATGATAAACACTTTGCATACTTCTAATTTAATTCTCACAACAATCCTATGTGGGTAAGACTAACCCAATTTTATAGTTAAGAAACCCAAATTTAGAGTAGAAAAGTAACTTGCACAAAGTCAGGAAGCCAGCAAGTCTTCAAACTCAATCCTGCCTGACTCCAAACCCCCATGAATAAACTTCATACCTGAATTTATTTTTCTCCAAGAGGCATCACTAAAAATAAGAATAATAATTTATTAGAAGGAATGCGTGATACTTGCAGAGAAAATCATATGAGTGTTAGAGCATCATGGTGGGGTCAGTGTATCTTTTTGGCAATATAGCCATGTGAATTTCCTATACTTTAATTTCAGTAAGCTATTACTCATGAAACTATCATACGAGGAAGTTCAAAACCTCCCCTAGACACTTAGGATCTGTGTGATTTGGGCAAGTTACTTAACCTCCCTAAGCCACGTGTCTTCATCTGTAAAATGCAGATAGTAACAATAGCCACATCACAGGATTGTTCAGAAAATTACATGGTGTCACATAAAGTACTCAGTTCAGCGTTTGTTACTGAAAAGTGATCAAAAATAATGTTTGCAACTTGTATTATTATTCAAGAAAAATTATTCAAGCTTCTTAGACCCACGAGGTAGTAGAAATCATTACAAAGTTAGGAGTTCAGTAAAGGTCCCTTTGCCCTATTCTGCCATCACCAAACTCCTACCTTTCCTTTAAGATTTAGCCCTAAAGTCATCTCCTCCCAAAGCCTCTTCTACCATCACAACTCCCAGGCCAAGGAGATGGTCCCATAATCTTAAGTGTGTATATGTGATTTTCAGTCATTTCACTTAGTATTTGATACAGTTTTATCCTTTGTGTCCTGCCTCATTCATTAGAAAGGCAGCCTCCTGAGGACAGGGACTCTTTTACTCATCTCTAAGTAACCCTGCCTAGCACAGTGCCTGGCCTGCATTTGTATCTCTATGGGACACAGAAATTATGAACATAGTTTCCCAACATACCAGATTTACTTCAAGAAAAACCCTGGAAGAATGAAGTGCAACAAATACGATTTTAGGATGAACTAAAACCTCCCCTAAGTCATATGAGAAAGACATCCCCCCAGGTAAGTGAAATTTTCTCATGCTAAATTAGTAAAAAGCATAAATCAGTAAGTTTATGATAAGAAGGGTGATAATAAACAGGTAAAAAGCCTAATGATGTCACCGTGGATGGGCTTCCTGACAATTGAAAGAAATTTGTATCACATGTAATCAAGTTTAGAAAAAGTCCATGTAGTTTTTTGTGCATGTTCTTCTCTTGTTTGGTTTTAGGGATAATAAATCCCGTCTCTTTCACAAGCTCTTTATTTTAAAAAATGAGGTGTCTATCTTATTTCCATGACACCTACAGCTTTCTTACAAATAAAAGGGGTATTTGGAATTTTTTTATTTTAGGCCATTAACCTAGGAAGTTCTTCCTCTTCTTACCCAGCGCCCGAATGCTTTCAGTAAGAGATCTCATCTCATGTGATCTTCCTCACAAGCTTCTGCAGAAAGAAGGTCAGCATCATGACCGCCCTGGAGAAGCACTCCCGGTGCCATACCTAACCCCCGAGTCTGCAACTCCTTCTGCTGCCTTACAAGGTACTCTGCTTGAATGCAGGATAGCAGATCACCCAGAAAATACATCATTACAATGAGCTCTGGGAGCAGAAGGCATAAATCAGCAACTGTAGAATCTGTGAGGCTTGTCCTTTCAGACAGACTTGAGGATGCCCTCCACTCAGTAACCATGAGCCCGGCCTTCGTGCCCTCCCACTCCCCACCGTCGCCACCATCTTGCCCTTTCCCCAGGCATTGACTTACTTAGCCATCCCACGCTGGGAGTGCGCCGCACTCGGGGGTCATCGTCCAGGGTGCGGGTTGCTAGGCAGGGCACTGAGTTCTCAAGCGGGCTGCGGGCTTTAGTGTCAGAAGCAGAAGACAGGAGGAGGAGGACACATGAGCAGCCACAGCAAGGATGAGGATGGAAGCATTAATTAAGAAGAAAAAAAATACTAAAGCAAATCACACAAGCGGGTTAAAGAAGAACAATGACATATTACATTGACACACATACTCCCTCCCATGACCCTTCGATGGAGCAAATCCCCACGCAGAATGAAAAAGCATAAAAAAAGTCATTCAATCATTATAGTTCCCCAAGTACCAGCGAATGATTCGCCCCACAGTCCAAACACACAAAACATGGACTGTATCCAGAAGAAAGATTTACATAATGAACAGTAATCTGAAGATGTAAGATCAAGACGGGTAGTAATTTTGCACCACGTAAGCACACACAGAGGGAAGTTACACACAGTTTTGTAAAGCACGGAGGGTGCGGGGCAGGGAGTTATATTAGTAAGGATCTATCCTACAGATGCCTCTATGGATCTTGTACAGAAATGCAGAAAGCAACATTTCATATTTTCACTTTTGAAATATTTTCCTTGATGAACATAGAACTGGTTTTCAATTTCCTTTGCCTCTGTTTTTCAGCCCTTCAGAAACATGAGACTGGGAGATAGATAAACCAACACCTTGACATAAACCAATTTAGAAATGCATGTTACTCCTCAATTTCTGTTCCCTTTATTACTTATTTTACTATAATTTATTACTCAGTACACTCATGCCAAATCTTAGACCAAATCAAAGACAGATTAATGATGCAAGCTAAGTGCATAGTATGGTTCCTCCAGATATTTTTCATCAACTGGAGAGCTCCGCAAGCTTCTGCCCGAAGATAATTTCATTTGGGCTTCACGTCATCTATTTTGCTATTCTCCTCAAATATCTCACTCCAAGGCTGGTAGGAAATAGGCAGCATAATTGTCCTTCAAGGAACAATGAGGTAGGAAATACCTAACCATCAGACTACATACGATTTGACTTAAGAGACTTTTACTATCAGAGAGAGTCATTAAAGAATCAAGGCAACAAAGCATATCCAGTCAAAAGCAAAGATCAGATAATGTATTTGCACAAGTGTACAAATGACAGGGCAGATAAATGGTCTTTTTAAGGCTACTGGTGACTTGGGAGGTCAAGTTTTGAATGGAATCATTTACAAATTAATGCAAGTTTATGGCCAAATTTGGGCATCCAGCGCATTATAAAATCTAGAAACATTTTTGTCAATTTATCTGTCTGTGTTTAAAAGCTGTAAATAAAGCCAGGACTTGTGAGCAGGCCATCTGTGCCAGCACCTGTTTGAGGCAAATCTGATGTCTTCTCTTTGCAATCTGAATTTTTAATTGTTTCCCATAACTGAACTTCTTTGCAAGTTTTTATTGCACTAAGGAAAATGAAAAAAGGAAAATGAATCAGTTGAGATTATTCCAAAATTGCTTTTGTCAAGAAGGAGGCAATTAGAAACATATATTATCAGATTGACCAAGTTTCACCTCCTATTTCTTTGGACAACTGAGTGATCTGCTTAAAGGGCCAATATTCCAGTCAATTTAGCTAAAAGGCGTGTAAGATATGGGACCTCTACAGCCATTTATCTAGGCTTCGGCAAAGACTGACTGAAATTCCGGGTCAGTGAGAACTGACAGAGTTTAGGAATGTAAGGTAAACTCAAAAAAGTGTCCACATTCTTTAGCTCCTATGCAGTGTGAAGCTACCCAAATTTTATCACTGATACCATGGCTTGCCCCTACCATGAGTACAAGAGGTCAGCAGCTGCTCTGAAACTCAGGTGCTGATAACTTGACTTTCTCCAACAGCTTCTCTCCCCTCTACCCCTCCCAAGATGTCAGTATGTTATTTGTGGGGAGCTAAAGCTGGAAACTCCTTCTGCATATACAGCCTCTACTGACGCTGAGCAGCACCATCCAGGGGACAGTGGAACGAGCCTGGCACACACCAGCGAAGAACCTGGCTCCAAAGACAGGCATGAAAAATGAAACTGCCCGTAGAGGCTTGGCACCTGTGTTTTAGCAAAGCTGATTGGAGCCATCTGGCTGCTTACTCGCATGAAAACTGGGAGGTTCACAGCATCCATTACTTATGTTGGCAAATTCCAACATTTTGATTTGTTGGACCCTCTATGTACTTCTGTGCAGAAGAGATACAAACTCTGTAACCCTTTCACGATGCTTTTTTTTCTCTTCACAAATTTACTTCAAAGATAAAGTTTTGAAAAGTTGTTCCCAAAGCTGGAGCTGAACTTTCTATCATTATACCATAATGACATTATGTACGCCTTTCTCAGGTGATGCTTTCATTGTACCTCTTCTACACTTAAGCTGCAAAACAAACAACTTAGTTTTGTAATTATCATACACATTCTCTTCTAAATCACTTTTGCTTGACTCCAGGCATAAACAAGGTAGAAATTGGTTTATATTATTGTGACAATGAGGAAAGATCCAAAGATCTACAGCTCCGAAGATTTCAGAGTGGTGGTTTCCAATATCTAGACTGCAGAAAAAGGTGTGAGGAGCTTTTTTAATAATTCATGTTACCCTTGAAATCAGCTTGTCCAAAACCAACAATCCTAATCTAAGAAGGGTGTGCCTACTTGAATCATGCAAATAAACCAGAAAACAAACCTCTCCAGCAAACTGTATTTTTAAAAATCCTGTTAAGAAGGAAATAAATTTTACTCATGTTAAAGTTTTAGGACTCTTTTAGGATTGCAATGTTGTATGTTCAAATAGTCATCCTGAAACTAATATCATACCATATGTTAACTGGAACTTGAATAAAAACTTTTTTTTAATGTTTATGTATTTTGAGAGAGAGAGAGAGCATGAGCGAACAAGAGAGGGGCAAAGAGAGAGAGAGAGAGAGAGGGAGAATCACAAGCAGCCTCCGTACTGTCAGCACAGAACCCAATTCAGGGCTCAAACCATGAACCGTGAGATCATGATCTGAGCTGAAACCAAGAGTTGGATGCTTAACCAGCTGAGGCACCCAGGAACCCCTGAATAAAAACTTTAAAAAAAAAATTGTCATTGAGCATGTACTATGCATTGCACAATTATTTAACCAGAAAGCTTAACCCAAGAGTATAGCCACATTTCACCTGTAAACACATGAAATATATTGCCTAGAAATCTCCTTTTGGAAAGCCAAAAGAGACATCCAACTGCCATGTCTGGAGTGTACTCCTGCCTAGATATAAATTAACTTCCAGATCCCTTCAACATCACATGATTACACAAAGTAGAAGACCCGATGTGGGAAATAAATTACTGTTGAGGAAGCTCATTACCCTTTGTAGTTTACTTAGCATATGGTTACTAAACACGCTAGGTTCCTCCATCTTTTTATGATTGGGCAAATTATTTTACATTTCTGAGCTCAGGCTTTTCATACGCAAATGCATATAATGATATATACATTAGAAACATCATGGAGAACAATGCCCTGTGTATAATAAATGCTCAAGTAAAAGGAGATATTATTGTTGTTGCTATCACTACTAATATCATTGATGGAATGATGTTTCCTTTGCTCAGCATCTTTAGGGGTGTTGGAAAACACCAAAGACAGACACTTTGGCCTAATTTAATTCAACTTTAAAGGCAAAGGTGATTTTTAAGAAATCAGATTCATAAATGTGAGAAGATCTCGTTTTTGTGCTTTGTTATGTGTACTGAAACTAGCCTTGAGTAAATGGGGTATGCTTAATCATTCTTGGAAGACACTGATTTTATTCCCCTTTTTTTTCTTTTGAGAAGATAAGATAAAGAGTCCACAGTGCTCACATCTCCTCTTTGCTTCCCTCCTTTTTCACATTTTCCTGTCCTTCCCTCTTCTCTTCTGTTTATCTTTTGTAGAGACCCAGAACATGGTCCCAGATCTACACCTACTCTCCTATCTGCTCTTACAGCAGATAGCGCTGGGAAAAACAAGACTTCACAAAGGTGTCCCTACCAAGGATCTCTGGGAAGACAATTACCAAGGGGTGGCAGCAGCAAATAGGTTCTAAGCACATCACTTTTCCATATGGGGTAGGATGTGACAAAGAGAATCATTCCATTTCTTTACTCTGTCAGAGACCCAGGCTGTGTAAAACAGTCTGGCAATTAATAAAATTTAAAAATATGTTTATTTCATGGTAACATCCTGCTATACATATATTATTTATTGAGAGCAAAGAATTATCATTGCTCAGACAGACTGATCAATCTTTATTTCCTAACTGAAAATATTATAAAGCCCACAAGTGACACCTCATTATGTATTATGTGGCATCTCTAAAATTGATAATGAAATTAGCACTGTTTTAAAAATAAAACTCCAAGAATGCTTTCATTTATAGAGTAGTGGTAGAAAAAAAATTGAGATACACAAAAAAACAACAGAATACAAAATAAGCCTGGTGAATTGAGTCTCTGTCCTTGATTTTAAATGTGAAAGGCATTAAATTTGCCCCTTTAAATATTTCTGAATAGCTGTCCTTACAGTAATATCTCACCTTATGCTTCTTAAGATACTTTTCACGAAAATATCTCATCTACTCCTGGTTGTATAAATAGAATAAAACATTACTACCTTTATTTACAGACATAAAAAATGAGACTCGAGGATATTACGTGAATTGCTCAAAATCACATGCTACTAAGTGTGATCCAGGACTGGAATGAAGCCTTTAGAAAAGATGGCACGACGTCTCCAAGAAGAAGATTATAAAGTAGGCCTTCAATGTCTAAAACCAAACACTCATTTGTGTTCTATCTGTTAAGCCTGCCTCTCATCGCCTTAAAGAGCAGAACAGACTACCAAATACCAGGAGGAGAAGACTTGGGGGAAAATGTGTTACTGTTTATTTAAAGATCTGAACATCATAAATCTGGAAGGTTGGATACCTGCCTAGGGAAAAGAAAGGAAACAAAAATGGTGTCTGATAGATGAATTAGAAATTAGCGTTATTAAGTTACTATTATTAAGGAATATTCAGGCACTTTACTATAAACTTTCCATGGATTGGTTCATTTCATCGAAGGCTGGGAAGAGCTTGATCAGTCACTGGGTTCTGGCCAGGACATTCATCTGTGCTGTGCAAATGAACACAGAATTAGAGTCCTGAACAAAACAGATGGATGTGTGCTGTTGGATTTTGGAGAGAGCTGATTGTATGCAGAAAAGCACCTGGGAAGATGACTCTCATTTCAAGGCAATGTGAGCCTAAGAAACAAATTGTTGATTGACCCATCTCAGAGCTGGGAAAACAGGATGGCCTGCTTCAGAGGAACAGCATCTCTGTGGGAGGTTAGGACAAGGCCTACCCTTACCCACTGATTCAGGGACCAGGTCTGAATTCAAGGGTACGGGGAAAGAGGAGCTGCAAAGTGGAACAACCCAGTTAGAAACAACTGGGATAAACTGGAATCCAAAACTCAGACAAGAAGCTAAGAATTTCTAAAGGGCCTGAGAAAGCTGCCAAGTCTGGTGGTGGTCCCAGCCAGATCTACAGCGCGCCAGCCTCTAGGCAGCTTGATTGGACATCCAAACCAAACAGCTTGAAAATGCCTGATCTCAAATCAGATTCAAAGCAACAAGAGCCTAGCTAATCCCGCTTACATTTCAATGGGGCCAGAATTACTATTAACAAAAAAACTGACTTCTCTCCATTGTTTGTTCTGTGTTACTAACCTAGGTCTATGTTACTGTTAGGTAACAGCACTAGAGAACACTTTTTAAAATAGCTAACGGTGTTGTGCACTTAGTCAGAAGAAGCAGTGTGAGAGAGCTAGCGAGGAAGCACCATCCAGACTGGTGAGAACAATGAAAAGAGGAGTCCAGGGAGAAAGGAAGTGATGGTAACAAGTGGTGGGAGCAAGTAGATCATAGTTCTCATATTTGGCAGGAAATAAAGGGGAGGAGGGGCAAACTGAAGATAAAACCCAGAGGCTCAATCAGGAGCAAGTCCTGGGTCCCTAAGCTCTAGAGCAGCCAACTTTCCAACTCATCACCTACCTGCTGGAGCAGCTTTATTAAGTCTAGGATTCTCGGTGTGGTTTAGGGTTTCCCTGAGAGCCAGTTAGCACAGAGTTAAATGAATGAGGCAGAAAGACTCTTCATAAGGAGCTTTATGATGGGAAAAGACTTCGTCCTCTCTCAGACCCTATTTGGTATTAGCTACCAATACCAAAGGGCAGAGAAAATAAATCAGCACTATATCCATGAGTCTCTTCCCAAATAATAAGCTACAGAGCAAACATCATTCCAGAAACCACTCTTACTCAGTATGAGATTTTTTCCTCCTTAACTGGGCTTTTTGTGGAGTGATCTGTTTGATTGCCATGTGCCTGTTGCTATTTTAAACATTTTACATACATTATCTCATTTAATTTTCATTATCTATACTGTTTTACAAACATGGAAAGTAGGTACTAAATTACCTTTCTAACTTTTTACTGAAAAAAAAAAGAACTAAAGAAAAATGGGGTCACAAAATTGGATTGGGAAAAAATGAAATTCATAGTCTAGCTTTAACTGGATAACCAGTCACTTTGATAAAGGGCATGTGTACTCCCTGACAGTGGAGGGTAAGGAAGAGATTTCTATGAAAATAGAGGGATAAAAAAAAAATGAAGAAGCCAAGAGAAAAAAAACAGGGACAAACTGATGACGGCATTGCCCAAATTTCCACAAAGGTAGGGAAAGCTGAGTACTTAAATTAAGGTTCCTAGTTTGTCTTTGTCTTTAAAGCAGGTCTCATTCATCTTTTATAACCTTAGACAATACATATCAAAAGGATCCATTTAAATGGAATATTTAAAATATATTTAAATAAAAAATATTTTTAAAATAATATTTTTAATTTTTTTAACATTTATTTATTTTTGAGAGACATAGAGACAGAGCGTGAGCAGGGGAAGGGCAGAGAGAGAGGGGGATATAGAATTTGAAGCAGGCTCCAGGCTCTGAGTTGTCAGCACAGAGCCCGCCCGCGGGGCTCGAACTCACAGACCGTGAGATCATGACCTGAGCTGAAGTCGGCCACTTAACCAACTGAGCCATCCAAGTGCCCCAAAAATAATATTTTTTAAAAATCAGATCATCCTACAAACCATGATTCTTTACAATAGTTATCAGGTAACCTTGTCATAAACACCTCGGTTATCAGGTAACCTTATCATATACATCTTACTAAATATTCTACATACATACCAATTAAGTATAAATTTTACTTTCACTTTCTAATAAAAAGCAAACAAAATACAACTTACTAGATTTTTAACTATTACCAAGGAATGTTTCTAGGCTTAAATGTTATTCTTTCATAGTATAAACTACAGTAATACAGATTATCTACGTATCCCAAACCAAATTATTAAGTAGAACTATATGAAATTGCTGACAGTCAACTTTATTTTGCCTACAAAATGGCAATTTCATACGGTTCAAGGTAAAATGATAGTAAGAAAAAGAGTGGGAAAAAGAAAATCTAACACCAGAGGAAATGAAAACCTAACACTAACTCCAGAGAAATGTCTCATTATATTGGGAAATTATAGCACTTGCCTAAAATTTAATACCTGGCAGATCTGTCCATCAGAATTCACAGATGTCTCAGACAAGTGGTAATTTCACAATAATTAACATCTTGGAAGCTAGCCTGATTCTTTCCTAATTTATTGCAAATACAAATGTTTTTCATTTCTTTTAAAAGACATAAAATCACTTTGAACCTAAAGCTACATTGGGACCCTAAAAAATAAGTTAATCTTTACTTATAGAGAGACAGTGGTGGGCTGTCAAGTGGGTATGCTGCAAAATGTTTGCAAAAACTACCTCTCCAGGGGAAAATGTGTGTGTGTGTGTATGTGTATGTATGTGTGTGTGTAATAAATTTTACTGATATAAAGGATGGGCAGCACACATACAAGTAATAATAAAATATAGGCTACTCTGTTGTGAATTGCATATAGTCAGTTGATTCTCATAGAACGCTTTTGTTAATTTTTACCAACTCTTTTAGCAGTAGCCAACTTACGGTTGCACCTGGCAACCAAACATAGTTACAACATCCATGTTGAACATCCACTATCATAGATGTTAACAAGTAGGATAAAAGTGAAACAATGAAGACAAATGTCAGACTTCACTCATCGCCAATGATGTGGGTGACACCTACACTAAACTGGATAATAGTTTTTCAATGCCAGCAAAATATATACTCGATTCCTTGTGCTCTTCACATTTTAAAAACTGTTATGGACTGAATATCTGTATCCTCACAATATTCATATGTTGAAATCCTAACCCTCTCACCCAACGTGATAGCAGGAGGTGGGGCCCTTGGGAGGAACTTAGGTCTTGAGGGCAGTCTTCACGAATGGGATTACTGTCCTTACGAAAAGAGACAGGAGAAAGATGGCTCTCTCTCTGCCATGTGAAGATACGATGAAAAGACAACCATCCATAAGCAATGAAGAGGGTCCTCACGAGGAACCAAATCTGTGGCACCGTGATCTTGGACTTCCCAGCCTCCAGAACTGTGAGCAATAAATGCTTGTTGTCTAAGCTACCCAGACTGTGGTCATTTGTTAAGAGCTCAAGTTTACTAGGCAATGACTATAAACACTAGACACTTAAATTTAATCTGCATTATTAGCATTTTCTCCATCACTTTTTAAAGTCTGCAGACGAGTGCATAAATCAAGCCCTGATTTGAATTTTCTGATTTCTATGATATACTACCACCATGACTTACTGCAAGTTACCAAAATGAAGCCAATGAACAAAGAGTTGGGAAGTGGTGACAGCACACCATTTTACGGCATTTCCACCATACAAATACAATAGATAGTAATAACCTGAAGAGTGTAAAATTTGTACCATGCAATAAAATAAGTAGAAAATGATGAATTTTGAGTATTACCTTTGTTGTTAATATCATTATTTAACCGTATACATACATAATTTGACATTTAATAGTAGCTGTGTTTAACAATTGGCTTGCAAAATTCTTGACTGACTCTTGTGAATAGAAAGAAGTAGCTCCATCACGCCACTGGAAGATGAAAAACAATCCCAATTCTAAAGTATCTCCATGCACTGCAGCTGTTAACTACACTATTGCTATCATAACTGAAAAGCAGTGTCTATCTTCCAGCCTATACCAGTAAAGTGACTGAAGTTTATCTAGATTTTTCAGTGTTAGAACTCCAACACTGAAACAATAGATATGAGGTTCTCCAACAACAATAGATATGAGATTCTCATTTATTAGAATAGTAGCAACAATTTTATAAGTCTTTGTTTTAGAAATTTATTCTGACAATACTTCATAGTTGTTAAAGACGTTAAGTAATTAAACCCTAACATATAAAGGTAACTGTATAAACTTGTGAGAAGAGTAAGCGCCTTTAGAAAAACAAAACTTTGTAGGGCACCTGGGTGGCTCAGTCAGTTTAAGCATCAGACTATTGATTTCAGCTCAGGTCAAGAGCTCACAGTTGGTGAGTTCGAGCACCGCCTCAGGCTCTGAGCTGCCCAGCACAGGGCCTGCTTGGGATTCTCTGTCTCTCCCTCTCTGTCTGTTCCTCCCCAACTTGTGTGCTCTCGCTCTCTCTCTCTCTCTCTCTCTCTCTCTCTCAAAATAAATAAACTTAAAAAAAAAAGAAACCAAAAATTTGCCATCTGATAATTTATAATAACATACTTTAGAAGTACATGAATGTCATTACTACAGAATCTCTCAAAGTCATATCTTGCCTCTGGATATTTAAAAGGAGTTAGGTAACACAAAGGCCAATATTAACATGTTTAAAAAGGCCTAATCTTGGTCCATGCTTCAGGGTGTAAACTGATCCACTGAAGAGCTGGAAAGGAAGAACTGACTGCCTTCCCTATTTGCTTTCTGCCCAGCATGTATAACATTTCACAAGTGAAAGGTGACTGACAAAGGCAATTTCAACTTTACTCTGAAGTATAAAGATCTACTGATAGGATAAAGACTGAATGATGGATGATATCAACTCATCTTGTATTCTACATCCAAATATTTTCTCCTAAAGCACAAAATACTGGCCTCCAAGATCCATCTGTTCTTAATTTCTCCTCTGCCTGTACTTTATGAAAATGAAGCTCAGCCCAGACTAGTGAAACCCACTCTCACTCTGCCATATGCATTCTGCTTCTCTTTGCAAATACAGCAATAGTTGAAAACTGCACTTTCTTGCTTCTTTACAGTAAGTACCACCTTCAGGATAAAAAAAATTAATCTCCAAATCGTGGAATTTCATTTCATATGAAGAAGAGAATAAGAAATAAGTTTAAAGACAGACTATTACTTTAGTTGTCATAATTTTAAAAATAGGGGTTGGGGGCTCCTGGGTGGCTCAGTTGGTTAAGTGTCTGACTCTTGACTTTGGCTCAGGTCATGATTTAACGGTTTATGAGTTTGAGCCCCGCATCGGGCTCTGAGCTGACAGTATGGAGCCTGCTTGGGATTCTGCCTCCCTCTCTCTCTGCCCCTACCTAGACTGCTCTCTATCTCTCTCTCAAAATAAAAAATAAACTTAAAAAAATATATACAGGGGTTTTTAAAACAAAGTATTTGTGACATCAGTTGTAACCAACTAGTCATCCTGTAACATTTCCAGCCATTAAACTCTTCAAAAATACAATTTAAAAAAAGTAAAAAAAAAAGACATATACAAAAATAAAATATTTCCATTCAGCACCAATATTCCAGATAATGACAGAACTATCACTGTAGTAGGAATATTTCAGATTAGATTCTTCTTCTTGTCAATGTTTTTTTATAAAGAGCAGTTTTATTTTAATTATTTCTTTATATTTGTTTTGCTTTTTAAAAAATTTATGGTAGCAGTTAAATCAATGTATAAGCCGCTCAATAAAACTGAACTTTTCACTTGGTTCTATATATGACTAGACACTCATTAAGAAACTACAATAATGGAATGATTCAAAAACACACCAGAGAAAGTTTGCTAATAGCAAGCTCTCTTTCAGCTATCCCTTAGTTTTAATATTAAGTCAGAAAATTCAGTTTCCAGAAATGCAGTGACTAAGTTAGAATTCAGTGTATACAATTCATTTAGTCCACCTTTTCCATGGCAAAATATCTTACACTATTCTGAAAGTACAGATGAGGGCAATGAATTAGAAGCTCCCTTATCTACTCATTTCTCTTGGTACTAAAAAAAACCGGGGATGGGATGACAGAGACCTGGTTCTACCAGCCCAATGCTTAGCAACACTGCCCACCATGCTTTCATTTTCTGTACTTCCTGGAAGTTAGCGTCTCCCTCCTCAGATTATACCCAACCATGAAACTTATTTGAAACGAAGACAATAATACAAAAGATAGATATTTTACAGAAAAGTCTGCCAAATGTAAGAGTATAAATAAGACACAGTCCCTTTCCTATTACTATATAATGGGGTTAATATCCTACCTTGAATAATTATTCTTTTATCTAACCATCATGATCATATAACAAAAGAGCAGATGGATTTTTTTTTTGTAGTCTTACACTTAAGTAATAAATATAATATTGACCCTTGGATAAATTACCATTTACAGACTTGACACCATCTCATATACCAAGTAAACACATTAGAATTCAGAGCATTTACCATATCTTAGTCTATCGTCCTAATTCTGACAAACTCCTAAGTCTAAAGCATATTCCTTGATATACTCAAAAATCTACAAGTTTGATGACTCATCTGAAATATTCAGTTGTTTCATCATCACATTATTACCAAACCATCTCAGTCAATCAGAATAGATATATATGAAGCAAGCAAGGCATCTTGGCATTTGCAGCCTTAGTAACTGCTGAAATCTTTCCAACAGGACTGCAACTCTGCCCAACTGGATCAAAGTGTCATTAGGAAATGGCTGTGGCACATGAACTTGAGGAAAGAAGAAATATGGAGAGGAGTAAAAACAACAGAGGGCATGAGCTGAAGTAAAGGTAAGAGATGGCGTGAGATAGGGAAGAGAGCGAGGCAGCTGCTCGGCCCTGCATTACCATTATCAGGGTTGGTAAACATCCTACTTGCACTGGAGACTGTCTTCCCAATGTCAGCCAAGGATCGAAGGTTGGATTTCTTGGTTTGATGCCGGTGCTTCCGGAGCAAAGTATAGGTCACCTTGTCCTTAAGGTCAGGTTTCAATAGGCCTGTCTCAATCTGATGGTCAACAATCATCTCTGATACAAAAAAAATAAAAAGGCAAAACAAAAACAAAAAGCAAATCTCAGTCACAAGATCACAAAGTTAATTTTTTACTCCAACTTTATGGATGTCATCCTCAAACTTTATACCAACACACTATTTTTCAAATATCCAACTTCCCACTTTATATGAAGGGTAAAGATACAGGACACACAGATTCTGGCATTAATGAGAGAGTTATAAATATTCCACTACGAATTATATGTTTGGAGAGGAAGAATCATCTTGTCTCTTTTCAATCCCAGTTAATAGTGAATTCACATTAATCACATTCTTCTATGAGTAACACAGTAAGTCAGTAATTTACATTTTTTCAATTAAGTAAAAAAAAGTAAGATTAGAAAATTCATGTACTTTATCATAGCAAGTATGCCAGAAATATAAATTATATTTTAAAAAACTTGAGAGAGTATGCAAAATTTAATGTAGCAACATTACTGATTTTTAGATCTATTTTCCCAAATTCTTCTGTAATGATATATTTTCCTTAAAATGGGACAAAGTAAAGGAAAACAATACTCTTCCCCATATCGGGTTATGTGAACACCAATTAATCCAATGAAAGAAAGACTAAACTACAAAACTGCCTTGGTCTTTTCTAAGAAGGGAGGCTTATTCTTCCTTTGGATCCAACAAAAGCCTTTCCAATATATTCCATTAATCACTTTAAAATATAACCTGCCCAGAATTTTCTATGAAATTTGCATCTTACTACAAAAAAGTTATAATTTCTATTAGTTCTTGTTTTTAGAAAGGCCTTAAATGGAAAAGATAACCGTTTCATAAAAACTGCTCCATGGGGAGCTCTGCTAAAAAACAAGTTTTACTCCTAAAGAAGAAATCCTCTTTCTCACAAGTCGGCACCTTAGTGGCCTAGCAGAAATGCAGCCTGGTGCATCCTTCTCTATTGTCACACAACAGGTCGACATTTCCTCTGTCCAGAACAGTGCACAGGACAAAACATCACAGAATCTATGCAAGATATGTGATGGCAGGACATTTCCTTCCTCGTGGTTTGCACGTAGAACTTTTGTCCCCTGCCTAGAACCAGAAAGAACAGTGGATCCCACACCTACCTTTTTCAGATATATGAGTGGATCTAGCACACCTCAACATTTTCCTCTTGGGCAAAGTTCTCAGTACACAAAAGTGAAGAAGAGAAGAAAAGCTCTTCTCTTGCAAAAGTCTGACAAAAAATATTGATGGGAACTGGAAGGGTAACAACATCTCCTAAGCACTGCCATCTTTGTTTAAAGAGAAGTCACAGATGCTCCAGGGGCTCTGCCTGGCCATAACTGCACCACTCAGAGGAACATCTTGATAGCAAGCACTCACAGAACTGGCCTCACAACCCATAGCTAGAAACTGACGGCTTACACAGTATATAATCAACTACGTAGAAGCCAAGCAGAGTCTGACTCCTGAATTTTCCACTACATGTCTTACACAAATGCCATAAATGTCACATAACACTGGGCCACTTGGTGGGGAGCTTGGGCAAGGCAGGAAGAGTTTCTCCCGTAGGAATGTTTTGGTTTGAGAGTGGCCTTTAGCTCTGAGTGTTTTTAACTGCACAAATCCTTCTCGGTGAAACTCTCAAAACTGATCCTATAATTACAGTTAACCTTCTGTCCCATACTAAAATAATTAGGTGCTACTCCTCTACTTTCCCTTTAAGTCTTGTTCAATGTGGAAGGTCCATTTGACAGAAGAACCATAAAAATAAACAAACAGCCCCAGCATATTTGTGGCACATGTTATCAAGCTCCTACTCTAATTCCAGGGTTGTGGATTAAAGTGTTTCTTATCTACCCTTCCTGGCAGGGCCTCCCTCTGTGCTTGCCTTCCCTTGTAATCTCAAACTTATCCATACATATGCACAGCCAGCCCTCTGTTACTAATGCCTGGAAATCACCAGTTAGAACAGGTTAAGACATCTGTGTGGCTTATGCCCTTGATTAAGTTTCCATAAAACAGCCCACATTACAGGGATCTTTTTAAGCACAAACTACAAAACCTTTCAAGGAAAGTGGGGGCAGTAACATTTCACAGCCACACTGAAATTAAGCCTTCAGGGTTCAAAATCCCACAACCACTCCCAATTGGGAGAGAATGTGCCAACCTTAGATGATAGCAGAGCTGAAAGAGAACACAGGAAACACCAAGTTCAACCTCTTGTCGCACAGATTTGGGAAGAGAGAGGGCAAAAGGCAAAAGAGGTGACTTGCTCTCAGAGGAAGCCTAACTAGAGGCACAAGCGCCCAAGTAAAAACAGGTTTTCTGACTCACGTTTACATCTTTTTCCACATCACACAGTGTTTTTCTTTCTTTAAAAAAGTAAGCTCTAGACCCAAAGCAACGATCAAGCAAACAAACAAACAAAAACCTGATATATGCACGGGCTTCTAAAAACAAGAGAATAGTGTTCATGCAACAAAAAAATGGCCAAAAGTGACAAACATTTTTAAATGAAATACAAAGCCCAAGACCTATTAAACTTCAAAACTAATGAAGGCAATTTATAAATATAACCAATTATGAGATTTTATTAATCTACCAAAGTGGCAAAATGTATATGTGAATGTGAAAAGTGGGTGCCTCTGGGAATTCAACACACTGAGGGTGACAGTAATAACTAGTACAACCTTTCTTGAAGGCCATTCAGCATATATGTAAACAAAACTCTTCAACAGGTTCAAACTCTTTGACTATTTCCCCATTAGAAATCTATACTAAAAACAATTTCACAAAACTATAACAAACTGTTCACTTATTCTTTATAATAAAACTTCAAGACAACTTAAATGCCCAATAATAGACTATTAAATATTTTGCAGCCATCAAAATGATGTTCACATGTTAAGTTTTTAAGTTAAAAAGGGCAAATTAAAGTGTTATAGTATGATCCCATTTGTAAAATAAATTTCATACGTGCAAACAAAGACATACAGAAAAACTGCTGTGAATGGTCGTATTTTGATTTTTGTGCGTTCTATTTTTCTGGACTATTTCAAAATGAGCATTTATTAGTTTCGTGATAAAAAATAAATACATTGCCATTTTGAAAATCTAAAAGGTGTTAAAAGCAAGAAACGACATGACTAACACATCTGCCAACATGCACAGCTCAGCAATGTCTTTAAATATAAAAATGATAACCCCCAAAATAGAGCTACATTTTCCTAATCCATTTCCCATCATAATATAATACCTGAAATGGCTTATAATTTTAACTTAGGAGGGTAGGAAAATCCTTATGCAGTTGCCTTCATGTGTGAAGGACATTCTTTCATTGTAGGACTGTAACGATGACAGTAATAATCAAGCTATTAAAATAATCCATAAAATGTTGTTTTATCCTTTAATTACTTTAATGACAAGTATTTTTCTTAGCATTCAAAGGGGTTTTCCATGAAGAAAACAAACAAGGAGAGTTCCTAAGGAGAATCAGAACTCAGCTGAATGCTGGGTGTTAAGTATGAGAAGTAACACCTGCTTAAACAGTCACGTGGTGAGAGCTTTGCACCTGCAGAGGGAGAGGGCCTCTCAGAAGCAGGCCACTGAGAAGGAGTAGCAGGTGGACCGCAAAGTGAGATAAAAATCATGCTATTGTTTGTTTGATATAATCACACCCACTATTATTCCTTTCACTTCTCTTTTGTGGAGATAAAGACAGGGAGGAGGGGAGATGCATGTTAGAGATTGAACTGTACATGATTCACAACTCTGAATTATCAGCTTGATGCAGAACAAAATGGCCACTTTACCTTCTGCTAGAAAAGGATGTTTTAATAACCAAATAATGGCAATAATTCTTCAAGTTACTGTACCATCTTCTGTCATTTTAAGTGAAATTAGGGCACTTTTTTCTTCATGCTTTTTAACCCTCTGTAATGTATCGATTCTTCGAGTGTTTTTAAATATTTTTTTCAGCCAGGGACACTCTTTCAAACATGCTTTCTCTCCACTCCTGCAAATTTGATTCTTTCTTTCCCTCCCTCCCTCCCTCCCTCACTTCCTTCCCTCCTTCTCTCCCTCCTTCCTTCCTTCCCTCCCTCCCTCCTTTCTTTTGCTGGTAATATGTGTCATTTGCCTCTGGATTGTTTTTCTGTATTATCAGCTCCAGAATGAGAGTGATGGCACTTCAAAGTGACCTGGTGGTATCTAATTTTACAACTTAATGACAATTTTTACAAGTAAAAAAAAAGTGGTTAGAGAAAAAGTCCATGACTAATACTAAAAAGTAATGGAAAATTAAAGCGAGAACATAAAATGCTTAATGAACCTTTCTTAAGTCTAGTGAATACCAGAACCTCTTTCTTTGGCCAGTGGCTAAACAAGGCTCCAATATAATATGGGATTCTGTCTCCTACTGCCTGGAAAAGATCGGTCAGTTGCTAAAGACTAGAAGCTCCTTAAGATTGCTCTTTCTGGTACTAAAGACCCTGAAGACAGTTTTATAGAAAATCCCAAGTTCTACTGTAGGACTTACTTTCTTAATTAACATTGGAAACTTGCTCATACCCTTAAACCACAACACACATTCTCCCCTGAGACTGCGTGTATATTGCCCAGTCAGAAGTTTAATTCCCATTTTATCCAGCATTTATGCATGCTGACTTATTTTTTCAACTTGTCTAATTTCAGACATCTTTGCTCCAGATTAGTACTTAGAGTCTGAAAACACAGAAATTGCAATTCTCACTCAAAAACTGGACGAATTTTTGCTAACCATGATATTTTTTTTGAGTAACAATCTCCCTTGCAGCAAAACAAATCACCCAGAAAACCAGCCCTTCTGTTTGCTTCTCTGTCTTTATAGACAGGCTCCTCTTCCCTGGGTAGGAAAATCTAAGATCTCTCCAGATATCCATTTTCAGCCTCACTTGCCTGGTCATAAGTGAAAAATTCCACATAGAGCATTATTTCCTACATTATTTTCTAACCTACATGGATGTGGATTTGTAACTTATCCCATCTACAAATGAGAGATTTGCAAACGTAATTCCAAGGCCTAGAAAATGTCTGGCGCATTGTAGAAGTTCACGCACCACTGCGGAATCAATGCAGGAGCTAATTAATTCTGTCTATCCCATATCTTCATAGTCACCCTTCCTCCTTCTCCACGTGTACTTTAAGTACCTCAGGTTCATGAAAAGTGTGGAACTTCTTTGCAAACGAAACTAACAGGCTGTCTGAAGAAGAATCAGATACATATACATCCAGGGGCGCCTGGGTGGCTCAGATGGTTAAGAGGCCAACTTCAGCTCAGGTCATGATCTCATGGTCTGTGAGTTCAAGCCCCACATCCGGCTCTGTGCTGATGGCTCATCAGAGCCTAGAGCCTGCTTCAGTTTCTGTGTCTCCCTCTCTCTCTGCCCCTCCTTCCCCTGCTCACGCTCTATCTCTACATCTCTCAAAAAATAAATAAACGTTTAAAAAAAAAAAGATACATATACATAGGTAAGATATATGCCTCATTTGACAACTAACCTTTTCTTCCAATACAAAAGCTATAGCTTTCCTATTATCTTTTAAAAAAACAATAACAACACACAGATGCCATATGACAAGCCTTTTGGCTATAGATATTCACAAAAATTTTGCAGTGAGTCTGATATATAAGAATTTTATACTGGTCACTTTCTGTGAGGACACAATCCATACTGTCTTCCCCATAATCTCAAATGAGGCACCCAGTGGACCACTTGGAAAAGTGGTCTCATCCATATAGGTCCAGAGGACATCTAGTTATTGAATTTTCCTTGGAATGACCAACAGAACCCCTGTGCCTTATCTTGAGAAAAACATGATCTTCAGTACACCTAGATCCGAAGGGTAATAAGGCAGTTTAGGCCAGGCTTTTGTTAGAAAATGAAAACAATTTCTACTGTTTGGAATGTAGTGATGTGTGCCCAAGGTGTTCAACATGGCGACTTACCATTCACTACACAGCACTAACTGCAAAAGATACCAAGGCTTCCCTGCACAAAGACGTTCAGTGACTTATTGGTGGGTGTATAAATGATACTCAGCACCAATGTGACATGACCAGTCACTAGCCCATGTGGCTAGTGCATGTGGCTGCTGGCTCCTTGCCCCCCATAACCTTTCTTACATACATTTAAAGGGTCTTGACTTCCACCTACAAAATCAGTCCCAACTCAGCAGCTAGACTATTTTCCTTCTTATATAGGACATAAACCCTATTTTACGAATGATGAAACTGAGGCCCAGAGAAGTTCAGCACAATGTCTAAGGTCAGAGTTCTAGAAATAGTCTCCAGACTTCCAGTCCAATATAACCAAGGATGGGAGAGAGGGGCCTCTATTCTAAGTATTAACCTTACACTAATAAGTAAGGGAAGTGAATGAAAACCTATAACATAGACATTTGGATCCCTATAAAAATAATATGAAAAATTAAAAGCATAAAAGAGAAGACTGAGAAATAAAAACCGGATAGAAACATGTCGAAATGTTAACAATGGCTACAGAGGTATGATGGATGATTTTTCATTTTCTTCTCAATATTTGTCTGTATTTTCCAAATCTGCAACAAACCTTACTACTTTTATAGTATAAAAGAGAGAGAAAATATATCTTATAAAAGTCATCTGCATTAATGGAGACCCATAGGCAGGTTGGTAGAGCTAAAAAAATGATAAAAACTTTAAACAACATACTTACCCACCAACTGTGGGAGAGAAGAAGCCTCCCTGTCAAGCATGATGGATCCCTTCTCCATACATGTCCTCAGCTCAAATAAGCTATGAAGGGACAATGTGGCCACGTGGGGCTTGCTCCATCTTTCTCCACCCTGTTCCACTTTTTCTTCAAATTTAATCCACCTAGGAACATGAGATTAGTGAGCAGCAATTAAAAGTATTCTAACCTTCTCTGGAAATAGCTACATCAACCCCTCCAACTCCACCCCCACCAGCACTTCCAAAATGTCTCCTTTGATGAAGTGGTAAAAGCTTATTATATCATTAATTGCATTACCTTTATAAATACACCAAACAGAGTCACTACACTAGCTCCTTCCCCTGGCGTGAAGAGAAAGAAAATAAACCAAAGGGATCCAAACATCCTTGGTTTCCTATCTGTATATATGTAACCATGAAATCCTTAAGAATGATTATTTTACTAGATTTTTAAAATAACATAGGAAAAATGTGCATTTCAAAATTCTCCATGAAAGCCTACACTATGTAAAAATAACCACCGTTGTGAGAATTCTGTTGTGACTTCACAAGGCAAGTTTATACAAGGTGAAATATCAGTTTTGAACCAATATTTATCTTAATTATTTGAAAAATATGGGGTATGACATGGTCAGATGAATATAAAATTCCCCTTTATTACTTAAAGAGAGCCAGCATGTGTTGCTATGTCTTACTTTGTATTTCTCAGCTGACACATGTTCCCTTCTCATTCAGATTCTAATGGAAGCTTTCCCCTTCGAGTCTGGCTCCACGTGTTTAAAAATAACAAGTTCAGCGAACACATCCATTCTGATAATAACAGATCTCCTATAAACCTTAGCGATGGAACAAACAACCCACGGTCTTTCTAAGACTCCTAGATATTGATAACTTAGCAATATATAGCAACGTTAATGGAAGTAAAGTCAAGTTACAGCAAGTTTAATGGAAATTAAAGTAAAACACATCTGACAGTCTTTATATCCCACGTGTTATTACACATACAGAACTCTTTCTACACTGGTAAAGGAGAAGATGAAAACATCATCATTTTGCTATGCATTATGACCGAAAGAAAAATGCTTCTTTCTCTCACTTCCAACCTTCTGAAAGATGTTGAAAAGATAAAGAGGGGGTTAAAAAACTGTTTTTCTACATTCTTCACCCAAAGGTTTAATGATTGAAAAATGTTTTCCTAGAAAAAAACTAAACGCTCACCTAGCTCACTAAAGATGAGAACAAAGGGCAGAGATCAGAGGAAGTTCTACATAAGGTATTATTTATAGACTGCTCAACACCCCCAGAGGAGGAAAAAAAACACATTAGTAGAACCAGGAGTGAAAACAGATCAAGAGATCAACCTCAGAGTCAGAGAAAATTCAGAATTTTAATCAAGCCCAATACTCATGTGATTTACAAGTATTTTAGCCATATCCAAAGACTCTCTGTCTCTACTCCTCTCAGGAAGCCCCTCCCAGCCAGAGAACTCCCACATGTCAATGGTAACCTTATCTCCAACCTCACCTTCAATTCCAAGACCCTCTCCCTTTCCTCTGTATCCCCCATAAATATAAACAGTAGAGATTTTTACATACTTTCCTCACAGGCTAAAAAGCCCACATCACCACCAAAGTTCTAAAACTTCAGAACTGGACTTTGTTTCTTTCCATAAAAGTAGTTGTGAAACATTCTAAGAGACAATAAAAGAAACTTTAATATTCATGTGAGTGTACGTGTTGTGTGTGTGTGTAATTAAATTAGTGGTTCTTCCCTTCAGTTTTCTATTAGTACCACAGAAATAGAAAGAACGGGAGAAAAATGACAATGTTACATCACACTCTTATAGAATTCTATGGATTTGCCAAAAAGATAAAAGGTAATTGGGGTTATTTCCAAAGTAATCATTTTACAGAGTATATTACATTGGTTAACTTTAGGTATATTATCTTCCCAAGATTGCTCACACAATCTTTAACTGTGTTTGTTGATAACTATTAAATCATATTTAGATTTTTAAAATAATTTTGAAAAGGGGGTGGAGGGATGGGTTAAACAGGTGATGGGGATTAAGGAATGCACTTGTCATAATGAGCACAGGGTGATGTACAGAGTGCTGAATCACTATATTGTACCCCTGAAACTAATATAACACTGTATGTTAACTAACTGGAATTAAAATAAAAACTTACGATAATTTTGAAGAGTATTTTTATTGAAGTATAACTGACATAAAATATCCTAATTATTTCAGGTGTATACTATAGTGAATCATATTTACATTTAATGTTATACCTTATTACTCAAGATAAGACTCTAGTATATTAAAAGATTCCATAGTATATAAAACCATGTCAGAATTATATATATGGATGTTACCTGGAGGAGTGACTCCTTGTTTTTATTCTGAATTCTTAGTAGCTGAGAGAGAGAATCTTTGGTCATAGGATTTAAGCCCAAGACAAAGAACAAAAGCCAGCTAGGGGACTCAGTAAGAAGTGTTTTATACAGCCCTCACTTCCCTCTTATTGTTATTGAATGAGTCCCTCTTCCTATCCATTGCCATAAATCTGTACTGCCAAATACATACAAGGTGACAGTGGCTCTTTCTGCCATCATTCTCAAGTGTCCAAACTACATAAGTTTATTTTTTATACGCACCCCTGAGTTTACTATAGCATTATTTACAATAGCCAAAATATGGAAATTGTGATACATGATACTTTATATACAAATATATATATATAAATGTGATATACGATTCTTTATAGATGAAACTGTGATAACATGATATGTATGTAATATAAATATAATATATAATGGAATATTATTCATCCATAAAAATAATGAACTCTTGCCATTTGAGACAACACAGATGGATCTCAAGGGCACTTTGCTAACTGAAATAAGTCAGACAGAGATAAACAAATACCATATGATATCTCTTATATGTAGAATCAAATATATATATATATATATATAAAACCAAACTCATAAATACAGAGAACAGATTGGGAGTTGTCAGAGATGGGAAGTGAAGGATAGGAGAAATGGGTAATATAAGTTTAATAAAACTTTCTTAAAAAAAAAAAAAGGATCGAGACCCCTGCGCTCTTTTGTGACCCATCTTTTATTTTCATTCCTCTCCACACTTTGTATTGTAGGTCAACTGAATAGACTTAAATATGACTTTAAACAAGTTTTAAGAGTACATTTAGAATCATAAATCCCAACCAGCTTGGATTTATGGAATAGAATTACTCACCCTCCTGGAATACAACAGCCCGTCAGGTCAAGATGTAATCACAAATGAATGAAAATATAAAATCTCAAAACTAGCCAGTTCCCTAGAATCTATATTCCTAAGGGATAAGTGTGATCTCATAATTCGGTTTAGTTTCTACTTGGCATTGAGCTCAGTAAATATTAAATGCTGTGATGATGTCATATCATAAGCATACCTAAGGATATAAGGTAAACTCTAGCATAATGACTATTAAATTCCTTCAAAATCTATTGTTCTGATTGTTCAAGGAATCGAGTATATTTCCAACATACGCTTTCAGATATAAAGTAATAGTTTACCCATTTTAACAGATTGTTTGCATGTAGTTTCATTCCAGAAACTAAACATGCTATGTCTATCCTTTTCACATTATCAAGGACAAATTTTAAAAAACCTGAAAACTACTCAATTCAAATCAGAACCCATTAAAGAAAAGGCTAAGGCAAAAGTACCAAAGTTCAGCCTATCCAAATGCCAACAAATTTAAGGTGTCTTGGAACCATGTAATTACAGTTTTTCTAAAGGACAGACGTTTTTAATTGTAAAATGTACTATAAGCTACTATCCACCCTTCATAGTAACTGTACATAACAATATATTTGCAATAAGTTTCCTACTTTTCCTTTTGTCTTGGTACTTGACATGTTTTAGGAAAATTTATTTCAGAAGTTAGCTTTTTAAATGCTTCCAATTACAAAACTGTTGTAACTTTGGAGGAAGAGTTTCTTAGATAAAGTTTATTTATTCCGAGGTTGGAAGAAGAAGAGGAGGAAAAAGGTGGGGGGGGGGGAAGTACACTGCAGTTTAATGTACTTTGAGTGACTGCCAACCAAACAGCATTTCTCTCGTTTATTGAAGAAAGAGAAGGCCCACTGGGAATCACTGATTTTGCAACTTTCCAATCATATGATTAAATATAATTAAGAAAAGACAAGACACCCATGCCAATTTTACAGTGGAAAATAGACATGACCTTTGCCCTAGAATATAATCCAACTATATAAGACTATTAAAATAATAAATTTCTTGCTAACTAATAAGTGCCTCATTACTTCGAAGAAGCCAATGCTAGTGTATATCTGAGATAAGTTATGTTTTTAAGGAGACCTCTTAAATTTCAAGATCAACTGTGAAAGTTACTGCAAAACAGTGTATGTAACTACAACTACATAGATGGTTAGATTCCTTTTCCTTCGGCTTTTTTGTTACAGAAGAAATAAACTTGTTCTGAAATGGAATGTTCCAAAGTAATCCAGTAGAGAAAAGACAGAGAAGTCAGTGTAGATTGGAAAGAGAGCAGTTTTCTCCACACCCCAGGGTAAGTGCACATATCTATGTTGGATGGCCAGGCCCTAAAATCGGGTTTTCCAGAGGTAGGCTGGGTCAGTCCGCCAAGCAGAAATACAAATGGGTGTTCATTTGTGCTGTTCCACTAGAAGTACATCAATACCCCTTTTCCTTTGTGGCCTGGTTTTCTTGTTGAAACTTGTGATGGCTTTCCTTTTTACCCAGGTATGGCAGCAAAAACTGAATCACACAGGGAGATTGATCTTTAACATATATTCTTATAACAGTGAAGCCCAACATTACCCTTCTGAATGTTCACTGAAGGAAAACTGAAAGCCAATAACCATTTTTGCAGAGACATCATTGTGTCAAAGAAAATAAAGAATCTGAGGGTTGCCTGGGTGGCTCAGTCGGTTAAGCATTCAACTTTGGCTCCCGTCATGATCTCATATTTGTGAGTTTGAACCCCGCGCTGGGCTCTCTGCTGTCAGTGCAGAGCCTGCTTTAGATCCTCTGTCTCCCTCTCTCTCTGTCCCTTCCCCTCCCCCTCCCCCCTGCATACATGTTATCTCTCTCTCTCTCTCTCTCTCTCTCTCTCTCAAAAATAAACATTAAAAAAAAAAAAGAAAGAAAGAACTTGGGGTGGTGGGAGATCTTCCTGGCTTTGGGCCAACATCAAAGGTAGACCATGACTTATTCTTTCACCGGTTTGTGTTAGGAACCTATTAGCTAATTCCTAGCCACCTAGAAAGTCTTAATAATGAGCATAGGCTTCTTCCACTAATACCAAATAATCCATTTTAATTACTGCTATATTACTCAATGTCAGTACTCTATGACCTAACACTCAGGAATACATGAATACCCTTCAAAAAAGAGCATTCTCTGCATTCCACTGATCATACACATTTTTCAGTTCTAATTGTTCTATCCTTTGCACAGTCTTCGATTTGTGCTCTATGTTAGAAGAACAAGTAAAAATTCAAAGTTTTAATTTTTAGGAAAGGGAAAAGCAGGGGAAAGATGTGAAAAAAAAAGAGGGTGGAAGAGTTGGCTGTACTTCAAACTTCATATAAATAAAGACTTCCCTTGTTCATAGTTTTACATGAATACCATGCCTTCCAGAAGTTAAATTGGGATATTTTTCCTACTACTGAAACCATTCTCTTTATTTTCTGAGACACAGAGCTTAACCTGAACTTCCTGACTAATACTGAATATGCTATAGTACTGAGAATCCATGTAGGATATTTTTGGTGAAATCAAATCATTAGCCAACTAAAAAGTGTAGAGCATTTAAAAGGGCAGTATTGTGTTCTCTGGGGGTATGAGCTCATGGTAGAAACTGCATTAAGCTATAGAAGTTAGCAGGTTAGTTTTCTATGGAATAAAATAAGTCTATGAATTGGGGTCCTCACAGAAAGGCAAAGATCTCGATTTTATAAGTCAGCCAGAAAAATATTCACAGCACATTTTCATATATAAAATGAATCCCTTTTAAGTACTAAACTTTTATTAGTAGTAGACATTTGAGAACTTTTAATGGGGGAAAGACCCCTGTCACATCTGGAAACTGGACATCACAAATGGTAGTCAGAAATTACTGTAAAAACATTCTGAAGCAGAGAATGTTCCAAGAACTAAAGATTACTAAAAATCTTAATCATTTCTGGAGATACAATCACCTTCCAACCTCCCAACAGGATCTGAGTGGAGCAGCAAACTAAGAATCAAGGTACTATTTCTCTATTCCTTCATTCTGGTAGAACATATTTTTTGACTATGGATAGTGTCCCAGGTAGTGGTAGACACTAGATATACGGTGGTGAACAAAACAACCAAAAAATTCCTGCCCTCATGGAACTTTAATTTTACTGGGAAGAGAAAATAACACAATATGCAATATGCTAAATGGTGGTTAAGTGCCAAGGACAAAATAACAGAGGATGGGGGTTAGGGAGTGTTGGGGAAAGGTTTCAATTTTAGATGGGTTGGTTAACCACCAAGATGGTAATATTTGAATAAAGACCTGAAGGAGGGGAGGAACTAAGCCGTGTAGATAACTGGAGGTGAGGCAAGGTGAGCACTTCAGGCAGAGGGAACAGCAAGTGTAATGTCCCTGACACAGGGGCATAACTGGCCAATGAGTGAACAGGGGGAGAGAAGTAGGAGATGAGGTCAAAGATACCATTGTGGACTGTTTGTAAGGGAGATAAGGGTAGGTGCAAAGAGATGGACTAATTAGGAAGCATCTGTAGTAATCCGGATGAGAAATGATGGTGGCTGGGACCTGGGCTGTTGCAGTGCTAAATGTGAGATGTGGTGAGATTCTGAATATCTTGACATGTTTGAGGGTAAAATTTATAGGAGTTGCCATGGATCAAGTTAAGGGGTGTAGAGAAAGACAGAAAGCAAGGAAGACTCCAATGCTTCTGGCTTGAGTAACTAGAAGAATGGAGTTGTTCACTGTGGTGGAAGACTCTGCAAAAGGAACAGATCTGAGGCGGGTAGACCAGCAGCTCAATATTAGACATGTTATTTTGAGAAGTAGATTAGCCATCCAATTATTTGTTTTCAATCATAAAGGAAAGAAATCTGGGCTAGAGAACTTAATGCAAGTGGCATCGGCATATTGACAAATTAGTCTGAAACTTCAAACATAGGTCCTTTTCTGAGTTTTATCAATGGTGTGCCAGGTACCTTGGGTCTGTCATTCAGCTGTCCAACAGTCGGAAAGAGATGACTTATCACAGAACTCCAACTTTGGTCAAGTAGTATTTCTAAGAAAGTATTATATTTAGAACAGTTGTTTCTAAGGCAATCAGTCTCAACTAATCACACTCAACAAATATTACTGGGTACCTATTATGGTATGAGGCACAGTGAGGCACTAGGAATACAGTAGTAAAAGATAGACATGGTGGTCCCTGCTTTCGGATGAATTCGTGTAATGAAGGAGACAAAGTGAAAAACAATAATATCATATCTACATTTAATTAACCAATAGTGGGGCACCAGTGAAGCATCCAACTCTTGATTTTGGCTCAGGTCATAATCTCACAGTTCATGAGATCGAGCCCCACATCAGGCTCTGTGCTGACAGTGCAAAGCCTGCTTGGGATCCTCTCTCTCCTTCTCTCTCCGCCACTCCCCTGTTCATGCGTGCATTCTCTCTCTCTCTCTCTCTCTCTCTCTCTCTCTCTCTCTCTCAAAATAAATAAATAAGCATTTTTAAAACTTAACCAATATTAATTGTGGCAAGTCTATACAGAAGTTATATGGAGTGTAGAGGCGCCTGGGTGGCTCAGTCAGTTAAGTGTCCAATTTCGGCTCAGGTTATCATCTCACAGTTCATAGGTTCGAGCCCTGCATCTGGCTCTGGGCTGACAGCTCAGAGCCTGGAGCCTGCTTCAGATTCTATGTCTCCTCCACTCATGCTCTGTGTGTGTGTGTGTCTCTCTCTCTCAAAAATAAATAAACATCAAAAAACAATTTAAAGAGGGGAGCCTGGATAGCTGAGTTGGTTAGGCGTCCGACTTAAGCTCAGGTCATGATCTCACTGCTCGTCAGTTCGAGCCCCGCGTCTGTGCTGACAGTTCGGAGCCTGGAGCCTGCCTCAGATTCTGTCTCCATCTCTCTGCCCCTCCCCTGCTAACACTCTGTCTCTCTCTCTCTCTCTCAAATATAAAAACTAAAACATAAAAACAAAATTGAAAGAAGTTATAGAGTGTAGACTAGTGTGAGTATGTTTCTCCCTAGAAAGCACGCCCCCTTCCACCAACGACGCATGGTGTACTCCCACCACAAATTCTCTCCAATAGTACAATCTCTTAGGGACCGGTGACATCAAAAATGCCACCTGTGTTCTCAAGGAAATAAGTCCTTAAGGATAGTAAAGCATTCAAAATTATCTGAATCTTTAAGAATCTAATGTTGAATTACATTATCTGAATCTTTAAGAATCTAATGTTGAATTACATTACATCACTACACGGTGAACTGTTACCTCTCCACCTTTCTGAGACCAGCGGTCATATAAAATAGAGTCTGCCTTTGACTGAAAGAAAAAGCAGAAAGCTACACCTGAATTCTACTCGATGATAGGTACGCACACAGGAATTTAAGATGAGAATAAGGATCAAAGTAGCTCTTCTGGTCACAACTGACTATACCAGTATATACACAAGGATGGAATTTTAGAGCTATAAAATATGCATGAAGTTAGAGAGGTACAACGCAATATCACTCTCCTTTGATAGAACAGAACACTCGGTCAAGCTCAGGAAGACTACGTGAGTACATGATTGGCCCAAAGCTAAGTAGCCTATTAGCAGCAAAGCTAAGACTAGACCAAAATCTCCCCAACACTTAATTCAGGCTGCACCAGTACAATTCTCACTATGTTTTTTCTTCTAGAAAGAAGAAAAAGAAAGAATGAAATGGAGATCCTAGTAAAAGGTTCCAATTTGAAGGCCTTCTTTTGGAGGGTATTTTAGGAACCCAAAGTGTACTTTATGTAGGACCTTTAATATCCAGGTTATAGGTACTGAGAGAAGGGAATGAGTGAGAATTACCGAATCATGGAAAGAGGTCCAGAAAGACCAAGAATGAAGAGCTTCAGCAGGGAACATTAGAGGTGGAGAAGTAGAAATGTGCTACAGGTAGCTTTTTAATAAAAAGGAGAAAATATTAACAGAAGAGTTCAAACAAACACATCTGCTGTAAGTGTCTGAATATTAGAAAGATGGTTATCCAGCAAATGGAAAATAACATATTTAACATGAGGTCTCTTTCCTTAATAACACTGGGAGGGCGCCAGGAGTAAAATGGAATGATTTTTTTTTCTAAGCATGGTTTAAATTATGGAGGATAAGAAATTATCCAAGAAATTATCTACTAAACTTTTTTTCTACTGAATTTTTTGTAAAAGCAGATGTCTCCACATGGCTAAACTACCTAGAAATTCTTGGTGAGAAATAAAAGGTTCTCTACCATTATCAAATGAATTAATTTGTGAAGCTTTTCTACTATTAAAAATCCTAAATGGCTAAAGACATCCAATAGTACTTAGTACAATAGAAATAACAATAAATCCATAAACCTACAGAATATAAGTCTCAGTAACTAAACAAAAATTACCAAAAAATCCAATTAACTGCATGAACACTCGATTATAAATGATACAAAGCATGAAGCTTTTAAGACATGCCCCAGAAATGGGGTGCCTGACTGACTTAGTCAGAAGAGCAGGCGACTCTTGATCTCAGGGTCATGAGTTCTGACCCCACGTTGAGTGCAGAGCTTACTAAAAATAAATAAACTTAAAAAAAAAAAAAAGATATGCCCCAGAAAATAAAAGTTCTTCCTTTAACTCCCAAAAGAACCTCATCCAGTAAAGGAAAGGCTATTGGGTTAGTTGTTCTTTATATCTTATCAACTTTTACTGATCATAGATGATAAAAATATATTTCTTCCTGATTCTAGAATGCCCTAACAAGAACCAGAACGGCAGACATAAATCTCTTTTCCGTTCACATCCATAGAAGATTTCAAACCTGAAGCCACGATAATGATTTGATCTGCTTCATTTCAGATATTATATTAAACACACTTGAAACTCCTCAATAAGATACTTTTGCTCACTTCTTTTTTCCCAGTACTTCATGCATGCCTGACATATACTATGCATTCAAAAAACACTGGTTGAATTTAATCGATGTGAATTAAATTGCAGACTATAAAAGGCGCATCTTAAAATTTTTCTTGTGAAAGTGAAATATATTGAATCCCCATGCAATTATGACAATGAGAGACCAATAATTGCTTTACATCAAAGTTTTTATATTGCATAATTGCTCTATATCCTAGAAGATACAGTGTGGAGTATATAATGGAGTCTACATGTAGAAAGAAAGAAAAGCTCTATTATCATGAGACAACGAAGCCTCAGATATATCTGTAGTGCTTAACAATTTACAAAGTATTTCCATATGTATACACACATATAGGTATGTATACAAAGATCCGTGCTATAATTAAACAAATATTAAGTAGAATTACATTTACATATATTACGTATCTTACATATATTACATATTCATATATATTATATGTAGTAGGCATCATTTTATTGATGATGAAATCAAAGTTCTGAGAAACTGAGTACTGGGCAGCAAACAGATGAAAAATATGAAATTGAACTCAGGTCTCTAAACTCCTAATTCAAGTGAACCTTCTACTTGGCTTTTGTTGGATACTTAAAAGATAATATGTTCTTGGAATAATGGCAAGTTTGTGGGTAAACAGTCATTGTCTTACAACCTCCCTCCTAACTGGGAATGGATAGAAAATCAGACATGATTTCATAAGACACCCTGGCATGTGGAGACCGTGGACACATATCTCTAGCCTATCATGTTTGGGTGCTTGAGTTTATCTAAGATATTTTAGTATTAAATAGCCTATGAATGGAGGTTAACTTCTAATTCCTTATAAGTTGCCAAAATTGTAACAACATGAATCGATGAAACAATGCTCCGGCAGCGAAATAAAGGGTGTCCTGCATCCATATCAATATGAAAGAGAAGAAAAAGAATGCTTTAACTCCTTAACCCAGCCAACATGATGCTCATCAGTTATTTAAAGTGTGAAGGTGAGAGAAAGGGGCCCACAGACAACAATCTTGCCCTGCACTTGACTCCCCAGGTCAGCATTGCACAGTCTGCCATGCCTCACCTGGCCGTCTCCTTCCACTCCATCTCCTGCCCATCCACGGCCAGCAGTTCATCCAGTTCGGTGAAGAGCTGAGGGGGTGCTGGGCTGTCATCCTCCTCGCCCAAGATGAATCGGATACGTTCTGCGGCAGGAGAGACTGCGGAAGTGAAAATACTGTGGTTAAACACTGGCTGGACAACCCTGAGGAAAGTGTAGCTCCGAGCTCTTCCTCTGTCCCCAAGGCTATTGGACTTCCCGGCCACGTTTTCCATGGACATCCTCCTTGCTGAGCCTCCCTTATCCCCAACCTAAGGAAAAAAGTTCTCAAAGCCCTTCTCTGTTCCTTCAGTCCTAAACTGTATCTCAGCTCGCCACCACTCTCCAGGACAGGGCTCTGGTTCTGTGCGGAGTGTCACAGGAACCTTTAGCCCTCAGATGAGCTGAGCCCCAACCACATGACCCGTCCCTCCTTCCCCACTTATGACCCATCCAAATTAGTAGACAGAAACCAGCCTGAGCCAATCACCTTTTCTACAGCAGTGGGAGGGGGCAACCGAGCACCCCAATCCTGAGTTACCCCCGGCCCTCGCCTCCCACCCACCTTCCCTCTGTCCAATGCCTAAAGCTCATGCCTTTGCAGGATCCTCGCTGCCTGTAACTTGCTAAGTGCAAAGTTGATGAGGGAATATTTAACAAGATGGGGCCTCTTCTTTACATAATGGCAGTACCCAAAAATGTTTAGTCACACTTCAATGCACTTGAAAAACAAGACCAAGTAAAATATTGTACACCTGAGGAAAAAACCTTTTCTGACACACTCAATCACATAATTGAATGCCCTACTAGCTCCTTTTGACCCTATCTCCTGAAAATCATGTAATGAAAAATTAACTAGAACTTCCCTCGGGTTGTGGTTAATCCCCTCCCTTTTTTTTAAAAAAAAAGGAAAACATCTGAAAACTGATAGTCATATATAAAACTAAGACACACAGATACTCTTTAAAATCCCTGGGTAAAGCCAAGAATGGTATATCCATTTGAGTGTAGTCCAGGTACACAGATACATATGTATGTACACACACACACACACACACACACAAAATAAAGTCTAGAATTGAGGAAGGCCTCACTATGTACGTATTGCACACACACAATTGCAGAAATATATGTACTCAATAAAAAAAAATCCCTACCATCTGAAAACTACTATAATAGGACAGAATGCAATCCTGTACATCAAAAAATACTACAAATAAACTCATGAAAAATATTCAACCTAATTAGTCATCAAAAGTAATTATTTTTTTCTTTTTCTTTTTTTTTAAATTTTTTATAATAGTTTATTTTCAAATTGGTTTACATATAACACCCAGTGTTCATCCCAACATGTGTCCTTTTTAATGCCCGTCACCCCCTCTCCCCCCTCCCTCACCCTCCTCACCTCAGTTTGTTCTTAGTCTTTGAGAGTCTCTTATGTTTTATCTCCCTCCCTCTCTGTGTCTTTTTTTTCTTTCCCCTCTTTCCCTCCCCCTGGTTTTTGCTTAGTCTCACAAAGTCCACCTATTCGTGGAAACATATGGTATCTGTCTTTTTCGGACTGACTTATTAAAATAATGGGGTGTCTGTGTGGCTCAGTCAGTTAAGCATCCAACTCTTGATTTCAGCTCAGGTCATGATCTCATGGTCATGATCAAGACCCATATTGGGCTCCACACTTTCAGTGATGAAAAACCTGTTTGGAATTCTCCCTCCCTCTCCCTCTCCCTCTCTTTGCCCCTCCCCTGCTTGCTCTTTCTTAATAAAATGAATAAAATTAAATTAAATTAAATTAAGAAAAGATACATGTTTTATCTATGAAAATAGCAAAAAAAATTTTTTAAATGCTAATCCCCATGTTCCCAGAGATTTAGAACATGTGCACCAGCACCTTTCAGTTTATGTCACTGGTATAAGCCTAAATGGGAATACCTTTCTGAAGGAAAATTTAGAAGGATACAAAAATGTTTTAAAAGTATGTATATCATGTGAGCCAGTAATGCTACCACTAGAAAGACATTCGTTTCAAATAAATAATAGCTATTATCTCAAAGACAGAGGTAACCACTATGACACTGTTTATAATTGTGAAAATGTCCAAAAAGGAGTGCTTCAACTGCACTATGACTATCCGATAAATTACCATGTAGTTATAAAACATGAAGTCCAAGGGCACCTGGGTGGCTCAGTCAGGTAAACATCGGACTCTTGATTCCGGCTCAGGTCATGATCTCATGATCAGATGTGAGATCAACCTCCATGTCCTCCTCCACAGTGAGGGTGGAGCCTACTTTGGATTCTCTCTTTTCTACTCTCTCCGCCCCTCCCCCACCTCAAAAATAAATAAATAAACATTAAAAAAATTAAGTCAAGATTATTATTTTTTGACATATATACTGGATTAAGTGAAAAAGAAAATTGCAAAATCATGCAAATAAAGTGATCCCACTTTAGTAAAGAAAAAATACTCATATATCCATAAAATAAAGTCTGGAATTGAGGGAGCCCTCACTATACATGGTTCCAATGTGCATGAATTTCAGTTACTACCATTTAGTTAAAGAACACCAGTCCCCCAATAATACAGTTCAAATTTAAGTTAGCATAGTGTATTAGCTTTGAGTAATCGCATAAAGGACAAACTTCACTGCTAGTTCTTCAGTCTATAAGTTACTATGTAAATAACACACATGCATCATGATCAGTGACCAATCATAATGCTTTTTGCAAAGTCTGTCAGTGATTGATTGGTCACTGCACATTTGGTACCCAGTTCATGTACAGACAGCAAAGTGTGTACCTGTGTTGCCTTCCTATCTTTTAATGATAAATAATCAAAGGAGGGAAGTGGCCAACAGAGATGAAAGTAGAGTACAGAAACAAAAAGTGATATGGTGGAAATGAAATCTGTGTCAAATGTAAAGGGAGTTACAGAAGACAGAACGCTACTCACAGGGAGGTCGACAATGCTGCCAATCGCCATATGAGAGAATCTAGACACACAATCAAAAGGCACACAGTGTAGCACACAAGCTTAGCAACGTAAATAAAGAAAGTGGTTGGACCAAAATGATAAAGATGTCCCAGAGGAAGTGATGCTGACAAAACAGAAAACAAAATGGGCGCCCGAGTGGCTCAGTCGGTTAAGCGTCCGACTTCGGCTTGGGTCATGATCTCACAGTCTGTGGGTTCGAGCCCCACGTCAGACTCTGTGCTGACAGCTCAGAGCCTGGAGCCTGCTTCAGATTCTGTGTCTCCCTCTCTCTCTGCCCCTCACCTGCTCATGCTTTGTCTCTCCTGCTCTCAAAAATAAATAAAACATATTAAAAAAAAAAAACAGAAAACAAAAAACCCACACACATAAAAAACCCACTTCATGTTGGAGGAACTCTCAGAGACATTTCTCGACATGGAAAGAAAAAGGAGAAAATGTTGGAAGTGGATCCACACTTAGAGAGAAGTATGCAATTTGGCTGGACACAGAAAAGATGCTTGCTTCATTTCATAAGTTGTACAATGGGACGAAGGCAAAGCACTATTCAAATTACCCCTAAGAAGATTTTATGAAGAAACAAAACACTTTAATCTCAATGCTTCTGATGTTTTAGAGTGTAATAAATACTAGTTTTACTATTTTTTTTTTCGTTTCCCTATATATTTATAACCAACAGCAAGAGAGATTTTAATGATCTGGCAAAATTTCTTAAAGGTCGAAGAAAAATAGTAGCTTTTCCATTGATCATTAGGATTGTTTTGTATAACTTCAGCTTGAATAGTCATATTTATGGCCTTGCACTACCACGCAAAGCAAGGACGGCCTATATATACAACTTTTAGATGTTATACAGTTTATTTCTAGGGCTTCTATTTTCTTCCTTTCACTTTTCTATCTGTTCTGCAGTGTGCACAATTCATTCATGCCTTCATTCAGCAGTATTTATGGAGTACTGTCTTTGCTCTAAATAGGCTTAGTTTCAGGCTCTGAAGATAAAGCAAAAAATCTTGACAAGATCCTTGTTCTTATCAAGTTTACATCTCTAGAAAGGGACACAAACATTAATTAATTTTTAGTGAATAATTAATTGGTTAAATGAATGAATAAATTAGTACATAAACCAAAAAAAATACCTGCAAACTGTTTTGTGTTTGCAGAACATTCAAATAAGATAATTGAATATATATTAATATAAGATACAATATGTTTAATTTCAGTAATTAGAAAAAAAGTGACTCTGAAATTTCTTAACATCTCTATGAGAAAAATAAAACGAAAGTTCCAGAACTTTTATGTAAAAAGACTTGCAATGCCTTTTCAAGCAAGAAATGGAAAGTGTAATCATTCTAGAGAATCATGGGAGTCGCGAAAGAAATGATGGCAGGGTGTAAGAAATGATGGGTAGAATTTGGAATCTAAGACTTCAGACTACTAAAAATGGAGTTATTTATCATAGTGGTTCTGAAATGGATGATCACAGATTTGATGGACTTTTTAATTAACATTCAACATCAAAGATCCCTGAGGTAGAACCAGCTTTTGGAAAGGAGAAGTCTACAGTTAGAGGATCAATCTTTTGTTCATTTCTAAAAACGTGATGTGAGTTGGTCCCCACCTCTAACGGAGAAGAATAAATCTTTCTCCTGTTTAGAAAACAGACTCTCCTGCAGAGCCCCAGCACACATCTCTGCTCAGCTCTGATCCGAGGAGCAGTGCCCTGAGATCTGGGATCCTTAAATTAGGAAAGCACAACTCACTGCTTATCACACAGACTTAGCTGTGGCTTCCACACACTGGAATGGAAGAAGTCTGTGACATTACCGCCAGTTCGTACTCTCTGGCTCTCATGTGTAAGTTGTCTTATGTACTAAACACAGTTTCTTTTTTTTTTTTTTTAATGTTTATTTATTTTTGAGAGACACAGAGACAGAGTATGAGCAGGGGAAGGGCAGAGAGAGAGAGGGAGACACAGACTCTGAAGCAGGCTCCAGGCTCTGAGTCGGCAGCACAGAGCCCGACGCGGGGCTTGAACTCACAGACTGCGAAATCATGACCTGAGCTGAAGTCGGCCGCTTCACCGACTGAGTCACCCAGGCACCCCTAAACACAGTTTCTGAGCCACCAGTACAACAATCCCTTTGGGATAAAATTCCAAAATCTTGTGTCATAAGCTCGCTTGATACTCTAGTAAGCTTCTTTCCTTAGTTGCTCCCCTACGCTTCCCCAGGAATTAGAAGAGGCCGCAGTGATTGTACTGTAAATATAGACCTGTGGGAGAGGCATACTCTGCATCCAGCAAATACCCTTCCTGGTTTCTAACATCATTCTTAACACAAAGATATAGAGAATGAGGGTCTCCCTAATGAAGGATGTCAGGAATTCATTTTTTTCCCATAACTTTTGATCAAACAGGGAAATGAACAGAAGACACAGCACTGCATTGAGATTAAGCATATAGACTGTGGAACCAAACCACCTAGTTTGGATTTAAACTCTACTACTTTGTGCTGTACGACCTGAGATGAGTTAATTACCATCTCTGTGTCTCAAGTTCCTCACCTGAAAAATAGGATGGTGATGATCATTATAAAGGCGAAAATACAAGGTTTAAATTAGTTTAAAATTTTCCAGCCCTTACTAGCAAAACCTGACTAGCTTCTAAGAAGATAGTGGCCCTAAGAGCCCCTATATGTGGGAAACATATGAAGTAGGAAAGAAAAAGGCCAAAAGTTCTGCACGTGTTACTTCAGTGAATTTAGTGGCTTTGGTAAAATGAGAACAAAAAGGTGTACCTTTCTGGGAAACAGCCAATAAAAGAACAGGGGAAAATAATGAAACCTCTTTAGTCCCACTTTAATACGTGGGGGGAGAAAACATCAGAAAATCAACCTGCATTACAGATGAAGAGATTATGATTCTAAGTAATAACTAACCTAGTTTCATCACAAAAGAGAACCTAGAGAAAAATGAGAGAGAGTGACAGGGAGACAGGAAATAAGGGAGAGAGAGAAAAACTGTCAAATGAATCCAATCACGTTTGTCAGAACAGAAGGCCTGTAGATCAAAGCCAAGTTAATGTTTCTGCCTTAATTTTTTTTCTTTTTTTATTCTGCCCTCTGGTTTAGAATGTGTTTTGGATTTTATTTTTTCAAGAAAAAAAAAATACCCACTCCCACCACCGGTACCCACAGCACACATCACCTACACATCATCACAACCAAACGGCTGCTGAGCCTAAACTTGGCCTCAAAGCAGCCACTGTCCATCAATCAAAGATGACGTATGAAAGGACACTTCTCCACCATGCCTGGCTAAACAGTCAACTCTCAGTTTGCCTTTCATGTCACTTTGGCCCCAATCTTGTGTCCAACCGGTCTCCTACAACACCCCAGAAGTGTGGTGACAGAAGAACATACCTGCTCAGTTTTGCACCAAGCTCAACCAGGAATCCCAGTGTCACAAGCAAGCTCAGAGGTGTTTATTGCTGCTGTCACAGTTCATCTGCTAACCCGTGTCCCAGAACTTGGACATCGGCAAGAACAGAAACCTACCCTGGCCCCCATTCAGGAATGAATTTAAGTAATTCCAGAGAATGACCACAACCTCAGCAGAAGGTAAACAGAATTTTGTGATTATGGGCAAGAAGACATGACTCTCTCTTCCCTAGAAGAGCTGACCTTTAAAGGACAGAATTAATTTAGTTCTAAGTAGAGAACTCAAGGAAATTTCAGAAGGAGCTCATTTTTTAGCCAAAAGTCTGGATGGTGCCTTAAAATTTATTAAGCAACCAGAATTAACAATGAAGTAGACATGGTTTAGATACTGGGAGGCAATTCTGCTTATAAGGAAACTATGAACAAGTCAGGCCATCCTAGACTAGCTATGACAAAAATCATGCAGGAATATGAAAGCAACACATTTTTCCAGAAATCAATTTGGAGAAATATAAACTTCTCCCAGAATACCCAGGTATTCTTTCTGGTGTCCAGGAGGAAAAAAGTATTATGTATAAATTTGAAGTATATAAAGAGAACAATTAATGTGAATGTGTTTTCCGATTTACTTCAAGTTGCTCCCCCCCCAATTATATATTTTAACATTAGAAAAAAAACTTCAATTGACTTCAGATCAATGAATAATTATTTCTAAGCAACGTGTTGTATTCATTAATTAATCTTAACTAGACTATAATTAAGATTAATCTTAACTAAATCATACCAGATACCATTTGTGGAATGTTTCTTGTTATCACTGTCTGAATGTGAGGACAAGCACCTGCCTAAGGTAGCACATCTACCAAGACACCGAAGTGGGAGAATTCCTGATAGCATGGGTTGAAACCAGGACCTGTAGAGATAGGAGTTAGACAGATTGTGCAAAGGTCTGAAGTAAATTATACAGAGAAGAGCTAGAACTCACATGTTAACAAAAAATTAGATCAAAATGGGGACATGAATTACTCTATGGATATCACACTTCTGAAAAAAAGTTCTGTTCACTCAAATAGGAAATCAGTGATTTAAGAACTCCAGTATAATCCATACGGATTGAAGCAGGTAGGAGACAATCTTTTGAAGGTTAAAAGAGAAGGTCTGAGATCTCTAAAAGCTCTGTTTCTGATCTTGCGTGAGATTCCATGGGACACTGCAATGATAGAATAGGCTACTTCTCACAAAAAAAGAATAATCTAATAACAGGCATATGGCTAAAATTAAAAATTCGAAGGTATAATGAAGTGAAAATGGATAATGCTAGAAACCAAAATTAGTAATTAGAAACTAAACCTCACAAAATTAAAAAATTAAGATTAAAACATGTCTTACCCATCATGTTAGCAAAGATTTGAACTGTTAGGTATCCAAAGAAATAGCCTTTTCTGCCTTATAAGCTGATACAAACTTTTTAGAGTGTAAGTTAGCAATATCAAGTAGAAATCAAAATATTCTGGGTTTGGACCCAGCACTTCTACGTCTAGAAATTAATCCTGAACAAAGAGATGGACCCGAGAGTATTTGTGGCACCATTTTTTTTTTAACATGGAAGCAACCCAACTGTTGATCAATAAACAAACAATGGAAGGGAGGAAGGGAGGAAAGAAAGAATGGAGAGAGGGAGTGAGAGAGGAAGAAAGAAAAGAATATATCTGCTCATTTTCAGATCTTTTTTCATTTTTCCTGTCTATTTATAGTCTTTTCCTCTCTGATTCTGACTCAATTTCCAAGACCCAGCTGAAAATTATATCTTTTCTAATAACCTATATTAACCATTTACAGAACTGTGAATCTCTCCTTTATTCAAACCATAACAACACTTTGTCTGAATTATCATTTTGGCACCAATAAATATATAGCCTGGCCATTATTACCTAACTTTCGTTGATGTGACCTCTCTCCCAACTAATCACCAAGATCGCGGAAGACAGGGTCTGTCTATATACGTTCCTTGAAGACCAACACAGTCCCACGAACTTAATCATCACTTGAAATATCTAATTAATAAAGCAGATATGGATTAATAAACCCTGGAGATTTTCAAGTACATGAAAACACAACCATTTGCAAAAGGAAGCTTCTATTAAGAGCTCTGAAAAGGAAAACACCTCAGTTTTGGAAGCTGTCCTTCCTCCACCCTCCCCTTAATCCATCTTTGCAGTAGCTGCACAGGGGCCAAAGTACAGTCACTATTTCCTACTGAGTAAGCCGCAAATAAAAGAATGAACACTTCGACCAAGCTATTTGCCTCTGGTGGATGTAATCTCTTCCTACCCAGAGGGACCATGACATTTAATCTGCACTTCTTTTAAGACATTTACTATCTACCACTTTGTGTGTTATCCATTGCTGTCCTTGGTCTTTTCACCTCTACTAAGCCAACCACCTCCTTGCTTCCTCACTCACCTAAACTATTCTTGGTGACTACCTTGTGCACAGTCAAGTTATAAAAAAAAAAAAGGATAAATGAATAAATAAGAAAATGAATGGAAGAATAAACAATATATATTCTGTCCCAGTTTCTCACAAAAAAAATCTTTCTTTCCTTGCTCATTTCCTCTGCTTCCCCGAGGCTTAACAATAATTAAGATATAGTTTTACATTCTCATTTGATACCTTAATATTTATTAGTTTTTATTATATAAGACATTATATTATTTTTTGAGAATATACAAAATATTTTTAAGATAAGGTCCTATCCTCAGGGAACAGTGGGGAAAATATTATCATTAAGAATGTAATATGCAACTACTAACATTTCTGAATGATTACACTGTACCAGGAACTGTTTAAGTGCCCTTCAGTTATTTTATCATTTATTTTACACAAAAATATGAATTATCTGCTGTTATCAGTCTCTTGTATTACTCATATTACAGACAGGGAAACTGAGTATTTAAGAGACTAAGGGACTTCCCCAAGATCACACAACTAGTAAGTGATAGAACCTCAAAACCACTTATGTTATTTCCAAGCCCATTTTTTAGCCACCACTCTCTAAAAGATGATATCATTTAAAAAAAAAAGTGCTACATGAACAATACAGACAGTAAATATACTGGATTTCAGAAGAGGCAGAAATCATAATGGCATATGAAATAGTCCTAAAGGAAATTAACTGAACATTTGGTTCATTATCCACCAAAAGGCAGTTTGTGAATGTGCCCTTTTGTTTTTGGTCTGGAAAACATCCCACTGTGGCCACCCTACAGGCTACCAAAAACAACTTTTTTAATAGAAATAATGATCATAATAAACAATTCATACTGAGCATGACAAGTTTACATGCAAATTCCCTTCTGCGGGTTAAATGACAACATTGATTTTGTATTTTCTCCTTGGCAAAATTCACCATCTGGTAAAGTCTTAGCTCTCAAACCAAAGTAATAAACAGAAATAACTGTTTATTTCTTTATCAATGTGCTATCACCAACTGGCTTACGTAGTTATTATATTATATTTCTCTCCATTCAGAGTTAAAAGTTTGTAGGTCAACACCACAGTGGCTAAAACTTCCATAATTTATCGAATAATTAGACCATAGTAATACTCTAAAAATACACTTAAATGTATATATAAAATCCTCAAACCTCAATTTCACATTCCTTACTGTAAGAACAGAGAAATAGCTAAATAAAGCTACATATACAAATAAATCTTTAAAATACACACATGTCTTGCGGCGGCTATCTGTTACTTTTGCCCATTCAGCACCCCTAATCTCTTTTTCCGATAACAGCATCCCACTTGCCTTCGAAAAACCATTTTTAATCCTTAGAAGTTCAATGAGGATGAATTACTCCCTGTGACCCAGGTCTGGAGAATGAGAATGTCACAAACCTTGGCCACAGCAATTAATTCTTGACAGGACACTTTACCTAATCCAAGTCAATCAGAATAAATAAGTAGCAGCCTTTTGTTGAGATTTCCAGGAAATAAATTTTCACTTTATGCTGAAGTGCTTAAGATGGTAATAAAAAAGCTTTGAGTGGGGATGGCCATCTTGTGACTCTAAGCGAAGAGCCTGCCTGAGAATAAAATAAACATGGAAGAACTCGGAACCAAGGCAGAGACAGGTTCCTGGTGCCATTATTTAAGCACCTAGATTCAGCATTGCCTGAAGCCAAATACTTTTCAATCTTACAAGACAATTCCTTTTTAGCTTAAAGTAATCTGAGACCATTTTTTTTGTCACTTGCAACCAAAAGTGTTCTGATATACATGTCTATGATCCCATTTTAATGGGTTATAGTGGAACTAATTCATATTAGCCATCCACATATTAGCATCTTCAAATTAATTTCATTGAAGAACCTGTTTTTCTAGAATCCAGGTTTTCTTGGAGTGATCTATACAAGGCATCTAGACTTTCTCCATGCGTTAACGTACTTCTACCTCAACAAATCCAGAAAATGACTATTGATTTACAAGCTGGCAGGCTCTAGACAGGTAAATTAGATGGTTACTCTTTCTGTTTCAAATTAGCTAAGAAATTGAAACAGCCAAATAGCATTTATTGAGATGAATAATTTTTTAAATACTTAGGTATCCATGTATTAATAAGCTCCTACACATGAAAAACTGTCAATTATCGCAATTATCCTTAATATTCCATGACATTATTATTCAGCTATAGAAAGTCAATGGTGCGAGGAGCCTGGATTTCAGAATACTACCAAACTATGTTACTTAGAAGCAGAGTAAGTTCCATTTCAGCTAGCAAAGGGTGATAAGAACTAGAGTTTGCTGAGACATTTTTCGAAAATAGCTGTGTCCTTAGCCTTTCTTTTTCAAAATACTGAGAAAAATAATACCTAGAGTTTACATTACAAAAATGTTATCAGGACCCATGTCTATAAGATATTCAAAATTCCTTAGGACAAAAAGATGGTGGCCCTTATATCCCCAACTCATTCTATCTTCCTCCTTTGTAATCTCTTCCAAAATAGCAGGTTGGAAAATTTAAAACTAGGCTCCCTGTCAGTAGTGTTAAATATGTATTTTTTAAATAGTGCCAACCCTTTTACAAAGAAGTAGTCCCAGTGATGGTCTTAGCGGTCAAGTAAATTTCATCTATGAAACTCCAAACTTTTTCTCTGCCAAGTCTTTTATTAAATATTCCAATTATATTAATTATGTTATTAATATGATTTCAATATTTCAAGAATTTCTACCAGAAAAACATAAAATTCAAGTCGGTCATTTTTGGGTTTTGGCAGCCTCATAAATGACCTAAACCAAGTAACTATTATGCACTGAATTGTGTCCCCCAAAATTTATGTACTGAAATTCTCACCCCCATTATGATAGAATTTGCAGATGGGTCTTTGGGAAGTAAATAGGCTTAGAGGAGATTATGAGGGTAGGGCCCTCATGACGGGATTAGTGTTCTTATAAGAAGAGATACCAGAGACCTTTTTTCCTTTTTCCACCATGTAAGGACACAGTGATAAGGCTGCCACCCACAAGCCAGCTACCTCATCAGGGAATCAAATCTTTATCTTTGGACTTTGAGCCTCTTGAAGAGTGAGAAATAAATTCCTATTGTTTAAGCCATCCAGTCTATGGTATTTCATTATGGCAGCTGTTGTGGATTAATACAATAACTAAACTAACTAATGGTGAAACTCAACTTTTTGACTTTTTTCTGGACTTTTCTTTCCATAATATCATTTTCCTATTTCATTTAAGCCAGGTTTGCATGGTATTCATGAGCCTTTTGGGGGAAGATGGACTCAGAGAAACAGTACTAACCAATTTCATTGACTCTGCCACAGCTGCATATCACAAGACTGCATGACCACTAATAAATCTACCTGCCAAGTATTTGTTGTGTCTCCAAGGGATATTTCACACATACTCCTTTTGGCTCCAGACCCACTGTTGATGTCCTCTGTCTGCAAAAGCACCTGGAAAGGTACCACATTAAAGACACTGTCACCAGGTCACCAGTGTGGCAATGTCAATACCTTGCCAAGGAATTCAGCTCCCAAAGTCCCCAAGGACGTGATCCCTGAGGCACCAAGGCAATACAGCGGTTAAAAAAAAAAAAAAAAAAAAGGCAGGTAACCAAGAAGTCTGGATGAAATACCATGACTGACCATGTGGATTTGATAAGTCAGTACAGAGTTCAGAATGTTGTTCTGCCCCTGCTTGACTTCTAAACTACCTTTTGACGTCCTCCATATATCAGGAAATTTCCAGAAGGACTCAAGTAAGGAAGAGGAATTCATATATCCACGTCCATCTACTCACATGTAACAACCAGGGTATTAAAATTACAAGTTACCTAATGTCTTATGGATCTGAATAGGCATTAACTTACAGTTCTTGTGTGTAGCTTTTTTTTCTTGTCTTTTGTTCAGATTGAATCATTTTCCCCAAAGACCTGGCTACACCCAGACTTTCTTTCAGTCAATCAATAAATTCTTAATAAATTCTTGCCTGTCTATCTCCGTTATAATTGCGTTTCTAGCACTCTAAACCCAAAGGCATACTGATTTATATAGTACATACAGAAAAAAAACCACCAGAATAATATATACCAAATGTTAATAATTATTATCCCTAAATGATGGGATTAAATGATTCTTATTTTACTCATTTTGTGTACATGTAATTAATAAGTTTTCTAAAATTTACATTAATGTCATTATTATAAGGCAAATAAACCAGTTAAGGTATCTTTAATTATTAACTTGAGGACAGTCATGTCTAAGTAGTGCCAAATACTTCCCTACAGTACTTGAAACTGCAGCATCTCGATTATGTTTCTTAAATGTCCAAAACAAACGCAGCCCTCCAGCACTGTCTTTATTGCTGCCTACAGATCCAACAGCCAATACTAAGCCATATAACAGGACTGGCCATGGTTCTGAAAGCTAGCAGCCACACATATCTAAAAACAATCCCATGGGCACAGAAGAACAGGGATGGGGAGAGGGGCTTCATGCAGGTGGCATGGGAAGGTAAGATGTTTTCTGTAAACAGGAACTCACCCATTAACTAAGATAGTAAAGAATATAGCCACCCAGCAACCTCTTCCTAAAAGACCTAAAAGTTTCTAATGCATGTTGCAGCTCTCATCTCCATTTTCCTTTAATTTCTTACTCCCTACTCCTCCACTTCTCTTTGCTCTGCCAGAACTGTCCACGATAAGGTTTACATGATGAATCACTCTGCTTAAGACTGAACACATCAGCAGTTTCTCCAGGTTCAACTCAGAACAATTATCAGCACAATTTATACCCTGAGGTTTCTAAAGTCAGACTCAATTTTCATCAACATTAGGAAATCTTCAAGATTCCCAAAATAAACTCTACAGACTTGCTCAAGTGCAGCTACTTTCTATACAGCATAGCTAAATTTATTGTTCCAAAATTAGTGTCACAACCACCACACTAATGCTGCCATTAGAGGCCTCCACAAGCAAAGAAGACATCCTCCCTCCTGCAGACTGTCTTTCAAAGTGCATAAAAATATAAAGGCACCAAGCTTTAAAGAATCTTTAGAATTTCTGACTTCACCCCCCACATTGCCAAAAAATTCTACCCATCTTCCCTGGATAGCAATATTGAGAAAATATGATTCAAAATAAAATCTCATTTTAAAAGGGGAGAGCGGGGAATGCAGGAATCAAGGACACATTACACAGGTGCCGGTTCATTCTAAAGAAAAAATGGCCACATTTCCCACAGATATATCCATGCTCTAAGGATTTTGACACAACTCTGAACATAAATAGATATGTCAATAAGATTCTACAATAAGCATTTCTGCCTTATTTAAGTCTGCTCTTAGGTGAGGATCCAAAATTAGTGTCTGTGAGCTCCAATCTCTCTTAATTACATTCTCAAAGAAGAAAAATAATTATTTAACAGGTCCTCCAACACTATCCACTTGACATTTATCCATGTTCTCAGACAACATAATTCTTCATTTACCTTGTTTTATCTACCCAAAAGACTACATTAGGGAGGCCAACCAGCAACACATGTCCATTGGCCAGCAACGACCTCAAAACCACACCAGAATCTAGACTACTTGTAAAATCTGAGTTCAACTACTTCAAAAATGGCACAGGAATAACAAGAGCCTAATGAATATAAACTAAGTTTTCATGCTATTTCGTTAAGTACTTTGCTAAAATATCAATAGGCATTTGCTAAATCCATTTTCAGTAAATCATAAAATGGAACCAGATTAATTTTTAGAACTGTATTTTAGAATAGAGGAGCACAATTTTTTAGATCAGTAAACTTCCTTTTGAGCTATCCACATAGCTCAACCACACAAAGCTGATGACCAACATAGACCAGAGTGTGTGTGTGGGCTGGTTAGGGGCTCTGATTTCCTCTGAAGGTGTGCTATGAACAATCTAAGTACTTCACAGAGTAATAACAATAAAAGTAAAGAAATCGCCCTTTTCAATGCAATTCATAGTTGAATTTTTAGCATAATTTTCCCATCCAACATTTCTTAATCTCTCATTTAAAAAAAAAAAAAAACCTAAGCATAACACTTCGAGTCATCTAGAGAAAACCTCAGTTCATCGGGGGACGTAAATGAGAACCACTTCAAAAGAGGTTCATTATAAACAGCTTCCTGTTCAGAAAGGACAGGCAGAGAACTCAGTCACTGATAAAGCTTATGGTGATTGTGTAAGGCATAGCTACTCCTTAACCGGGTGTAGAAATTCCAATTAATTAAATATCAATCATAAAACTTAAGAGTTCTTTTGCCTTCTCAGATCACTTTTTATTTAGAAAAATCACAAATTAGTTTAATCTGGTTTAGAAATAACATTTGTCCATTTATCACACTTTTTAAGAACTGCATAAGCTGAAATCTGCTTTTCCTAGAACTCTGCTTATAAAATGCTCTAGTATTCTTCTAAAGCAGAGATTAGGCATTCACCTGAAAACTGTCCAAATTCCTCTGCTGCCTTCCTTATGTGGGAAAAAGCTACTAGCAAACTGGAATCATTGGGATTCGGATATGAAGAATGAGACAAGGAACTCCTAGTAAGGCAACAGAAGGTACTCTGGGCCTGAAAAGCAAGAAAAGCCAAAATCCATAAGAGGAAGCCAAAGTACACATGCCAAAGCCACCAAATAGAAACAGCAAACCTTAAGGGACCAGAAGGAAGAATCAAGGTCAAGTTACCAAGTCGGTAGGACCTAGAGGTCAAGGCAAATATTAAATATAAATACTAAAGTTGTCTAATAATGTGAAAATGAACTAAAGAAGTACTATTGTTGGAGGGCATGACGGGGAAGTGTTCTCAATAAATTTTAGGAAGGATTCAAATAAGGTGCTAAAGACTCTCCATGCCTTACTGATATTTGGCAAAATCCCCCCAAGTGATCAGTCTGTAGCAGCTGGTTCTCAAAACTTCAGGCGAAATGGATCTTTACAGCTTAGGGAGCATTCTTTGTTCAGATGGGGTTCCGTACATGCCTCCCATCTAGTAGTATCACAGGAATTTACTTCTTGAGACAACATGACCCTAAATAAACAGTAATCATGGATGGAGTCATGTTCCATCATGACCGATTCGATTCTGGAATCAAAATTCTAAGACCTAGATCCCGTGCTCAGCTCCAATCCCATCTGATCAAATCCCCCTTTACCCTCTGACTCAGCTTCTCCATCTGGTTGACAGATAATAACAACCAGAAGAGTGAAGAGATTACAAGGCACATCCACGGATGGTGGAACTGAACTTTGCTCTTCTGGTTTATAAAATATTTGGAAATATGAAACAGTGCTATTATAGTAAATGATCTGCTAATGTACTATTCATTCTGTCACTTTTGATGTCATCTTTCCTTTGAGAAAACAAATTTTCAAATGCAAAGACTGAAAAAGCTGGATTTGGCATTTTTGGAGGGAAAAAAAACAATCCTTAGCAATAATCCCACCCTTTATTTCCCCTATTATTTAGTCAAAGATGTATAGTAAGCACTAACTAGGAGTATTTACACACCAGCTACAAAAGGAGCTGCAAAATGAATGGACATATTTATTCTTCCTTTTTCAATGTATTAATTATCAACTATGGCAACAAAAATAAACCTCAGTGACAGTGACCTAAAGTTGGTAAAGGCACATAACCAACTCCAGAGATGTAAGTAACCACGAAGCATTTAAGATGATTAAAAACCTGAGCTCTGGTAGTTATTGGGGCACCTGGGTGGCTCAGTCAGGTAAGCGTCCGACTTCAGCTCAGGTCATGATCACATGGTCCATGAGTTCAAGCTCCGCATCAGGCTCTGTGCTGACAGCCCGGAGCCTGGAGCCTGCTTCAGATTCTGTGTGTGTCTCCCTAGCTCTCTGCCCCTCCTCCGCTCACGCTCTGTCTTTCACTGTCTCAAAAATAACAAACATAAAATTAAAAAAAAAAAAAAGCTGAGACTTCACTGAAATAAGAAAAAAGCATGTGAATAATTTCAAAATTTCCAAAGACAGAAAGGGAAAGGTATGTATGATGGTTCACAGATAAAAAGAATATGCAGTGAAAAGAAGTAAACTATGTACAAGGGTGACTTACTGCAACGAATGTGAGAATTTTATGTAGAGCCCAAGTCCTGCTAACAACCATCTACTTTGTCTCTTCAAGTAGTGTCTGTCTTCGAAACAAATACACAGTCAGCAACCCAAGAGATACTCAATAAATATTTAACAACATTGGTTATCTCTGAGCTACATGCAAAACACACACATCAAGACTGTTATACCCTAAAATATGCTCACCCAGTCTCTTCTCTTGCCTAAAACAGATTTTAAGAAGTATGATTCTCTATTACAGTAGAACAAAATCCATGTTAAATAAAACGTGTAAATCAGTCATTAACCATGTTTCTAAAAAAAGTCTTAATTTTTCAAAACAAGAGCCCAAATATTTTTACAGATTCCATTGTTGGTTTACATAAAAATAAATTATAGTTATTAAATAAACTCTGAACTTCTGCCTTGTATACTCAAAAAAGAAAAAGAAAAAAAAACTAGCCAATGCCCAGTTCTTATAAAGTTATATTCATCTAATCCTACTTTAAAACACACCCAAAAATGCCACTAAATAGTTATTTGCAATCTCAGCTAAATGAATCCCCTAAAAAGAACTTTAAACGTAAATTCCTAATTATTTTTTTCCTGGCTACTAATATAAAAATAGGCCCAGGGCACCTGGGTGACTGGCTCAGTTGTTTAAGCATCCAATTCTTGATTTCCACTCAGGTCATGATCTCATGGTTTGTGAGTTTGAGCCCTAAGTCAGGCTCTGCACTGACAGTGCAGAGAGTCAGTGCAGAGACTGCTTGGGATTCTTTCTCTTTCCCTCTCTCTCTGCCCCCACTCTGCTCATGCTCTCTCTCTCTCTCTCTCTCTCTCTCTCTCTCTCTCTCTCTCAAAATAATAAGCTTAAAAAAACAGACCTGAATATTAAAAATTAGGTTATTTAGACATTAAATTTTCTCCTATAGAGTGGTTCATCCCAGTCATATAGATGGTTATGTCCAAGGATTCACTTCAGAAACATCAACTACAATCAATATATTTCTGAAATGTTTGTATGGTATGTCCAACCATGAATGACAGTGGGTTAATTTGCCTCTAAAATTAGAATGTTTTGAGTTGAGTCAAAAAAAAAAGGTATCCTTTCACATGCTGGAATAAAGCTCACTTCATAAATGAGTTTCTTTTCTATTCTGAATCTTGTCCTATTTTAAATGATTAAAGACTCTGAGAACAATCGCTTGGCTTACCATCATATTTGGTATATAATCACATATAAGCAAACTGGGCTACACAGCCATTGCAGACTTTTCTTCCAAAGCTTATACTGCTATCATCCATTATCACAAGGTTTCATTACTCAGTCAACTAACCACCACCTGCAAGTTTCTTCAAAAGATAGTTACTAATATGGGGTTTACTGAGAAGTCTTCGGTTTGCTTTCTATTTTTTGTGTCCAAGCAGTTTACACTGTAATATTTGCATTAGTTAGGCACTTGATCAGAAATACGACTTAATGAGGACATCCATCACTAAACAGCAGCTATTAGGAACATACATTATCTCTTCTAAGAAATACTTCTAGGGGTGCCTGGTTGGCTCAGTCATTTGAGCATCCAACTCTTGATTTAGGCTCAGGCCATGATCCCAGGGATCATGGGATCAACCACCAAGTGGGCTCCACGCTGGCACTTAAGATTCTCTCTTCCTCTCTCCTTCTGCCCCTTTCCCTCGCTCATGCTCTCTCTGAAAGAAAGAAAGACAGAAAGAGAGAGAGAGAGAGAGAGAGAGAGGGAGGGAGGGAGGGAGGGAGGGAGGGAGGAAGGAAGGAAGGAAGGAAGGAAGGAAGGAAAGAAAGAAAGAAAGAAAGAAAGAAAGAAAGAAAGAAAGAAAGAAAGAAAGAAAGAAAGAAAGAAAGAAACTTCCATACACTCCTATAACCTAAGGATTATGTCTATATTCAAATGAAATATGTCTATGAGGTTACATACATTATCCAATGTACAAATATAATAATGGGGGATGTGGTCTTAAAATGTAGTTGTAGATTTGGCTGACCCTAAGGTCCACACTCTTTTTACTATAGCATGCCCCCCTCCTTCAAATTCTATTTCTACTGCATTTTAAAACACAGGGCACCCTTCACAGCTCATATCTCAAAAACCTATCTGGCCATTTGAACTCCTTGAAAGTGAGTGATGTTAAAATCTTGATAATAACATTTACTATTTTTTTTTCTGTAAAGTAACCAAGCACTATATGTTACCAAATGCCTTCCAATAAGTGTTAAAATTTTCCTACATTAAGCTTGGAATGGAGCTATTATTCCTTTACTTTTCAACAAGTCATTCATTCTATTTCTTTTAATTTATTTTCCCCCAATTCTAAATGGCTTTAAGAGCTGTCTAAATCCATTCCAGAGCTCAAACAACTTTGCCTATAAACTTGTCAGTTTTAACTTTGGAGGTTACAGATCTGTTTAAGAGTCAGATGAAATGCATACAAACACATGCAGTTTTGTGTAAAATGAAAGCAACTGCTTTGGAAAATTATTTTCTTCGAGCTCATCAAACAACTTTCAAAATATATATATATATTTAAAAAAGACATTCATTCCAGAAATAAAACTACCTTAGGGTTTGCATGGACCTAAGCTTCAATGATGGGTGTACACTGAAAACTAAGAATAAAATCAACTCACAGTACATGCACACAACCTTAAAAAATTCTAGAAGTTAAAAAAAAAGTATCCTATAAAAAATTGGCTAAGGAACATAACAATTTTAAGACTATCTGTTAAGGGTCAATAAATCCTTAGAATAATTCAGGACGTTAGGTGAAAAAAATACCTTTCCACTTTACAGCCCTGTTTAGAGAGCTTTAAAAACACATGTGACTTGTGTTTTAAAATGGCCAATACCACCGTGGTGACCGTCTGACCATTTTGCTTTTATGGGCCCATTTCCCTAATCTCTGCCATGGTAAAATATGTCAAACAAATGTTTACAAGCACATCTCTTAGCAACATATTTGGTTCCAACTGAAAACATTTGCGGATCTACATTACAAATGCTTGCAGAGTTATTTGCTAAGGTCCAGAAAGGTTCAGAAGGAGGATTTTCTTCTCTACTTCAAGTGCAGCAACTGTGTTTCAGAAGTAAGGCTGCTGGAGAATAAATTGAAGCCCAGTAGATGACATTCTGTCAAAACAATCTGCAAACATTTATTTTGCTGCCACAGTTCAGCTGAAACCAGTTCCTACTGAGATACTGACACTGCTATAATGTTGATTCATGCTTTTGTGGCTTCAAAAATTAATAACCGTAACTTTTGTTTTTTAAATGGCCTGGAATTGCCAGCAGTATGCTACCTCCAACTGGCTCTAAATAAAGCAGTTCATGATTTAACTTGTTGTCAAAAACAGGAACGCATCTCTCTCCAAAGCTTTGGTTCCAAACTGGTTTCGCATGCAACGAAGTAAAGCTAAAGACTATACCACTGCTCTTTAGGCTCAAGAAGCGGGTGAAAGAGAACTGGAGAATCCTCAATGATGAAGTCAAAAACTGAGACTTTCGAGGACTTTGTTATCAAACGTGTTCCTCAAATTTAAAACGCCTGTGCATTTTATGGTCATTAAATCTTTCATGATACAGACCAAGCTTTAGTCTAAAGCTCATGTTCTTCAAAACTTTAACAGAGGGGAGGTCTGAGGCATCACCCAGCCTCGAAATATCTCTGTAAGTCTCCATGCTGTCTTTAACCTTTAAGGACCCTCGTGGATTTCACATTTAAAATTAATAGTCCTTTTAGTTTTATTATAAAAATATTTCTTTGCAAATATCCAAGTAAAAGTGATGTTTTGGGTAACTATTACATGTTTACCCTGCAGTTCATACCACCCAGCCCTGGGAGCACCTGGAGCCCAGCCTGAGAAGGAAGTGTTCTCTGCCTCTATTAAAGAAGGTCTAAACCATTGCAGCTCAGCTTTGCAGTGGCTTGACATGTGACAATGACCTGACAAACATAATCATTACCAAACTAATCATGATAAAGTAATATAAGGACATTCAATATCTCTTATCTGTTTTTGTTTTCCCAAGAAACCCAGCTCAAGCCAAAGTCCTTAAACAGTTCAACTTCTCAGCCTTGGTAAGATGTGAACTATTAACACGGTGATTTGTGACGGGCCAGCTCTGCCTAAATTTATGGTATTTACGTGAGTCTTAAGTTTGATGCTATTGAACACAGAATACAGAGAAAAACAAAGAATTCCACGGGAAAGGGAGGAACCTAAAAAGTCAGCCAAATTTCCAATCTCTCAAGATTCAGATAGTCATTGTTTGGCTTGATAATTTTATAAATTCCAAAAAAATCAAACACATTATTACTTAATATATTTGGCTTATCCATTCTCCCTTCAGTAGTATAGATAACTAAGGGTCGACCAAGAATATGCAAAGTACCTGCAGTCTGTGATCCTATTAGGCTATTGATTCATTCACAAATGTGTAATAAGTATCTATGATGTGCCAGGAACTGTGCATACACAATAGTGCTCTGGGTGGGCTCATATCCTGGAAGGGAAAAACCGATATGTAAATGGATAATTATAGTAATTGTGTTAAGTGCTTTTGATTTATTCACTCATCTGAAAAACAATTACTAAGCACCTACTCTGTACTGAGCCCCTACTAGGCACTATGCTAGGAGTTATTACAGAGCAATGTTGTTTTCTTCCTTAAAGCACTTTGGAAGTCTATAGTTCAATGTGGCTGGAGCACAAAGCATGAGAAGAGAGAGGAGACTATAAAAATGAGTATGAGATAAATTGTGAATGGCCCTGTACACTTTGATAAGGCATCTAGACTTTATCTTATAGTACCAATAGGGAAGTGTTGAGAGTCTCAAGCAGGAAGTGGCAAGGCCAGGTGTGTATTTCAGAAAGCTGTTTAGAGCAATGTCATAGTTGGTGGGGTGAAGGAGTGAAGGTATTCAGCAGTTCTTACCACAATGAAGATATCTATAAAGCTGTGATTAGTAGTCATAAAAACTATTCAAGTTGACTGCTCTTGGCATCTCAGAATCTTTGTTTTCTTGGCCGCACATACCTTGAGAATGTAGCTTTCTGCCGTTCGTCTCCAACCATCTGTGGTAAGGCTACCTTCCCTCAAAAGTGTACTCAGCACTTCTTTTGCAACTCTGTTCACAAAAGCACCGCTTTCACTTATGAGACAACATCTGGTAAGATTACCTTATTTTCATCTATACTCTTTGCTCACCTAAAACAATTGTGGCAAATCTAGATATATAGCATTTCCTTCTACAGTCCAGTAAATGGTGGTATTGCTTCTGATGGTGATGGTTTAGGAAGGCAACCCCAAACTCGGACTTCCATTTTCTTAGCTACTTTCATGCTACATTCACCCCTGTTAACCCGTGATAATCAGTGATTACAGGGAAGTATCTTTAAGTGATTTTTCAGATTCTTGAAGGCAATTTTTAAAGCAGGCTTTTAGCTAGACAATATCTGAGTTGTATTTTCTAGTCCTGATCATCAGATTCACCTGAGATAATTAAAAATACAGATTACCAGGTTCCTGAGTAGACCTGAGGGAAGAGGGATGAGTCAGGAATCTACCTTTTTAGGAGAAACCCTAAGTGACGTTAAGAATTAAGCTGGTTTGGTAAAACCCTAGATGGAAGCTACCCTAATGATTTCCTTATAATTAAAGCAGCATTAAGCACATATTTTCCTCTTAAATACTTTAATGAAACTTAGGCAATCACTTTAAGTAATTGCCACCCATTTAAAGTTTACTGAAACAGTTTACAACTAATTCACATGCCATTTTCTAAACGCTTCAGGCTTACTTGGCTTTCCTGCTGTGCATTAAACAGTTTGTTAACCATTAATAAAGAGTGAAGAAAAATCCAAATCTGGAGGTCATTTTAACAGTAAAAGGGGCCGCCAAGAAGCATGATTTGTAATTAGCAAAATACATGTGAGTTCCTTGTGGCATTAACCAGAAACTTATGATCAGTGCTTTAAAGCAAGAACAGGCCATGAATAAGCAACCTGTTTCCTAAAATAAGTCACCTTCTCTTTTTGTCCTCTGTCAATCAGAAAATATACAGGAAAAATACGAATTTTGCATTTAACAAGGAGTATCTGTGAAGCAGCATTATTGGTATTTTATTGCTAATATCTAGTAAGGGGTTACTATCGCTTATATGTAGTCCTTTTTCTAAGTTCTTTGCATTGAATTTTTTTTTCCATGAAATAATGCTAGGTACCATCAATCATCTAGATTTTATAGAGGAAACTTAGGCAAAGGTCAAACAGTCAATAGGTGGCAGAGATTGCAACTGAAACCAGGAAGTCTGATTTCAGGGCCTCTACTTTGAACCACCCTGGTGCACCGACGCTAAGGGAATTACAGGCTTGAACTGTGTTTGACAGAGGTAGAGGAGCTACGACAGAAAACACTGGAAAGAATGGATCTTCAGAATAAGCCAGGCTTACAACTGAGTATCCAACTCACAACTGAGGGCCTACCACATGGTACACATCACACGCCATGCTTTGGGAAATATTAACACAAAGATGAGTAAGACACGGTCCCTTCTCATCTTTACTGCTCTTCCATCACCGTCCCCTTCATAAACCTCTCCCTGACTCCAGAGAGATTTAGTCAGCATCTTCTGTAAGTACCCACAGGACTTTGTGTATGTCTCTCAAGCACTATCACATCACTTTTCACGCTGCAGGATAATGAAGTCTTCATACATCTGCCTCTTCTTCCATTAGGCTGTAAGTTCCATGGAGCATTCTGGGAACAGGGAGCAAGCCTCAGTGCCTTGTCCCATACCTAGATTCTAGTGCAGTATGCCTCAGCACACTGCTGTCTCTCAACAGATGCTTGATAAATGAATGAACAAATGAAATACAGAGGGAGGGATGCAGAAGTGAAATAACTTGCTGTATACATCACAGTACACTTGTGGCAAAGATGAGAAAACGGTCTGTATATGCCAGCCCTACCTAGTCAAAAGTTCAAATATACTACGTGCAAGACACTAGTCTCCTCTTTTGCTAAAACTGCATGATTTAACATTTTATCATATGTTATGAAACATAAATTTGTTCACATTTCATCTTTATGCTACATCTCCTATTTAAGTTAACAGTAAATCATTGTAAGAGACCACTGCATACCTCAATTTCTGTTGTCAGACCATGCCCAAGGCATGCATACCTGCAATTTAATTTTCAGAAGAGTCTGCTGAAGAAGCCCATTCTAAAACTGAAGTTTCAGAGTGGTCAAGTCACTTGCTCAAGGTTACACAGGTAATAAGAGATACACTGATACTTTTAAATCTAAATCTATATCCCATACTAGTAACCACTGAACTCTTTTTGTGCCCTCAAAGATCCAAATATCAGCTCCACCTTTAACGAGAATGTGACCTTGAGGAAAGTAATTAACGTTTCTGAGACTCATTTTTTTTCTAGCTTTATTAAACAGAATTAACGCACAAGACTGTGTTAAGTTCAAGGTATAAAGTGCGATCATTTGATACCAGTATACACAGTGAAATGATTATCACAATTAGGTTAGTTAACACCTCTACCACCTCACATAATTACCGTGTGTGTGTGCACGCGTGTTTGTGTGTGTGTATGGTGAGAACATTTAAGATTTACTCTTTTAGAAACTTTCAAGTATATAATACAGTATTATACACTAACGTCACCCTGCTGTACATCAGATCCCCAGAACGTATTCGTCTTCTTATAACTGGAAGTTTGTACCCTTTGACCAACATCTCCCCATGTCCCCCACCTCCCCAGTTCCTAATAACCACCATTATACTCTCCATGAGTTCATATGCCTCATTTTTATCATCTGTGAGGTTGACAGAGAACTCACAGGAATGATATAAGGATTAAATTAGATAATAAATACAAACCGTCAGTCACATAGTAGGTATTCAGTCAATATGTATTGATTGGTCCATTGACTAATAATCAGATTTTGCTTAGCAATTCAGCACAATTGTTAACAATCAATTTAGACAATAAAACTCCTATGAAATGCTGTGCTATAAATTCAACTCTGTTGGAATTCCCCTCCAACTAAGGAGTTCCAAGTGTTTCATAAAATTAAAAGTACAAACAAAAGAAAGATTCCACAGTGAACAGAGACACCTATAGATTAACATTCTTCTAGGGACCCTTTTTACTATTCCTATTTAAAAAGTAGGGATTCTAAAGTACAAGCTTAAAAAACATGCGCAAGGTCAACTCAGTAATTGGGGAATCTGGAACCAGAATCTAGTTTCATGTTGTGCTCGTTTACTCACAGCTGCCTTGCTTCCATACTAAGGTGTGGCTCTTTTTCTAAAAGAAGTTCCAAACTGAAACACAGAGTTCCTACCCAGCAGAGGAAGGACCCAGAAGACCTAATTTCAGATTCAGGCTCTGCCACATACCAGCTCTATGAATCAGGCCAAAGTTTCCTCATTGATGGAATAGGGATGAAACTGCTTTCTCACAGGACTGCTAAGGATCCAATGAGACAATGCATAGGAATGAGCTGAGCAGAGAGCCAAGAATATAACAGGCACTCGACAGATGTTGATGAATCTGAAGATCACAAGATGCAGCAAAGCAAAGTGTTGTTGCCCGTTTCCTTGCAAGCACTTAAACACAGTGAGGAAGGAAGGAAAGAAAAAAGGAAGGAGAGAAGAGGGAAGGAGGATGGGATATAAGGAGGGAAGGAGGGAGAAAGGTAGAGGGAATGGATGGGAAAAGAATGTAGAAAAAGAAGGGGGAAGGAAAATAAGAAAAGGAAATAAAAGGACCACGTTGGATGTTACATTGCAATTATGTTGAGAAAGAGCAAGGAAGCTTCAAAGTCACACACAGCCTTACGAATCTGATCCTGGATTACAAGGGTAAACTATGGCCTTCTGTTTTATTCTTTCTGCTAATAGTAACAGAAACTGTGATTCCTAATAAAAAAGTCAAAAAGTGAAATGGGATGGGTCATAAATAGATACTTTTCATCCATGTGTACTAGAAGAGTCATTTTTCAAGCAATGGTCCATGGGAAAGACACCAGGAGAGAAAAAGCATATTGAAGTATGAGCAACAAAGTCACCTGCAAACATTCTGACAGAGCAATGGAGACTTATCTTTGCTGTGAACCACACCTTACAGTCGTGCAGATGCCATTTGAGCTAAATTTTGCCATAAACAACCAATCTGCATTCCTCTACCCCCAAAGAAGCATTTATGAATAACCAATCTACTGCTCTCCTACCTCATCTTAGCATTTCTCTCTCCTCCCTTCTTCTGCTCAGTCCTCAGATTTATACCTTTAAGGTACAAACAGCCTTTTTAGCCTCAAGTTCCTGAAATGCATGACTCCAGATCACTACCACGTTCAAAGAAGAGATCAAAGCTGAGGAAAATAAGATCTGATGGAAATTATGTTCAAGAGAGAAAAAGATGGGCATAGCCTGATTGTTACACTTTTCTTTTTGGCAGATGATAAATCTCATTTATAATAAGAAGGTATGGTGAACGCCAGAAAAATGATTACTACAAAAAGTGAAAAAGTTTAAGGGAACATAATGGAATCAGAAAAACCATCTAACATCCATTTATCCTGAAATCTACATTTGGATAGAGTATATGATGTTTGTGTACCCAAAATGCCCTCTTTAGGCCTAACACAGCACCGTCCTTCTTTCCCATAAGGCTGCAAACTCCCAATCTTAGTGTTACCTATGGGTCTTACAGTGAAGGACTGGGCACCATCACCACAAAAGGTCACCACTGAATTACGTATGTCCCGTCTAAAAACAGGCTGCTGAAAACTATGTATTCGAGACAGACTGCCTGCCTTCTAGAACTTCAGCATACCTGGACGTGGAAAAACCAACAACCAAGAGCCAACAGTGCAGGTAGTACACTTAAAAGAGAGTGAGCTCCAGGCAATTCAGTTAGATTCAAGACCTATAGGCCCATTTCCACACATTCCTTTTGCCGCAAAGTTGGCTGTTTTCACTGATAAGGAATATCTGTTATCTTCATACTCTCTGGAAGGAATGCATCAAACAATAATTGTGGTCACAGAGAAAAGTCATGGAGTCACAGAATTTTAGATCAGGAAGGGACCTTAGAAAATACAAAGAAATAGCATTTTTACAAACAAGAAAACAGAGGTTCAAAGACATTAAAGGAAATGTTCAGCAAGCCATTAGCAGAGCCAAGAATTTTTTTTAATTCATTCTTCTCAGCACCTTGTTCTTTCTACCACTACAACATACTTTATCAATAACTTGGTTATTCTGGAAGTTTTAAGGTATTTCCTTTGCTAAGCCTGGCTGGGGGTGGGGGGAATCACTGCTACACTACTTCCAAGCTCACAACACTAAATATGCAACTGCAAATTCAAGTATGTGCCTCTTCCCCACGTCTGTAATAATCAATATCATTCCTATCTGAAAACAGAAATAAATAGCATCATTCTAAGCTATACCATCTTTTGCAACACAACAAAGCACCAAATGCCAAATACAGAAAATAAAACTGGGAATGTGTCAGACTTCATAGTAAGTGTTATTCATTTCCTCAGCACCTGTGTCCAAATGCCTAATTTCCTATGACCTAGACAACAGCCAAGCTTGTCAGTGCCAGTTGGCAGAAATCACATATCCTTCCCACTTTTCTGCCTCACAGAGAGCAAAAATGAATCTCTTAACTTGGCTAATTTAACAGTTTATTCAAACCCAGAATAAAACTTTTCTTGGGAAATATAAATGATACTCCCATTATGAACATCTAGTTGTGTGACATGTTCTGCCTCAAGAAGATGTTATAAGAATAATCATAATAGCTAAACTAAGAAAGAAAATTATGATTTCACTAAAGGTAAACCCCAGAAAGCATTTTCATCAGAAAAGTTAAGAGTTGCTAATGAAAACAGCAAACAAATAAATTGAAGATGAAGCCGAAGAATGAAATGAAACTCGCCACTCATCTCCAAGGCTGGATTGATGAAAACCAAGTCCCAAATGAAAATGAGAAGCCCTTCCAAAAACTGGGAAACACAGAACCTACCCATACCTAAACCTGAACTATTTCCTGTTGACACGTTCTAACCTGAAGATGGCCCCAGCGTCCAACTGAGGAAACACATTTTCTAGGATGTGAAACTCATCTTAGGAAACACTGAATACTCAATCTTCTTTCCTATACTGTTTGCTGTGTTAAAAAAAAAAAAAAAAAAAAAAAGGACTCTCACTTTTACCCAAATAGCTAATCTCTCTGAAAAGTACATTTGACCATATTTGTGCATTCGGTGACTCTATTCATTAAGCATCAATGTAAAGGTAAAACACTATCAACCTTAACAATTAAATTTAATCCTTCAAAACACAGCTTTTCACCAGGCTATGTAGAAACTTAGCCTTTATTGATCTCTGTTCTCTCTCTCCTCTTGTCTCGACCTAAGGTTGCTCACAGAACCCCAGTATGAAATTAGCACACCGGTGATTTTTCACTCCTTGGCCCTTAACTGAATGTGCCTTTGACCACCAAAGAAGGGTATGTAAAGTTTATATATCTTCCCTGAGCTAAGACACCTCATGAGACCTTCATTACTAATGTTCAATTATACTGAAGAGAATAAATTTAAAATAGTAACAATAATTAACATTCGTGTGGCAGTTTACAGTTCACAGGGTGCTTTTTAAAGAAATTATATAGTTTAATTTAAATATGTCATATGTTGGAAATCCACAGGCAAATAATTAACCTTTAGCAAGACCTCACATCTTACACAAAAATTAACTTAAAATGGATCATGATCTTAAATATAAAATGTAAAACTCTTCCTTTCAAGTGTTTTTTTAATTCCAGTTCATTAACATACAGTGTAATATTAGTTTCAGGTGCAGAATTTAGCAATTTATCACATACATACAACATCCAGAGGTCATCACAAGTACCCTCCTTAATACCCATCACCTATTTAACACCTCCTCCACCCACCGTCCCTCCAGTAACCCTCAGTTTCTTTTCTATAGTTAAGAGTCTGTTTCCTGGCTTGCCTCTCTTTTCCCCCCATTATGTTCATTCTGTTTTTATTCTTATATGCCACATATTAGTGAAATTATATGATATTTGTCTTTCTCTAACTGACTTATTTCTTCTAGCATAATACTCTCTAGCTCCAACCACATCATTGCAAACAGCAAGATTTCATTCTTTTTAATGGCTGAGCAATATTCCAATGTGTGTGTGTGTGTGTGTGTACATATATATATGTATATTTGGGCTTTCCATAGTTTGGCTGTTGTTGATAATGCTGCTATAAAATCAGAGTGCATGTACCCCTCTGAATCTGTATTTTTGTATCCGGTGGGTAAATATCTCATAGTGCAATTGCTGGATTGTAGGTAGTTCTATTTTTAACTTCTCGAGGAACTTCCATGCTGTTTTCCAGAGTGGCAGCACCAGTTTGCATTCCCACCAGCAGTGCAAGAGGGTTTCCCTTTCTCCACATTCTCACCAATGCCTGTTGTTTCCTGTGTTGTTAATTTTAGCCATTCTGACAAGTGTGAGGTGGTATCTCTCAATGTGGTATTGATTTGTATTTCCCTGATGATGAATGATGTTGAGCATCTTTTCATGTGTCAGTTAGCCGTCTGGATGTCTTCTTTGGAAAAATGTCTATCATGTCTTCTTCCCATTTTTTAACTGTATTATTTGTTTTTAAGGTGTTCAGTTTTATAAGTCCTTTGTAGATTTTGGATACTAACCCTTTATCAGATATGTCATTTGCAAATATCTTCTCCCATTCCCAAGGCTACCTTTTAGTTTGTTGACTGTTTCCTTTGCTGTGTGCAGAAGTTTTTATCTTAATGAAGTCCCAACAGATTATTTTTGCTTTTGTTTCCCTCACCTCAGGAGACATATCTAGTAAGAAGCTGCTACAGCCAAGGTCAAAGAGGTTACTGCTTGTGTTCACCTCTAGGATTTTGAAGGTTCCCTGTCTCATATTTAGGTGTTTCATCCATTTTGAATTTATTTTTGTGTATAGTATAAGAAAGTGTTCCAATTTCATTCACAAAGTGTTTTTAAATATATTTTGTCATTTGAGGCTCACAAGTCTCAACTAAGATAGAAAAGGGAAATGGAAACAGAGCCTCAGAGGCTCATACTGCTATTAAGTGGCAGAAGCAGAACTCGAACCCAGGTCTTTTGATTTCAAATATTATGCTGTTTTTACAGTGGCAAAAGAAACTAACATACTGGTAAATTTTAGAACTTGATTTATGTATAAATATATAAAAATATATAAGTATACATGTAAGTATATGTGTGTATATGCATATATGATATATATGTTATGTGTATATAAATATGTATATATGTGTATTTGTCTGGAACAAACCAGACAAGTTGATGTAAGGATAAGTATCTTCTACAGAAACAACCACACATGAGAAAACAAAGAATAAGCCATTTTTAACAATGAATGTGTGATATGATTCTGCAAAAAAAAAAAAAAAAAAAAAGGCATATGATGCTACAAGCGTAGCTCCAGTGTCCAGGGATAATAATGCGGTCAGTACACTAAAGAGGTTCGGCATATCCACCTGGAGACACAAACTCTTTCCATGATATTGATGATTGACAGCATAGGACCTGTAGCAGCATGCCGCTGGGCAAGGTACAGTTAATGCAGATTCTTCAAGGACTCTATCCCACAGCCAAATCTCTAACTGAGTTTTACAAGGACCTCTTTGTCTTGGGTGCCCTCCCAACACATGGGAAACCTCAGAATGTCTCTTGCCATTGAGTGCAACTAAGCTGAGCCACTGGGTATTACAATGGCTCTCAAGGTGGCCAGCCAGTTGAGCCAAGACATAGTTCCAGTATTTCTCAGTCCTACAAACAACCTATACTTTGTACAAGCTTGTCTTTTATCTTTAATAAAAGATTAGGGGATTTTTTTTCCCAATAATGCTTTAAAATCCAGATAATATGAGAAAACAAAGTAATATCCAATAGAAGATAATTTCTTATTATCTGCCCTTTATTTCCTATCACCCAGCGAATACGGCAAACTGATATGGTCTGGGAAAGGACGTTATCTATAAGGACAGAATATTTCTCCCTTTTAACCTGAGAGAGCACATTTCCAAGGATGTGTATTAAGTAGAGAATTATTAAAGATTATCAACTCCACAATATGCTAAACATACATAAGTAAGCCACTTTTAAAATTACGAAAATATTGAGATGCCTGGATGGCTCAGTCAGTTAGCGTCCAACTCTTGATTTCAGCTCAGGTCATGACCTCATGGTCCTCAAGCTCTGTGGAGGCCTCCGCACTGAGTGTGGAGCCTACTTGGGATTCTCTCTCTTCCCCTGCTCACTCTGTCTCACTTTCTCAAAATAAATAAACATTTTAATAAATAAATAAATAATAAAATAAAATTAAGAAAATATTAAGGAGGCAGCACATACGATCAGTAAAAAACATCAAATCATATTTCAGTCTCTCCAATCTTTTTTTTTGATGTTTAAAACATTATGATTTAGTCTGATATATCTAAAAGCAACTACTGGCCCCAAAACAAAAATATGTCCAACTCTGAATAAAAAATAAAGTCAAGGAGCCTAGAGCTTTGCCATTTATCCAGACACTTCTTATAACATAGAAATTCTGCATGTTACCAAAAGGTACAAATTGGAATTATAGGCTCACAGTTCATTAATCATTACACATGAAGTAGGTCAACTGCCAATTATATCTATTGCAAAACACAAGTTAGTGTCTGTTCACATGTACATTGAAATGTGTATAAATCCAAAGAGAAAAGAGTAGAAAGAAAAACCTTAGAGAGGACTCAACAGCAAAAGAATGAAGAGAGGCTTTGATTTTCTATTCCATTATTTATTCTGTATTATATTGCTCCTTACACTCCATATTGATTGAACTACAGAAATAAAAATACATTCAAATTTTATTTGTATGAGATAAAGAAAGAAAAAAAGTGAAAAAATGAAACAAATTTAAAAGATTTGGTTCAAGCAGGACCACTAAAGACCTAGAAAGTAACACTGAGTGATACAACTCTTTAGAAATGGAAGAGTGAGCTGGTGCTGCCATAGATAAGCCTACTTCGACATAAGATAAGTGACATCATTAGGGCTTTCTTAACGTGAAAAGGCAGAAGGGACTATAGACGTTTCCTCTCCAATCAATGTTGAAGAATTATGAAAAGGCATTCAGTTACATGATTGCCTCCTTTCTTGAGAAAATCAAGGTCAAGTCCCTGAAAATCTCTTACACTGGTATTATAAAAGATCTGAGCACTCCAAATCAAAGGTAAAACAGCCCAGAGTCACTACATAGATACCTAGGGTTTGAAGCTCCAGGATTCTAACCCATAGAATCATGAGACAATCACTCTCCATCTCTAAGTACAGAGATAGAGCAACGGTTTCTGTGTGTTGGAGTCTCATGGAAAATGAATCACACCCTAAGCAGGATAAGATTTCTGGTGGATAGCTCTGAGGGAGAATCTCAAAGAAAGGCAGGTGTGGGGAGGAAAAGAGGAGCTTTCCCCCTTGCCACAGTCCATGACAGACCCAGAAATTTGGTTTTACATTGAAAGAAGGAGGCTGCCTCAGAAAGGAGTCAGCCTAAAATATTATAGGATGTAATAGAATAGGAACTGAAGAATGCTCCAACTCCTCAAGAAAGAAGTGCCAACGCCTCAAAAAGGAAGTCCCAACTGCTCAAACTGCCAATCATTCCAAATTACACCACAATGGCAAAGCTTCCCTTATTACCTCTAAAGAGGATGCCGCCTTGATACACCCCCTTGTATACCACCAACCATATGGCAAATTAATATGGATTCTGTGAAGCATAACCAGGAGGCTGTGTGGCAAAAGCTTGTGGTTCTGCTTATGCTTTGACCCAGCAGTCCCACTTTTTAGAATTTATTCTGAGGAAATAACCATGGATGTGCTCAACAATTTAACAACAGGAATGTCTGGTAAGACACTACTTACGGTAACTGAAATGAGGAAGAACCCAAACCCCAAAACTGGAGAATGGCTAAGTGAATTATAGTACATCTGTACAACAGCCATTAAAAATAATACTGGGTTTGGGGCGCCTGGGTGGCTCAGCCAGTTAAGCCTCCGACTTCAGCTCAGGTCACAATCTCACTGTCCATGAGCTTGAGCCCGGCATCGGGCTCTGTGCTGTCGGCTCAGAGCCTGAAACCTGCTTCAGATTCTGTGTCTCTCTCTCTCTCTCTGCCCCTCCCCTGCTCACGCTCTGTCTCTCTCTCGGTCTCAAAAATAAAGATTTTTTAAAAATTTTTTAATAATACTGGGTTCGTTATAAAACTATATAACTATCTAGAAAGATTTTCATGAGACACTGTTAGGAGAAAAAAGCAGATTATGAAGGTATCTTCATATTTATAGTACAATACCATTTTTATCAAAATTATGTGTTTTAATATGCAAATGTGGAGACTGTACCTAAAATATTAATGGCTATCTATAAATCCTAGGTAATTGTTATGTTTTTCTTTTTGCTTATCAATGCTAATTATACATTTCCTGAATACATATATATACATATATATTACTCTTGCAGTAAGAAAAATATGTTTGAAGTAAAATAGATAACTCACAGATCTACATATACAACCACGATGCTCCTAAACTTTAGTCCTTTGCCTCCAATTATCACTCCCTACAGAAGTGAGCTCTGTTCCCCACTTCTATCGTTGAACTTATTTCCCCCAATTATCCATATCTAAAAACTGAATGCCTGAATAAGCATACTTTATAACTTTAGCACAAGGCCTAAATACTGAAAATTGTAGAAAGGTAAATAAACGGTCCCCAAAAAGCAATGAGCTATAAAGAATATTCTCTAGAACATGATTGAATTCTTTGGAGGAAAAAAAAAACATCTTTTTGACTAGTGCTTTTCATGTCTTAAATTAAATATGCTGTTTAAATATGATATTTGTAACAACTGCTCTTTAAATATCATTGGCTGAAGAAAACCAACTACTTTTAAGGCAGCAAGTCCTAAAGTTTAAATTAAGAGAGCACGTACAATGAGACAGAAATCAGGTTGGTTAGGAGTAATCTCTGTGTTTAGTCCTTAAATAGGTGGCATGTGTATCTTTTATAATTAATGGCAAAATCTCCCTCACAAGCAGTTTCCAGATGCCTTTAAACTACAGCTAATCAGTCTCCGATTCATCATGTGTTCAGGAATGCTCTCCTAACAGGCACACTTGCCAGCTCACTGCAGAAGAAATATTACTACCCACTCCACTGCCATAAAAAAAAAATTTTTTTTCAAACATGTTTAATCTCTTTCGAGGTCAGTTGTAGACATACACATTCCTCCTCTAGTCAGGTCCCAACCAATGTAAAAGAATCCAAACATGAACTTACATCAGCTCATGATCTAATGTGATGAGTTTACCAAAGTCGCCAACCACCTGAATCACGTGCCAAGGGAAATACAATGAACAGGCCACTCTAGAGTAAAGATGCGTTTCATACTGGTCAGAGGAGTCTGTTCCACTGCAGCACTGGAAAGCTTTACAGAGGAAACCTTTCCTAAGTGGAGAGAATCTGCTTCTCCCTTAATCTCACAGAAATCTTAGTACTATTTAACTTAATTTTTCCAAATGACCCACCTCTTTCCAGAAAGACTTAATGTTAGTTACTAATACACTGGTTTTGGAGGAACATGAAAACTATTTCCAGAAATTTCTGTCAGGTTAAGTTCTCCTTTACATCCACTGTGCAACTGAGGGCTTTTTCCTTGGAATTTTTTTATCATGTGCTACAAAACCTATTGTGTAATAATTACCTCACCCTTCACTGATTCATGGAAGCTCACCCTTCCGGCTGGCTCACAGTAAAAAGAAAGCTCATACAGAGAATGCTTTCAGTACAAAGACTCAGACCTTAAGACTGACGAGGGTATGTCTGGGTTAAAATGGATGCCTGACAGTTCAGAACACATGAGGTGGAAAGAGAAATTAGTGACTCCCAATGTATGAACGAAAAGAATTATCTATGACCCTGAAGATCCACCTTCCGATGGACTTCGCAGAAGGAGGTGTTCACATAACACCAGCAGTCTGTGGACTCATGGAGCCAGCTCAGTGGAGCTTGGGGAACCTGACTGGTGTCCAATCAAGGTGCTGTTAAGGATGTCTTTCATTGTATTATATAAAGTCCTCTTTATTTCCTTCTGGGTTCTGTGTTGGTGATACTTTTGCTTCTCCTAAACACGTGATTTGTTTTTAATTCATAGTCTCTATAAATTGAGTAAGTAATCAAATTTTATATTTTTCCTTGGCTGGTAGAAAGCTTATAAACAAGGGGCACTTGGGTGGCTCAGTAGGTCGAACGCCTAACTCTTGATTTCTGCTCAGGTCATGATCTCACAGTTCGCTGGATCAAGCCCCACATTGGCCTCATTGCTGACAGCCCAGAGCCTGCTTGGGATTCTCTCTCCCCTTCTCTCTTTGCCCCTCCCCTGCACATAAGCGTGCCCACGCACATAAGCATGCTCTCTCTCAAAATAAATAAACATTAAAAAAAATAAAACTTAAAAACAAAAATGAGGCCCACATATACCACACGTGCTCGAGGATTTATATTTGTTCTTCTTAACTCCATTTAAGTCTCTGTCATTTTTTCCATTTCATTTCTCATTTAGTATTTATTTTGTATTCTTTTAGTTTCTGTAATAACTATACATCACCTTGGTTCTTTTCTGGTAACAAGGTGGAGTTCAAATAAGTCAATTCAGGAAGTTATTAGACCTTTCAAAAGTGACAGGCTCAATTCAATACACATCCTATACTGTAGAGCAGCTTTTGGGAAATCAAGGAGAAACACGCCATCATGAACATTACAGTCATGTATCAACTTGAATAGATAACCAGAAAATTTTCATATGCAATCCACATTTAAAGCGTAGTTCCCAGTTCACCTAAATTACATTTTATAGAGCACCAGAAAACACTATATATTTTATACAAGAGAAACAGCACAAGTAATTCATGTTTTATTTTAAGAGGTATTAAAATCTGTAGAAACATTAAATCCTCAATTATAGAAAAGCTATATTTAGCCCCTAGTTAGTTCTGGGCAACTACTACCTGAACGTAACAAAAAATGAGCTAAAAGAAAATAAAAAGAAAATTTTACTCCCATCTTTACCTTCATCCCTTCTCAACTAGTTTTTGTGATGTGATTATAAATTCGAAATCACATACCACATATTTAATTCACCAGAAAAGCACTGCATTTCCATCTAATTACATCTAAATTAGATCATGTTATACCTATAATTTCAGGTTTTATAATTATAAAGGAGACTACCACTAATGAGTTGAAAAGGAGATAAATCGAAGTTTGTTTTCTTTCTACCAGTCTCTCCCTTTGAGTCATGAAAAAGTCTCTGCTGCCTTTCCAAAGTTGAGCTCTTCGCCATATCTAACCTGATCATGACCTCCATTTATTCAACTAGATTGATGTTTCTTATAAAGTGGTTATGTGCTTTTGGCATAACATCAATAATATGCCATTAAATTTAGAGCTTTGATTCAGTCTAACCAAAATTTCTTTGGTGCCTCCACCTCCATGCAAAGTGAATGTTAATTATTTTTATAAACTTCAATCCGATTCATATTATTTTCCACAATGCAACATTTATGACAAATACTTCAAGATCAAGCACGAGCATATACCAAAGAATAGTACCCATGAAGAGGCTTTCAAATACTGCTTGGGGTGTATATTTCCCCAAGATTTTCCCCAGAGCCAATATGATCTTGGGAATCCAAGTCAGTCCAACAGTTCAGCTTTGAGAGTTTCTCTCTCACATAACACATCAAATCACCTGATCAGTTTGCAGAATATGAGAAATCCAACCTCAATTCCTTCCTCGAGTGACCTCAGAACTTCTCTTGAAATACTGAAGACCCAGAAACCCAGTCATATGCGCTAAGCAATTACAGAAGGGATTTATTTATTAAACATTAATCTCCTTGTCATGCAGAGTCCCCAGAAAATCCCTGATGCACTTTTGCACTGAAACCTCACTGGAAACACATTTTTCTAAGTCTCCAAAGATCTTTCCCTTAACAAATCTGATAGGCCTTTCTCAAGTTTTCAATCCCCTTGACCTCTATGCTTCATTTAGCAGTGTTGAAATTCTCTCCTCGCATGGTTTCCCTGGATGTTCTCTGTGTTCCTCTACTACCTCTTTGTCTAATTTGCTGACTGTTCTTTTTGTCTGCCTCCAATGCCTTGGCTGGCAACAGTTCTAAGGTTCAAAACTTGGCTTTCTGCATTCTTCCTGAGTATTCACCACTATGAACTGCATTCTTCCCTGAGTAATGACCAGCAGCATTACTGGTCACCTTGCACAGATGCCTCAAAAATCACTGATTAGGGCTTAACCTCTTAAATTGTGATTCCATCTCCAGTTACTGACTGGTCATCTCAGGCAATGACCCCTGACACCTGAAATGTAACATCTCAGAAATAGAGCTCTTTTTTCCCTAGTCCAACAGACTTTCCCACCTCACACTAAACCCTCAGTACATTATGCCTGGGTTACAAAACTCTAGCATTCTTCCCACCTCTAGCTCTACAACTCCAGCCCATCAGGCAAACCGCTGCTTGAGTAACTATCATGTCTATCAGTTTCATCACAATGCATGCATTCAGAACCAATGACATGTTCCTAGTGTCCATTGCATTAAATGAGCAATAGAATTCATCACAAATTACTGATTGCCATGGAAGTTTCATCTTGACCAAGCCAGTGTGTTTAAGAACCAATGCTCATGACTTGCTTATGGTCATTTCCAGATCTCTGTCCTCACACATATCTTTCTTCAAGCCCTACCCTGCATCTGCTCTCCTGATTCCTTGTTTTGAAGCCAAACCATGCCACCCTCACCTCTGTTTGCCAACGTATGTCTCTCTTCTTTCATCGTCCAGTTCAAAATTCAGCTCCTTCTTTAGTTAGCTCCATACCTTTTACCACCTCTCTCCTACTCACTTGATACTTTGATACTCAATTCACACTATGTTCTCTGAAGTTATTGATATGCTACTTGGCAAGTGCTCTCAACTTGTGTCATATGTACACGTTATCTTTATCCCTGCTAGATTATAAAACTCTTTGGAGGCAGAGAATCTCTCATATTTTAATAACATTTTGGTGCTTACATAAAAACATTTAGAACAGTTTGGTACTCTATACTGTACAGTGCCAGCAGGTACCCACTAACTAGTTATTAACTAATATATAGTGTCATTGTTGGTCAATGTCATAAACTTTTATGCAAGTCCTATAACTATAAGAAACACTATGCACCCAATGCACATTTCAATCAGTAGTCTAAAGAGATACAATCCCCTTCAATAAAAAGTTTTAAAATATTCTACCTTTTCTCTCTTCAAATTACCTTTATCTCTTTTCTCATGTTTTCCACATTAGCTTGTCCACTTGCAGGAAAAAAAAAAAAGACTAATTTCTTACCTAACTTAATTACTCACTCCTGCCTGTATTGGAATCCTGGCTCTCCTACCTGCTTTGCTCAGTGCTCCCCTCAAAGACATAAGCACGCATATTCCCAAGGTCAGCCTAGGCCTCTGCTAAAGTCCTTGGAGTTTGAGAACCTAGGACGTAATTCCACCAGCCACTCAGAAGTCAGGAAGCAGCCTGCATTTGACTGAAAGATACAAAAGGTCATACCTATTTTGATGTCAGTCATACAAAGGAGAAAAAGAGAAAATTAGAATTGACTTTCTCTTACTCATAGGTGGAGTGAGGAAAAAAGCGGTATACTCTGCATAGCATTTCCATGGAGATTTTTTAATGGATAAATAACTGACCTACACAACATGTCTCAAATGAGGATATTGGTCTGATGACTCAAGATGCCCTTGAAAGCTCCTACTGAGGCCCTACCCTTCATCTGCTCTCCTGATTCCTTGTTTTTAAGCCAAACCATCAAGAGCTGAATGGCCTGTCTCCATCAGAAAGCAAGACCTCTGACATTTGCAATGACTCTCCCTGAAAGAAAAACATTTAGAAAACACAGGCCTGAACTGATGTACCCCAGACCTTCCACTCATGGCTTTCAATTAGGGCATCATGCAAGATACAATGAATTCAAATAAGACTCTTTCTGAATGCTGCTTCTTTACAGCAGTCTCCTAGACTATCAAAACCGAAAGGTAATACTATGTCACTGTTTATTAAAAGCCAAATGGATATGAGCAGTTGCTAAATGCACTGTGGTAGATAATTAAAAGATATCAGGACAACGTATCAGATCCTGGATATTTTCATCACCATCAGTAACAGATAAAACAAGTTATATATGATAAATGCTTGACTTGAGATTTTAAAAAAAAGATGCTTCGATTCATTTGTTCACACTAAATCTTGGTGAAATTCAGTAAACAGAAAATACTTTGTTCTGGCCCATAGCTCAGTCAGAGTAGGATTCAGGACAAAAAAAAAAAGAAAATAAATAAGTATTTTGTTTATTTCTTCTGTGTTAAAAGTGATTATTGGATTACCACCAAAACTACCAAAACCAAAATTTTTCATTTCAAACTCTCAGATAGGGGCACCTAGGTGGCTCAGTTGGTTGAGCATCCGACTTCAGCTCAGATCATGATCTTATGGTTCATGAGTTTGAGCTCTGCATTGGGATCACTGACGTCCACGTAGAGCCTACTTGGGATTCTTTGTCCCCCTTCTTTCTCTGCCCCTCTCATACTCATGCTCTCTCTCCCAAAAATAAATAAACATTAAAAAAAGAAGAAGGATAAAGAAAAGAAACCCAGGATAGGAGCACCTGGGTGACTCAGTGGGTTAAAGGTCCAACTCTTGATCTTGGCTCAGGTCGTAATCTCACAGTTCATGAGTTCGAGTCCCACATCAGGCTCTATGCTGGCAGTTCGGGCCCTCCTTGGGATTCTCTCTCTCTCCCTCCCTCTCTCTACTCCTTCCCCGCTCGCTTGCCCTCTGTCCTTAAATACATCAGTGAAACTTTTCTATCAATGGGAAGAAAGCACTAGCACAACACAAGACATATCTGATGAAAGCAAACTTCTGACTTAAAACACAAAGGCCATCCTGTACATTGAAGATATAGAGACAATCATTGCCAAAGGCATAAGCATGAAGGGTCAAATGCCAGTTGGTATTAGTAATGGAAATACGATCCATTAAATTTTCATAAATGAAAGACTGACTGACACTCAGAAGCCTATAAAACACAGGACAATTCTATTGCTTCTTCAAGAAGAATGCCTAACATTATCAGAAAATAGGCAGACCACGACTTATGCCTTTGTACTTTCAGTGATAGAAGACCATAAAATATTACTTTATCAAATTTTCTAAAAATGTACAATTTTCTTTTACTTGGGTTTAATTTTTACACTTTGAATGTCTCCTTTCCTTCTAACTAGGTCTCCTTTTCTGTTACTTTCTGTTCTTTCTAGAGTGAACTATAATGTGATTTTGTATAATGTATACTGGCAACTTATTTAATGTGCCCTAGTAACTTGCCTGGAAATACTACCACTCATCCTTCTGAGAACAGAGACACCTAATTAGAAGACTGTAATCAACCCAGGCAATCTGCCTTCACACTACCCAGGGTAAGAGCATGAACTTTGGTGTCAGACAAACCTAGCTCAGATCTTGGCTCTGCTATTTACTAAGGGCGTGACCTCAACAAGTTACTGTTACTTAACCTCGTGAAGAGCCAACTTATATGAAAAAAAAAAAAAAGGTCATGATAATACAAATAATTATATTTATTTCACAGTGTTATTACTAAGAATTGAAGAGAAAATAAACAGAATGTGCATCATGGTCCCTGGCACATAATAAACTCCTGCCTGGTTTTAAAGTATAAATATATAAGTTAGAGCATCACTCCTACCATTTATTCATAACCTTAAACTTCTACTTCATAAAATGTAAATAAAAATAACAATGCTAACAGCACAAGATTGTTATAAAGATCAATTGAGACAGTGTCAGTGAAAATATTGCTTTGGTATAGCTATACACAAATGTAAGGTAATATATTCTGTTCAACTTAATAAACTCCTCACTGTTTCCCAAATGCTGTAACCAAAGACAACATATAATGTTTGACCTGATTTTACACAAGGTTATAGAAACTGCTGGTGATGGCCAGTTTGGTTAGTATTTCTGTATCTCAATACAGCAGAAGTAGAGACATATGTTAGAGGAAAATGTAATAAGCCTCCAAAGCAAATGATCCTTTGACAGTATGATACAAAAACCCACCAGCTGGCAAGCAGGAAAGCATCATCTTACACATCCAATGCTTTTCAATGTTTGGTCTTCTGACCACTTGCAAGAGAATCTGTACAGAGTGCTTTTATAAGACACTTCTGAGCAACACCCCAACTTAGTCAAAATCTCTGGGAGTGAGGCCAAAAATCTTAATTTTTAGCAAGACATCCAAGTGGTTTGATGTCCAATCAAGTTTGAGAACTTCTGCTTCAAAGTTCTGTTATGAAAAATCATAATAAACACAGCTAGCACTTGTCATTATGGAAAATTGTTTATCAAAAAACAGAGGAAGAACAGATCTCACCACAAAATTTTAATCTAAGCACAAATTCTGAAATGGACAGAGTAGACAAAGTTCAAAAAAAATCAAGATTTGGGGCACTTGTGTGGCTTAGTCGGTTAAGCATCAGACTCTTGGTTTCAGCTCAGGTCATGATCTCACGATTTGTGAGATTAAGCCTCACATTGGGCTCTGCGCTGACAGTACAGAGCCTGTTTGGGAATCTGTCTCCCTCTCTCTGCCCCTTCCCCACTTGCCCTCACTCAAAATAAATAAACTTAAAAAAAATCAAGGTTTAACTTTTCTTTTAAATACATCTTTTCAATGACAGATGATTGAGAATCATAATGTAATACAAGAATTGTTTCACACCTGGTCATCATTAAATAGGCTTCTCTAGTGCTCCAGATATCGACTTTGCTTCCCTTAACAGTTGTGCACTTGTTCGTGCCAACCATATAAGCAAGAGCTGAAAATCAGCATACTTCAAGTTCCAATACTTCATCAAGCCCCAGCCTTCACTGAACTTGCCTGAAATACAACCACCCATCTTTTGAGGCGAGAGACATCTAATGAGAGGATTATAATCAACACGGGCAATCTGCCTTCACACTCTCCAGGTGAGTCTATGGGGAGTATCTCCACCCAGAACATTGCTGACAGTGTTCAGCCACACTCACACCAGTTCTTTCAGCCCGAAACGTTACCAGGAGCCAGCATGGGTTCCCAGAGAATGTGCTGATGCCAAAATTGGCTCATTTTGTCTTCCAATTAAATGACTGCATCTTTTTTTTTAATGTTTGTTTATTTTTGAGAGAGAGAGACAGAGAGACAGAGAGCAAGTGGGGGGAGAGGGGGAGAGGGGGGTGGGTGGTAGAGACTGAGGGAGACACAGAATCCAAAGCTCCATGCTCCGAGCTATAAATGACTGCATCATTTAACTTGAGTTAAGCAAAATATCTAACGCTCTCCAATAACTAACTAACCTAGTTCTTAGTTATTCTCTGAGGTAGTGCTTAAGGCTTTGGCCCATTATGGAGCACATAGAGAATGGCATTTGGATGTCCCACTGAAGTAGAGAGATGAAGCTATTTGACACTAGGTCCACTGAGGCCCTGTTTGGCTACTCAAGAACTGCAAAGAACAATTTCTGAGCACAACTGTAATTTACTGCTGCAGGACACCAGTTGGGAAACACAGTCCAAGGAACATCACTCCATAATGAAACAATAGCCTAATCAGATTCCCCACTGAGGATACCAGTCTGTAAACCAATGCGTGAGAGAAGTAGATTGGTACCCAAAGTGACAAAAGCAGAAAACACTAGAAAACCAGAAGGGACCAGGAGACAATGAGAAACTGGAAATAAAAAAACCTGAAGTATAAGAATACAGAAATATACAAGAAAAGAATGGGGATCAAAACCACTGACAGGAGCAGAGGGGTTCCAAGGCCAGGACATACAAGTGGGTCATCACGTTGGTGTAAAGGCAAAGGATCAGAAGATGTAAACACAAAGAGATCTGACTGATAAACTATGACCAGTTTGGAGAAGTAATGCACTATTTTACTTGACATTGTTAGCAATGACTTGGAAGAAGACAGATAAATAGAGTAAGCTTATAAAAACATCAAGTCACCCAAAGCTAAGAGATTTTACAATTCCTTCTTATTTTCAAGGGCTATCATATGGTAAAAGGAAAAAGGATTAATGGTATTATCAAGGGCACAATTAAGACCACAGGGTCAACATCACAGGAAGGCTGACTTTGATCCAATGTAATGAAAGGCATTTTAACAATTAAAACTGTCAACAAATGGAATGGACCACAGTGCAAGCAATGAGCTCTCTGGCCCTTGGAGTGTGAATTATGGTCAGTTGGAAAAATCGTAGCAGGGATTTCTGCTTTGATGAGAGAGAGAATAGCTGGCCTCTAAATTCTTTGTGCTCAAATTCTTTGAAAAATATTTTGGTAGAAACCAAGTTTTTCTACCATTAAAGGAGTAGTAATGAATCTGGCATGGAGTATAACATCTAAAATGATCCCAGTCTAAATTACAAGTAGAAGCCCTTTATTTCCATTCTGGGAAATACAACTGATAGAGGCTTATTTTTACCTATGACATCATACTAGTACTAGCATTACTCCTATTACCCTTATCACCGTGGATTAAATTTCCAACAGAAGTTTATAGATTTTATAAGTCAAGACAAAGAAAAAAAAATGACTCTATTCCTGTAAGCTCACTACTGAGAAAATTCTGAGGGGACTGGTCACTCTCCTCCTTTAGCATAAATAAGTAAAACAAGGAGGGACCTGCAGCAACGGGACTATAAAAAGCTCACTTGGGTCTGAAAGGATGACACCGTGGACCAGCCTGGGATCAGCTTACACTGAACTCTGCACGGAAGTTCCCTAGGACCTGGAACGCATACAAAACCAGTGGAAATTTTGTAGAAGAAAAGTAATCAAAGTTTCGTACCCAATCTGATTTCTATAAATAGCAATAAATTCTTAATGGGTGTAATCTGCTGAACTACAACCATGAATCTTACGAAAGCGGGGATCATATAGCAATAATGTTGACTCAAAAGAGACTCCCTCCCACAGCCTAACATTTCCTTCCCTGGAAATTAGGGTAATGAGGCTATGGACTTGCACATATGAGATGAGAGTGGCCTTCACACCAACATCCTGCCAAGATTCTGCTGCCTTCCCACACACAAAGGCCAAGACATTCAAAGCAACTGAGGTAGAACTAGTTAGGTCCAGTGTGACTGATGACAAGAAAGAGCAGTTCCTTCTGTGAGTCAAATGTCAGGACTGCACACATCTCAGCTACTGAAGACACTCTGTACCTAGATCATTCTCTTGTTCCAGGAGACGGCACCATAAAAGGGCACCCAAAGATCAAAGGTGGAAATGGGGTTTTCATTAAAAGGCTTCCCAAGACAATGAAAGAGAAATAAGGACCAGGGGAGGAGGAAGAGATAGGAGAAAGGTTCTAAAGATATTAAAGAAACAGAAAACACATCAACGGAGCCATGGTCATTGTTTGTTGCTGCATGGGGGTGGCTACACAGCTTTAGGTTGTTATAAAAGACAAAGAGTGGCATACGTTTTTGGAAATGCAGGACCGGACATTTGGTAGGCATTTTCATAACAAAATTTTGCTCATCAGACTTATAAACCAAATCTATTAGACCTCAGCTTAAGTCTAATATTGTCTTTTTCTTTGCCTTTTAGAAAACTCTAGTCACCGTTCATGGCTGTTTCAGTCCATAATACCAACTGGCCTGGTTCTGGTCCAGTTAAAATCAGCTTTAGGGCTGCCTTTTTTCCTAATGCAGTTACCTGTCTGTTTGCCATCTACTACAATACACTGGCCAAACGGCTTATTTTCTGACTTTCGGCAGAGCCCACTGGTAACTCTACCAGGCCACAGCTTTTTCTTTCCTAAGAACTCAGATCATTTTTCCATTACTTTTCTGTTATAACCCCAAACCAAATTTTTCATGGTTTAATAACAGAGTTTATTAAAAAGCCACCCTTTTTTCAGAATTTTTACAACTGAGCAAGAACTGATGCTGCAAATAAGAAATCTAAGAATGAAATAACGTGCATTATGCAGTAATCTCATTCAGGAAATTAAAGGGAAACGAAAAAAAAGAAAGAGAAAAAGAAGTCAAATGTCCCTTACTATTAATCCCTGATGCTGTGTAGTGTTCAAGACAAATCAACAGATTACATTTCCTTGTCAATACTAACATATCTTTAATGGATTGTCAATTCCAAGAGGACATATAATATTTAATGTGGCAAAGATTTTCTTTTTTTTTATTATTTTATAATAGTTTATTTTCAAATTGGTTTACATATAACACCCAGTGTTCATCCCAACATGTGCCCTCTTTAATGCCCGTCAACCCCTCTCCCCCCTCCCTCACCCCCCTCACCCTGAGTTTGTTCTTAGTCTTTGAGAGTCTCTTATGTTTTATCTCCCTCCCTCTCTGTGTCTTTTTTTTCTTTCCCCTCTTCCCCTCCCCCTGGTTTTTGCTTAGTCTCACAAAGTCCACCTATTCGTGGAAACATATGGTATCTGTCTTTTTCTGACTGACTTATTTCACTTAACATAATACCCTCCAGTTCCATCCATGTTGCTACACATGGCCAGATTTCATTTTTTCTCATTGGCAAAGATTTTCTAAATCTGTCCATTAATCCTCAGTGGCATTAGATACATGTAAACACTTAATAAAATACGTATTTTATAGATTAAAGGGGGAATTTCCAAAACACATTACAGTTAAAAAATTCCCTACTGAACAACAATTATCATTTCTCATACCAAGGTTTTATTGTAATCAACAGGAGAAAATGACGATAATAACGCAGTCCATTTTATAAAGAAATTTCACAGAACTATGACAAATGAATCTGGAAGAGATCAGGTAGGGACCAAGCCCCTATCTCAAAAAGAAGAAAACTGGGGCTCATGTTGATGATCCAAGTTTCAGAAAGCCATAAAACTACAGGTCTGGCATTTAATCCAGGCTCCTGACACCCACCCTAGTGCTCTTTCTTCTACCTTATGTTCCCTTCAAAACAAAATTCTAGTGCACTCATCTTACCTAATCACTCTTCAGCACTGTATTAAATATGAAGTTGGACTCCAACACCACTTTGCAGACATTGAGTAGAGCCTTGAACTGTGACCCCAGGCCCACTGCAGGGTCTTCAGTGCCCCACACAAGTAGTGTCTGCTTTGTCACTGGCACCTACTGTCCAACTCTCTACCAACTACAATGCATTCAAGTAGCAACCGGGAAATAAAATTTAGGGTGGGAGATGTAAGAATCCTTTAGATTCCTGCTCTAACTGACACTTGCTAACTTTCACTTATTTAAATATTCAGCAGCCCCCCCAAAGGAGTATCAAATTTATGTTAACATTTTCCTTTTTATTTTTTTGCAGTGACCACTTCTCGGCAGGAGACACTGTCTAATATGAAAAAGTGCACAACATAACAACAAGACAGTATCTGTTACTTAGAGGAAAAAAATAATTTTAAAAACAAACTTTGACCAAAATCTCACACCTTATATGCAAAATGTGATTCAAAACAGATTATAGTTTTAAATGTAATTTTTTTCAACTTTAGATAACAATGAAGGAAAAATCTGGACTAGGGCTTAGCAAAGAGTTTTTAGACATGACTTAAAAACCACAATTCATGAAAAACAAATATAATTGACAAATTGAACTTCATCAAAACTTAAAACTTTTGCTCTGTGAAAGACCCTGTTAAGAGAATGAAAAGACAAACTATAGACTGGGAGAAAATATTTGCCAATAACATATCTGACAAAGAACTCATATCTCGAATACATACAGAACTCTCAAAAACTTAACAGTGAAAAAATAAACAATCCAATAAAAAATGGGCAAAATGTACAAAGAGACATTTCACCAAAGAGGGTACAAAGGGCAAACAAAAACATGAAAAGATATTCTATACAACCAGCCATTAGGAAAATGCCAGTCAAGATTATCCCTACACAAGTATTAGGACAGCTAAAATAAAAAGTAGTGACCCCATCAAGATGCTGGCGAGGATGCAAAGAAACAGGATGGCTCATATGTTGCTGTAGGTATGACTACTCTGAAAAATAGTTCAGCAGTTTCTTAAAAAAACTAAACAGGGCCCCTGGGTGGCTCAGTCAGTTAAGTGACTGACTCTTGATCTCAGCTAAGGTCTTAATCTCAGGGTCGTGAGTTCTAGCTCCACACTGGGCTCCGTGCTGGGCGCAAAGCCTACTTAAAAACAATAATGACAAAAATTAAACATACATTTACTATGCAGCTGAACAATGTCCCTCATGGACATTTATGTCAGAGAAATGAAATGATGGCCATTCAAAAAAGCCCGTACACAATTGTTCACAGCATCTTTGTTTATAATAATCAGAAAATGGAAACAACCAAAATGTCTCTTCATAGGTAAATAGTTGAACGGTGGTACACCATGCCATAGTTTTCTATTCAACAATAAAAAACAAACTATTGGCAACAACTTGGATGGATCTCAATAGCATTACATTGATTGAAAAGAAGCCAATCTCAAAAGTTCACATTGCTTACCATATGATTCATTTATATGACATTCATGAAATGACAAAATTATAGAAACGGAAAATAGATTAGTAAGCGCCAAGGGTTAAGCAGGATGTGAAAGGAGAGGGTGTAACTATAAAAAAGAAGCCATAGGAAGGTATTTGTGGTAATGGAACTATTCTGGATCTTGACTCTGGTGGCGGTTATGCCAATTTAGACAGGGGTGATAAAGTGACATGGAGAGCTATACACACATAGCTTACCACAGCAATGTCAATTTCCTGGCCTTGATATTACACTCTAATTATGTAAGATGTAGCCATGGCAGAAAATGGAGCAAAGGGTACATAGGACATCTCTGTACTATCTCTTGCAACTTCCTGTGTATTTGTAATTTGTTTTTCAAAATAAAACTTTTAAAAATATATATATGTATTATTCCAGGTTGCCCTGCCACAGGATTATTCCAGACTGACTGCCACGTTCCCTCCCCTCGGTAAGGTCTCCTACCTGAACTCAGAGGTCACCCCATCACTAACTGCCTCGGGAGCTCTAGTTCCACCACCTAGGCTTTTGTTTTGCTCTCCTAGTGTCTCTGAGCTTCGGAAGAGTTTGGCAGCCATGACCTCATGGATTTGACCCTCAATCTCATTTAAAGGCATGGCTTCAGAAAGAGGAAAAATCTTTCCACTCTTCTAAAGTTCTGTTGGCGGAAGATGGCCACAGCTATGGTAAATTTAAGTAATTATGCAAGAAGCTGCTGCCTGATGCAGGAAGAAAATGTGGTGAAGGAGAGAAAACACTCGTTTGCATGCTTAGAGGCCTACGTTAATGCCTCGGGCCACCTTGGCCGGATCACTTTTCCTCAGTCACCTGCTACATCACATGCGCAGGTTGAACTACGGAGTTGATGATATGTAGGCTTGCTGTACATTACTACTGCTCTCGACGCACTATGAGAGAAAGAAGAGCTACTTTTCTGAGAAAGACCTTAGTATCTTGAAACTTTGAAAGGCAGAAAATCAGTTCTAAATGTACCTTTCACCTAATCATCACTTCCTGTCACCATTATTTTAGGGAAAATTCTGACAGCCAGTTTGAATAAGTCCCGAATGAAAGGAAAACGTTTCAGGAAGTACTGTAGAAAGAAAGTGACATGACTTTTCAAGGCACTGTGCCAACTCTATCTCCAGTTTAAATGACCCTTTGCTCAAGACAGAATTGTTCTTTGGGAGGAAAAAAAAAAAACTGTCTTCTGTTATTTGGACTTATCTTCCCTATTCATTTGATTCATTCATATATTCACTCTGGTGACAGCTCAGGGCGACTCAGAAAAGGCTGCACAGCCACTGGCAACTATTAAAGTCAAGGCGTTTCCTGTGCCTGCATCCTTCGGGGCCACTCCTGCTGTGGCTGTGAAAGAATTTAAAAGAATTTTTTTCAATCAAGGAAGGAAGCAAAAGATCCCAGGCCTGTGAATGAGCTGAGGACATTTCTCCAAAGGAATCAATGACAGACAATAAAGGGTCATTTGGCCCTAAGGGCCACCCCAGAATAAAAAACAGAATCTCTAGCAACCTACTTTGGATTTTTTGTTTTATTTTATTTCTTTCCTCTCTGTTTTATTTGTGACTATCTGAAAAAAAAAAAAAAAAAAACTCTTTTCTGGCAGCTTTTTCTTTTCTTTCTTTCTTTTTTTTTTTTTTTTTGTTAACTGATTCATTCATCTAGTTTTCATATAACCTACTCTACAGTAGAATAAGAGAGCTGAAGAAAATTTAGTGATTACCTATACCATGCCCTCAGTCCATGGCTCAATAAACTGAAGCCCAAAAACACCAATGAAGTGCCCAATGTCAAAGAGTTGGTAAGTAGCACAGCTGGACCACAACTCTCTTGTACCAGCTCCGCGCTCTCTCTGCTCTACCACAGACCACACTCATCTTTTTCAGGCTGTCAAGAATTCTAGAGTTTGCTCATTAGAGCCTCAAACTCCTCCAAAGATATTCACTGCATGTAGGAACTTAAATTCTGACACCTAAATTACTTAGGAATATTCTATTTGGTGACCCCCATTCCTTTCCAAGCTGCTCTCATTCCTCATGTATATAATTCCATCTGTGTAGACTCAGAACACAGATTACCCCTTTTTTCTATTCTTCTTTGTTGTTGCTGTTATAGAAAGGCAGACTGCCACATGGAGTGCCTCATTTGGGTATCTGGAGTCTTGGAAGCTTGACCACCCTACGTTCTCCCACAAATGGACCTTGAGAGCTTGTTTGGAGGTTCTAGCAGGGGAGGCAGTTACTCGTATACCCTTGACCAAAGAATGGTCTTCCTCTATTGGGGAAGGTCATCCTCTTCAACTGAGCACACAGCTTCGGGAGGCACACACATGGAGAGGTCAGGGAGGAAGGGGATACCTGCCTAGCCAGCCAGATCAGCCGAATCAAGCCTGGCACTCAATGGGGTGACAGATGTCATAGCCAGATCACCCTTACATCTCATTACCCCATTTTTATTGAGCAATCTTATACAGTATACATTTACTGAAAGTTTATTTTTTTAAAGGTTGTGTACTTTTGAGAGAGAGAGAGACAGAGACAGAGACAAAGCATAAGTGGGGGAAGGGCCAAGAGGGAGGGAGACACAGAAACCAAAGCAGGCTCCAGGCTCTGAGATGTCAGCAGAGCCCGATGCAGGGCTCGAACTCATGAACCAGGAGATCATGACATGAGCCAAAGTCAGACGCTTAGCCAGCTAAGCCACCCTGCTGCCCCTGAAAGTTTATAATATGCCAGTCTTAGGCAAAGTGCTTACCTCATCTAATCAGTATAACAACTGTGAGTTAGAGCATTATCCCCAGTTTTCAGATGAGAAAACAGACACTTCGAGAAACTAGTACACTGGCTCAAGGCTACACGTACACTCCAAGTCAATCTGATTTCAGCATCCAAGCCTTAACGAGCATGCTTCTCAGACCTGAAGACTTCTTAATCTTAATCTTAATCACTTAGCTTTCCTTCAAAATGTTATGCCAGTGTTTTCTTTATGACTACATACATTTAGAATTCTCAATCCAATACTCAACTTAAGGAGTAGGTGAATTTTAGGCCGAAGTATGCTACTATCAGCCCTTGAAATGATGCACATTGCCTTGTGAGGAAATCTGTCAAGAGCAATGTTGTAAGATAGAATTTTTCTAGACTTTTAACCAGCTTTTGACTCTGTGAACTGAAACCCAACCATCAACCAAACTACATGAGCTCAGTAGAGACTCCCAGTCATTTGGTTCTTTTCCCCACTGCAAGAATTAGGCTGGACAAAAGTGGTCTCTTCCTAAGTGAGTTAGCAATCTTAATGCTGTTTTTTGCATCTCTGTCCCATGATTTTTAATTTCTATTTTTAATGATCTTAAATGACTTGCAGATGAATTAGTTGCATTGTAACCTGCAACGGAGAAGAGGGGTATAAGTTTCTTTATTTGACCCGCCAAACATAGAGCAGATTAGTGCAGTAAGCAAACCATTTATCAGCTGTCTGCCTTGGAGGGATCTACTCAACTCTCTAAATTTATTCATCTATAAAATGGAAGTTAGTACTTACACCACCCTCATAGGCTTGTGATGAGGATTAAGTAAGTTACTACTTAACACGCACTAAAAAAATTACTCAGTGAATGTTAACTATTCTTTTTTTGAGAGAGACAGAGAGAGGGAGAAAGAGAGAGCACAAGTGGGAGAGGAGCAGAGGAAGAAAGAGAATTCTTTTTTTTTTAATGTTTGTTTATTTTTAACAGAGACAGAGACAGAGACAGAGAGAGAGAGACAGTGAGCAGGGCAGGGGCAGAGAGAGACACAGAATCCTTAGAAGCTCCAGGCTCTGAACTGTCAGCACAGAGCCTAACATAGGGCTCTAACTCACGGACTGTGAGGTCACAACCTGAGCCCAAGTCAGACACTTAACTGACTGAGCCACCCACCCTGGAAGAGAGAATCTTAAGCAGGCTCCACGCTCAGCATAGAGCCCAACTGGGGGTTCAATCCTACAACCCTGGGATCATGACCTGGGTTATGGCTAACTGACTGAGCCATCCAGGCACCCCAAATGTTAACTATTCTTACTATCGGGATTGTAGAAGTAGTGATTATTACTATTAGAGTAATCACAAAATGAAAGTGACTTTGCCTCTTCAATTGATCATGGTATTGAAAAACTGTCAAAAAGAACAATTCTGTATTCACTGTTCTAAACTAAAATTATTAAATTTGGCTGCATTGTCCAAAATTATACTTATCGATACCAATTCTTGACAGCCCTGTATCTAGTAGTTAATTCCCCCCTAGGGAATTCCACAGAGACCCCATAAAATAAAATTCACTAAAACATTTTTTTAAATTTTTTTAAGGTTTATTTTTTGAGAGAGAGAGAGAGAGAGAGAGAGAGAGGTAGAGCGTGAGTAGGAGAGGGGCAAAGGGAGAGGGAGACACAGAATCCAAAGCATGCTCCAGGCTCTAAGCTGTCAGTACAGAGTCCGATGCAGGGCTCAAACTCACGAACCACAAGATCAGCTGAGCTGAAGTCAGATACTTAAGTGACTGAGCCACCCAGAAGTCCCCAGAAATTCACTAAAACATTTTTAAGGTTTTCCCGTAGTTGTAAAAACCATCAGGAACATCTTCTTTGAAAATTTTGCATGTCAGAGTCATATCTTTCATGATCCATGATGTGAAATTCTGCACACTAAAGCTTGAACATATGCTGAAGGTGACCAACTGCCTTTCAAGTGATATTCGGACTTGATGGAGGTATCCCTGCAGTCTATTTCAGAGTTGCAGTGAGATGATCTTCCTTCAGACAAGAATTTAGATTAGAGTCTCCGTTTCCTCAGGAGATTAATGACTTTGCTATTTACCTAACACAAGACCCACCGGCACAACGGTAAAGCGCATGCTCACGAGAGCCAGAGAGATCTGTATTTGAATGTGACCACTGACCAGCTTTGTGAGTCATTTAATTTCAGCAAGTCTTGCTTTCATCAACTGCAAAATGCCAATAATAATGGCATCTTCCTCACTGGACTGCTGGGAAGACTAAAGAAGGTAACTTTCATAAAGTGTGTAGGATTGAACAACAACGACAAATAACCATTATCCCTAATTTGGGCAAACACTCTCAAACAGCAACAGAACAGGAGCTTTTCTGCTACCTACCTCCTACCAAAGCCTGAATAAGAAAAGCATCGCTTACGGAAGATGATCCTCTAATCTGGGTCTCCTAAAAATGCATTCCCAGATAACACAGAACCACCAGAAGATGGTGAACTCGATTTTAGTTCATTTATCTCCTTAAAGCATTGTAACAGCATGATACAGTGGAAAGGGCATGGGTTCCAGTATCAAAAAAGGTCTGGGTCTCAATACTGTTTATTTCTTACGAGCTGCGTGACCTTGATGAAGTTATAAGAATTCTTTGAGGCTGAGTTTCCTTATCATTAAATGAGTGCAATGATGCTTTTAAAATGTAATTGTCATAATTAAATGTTTATGAGAGTTAAACAAAATAAGGCATACAATACAAAGTTCCTAGGATGATGCCTGACACATAAGAGGAACCCAGCAAATGTCAGACCCCTTGTAATGCATTTTCGTGCTGTTGTATAGCTATAAAATTTGGTTGAGAGAATTATCTTTATTATTCTTATTGCCCCTATCTAAATTCTCAAGTAAGATATTCTTTTTAGAATATAATCCTAATAAAACCTTTACTTTTCTTTAAGCATGCTTTTCTTTTTCTGATAAATATGTAACCGATTATGTCTCTCTTTTTATCTTGGCTGCCAGGGAGCTCAGAGACCAATTAAACTCAACTCTAGTAACAATATTGGTGCTAGTGGTTCTGCGTACAGTATGTTTTTCCTGGTTTTGACATCTCTTTTCACCCATATTTAATTATTACAAGACACCTAAATCTTTTGTAGAGTGTGAGAAATTATTAACTAACCAACTAAATAATTCAGTCAAGGGGAAAATATTGATTTAAGTATCATGAAAAGAGTATGAGACTTGGGGCCTTCAAGTCCTAACTACTTCTTACATTTATCCCCTCTCTTTGGGCAATTCATTTACCTTTCAGATCTATAGTTTCACATGTCAGGTAGGAATAATAATCTCTAAAGACCTCTCTGAAACGTGTATGTACACAAATGTGTTTTGAAACCCGTCAAGTGCTAGGTAAGGTCAGGTATTATTATTATTCTCACAATCGGAGCAGAGGTGAAGGTTCACAGGAGTGAAGCTATGCACATGTCCGCAGACCGCAGTGCCGCGCTGAGGACCCCTGCAGGCAAGCGCAGGAAGACGTGTAGTGATGGGGGCGGAAGCAGCCACCTTGCTAGCTAGGCTCACTAGAAACCTCCAGCAGGACTCACTGGACAAAGAAGAGACATGCCGGAAATGAAGATAAACACTTCAAGCAACGATCCCAATTCAGTGACCATCTCAAGCCAACTTATTGTCTAGCCGCTAATCTAAACTGATATGCTTAGAAAACAGTGCAAATGAGACCATGGTTTATTCGCCATGAGCCTGGGAGCTGCACCCTCATGCTCGCCAGACTCATCACAAGAACAGGCTGTGGGTCACAAGGGGGCTTATAATGTGGGCATTCAACTTCTCTCCTTAATCCCCTCCCAATGACAGCTGATATGTCACATCAACTGGTACATCCAGAAGGACTCATACACTATTAATGTAATTCAGAGAGGGGGATTTTTTAAAAAGCTAAATTTGGGCTAGAACCACGAAGCTCTTAATAACAGGGAGGGTAGGTGTTACTCCATTTTTAGAATAATCTGCCAACTTATTCCAGGAGTTCAAATGTTCTCTCAGCATCTCGCAGTCTTTTATTCCAAAAACCCATCCCCCTCAATGATAACTCAGGGCAGCGGCTGCCTGCCCACGGAGGAGAGAAGCAGGAAGCTGCCGCAGAACGGCCTGCTGGTTAAATGATGAGGGAGGAGATAGTGCTGAAAGTCACAGGTTCAAGTCTCGACCCTGCTCCTTGATAATGCGGGAATGGGATCGAGTCACTTAATGATAATAACTAATATCCACTGAGCCCTGTTCTTTGCCAGTGCCATTTGAAGGCCTCATAATTCATTTCACCCTCACTATTCAGTGAGCACAGGTACCTTCCTCACCTTACTCTAGAGATTACAAGAACTGACATCTAGAAGGGTCAAGTGACTTGCGCACCATCAAAAAGCTGGTGAGTAAGGCATCCTAGGATCTGAATCCAAACAAGATTCCAAGCCCATGGTCATAAACACAGGGTAATATTTCTTTTGCAAATCTTGCTTTCCTTTGTCTGTAAAAGAAGGGAATAATAAAATGGACACTAAATTTCTCACCAGGTTGTTTTGAGGACCAAACACGATCATGGAGATGACGGCCCTGCAAGAGGTCTGAAGTACTCTCCAAACGTGACACGCTCCTACTCAAGTCAGCAAGCATCTCCTAACACCAGCTACTTGCTAAGCTGGGACAAGTGGTAAAAGATGCCAAAAAGAAGTTACTTCTACATATTCTGAACTCAAAAAAGAAACAACAACAAAAAAAAGATTTTTAAACGACATCTGTGAAAATGAGTGACTGCTGTAACAAGAACAACGAGGGCCAGGCTGATGAGCATGGGAAAAGCCCGTTCACAGTCGCCCACGCCCTTCAGAAAGACACAACTGTCACCTAAACTGCTGGAATTTCAAATACAGTAAAAGCTATTCTCCTGCTATGCTCATCCATTTCCAAGGCAACCTACTTGCAAAGAATTTTTCTCTAGGATTCGGTTGACTTTAGACCAATCAAGTGGAAAACAACTATTCATAGCTATAATTTTCTAATTTTGCATACACCAAGCTTCGGAGAAATGAATAATGGAATCCTCCAGGACTTGATTGCGCCCGATCAAATGCTCATTTTCAGCCCAACTACTCTAGTATTACAGCTTCGTGATACAGTATAAAGAGAGCCAGAGCAGGAGTCCAAAGACCCTGTGCCAAGCCTGATTCCTCCAGCCGGGGATGTGTGACCTCAGGCAGGTTGTCAGTCTGTGGAAGCCTCTGATTCATTTTTCTAAAACAGGAAGAATGCCTATTACTCTAAACGCGTCAAAGGTTATGGCACAATTGGATACTGTGCATAAAAACCTCTTAAGTTATATAGCACCACACAAAAATGAAATATTTTGCAATGTATAGTCAACTCAGCTTAGTCAACTCTCTGAGCACCCTTTGAACTGTGTACAGAGGGCCCAGGGAAAACTTTCAATGTCAAAATAACTTTGATGCAAAAATGCAACCTGAAGCAAAGAAAGAAAAGGCAAAGTGTGAGAACATGAAAAGTGCTATAAAAATATATATTTTGCTACAGTCATAAGGCCTTCCTAGGACCTTTTCTGATTTCTTTTTAGGGAAAATACACATTTCCTGATCACAGACTTCAAAAGTACAGCGAACAAAAATACACCGATGTCCTCAGTACATAAAGGTTTCAAAATTCCTCTGGCCAAATAAAATCTCCTTTTGTGTCAGAGATTTCTCTGCTTGCCCTGGCTCCGACAGAATAAACTAACAAATCAAAACCACAGTGTAAATCGTCAGGATAAGATACCATTCCACGCTCTAGTGATATATGGAAAGTCACTCTGGAGGGAATCACTGAGTAAGCAGAAGCCAGGCTGAGGTTTTCTACCCTCTTGACCCTGTCACTCAATCCTCCTTCTCTTCCTTACATCATGTGAGTCACAGATAGAAAAGGCATGTGTATGATTTAAAGTCAATGCTCCTGCAACATTTATGCAGAATGGTTTGCCCCTCCCCCCTTCTGTACACTAAACTGCAGAAGTGGTATCCCCGGGGGGGATGATCTTAACTGCCAGTGGAGTACTACGTCAAAACACACAGTCCTCTAGCCACTGGAGAAGGTAGGAATGCACCACCCCTGCCAAGGCCAAAAGCTTTTGCTGAGACTCACTCATGACTCAAACACAAACGCTTTATTTGACATACCGATACAGTAGGAAGCAATATTTGCAGAAAAGAAGGTAACAACACATAAGCAGAAGTTAAATGTGATTCAGTAGATAAAACAGCATTGGGGAAAAAATGTGAAGTTGGAAAGCAAAAGGTTCTACATTTAAACTCAGATTAAAAATTGATGTATCAGGAGCTCCTGGATGGCTCAGTTGGTTAAGCATCCAACTCCTGATTTCAGCTTTGGTCATGAGCCCAGAGTTGTGGCATCAAGCCCCATGTTGGGCTCTGCATTGACCAGGGAGCCTGTTTAAGATTCGTTCTCTCTCTCTCTCTCTCTCTTCCTCCCCACCTCTATACCTCTCCCCTGCTCACACTCTCTTTCTAAATAAAAATAAAAAATAAATTTTAAAAACTTGATACTTCACACATGAATGGATAAAGAAGATGTGGTACATATATACAATGGAGTACTACGTGGCAATCAAAAAGAATGAAATCTTGCCATTTGCAACAATGTGGATGGAACTAAAGGGTATTATGCTAACCAAAATAAGTCAGCCAGAGAAAAACAAACATCATATGACTTCACTCATATGCGAAATTTAAGATACAAAACAGATGAACATAAGGGAAGGGAAGCAAAAATAATATAGAAACAGGGAGGAGGACAAAACATAAGAGACTCTTAAATACAGAAAACAAACTGCAGGTTACTCAAGGGGCTATGGGTAGGAGGATGGGCTAAATGGGTACGGAGCATTAAGGAAGACACTCGCTGGGATGAGCACTGGATGTTATACATAGGGGATGAATCACTGGAATCTATTCTTGCAATCATTATTGCACTAAATGCTAACTAACTTTGATGTAAATTAAAAATTTTTTTAAACTTGATCCTTTGGCTTAACTGTGTGCATTTGGCATTCTGTGTACCTAATTATTTTTTTAATTTTTTAACGTTTATTTATTTTTGAGAGAGAGAGGGAGACAGAGCATGATGTGGGGAGGGGCAGAAAAACAGGGAGACACAGAATCTGAAGCAGGCTCCAGGCACTGAGCTGTCAGCACAAAGCCCGATGTGGGGCTTGAACTCACAGACAGCGAGATCATGACTTGAGCCGAAGTTGGATGCTTAACCTACTGAGCCATCCAGGCACTCCTCCATATGCCTAATTATTAACCTGAAATTGGTATCTTTCATTTTCTCACATACTAGTGAAAAAACATGAAATTTTTTTTTAGATGGAATTTTCCTCAATGAGGCCTCCCCATATTCAGGCAATGTTGATGGTGTGTCTTAAACAAGAGTGCTCATGCTCACCATGCTTCCTCGGGCATAAAGCCCTATTTCACACACTTCTTTTTACCTGCTGCAGTGTTCTTCTCTTTGACCTTGACTACATTTTTTTCTTCCTCATCCTGCAGACCTCAACTCAAGTATGACTTTCTCAGAGATCCTAGTCATTTCCTGACCTCTCTAACTTGGTTAAATCCCACTATGAGATTTTATAGTACCATGGTCTATACTCCATTATAGCACTTACCATAGGTGCCAGTTAACACTTATTTGTGTGGGTAATTGATTAGTAAGTATCTCTCTCAACAGACTATAAGCTCCCTAATGGCAGGAAGTGTCTCTAATTTTGCTATCATACACCCAGCATCTAGCACCATACTTGGTACACAGAAGACTCTTCAATAAATATTCTGGATAAAGAGATGGATGGCTGAATAAGGTATCTCATGCTTCTTGATACTGATGAGATCATGGGGTTTACTGAGAGATTCTCCCTAGAGTTTTCAGTACTGAATCACTTTTCCATGACTTCATTTGTTCAAAAGAAACAGACTGGAAAGCTAAGGACTTTCTAGAACAGGGAAGCTGAGTGACATTTGATAGTAATGTCACATGAAACCAAAGTATTTTCAAAACGTGCAAACAAGATAACTGATCAAATTTCAAAATTTTTAAATTAAGATAAAAGTGAAAAAGCAAATGAATGAATGATTGATCACTAACATAATTAATCAACAGATAACAGGTTTTAACATAAGATAAACAGGAAAGACAAATACCATAAGGTTTCACTTACAGGTGGAATTTAAGCAACAAATGAAAAAAAACAAGGGACAAAAGAGACAAGCAAAAAAACAGACTCTAAAGTACAGAGAACAAAATGGTGATTACCAGAGGGGAGGTAGGTGGGAGTATGGGTGAAATAGGTGAAGGAGATTAAGGGTACACTTATCTACATGAGCACTGCGTAACGTACAGAATGGCTGAATCACTCTATTGAACAAGTAAAGGTAATATAACATTGTATTTTAAATATACTTCAATTAAAAAAAAAGATAAACAAGTTCCTATTTCACCCAGGAAGGAAAACCATCCATAGCAAATTCTAGCCATTTCATCTAGCTGATCTTAGATACTTTAGTTTTTTTGTGTGTATTTTCAGCAATAAAAAGAAGCACAATATGACTTTTAATTCTAAAAAATGTGGAATTTCAAGAGAGAAAAGGAAAATAATAGAAATTATCTTGCTTACATTCTTTATCACTCTTCAAGCAGTGTAAATAAATAAAGACTTGATATTAACAATACAAACTGAATGTGGATGGGATGTATACAATGTCTTTCGAACTTCATTCACTCTCGGGGCACCTCAGCGGCTCAGTCAGTTAAGCATCCGACTCCTGACTTTGACTCAGGTCATTTTCTCACAGTTTGTGAGACTGAGCCTCCTGTCGGGCTCTGCTCTGACAGCATGGAGCCTGCTTGGGATTCTCTCTCTCCCTCTCTCTCTCTCTCTGTCCCTCCCCCATTTGTGTGCTCTCTGTTACTCTCTCTAAAATAAATAAATGAACTTTAAAAAATTTTTTTCTTTCACTTTAATGTGAAGCTGTGAAAAAGCCATGGTTAAGAGCCTTTGCTTGAAGTCAAAGATACCCCAGTGTCCCAGCAATGCCACTTGCTAATCATGAAATGCCAGGTGAGTCACTCACCTTTGTGAGTTTCAGTGTGCTCAATCCCCCAAAAGAGATTTAACCTCAGAGGACTTGATGAGGAAAACTAAGGTTATATTTTTTAGGTACCTGCAGAGTACCTAGACAACAACTAATGTTCAATAAATATTTAATATTATTATTATTATTATTATTATTATCAATAACATTTTATCAATGAAATTCAAGCCACTATATACGGATTCATTCTTACTACTTCTTGTAATCCTCCTTCATAAGAAAAGAGAGAGAAAGGATAAGTAAATATAAAAAGATCAATGTAGAAAAAGTGAGGAGTTAGTTCACAGTGATAATGACAAAGTTAAGAGATGTCATCTTACTTCTGGTAGTAAAAATCACATGACAATTTTTGACTATTTACAAAGTAAATAATGGAACTAAAATATTAATTCACCAATATCCATTAGAATATGTGTCAGCCTCCTATCCCTTTCCATCAGAAAATAATACATTTCACCCAAGCACCACCAAGTACACCTAAGCTTACATCTCACTGGTCAAGGCTGGTCACGTGGCCACCTCTAGCCACGAGGAAATCAAGGTTTTAGCTGCAACAATGCTGTCATGAACAAAACAGGGATGCTAGGGATAGGGAGGAAAGGAAAATAGGTATCAGGCAGCCTACTAAGCTGAGCCTCCCAAAATGGACTTTCATGGTTACTTAAGTACAGAGAGAAAACAATCAAATTCTTTCCTTCTAAAGGGAGAAGGAATGTTTTGGTAGAAGCACCTTTGCTTGTTCACCATCTGTGTTGGTCTATACCTGGATGAAGAAGCAATAAAACCTAACCAGCTCCTCACCCTTCCCTCCCTTACTTCCTGGCACACTCCTGCTGCACTGAGACTCAACACAGAGCTACTTCCTTGTGAGATCTTCTCCTGCTCCCCTGCCTAATTTAGGTGTATCCTTTATGCTCTCATACCACTCTGTGTGTAATTCCACAATAGTAATTATTGACCTTCTCTTAGATTCGTCTGATTTAGGCCATTTTCTCCACTAAAGTGTCAGTTTTTTCATGAAATTTTCATCTCTGCAGCCCCATCGTCCAGGACCATGACTGAAAAGAAGTTCTCCATGAATATTTCTTGCATTGGATCAAAGCGAATTAAACCGCAATGAACTGATTGACTTACATTGTGTTGCATTGAAGGCTCAGGGATGTGACTGTGTCTCTTTTCACGCCCCATTGTGGTGGCTCACAGGGTGCCTTCCCAAGTGCCATGAAGGATGATGACAAGCTTACAAGCTTATGGTTCATATGAATAGATCATGTCTCAATGAGATCATGCATTAGTTTGGCTTTCTGGCCAAAAGGAGGGTCAAAAAGCAGCAATATTAGCTTATTTCCTCTCAGGGGAACCATGGAGAAAGGAATAAAAGTCACTGTTTACCAAACAAAAGGCTGAGAAGACATTTTTCCATTTAAGAATATGACAAATTAGTGAAAGTGACAAAAATAAATAAAAACCTACCACATACTCAAAGAGTTGCACAAGCACCTAAAAGCCAAACTATAATTGTGACTGTGTTGGCATTTGGCATAGAGTTCAGAATTTTAAGGAAGCAAGCCACTCTTTTATGAACACTCAACAGAAATGTCACAAGCAGCTTTTGATTAACTATGATTGTCACAGTATATAGGAATGGACTAACATATGGTGTTTTTAAAATAAACTACTAACCACATCCAGTGGTTTCAATTAAAGAATGGTTCATTGCTTACAAAAATTCCCCTAGACCCAGCTGTCTTCCAAAAAAGTCCCATTGCCTCACTCTGAATTTCCACTGTCATCAGGCAGATTACTAAGAGGCCAGTCTTGGATTTGGTGTGGACACTCAGGGTGGCCTCTGTAGAAAGTAAGTACCTTCCTCCAGCTTTGTCTTGTGGCTGAACAAATCCTGAGGCAATCTCTTATATGGGGTATAAATTGAATTGCAGAGTTATATTAAATGACCTGCTAGAAGAATAGAGAATATTGCAAACAATTTTTCAGAATGCTAAGGTTATGTACACTATGGGATTCTGATATAAAACACATACATACAACAAAACAAAAACAATATGGAAGAAAAGACTACTAAGATAAAGCCCAAGTTCCCTATAGGAGGATCATCTTGTAAAGAGGACTCTAAACGCAATACAAAAAAAAAACTAATGTAAATATAAAAATAAAAGAAGGCTAGTTAGAGAATCACTGTAATCATTACATAATCATGGTGGAAAAAGCTAACCCTAGAGAACTAATGATAAGACTGGTAGAGGCTACTCAAAACTGGCTTGAGGGGAGTATGCAGGTCCTGCTAAGTAATAGGGCTCTACTTTGAGGGGTAGTGACATGTTACCCTTTGGCGCTAGCCCAGGGATTTTTTGTTCTTCTTTGACCTCACTGTCTTTCTTGATAGTCAGGGTTTCTCCACTTCCTCTTTCTCAAAGTTTGTCATCTCCTCTGTCTCTTCTTATGTTCAGTGTCATTTACGTGCTTTCTCCCCCATCCCCACAACTGACCAAAATATAGAACTCGGTGCCATTTTTTTAAGTTTATTTATTTATTCTGTGTGTGAGAGAGAGACTCTGTGTGTGTGTGTGTGTGTGTGTGTGTGTGTGTGTGTGTGTGTATGAGAGAGAGAGAGAGAGCAGAGAGAGAGAGTAGTTTTACAATAAATAACAAAGTTAAAAGTTAGACAAAAAAATTGATTTAAGATTTTATAGCTGCTCGTGCATATGTTCTGGATATTGGGTCGATCTGCGGTGAATTTCTAGTTATAGAAATTGCTATTCCCGTGCCTTGGCAATGTAAATCACTCTATTTTCTACTGAAAACAACTTCGGTTTTAAACAAACATAGCCAGCTCTATGGTCCACATATTTATTGTAAATTTGCCTTCAGAAGTCACATTTTTCCATTACACCTAAATTATCCCTTCCCAAAGTCTCATAAATGAAGCAGAAGTGATTAAATATAATTGCTTTCTTTTGTGGCCTTTGTGGTAAAATTTTGGTAACTGACAAAAAATTACTTTAATACAGAGTACTGTATCACAATAACACCTCTACCAGTAGTGGCTCCTAAGTAAGGGTAACAAGTGCATCCTTTTAAAAAAAAAAAAAAAGGAATTCTGCTTAACTGGCAAACAGCAAAAGAATAAAAAAATTCAGGGATGTTCTTATTTCAAAATCACTGAATCATAATTCTGAGAAGGGTGTACAAAGATCATCTAAGTTCATCTCTGGTAGCAATGTGGATTAATCTGTTTATCCGTAATACACACAAATAAACAACTCTTAAGATTCTCTCTGTAAGACATTCCACGAACAGCTTTGATGACACACTCCGTAATTAACAAATCTCACTATCCTAAGTCGCCTCTTTTATACACGATCCTCACTCAACACAGTGGAATACAAACCCTAAATAAATAGTCGCAAGCAGAGGCAGGCTCGTTCCAACTCAACATGCTATATGGTTCTTTAGAGAAATGCCATCTTAAATTATATTTTGCATTCTTACATTAACCTGCATATTTTCACACATTTTAATATTTTCCCATGAGAAAAAAAGTACATGCAGGGTAGCACTTTTATCTGTTTTGAAAACATAGACAATTTCTATTTTATTTATGTGCTAATTAGTCATTGCAAAACAAAGCTGTAGAACTATATAACATGAGAAAGATCACTTTTCCTGGCCTTCTCTCTTGTCATTTCACCATTAATTCAGCTCACTCTATTGCACAACACTGGTGATTTCTATTTTAATCACACTTCAGTAAGATTTAGGTTGGAGAGGGAGCATTTTTTTTTAACTAAGGTAGCTGTTAATACTGAATAATCACATAACCTTTCCTTCTTCAGTTTTTATTTTCTCACACCAGACACACCAGAATATTTTAAGCTAATTGGTAATTTCTGGACATTTTATTTATGCATCCAAGCAAAGGATATGCTATTTCAGAACATGACTCAAAATAAGTATGAGACATTACTCCTGCCCTTGAGGCTCTAATGATACAGTTGGAGAGCTGGCACACACCTGAGTGGAACAGGTAAGTCAATGCTTGAAGCGTTACCAGTCTAAGTGCCAGAATTTGTAACATAGGTAGTACTTGCCACTGGAGTGCAGAAACTGGGAAAGTTGTGGGGCACTTGGGTGGCTCAGTCAGTTAAGCATCTGACTTTGGCTCAGGTCATGATTTCACCGTTCGTGGGTTCAAGCCCCACATCAGGCTCTGTGCTGACAGCTCAGAGCCTGGAGCCTGCATCAGATTCGGTATCTCCATCTCTCTGACCCTCCAACAGTTGACTCTATCTCTCTCTCAAAAATAAATAAACACTAAAAAATTTTTTAAAGAATCTGGGAAAGTTTTTATGAGTATAAATGTACTCTATATTTAAGCCCTTGCAGAAACAGAGTAAATTTATCATTTTCATTAAACAACTTAAAATATTGAAAATAACACAGGAAACCCCAATGCAATGTCAATTTACTCTTAACGTGTAGGAACCCAAGTTAGGAACTGCTTTAAGTAGTAAGGAGCATTAGGAGAGCTTTGAGATTTATTTGTTTGTTTAATTAAAGAGAGACTATATGAAAATGAATTTAAGATGTCTGGCAGCCTTGTCTGAAAAAAGTCCTTTCTATTTCGAGGAAGAATTCTAAAGGCTGAAAACTCAAATAAGAAGACATTGCCTTAGGAATTCAAAGGAAAGGGCAGCCATGACAGGCTGTGAAGGAAAAACCAAAAGGACTCAGTGAGTGGCTACCTATGGAAGAAGGAATCAAGCATAATTGAGATTTTGATTATAAAGGTAACCAGGATAATAGGGACTCCATGCTCACAATACCTTCATAACAATGGGACAAAAAATCAAGTAACACTCCCCTTCCACGGGAAAGTTATTAAAAGAATGCCACTTCAAGAAGATCCCTACCAGCAAATATACTCGATGATATCATAATAGTGTTACACAGTGACAGATGGTAGTTACACTTGTGGTGAGCACAGTATGATATATAGAGGTGTTGAATCACTATGTTGCACACCTGAAACTAGTGTAACATGATGTGTCAACTATACTCGAATTGAAAAAAAAGGAAGATCCGTACCAATATTCAATATTCCACAGAATTCTAATAATCACTCTCACACACACACACACACACACACGCTCATGAATACACGCACACCCTCAAGCTTCCTGTCTTATGAACTTGAACCCAAACCACAGGATCTGTCCTGCCTTCTGCTTAGGTGGTAATGCCTATAGCAGACAGTCATTTATGCCCCACTCACTTCATTAAAGTGTATTTCACATCTTAAATTCCACACACTGCTAGGGTTTCCCCCGCCTTCCACCCCAAGTCACAATCTCCTTTTAGCCCGGAGTACCCCAGCACCTGGAACACAGTAGAACCCTCTGAGGCCTCCTGAACTCATGAGTCACTATAAATAGCAGAAACATCAACTCTCCCATGACACAAGCAACATCTATTCATAACATCTCATGGCATGATAAAATGGAATAACTATTGTAATAGCATAGTCAGAGGCAACAAGAAACGACACCCTTCCATAGTGTAAGAACTGCCACTTGGAAGGCACTTGAAGGTGACTTCAAGAGATCTGAATTTCAGAAATTCAAAGCTCCCTGAGAGATGTATATGGTTACCTGACTGGTCCTCCTGTATTCACTAGCATCACAGAGGAATAAACAGCAATTATTCGTACCTCACAAAACACAACACCAGTGACCACCAAACGCACAAGTATCCCAACATATTTCCTTTCTGCACAGCGCTGCCTCCGAGTTGCCCATCTGTCTTACCCAACAGCCTTTCTTCACCAGATTAATTTCACTGAGAAACACAAACAGCCTGAAAGAGATCTTCTCATGAAAGAGCAAACAGCCCAGGACTGGGAATTCCAACTGTTGACCAAAATCAAGAACACAGCCAGTAAGCAGAGTCGCTTGCTGATGGCAGTATTCTACCTAAACGAGCAGCAGGATAGGGGCCACTTCTGCTCCCTGCAAGTCCTGTTTTGTGGGTCCTTTCACCTTCCAGCCAGCATCCAGGTGACACCTATGAGCAAGTTAAGAGACTGAATTTAGGTTAGTTCCCTCAAAGATGCCAAGCTGATAGCTAAAGCAAAAGGATAGACAGTGAGAATCTGTAGTAGAAAAATCCAGAAGAGCTTAAAGAAGAGTGTACACAGGATATTAATCGCTACAAAGTTTTAGTATGTAGCTTATGGCATGACCTGGGTACAATGAATGGGGAAAAAATGAGCTTGTTCAGAGTAACTCAAAATAATAATTGCTAACCCTCATTGCTAACCAGAGGCACTGCTCATTTACTACTTAGAACACTGTGAATTAAGTTCTATGATTATCTCCTCACACACGAGGAAACTACAACACAGAGAGGGTAAGTATCTTGCCAAGGCCACACTGCTGAAAAGGGCTGGGATTCAAACTCAGTCTAGCTCGAATATGTACTCCTAACCACTCCCTTCCCAGTAGAATTACATCCCAAGGGCCCCTTCTGAAAAGGCAAACTTTTTGAGCTTTCAATTATTTTTTTTAATACAAAGAGCCTTTGTTTCAGTAGTATTTCCTCCTACTTATACAAGATAAAAAAGAGAAGAGGGTGAAAGAGACAGTATAGTTCTTTTGTATTGTGTTTTTCTTCTTCACAGGGACAGAATCTACCTCACTTCACACACATTCCAAAGATTCTCTTCTCTCCTACCATACTCATTCATTTGGGGGATATGCAAATGGCATACAGAAAATAAAGAAATCTCACTTTATGACATCGGACCTAAGGGTCTTGCCTGAAAACACTTAAAGTTCAAGAAAAAAATAGGAATGCGCTGTGAAGAATGAGGTCAGGTAGGGGGAGGGCACAGGGGTGTGCACTGGGAAAAGGGGAAGTCAAATGACAAAACCCCAAATAATCTTGGCTCGTATGAAAAGGTACTCTGTTTGTTTACCCGGAAGCACCAAACAAAAGCAGCTGCCCATTTCTCTGTTTCAGTTTCCTGAATATAACTGGATCGCCAACTGGCTTCCATTGTTCCCAGCTCACAGAACAATGTCCACTAGCATAAACCCATCGGTTCTGGTACACATCCAAAGGGCTAAAAACAGAATATCGCAAGACTGAATGAGTGTCGATACGCATATACCTAGCAATACGGCTCCACAACAGACAAGTCATACGTGTGAGAAGCAGTTAGCACCTCCAAGCACTGATGCATGTTCAAGCTTGTCAAGAAATATATTACACATCAGACCAATATGCTGAACAGCACATTCTGTTTGTAGCTCTGTTTCCTAACATTTTACACATCTTCTGAGTCTCTGCTCTCACAAAGTGGCCTATGATTCCCTGCCCCATTCCCCAAATATCCCAGGACACTAACAAAATGAGACATTCGGAGATCAAAACCATCTATGGTGGGAAGTTGTGTTGTGATTCTAGGGCCTGTCTCATCAAAGACCACCTTCCCACCCACTTTCTGGGCAACCCTCAGAGATGGCAGCTGCTAACTTAAAAAAAAAAAAAAAAGTGCATGGTGGAGGAGGCAAAAAGGATTATTTTTAAGAAAGAGCACAATCTAACTTTTCTCTCCACCACCCACTCCGCACCACCTCCTCATTCCCTTGTCTCTCCTCCTGCTTGCTCTTCCATTTCACTCTTCTCTTCCCAGCCTCTCTCCCGGGTGCTCAGTGAACCACACCTTCTCGCACACATTTCCTTCTCTGTGTCCCAAACTGGGTGGCAGCTCGGACACCACACTGGGAAGAACAGTTGTAAGGACTCGGGGCTGCTGCCAAGCTCAGATGAACAAATCTAGCTCCTCCTCCTCCGAGCTCCAGATGTGTGGGAATCAAAACACACATTCACTTTTGAGAAGCCCTGCTTTTGACATAGAGCCATGGAGAAAAGAAAAACCATCTCTGTTATGAGCTAAATGAACCTGATAATTATGTCACCTTCCTGATGTGCCTAAATACTGGAAGATAATTGGCTTATTTCTTCTTCTAAATGCCCTTAACGATTCAGTTTCATGCCTCTTTAATATGGCTTCTGAGCTGCCCGAATTCTGTGTGGAATACAGCAAGCATTCTTAAGTGTACATGATGAATCCATGTGCCCTGTGGATGAATTTCTACCATCAGTTGTAGGCAACAAGCAACTCAACACATTCGGGAGTTACCTACCCAGACCAAAATACCACATTAGCAATAGTTAAAATAATGAGGTGCTTTCCAAAGTGGAATAATTAAAAGCTAGGACCAGGTTTTATGTAGCAAGGGAAGAAGGCAGAGCAGGGAAATATAAAGATGAAGTGCAAGGATTAAAAACAAGAAAGTCGGCTAGATATTTATCTACTGATGGGAAATATTCAGACCAATAACAGCAACATTTATGTCTTCCTCTGTAGTAATCCATTCACTCAGTAACTCTTCAATAAGCATTTGTTAGGCACATACTCTGGGCCAGGCACTGTGCTAGATGCCAGAAATAACATAGAGAACAAGACAAATCCGATCCTAGCACTCATTGAGCTAACAATCTAGTATTAGCGTAAGACAAAGCTGCAGGCTCACAACATCATCGGCTAAACATGTAGTATTAAGGGAAGAAAGAGCTGAGAAAGAATGACACTGGAGAACCTATATTAGACACAGTAACCGGAAAGGCCTGTCTCCACAACATTTAAAAGCTAGACCATAAGGGTGCCATGGTGGCTCAGTTGGTTAAGCGTCTGACTTGGTTTCAGCTCAGATCATGATCCCACAATTTCAGGGATTCAAGTCTCACATCAGTCTCTGCACTGGCAGTGTGGAGTCTGCTTGGGATTCTCTGTCTCCCTCTCTCTCTATCCTCCCCCTACTCATGCTGTCTCTGTCTCTCTCAAAATAAATAAATATGCAATGGAATACAACTTGGCAATGAGAAAGAATGGAATTCCGCCATTTGCAACAACATGGATAAAACTGGAGGGTATTATGCTAAGTGAAATAAGTCAGTAAGAGAAAGACAGGTATCATATGTTTTCACTCATATGTCAAACTTGAGAAACTTAACAGAAGACCATGGAGGAAGGGAAGGGGAAAAAACAGTTTCAAACAGAGAGGGAGGCAAACCATAAACCATATCTCTTACATACAGAGAACAAACTGAGGGTTGATTTGGGGGGGGGAGGGGCTGGAGAGGAGAAAATGGGTGATGGGCATTGAGAAGGGCACCTGTTGGGATGAGCACTGGGTGTTATAAGTGATGAATCATGGGAATCTACCCCCGAAACCAAGAGCACACTGTATACACTGTATGTTAGCTAACTTGATGATAAATTATATTTTAAAAAAAAAAGAGAAAAAAATTTTAAAGAATTTACAAATAAATTAAGTAAGTAAGTAAATAAATAAATAAATAAGTAAGTAAGTAAGTAAGTAAGTAAATAAAAGTTAGACCTTTAGGGTGCCTGGGTTGCTCAGTCAGTTAAGCACCCAACTCTTGATTTCGGCTCAGGTCATGAGCTCACAGTTCGTGAGATCAAACCCCACATCAGGCTCTGTGCTGACAGTGTGGAGCCTGCTTGGGATTCTCTGCCTCTCTGCCCCTCCCCTGCTCTCTCTCTCTCTCAAAAAAATATATATAGACTTTTTTTAAGAGCTAGAACATAAAGAGAGAGAAAATCTAACAAGGACAAGAACAGGGTGACCATTCCAAGAAGACACGACTACATTGCGCAAAGGCGCCTGAGGCAGAAAAGGTTTGAGCACCAAGGAACTGAAAAACCAGTGTGGCCGAAGTAGAGTGAGCAACATGAGAACGACACCTAACAGGACTGGTGAGACCCTGTGGGCCGTGATGCCCAGTGTTCTGAGGACAACAGGAAATTTTCAGCGGAGGAGCAGCATAATGCAATTCACACTCTATGATGATCGTTGTCGCCTGTGTGTGGAAAAAGACTTGAAAACGAGCTTGTCCCAAGGGTCTCAGCAAGACAGGGTAATTCCCTGGACCAGGATGCGGCAGTTAAACTGAAAAGGAGTAGACAGATTCAGATCTATTTTAGAAGTAGAACCAATAAAAGTCACTGATGGATTGTACGTAAGGGTGAAAGAATCAGAGGATTCACATCAAGTTACTCCATTGACATACGGGGTCTTCCCAGAAGTTACAGGCATCGCCTGGTATAAAGTCAGGCTCATGTGGGAATCTGATCTGCGGGACAACAATGGCATACTAGGAAGATACCTCAGTGAATTTTCCCATAAGAATTTTACTGTCATGCTGGCGCCAGAGCCCTATAGCTTCCCCAAAAAACATAGGGTTAAAAGCCTTTCTACACACGGGTGCAACAATTCTGACTTTTAAATACAAGTGCTCCAGAGAAACCAGCTACCAATCCATCTAGTCTCCATGATAAGCAATAGAGAAAATAGAAATTTCTAAGAGGGCCTTCATGTCAAATTGGATGACTCATGTCAAATATGGCAAGGGATATTGCAGCATAACTTATTGGCTAACAAGAAAATATAAAAGACACATTTACAAATAATTTTCTTATGATCACTCAACAACTGGATCCTAATAATAGTCTCTCCATATGATCCCTTCAGAAACTGGGTATACAAAACAATGCAGTACCCCCCAGGGAGGAGACCTCTGTGGGTAAAGAGAATGAACTGCCATGTTTATTTTACATGCTGTGCTCAAACTGGTTCCCAAATGCCACAGAAAGCAACTGCCCTCCTTTCCCCCTACCGTGGCTGATGCACATTTAGTCTCACTACCTTTCTGATTTGTTCGTTCCCTGTTACCACTTGAAGGTTACTGGCATTGTTTCTGTTGCCCTTCCTAAAAAGCTGGTACATAATTATCTCAAAATTCCTTGGCCCATTTGTCTAGGTGGGCATTTTTACCTTTTTAGTATTTATAGTAATGATGCACTCCTGTTCATAAAATGCAAAATGGGAGATGACTTAGAGACAGAAGGAAGGAGGGAGATACCTCCCTCTCTCTCTCTCTCTCTCTCTCTCTCTCTCTCACACACACACACACACACACACACACACACACACACGGGGGAAAGAACCTCTGGTTCTGGCACGGACTTCACCAAAACAGATAGCAAATACAGATACACATTAGTAATTTATTTGGAAAAGGGTGTTATCTTTTGTTCCTGCAGACTATTAACTGTGACCTTTTTTATCTGCATTTCAAGGACTTGGCTTGAAACAGACCCCATTATTTCAGCCCGCATATGAAGGATTCCTTTTAGAAAGGCTGTCCCCTCAACATCCTAATGAAAAGCACAGAATTCTTATCTCCTGCCCATTGGTCCCTTCTGTCTTACATTTATTCTAATACTTTTACGTTTTAATTTTATGGTCTATCTCCAAGCTTTCCTGCAACCTTTGCTCTCTAATTTGATGGTCCATCTGTACTGCCCCTTTTAGGATAGTACCTCACCAGCTTCTAAGCCACCTGCTCAGTTTCAGTGGTGAGACTGTAAGAGATTCACAGATTCACATCACTACACTTCACACCCTCTTTAATTTAACTCTGCAAATTCACTTTTCAACACTCCCGAGCTGTTAATTCTAATTTGGCCTCTCATCACCTGCAATGACTGAGCTGGATCTTTATCTGCGCCACCCATAATGCATTTTATTACAGGTTCCATATTTCTGCAACTATAGCAAAAAGATGAAGAGTGTACAGAGCTCTGCCAGCATGCAAAGCTGTCACTATGTAGCTCCTGTTGGAGAATCTCCCAAAATTGGCATGTGTTTCTATTGCTTCTCCCGTCTACTTCACATATTCGTTCTCACTTCAGGCACAAAGCTCCTCAGATCGCCAAATATCTTCCACATCAGAAGAAGCAAAAGAATACACCTAAACACACAGTCCACCCTATCAGCTGAATCTATGGGTGTTCTCTGACCTCTTATTACCTTCTTCTTAGCACTTCTATCCAATGTATGATATTTAACATCTTAAAAACTATATCGCTCCATATTCCTCTCTGACATACAGGATGCTTTTCTACTTTTCCTTTTTAAATCCCACAGCCCGGTTAAATGTCATCTGTAACACTATCAATGTCACATACATATATACATATATGTGTAATAAATATATAAATGATACATATATACGTCTCATCTTGACCTACAGTCTCAATAGAACCTATTTCTAAGCAAAAGCAATCTAAAAATTCCTTTGAGTCTTCCAGTGACTACTGATTACTGTAGCTAAATACCATGTATAATACTCTGTCCTATTTCACTAGTCAAAATGTAGACTACCCAAGCATGCCTAAACTTTGTCAGATCTTTTCAGAATCTTACCAGATCTCCTCCTAGAACAACCTGCTAGGACAAGAAAAGACTCTCCATAGACATTATCCTTCAGAGACCATCCCAGTAGGATTGTGTTCCTCCCATCAGCCAAAAGATCCTACAAGTGTCTTCCCAGAGGAATGGGACTGAGGCAGAGAAAAGAACCAATACTCAGGGAGTACTCACTGAGGGGCTTGAGGATACTGCTGCTGGATTCGTCTGCATTTTCCACATCTGACTTATCAGAGTAGTTCTCAGAGATTCTTTCTTTTTCCTTCTTTTCTTTGTGCCCTGTCTTTCTCTTGTGGCGTCTCCTTCTCCTGTAGCTCTTCGGCACATGGACCCCGATGTAGATGGTGTGGTGGCCTAAGAAAGGGACACGGATCATCAGTCATTTCAAATCACATTCTCTGCTGCATATAAATTTCACAAGCTCCTCAGGTCAGAAGAAAATGTCCATGAATTCGTTACCATTTTACAATGACCAACGGGAAAGATAAAATCTCTTCCCGGTTTTCAGTTAGCAAGAGTGGAATTCAACCTGTTGACTGGCATTAGGATTCTGGAAAGGTATACTCCCGTTATGTCCAGATAGAGGACTTTCCTCCAGGGAAACTGAAAAATACCAAGCCAGAAATCAAGAACCCTGGATTCTGGTCATACCTCCATCTTCAATTAGCTATTTGACCTTGAGCACATCCCTTAACCATTCTGGGCCTCAATCTCATCATTCCTATGGCTTACAGAGGCTTACATTGGGTTACCCCTGGAAGCTTTCCCAGGTCTACCCTTCCATGAGCCTATGCTTATAATGAACAGAGTGCCGAAGAAGGAGGTCTTAGAGCAGCCGAAAAAATAAAGATCTAACTGAAAGTTCAAGAAGTCATTCTTCTGGGGATAAGCTTTTGCACTAAAACTTTTTTTTTTTATGAAATCAGCAGAATAGAGACTTAGAACTGGGACAAATTGAGAAAAAATAAGACCTACTTGGAGAGAAGATTTCAGAAATACTCAAATGTTCACACTAGGAAACAGCTAAAATGAATGTCCGTTACAGTGCCATTCTCGTTTTTCTTTTTTCGTTTCCAAAAGTTTCTAAAAACTGGTTGTTGCAATGATAAAAATAAACCCAGCCCAGCAAAAATTGCCTTGAAGAGAAGGGCATGAGGAAAAAAAGATTGTGAAATGCTTTTAGTTCTCTAGATGGAAGAAGCTGCAAAGCTGACAAGTGGTATAATTTTTACAAAATCTGATAAGACAGGAAGAAAAGAGGAACTCAAAGTTCCACATCTTTTTTTTTTTTAATTGGGAAACTTTTACTTTCACTTAATATACAGCACAACTTCTGAATGTGGGAAGTAATCTCAGAAGTAATGTGAAAACTTTTTTTTCCACCTGCAAATTAGATGAGATTATATCATCTTCCCCATCTCCTTTCCCATTCTAGAATTATTCCTAGATGACCACTTCACAGTGCCCCAGATGATATCACACACCTAACATGCAAAACGCCTCATGTAAACGGCTGTGAGTCATTTTCCACAGTCACTCACCAGGCATATCTAAAAACACTATAATTCACAGGGGTGTTCCCTTAAATTGGAAGGATTAAAACAATGATATGCTCCTTTAGGAAAGAGCCTCTAACTAAGGAATGCAGATCCCTAACTGAATGGGTTAGCATTCCAAAAAAATCTGGTATTTGGAACGAGGTTGGAGGCATCTATATAAAGTGAGAAACTCCCCCCTCCCAACACACGTAGACACACACACACACCAACTCAACTATTACAAAGCACAGTGAAATTCTCCTCACAGAATGAGCGCCAGTGAGAAATTTATCATGTCTAACCATTTGCAAGCAAATTGTTCTCATGGGAAAGCTGTATTATACTAGGAAGTAGGAAATGTCTCAGAAACAATGTGAATTAAGAAACAGTGTCAATTGTTTCCTGTGCTCCAGTTACTGAGGGAGTCCTGCAGCTTTATCTCAAGTCACACAATATACGTCAGCAAAGCCGACCAAATTCTTCAGTAAATCAAACACTGAAAGGTTGGGTGCTTTCATTCAGGAATTAGGAAAACATCATGAAAAAAACTAAGAAGCTGGAAAATTTTTAAACCTGTCACATTAAATATTTTGTACATCTTATTAAATAATGGCAACCAAGCAAAAAAAAAATGGCAGTTAAGTTACATCCGTCATACTGATGTTACGCAGAAAGATTTTACAATATATTGGCCCAAATCTGCACAGCTTTATTGAGGTATAATTTAATTTACATTATTGAGGTAAAATTCACTCATTTTAAGGGTATAACTCAATGATTTTTAGTATATTCACAGAGTTCTGCAACCATCACCTTAATCAATTTTAGAACATTTCCATCAATCCAAAAAGATCCCTCAGGCACGTGTGCACTAGGGTGCTCTCTGTACCCACTCCCATTCCAAACAACCACTCTTCAGCATTTTTGATACTTTCAGTGATGGCCTCTGGAAAGCTACAATTCGCTGGTACCCATACAGCCCTGAACATTTTGTGGGGATCCTTACACTACAGTAGAATAAAACATTCCCTGAGGAAAGAAGATATTGCCTCCCAAGAGTTGCCAGAGGAAATCATGACACTGAGCGAAAATTCAAAGCATCTTTCTTTTTCTTCTCACACATCACCAGTAACTAAATTTTCCTTTTCTGTCTTGCATTCAGACAGAAGAGAAGGAACGCGGTCCTAAGGTTCAATAAACCTTTAGGAACCTGGGGACAGTGCTTGTGTGTCAGCAGTTACTTCTCAGTTGCTCTACACTTCAACTTCTTTGCCTATGGGAAGACAGCAAGACAACTGTGCCTTGGAAAGTGAGGGTAAGGCGCGCTTTCTCAAGGTGATAACCGAATATTTCATAAGCTGTACATGCCAACTTACATAAATACTGAAAGTAAAATGAGCTCAAATGGAAGCATTCTTGCTGCTCCCACAAAACACCTGTCTTCAGGATCAACAGAAGCAGAATTACTGATGAAAATATACTATTGTTGATAAGAATTTCATGGGAGGATTTTGATATTTATTTTCAATAAAATATCTTTACCTGTCTCAGAGATGTGTCATGAAGATTGATGGCTATTTTTAAAACTAGAACTCATAAAATGACAGCAAGCACTTAGGAAATATACGAAGGTTGAGGGTGTAGTATTATTTTACACACAAAATAAAAAAATGAGAAACTTGACAGACAAGCTTTCCAATCCAGCAAGGATCTACAAAATCGTAGATGCTGAAAGAATCAGGAAGAGTTACCTGCTTAACTTGTAAGAGAATTTTAGACTCGAAAATAAAATAAAATACCTCTCTGTTAGAAATTTCACCAAAAACTGCTTCCAAAGTTTCGCCAAAAACTTCTTTCCAAAGGAGAAGCAACATTTTTTCTAAAATAGCTAGAATTCATAAGGAAAGGTGATTGTCTCAACTACACTCAAATAGAAAAAAAATTTAAGGTGATTGTTTTAAATATTATTAAAATAAATTTTGCATTTTGCTACTAAAATTGTATCAAGTAAAACTACTAGAATCTACATTTGACAGTGTTCATTTAGGTGTGAGTCAAAGGGCATGGAGTCCTTGATTTGGCAGTGGCCTCAGTATCATGTGTTAAAATAAATACCCTGCATGCCTTTCTCTGACAGATGGTGTACGTTCCCAACAAACTCCAAATGTCTTGGGAATATCTCACAACCCATTCCACAGCCAGTACTACCGGGAAGAAAACATGGCTTTCCTAGTTATCTCTGACTGTCAGAAATTATCACTAGGCGATGCTTGCGTCTTCCCATCCTCACCTGCTCCACCTTGGCTGAAAGCAGCACTGTGATGCTATCATGTTCAATTCTTCCAATTCCTGAGATATTTCTAAACTAATGTCACTGATGATTGCTATCCTGTTTTCAGACCAACAGAAAACTCTTACACCTGGTAACTCTGTAGTCATTCAAATTAAGAGACTGTCACAGGCACTCACTGTGCTACCAAGGATGATTTAGGATTTTGTAGAATTAAACCCATCAAACCAGAAGACAAACCAGAAAAGGGTTTTATACCAACCAAACTCAAAATTCTACAAAAACACTGAATAGTTAAACCACATATACCTCTATATGCAAGACAGATCTATTAGCTCCTATACAAAACATATTACTGTTCTCACTGTACATACACATGACAGTAAATATTTATTGGATACTTAAAAATGTGCCAGGTTCTGGCTAGGTCTCTGATATCTATTACCTCATGCAATCCTCACAACTGCACAAATTAAATACTACTACTATCGTAATTATACAAGCAAAGGAACCAAGGTTCAGCGAAGTCAAGGATACTGTCACCAACAAACTCATAAAATCAGACAGGAAAAATAGCTCTCAAGTGGCGGTATCGAGAACAGTGAGAGCTTCATCACTACTTTGGTGGTGATTAGTTGGTTTCAGTTTTTTTCTTGGGGGGTGGGGCTTGTGCTATACAGTACACATACAGCATTTATACTATCAGTCTTATTACTGATTACAACTTCCTTCCTCATGTTGGCTGCTAGAAATACAAAAGACAAATCTCAGGCCAACCAGTGGTGGGCAGACAGAGTTTTATGACCTGCATTTTATACACTAACCTCACTCTTCCAGCTTTTCAACCATTATTTTCCCTTCACACTAAGCCATTTTTGGAATAAGAAATTATATGAATATTTTTTTAAAATCTGAGATGTCAGTAGTGGGGGAAGAGGATGGCAATGGTTAGGGTGGCTGTGGGGAAGGGTAGATTTCTAGGCAAAGAGTTAGCCCTATAGATTTAGATCAATCTAAAAAAGGATCTCTGGAGGACAGGCAAAATCTCTGCCATCCCCATCCTCCCACATACATGTCTAATGAAACACTGAGGGACGGTCCCATTGTTGCTCTTTCTATAATCAACTCAATTTCTGTTTTCTCCAGTTCAAAGATTCTACAACGTTTGGCACTTTGTATCCTTCTTCTAGAACTAATCAACAATATTCCCAAAATATAAGTCAAATATTGCCTTCCTTGGCTTATCTAAACTAAGTTGGTCTTAAGCCAAGATGCCTAAAACATGTATCTATTGCCAAGAGGGATGTAAGGGAGGGAAACAAAATTAAGAGATATTTATTATTTCTATTTTAATTATGGAAAGAAAAATGTACCCAAGGAGGCAGAGCCTCTAGATGAGTAACAGATTATAAAATGATGCTGTGGACTCTACTTCTTAAACCAAAACAAATGTCAAAGATTTTTCAGAAGTAGAAGAATAAGAACCTTAAACAGAATCACAGTATCAAGCTGAGATGCCACAGAGGCTATGCTGGGTGTTTGACACTTCACAGAATAAGAAATAGATCAGTACCCATTAATCTAAATACTTTAATAAATGAAACGCAAATTATTTGCTAGCTGATTATTCACAAACACAGAAGAGTGTCCATAAGCAGCTCTAATAAGATATAATCCAAGGAACATTGCTAATTTACTCAGGCATAAACACCAGCTCATGAAAAGAAAACCCGCTTGAAAAGGCACGGTGTAATTTTGCAGTTAACAGGGGGAAAGTCAGCCCGTGATGAGACGTTTGCATGAGAGTCCGCATTTCAAGCATATACCACTACACAGGACAACAGCTGATTTTTCTTCTTGTATTTCGGATGGGGTCCCTTTTCACATAGAAATAAATAATGCCTATGTTTATTAATAGAAAGTTATATACTACTTATGTATTTATGAATCATTTTGATGATAAGTAATCTCTTTAATATTAATGCTACCAATCATACTTAAGATTAGGCATGCAAGCAAATAGTACAAGTGATGAAAAACAGGGAAATACTTTTCTTCCCACTGAACTGCATGGGAATTTTGTCCACTGAAAGCCTCCCAGAAATCCTTAGGGCAACCTGCGGTTCCCCAAGCAAGACTGATAAGAAATCTCAGCTTGTTATCTGGTGTTTACTAAGCACGGTGCCTTTAATATTTAATATTTGATGATGATGATGATGATGATTATGTTAACAATCCGTAGGCAGGAACAAACAGGTACAGGAAAAAAGTCGTGAAGGGGAGTCAAGCTTAGGGTTACTCGGCTAACCTCCAACTTCTACACCTGTCTCTCAAGTGTTCATTTCTAGCTAAGTTCTAATTGTAGTCTTTAGGTAAAGAGGAGGACTCTAAGACCACACACTGAGGTTAAGTTTCCATTACAGATACCATCACTAATAGCTGATAAGAGGCAGAAACTGGTGGGCATTATAAAAAGTTATAAGTAGTGAATATTTTTAAAGACATGTGACTTTAATATGTTCAGTGGTCATCAATTATTTGAAAATATCTAGACTAGATATTTTCACTAGCCTAGAAAATATTTTCAGGCTAGATATTTTCAGGCCAGTGAAACACTTAAAGGTAGTATGGGAACCTACCTTAATAAATAAACAAGACTTAAAGTCACTTTATTTTTCATAAACTTCAGTTCCTGAAGTGCTTCACAATCTCTAAAAAGTTGACTCTCCAAAGTAATTTTAACTTTGCTCTAGCAAAATCTCTTTTCTATTCATCTGTACACATCAAATATAATCTATATTTGTATCTATATCTATATCTTTATATCTCTATATTTATATCTATATAGATACAGGCATACATAGATATACAGAGATATCCATATAGACTCCATATATAGAGAGATGCAGAGAGAGAGAGATCATTCTTATGGACAATCGAAATCAAATCACATCAGTAAGTTGTTTCCCACCACGCCGGTACACAAGTACACAAAGGTGCCATACAAGTGTTGATCTCCTTCTCCCTTCCCTTTCTGTGAGGGAAAATATAGAGCATGATTTCCTCGTCCTCCTTGAGTCCTGATAACAACTTATGAACTCCCTCTGCTCTCTAGCAAAGGCACCCTGAGCAGGACAGAAAAGCCAACTTTAGACCAAGTCTAACTTGCCCTTCGATGGGCTGCTTTAGTCATTATACAGGGTTTAAATGTTTGATAGAGGGAACACCTTCCATAACCTCAATCTGCCCAGAAACACGTGCCTGGCAATCTCCACCCTGCTCTGGGTAGAGTTTCATCCAGAGCTTTCACACAGTGAGTGCCAACCCCCAGGAGCTGTTGTCCTTTTACTTGACTGAGCAGAATAGATTGGAACCAAAAGGTCTGGGAAGGCCAGTGCCAGGCGGGGCAGCGCTAAGAGTGAAGAAGAATCACCCAACAGGAAAAGATGAATCCTCCACTCATCCTGACACCCCAAAATCCCAAAAGAAGCTAGTGAATTTTAATGTGCACTACACATGCTGTCAGATAAGATCCACCTGTGATCCAAACACTGAGAACTGACAGTTTCCATTATTTCCCTTGTGGTCACCACTTGCACAACTGAATGGGAAGCAGGGTTGGAAGAGAGAAAACAATGGCTAATCCAATGGTCACTGATAACTGGATTTGCAATTGCAGCCAGAGAGGCAGCTTAGAGAGACACATAAATGCACACATTCACACTCTCATCCTACCCACATTGTCCGTCTCCAACTCTATTATGGGTTCCCTTTTAGCGCCGGCCTAAACCCTGGCTGGGTAATAGGAAGAACAGTCTTTATCTGTTGCTATAGACAGATAATCCACCATATAGTTAATGCACTCATGGCCAATAAGGTACTAAATATTTAATATTAGTTCACATAACTCCCTCCTCTCACATACCTATACATAGGTAAATGAGATAGGGATAATGCCATAGGACTGAAACAATAACCAGGAAGTAGGCAAAGTGCCCGAGAGACTTAAATTAGTCTGCATAAGGCCAACTGCAGAATCTTCATGTCTATGGTTTTCTTCATGTTCCCAGAAAAGAGAAGGACAAATTTCACTAACATAGCAGCATATAATCATACTTTTAGAGTCGAAATAACCTTAACATTATACGGTTCAACATTTTCATTTACCAATGAACCAACTGAAGCCAAATAGCCAGTGAATAACGTAGAGACTGGGACTCTTGGTGTTCCCGGACATATAAGGTTTCCTTGCCCACTTTCCCACTGGTACCAGCATGGTACCAGCCCACCACTGCCATCCCTCCCATCTTCCACGGTCTTCAAAACACAGAAAGAAAAAAAAAAGCTAGTCCTTTCAAGTTAGTAATTACCTAGAAGGAAAAAAGAAGGGCTTAGGAATTCTCTGAAAATGTTTCTGTCTTATAGAATGACCAGTTTAAATCCACAACCCTTAGTTCCATAAACTGCCCCAAAATATGAAAATGTCCTGGCTGTGACATCTGTCCTCCACTGATCACCAATGATCACTTTGAGAAATGGTGGCAAACTTTTAGTCTTTCCCTCTATGTCCTCCATTACATTTAACCAATTAAAATATTTAGAACGGTTATAGAATTCTTAGAGCTTAAAAAAAAAAAAGCATCTTAGAGAAAATACAGCTCAACATTCTCACCTTATAGATGGATACATGAGCCTGGAGAGGTTAAAGTGCTTTGCTTGTGGCAACACTGACAGTAACTGTATTAACAAGGACAAGGACCCAGATTTTCTCGGGGCAGTGCTCATCCCAAGAATGAAGAGCTTATGAAAAGGTGAGGCCAGCCAGGTTGTGTCTTCTCTCTCGCCTTTTCATAAGCTCTTCCAACACCTTCCATTCTTCTCCTCTGTTCTTTCCACCTCCTATTCTCCCAGGTGCTTCTTCTAGCTTTCATCCATCTCCCTTTCCAAATTCCTTTCTGGCTCCAGAGGAAACAGACCTCGCGCCTCCACAGAATGACCCATGAATTTGCCAAATTGCTCACAGCAGAAATCCAGAAACAGTCACTCCCATCTACCCTTTGGTCTCTCTGCAGGTCCTGCCAGTTCAACCCAGGTGTCTCCATCTCTTTTGTCCCCACTCTAGTATAATCGAAAAATCATCTCTCAGTTGAATCTCATCAACAGTCTCCCACTTGATCTTTATCCTCCTGCAATGCTCTCTCCATCTATCAGCAAAAGGGATCTTTTTTAAAAAATGCAAATTTGGGGGGCACCTGGGTGGCTATGTCGGTTAAGCATCTGATTTTGGCTCAGGTCATGATCTTGCAGTTTGTGAGTTTGAGCTCCACGTCAGGCTCAGTGCTGACAGCTCAGAGCCTGGACTCTGCTTCGAAATCTGTGGTGCTCTCTCTCTCTCTGCCCCTCCCCTGCTTGCTTGCTCTTTCTCTCTCTCTCTCTCTCTCTCTCTCTCTCTCTCCTCTCTCTCTTTCTGTCTCTCTCTCAAAAATAAATAAACGTTAAAAAAAAAATTTGGCACAAAAAAAGACACTCAGATCAATGGAACAGAATACAGAACCCAGAAAAGGACTCACAAACGTATGGCCAACTAATCTTTGACAAAGCAGGAAAGAATATCCAATGGAATAAAGACAGTCTCTTCAGCAAGTGGTGCTGGGAAAACTGGACAGTGACACGCTGAAAAATGAACCTAGACCACTTTCTTACACCATATGCAAAAATAAACTCAAAATGAATGAAAGACCTAAATGTAAGACAGGAAGTCATCAAAATACTCAAGGAGAAAGCAGGCAAAAACCTCTTTGACCTTGGCTGCAGCAACTTCTTACTCAACACGTCTCCGGAGGCAAGGAAAACAAAACCAAAAATGAACTACTGGGACCTCATCAAAATAAAAAGCTTCTGCACAGCAAAGGAAACAATCAGCAAAACTTAAAAGGCAACTGACAGAATGGGAGAAGATATTTGCAAATGACATATCAGATAAAGGGTTAGTATCCAAAGTGTATAGAGAACTTATCAAACTCAACATCCAAAAAACAAATAATCCAGTGAAGAAATAGGCAAAAGACATGAATAGACACTTCTCCAAAGACGACATCCAGATGGCCAACCGATACATGAAAAAATGCTCAACATCACTCATTATCAGGGAAATACAAATTAAAACCACGCTGGGATACCACCTCACACCTGTCAGAATGGCTAACATTAACAACTCAGGCAACAGCAGATGTTGGCAAGGATGTGGAGAAAGGGGAACTCTTTTGCACTGTTGGTGAGAATGCAAACTGGTGCAGCCGCTCCAGAAAACAGTATGGAGATTCCTCAAATATAACTACCTCATACAGAACTACCCTATGATCCAGTAATTGCACTACTAGGTATTTATCCAGAGGATACAGGTATGCTGTTTCAAAGGGGCACATGCACCCCATTGTCCATGGCAGCACTATCAACAATAGCCTAAGTATGGAAAGAGCCCAAATGCCCATCGATGGATGAATGGATAAAGAAGATGTGGTATATATATACAATGGACCATTACTTGGCAATCAAAAAGAATGAAATCTTGCCATTTGCAACTAAGTGGATGGAACTAGAGGGTATTATGCTAAGCAAAATTAGTCAGAGAAAGACAAATATCATATGACTTCACTCATATGAGGACTTGAAGATACAAAACAGATGAACATAACGGAAGGGAAGCAAAAATAATATAAAAACAGGGAGGGGGCAAAACATAAGAGACTCTTCAATATGGAGAACAAACAAAGATTTAGTGGAGAGATTGTGGGAGGGAAGACGAACTAAATGGGTAAGGAGCATTACCAAATCTACTCCTGAAATCATTGTTGCACTATATGCTAACTAACTTGGACATCACTTAAAAAAATAAATTAACTTAAAAAAATTTATTTTTTAAATGCAAATTTTGTCTGGTCACTTTCCTGCTTAAAACCCTTCTGCCATGGTTCCCCAGTGCATATTCAATAAAATCCTAAATCTTTAGCATAGCATAAAAGGCTATGAATCATCTGGGTCTTATCTACCTCAGGCCACGTTCGCCCTGTTCACATGGTCCAGCCGCAGTATTCTCATTTCCACTTCTCAAATAGGCCTATCTCTTTCTCGCCTTTCAGCCTTCACACATGCCTGCCTGTGATGCTTCCATCATTCTTGACCTAGATGGTTCCTGTCCATCCTGTAGATTTCAACCTCACGTCACTCTATGGGAAATATATACCCCTGTTTCCCACCCACACTCACCCACGTACATGATCCACTCTACATTATCACACCAACCAACCTTGTCCTTAAATAATGACTGGTTTATCTAATCGAACATTCATTGTGGCCTGCACTGGAAGAGGTTATCATATTCAATGACACATACGAGCCTAGAAAAGCAACATATTAGAATTTATATCTGCAACTGTTCTTAACATTTTGATAAGCTTAAAGAAAAACAAAGCACTGTGCATCAGTTAAAGCTAATAAGAGTTAACACAGATACTAATCAACTAATTTGTTGATTACTGGATATCAGTAATAGCTTTGGTCTGAAAGCATTCTGCAGTCACAGCAACCGCTGGCAATAAATTACAGACAGGGAGTATATCCAAGGGAGGCAGTAACTTAAATTCACTGGGTTCATACTGGGGACTTCAAATTAGTTTACTAGTACTCTTAGCAAAACTAGGAGACAGGGAGGCACAAATGCTATTTCTTTGTGGAAAAAAAAAATGGAGGTTCAGAAATTAAGTAATTTGTCAATGGCTTATGGCCAATACCATAGTATTTTTCGTGTATTATCCAAGAAACCTCAGAGGATCTCTGGTAGGTAGATGAGAAGATAGGACATTAACTGCACTTTGCATAAAGGAAACATAACCACATAAGCATGATTGGCCTCATGTCACCCACAAAGGCAGGGCAGAGCCAGAAATAGAAATAGGTTCTGAGACTCCTGGTTCTCTACTATGTTCTCTAACCGACGGCACAGACTGGATAAACGTACCTGAACAATCAGATACTGATCTAATTTGCCAAATTCATGTATCCATTGGATTCATTTATAAGCTTTCATTCCACATCCAAGACATTTTCTCTATTTTTCAATAGGGATAGAATTACCTGTTGAAAATTTAATAATCAGCTGGAGGTGGGGTGGCAATTTAACAAAACTACAAATGTGTAGTTCTGGCCCTCTAAAGCTGATATGTTGGCCAACATGACTAAAATTCTAAATCTATTTTTTTCCAGAAGGTTTGACCTGCTAAAAGTTATTGAGCATTCCACCATGAAAAGAGTCAGTAAAACAACATCTCAAGAGGCTTAAGTAGAGTCTATTCTCCTTGCAAAGCCAGCAGACTATAAAGAAAGGTGAACACATTGGATACAGCACTGCCTTCTAATTCTAACTCCACGGAAAGGTAAAAACAATTAACCAGATTTAAAAGCTTTTGCAGCTATTCAGAGAAGGGAGTTATTTAAGTCACCTATACTGCTGATTCAATGGATGTCACTCACCACACTCCCTACCTTCACCTCCATCCCACCTGGCAATCACAGCTTCAGGGGCACAGTGTTTAGAACCTCCTGTGAGCTCCTGTCATGGCAGGCTCCCACCTCAGTCCCCTAAATGCTAGCAGCCAAAAAAAGTAAAATAAAATGTAAAAAAATATAATAAAACCCCACCAGCAAGCTCACCACAGCAACGAGAAAGCCTCAACTGAGCCTTACTCAGCTTTATTCTAATCTTACTCTATTCCCTCTCATCAGACTCAATTCTCAATTCCCCCAATGATTCTGCATTTTGTGATGACAAAAATGGGGAGATACTTAGCTCAGGTTTATTTCTATACTATTGCATAATCTCATTTAATTGGCACCTAAATTATATAATAACCAACAAAGAACAGGATGATTCTAGTCTACGCTGAGTGGGGAGGAGGAATACATACATTTCGTATATGTTTATTTCTGTATATGTATATTTTACATATATATATAAAACTGACCCCTGAATCCTCTTCATTAGTGGGAAAGTACCATACGCTTAAATCTTTTCCAAAAGAAACACTTTTACAGGCTTTATTAGACAACAGCCACACACTTGTATTTTACCCTGTACGCAATTATAGTTAAAATGCCCCTTCTTGGAAAAGAAGACAATTTAACAAACTGGGGGCAAGATGGATCAGAGTAGTCTAACCATGAAAATTAGATCTTGCGCCTAGAGCTTAAATGGAACCAGAACAGAATGAGTCCGAAGAGAAATAGACAGCAGGGAAACCTTGGGAAGCTTCACTTGACCATTGTGGCTTGACTTTTCCAATACGAGATGTAAATGTGGTTAGGAAGGCAAAGGATAGATGTTGGTAAAAATATATTAAGCAAATAAAAACCATTTGAGCCAGTTAGAATTTCTGGAATGATAATAACCACTGACAATTACTGGTGAAACTGTATCAATCAGAAAGACAAAGTATAGAAAGTGATTCAGTATAAGGCACCCCCATCCCCAATGCCAGGTACAGCAGCAACGTAGTTTCTAATAATTATTGAAACACTTCTTTGATAAATGGCATGTTGTATTACTCTCAATTTACAGAGCGAGAAACCCAAAATCCAAACTGTAATTTGCTTCCTTCACTTATGCAATGATGCGGCAATAGATTAGGCAAGAGTTTTAAAACTTTTATTCCCAAACTGACGCTTTAGCCACTCTGCTTTAACAATTTTAACAATTGTTTTTATTTTAAAACATGAGATAATAAAAAAATACGTCAAACAATATGTCCCCAAAATAAATATCAAACAATATGTTTCAAAGGTATGACCAGACAAAAAGCTTATAAAAAGAAACTCAAATAAAATATCCCTCCTTTTCCAAAAAAAAAAAAAAAAAGAAACTCAATCTATAGACAAAATTGCTGTAAATACATTATTTCGGAATTCCTGGAACCTTGCAGAACACAACCCAAGAACCAAGTTCAATTTTGTATGGTTTATTGCGAAAAAAGAATGTAGATACCTATGACAGAAAGTGTCCTCAAGAGGGCTTTAGCCCAAACTGTACTAACCAGGGAATCCTCTATAATTGGAAAATTCTGGGAAGGAATGTCTCATTCCAGTTTCAAAACGCATGGAACTACCATTAGATTCCCTTGAACCTAAAGAACTCTATACGCAAATATTTAACTTCACTGATGCAGCAGGAGGTGTCAAATAGCTCCTGAGCTAAGCGTTGCCTGCTTTAGGGACCCTGGCAGGCTTTCAGCTGAGGCCATGATGGGAAAGAAGCAGGGCGCCGATAAAGGTCTGTCTGGGCACAACCTCTGCTCTGGGAAACCCACGCTGTTACTCAAGGGTCAGCCCTTACACACCTCACTACATTTCTTTAAAGCTCTCCGGTGGGTGGATACAGGTTTCTTTTAAGAAGGCTTTTCCTTCAGCAATTTTTGCCCAAGTGTTTCCTCTGTACACACAGTTTCTGAGCAATAAGAGTGAACGGCGGAGAAGAGGTCAGCAAAATGCAACCGGACACTTATATCCAGTGCTCAGAATAGCCCTCGCTCCAACTTGGCCCCTCCCTTCCCATACGATAGGTTTTCATTCACTCCTTCTCAACAATTACGTTTTTAACCATTGTAATTATTAACAAATGTCCACCCGGCTCCACTTTTTCTTTAGAATACTACCTTCTCCAACACACATAAATACGTCATCATGATATCCTCTAGTGAAAAATAGGGTTAAGTCATTATGATTTCATGCCTATAAAATGTTGAGATCCTGACCTCCGAAAAGACAATCGTCACCATTTCATTGGTGTGGTCTTGCTCTTTGAAAACCAGAGTGAAAAAAGAAAAGAAAAGAAAACCAGAGTAGAAGGAAACAGAATAATGCAGACATGTTTCAGGGTCCTCTTTTACTTATCAATGTGGATATATAAACAATATAAATACGTCAGTGATCTCTACAAAATCAAATAGCAGTAACAGCAAGGACAGGATCTTTAGAGGCTGTATTGTCTCGTTTGATTAAGAGTACTAAGGGAACCAAATTTCTGACTAAAAATTTAAACAAAGATGTTAGAGGATTATATAAGAAATTCTACCTATGCTTTGCTTAGTTTATATTATATATTCACTTATACAATTCCTTCTTGTAGCAAATATTTGGTAAACATCTACTCTGTTCCAGACCCTGCTCGACTTTTTTGGGGTTTTTTTTCCCTAAAAACAATCCCCCCTTGAATTCTGTGAATTTTTAACAATTCTCTCCTCTAATGTCCATCAGTAGACATGGATGGGGACTTGCAAAATTCTTCTTCCATTTGGATAGATGGGAGCACACTTCCTTCTGGACTTGGTTTTGAATAAAGGAGGAAAACCACCACAATATATCAGAATAGCTTTGAGAGCACTGATCACAACTTCAGAAATGGAGACACGTTTCAGCCAATATTGTCTTGCTGTATTGTATGCTTCCTGAGTTGCTGGTTAGACTTCATGTTAAGAAAAGGCCCCTCCTCATAAAGTCAGAGTTGCCAAGGCTTGCTGGGAAGTTACCTAGCCCTGCAGAGCCAAGGCCTTATCTCAGAGGATAAGGTGGAGTTTGCTCTTTTCCCCTATTGCAAAATATGAGAATATTAAGTAATCTGTTTATATCATACAGATCCAAAATCTTGGCTAACTTTTTTAAGGATAAAACATCCATAGGATTTCCTTCTGTTTGGAAAAAGCTACCTGGGACTCATTCTTCAGATCTCAACCCTGGCTCACCCAGTAAAATTTGGCAATTTCCCTTAAGTGTGTTTGAAATGAAAACTTAGTGGTTGTTCCTCACGGCCACCATTTCTGGGTTCATTCTGCTGATGCCGATTACCAATCTGTCATCTACAGACCAATTCTGTGGAAGTGCTGAGGCTGGAGCTGGAGTCTTTTGGTCCAGAACCAAGTATGAGTATCTGATACTATGAAATTTTTAAATGAGTTTATCCACAAAAAATTTTAACTTTACAAAGCCATACACACATACATACAAGACACTGGTAACAACGCAACCAATGAAAGAACAGATATAAAAGCTTCTCTTTATTTTAAAGATTAAAGTGGCACTTAGTTGCCTTTTTTAAAGAGTATCTCTTTAAATCATTAGCACAAGTGCACATGAAGGAAATTATGTGAAAATGAGGTTAAGGTCTTTAAATATATCCCACATAAATTCATTATTTAAACAGAAGATGACTCCTTTTCTGACTCACTCTATTCTCGGTGAGCTTTGCAGTTGATGGTTTTCTACCGAGTTTTTAGACCGTGGATTAAGCATCATGCCACCTACAGAGAGTAAAGCTGAACCAGGTGAACTGAGGGCGTGGCTGGAAGGCTCAGTCTGTCTCCCCTTCACAGAATGACAGCAGTAGAAGAACTGTGAGGGAGCATCTGGTCCTTCTCACCTTCAGGCTGAGCTGAATATAATGATCACAAATTGAGAGACCCTAAGAAGACTTTTAAAAGCATGAACATTTCGAACCAGAGCTACTGGACCTTAGTTCATAATCGCTTAATGGAAATATACCTGATTTGTGTAAATTACTTCAAAAAACAAAATTTTATCTTAAGTTTACTTTTGCCAAGTGTGCTGCATTATACTTCAACCATGATTACCCTAGAAGCAAGAGACATAACTGCGTGGATAAAAGGAAACGCTTAATAATACAAATGAAAGGTAGTCCAGCCCTTTGCCCTTGGGATTTCTGATCCTTAAAACTGGAGCACTTACTTCTGCCATGATCATACCAGAAACTCAACCACTTCATAACAAAGATAAAAGTTGCTTTCCTTCAAATACACCCTTCTCTATGCAGTTAAATGTATGAGATGGACTCATGTCCTTGAGGAAAACATTCCCTCTCAAACTATGAATCCTCATGAGAGGTCTTGACAGCTTTCATTCCCAACCACTGAGACCATGAATAAGCCATAAAACCCATCCATTTCAACTTCTTTACACTGCACATGGAGTGACTATACAATCTAAGTGATCTCACCCCCACAAGATAAAGCCAGGTGAGGAAAATGGGAGGGTTAACTACGAGGGCACTGAATTAGAAACAAAGAGTCCCTAACTGCAGTTTCAAGACTCATACTGTAAAAGAGCCTGCACTGGTGGACAGTCTCCATGAGATAATGACACCGTAAGCAACCATCCTATAAGGTCTCAAAATTCAGGAACAGGCAACTAGCAAAATATGGCTCAAGAGAAGTGTAATCAGCTCAGACTCACAATATCCATGAGGTGAGCTCAATCATCAGAAAGCCAAACAATTTTCCAGGTATTTCTACCACATTTTGTTGTCTTTTTGCTTCTCCTTAAAGAAACTTGACTACAGATTTGTATGCTAGTCCTGACATTTGTGCTTGAAAATCAAGCATAATACTTTAGGAAATAAAGTTCTTGGTGAAAGCCTTAAGAAATCCATGTTCCATATCCTATTGCAGTGGAGTGCTGTCAATCCTACAGACCTTACAAACCCAAGAAGTGATTTACATCTCCTGTGAACTTAGCGAGAACATTATTCTCAAGGAAAACACACACACACACACACACACACACACACACACACACACATCTCATTCCCAAGCCTTCTCGCTGATTTTTCTACTTTAATTGTCCCCAAAGTATATATTCATTCAATCCTAAAATATTTCTTACATTCATATGCTATCACTTTAAGATTCTTATCTCCTCATTAATACTGGGACAGTGATAGAGTCACCACAACAGAGACTTAACACAGGGGCACAAGAATCTTAAGACAAAAGTTTTACTATTTTGCTCTCACTAACTTGACATTTTCCCACAGTCATGTTGTAAAAGTGCAAGGAACCCATAAAACAATATGAAAGAAAATACTGTAGTTTCCTTTTTCCTAAGTAACTTGGGCATCAAATTCTTATTAGTCAGAGTCAAGAGCATAAATGAGGAAAGGAGGGAAATGGGGGGTGGGAAGACTACATGCTCAGAAGAAACTTAGTGACCAAACGTGAGAAACATCATAACGGCCACACTATGCCAACTATTCCAGGAGACACAAGAGCATCACGTGCTCAGGACCTGGTCTTCAGTCTGGTTGAAGAACCACTCCAGAACACAGAGTATTCTTTTTTCCAACCCCCCACGTCCACCACACTGGTCCAAGGTCTGGGTAGGCATTAAATGTTTACCAAATGGTACCAATCAGACTACAGTTTCCAAAACACATATGAATGATCTCTCAGGTGATTTTAAAGGGCAGAATTTATGACACAATTCGTAACTATGCAAGTTTCATTTAAGTACCTTAAGAGTACTGTCTCCAACTCTGATTATTTTTTTAAATCTCATTGTAAATATAATACCTTATATACTGTAACGTCCTCACATTATTACTTTGATAAATATTAATTAAGCCCTATCTTCTCACTATCAAATAAATAGTATTATTCCCACATTATTGACAAGTCAAAAGACAAGAAAAGAGAGGCACACTGAAATCATAATAGCACTAATGAAAACTTAACTCTTATTGAGTTTTTAACAGACACTGGGAAACATTAACAAAAAAAGATCCTGGAGGTTTTTTAAGTAAAAGATATTTGTCCATCATTTCCTAACTGCAACTCATCTGAGATTACCCCTCTTTCTGTCCTCAGTTTACACCCATTTTTGCTGCAACAATGATATCATTCTCCTTCTACAACATCTGTTTCTCTACCCCACAAGCTATAAGAAAGAATATTAGAAGATGCTGCCAAGTACATTTAGATAAATCTAGCAGCTTCTTTGAATTAGTCATTGCAAGGTGGTAACTATCCGGCAAAACATTTATTTTTGGCAGAAAGGCACGGCTACCGTAGGCACCTGCTTCAAAAGTAAGACATCCCCCTTTTTTTAACCATGCAGGACCACACTGATTCAGATTCTAATGGTCCAATGAAGTTCATAAAATTACTTTCTGTGTTGAGGCAAAATGTGCAGACTAATAAAACTCCATAGAGAAGCTTTAGTTTTTAACTTCAAGAATATAAGATATTATGAAATGGATGGGTGCTATTATCTACAAAGACACGAGTGTATGAACATATACCTCCCCAGCCCCAGGAAGCTCACCTTCTACTTCTTCTTCATCACACACATGTTTAAGGAAGGAGGCTCCTCTGTCCAGGACAGCTTCATCCTCCATCCTATAGTAATAAAAAAGAAAAAAAGAATGCTCAGACTTCTCCTGGAGTGAGCCACTTGAAGTAGCCCAGCTTCTGGGCAGGTTAACCTGCAAGCTGCTGTTCATGTTAACAGGGCACAGTCACTCTTCCTTTGGTGTCTGCTACTCCTTCACGCAGCTCCTCTTATCTGGTGCTTGAGAATATGCCGGTCCCACATAGCTTCAGTTCTAACCTTGAGAGGGCACCCACATGGACAGGTGAGAGAAAATCATCTCAATCCCATAAGCTGGATGTTAGGGGTTCTCCCTTTGGGATTTGCGAGAAGGAAAAAAAAGGTGAAAGCCAAAAAAAAAAATACCAAGAGAGGAAGTTTGGTTTGTCTGGAGTGCTCGTGATGATCGTTTGTGGAAATCCAGCTTCAGTGCTTAGCTCTTTAAACACCCACTGCATAAAAATGTATACCCTCACACACACACACACATGCACACCCACCCACACACAGAAAACGACAGGGAGTTAGGCTAGTGCACAGTGGGAGCCTAGCTTCCAGCCAGCCTCTTAATACCAGCACAGCCCAGTATTCTCTGTTGAGTGGCAAGCTTTGAGTCACATGTTGGCCTTACGGAAATCTGACATCTGAGGATTATCCAGCAACCCGGCTTCAGCAACAGTCACATATATATGCCACCCATTCATTCATTTTCCACATTCTTACCACACGTCCCTACGTATATCTGTCCTGTTAACTCTTCCCTGAAGGGCACAAAGTTCTCCGGTTTATAGCCACATTATGCTGTCCTCCTATCTCCTTACATAATAGGATCTGCTCTGCAATTTCGTATGCTAAATAAGACCTCAGAATCCATCCAAGTAATGACAGCGTTTGTACGGCCTCCTGATGCCAAACATGTTTCTTAGTTTATAGAATGAGTTAAGGTTTATTTCCATACTCTGTGACTTCTTTTCACTGCATTAACTTTGACATGCAGAATTCCATGAACTCTATTTATAGTGAAAGCAGAAAAAATTCCGAATTGCTCAAATGCTGCTTGTGTCGCACCGGTCTAGAAACAAAGAACTTTCTCTGGAGACAGCTGCTCTATGTCATACCGTACATAAGCTCTGCCAGAGAACCAAATGTTCACTCTGTATTCTATTCATCCAATTATATGCTCAGGCACTGAATATTGTAAGTCTGTTTTCCATATTGTCCGTATAACTTATTCTTGTGCTTCAGATATTTGTTATAACCTATGTGGATATGCACTGAATTCACATTTTCCTCTTTTCTATTTTAGGATCATATCCATCTTGCAAAGCAACCATCTGAGCAGAAAAAGTCAGAAATTCGGTGCCAGGTAAACCCAGGTTTAAAAAATGTAGCATTACCACTTAATATATGTATCACCTGGAGCAAAGTATTTAACTCTCTGAGTTCTCGCTTTTTCCACCCATGAAACTGGGGTAACAGTATCTTTTTTTTTAGTGTTTTTGTTTATTTTATTTTTTTAAGAGAGAGAGAGACAGTGTGTGTGTGTGTGTATGTGTGTGTGCACGCGCGCGCGTGCGCGCTCGCAAGCAGGAGGGGAAGAGAGAGAGGGAGACACAGAATCCGAAGCACAGGCTCCAGGCTCTGAGCTGTCAGCACAGAGCCCGATGCAGGGCTTGAACCCACAAACCGCGAGATCATGACCTGAGCCGCGTTGGATGCTTAACAGACCGAGCCACCCAGGCGCCCCTGGGGTAACAATATCAACCTTGCGGGATATCTTTGAGATTCAAATTAGGTAACATACATGAAAACACTCAGGTTTGTGCCTTGCGCCTACTACATGTTTGATAAAGGTAAGTTTCCTTCCTTTACTCTTTCCTTATTTTTTTTTTACCCTGAACAGTGCTATTAAGAAACTGGTGAACAGTCCTCTTAAAAAACTCATTACCTTTTGAGGCACCTAGGTGGCTCAGTCGGATAAGCGCCCAACTTCCGCTCAGGTCACAATCTCGCAGTTCATGAGTTCGAGCCCCACTTCAGGCTCTGTGCTGACAGATGGGAGCCTGGAGCCTGCTTCGGATTCTGTGTCTCCCTCTCTCTCTGCCCCTCCCCTCCTCACACTCTCTCTTTTTCTCTCTCTCTCAAAAATAAACATTAAAAAATTAAAAAAAAAAAAAAAGAAACTCATCACCTTTGGACACCTACAAAATATCTTCTTTCAGGGATATCAGTCTTGTATGCAATAGTTTATCCTGATATATGTCTTTTTCCTTCTCTATACTCAAACTAAAAATATAAAACTAATTGCAAATAGAATAGAGATCAGCCATCAGGATTAGACTAGAAAAGAAAATGCCTTGAAGGCTTGAGAAGTCAAATTATTTACCAGCCTCCCTGAGCCTCAGGTCTCCATGAAGATTAAATGGTACAACATATTTACCAGTTCAACAAATATTTAGTATCTGCCATGTTCCAGCCACTCCGCAGAGGGAGGGGGAATATATTCGTTAATATGACAGATAAATTTCTTAAGAAAATAATAATAAATAGATGAACAAGGTAAACTTAGATAGCATTAAAGTGCTTTGCACAAAATAAAATGAGGCAGGAAGTTACTTGGCATAAGATGGTTCAGAAGAGGCTTCCGAGGAGGTGACATCTGAGGAGACACAAAAATGATAGGGAGGAACCAGGCATTTGAAGATGTGAGTGCAGAGTGTTCCAAGCAAAGGGAACAGCAATGCAAAGCCCCTAAGGTAGGAACGAGTTCAGCAAGTTCCAGGATGAGAAATGAGGTCAGTGAGGCTGGACGGAGAGAAGGTCAACAGTAGTTGACAATACTGGCGGAAACAGGCCCGTGCAGGCCATGGTAAGTCATCGACGTTTAGGTGTTATGGAAGCCACTGAAGAACTTTGTTCTGCTTTCTGTTTTGTTTTGCTTTCTGAGGTAAAACTGAAATATAACATTATATTAGTTTCAGAGATACAACATGATTCCATTTTTGTGTATATTGCGAAATGATCGCCACAATAAGTTAGGTTAACATCTGTCACCACACAGTTACAAGATTTTTTCTTGTATTGAGAACTTTTAAGATCTACACTCTTAGCAAATTTCAAATACGCGGTACAGTATTACTAACTATAGTTAAGTGTCTTAAGATAGAAAGTGACCCGAGCCGTTTTACCTTTTTCAAGAATCATTCTGGCTGCTATGTGTAAAGTGGATACTCAGGAGACCAAAGAATCCAGGAAACTGTCTTTGGAACCCAGGGAAGGCTGTGGGAGAAATGGGTTTGGGGAAGGAATCAACAGTTCCTTCCTGGCCATTCTACAGTGGAGAGCCTTATTTCGTAAGAAAATGGAGTTCCAGGTACACAGCTAAACGTCCAAGCCTCGAGCTCAGGAGCTTAGGGCTGGAGAAGCCATGAACAAAGCTGGCAGTCTGCACCTATTACTGGATGAGCTCATGCAGGAAGAAAATATAGAAATCGAGGTGTAGACCAAAGACCAAGTGCTGGAGCATGTCAACATTTATAAGCAGAGCAGAGGAACAAAGTCAGAGGGAAAAGAGAAACCAGAAAAGAGTAATGTTGAGGAAGTACTGCTATTAAGAGGCTGAGAAAGATGGAGACAGAGAAGATAAAATTTGACTTGGCAAATGCCAAACTGGAAATGGAAAATGACCCCCAATGATGGAGGTCATTGGTGACAACGACCACAGCACCTGAAATATACCAAACACAGTGCTAGACACACAGAGGGCATTCAACCAAATCCTTTTCTCTTTCCTCCCTCAACCCCTCATTCATTCAGCAAATATTTACTGAGAACCTACTAGGTGCCAGGCATACTGCTAGACACTAGAGACATAGTGATGAGCAAAACAGATAAGAGCTTCGCTATAATCATATCTGCCTTCTCGAAGACTTCCCCGAGCAATCTGGGACAGTCAGTCCAAAGGGCAAGAGCTCATCAGCAACACAGCATTTGTAGACATAGAGAAGGATGGCGGCTTAATGGGAAAACTTTTTTTAAAGACCTCTGAAGCACAGTAACCTCCTGGAGGGCTGTACCACTGCAGGCATGTTAATAGTACTGTCTCCCCTTTGGAAAACAGAGAGTAGTTTAGCCCACACTTCTTCTCAGCACTAACCCTTTCCTGTCTTATCGGTATATAGAGTCCAACAATTTCCTGTAGAACATCGCTTCTGCACCCCACCACAATCAAGCTGATCCTAAAGTTTTTTAGTGACGTTTTACGCATTTCCTAAATAAAATGTTTGGCCTCCGCACCTAAGCCCTTCCTAAAATGGCATGCAACAAGCAACTGAAGCAGAATTAAAGGAAGAAAATCAGTAGCTACTGAAGGAGACCAATGAAAGTCACTGCCCAGAACCCTCTTCCTACGCTGAGGAACCATCCGGCCTAACTGAAGCACTGTCCCGTGCACCATCTGAGTTAGTGAAAATAACGATGGGTGCATTCCTTGGCTCTTTGATACATATTTCACATTCCCTCCAAGACTATACATAGCAAGTAATCAGAAACCTAGTTCCTTCCGAGAGACAATGCGGAGCGTCTGGAAGCAGCCTCTTCCCTGTAGGAAAGCAGGAAAAAAAAGAGCGCCACAAACTGAAAACATAAACCTGCATGTCACAGTGGCCTTCCTCCAAAGCAGCCCTCTCCTTCTCACGACCCAGTGCATGTGCACCAAGTTACGAGAGATTTTACAACTTTCTTCCATCTTCACACTAACAAACGTCAATTATTTGGGTTTGTGTTCCCCTCCTAAAAGCCTCTCAGCAGTTGCTTGCTATTATTAGTAAGACTGAGATATCTTTTAACATGACCGTCTGACCCAACCAGTTTTCCCTTCTATCAAGAGGAAGAAATTAACTCATCTAATCCCTAAGCGGGCCCCCAAAGCCATTTGTAAAGTGTTCCTTTCACACAAGCTGCCTCCACTGAAAACAAAGAAAGAAGGGACGAAGCACGCTTCTAAAACAGCTCCCTGGATTGCTCACGTCGCCAGCATGAGGCAAAGTTCAGAATAGATTTGGAAGCTTCTCACCAGCATCACGGGGATAAGGGTCATACCAGTCAGTATAAAATCCACATGGGGCCAGTTCTGCCTTCCTTTCACAGGGCCTCTGACAGTAGAAGTCAGACCCCTTCCTCCAAAGTCCACACCCAACGTGGGGTTTCTCTTATTCTCCGTTATTCTGGGACACTAACATGATTTAACTGTAACACATGTCAAATCTGCTGCCAAATGGACCGGCTTTCACCAGCCGGTCCTAATCACTGAGCAGGCTTGTAAGGGTGACTTAAGCCTGGCACGAGAAACATTTGTGCAAAACTGTCAGCCATTGGGCCTCAGGCACCCATCTACATTCCACCCCTCCGAGTTCCCACCCCCAGAACCCTCGCCAACTGCCAACGTGCTCACCAGCTAGTCCACACAGCGCGAGCAGCTGCCACTCAGCCAGTCAGCAAGTGGCGGGCTGCCAGCACTCAGGCTTCAGGTCGCGAGCCTGCCTGTCACAGTGCAGCTAAAGGTTGAAGGTCTTCGAGTGTGCTGGCCTCTAGATTCGCCTCACTTGCCCTCCCTCCACCCTGCTCCCACCCCTCCCGCTATGCCTCCCACGGCAGCATTTCACTGTCTCTATAGTAACAGCATCTGGTTTCGGGGTTAGAACTTTACCCGGAGCGATTCTCCTCTTAACCTAAGGCTTTTGCCGAAGGATGCACTAGCAAAAAGACCACAGCTTGAGGCAGGGCTACCTGTCTGCTGGTCATGTGGTGAGCTGCAGGGTCACAGCGGCAGCACCGCTCAGAGCCGGACAAGCGGAAACCAGATCCTCCAACCTGGGCACTCTGGCCCATGCATGAAGGATCCACTCTGGGGCTTGCAGCCCCAAACCCAAAGCCCCCAGCCGGCTCCCCTCCACGCCCTCCACACCGGGCCTTTCTGACGACTCCCAAAAAGACACCAGGGGACGGCGTCCTATGGAAGAGAATAGCTCCAGGTTTTACATGTCCATACTCGAGTGTGACAGGGCTGATTCTTTGCATTCATACATCTCAAAGTGCATTAGTTAACCTCGTTTTTTAACCCACTAGTTATCCTCTTTATCCTCACTAGTTTGATCTGTTTACAACATCCAGTGAACCCCATAATTTCTCACTTCACGACGGCTCTCCTGTGCATAGCGAATGTTTAAACAGTTCTTTACCCACCCTTACACACACCAAAGTGATGCATACAGAGGAGCAGACAAATATTAGGATGTAAGGAGTTTTATTATTATTGGCCATTGCTGCCACGAAAATTATACCTTAAGCACGCATAGGGGCCTTCACTTAAGGACTAAGAGGTGTCAATCTCAAATCTCAGGGCTCAAAAGCAGGTTGTCCCTGCAGCTTTGCCAGTCGTGGTCTTAAAACAGAGGGGAGGCAAAAATCAGCATTTTCGCAGGTCTTTTTCAGGAGCCACCCAGAAAGCAACAATCAGTACTGACATCTAAAATTATACACTCACACACACATCTCTGAATTCTATTCCCTATTCAAGTCTTTTCTAAGAAGTGGGGAACTATTTTCATTACAAGTCATTTACAAACATGATGTTTTCTTTCAAATTTTTTAAACTGCGCAGCGTTTTATTGGTGCCTTTGTTGTTTTGGAAAAATCTGCTTTCCATACTTTCAACATACAATTAGAGAACAATATCAAGTCTCCAAACGATAGGCGACAGGCAGGGGTGAGCTAGCTCTGTGGCTGCAAAGAACACTGCCATCTTTTGGCGACACGCGTTCACTACAGGGAAGCGGAGGGCAAGCGCAGAGGAAAAGCTCCAAGCGTTCCCTTCGTTCCCTTCGAAACTTCAGCAGGTCTCACAGGGGCCTTTCATTCCCCAGGGAGGAAGAGATGAGAACGGCTGTTGACTTAACTCTAGAAACTGCTAGAGCTCTGGACACGCATGTTGGGGGAAAGAGACATCAGTGTGGCATACCTGACAGGCATGACTAATATCAAGAGAAGACTCCCCGAGACCAGCCGGCAACAAAGCAAAGCAAAGCCCTCTGCAGAGTTCAAGAGTGCCCTAATCAGTCTGGAAATTTACACAGGCCCTGGGCCAGGGAGAAATGGCTGATGGCCCCACATGAAATCAGACTGCAGACTGGATAAAAGGTGAAAGTGTAATCCGGAGCAGGATCACGCCAAACATAATTCTGGATTTATGAACTGCATTAAAAGTTCATTTGTCCTCTTGGGCACTTATCCCAGAGAAATGAAAACTTATGTTCACACAAAAACCTGTACACTGTTGTTCACAGCAGCTTTATTTGTAATAGCCAAAAGCTAGAATTAGCCCGGGTGTCTTTCAACAGGTAAATGTTTAAACAAAGTATGATATATCCATACCATGGAGTACTGCTCAGCAATAAAAGGAACAACTATGATACACAAAACAGTTCAAATGAATCTCCAAGGGATTATGCTGAGTGAAAAAAGTGAATCCCATAATGGTTATATATTGTGTGATTCCACTTACATAACATTTTTTGAAATGACAAAATTCTAGATATCAAGGAAGGACACATTGGGGTGGCCGGAGGGTAGATATTGGGGGATGACGTGGGGGATGTTTGTGGTTATAAAAGGGAAATATGAGGCATCCTGTAGAACTGGCCCCACTCAATCTTACCTGTGATGGTGGATACACCAACCTACATGGTGATAAAACTATACAGAACTTAATATACACACAAGAATGCACGGAAAAACGAGGGTAAGTAAAACTGAGGAAATCTGAATAAGTTCAGTGGATCATATCAGTGCCAATATCTTGGTTGGTGATTCTGTACTGAAGTTTTATAAAATGTTAACATCGGGACAAAGTGGCAAAATGTACAATCTCTCTGCATGATTTCTCAAATATGCATGTGCCTCTATAAATCACTCAATAAAAACTTCAGAAAGCTCTGCTTTTTAAAAAAATTTTCCTTAGGAACATTATTTTACGCAATGGTCACAATACTGAAGCTGGCCCACCTACATGTCTGCGGAATCAGGCAAAACAGCACGAATCCCAGATGCGCTCTGTGGTAACTGTGTAACCTTGGCCAAGTCAGTTAACCTGTCACTTCAGTGTCATTTTAAATGAGCTTAAAAATGCTTCCTAAGACATTTAGGGTATTAATAAGTTCCTGGAGTAAATAAATTCTATTACTTTCAGTTGAATCTAAATCGAAGGTCTCCAGGGCCCAGAGAGTGTTAGAGAATTAACAGTCCTACATAGACCCAAAGGCCTTAATTCTGTCTCTAGGAGCAAATGCATAGGAGTGTCAAGCAGGGAGACTGGCGATAACATGTCACCCATCACCAGAAGGCTCAAATTCCTCTGTCCCATCTTCTCCCTGTTGGGACAAGGTCTCCTCTACTCTGTCGTCAGACTGCTGACTGGGCTCTGAAAGGCTGCAACAGAACTCAGCAACAAGAAAACTGGTAGCAGAGGAGACACAGGAACTATGGGGTGAGGAAAGGTGTGGAGGTTGGGGGAGGGGGGTGGTGACAGATGAGGGGAGAGATAACTGGACAGGGCATTAATGCTAAACAGGGAACGACTTGCATGACCCCCTCAGATGCCTCCCCTGATTTAGCCTACACCCACGGCCACACCTGCTTTAATTTTTTTAGCGAGGCTCTCCATGTACTTCTACAACCGCTGCATGCTGCCTCTGAGCAGAATTCCACTTGAAGAACAGAGACGCCTGATTCCTCTAAATGCAGATATTCAGCACCTTGCCCTTTGAAAGTTTTTTCAGAGTTTTTACTGCTGGGGGCAGGAAAAGTAGGCTCCCTTCTCACTTCTTTTAACTTTCTTTGTGCCCTTTTTTGTGTTGCTGGTGTGAAAGTCAGAAAGGTCCTAAGAGAGGGTTCAGGCAAGATGAAAAGGCTGGGGATGCCCCATGGGAGAAACCGGAAGGACAGCAGTGGGCAGGTCTATTCCCTCTCCTTTCTTCCTCACCACTGCCAAGTCTTCAGCCAAAAGCAAGAGCCCAGTCAGCAGCAGGAAAAAAAGGAGGCAGAGCAAAGAGAAGGAAGATAATCCATGGGGTAACAGTGGGGAAAAGAGTATCTACAGCTAGAAACCCAACCTGTAAGACAGCTGGTAGTTATGGGAGGCTTCAGCATGTTCTCGCTTAGAACTGAGAGTGTGATGGTTGGCCTCCTACCTGTCCCCTCACCCATGGGTTCTAACTTGTCTCCTGGCTCTGAACCCACTCTCCTGTAATCCATCCATTTATAAAACACCATTGGGGGAGGGGAGATGCCTGGATGGCTCAGTCAGCTGAGCTACTGACTTCAGCTCAGGTCATGATCTTACGGTGTATGGGTTTGAGCCCAACATCGGGCTTTATGCTGACAGCGTGAAGCCTGCTTTGGACTCTCTGTCTCCCTCTCTCTCTGCCCCTCCCGCACTCATGCACGCACGTGTGCGTGCACACTCTCTCAAAAATAAACATTAAAAAATATCTTTTTTAAACACCATTTGTTACTCTCCTTTTGAAGATCCTTCAGTGGTTATTCATTATACTGAAGATGAAGTCCCAACAGCCCAACATGGAATTTAAGGCTTGTCACCAGCTTTCCACACTTAGCTCCTGTCAGCCCCCATGCCACATCATTCCCTAAAGAGGCTACCAAGCTTTTGTGTACACACTGTTTCCTCTGTTCTCCACCGGCCCCCGAATGTGTCTGCTTCTCATACAGCACGTACCATACTGCACTGTCACTACACGTAACCTCACGCGACTAGGACATGTCATCCCACCACATTATGAACCCTTTGAGAGCAGGCATCACCTTTCCATGTCTTTCTACCTCCAGTATAAAGCACGGTTGCTACACATACTAAATGTTCTTTAATCGTTGATGAATGAACATATGAATGAGTGAACATTCATACAATATACACAAGCAAACTTCCAATTACTTGGTCTGGTATTCAACTCAAGAAAACAATGATTTGTTCCAAAGCTAGATGGAGAAAATGGGTATTTTGTAGTCTCTGAAAGATGTGATGACTGTGGGTGAACCATAGTATTCGGAGGGGTGTCTGGGTGGCTCAGTCGATTAAGTGTCCAACTCTTGATTTGGGCTCAGGTCATGATCTCGTGGTCCATGAAATCAAGCCCCAAGACAGGCTCTATGCTGACAGAGCCTGCTTAGGATTCTCTCTCTTTCTCTGCCCCTCCCAGGCTCACACTAGCTCACAGACTCTTTCTCTCTCTCTCTCAAAATAAATAAACATTTAAATAGTAAGTATTTTTTAAGAATAATTTTAACTATATACTTCTCTCCTTATTGGCTAACTTTAGAATCCTTCATGTGCACTGTAACTGCACTGTAATATGTAATGGCAGAATGAAATCCAAATCAGAATTTCCCCGTCTGTTTAAATTAAAAAGTTAAGACGTACCTGGATCTGTTACATAGTAAGTTCTAAGTAAATATTTGTTTAATGAACATACGCATGAATGAACTTAAAAATAAACTTCAGCTTAAACTGGTTTAAAAATCCAGAAGAAGCATAAGACATTGTGAGAAAGTTCAATTTTGTTCCTAAAACCTGCAAGTGGACAAATAAAACTCTGTAATGCGTTTAGGTAAACCAATGAAGAAACTCATAGTAGCTCCTTGAAGAGGAAATTGAGATTTGAAATGTCAATTTAAACCTTGAGCTCTGGAAATTCTAGCCAAACTTCACATGTTATACATAGTTAATATTAATTATTTATGGTAACTAGTACAGGAATAGCACAGATAACTAATACCCACAGTGAATTCATACATTTCATTTTAGTCTATGATCCTGCAGGCATTTATTGTGGACTTTACCACGGCTCAAGTCAGAAGCAGGTTGGCAGGTGGACAGGGGATGAGGAGCAGGAGTTTGCTCTAGGACACAGCGCTGGGAGTCAACTGGATGGCGCTGCTCAGGTACAGCTCCTGACCTACCCGCCTCTGAAACTCGGAACTGACTCTGGAGAAAGGCGCCTTCCTTTCCTACCTCTACCCAATGCGGCGGCCACGCTGTTCCCATCTTCCATCCTGAACCGCCACAGTTGCTGGCAGGAATGAGGCTCCTAGCATTGGACTGAGTTCTCGCTAGCTGCCAGGCACCCTGCTAAGCATATGTGCGCATTCTCTCTTTCTCAATGCTGTCAAATGTTGTCGGACTCGTTCAGTAACAGGACAGGGCTGAGAGTTCTGGCCAAAGGATTTCAACACCTATAACAATGTAGGAACTGAGATTAGGGGCTCTCATCATCCATTAATTTGGAAAGATAAAAAAGTCCCACTTTTAAAAACTTACCACAAGCCAGGTATTGTACTAAGCACTTGACAATGATGTTTTTTTTATTCAATCCTTATGACAAGTCCATGAGGTAAGTACTTTTCACATACCTATTTTAGACTGAATGTTCTTTGATGTTAAATAACTTACCACAAATCACCCAGTACAATGTGATGTGAGAAGACCAAGCAGGCCATCTAAAGCAGTCCACAATTTTAACCACTCTACTATATTCCTGCATAACTAAATAATCCATGTCTACCTTTAAGGCACTACCTTTAAGAATTTTTTTCATATTGCTTAACTGAAATATGCTTCCAAATTACATCACTTATAACTATCTTTTTTATCTATCTTTCTCTTGGTGTGCCTACTGGCCAAATGCGAAGCATCCTCTAACAGGCCTCCCAAGTAAATGTCTTTATTCGTATTTAGAAAACACTTAGTTTGAGCTTAGTATGTGCCAGCCACTGCTATATCTGCTTGACAAATGCTATTAACTCAATTAATTCTCACAACAATCCAATGATGTATGCACCATTTTTATCCTCATTATCTCTGAAGCACAGACAGACTAAGTAACTTGCCCAAGGTCACACAGTTAATAACTCTTAAAGTCAGATTTGAACCCACAGCAGTCCAGCGCCTCAAGTCTGTGTTCTTAGCCACGACATATCATGCTGCCTCTCTTTCATTGTTTTCATTAATCTGTTCCAAACTCTTTAGGAACTTGGGATCACAAATACGAGCAGACTCACACCTACAGAGTACACAGACCCTTGACATTCATGAAACATTGCCTCCCTTAACCTTATTTTGCAAGTGCCCAAATTCACCAATATCCCTACAACACAATTCCTGATACATCATGTGGTCGAGTACAACTTTATGAGTTTCTGAATTCTCAAGGTAAAGAAAGCAACCAGGGTGACCTGCAGTGCAAGGAGGTAGGCTGTCCACCCGGATCAGTCTGGGCTCACCACAGAAGTTCACCACATGCATCGCTATAAAGCGCAAATGACTACATGGTGTGACCATTCAGGGCTGCCAGCAAATAGCTGAAGTCATAACTGTTAGGTTCACACACACCAAGGATCTACTGTATCAAAAGTGAGAAGAGTACATCACTCACCATACAGGTGATGCTACTAACCAGAAAAACAATTTTTATCTCATAAACTTTATGAGTACAGTTCACTATTACATGAACAACGAAGACACTTCTGTACACTTCGTTCCCTTACTAAAACATCTCTTTCCTTAAGGCTGTTCAAAGTGTACCCTTCATTTTCTACAAGAACCCCTCAGTGTGGACTTATGATCAAATTTTCCAGAGTTTATTCCTTCATTTAAACAATCACTTGAGTGTCTGCTATGACAAGGCATTATTCTAGGCACTAAGGATGAATCCATGGTGGGAAACGGACAATAAACAAAATTTAAAAGTAAACTGTATAAAATAGAAGGCGAATTTCCTACGAGAAAACCTAACCCAGAAAGAGAGTTAGGGCATGCTGGTGGGACAAGAATGGGGTGGGGGCAGGGTGTGGAGGGCGCAATTTTCAATAGGTAGTCAGGAAATACCTCACTGAGTGATAGTTGAGCGAAGACCTGATGGAGGTGAGGAAGTGACTATAGGAGGGAACAGCAAATGAAGAGGCCTCGAGGCAGGAAGGAGCCTGGCAGATTCTTGGAACATCTAGGAGACAAGTGGCTAAAGCAGAGTGAACGAGGAAGATAGGAGATAAGGTCAGAGATGTATAGGTAATGAAAGGGCAGACTGCGTGGCCTGGGAGGCTGTTCTAAAGGCTTGACATTTACTCTGAGCAACTAGAAACCACTGAACAGTTCTGAGCAGAACTGATTATTTCCTCAAGCTTACAGTCTTCTTTACTTTTTAAATCTTTGTCATTATGTAAACATTTCCCGTAAGGTCCTTCCTGGAACCTAGTTCTACTCAGAAGGTCTTCCAGGAGCCATAGCTAGTGTGCCACAGGAGTTACAGGCGGGGTCTGCTGGCTCAGTGTCCCACAGCAGCCAGGCCCGAACCTGACCCAGTCCTGTGTCTGTAGATCAAAGGGTGGACCAACACGCTTAGAAGACTAACCCCAGGGTCTAACGTGACTTGAGCCTTGTAAAGGTACTGAGCAACGTATCAGTGCTCAGAATTAAAGCCACTCTCCATTGTGTATTCATATCCTTATTAACTTCTGCCAACTAGCCTTGAAGTTCATGACTCAAGTAGTTACCACCTGAATCCTCGCCTACCTAAATTTACCCCAGGGATGGCAACATTAGTGTTTGAAGATGCCAAAGCAGATGATTAGTATGTAGGTATTGGGAGACTAGCGTGGAATCAATGTATTGATGGCTTTTTAACACCTATGATTCAAATCTATGCTTTAAATAATAAAGGAATACATCTGAAGTTGTTTCTAACAGTAACTTTTCTAGATTAATTTTATAAGAATGGGAAGGACACAGGAAGACTGCCAATTCCATACTTATATCTATTGCATTTTAGGGAAAAACGATGGAATAAATGCTTTGTTTGATTCTAGTGGCTTCCTTTGTTGTCAAGGTGTCGGCCCACCCAGCAGATGTATGGTAATGTTCAACCTAAAAACACCCTCTTTGACTTGGTACGTAAAAAGAGACCAACCAGCATAACTATCAAATGCAGTATGTGTATTCAAACAAATCAACTGTTTTAAAAACTTTTAGGGTGGAGGGCACTTGGGTGGCTCAGTCGGTTAAGCATCTTGCTTAGGTCATGATCTTGCAGTTGTGAGATTGAGCCCTGCATCAAGCCCCCCTTCGGCTCTGCACTGAGGATGGAGCCCGCTTGGGATTCTTTCTCTCCCTCTCTCTTTGCCCCTCTCCCACTCACTTGCCCTCTCTCAAAATAAATAAACAATACATATTTTTTAAAAAGAAAAAACTTTATAACTATCCTATATAAGCCTCCCTTCTTCTATGCCCAACGCATTACAGAAAACATGTTATGAACACAAAAGTCGTAACAAATATGTTTACATATTACAAAAATAGTTCTGTATCTAAAGAATAAAACAATTTTAAACCCACATTCATATCCTTCATTTTAGACAGAATAAATAAAAATATATATTAGGCATTTCAACATGTGTTTTCCTTTCCTTCACACCTTAATACACAGGCTCTAATCCAATGAGCGCTTGACTGACTGGCATGGCTAATCCTGTCCATCCTAGTCGAAACAAAACGAAGTTTATGAGACCTATCTTTCTGAGCATTAGCATCAGAATTTTTAGTTTTTCCCCTCATTTATGTAAAATTGCAGAGTAAATTGCAACAGAGCACTCAAATACTTGCAGCAGAAAACACTGAGACGCACATAAACCTGGTGATGCTGACAAAACTGGACCACAGGCTGTGTGCAATGCAACCCAGAATTTACTGCTAATGTCTCTCCATTCCTCAGTGGACACACGAAAAAAGCACAAGCAGAATATGAAAGGTGATTTATAAGGGTTCGTATATGTCCAAGCATGGATTTTATGAAAGCTGAATCCATGAAAGTTCGTATATACGAATATGTGATTTCTGTGCATGAAACAGTGAGATTTCTCTGGGACTTTGGAAGAACAAAAAGTATCCAAAAACCATCATAGTCCTTCTGCTGCTGGGCACTGGTGGGGTACAAGAGAAAAGCACAAGAAGGCTGTTCTTGGTGATACCATATCCCCTTCTTGCCAAACACTATTTTCTATTTTTGCCAAAGAAAGATTATTACATTTGATGGTAAGGTTACAAAGCCAACTCACAAAAACCAACTTCCTGCAAATGTGGCCGAATTACAGTTATAATATAAGCTAACATAATAAGTGCTCTGAGTTATTTAAACCTTAAATAAAAACCCATAAAATAAATGCTATTAATATCCCCATTGCACAGTTGATGAAATTAGGATTTAAAGATATAAGCAAGTGGACAAGGTTATAAAGCCTCTACATGATGGAACCATACAGGTTATCAACTAACCGCATCAAGAAGACTAATAATAGTGTAGTGCTACGAGATCTCTTTAGGTACATGACAGGTGAAACAGACTTGCATGGGCTCAGATGAAACCCTAAGCACTGCTCTAATATCGTTTTCTATGGAGAAATACAGTTTGGGTTCAAACGACCATATATAATGATGGCACCCCAAAAATAATTTGGAAGCAGAATGCATTTGGTTAGAAAGGTCATCAAACAAATAGCTGAAATTAGAGAATAAATACTAGTGTTATCTCTAATAGATAATCACAAATAAAATTAACCACAGTCAGTTGAGGTGAACCTACTCCAAAAAGAAATTACATACACCTATATCCTAAGGCAACTTTTTACATTTGTTTCTCTCCTTATTTCAAAAATCAATCATCTGGATAAACACAGGACAGCTAAAGACTAAAGTAAAACATCAATTCATTCTTGAAGATCTACTCAGTGTCGTAACACTCCCTCTCTGAACATTTGGAACTTGCTTGCAAACTATTACCAACTTGAATCAATTTCTCAAGCCACTAGTTAAAAAGGAAGAATTATTTCTTCATTTGACTATCAGAAAAAAAAAATCCCCATTGCCAAGAACAGTCCTAGAAGAAGTTAAGATTACTTTCTCTCCAAATCTCCATGTGTTTTCACTTTCATAGTCCTTGCAGCTTACTAGCTGCAGCCACGCTGAAACGGAAGAGCCGAAAACAGTCCAAGTAATACTGTCACCACCACATTCCAGCCTGGACAGAGAGACCTCCAGGTCTGTTTTATTAGTCTTCCTGCCTGTGCTTTACAGTTCATAAAACCAATAATCAACACCAGTAAAGACCAGCTAAGTACCAATGATGGCACTCTTCTACCAAATGTAAGCGACAATCAGCTTAGTGATGCCCATTTCTGTTATGATCACAGATTCCTTTTGGTTTACAGAGGGCTTTGAAAGGCAAGCATATAATAAGCACCTACAGAGAAGAACTACTCACTAAGCTATAGAAATCCCATTTTGTTAGTAGCCAAATCATCTACTGCTTTATTACACTATTGATTGGGACTGCTTTGTCATTAGCACTGACCGCCCATTCATTAGTAGAAACATATTATTCAGTTTCAGTAAGGATTAGTCTATTACACTCTAAATTTTGGTGTCTGGGCAAATCTAAACTGGTATTTCTTGTCCAATTCTGATTCTCCTGACATTATTCCACTCGCAAAACTTCTCTTTAAAAAATTAGTAAAGGATATTTATAAAATGAATGTAATTCAAGTTATTAACTCTCCAAGTCTCAATTTCCTCATCTGATAAATGGACTTAGTAATCCCTACATTGTTTAATTGTGGGGAAGCTATGAGGTAATATAAACAAAAGTATCCTGTGTGCTCGGTGCTTGGCACAGAGCTGCATGCAACACATGCAGCTGGTATTATTACACATCGGGGTCCTTAACTTTTCCCAGACAGACGCAAGTCTGTGAAGGTCACATTGCTAGCAAGTGGCAGAGATGGAATTCAAACCCAGCTCTGCCTGAGGCCAGCACTTTCATGCCATGCTCCTTCTCTGCATGAAATAGAAGGAACAACCAGATAGTTCTGCTAACGTCTTTTCTAAGCTTATGAGTCCTGGAATAGAAGCCTGGAATAAAGGATGAGAGAACGTTCTCCCTTCTAAACTTTACGGAAAGTACAGAGGCATCAAGGAAAGAAATCATCAAGCTCATACCTCTGGATATACCACAGGTCAAATTTCTCAACTTGTTGATAATACTCAGAGAGGAACATAGTTGAGGACTGGAAATCAGCCAGCACAGTATTTCTGAAAGGTGGTTACTCTGGGAAACACAGACCTGCCCATGGACCAAGACAAAGCTTAAAAATTACCCCAAATGCTAATTTTTGAGTCAAAAGAAAAGAAAATTTAAAAATAGAATGGACTGGGGGCACCTGGGTGGATCAGTCAGTTGAATGTCCAACTTCAGTTCAGGTCATGATCACGCAGTTTGTGAGTTCAAGCCCCATATCGGGCTCATTGCTGTTGGTGCACAGACTGCTTCGGATTCTATGTCCCCCTCTCTCTCTGCCCCCACCCTGCTTGCCCTCTCTCTTTCTCAAAAATAAAAATAAATATTAAAAAAATAGAAGTGACTGAGGGGGTGAAGGCAGGAAAGAAAAAAATGTATCCCACAGTCTTTGATAACATACCTTTGATAAAAACAAATTTTCTGAAATTAATGATTTCCTAAAAGAGCATTAACAAACCTGGTAGTTTATAGTAAAACTACTGACTTTGTAGGACACTAAAAAATTATCTATAATGATAATTACAGACACACTCTGTTGTGTACGTACTATTTGCCGGTCCCTATATATGGTTCACTTGTGATCTTCACAACAACACGCAAGCCCTCCAGTTAGTACTAGCCACATTCCACACAGGAAGTAAGCCAGTCTGAGAGCCATAAAGAGAATGCCCGAGGGTGCAGAGTCTACAGAGGGAAGAAAGGAAATTCACGCTCAGATCTGTCTGACACAAAACCCCTGCTATCCCTCACTGGCCGTGAATGCGCCCAGCACAGAGTTCATGTGATGTGTCCCGCCTCTTTAGTCACTTCGGAAAGGTATAAGGTGGATGGAGGTTCCTGGAGGAGCAGACCCAGAGCATCAGTGGAAGAGCGTCACCTTCTCCTCCAGGACCAAATCAATGGTGCTGAAAATACTTTAAATGGGTGCTATTACGACAATACGGGGCTCTGAAAGCATGACCATCTGCACCTTGGACAGGACCAGAATGCAAAGTTCTTAATAAACCAAAAAAGCAAGCAAAAGCAAATTAATGAATTCAAAAAAAAACCAAAAAAAAAAAAACCCAAGCCCATCTGTGGTGTTTTCATCCACTCTGCACAATCAACAAGACTGAGTAGAGGACAGGAGGACATGCAAAATACTTCAAACTTTTGCGATATCACCCTATCATACGGGGTACTACTTTCAAAGCACTTAAAGAGTTCACACAATTTTTTTTTCACATGCCTAATAGCTAATAAGAAGGCAGGTATCATATTGAGTCTAATTAAGATAAGACAATTCAGACCAAAGGAGGTTCTGAGCATATAAAGAAATCACAGTTGAAGCAAGATCATAACCCCAGCTCCTAGAATGGAAGTGATTTTGCTGAATAAAGCTGCTACCTGTGTCAACTGTGCATCCTGACAGTTCCAACTAGTGTGCTGGGAATAAGTTACAAGTGGGCTGAGATGAGATGTCCATCCCCCACTCCTAGCGGCTACCAGACAGGGCCAGGCCCAGCCAGAGCCCCCCGGCCATTTACTTCCAGCCGCAAGATGTCTAGATTGTTTACCCAGAGTGCCGTACAAATATTATTACTTACTAAGCCTTCTATGACGTGAAAAAGATTCAGAAGTATTAGTAAATGAATCCACCATTTCACCGACTTCTTGATCAAGAAATGCTAACAGCTTAGAAAATGCACGATGTACCTGGAGTAGCGTGAACAACTGTTCCCCCTCAATCCTCTTCCCTCCCCATTGGGGCCATTATTTCTCTAACAGCTGTTGGCCAACGTCATCCTAGGCTGAGGATGACACACTTTCTGAAGCACTGTATACAAGGCTGTATAAACCAAGTTAGGAGGCCATAGCTAAAGGCACCTCTACTCCCTCAGTACAGGATCAGTCCGTGCCAAAGAAGGAGCCTGGGACAATTCAGTTCTCCACACAGGACACTCGCAAAATGTACTGGGGACCTCTAGATGCCAGGGAGCCATGGCAAAAACAAAGGACTGAGGCATCAGTGCCAACTGAACAGTCACAAAGATGCTACAAGGAAGCGGCCTGAGCAGGGAGGAGAGAAGAAGGAAAGTCGCCTCTTACCTCCACATTTTCCACCCTATCTATGGATCCACAGTTACGTTCACAGTCACAAGGATGAACACAGAAATGGCTGTTTACAAAAAGCAACTGGTGTGCAGTGAAAACTCAGTAGTCCACAGGAAGATGGGCTTGTGTGGTGGCTACAGAAGCTCCTGCCTTCAAACCCACCAGCCTCAGTAGAGCTCTGTGATGTCTGCAATCCCCCAAACAAGAGACACCTCTGTTTCTGCTTTACTTCTGCTCTTGACCTCTATCAAGAGGTCAACCACTAGTAACGAGAATAAAAGCAAGTTCAAATTACAGGCAAGCCAACAACAAAGCGCATGTCGGATGATAGAGAGTTCCAAGATGTCATCAGGCCTTACACTTAGTTTTCATTTTTGGACACCTTTCCCCAACACTGGAGGAGTTCTGGCTTCTTGGCAATCACTCTGCTCAACTCCCTAATATCTATTCCATCCCTGTCTCTTTTATGTGACCTGGCCTGCCCCAAACTGCACCTAGAACCCTAATCCCACATGTATGCATGTGTGCACATGCACGAGCACACACATGGTATCATTACCATTTTAAAATACAGGCCACCACCTCCTCATTCACCTAGTTTCAACCTCTGGCTCACACTTTCCCATCCCATAGTTCTCCATCCTCAAAGTAGCTCTGCCCTGTGGAGCTCAATTCTGGTCTCAGGGACCCCCCTGGCTGTTCTCTCACTACTGGTGAGCCCCTCTGACCAGTGCACGTCAGCACCGGTATCCACCCTCTGCTCTGAGCAAGGGCAACCCCCACCTTCTGCTCAGCCCCAGAGGACTGGGCCTCCTCCTTGCTGCTTCCCGGCCAGGTATAATTTTGCTTAGATATATTCTTAATCCTGAAGATCAAACACAGAATGGTGACTGTATTAAAACTATCCTTGAATCTAACCAAGGGAGAAACCAAAGGTCAGTACATAGGACATAAGCAAGGAGCCAAAGTATTCCAAACTACAGAAAAATAGTAATAGAGAAGTGGACCTCAAAAATTTCAGGAAAGAATTAGATACTTTTGGAATGAGATCTGAATTTATCATTTCAGAATATTTCAACTCATTGAGGGCAGACACACTTGTAAAAGCCAAGGCTGGAAGGTTAGATTTTCTGAGGTGGCATCTGAGTTGTCTCTCTGAATGGCCAATGTGGTGCCCTTATAGTTGGCTGACCTCCTTAGGGGTGTGGCACTGCAGTCATCACATCCATGAAGCTGGCTGTCAACCCTACGGCCCCTGCCTTAGGTGACTCTGAACACATCTCTGCTTTCTTGTGTCTGTTCCCTCGGTTACAAGAGACAAAGCTCACTCTTGCACAACCTCAGACCTGAGAACACTATGGGGTTCTGATAAGATCCATGAAGCATTATAAGCTCCTTACACACACACACACACACACACACACACACACACACATATCAGATAAATTCAAGAGATACCATTACTAAATGTGTGCTTACTCTCAAATTATGGGAGACATGACTTTAAATCGCCACCTTCTGAGCAACAGATTTATAAAAGTCTGTCTACCTGACTAAGGCAGCGTCATCTCTCCAGGTTCAAGCTCACATTTATCAGGAAGCTTTGCTAAAAATACCCGCATGCTTTTTAAACTTCAGAATGCAGCAACATTAAGGTCACTGCTAGTTTTTGTTGGTATATTCTCAATAATATGGCAAGTATTTTGTGTTCTAGACCTGAAATGTCTATCTCTCTGATTAAAAATAAATGATATAAGAAATGATTCAAGCTTTCATGTACGATTTTGCAAACTGTCTGGAGTTTCAGAGGTGGCATATAAAAACTTCTGTACTGTATTTTAACTAAAGCATGGTAATGACAGATCTAAATTTACCATGGTATAGAATCACAGGAGAATCACTATGTCTTTTTATTGTTAAAAGAGATAAACTATAAATCCTTTTTAAACCACCAGCCAAAGCCCAAAATCTGTAGGAGTGAGAAAAGAGGGAAGGTAATTATGAAAACCTGTTTTGTAAAGTTTTTTGTGGGAAAAGTATATGATACAGTCACCTTGATATGCAAAGATATTATTTGAAAGCAATCTAAAAAGCTCATGGATCTGCAAATGAATAAATGTTCCCAAGATAAATTACAAAGAAAAACATTCTGAATGTGAGTTATCTTTGTCATGCATTTGGTTTAAAGTCTGTTCGGATTTTTCAGACCATTCTTTAGAACTTCATTATCTGATACTGTTTCTTTAACAGTTTTCCTCCTTATTACTACAGTTGTTCATCTCCAAGTCAGTCTACTTGAGCAACTTTTTACTGAGGACCTTACCCTGTGGCAGTACAGAGAGTGGGACATAAAAAAATAAGATACAGCCACTTCACTGAAGAGATTACAGGCTACTAAGGTAGACACATTAACATATAATCTTGCATAGCTTCAAACTCCAAAAAATATGCTTGTTCAAGATAACAGATATAGTTCTTCTGTCCTTTTTGTCTACAAACACAGCATTCCCAGTAGCAAGAAGAAAGCATTCTCCTCGGTTGGGTTAACTTCCCTAGGTTTCCACTTGGGGTGTAGGTGGGGAGTAGAAGGAGGGAGGCAGGTTCTTTTGTGGGAAACAACCAATAAGACAATGTTTGTTGTTTGAATGTATACAATCTATCGACCATAAACTCAATCCATTCAAAGATAACACTTAACTTCTTCAACATTTCTGATATTTGTCATTCTGAGTATATTTAAGTCATTACCTCTATTCATGGTGACTACCTAAATGCCATGATCTCTCTCCTTAAATCATATAATGGCTATTCAACCAAAAAGAAAAGGAATACTAGCCATACCCTTGCTTGCTTTTTAGAAAATTATAGGTTCTAGGTTTGCAGCATCTGTTTGCCCAGAGGAAGCAAAGGTAAGAAACAAAAGAAAATAAAGGGATAATCAAGGTCACATGGCTCCTCCCATTAAATGTATAAATGTTCAATTTTTAGAGACTTTCATACCCCAAACACCTTAGGAAGCTGTATATTAGATCACAGAAAGCACCGAAACAGCCCCTTCAAAAAACATACAACAATAAAATAAAAACGACAATAATAAGGAAATGAAACACTGGCATCTCCTGAAAGTTATAAAGAGTTAATCCAAGAGTAAATCATAATTTATTTTCCCATTTTCTGACAGCCATAATTTTTTGCCACTACTAAACAATTTCCATTTGGTATAATTAACTACAATAGAAAGTCAATTACCTTTTAAGTTTATTTATTTATTTTGAGAGAGAATGACAGAGACAGAGCATGAGTGGGGGAGGGCCAGAGAGAGGGGGAGGAGAGAGGGGGAGAAAGAGAGAATCCCAAGCAGGCTCTGCACTGACAGCGCAGAGTCCAATGTGGGGCTCAAACTCATGAACCGTGAGATCATGGCCTGATCTGAAGTCAAGAGCTGGACACGTAACCCACTGAGCCACACGGGTACCCCAACAGTCAGCTACCTTTAAAATCTAGGTCTCCCACAACACCTTGGGGGAATAAAAGTACATCTGAAAGCCAGGAACTGAGCAAGTTGAGTTCTGTACCATACGTTATTGCACAGCAGTACTTTCTAACAGTCTGCAACACTTGCAATATTCTGAAGAAAAACACAAGAATAAAATTTGAGTGTCCAAAATGCATTATACAGAGTACCCATATTTTATGATACATTTTTATCATCTGAAGCTATGGGATCTAAGTATTGTATTCAAAAGAAGACGGAAAGGAAAAAAGAAAACATTGCCTCTGAACTTGTGACCTCATTTACCTACCCTGCATGCTCTTTTTTACAGCACTCTTGTACCATTCTACTTTCTAAATATGTCTGAATTATCTCCCCCAGTAGGCTGTTAGACATTGCAGGAGACATGGACCATACTTCTCTCTACCAAGATCCTAATGCAATGGTCAAAATAATCAGTGCCTACTAAATAAAATGCCATTGTTAATTTCAAAAGTAAAAACACAGAATAGAATGCCCAATAGCACAAATAGTGTAGAAGGGGCTTTTGATTTGCGAACTATATTAAGAAGTAAAAAATAAATATGTGCCCATGTCACGTAGAGTGATTTAAGCCATACTTATTTTGATCACGCAGAATAAACCTCAAGAGCAGGAAATATTCATCCAACACAGACTATCTGAAGAGTTTTAGCATCACCTAAAGAGTACAGAACCATTCAAAAGATCAGAAGTTTACTGGTGTTATTAAAGTCACACAATGTTTGTCACAATGTTGTTTGTCATACAAACATAACAACTGATTATAAGTTAATTTCAAGTCTGAAAACTTCAGAAAAAAGCTTAGAAATATTCAGCTTATATCAAACATTTTTGGTCTCTATGCCCACGTGAGGGTTATGTGAGTTTCACCCAAGATCCTCAAATGATGGTACAACCAGGAAAACAGATCCAGATATCCTAGAACCCAACTCAATTACGTTACCTTGCTTTTCACACAACCATGAACAGGAAGGTGATTTAAAAAAGAAGACTCCCAATGATAATAATGAAAGCAAAGACCATAAGAAGAAAGAAAACCATAACTGACAAAACATTAAATGAGATCATGAGATTTTAGTACCCCAAAAAATTTTAAAAAAAAGAAGAACAAAGTTTGCTTCCACATACAATATAGCCCTTTTAAAATGTGTGATAAACTGTATAATATTAGATTTTATTTACAATAATTTTTTTAATCTGGAGATATGATTAGCCAATAATATGTCTAGAGGTCCATAGCAATTACCTCGTTATATCATATTATTTTCAATTTCTCAAAGGAAGAAAGCCTTCCAAAAATTCTTAAACTCAAATGTAAATGAAGAGACCAAATAGAACTCAAGCATTAATTTTTTTCTACATTAAAAAAAACAACTTCCATGCAGTTCTTCAAAATACAAAGTTGCCTGGAAGACCATGAAGTCAATCATGGAGGAGAAGGTGAAGTAGCAAATTTTGCATCACTTTTCCACTTCCAGAGCTGCCTTTACCACTGCAAAAAGATGAAAATTAAGTTTATTCACCAAATGACCTGATTCCAATGTTTTAAAGTGCATTTTACAGTCTGTGTGTATGTCTGTATGTGTGTTTGTATGTACACAAAAGAAGAAAGATAAATATCCACCAAATGATGGGGAATCCTATTCAGTTTTAAAATCAATAGTGATTTGTACCTATAGGCACACTTTTGTAAATTTATTTATTTTTGAGAAAGGGAAAGAGAGAGAAAAAAAGAGAACATGAGCAGGGGAGGGCAGAGAGAAAGGGGAACAGAGGATCCAAACCAGGCTCCAGGTTCTGAGCTGTCAGCACAGAGCCAAATGTGGGGCTTAAACTCGCGAACTGTGAGATCATGACCTGAGCAAAGTCAAATGCTTAACCAACTGAGCCACCCAGGCACCCCAGACATACTTTCCTTTAAGGATATTGGAAGCACATTCCTATACATTTATTTTTCAAACATGGTTATAGATTTTTTTATTTTTGTATTTCTGAATTAATAGGCTGAGAAATATTCTCCTATGAATGCCCATGTGTCTAGACATATTAAATGAAAAACCTCCATGAGACTTCAGATTAGTATCAATTAAATAAACTGTCAATTCCTATTTATTTATAAAATGATTATAGCATTTAGAATACAGTCAACACTTTGTCTCTTTTCTGCCCTTCCAGCCTACACTATCTTATCTAGCTTATCAGCAGGCATCACTTCAAAAATGGTACTAAACTAACAAATATTAAGTCCTTACCATTGGAAAGACACTGCTGTCAATATCACTAGAGCATTCGATTCTCCACAATTACCCCATGAGATCAGTAATTTTACTATGCTTACTTTTTTTTTAACTTTTTTAATTAGACAGAGGGAGACAGAGAGGGAGAGAGAATCTTAAGCAGGCTCCACGCTCAGCACAGAGCCCAACATGGGGCTCGATCCCCTGCCCTGAGAACACAACACTTGGACCACAACCTGAGCCGAAATCAAGAGTCAGATGCTCAACCAACTGAGCCATCCAGGCGCCCCACTTGATATGTTTACTTTATAGATGAGGAGCACAGGGATGTCAAGTGACTTTCCCAAGACCACAGTCATAAATGGCAAAGCAATATGACCATCCAGTCTGATGCCAAAGTCTGAATACTTAACCACTGCATGATTTGCCTCCAGTAGACAACCACAGTAAGAGGAAATGAAACCCAAACCCATCACTAGGGTAAGAAACCTTCCTCTCTCCCTGCTTTTTTTTTTTTTTTAAGTAACCAAAATGAACGTGCATTTCATGGGAAAAATAGTTCCAACTACTGATCATATTGAGATTTGTGGATTATTCATAGACTTTCAACCCATATATTCAATTTCAGGTCCTCAGATAATTGAGTTACTGATTTGTTCTTTCTTGCTTATTGTCTCATAAAGTTATACAGTCAAATCTAATCCATATTTATCAAGCACTGTACTCAGCTCTAACACTTTTTTTATTGTGATAGAAAACACACAACACAAAATTTACCACCTTAACCATTTTTTAATTTTTTTATATTTATTTATTTTTGAAAGAGATAGAGACAGAACACGAGTGGGAGAGAGAGACAGAGACATAAAATCCGAAGTAGGCTCCAGGCTCTAAGCTGTCAACACAGATCCCAATGGGAGGCTCGAACTAATGAACTGGGAGATCATGACATGAGCCGAAGTTTGACACCCAAACAACTGAGCCACCCCCTGCGCCCCACCACCTTAACCGTTTTTAAGTGTACTGTTCAGTAGTGTTAAATAGATTCACATTGTTGTGCAACAGATCTCTAAAACTTTCAGCCGTGCCTCAGTCTCTTCAGGCTGCTGTAACAGAATACCACAGGTGAGGAGCTTAAAGAAACAGAAATGCATTGCTGAGGGTCTGAAGGGTGGAAATCTGAGATCAGGATGCCAGAATGGCCTGGTGAGAGCCCTCTTCCAGGTCACAGACTTCTCACCGTATATTCACATGGCAGAAGGGGTGAGGGAGCTCTGTGGGATCTCTTATAAGACATAAATCCCATTCCCCTAAATCAATTCCCAAAGGCCCCACCTACTAATATCATCACCTTTGAGGGTTAAGATTTCAACATATAAATTCTGGGGGGACACAAACATTCAGACCGTAGTCGCCCTTAGTATTACTGAACTCCATTTTGTTGTACCATTTTATTCCTTATCAGATAGCGACTTGTCTTTAAATTTCTAAAGATGAGCAAAATCTTCAAAATCGTAGAAGACTTCTTTTCAGATAAGCATCTATAAGATGCTGGCATTATAAGCTAGTGATTCTTAACTTTTTAGGGGGTCATGGGTCTTTTGAGAATCTGATGAAAGTTATGGATTCTAACCTCAAAATAAAATAGGTGCATGATTATATAATTAAAATGTTACTATAATTTCATGAAGTTATTGAACCCCTGTCCCCCCAAAACCAAGCACAAACTCACATAAAAAAACTAATTTTGGGGTCTTATTTTGTACTAGTGTCTATCAATTCTGTTACACTGCAGTATTCCTTTAAATATAGAGTTTCTCTTATGAGTTGTAATCAAGGTCTTATTTGAAAAATTTCACATAAATGTCGTATTATTTACAAAAATTAAATCAAACTATAAATATTCAGGGAAACAGCTACATTGCTTATACAAGGAACCACATAGAGGCAAAGAATTCCTCTACTTCCCATATGAGTTCTATCATATATTTAATGAGCAGTTTCTCACGGAAATGCTATTTAAGCACCTTATGTCTGAAAGTAAGCTAAATTATAAATGCCTTTTCCTTATGGGCACACATTCTTCAGATCTGATAGTAAGAAAGCCCCATGACTGATTCCAGATAAGATGGACTTGATCACTGCCCTTCTAAATTTAATGTACTGTAGTTAAATAACCACGTTCACTGGCTGTGATTGCATCACTGCACTTTCTGATGTTTCTGATAACATAAAAACATTAGATTTTTAGAGGTGATATCCTGGAGCTGATAGGCTCTCATTTCCTTTCGATCCAGATTTTGGGGAACTAGATAACTGGAAATTATATTTTGTTATTTGGAGGGGACTAAATAAACATTCTTAAAAGACACTAGTCCATATTAGATATTAAATGACTTGTGTATGTCACAGCTTTAGCAATATCATGAATACTTGGGATTCCAAAGTATATTCCAAAAACATATACACACACAAATTCCATAAACAGTATCTGGGGCTCATGGCCCTCCCCTAAAGCCCAGCCATGGACTCCAGATCTCAAAATTAAGAACGTACCCCTGCATTCAGTGGACAAGTGTGAACCGACACTTCTGATTTCTGGGACTTCATCTCCTTGAAACAACATGAAAAATCTAACTGCTCTGCCTTTAAAGGTGTTTATCATACACAAAGAAACTCGGTTTTCATCAAAAACAGCCACCACAGCATTTTTCTTTGTTATGTGGTGTTTCTCAAGACATAAAGGGATTAACTGCTCTTAAAGGAAGGTCCTGGCTCCTTTCTATTTCAAAGGCTAAGAACCTGAGGGATGGACAGCCTTCTGTTTCTGCCATGGTGACTTCATCCTGCATCTCTCCAGAGAGCTAATCAGTAGACACCCTTACACTGGCAACAGAAACAAGCCAGGAATTGGTCTGGCTAATGTAGGTATCAGTAGGCTGCAGTCACCACCAGAGCCCACCCCATAAATTCTACCCACCTACCTTCCCAAGGCTCTGTCACACCTTCCCTTGTGACCCCTCTCTTCTCAAACGCCTTTCGGATTTATTAACCCCAGTGTTCAATTATCCACTTCATATTTATTTTGTCTAAATAAGTCTCTCTCATATTCTTTCTTGTTATAAATCTTTTAAAATTTTTTTAATGTTTATTCATTTTTGAGAGAGAGACAGACAGACAGACAAAGCATGAGCAGGGGAGGGGCAGAGGGAGAGGGAGACACAGAATCTGAAGCAGGCTATCAGCACAGAGCCCGACACGGGGCTTTGAACTCACAAATTGAGAGATCATGACCTGAACCAAAGTTGGATGCTTAACTACGGAGCCACCCAGACGCATCCTCAAATTTTTTAATATAAATTTGGCCTCTAAATGTCACACAGCTCAACTGTTTACAATATACTATTAAACATATATACTGTCTACATTGATTATTCCTCAGACTCGAAGATTAAGTTGAAGTTACAAAAACTATTGCTTGAAAGAGTCATTCCTTTAATTTATTAAAGACATAGAGAGGGAGGGAGACAAAACATAAGAGACTCTTAAATACTACGAACAAACTGAGGGTTGAGGGAGTGTGGGAGGGGGGAAAGTGGGTGACGGGCACTGAGCAGGGCACGGATTGGGATGAGCACTGGGTGTTGCATAGAAACCAATTTGACAATAAAAAGTTTTTAAAAAAACATTTTCAGGATGCAACTATTTTGCCACTTTGATTTGCTCCCATACTTCTACCGGGTTTTCGAAATTCTCAACTTACCAGGTAAGAAGAGTTCATACTAATTGCAGAGAGTAAATTTACTTAATATCCCATTTGTTAAAAAATGTATTGCAAATGATGAGCAGGCAGAAGTAAGACAAAAAGTGAAATCTATAGGGAAATAATGAGAAGAGAGAGTTTTCAAGTGTTCAACATCCTTGGTAACTTCTCCCATGACCCTGTGATAGGAAACCAGGACAGCATTTAAAAAGCTGGTCACCTTGGAAAGCACAGAAACCTCTAAAAATAAAAACCAACATTTCCAGACTCTGCCATAATGGTTTCCTGGTAAACAGAAAGACATGCTTGCTATTCTACCCCCACATGGGGGTTGTGACAATTAATTATTCAACATTTGGAAAGTGCTTTGGAGATAAGAAGCTAAGTGCTAAAAATCATCATCAATTTTCAGCAAACCGCACTTAAAGTGAACTCACCAGGCTTACTGTTGGAAATTGAGTACGAGACGATGCTTCTTTTTCCATTTCACTTAGACCATTAGACCAAACAACCAACACCCGTATGGAACTTTCCTTTCCTTTCAGTCAACCTTTGAGTGTCCTCTGAGTAAAAAACTGGTCCTCAATTTTCAAAGAAATGTAAATTCTAATAATGTGGTTTCGCAGAATTTACAGTGACAGGCTTATTAGGTATCCTTCCTCTTCTGCCTTTTATTTAAGTAATATAATAAACAGTGAACTTACTAACGATTTCATCTGTAAAACCATGAGAGTAATTAAAATCTAGTGTAATGTACGTCCACTCTATTAGTTTCATTTAAGGAAACGTATTTATTTAGGTATCCATGGCTGCATTACACAACATACATAAATTTAGATAAACAATCTAAGCACTGATTAACCTTGTTGAATGCTCTAAGTGAAATTAATAAGCTATTCTATTTAAACATAAAATTATTTTTGGGGTGCTTGGGTGGCTCAGTCTGTTAAAGCATCTGCTTCTTGATTTCGGCTTAGCTCATGATCTCAGAGTATGGGGCTCTGCACTAACAGCGTGGAGCCTGCTTGGAATTTTCTCGCTCCCTCTCTCTCTCTCTCTCTGACCCTCCCCTGTTTGCTTTCTACCTGTCTCTCAAAAATAAACAAGTAAACATTAAAAAAATCATTTTTTTGAATTTTTAATGCTTATTTAATTTTTGAGAGACAGAGCATGAGTGGGGGAGGAGCAGAGAGAGAGGGAGACAGAATCTGAAGCAGGCTCCAGGCTCTGAGCTGTCAGCACAGAACCCGAAGCAGGGCTCAAACCTACGAACTGTGAGATCAAGACCTGAGCCAAAGCCGGACGTTTAACTGACTGAGCCACCCAGGTGCCCCTAAAAAAAATCATTTTAAAAAATTATTTTGGTTAGACAAAATAATCTATATTATCCATATGTTGCATATTACCCATAATATGTTCTGGCTTGTAGTTTTTCACTTTAAAACTCACGACAGTGACCCAAGGCTGAGATTTTTTTCACCAGAATATAACTAAAACCCACCTACATTCATGCAAAAAAAAAAAAAAAGGAGGCATTAAGTGGTTTTCAAACAGAGAGTCATGAGCAGGCATGCTCACTCTGCAAAGCCACCACGCAGTAACTGTAGTCAGTTTGGGATTAAATGTACAAGAGTAGAACTCATTCACACCCATGTCCATTTTGGAGATAAAAAATTTTGTCCCAAATATTATTTTTTTACTTCGCATCTCTGCCACAGTGAAAGATCATATATACAAAATCGTAATTTCATGTTTTTGAGAATTAAAAGCTGTGCTGACATAATCTTCTTGGATATGGGACTTGTTTCCCATTAGATCGAGCTCATCAACATTTCTCTAGAAAGAGGGTTATGTATTTTAATCTCAAAATGCACAATTTTAAAAGTCACCATTGCTTTCAGAAAGGGTTTGTTTACAAGATGAGTTTTTACCACTTGAAACATTAATGCCTTTTACACATCTATTAGTTAACCTTCAATCTTTTATCCATATTTGCCTTCCAAACATCCCACCCCCCAAAAAATGTGGAAGCGAAATCTTAAGTCTGCTCTACATTCCTAATGTCAATAGGGGGGAAACAAAACACGGGCTGCTTGAATGAGATGATCTCCATCGGGCTCCTGCCTCACGTAAACAAAAGTAACTATGGAACTCTGCAAGGAACCCACAATAGACTGCTCAACTCCAAACAGATTAACGCCCAAACAGCTAAGAAAATTTCTCATGGACTCAGCTTGATATTTACCCAATACTTGATATAATCTTCATCTTCCACAGATCATTATACAATAAATATGTAGAAAACTTGTTTTTCTTCCTTTAAAAGAAGCTAAATTGTTTTCAGCCTTTAGAAGAAAAGAATATTCACCAGCAACTTAAACCTGAAAAGGGAAATGGATCAAAAGAAGGCCTTTCTCAAAAAAATTCTTTTCAAAGGAGGAGTCATAGCTTTTTTTCCTCTGCTCTACTGGCTTTATTAGGGTGTGCCAATAATGGGCTACTGGTACAAACAGAAGAAACAGGTACATTTTAACGCTTAAAGAAGTAGTTTCGGGCATACATCTTAGCTCTGCTTTAATGTTAACAGGCACATCAAATAGTTCCTAAAAAATAAACAACATGATACAGTTGCCACATGGGGGGGGGGGGGAGCAGAGTCATTACAAATGAAATGTTTTCCATCCACATGAATATGAAGGAGATAAAAACTCTCCAAAGGAATTAGACGTGTCCTCAAGTGAATAAGAAATGAATTGGCAGGGACTGAGCCTCCATGAGAACATTACTTTGAATCGATACCAAGTTTCTAAAACACTCCAGGTGATCTGTGCTATACTTACAGAATGTAAATGCTGAAATAGTGAAAAGAATGATTCTGAAGTGTTTAAGAAATGAAGCAATTTAATTAAGTGGCAATGTTGTATTTATTGATTGTAGATTGCGATGTTGAGCTCTACTATCAGAGTGACGGGAAAGACAAAGACCAAGACTCCCAGGACCTTCTCAGGTGGACGCTATCACTGGGTCATGAAATGCTTCTCCTGAACCATTCCCCAGGTCAGCTCAGCAGAGGGTTCAACTCCCTATAAACTCGAAAGATCCTTATAGAAGTTACTCCGAGGGAAGCTAAGAACACCACACATCCCTGCCCCAAAATGTCACTCACTGTGGGCCCAAATCCTTCAGAGTTCAACAACAGTGATTAATCGAATCTTTTGCTTCTGGTAAAAAACTAAAAGTGCAAATGCTACTAAGATATGTAGTACCTTGAACGATTTGTTACTAAGATACTGTCACGTTTTCTCTTGCAGATAAAATTAGATAAAAATTAATATCGAAAGGGTCAGCCTGCCTGCAAACTCGTAGTGAATTAAAAGAACCGTATTCTGGGGCACTTGGGTGGCTCAGCTGGTTGAGCGTCTAACTTCAGCTCAGGTCATGATCTCACAGTTTGTGAGTTCAAGCTCCACGTTGGGCTCTGTGCTGACAGTGCAGAGCCTGCTTGGGATTTTCTCTCTGCCCATCCTCCACTTGCACTCTTTCTCTCAAAATAAAAAAAATTTTAAAAAAAAAAGAAGAAGAACCGTATTCTCGGGTAAGCGGAGAGGTGATGAAGTGAGGTATGAACATAATAACTAACAGATGAACCATACTATGTGCTATGGACGCTTCTGAGTGTTCACTTACTAAACCCCAGGAAGAAAATGAGGTAGGGTCTGTGGAAGAACTGGAAGCCCAGGACGGTCCGAGGCAAGAGCACGGAGTCTGCGGGTGCCGGGCGCGCCGCCCACATCTCCCCTCCAGGACCGAGGTGCTGCCCAGCCCGGGGTGGGATCGGTGCTCGCGGCGCCGGCTGTCTCGCTCCGGAAATGCTCTTAGAAGGAGAGAGCCACCTGACCCATGGTCACGCCCCTCTCGCGGGACGGCCCACACTTCCTGCCTGGGCTGCGTGGCGGACGAGTTCGGAAGGACCTCCCGGGCTCCAGAGGCCGGTGGGATCCGCCGACGGAAGCCTCTGGAATGGCACCTGCTATGGAGTGGCACCTGCACACGCGACTCTGCGCAGTCCGGCTTCCTTCGCGTCCGCACGAGCCCCGGGAAACTTGCGGCGCCACCAGAAGTGCTCCCCGGAGGACCGAGGCTAAGACGGAGTGCACGCGGGACTCCAGGCCCGCCACCGTGGCTCCCGAGTGGATGCTCACCACCAGCCCGGCGAAATCCGGACAGTCAGCGCGGGCTCTGAAGTCCCCTTCGATGCGAGTTTCCACAAGCTTCAACAGCCACTCGGGGCAGAGGCCTCAGGGGCCGTGGCTGACTGCCGCCTCTCAGCGCCTGCTCACGGCCCCCCAATCACTCCTGGGGTCTTGTCAGCCATGCCCATTACCAGTCCTTTCAAGTCCATGGACTCGGGCTTTCACCGATGGCCAAAGACTACTTCAGAATCCCACTTTCCCGCCCGGATATTCTCTCCTGGTCTCCACATGCTCTAAACATTCATGTCACTGATGCACACGGCCACCGCCTCAGGCTCCACCACCCCAGAGCCACACTCGGCACCCCTGCTCCCCGAAGCGGCCCTCTCATAGCTCACCTTGGGCACTACCTCAGCTTTGTCTTACAGCCTGTCTCCTAGTATGGCTAAGGTCTCCTCCCTGGGGCATGGCAAGGGAGCAGACAGCCTAATTCCTTCCACTCTCCCTCTACCCCACCTCTGGCCCAGCCTCTGCATTTCCTTATGAAAACAGAGCCCTTGGGGATCACTGCCCACCATGTAAGAAGATAGCCAGACCTTTAAGCCCTGCAGAAGCACAGCTAAGACACCCTCCTTACAACATAAAGATAAGCAAAAACTGTGTAAAGCACAACAATATGGGAATGCCTGGTGTAGGAGCAATAGCTTCACACATCTCCAGCCCTAAGAGAGTTGCTGAATTGCATGACAACCATGAGAGATGACCAAAGGGGAAATTCTATTCAATGTGTTGTTAAGAAAGGTGACAAGTGCAATTTATTTTGGAATGATGTACATCAGAAATATATTTTAAGACAAGTTAAGTTTTGATATTTAATTAGGGTAAGCTTCAGTTATCAGAAAAGTCAATTAAAATGGATATACTCTAATGGCAGTAGATAAATAGACCGCTCCTGCAATTTAAGCAAACAGATTCACAATTTCCCAGAAATAATCTCCTTAAAATATTATTTCCTCTTCTTTGATTCCAGACTCTACAACTCATGGTACCTACTGCTTATGCTTCAGTCATTACCACCACCCCCTCACAGCTCCCAAGTCATCAAACTTCTGTGGATCCCATATCTGGACCTTAGACACCAGTCCCTAACTGTCTTTACAGAACTGAGATGTTATTCCACCAGTTCCCGACTCAAGCAGCAAATTGCTTGAAGCCTGGGCCACATGCTCTAGCCTATTATATTTTGTTTTTCCGCTACTCTGGTTTTTATATAAATACACTGTTATTCAAGCCCATATACTAGAGTCCTTCCATAACAGGCATTGTGGCACTGGGCTTTCCGAACTGTATTTAATTTGTAAGTATAGAATTACAGTTAAGAAAGCTATCCAACACAATGATTTTTAAACCTGCACAAAAAATATATTTCATTTAATTGAGAAAGCAAACTATTTCAGATTAGTGGAATTACCCCAAATGAATCCAGAACCAAAGGCGTTGGTTTCAATTCAAAAATAACATCCAATTTCATTTTATCAGCAGCAAGGTGTAGTCTCGATTCAGGGAAATTTTATAAGGAGGCCTAAATGATCTGATCATGTTTTAGCCTCACGCGTAACAGGGCACTTACTCTAGTGCCTTCTCGTCAAGGTTCAGAGCGGAGATACGACGTGCTGAGGCAGGTAGGTCAACTTTATAGGAAACATCTCATGAGGTCAAACCCACAATCCTCCAGACCAATATTCAGTGACATCAAAGAACAAGAAATTATTCTACAAAATGATAAGTGACATGAGCAAAATGCTGTGAGAGAGTCCTGGGTAAAGAGAGAATGCCATCCAAAAGTGTCTATTTACCAAAAATATCCATGCTCTCTTTTAAATTGTATGACTACTTAATCTACCCAAAGATTTGTCTTGGACCTTATCCTCTTAAAGAAGCCATTTTCTCCTCTTGGAGTGAAAAAGTGCTCATATTAAATACCTGCTACATAAATTGAAACTTATTTATGCTAAACCTATTTCTTGAAGTTGTAAATGGTCCTCCTAGTTCTGGTGTTCTTGGATTTGGGGTAAAGTGTTCATGACATTAGGCATAGATGAGGTCTCCGGTCAGACTTCACTGCTCAAGATTATAAGCATTCAAACAGATTTCTGTCTGTTCTCTAAAAGACAGTCCTCTATTCTTGTGATATGTGGCATATTTCTCTAGACCTTCCCCAGTGATGTCTGTGTCAAGGTGCAAGACCTAACCTCTGAGGGAGTGTTCTAGACAAGACTGCATAAGGTTCAGACACATGGATGAACAGAGACATACAGCATTGGAAGATTCCTATTAAGAGGTGATAACTGAATTCAAATATGCATTCAGATGTAATATTTGTGAATATAAAGAATAGTGGAACATATTGAGATTTCATTGGAAATACTATATGTAATAAATAAAACATCTATCCTAAAATGTCCCAATATATTGTGCATTTGCATACATTGTAAGGCACATATATTACAAGGCAAATATACACCTAGCATATAGACATATATATAGTACAATGATATTCTCTCACCTTTCCATAAAATCCAATGATTATCGTGGTGCCCTAATACTAATACCATAAAAGATTTCTATTTTCCCTCGTTTATATTTACGTTATATCTTCCAGAGATTTTGTGAGAACATCTGGATTTAAAGCTTGTAGTTAAATACGATCAATATTGAAATATATTTGAATGAGGCAAGCACCAAATTCACAGAAGTGAATAAATGAATGACTCTTCACACTCGCCTACCACAGAAACACCTTTGCAACAGAAACCCAGAAAACACTAGATGTGTCTAACTCTGCATTTTTTACAATACCTACTAGATATTCTTCAGGGAAGGCATAAAAATTGAAATTCCTTATAAATCTTTTTAAGTAAATGCCTTTTTAAAAACCTTAAAAGCAGTATTCTTTGGGGGAACCTGGGGGAAGCTACACAAAAACTATTCTGTATTTTTGTAGCCTACGATTATTTCAAAATAAAAAAAAAAAAATTAAGGGGGCGCCTGGGTGGCTCAGTCGGTTGGGCGGCCGACTTCAGCTCAGGTCATGATCTCACAGTCTGTGAGTTCGAGCCCCGCATCGGGCTCTGTGCTGACGGCTCGGAGCCTGGAGCCTGCTTCAGATTCTGTGTCTCCTTCTCTCTCTGCCCTTTCCCTGTTCATGCTGTGCCTCTGTGTCTCTTGAAAATAAATAAACATTAAAAAAAAAATTTTTTTTAATTAAAAAAAAAAAATTAAGGACCAACAATTCACTTTTATTTTTTAAGTTTTTAGTTAAATTCCAATTAGCTAACATGCAATGTAATATTAGTTTCAGGTGTACAATATAGTGATTCAGCACTTCCATAGGATACCTGATGCTCATCACAAGTGCACTTCTTAATCCCCACCACCTGTTTAACCCATCCTCCCACCCTTCTCTCTGGTAACCATCAGTTTGTTCTCCATGGTTAAGAGGCTGTTTCTTCATTTGCCTCTCTTTTTTTTTTCCCTATGACCATTTTTTTAGTTTCTTAAATTTCACATATGAGTAGTATCATATGGTATTTGTCTTTCTCTGACTTATTTCACTTAGCATAAAACTCTCTAGTTCCATCTATGTCATTGCAAATGGCTAGATTTCATTCTTTTTTATTGCTGAGTAATATTCTATTTTCTTCATCCATTCATCAGTCGAAGGACACTTGGGCTATTTCCATAATTTGGCTATTGTAGATAATGCTGCTATAAACATCAGGGTCACGTACTCCTTTCAATTAGTATTCTGGTATTCTTTGGGTAAATACCGAGTAGTGCAATTGCTGGATCATAGAATAGTTCTATTTTTAACTTTTTAAGGGACCTCCATACTGTTTTCCACAGCGGCTGCACTAGTTTGCATTCCCACCAACACTGCAAAAGGGTTTCTCTTTCTTCACATCCTCATCAATAACAACTCATTTTTAATCTCAAGAAAACATTAAATAAAACTGTGTCCAATTCAGAGAACAGATGAAATAAAGTTATATAAATAGAAAGGTTAGGTAATTTTTCCAAGGAACTATATATAACACATCACAAACACTAATAATAAAGTTTTATCCCCAAAATACTGGGTTCCAAACTTCATGACAACAAATTTTACAAGAAATAGTTGATAGACATGACCATGAAAGACATGAAAGCAGTGATCACAGCTACTTACTGGAGGAATATCTCTAGAAGAAATAGAGTTTAGATAAAGCTGGTATGATGACAGGGCGTCTCTCATTGGTTTGTCCAGATTTTTTAAGTGACTAAATATCATTCCATTAAATAAGCATTTTCACTATAAAATACGCTTGCTGGGGTGTTTGGGTGGCCCAGCCAGTTAGGTGTCTAACTCTGGGTTTCAGCTCAGGTCATGATCTCATGGTTCCTGAGTTAGAGCCCCGCATTGGGCTCTGTGCTGACAGCATGGAGCCTGCTTGGGATTCTCTCTCTTCCTCGCTTTCTGCCCCTTCCTTGCTCATTCCTTCTCTCTCTCTCTCTCTCTCTCTCTCTCTCTCTCAAAACAAATAAAAATAACAATAACAGTAAACATGCTAGCCACTGCAAGGACCACAGAAGATATTCTGACCCAATTCCCAGAGTGAGGAAGTATACAGTGTACCACATGCACACAAGTCAAACAAAGGGCAAGGCAGAGCAATAAGCAGTAAAGTGATTGGTTAAAATGTAGATTTCACTGCCTAGAGTTTTGGCAGTAAAAACGTGTGAGTGCCTGAACCATATTTTCTTCTGATGTTTTTGGATGAGTGTTTTGTTTCATTTCTTAATGTATTTTTCAAGGGAAATTATCTGATCCCATTTATCTAAATCTTTTAAGACATTTCCTATCTGCCTTCTTTCTTTTCCCTGGCAGAGGAGCCCAACTTGTAAAAAGTGCAAACGTGTCAGCTGTGTGCCTCTGCTTAATGTGTTACCGCTCAGCAATTTTCTGAAGGCGATTGTAATCAGTACTTCAGCAGTCTCCTACCATGAGGCCCTACTCTGCTAACATCATGAGTGCTCATCACGCATTCCGAAAGACATAGTCTCTCGAGGTCAAAGGAATGAAGGAATTTCTGAAGCAGCTCTACTGTGAGGTCTTGCCGCAGCTGCAGTCAACACGCAGCACACGTGGGGAGGGTCTCAGGAGTGCAGCCATCAACACTCAAGGTCCACTCAATCTCCAGTCTCACTGATGAGCTCACTGAGTCCTCACTCCAAACAAACATGTTTCACCAAATAAGGCTTCCAGAACTTCATTCATGATCGTTCAAGGGTAGAAGGTACAAAAACCTGGTTTGAATTAAAGACATTATAAATATTCCCATTGGGCCATATAGATAACAGAGTTCCAATCTGAAGAGCATGAGAAATGGAAGAGCTAACCCCATGCCCTTGGGATAGAAGTTTAGCTATTACTGTCATGATCCTATTCCTTAAATAGTTGTTCTTCCCTAAATCCAGTCCTAGCACCAATGCTTTTTAAAAGTCTCCTGTGCCGAGGAGACACCAAAGGGAGGAGCCTTGCTTTCAGCATTTAAACACAGACATGCCTGGATGCTTTTGTTTTATAACGACCCAATTTAACTTCTCACAGGAGTGAAATCACCCAGAACAGAAGATGTTTTCTGAAATTCACTATTTTTAAAACGGTAATTTCACAAGGCTCACCGTAATTACCCATTGTATTCCTTTCAATTTCCATAGCATTATGTCTATAACAGAAAACAAAAGCTGTCTACTATACCAGTAGTAGTGGAATGAAAACGATTCCATTTTCCACTAAACCACCCAAAAGCAACCACGTTTGGGTCAAGCGCAGATGAGGGATGCTGCCTGAAATGAAACGTCCTCAAAAATACAGACCGACTTAGGTTATTCCGAAGGAGTATGTTACATACTCAGTACTCTTGACTTGGGTTATTCTGAAGGAGTATGTTACACGCTCAGTACTCTGAGTACTACAAAACGGTTATACTTCCATGATAAGAGCCAACCAATCAGGATCACCGCCAGCTTTCAAAAGAAAAACAACAAAAACTCAACTACAATAACAAAGAAAAGAAAATCAGTCTTTGGGTTTAAAAAATCTAACTCAATTTCCACATCAAAATCCAAATTCCTTCTGCTGCAGGCCTGATTTTGCAAAAGGATACCTACTATTACTTATCTTATAATTCTCGAAAACCAAAGTCATACGAAGTTTAATTCTATGCAATTTAGAAATAAATATTTGGCCTAACACTCTTTTCAGATGAAGAAAATAGAAGTCAAAGCTAAATAGTACTTGAGAATGAGACCTTTCAAAGAATTGAGAATTGTTGCTTTAACACAAATGTTTATAAGGTATAGGCTGCATGTTTGCTTTTGATATAATAATCGACATATGTGAGAAATGCCTTGTCCATATTAAACTGGAAAGGCTCTCCACAAGCTCCAGTTTTCATCTCTTATTCATCTTTAAACATTCAGTTTTTCATGAAATATGGTTTCCAAGGCATCAGCACTGGAGATGCCATGACAATATTTTAAATCTGAAAATTTGTTGGCCAGCATTCTAATTATAGAAGCTAAAAATATTCGGTTAGTAAGCTTTTGGGGATCACCATGGGGTGAAGAGCACCATAATCATTTTCAAGGGTTCTCCAGGTCCTGTGTGTGTTACTTGGGGACATAAAGTTGATATGAGTGATGCAGTGGAATGGGTGATCTCAAACTGCTAGCTATTAGACTCAATTTTTCAAGTTGATATTTAATAAACCCTGTTCCCAATTCCGCTTTAGCAATAAAAAATGAAAGTCCTAGAGAAAAAATGTTTTCTGAGTTTGGATCACTCAGAAGAACAGCTCAAGAAAGATACTTAAAAGTGTTACTCATTCACTCAGCCAACAAATATTTATTAATATGTCAGGAACTGTTCTCAGTGCTGGCACAATTCAACTCAAGAATAAGGAATGTTGTAGAACAGAACAACAACAATAATAACTAACATATGTATAGTCCTTTACAGTTCTGAGCAAGGTTTCATAATGATCAACTTCATTTGTCCCTCATAACACCTCTGTGAGCTAGGTTTTACAATCATTTCAATAATGAAAAAAGAAAGATAATTTTTTCAATTCCCGAAATCAAATAACTAGCAAGTAAGAGAGCTGGGTCTCTAGCCCATATTTTCCAAATGCCTATCTCTATCGGTCATTGGGCAATACCAAGTTGCAGAATCCCTTGCTTTTATGTAAACACTGAAGACAAGTTCTGCATGTTTGTGAGCATTGTGTTAAAGTGTGTGTGTATGTGTGTGTGTGTGTGTGTGTGTGTGTGTTTTTGTTTTTGTTTTGTTTTTTGAGGACAGGGTTTCACAGATCCAGACTATGCCATTTACAAGTTCAAAGTGTTTTTAGTATCTTCACCCATTTATTTTACTTATTATACGGAAACACTGGTACCGCAGAACCACGTGTGCATGGTTATCTGAGTTTTTTAAACCAAATAAAAGAAGTTTACTTTCCAGGTATTAAAATCTCTCTTAATTGGGATAGCATACTAGACAAAAACTCCAAAAGCAAGAAACCTGAACAAGCCCTTCTCAAAAGACTATAGCCAATAAACATATGAAAAGGAACAAGGAACAAAAGATACTTGGGAAATGCAAGTATCCACCTAAATGAATAAAATAAAAGAGATAATATCAGCGGTCTGTAAGGATGTGAAGTAGCCAAAACACTTACAAGATCCCAATAGGAGTGTAAATTGGTACCACTTTTGAAGAAAGGCACTATCTGTTATTCACACATGTTTGCCAAAAGACCTATGTGAGAATGTTCATAACAGCACTATGCATTATAGCCAAAAACAAGAAACAATCCAAATATCCATCAACAGCAAACTGATAACTAAATTGTGGCGTTCTCATAATGCAGAATACCGCAGAACAATGAGAATAAACCAACTGCTGCTACACACAAAACAGGAATGAATCTCACAAACATAATGCTGAGCAAAAGAAGTCAGACACGAAGATACACAACATATATTCTGGTAGAAAGTTCAATAATAGATAAAAAGAGCCTATAGTCTCAGAAGTCAGGAGAGAAGTTCTCTTTGTGGGGAAATAATGACTTGGGGGAAGGGAGGCGGGTCCTGGCTGCTGTCAGTGGTCCATATCTTGGTCTTGGTGTATTCACTTAGGTAAATCACCAAGCTGTTTACTTATATGTCAATGACATGCATACTTTACACATTTTATATTTCCATAAAATCTTTAGATAGATAGGCAGATAGATAGGGATCCTACACCTAACTATCCCTTAACCACTGTGTTTGCTGTAATTCTTACATCTGCTTTTAGTATTTGGTCTGTCTCTTCCTTTACTCCCAAGCTGTCCCCTGGCACTTTTCAATGTTATCCATGTGGCCGCCAATATCAGACCATGCCTATCTTCTAATTCGTAATTCAGTGTTTGCTACGGGATTAGAAACGCTATAATCAGTCACATTAGAACTGTACATGAATTCAGAGTAAACAGATTCTGAGAGATCTCCTATGAGCAAAGTGAATCCTCTTCAATATATGTCTTTTTTTTAACCCTTTATTTTGCTGGCTCAGAGCTTTTTTTGTTCAAGAATATGCCAAGTATAGGAGCTCCAAATAGATGGAGCTGTTACTGGATCCCATCAGTGAGTACTAGTCTCTGGGCCAAAACTAGAATTAACTAACACAGAAGTCCAGATCCCGCAAGTTTACTTATTTGCAAATATTATAATAGACATTATCAATCAATAAATATACTTCCAAAAAAAGAAAAGAAATCAATGACTTCTTATACAAGACATTATGAAGAACTTAATTTTTAGTTGTTTCACTCTTAGAACATTGTATCAGTATTAAAGACAATACAATATATTCCGGGGCACCTGGGCGGCTCAACTGGTTAAGCATCGGACTTTGGCTCAGGTCATGTCATGATCTCACAGTTCATGAATTCAAGCCCTGTGTCAGGTTCTGTGCTGACAGCACAGGGCTTGGAGCCCACTTAGAGTTCTGTCTCTCCCTCTCTCTCTGCCCCTCCCCCTCCCCTGCTCACACTGTCTCTCTTTCACTCAAAAATAAATATTTAAAAAAAATTTTTAAAAAAGAAAATATATTCTTTTCTCATTTTATATTTTTATTAATCTTGATTTTTAAAATTCCCCAAAAAGTATACAAGTTTTATTTACATATTTTTTCTTCTTTTTAATTTATTTTTTAATGTTTATTTATTTTTGAGAGAGAGAGTATGAGCAGGGGAGGGACAGAGAGAGAGGGAGACAAAGAATCTGAAGTAGGCTCCAGGCTCTGAGCTGTCAGCACGGAGCCCAAAACGGGGCTTGAACCCACAAACCATGAGATCACGACTTGAGTTGAAGTCAGAGGCTTAACCGACTGAGCCACCCAGGTGCCCCTACATATTTTTCTCTAATACAAAAATTCAAGGATAGACACAATAATCTACAAGATTAAAAAAAAAAAAAAACCAAAATGTTTGTTTGTTGTTATTTATTTCCTTTAGCATCCTAATTTCATGTAACTTCTTTCTGTATTCACTCTCCACAAAAACCAAAAGTTAGCTCTTAAAAACTGGAGCTCAAATTATTACACACAAACTGAACCCTCTTCACTAGTGAAATGCCCCCTGGCACCAATGGGGAGGAGACAAAGCTGAGGCAAATGGGCACTGATGTGGAGCCGAACCACTAAGAGGGACCGGAACCATCCCTTCAAACCAAGATAAGCATTTCTCTGCTTTAGTATCTTCAGTTATTACTAGAACAACATTCATTCATTTGATGACAGTCATTCAATACATAGGCATCACTAGTTCAAAGAGAAAGGGTTCATCCCCACTCCACCAATAATTTTCCATTTAGTTTAAGAAAATCATACCAAAAAAAAAAAAAAAGGAAAGCATACAAAATGTCTAACTTCCTCATTTTTTCGATGAGCATAATAATTCCTTTCATCTACTTAATTTGCAATGAATAACAAGATGATGTTTTGGCTCATGAAAACAACTGCAGATATACATGGTTTTACCATGACTATTTCTACCTCTATCTTTTTGAATATATATAGGTGTACATATATATATTATGTATATGTATATATATATATGGCTTGATTCAAGGGCAAGTAAGACTTTATCGTTAAGAGAAAAAATTGTGATCATGAAAAGACTGGGAAAAAAGTTTTATCTCTCCTTTGCCACAGCAGGTAAATAAATCCATCTCCATTCCTGGCCACCTGTCCTTTTGATGCCTTGTTTAAAATGCCATTGTACTGCTGAGACTAGAGCCATGTAACAAGTCATTGCCACAAAGTCATTATGACAGTCATAAATATGGCTTTAGGTAAAATAAAATCATCCATCTCTACAAATGACTAGTATTTGTGTGTGTGTCTGTGTGTGCGTGTGTCTCTCTCTGTGTGTAAATGTACATCAGACAAAATAAATGAGGAAAAGGAGGGATTAGGAAAATCTACCTCCACTACTGGAAAAATAACTAAAGGCAGGCGCCACAGGGATATAAAATATCCTCTTTATGTTAGAAAGACAGTAGCATATTTTCTATTCTGTGACAGGAACATATTAAATGTGGAGATACCAGGAGAAGCAAAATACATTTGGAATACAACTTACCCCTGACCTTATATGAAAAGAAACATTTTATTTTTCCCTTCCCTTAAAATCTTGCATTATGCAAAAAAAAAAAAAAAAAAATCCTGAAAGTAGCAAGACCTAGTTTTGTAAAGACTTACTAACTTCCTGGATGTGCCAACACTATACTATCCATTTCGCTAAATGACTCCCCCAAAACACGTAAATTTCATAAATCATCTGTTGGCCTCAGAAACTGACTGCATCAACAGTGAGAACTGAGATATGTGTTCTCAGAGCTTCCTTTGTCCCATCAAATCATGTACCCTGATTTTTTCCACTTAGCAATCAAGGAAAAAGTACTTAGAAACTTTCACCGTCATTAGATCCTTCTCTTGTTCTAGAGTGAAAGTCCAGTTCGCTCTTTCCACTCCCAATCTTGTTATCAACCTTGTCCCAGATTTTATGAATATTATCAAAGGTGAACATAAAGAAACTCCAAGAAACAGGCGGATGCTGTCTATTGCCACACTCACTTAAGAGCAGTGAATTCTCTCAGGACAATCTCCCCTAACAATAGGAGTCCTCAGGACTGCAGCGCCCTCAGAGGCAAGCAAAGAAACAGGATTATCTACATGATTCACCAGTTAATGTGTATTTCCTTTCCTTAAGTGTTGTGTTTTTCTTTACTATGCAAGCTACGGCCAGACTATCTTTCTTGTTATCAGAACCTCAAAATTGCACTTGCCAGAGCTCAGTGAAAAATGAAATTACCACCAGACCATCCTGGCAGTTGTTCCAAAGTTTACCCGATTCTGATCACATCTTTTTTTCTCTAAATGATCCCCAGTATTCCTTTTGCACATTATTGTCAACTCCAAATTTATTCTAATCATTTAAAAGACTATAAAATAGTAACACTAACAAACACTTAAAGTTATTTTCTGTTGAGAAAATGAACTAAAAGACATACATCATTATAAACTGAGTACATTCTGTCAATCTCATTGGCTAAGGTGCCTTATACATGGTAGTCTCCAGAATGACCTCAAAACATTAAATGATATGGAAAACTTCATTTGGAAAACACTCATACAAAATGCTGGGTGAGGGGTTTCTTAGTTTTCTTTTTTCTTAAAGGTAGACATGCCTGGAACTATCCAAACATCCAATCTTATCCCTCCCACCCCCATTCATATAAATGTCCTATGTCTCAACTGTGCCTAAGAATACTACCTTCCTCTTTCTGTCCATATATGTGTGAGCTTTTGTATTATCTTAGAGACTCTGAGATAAAGTTAAAACAATTCAATTTCCAGATTTCATATAAAGAGAACAGAGTCCTAGCACTGTATTTAACTTTAAAATGAAAGTAAAAGTTTTTTTCTCAGTTATTAAAACTATAGACAAACACACATACTTCCTTTGAATGAAGCTATGCTAATAGCTTCAATCTAAGTTCCATAATGATCATGAAAATTATTTAAATGCTAATGTGATAGATACAAGGAGAGTTCTTGGAAATCCTTTCAAAAGACATTACATTGGTTATAAGGCACTACAGAATACTGGTTTTAAATGCTCGGAAAAAGCTATTCAAATCAAAATGAAGAAAAAAAAAAAAAAAACCCTAGTGAGCAATGTTCACTTTAGTTCAGGTAATATTCTAAGTTCAAGAATAAAAGAAATAAAAGAGAAATACTGCACAATGCAGTGTCTCTCAGGAAAGGAACTGTTCCGGGATTTAAGACAATGTGTGTTTAGTACAGACCAGGGTTCATGATTTCCCATTAGTAGTAACTTTCTCCAACACTGAAGTGAAATGGGAAAGGAAGTGAAGAGGGAAGACCAAAGTGGTTAACTGCTCTTCATTGTCAAGACTGAAAAGAGCTTGCTGCGGGTAATTATGCTGAGAAGATAAGGCCTTGAGAAGGAATGAAGGATGGAAAAAACAGAAGTTTTACCAGGAACTGGGGACGAAAAGTGCTTTAGGATGGTAGAACAGAGGTAGAATGGCTTCCCTTCTCCATCTTTCAAGTCAAGGTCAGGGTTTCTGGTGGGTTTTGTTTGGTTTATTTGTTGTTGTTGTTCTTTTGTTTTCTTTAAGAACTTTCTTCTTTGTGGTGCTTGCTGCAGTTTGCTGAACGTAGTTTCCAACTCTTGCCTTTCTTTGGTGACTGTTATTAACGGACTGGCAAAGGCTGGGTAAAATGCACTTAAGAAAAAAGAAATCAGCCCTCCTTGCCAAGACGCCCATGCTGCCCAGTACCTGAGGAAGAGCTGCACTGTCGCTAGCCAAGAGAAATCCCAGTTTAACCTCGGCCTCCACCTTCCAAACCCATTGCAAAAAATTGTGTGTGTGCCGCTTGCAGAGAATCTGCCTGACTCACCCCCCGCTTTCGGTGTGCCAGGGAGAGATGGGCACGCTCCGTCCCGGAGCGGGCGGTGAAGTTGGGAACGAGAGTCCCCCGAGCCTCCCCCACTGGCGGCGGCGAGGACGTTTCCCCCTCCAGCAGGTGCCCGGCCACGCGGGACCACCCAGGCTCACGGGAACACACGTGTCACTGCGCCGGAGCCCAGCCCGCCGCGAACGCTGGCCCCGCGGTCCTGGCGACAACGCCTGGTTACGCGCAGGGGGCTCTACGCTGGGGGAGAACCAGGACTACTCAGAGTGCTCCTCTAAACGCTGAGAGGGAAAAAACAAAAACAAAAAAAAAGTACTTTTCCGCGGAAGCAGCCTCCGTACTCCGCGGGCGCCCAGCCCAGGGGATGCCCGGCCCGCCACTGACCTCTCTCTCCCTCCCCCCGAGCGCGCCCTCCGGGACCGGCCCCCGGGCCCGCGGTCCCCGCGCCCGCCGCCGCCGCCGCTAGCGGCCGACCCTCCCGCCGCTGCCCCGGCCGGGCGCTCACCTCCTGGGGTCCGCCTTGCGTCGCTCCTCCAGGTTGGCGGCGGAGTGTGGGGCTGCCGCGGCCGCTGCCGCCGCCGCCGCCGCCGCCTTCGCTGCCACCGCGGCCGCCGCCGCCGCCGCCGCCGGAGCGCTGCCCGGCGCGCCGCCGGGACTGGAGGCTGGGGGCCCCGCGGGATCCCCGCAGGCGCGGGCCCGGGGCGCGGCGCGGCCGAGCCGCGGGAAGTTGTGGGCTCGAGGCGCGCGGGTCGAGCGGGGCGCGAGCCACCCGCGCCCAAGTAGTCACAACTTTGCCGCCCGGGTGGGTGCGCGCTCCGGGGCGGAGGGAGGCGAGCACGGGGCGAGGGCGCTGGGGCGGGAGGGTCCTCAGAGCAGGCAGGACTGGACCCCGAACGGCCCACGAGGCAGGGGGAGAAGGTGGCGCGGGCGGGCGGGAGGGCGGGGGGCTGGGGGGATGTCTACACGGCCCGCGTGGTGCGGGGCGAGCGAGTGTGTGTGAGCGCGGGCGTCTACTCTACTTTGCCTTCTGCAGCTTCTGCATATTTATGGGGAGCTCCGATGTTTTTGCCAGTAACTAACACTGCAGCAGCGGTGACCGGCCCGGGCACCCCGGGAGCGAGCTGGGGGACGGGGGACCGGGAAAGGCGGCCGCGGCGGAGGCTGTGCCACGAGCGCGAGCCCGCGATCCATATTTAAAGCCGCGAGTGGCCTCGGCCGGCCCCCTGCCCTGCCCTCGCTCGCTCGCTCGCGCCGCCCGGCCCCCACCGCTCGGGGCCGCCGCTCGGCGTCAGCCGCCCGGGCACCCGCGGCGGCGGGGAGGGGCCTGGGGCCGCGCCGCCTCCGCCGGGGGCTCCGGCTCTGCGCGCCGCGCCCGCCCGGACTGGCCCGCGACCCGGCTCCCGAGCGGCTGCCTTCGCCTTCCCTGGCTGCTTCTCTCTCACGCCCTGAGCGAGCTGCCGGGTCCGGTTTTTGTCCTGGTCACCACCGTTCGCTGCCGGCGAGAGCCTGTTCTCTGAGTCAGGACTGAAGGCGCTCGCGTTTCCCAGCCTCGGATCACTCTCGAGGCTACTTTCTAGAACTTGAGGCGTAGAGGTCGAGAGAGTGCTACCAGGACGCAGGCATCGTGCACCCTCATTAAAGGATGTCTGGGGAGGGTGTCTGGTTCTCAACCTTGTCCTGAAGGCGACAACCTGTCTTCCTCTGGCACTTTGAGGAACATCTTTAGCCATCCAAGGAAGTTTTCTTGAGTGTACAAAGTTATTATTTGTGTTTACTCTGTTCCTAAGGCTAATTAATGGCGTTTAAATACCCTCTGCCAAGCAAATAATACTAATAATACATCAGTGACCCAGTCCCATTATGATCAGTTAAGTAAACCATTAAGATAGGAACAGACTGTCAGCACAGACACCATCTAATGTTCTGGGTACTGCTAGAGACCAGCCACTAAATGGATTTATGCCACATAGTAAATGATGCAAGTGTAAACTCGTTTCCTATTGATACATATCAATATCTAATATATGTGGAAGTCACTGACCAAACCTCGTTTTTTGACAGTAACCGCCACACATACAGACTGCCTGCTCCTGGTTCCAAATCTTTCTCCAGACCTCCAGAAAAAAAAATATTCTGGAGAAAACTAACTTAGGGACCGAAGCTTTTCTTTCTAGTATTTAAAACCGGAAGAGATCCATTGTACCTCACCAGTGTTTAGGAAGCAGGTGTTTTTTTAAAAGAAAAGAAAAAGCAGGTATGTTTAAAGGATTGATTATCCTTAATCAATGCTCAGAAGGCAGTAGGAACCACCCAAAACTGCCTCAGTAGGCAGTAGGCAGACCAAAATTAAAATGTACTAATATCATATGTCCAGCTGTTGCTACATCTGGCTCACATATATGTTCACGCATTCTACATAACCCGCTGCAGTGACATGGGAAATTCGAAACAGGAGATTTACCCCCAAAAAAAAAAAAAAATGAAAGAAAAGAAAGAAAGCAAGAGAAAAAGAAAAAGAAAAAATTAGCTTTAAAACTTTTTCCTTTTATATTTTGTTTTTAGACTAACGTTAAAATTAACTTTCAGTCCCTGAGCACACAGCAAGAATCAGCAACCCCAAAGTAAGCTCACAGGCAAAAGGGAAGCCACTTTTGTATTAAGAATCTGACACTGCTGTTCAGCAGTTTTTCACACTGTGGATTATGTATTTCAACATAGCTGGCAATTTCTCATTATAATCGTGAACCAGCCATGAATGGTCAGCGTTGGTGAATGTTTGGGAAAGGAAACGTGCAAGAAACTTATGCTTTCCAATATTTTGCTGTGAAATATATCAAACTGTCCTTCACACAAACCAAATAGGTAAACCGTGGAAGCATTTCACCATTGAGATTCGCACAATTTCACCCTGAAAGGAGTTCAAAATTGCTGCGTGGAGTGGGAGGCAGGGAGGGAATTAGAGCACTATGAGGTAAGGTTTTGTGTGTGCCTTAAATTAATGAGAAAAAGAGTTGTCTTTAGCAAAGGGCCAACCAACAACCTCTGTTATCTTTCTCATTACGTGATGTTTGCTATCCCACAATTAAAAAAGCATGTTCCATTTCCTTTCCTATTGATTATTGTCCAGTAATTGAGATACATGTGTTTTTCCTTTGAAAGGTCATTGATTAACTTCTCTTGTTAACTTTGCATGTGGTCACCTTTGCTACTGCAATTCTGGGTAAGGACAATGAATCCAGAGATCTTTTTTTCACCTATCCTAAAATTCAAGTTACAGCCCTTGATTCCCATGAGCCCAAAGAAAGATTTACTTGTTCTCTTTGTCTTGGGGTTCACACAGCTTGATGACAAAGAGACTGAACAGAAAACTTAATGGAATTAGGAAAACAGTATAAGTAATCTTTACTGATAATGATTTATTTACTTTTTAATCAATAACTCTTTGTACTAAATGACCTTCTAGAATACCCACCTACGTAGCTTATCAATTCGAGTTTCTTTCAAGTCAGCCAAGGTCCTAGTAGGCACCTAAAGGAAGCAGAAAGCTGGGAGGAGGGACCTTTGTTTCAATGACAAGCACCATCTAGTGGCAGTCAGAGATGAAACCTCCTGACCATGTAAGGTCCAACACGAAGTTTTTGAATAGGTAGTCCAGGCATTCCTGGTCATGTATGAGCACGGCACACTTTGATTCGAAAACAAGAAAGTTGTATGTAGTGAAATAATACAACGCATAGGCCCTTTGTTAATTATTCAGAGTAAGGAGGGTGCAGATCTGTCGTGCAGACAGGATTATTGCCGTAAAGCATTTTCTCAATCTTTGTGTGACTTTGAAAAGTCACACTTCTGTATAAAGACCTCTGTCTTTTTGTACTTAAAGAGCTCTTTATTTAAGTTTCCTCCTTACATAAAATAAGGAGATCACCAAATTTTATCTATAAGGCACTTTGTTCAAAAATAGCAGAACCCGTAATTGTAACTCTTATATTTGGGAGTCTTTTCATTATTCTATTTTATTAGAAAAGAAAAAGAAGATAAAAGATGTCTTTGAATATTTATCCTGCAGTTATTCAAAATTATAACAACCATGCACTTTTCATTTGGGGGTCCAAGCAAAAAGGTGGTGGTATATATGTTATATCCCCTTATTGAGAAATACTTCTCAATATCAGGTTCTTTTTAAATATGGGGCTCACTGGTAGCAGTTTGACAAACATTTTGTTATGCACAGTGGAGTTTTCTTTGTGCTGATGTTTATTTTGAATTGCAGTTGTTTTGTTATTAAACAATATTGCAATAGAATGATCACCAAAGTTGCCACTCTGTAATCAGTTTGACCAACCACTTCACAATGTGAGAGTAAAGAAAAAGAAAAATCACTTTCTTCTCATCCTGGAACCAGTCTGGGATGAAACTAAAGATAGATATAGATAAAGAAAGAGAGAAAGATCCCTTACAGGCCTTATTTTTGTTTCATTTCCACTCCAGACAGTTCATATTTCAGTCTGACAAATTCTCGAATAAATTCAGCCAACCTAGATTTGTTTCGAAAAAGTGAACACAGTTTTTGCAAGCTGTCCACATGGCATGAGCTAGGGAAAATAATTTTATTATATTTTGGTTAAACGTGTGTCATAAGTTGCTTCATAGCTTAAACTACTAAGCTCTCAACTTATCCAACTGTCATTTTAAAATTTTTTAATGTTTATTTATTTTTGAGAGAGAGAGAGAGAGTGGGGGAGGGGCAGAGAGAGAGGGAGACACAGAATCTGAAGCAGGCTCCAGGCTCTGAGCTGTCAGCACAGAGCCGGTCGAACTGTAAGATCATGACCTGAGCCGAAGTCAATCACTCAAATGACAGAGCCCCCCCCCAACTTTCATTTTTAGAACACATACTTAAAGTAAATATTAGGAGAGTCTCTAACCTGTAAAAACAGGAGTCTATCTCTGTTAATGTCAAGCAAGCCAAGTTGTTCAACCTTTCTAGGCCCAAGTTCCCTCAGCAGTAAAGTCAAAGGGCTTGAGATAATTTAATAATAATAATAATAATACCATAGTATGTTTCTCTAATAAATTTTGAAGAATATGTTTGTGACAGAGAAACATGCATCTTTCAGGAATGGTATTGACACATTTGTTATGAATGCTCTGCTTAATCACCCTAGGCCAGAGTTTCAGCCTTTTCCTCCTACAGAAATTCCCATGAGCAGCATCACATAGGACACAGCCATCTCTATTTGGAAAGGAAAACTTAAATCAAGCTACTAAACCATGCCTCCTGATTTTAAAGGTTGGTCTGGTTTTAGGTAAGATAGAGAATTACATCAAACTTCTCTGCCAGAACTGACTCTGCTAAGCTGTGTGTGCATGTGTGTGTGTGTGTGTGTGTGTGTGTGTGTGCACCTGTGTGTATACACCTGCATGTGTGTGAGTCCACATCAGCCAGCTCCCAGACATAGAAAGGTGCTTGTTTCTTTGTATTCCTCTGGCCTCACTGCCTCCTCAGGGGATGAATAAGCCCAGATGGCAGGCCGCTCTAAAGTTACTCTTACTGAGTCAGGTGGACACAGCTGTTCCATTACGTGGGGACAGGTTTTCCACAGATTAACCCACCACTGCATCAAACTGGACCGTGACCATTCTCGTCCCACTGGTCTGTTCCCCAGGCCAGGAGACCACGGCACCTCAGTCTCCTTGCAGGTAACAAAACAGCTGGCACTTCAAGCACACATTTGCCAGACTGATTTCTTTACAGAAAATGCCACAAGATTAAAATCTGAATGTTAAAATGTGGCTCCTTTTTCCTCCATCTTAAGGGGGGAACATCTGAGTCACTTTGCCCTTTATCCTTTTCCTTCCTCACTGCTGACCAAAGGATGCTCATTGCTCCTCCGAACACAGAGCATGACTGGATCACCCATTCAGTCCACAAATACTTAGTAGGAATCTACTTACTATGTGTCAAGGACTCTTTTAGGTAATGGATTTCTAGAATAGGCAGACAAAATTCCTGCTTCATGGGGCTTACAAATAAACAAAGAAATTACAAGATAATTTCCATTTCCTTGGAATGCAGAATGCTATGAAGCAGTAAGTGCTATGAATAAGGGGCCAACCATCCCAGTTCACGGTTCCAGTTTATCCCCTGTTACCCAGCATTCCCTCTCCCCCTCAAAAGAGAAATTGGTGAGACACTTCGAATCACCCTAGTTCTAGAGAAATAAAACGCAATGAGAGGGCGAGGGAGAGCTACACCGATGCATAAACATGAACGTTTTTAAAGGCAAGTTGATAGAACAAACACCTGGCAAGACGCCTTACGCATAGTAGGAACTCCATAATTAATTATAGAATGATTGATTACATCGACTCTTTTTGGAACGTTAAAACCAGAGAGACTTAGTCAACTAGAACATATTTCTATTAAGGTAAATTCAGATTCCACAAATTCCTTAAAACATCATTCTCCTTAAACAATAACTTTTAGACTACATCTACGTATTTTCTGTATGGGCATAAAATGTCTCAGAAGGATACACGAGCAACTGAAAACACTATTTGCCTCCAGGAGGGGAAATTAGGTGATCCTGGGGTAGGTATAGGGAGGAAGACTTTTCATTGTATCCTTTGTTCTTTTCGGAATTTTGAGCCATGTGGATAGATTGTTTCTTTTTTCACTTCAATTTAAGTATAAAATACATAGATAAGGACGTTTACATCTTAGAGCTAGTTCTCCATACAAATAAGTATGTAATTAAACAGAAATCTTTCTAATAAAAAATGAGATGGATATTCTTACAAACTATGAGACAGTGGCTATAGCAACACCAATGACAGGGCTGGGATGCCCAAGCCCCTTCATAGCCAGAGGCTGCTGGTCAGGGCCAATAGCCTTTGCTCTCTGCCCACCTAGGCTCTCTTCAAATCAGTGTCACAGGACAAAAAGGTGTTCAGAAGGATATTACTGCTTTTCTTGCACCTGGGCAAATAAAATCAGTATAAAATCCTAAAATAACATTTTATTGGGCATCTTGCTGTGCCTTTCATTATAGCTGTTTGGTTTTCAAAAATGAAAATCTGTTGGGACCCCTGGGTGGCTCAGTTAGTTAACCATCTGACTTCAGTTCAGGTCATGATCTCACAGTTCATGAGTTTGAGCCCCCAATCAGGCTCTACGCCGACAGCTCAGAACCTGGAACCTGCTTTGGATTCTGTGTCTCCCTCTCTCTCTGCCCTTCCCCTGCTTGCTTTCTGTCTCTCTCTGTCTCTCAAAAAATAAATAATAAAAAAAGGAAAAATCTGTTGTTTTTTTTCCATTATAAAAGTGATGTAGCCTCATTATTAAAAACTTGTAGAGAAAAATAGATGGAATGGCAGTAAGAAATCTCCTTTTCCAGAAAAGACTACTAATATCCTGGCATATTTTTCTTTGCATAATTTAAATTTGTGGTTTACAGTTGATTAATCATATTGTATTTTTGAGAACCAATGTAGCCATTGAGGCTAATTTTGAGTGAGGACAATCTCTTTCAGCATAAAACACAAGTTTCTACCCAGAACAAAAAAGGGCGTGGTAGGATCTGGATTTGGTGCCATCTTTCTAAACCCAGCTGATAACTGCTGTGCTCTTATCTCAGCACGATTCCAGAATTGCCCTTCTGTTTATGAAAATTCATATGGAATAGGGTCTCAGTGACGGTTTCTGCTATCTGGCAATGTAAATATTGACTACTCACTAACAGTACTAATAATAATAATAGCTGGGGCACCTGAGAGGCTCGGTTGATTAAGTGTCCGACTTTGGCTCAGGTCATGATCTCACAGTTCACGAGTTCCAGCCCTGCGTTGGGCTCTGTGCTGACAGCTCAGAGTCTGAAGCCTGCTCCAGAGTCTATGTCTCCCTCTCTCTCTACCTCTCCCCACTTGCACTCTGTCTCTCTCAAAAATAAATGAACATTAAAAAGAAGAAGAAGAAGGGTAGCCAATGCTAGGGCACCTGGCTGGCTCAGTTGACAGAGCATGCAACTCTTGATCTCAAGGTTCTAAGTTCTAGCCCTACATTGGGTGTAGAGATTACTTAAAACTAAAGTCTTTAACTGGTACAGCCACTCTGAAAAACAGTTTTCCTCAAAAACTTAAAAACAGAACTACCCTATGACCGGGCAATAGCACTACTAAGAATTTATCCAAAGGATACAGGAGTGCTGATTCATAGGGGCACATGAACCCCAATGTTTATAGCAGCACTTTCAACAATAGCCAAATTATGGAAAGAGCCTAAATGTCCATCAACTGATGAATGGATAAAGAAGATGTGGTTTATATATTCAATGGAATACTACTTGGCAATGAGAAAGAATGAAATTCTACCATTTGCAGCAATGTGGATGGAACTGGAAGGTATTATGCTAAGTGCAATAAGTCAGTCAGAGAAAGACAGATATCTTATGTTTTCCCTCATATGTGGCTTTTGAGAAACTGAACAGAGGACCATGGGGGAGGGAAGAGGAAAAAAAATAGTTACAAACAGAGAGGGAGGGAGGCAAATCACAAGAGACTCTTAAATATAGAGAACAAACTAAGGGTGGATGGTGGGGTGGGAAAGGTGGAAAATGGGTGATGGGCATTGAAGAGGGCACTTGTTGGGGTGAGCACTGGGTATTGTATGCAAGCCGATTTGACAATAAATTATATTCATGAAAAAAATAAAAAATAAAGTCTTTGAGGGATGCCTGAGTAGCTCCATCAGTTAAGCAACCAACTCTTGATTTCAGCTTTGGTCATGATCTCACAGTTCATGGGATGGAGCCCGGGTTGGGCTCTGTGCTGACATGGAGCCTGCTTGGGATTCTCTGTTTCCCTCTCTCTCTCTGCTCCTCCCCTGCTCCCTTGCTCTCTCTCTCTCTCAAAATAAATAAACATTTTAAAAATAAATGAAGTCTTTAAAAAAATAATAAAGAGTAGCCAATGCCAATATAGTCATTACCATGTTCCAGGGACTATTCTAATTACTTAACATAAATGAATTTATTCAATCTTCATAATAACCCTCTTGGTGACATCAGTCCCAACATCAAAAAAAAGCAATATGAATCCCAAAGCCCTTATCTTTTCATACATGTCAACTGTTTCAGATTTCCTCAAAATTTGAAGAAGTTTGGAGTTGAGGTTTGTCTTCCTCTGTGAACTTAAACATCTGATCTGAAAGACTTAGCTAATTGTTGGGCAAATCCACACAAGGTGATACCTGAATTACATTCACTGCTCCGATTTCAACTGACAGAGGACATATACACTAATATCAACACCTGTATATATTTCTGAGAAATCAGCTTTCCAAAACCAGAATTCTTCGAAGCTGAAGACACTATACTTTGGTATTATTGTCTTTTTTAACATGGCTACTTTTTCATCATAGCTATTGAAAATGAAATTTTTGGTGGTATTCTCTGTCAACTTTAATTACATATGTGTGCTATCTCCAATCAGCCCTATAGGGCACATACTAGATATGCAACATATGTTTGAAGGCCGTTAATAACTTTCCATGAACCAGCAAACCATGGTATTTGATTGTACTTTTCCTCTCTGATCTTTTTATTCTTCATATTAAAGTATGTGGGGGAAGGAAATCTTTGTCTTGGTGTTCTGGGATTATTATTGGTTTTTTGTTTTGCTTTTGTTTTTATTTGTCTGTTTGTTTTGGTATTTAGGGCCTGGGTCTGATGCTAGCAATTTTCATCCCTGTGTTAAATTTTAAGACTTATCTCTTTTCACCAAAAACTAGCATTTCATCTAGAATTACGCAGAAACTGGTGACAAGTTTCCCTCAGCAAGTCTTCCTTTGCTTAAACATGAAAAATGGTACGTAGCAAAAATTTGTCAGAAGATACGTGTTAGCATATGTAATGGTAAATCAGAAGCCGGAAAAGGGAGGTGATTTTCATATCACTGAAAGCTACATTCCTTTCCTCTCAATCTGCCATTTGAGTACTTTGGCAACTTCGATCCAGGGAAACGAACTCTCAATCACTTCTTGGTACCCGCATTTCTTCATCGGTTTAGTAATGTCTTGGAACACAGAGCCTGGCATCCAAGGAAGATATTAAAATAAACCCTAAAAAGAAGAAAGAATAAGAAGCAAGTGGAACAAAGGAGAGGGAAGAGTGCTAGACAGCTCTCTCCGCTCCAGCCAGTGGCCCTCAAACGCTATTACTGCTTCTTTGATTAAATTAAAATACAATAAGTATTGAGCACTTATTTAACACTTTGTCTATCCTGGCAAGTGTAAAAGACATTCCATTTAGAGAAGCAACTATTCAAAGGTTTCTGCTGATGCTGCAGTTACTATTTGGAACAAAAAGCAGAGTAATCAAGTAGATGGAGGTGATTTTTCAGAGAATACTGAAGAAAATATTACATACTAGGTACAGTGGTGCTGTCCTAGCAAAATGCTTGCATAGTCTTGCTTTAACATAGACCACCCATCAAGGAAAATGGAAGTAGTCCAGCATAGTTCTAAAATATTGTAAGCAAATAAATTCAATGCTGTGTTCGATAATTAATAATAGTTACCATTTGTCAACAACTTCCTGATCCTCATGAAGGATAAAAATTATTCTTATTTGACAATTAAGGAAACAGAGGCTCAGAAATGTCAGGAGACTGACCTCAGATCATACAAGTACCAAATTTATAGAGCCAGAGTTCTGAAACTAGGCTTCAGGCCCTGCTCTTTCCACTATACCAGGCTTCCTCAATCTACCCCGAGGAGATAATTTCAACATGGAAAAGTTGAAATTACATGGTCCTTGGTCCTTGAAGGAAAAAGTTTGGGCTCCTTACCTCCACACTCTTTCCACCTCACACTCACTATTTTCAGTCTAAACTGCGCACAAACCGGGGTGGCCAGGTGGCTCGGTCAGTTGAGCATCTCACTCTTGATTTCTGCTCAGGTCATGATCTCACATTTCATGGCCTCGGCCCCCACATTGGGCTTTGTAATGAAAGCTCAGAGCCTGCTTCTGATTCTCTGTCTCCTTCTCTCTCCGCCCCTCCCTTGCTTATGTGCTCACTCGCATGCTCTCTCTCTCAAAAATAAACATCAAAAAATTAAAAAGCAAGACTATTTTGATTAAGTTGCTGCCTTCCCTTAACAAAAAAAAAGAAAGAAAAGAAAAAGAATACTTTCAGTGTTTCTTCATCAGCTATTGAATGAAGTCCAAGTTACTTAGCTTGGTGTTAGTGGCCTTTCATGACCTGGTTTCAATCAGCCGTATTTGCTACTGATCCCACACACAGCTTAATGCTCCACACAACCCAGACTTCTCACCATTTCGTAAACATCCATTTTGTTTTCTTGGTCCTGGTTACTTGCACATGCCAATTATTTTTACCAAGATTGCCTTTCTTTCTTCCATCTCTGTCTCTATCTGTGGAAAGCCTATTTATTTTTAAATGTCCAGTTAAAATGCTACCTAATCACTATTATCTTCTCTGATTCATTTAGCACAGAAGACCTCTTTCTCCACCACATTGATAGCACTTAGACTGTTCCACTTACCTGTCACTTAAATCATCTCAGTGTAATGAGTCTTTTGCTGTATTTTCCTCAATTCCCCCACAAAATTGTAGGCTCTATGAAAGTAGGAAATGTAGCATGCGTTTTCATATTTTTCACCTCCTCTAATGCTGTCCCATGCATATAGGAGACTCTCACTAAAACCTGAATGAATAAATGAAGCTTAGGTTTAGTTAATGACAATTATAACCTCAAATATAGAAAGATCTAACTTGAAAAGTCAGATTGAAGCCAAAAAAACACTTGTAAGTTTTTACTTTTCTGTGGTTATTAATGTAAAAATCATCTTTTGTGTTCAATCCTGGGCTGCAGCTGTGGGTACATCTTTATGAGAAATTATACTTAAACATGCAATTTCTCTTTGTTTTAAACAGTCGTTCATTTATTCATCCAATAAATGAAATGCCTGTTATACACAAGATCCAAAAAAAGTCCTGAAGAAACAGGTGTGAGAAAAACAGATAAGGCCACAGGGAGCTTAAATTCTAGTTAGAAAGAGAGGCAATAAAGAAGGAAACAAATATACAGAACAACACATTCTATTATAGAAAGGGACATGAAAAGGAGAGAGTAGTAAGATAGAACACTTTAGACTGGATAGGTAGCAGGTGACCTTAAATGGGCCAGTCACGCAGAGAGCTGAGGGGAAAGCACTCGAGGTAGAGGAAACAGCAGGTTCAAAGACTCTCAGAGGTTGGAGAACAAATGACCCGGTCGGAGTAGAACACAATGAGAAAAGGAGAGAGTGGTACGAGAGAAGGTTTGGAGAAAAAAGCAGGAGCCAGACCTTGCAGAGTTTTGTAGCTCCCAGGAACAAATTAACAATGTATTAGAAGAGCACTCAGAAGCTACTGAAGAGTTCTAAACAAGGGTATCACAAAAACAAATTTAGGACTTGGGAGGTTCGCTCTTACTGGTAAATGGAGAATGAAGTCAAGAGGAGCTGATGGCTTGTGTTAGGGGAAGAGCACTGAGGGAAGGGGCTGAATTTGAGAGGCATTTTGAAGGTAGAACTAAGAGTTGACAAATTAGATGTAAGAGTTGAAAGAACAAGAAAAATCAAGGAAGACTCCCACATTTTGGCTAGGAAATGGTGCCGTTTTCTATGCAGAAGACATTTGATGAAGACCTAGTTTGGAGAAGACAAAAATCACTGTTTCATTTTGAAGGGAAGACAGAACACTGTTTTGAAATAGTAGGTTTGAGATGACTTGTAGACTTCTAATTTTAGTAAACAGCCAACTTCACAAAAATGTTAACATTTCACTGAACACTTACATTTTCTAATTGTGTACTTATTTTTATTTTGGCCGTGTAACAGATTTTTTTACCAAAGATATTGCTGAGACCGGCATCTCCCATTCCCACATCCTCTCCTCCGATGTGACCTTACCGCTCCCCTTATATAGAGGTAGAATCTAATTCTCCTCTCATTGAATCTGGGTGGGTCTGGGACTACTCGATCAATAGAACATAGTGGAAGTGAGGCTGTGTGGCTTCCAAGCCTGGGTCATAAAAGATGATGTTGCTATCACTTTGTTGCTAGAGAAGTCATGCTTAGAGTCTTGAGCTGCTATGTAAGAAATCCAATTGTCCTAAAGCTGCCCTGCTTGGCTCCAAGCCAAGCCACTTGGAGCAGTCATATGGAGAAGGCACCCATAGACAGTTCATTTGCCAGTTCTAGTCTCCAGGTCTTCCTAACACAGGCACCAGTCATGTGAGTAAAGGGGCCTCCAGATGATTCCAGCCCCCAGCCATCAAATCACCCCAACCCTCACATCTTCTCAGATCAGATGCTGGACTCTGAGGAGCAAAGACGAGCCCTCCTGCTGTGCCTTGTTTTGACCCACAGAATCCATGAACATAATGAAATGATTATCATAAGCTATGACATGTTGGGGTAGTTTGTGAAGCAGCAAGTTACCAGATTAGCCAGTTAAGCAAACATTTGAGGAACAAATACATTTAAGCTGTAGTTCTACCAATATGCAGTTAAACACTACATTCTAAGAGAAGTATGCAATCCCCAAACAAAATTCTTTTTTTTTAAAAGTTTATTTATTTTTTGAGAGAGAGTGAGAGAGCACACATGCACGTGAGCAATTGAGGGGTAGAGAGAGAGAGACAGAGAGAGAATTCCAAGCAGGCTCTGTACTGTCAGCGCAGAGCCTGATGCAGAGCTCAGTCAATCCTGTGAACCGTGAGAGCATGACCTGAGCAAAAATAAAAAGTCAGATGCTTAACCAACTGAGCCACCCGGGTCTCCACACACACCACCTGCCCCGCCCCGCCGCCAAAACAAGATTTTTAAACTAAATGTCATTTTACTTACTCAAATGAAGGTTGAGTAACCCTTAGTAGTGACTATGGGATAGAGAAAGAATCTGAAGTTCAGACATAAATTTGTCACCTAATTCTTCCTGGTAGAATTAAGTTTGATAGTAAAGCATGTATTCATGTTTGATAAAAGCTAGAGTCAAATGAAGACACACTTTAAAGCCCTGATGTACATATGCACATTTCAAATCTTATTATTTCCTTTACATTCCATAGGAAGTTCTCCTGCAGATGTCTCTAAGTTAATGAATGGAACTACAGAGGGAATAGACTGTTTTTAAGGATAAAATGTCTAAGTGTAACAGTTAGGGAATTTGAACACAATGTTGTTTTGTTTTCAGAAATAATCTCCATTGTTTTCTTAACAATCAGTATTTTCTCTTTACCTTTCTTTCAAAAAGTATGAAATAGGAGAATTTGGCCGTGGATATTAGATATTTCTTTCAAAATAGTATTTTGGGGGTGCCTGGGTGCCTCAGTCAGTTAACCATCTGACTTAGACTCAGGTCATGATCTCACGGTTCGTGAGTTCACAGCTCAGAGCCTGGAGCCTGCTTCAGATTCTGTGTCTCCCTCTCTCTCTGCCCCTCCCCCGCTTGTGCTCTATCTCTGTCTCAAAAATGAATAAACATTAAAAATTTTTTAAATAATAATAATAATATTTTGATTTGAAAACTATGTCAACATAACATACTAAATTTTGAAAGGAAATTATTTTCCCAGGAATTAGTTATCTGTTATCCTATAAGTGAACAAAGTCAATTTGTTTTTCCTCTCCAACAATTAGAAATATTTAGTAAAGGGGCGCCTGGGTGGCTCAGTCAGTTAAGCGGCCGACTTCAACTCAGGTCATGATCTCATGGTCTGTGAGTTCGAGCCCCACATCGGGCTCTGTGCTGCTGGCTCAGAGCCTGGAGCCTGCTTCAGATTCTGTATCTCCCTCTCTCTCTGCCCTTCTGCTGCAAACGCTCTGTCTCTATGTCTCTCAAAAATAAATAAACGTTAAAAAAAATAAAAAAATAAAAAGAAATTAAAAAAAGAAATATTTAGTAAAATCATCTGAGTGACTTTAGCAAGCACTAGCAATAAATTATGTCCCCTGGGGTAGCATTTATGTTGGTCACTGCCTCCTGGCTCCAACAGTGCTGGTGTTTGATCATATTTTACTCCTCCGTGACCTAGTAGTTTTGATTACCCAGGCAGATCCATAAGCAATATGAAACTTTTAGCTTGGTATGGGCAAAATAAACTGAACTCAAGGCCTTTGACTCAACTTCTGCCTTCACTATTATGCCATATGGGTAATACCAATATTGGTGCTTTAGATTCTGGAAGTGCTAAGATTCTGGAGTGCTTTAGATTCTGGAAGCCCCTAAAAAATGGTAATTACATGTACTTACATTTTTCCCCATTTATTTCCAAAGAAATAAACCAACAAATCAGTATTTAGAGCCTAAGAATGTTTTGACTGCCATATGGAAATTTTTATTTGTTGGTCTTAAAGAGCTGTGTCAATTTTTAAATGATGTACTACAACAACTTCAAAACAATAATTTTTTCATTTTCTGAAGAGTTGAATTTAGGGGCTTGTTATATTTCATGAATGTATACCCAATAAGAAATTGGTTCAAACCAGGGCTCACCGAACTTTTTCTGTAGAGTCAGATAGCAAATGCTTTTGGCTTTGCCAAACATATATTCCATCTCAGTTACTCTCAACTCAGCCATTGTTGTGAGAAAACAGCTGTAGGCAATATGCAAATGATGGGTGTGGCCAGATTTGGCCACTGAGAGCCATACTTTGCCAACTCTGGTTGAAACTAAATGCGGACTACATTAACAAAATATATTGGAATACCATCAGGTTTATTTATGAAAAGATCTAACTTTCAAATCTTCTTAGAATGTCTTTATACCTCTTGTTTTATTTTATTGCACACTACACATGCCCCCTCACTTAACCCACCTCCTGTGTTACAGCAGACTGAGATAAGTCAATTATCATATTACATCAATGATTGGAATGCTACAAAACTACTCCAGGACACCACTGCAGAAAATAACAGACCGAAAGCCTATGTCTAGTATTTTAGAGTTGGAGGGATGTGTGAAAATACTAGCACAGGATATTTAGCAAAGCATCCTATTACCTCTAGTAACTACACCTAAATTAAAACCGACTGCTGATGTGGCTGATATGGGGTACACACCTCAAAGGCACTAGTATCATACACGAAGTGGACGCTCCCATTTCACTTAAACAACCTAATAAAATTGAAACGACAAAATAAAGCCCACACACTACCCATTCTCATTATTAAGTAAAAAAGTGAAGGAAAACAGTACATTAAAAGATTAACTTTATAAACTATATAATGGCCTGCCTACATCTATGGCCAAATAATACATCTGATATAGTCAACTTGGCTTGAAGTTTTTATTTTCTTCCCACATTTGTGTTCAATCACCTATTAAAAAATCATCTCCCTTCTGCCTATGTGATCTGGATTTCTAGTTCTCTGACACCATCCTCTCTGCCAAAGATTGAATCATTCCTGATAAAGAACTACAGGACAATTTCAGGAACATTGTTTTAGTGAAAAAGAATATTACCAAAGGCAGTATACAACAAAATCAGGAGCAATAGAGTAGGTGAAAAAATAAATGGCATTGAAAGATCAAATAAATATAATGAGTCCTTGAGTGTATTGCCTTCCTTATTTTGCTACCATAGATGATAGCCTTAAAGAGTTAATTTTGTTTTCCACTATCTTTCCAAGTTTTAAGACACCTTGATCAAAAATCAAGCAGAACGGTAAAATATTCTCATAGTAATAATCTTTGGTTCTTTCCTGATATAATCCACTAATCCACTTGCCCTTATGCTCTACATTCACTAGTGATTCATACTCACTCTCATGAGCTACAATTCTGTTTAAAAGATACGAACAAGGGATCAGACAAGGTTAGGAGGGACTGAACTCAGGTGTTCTACCACTTAGCCTGCAACGAAAACCACTAAAACCTTGAAATTAATCTGATTAACTAACGATCCTGCAGTTACCTAAGAGTTGTGATCTCAAATAGAATGCAACTATCCTATTCCTTACAGGAAAAAGATTGTACTGTAACAAGAGTGACAGAGAGAAGAGCATAAGCCTTGAAGTCAGCCCACTCTGGTTTGAAACTTATTTTTACTATTTATTCTCTGAGTGATCTCTATTATTATGATGGTGAAGGGCTGTCAGTGCTGGTGGTAGAGGTGTGGATATCACCAATAGTTCAGTAACCATGAGAGAAAAAGACACAATTATACTGCCAAAGTAATTTCAAATAACCTTCTCAGTCCATCAAACATATTGAATGCCTCAATCTATATTCTATCTTCAGTTGGGTGAGCAAGAATTTATCTCTTCAGAGTGATGTTGATTGAATTAAGGCCACGACTTGGCGTGGAAATAAGCACTGGAATAGCCTTCATCATTTAATTCATTCCCTATTTCCTATGGAATTGCAAACCTCACTGTAATACTACACTCAATTAATAGATTGGGGTGGAAGTATGGTCAGAATCAGAGAAGAGAGGAACGTATCCATTTCCTTTTTAAAAAAAATTTTTTAATGTTTATTTTTGAGAGAGAGAGAGAGAGAGAGAGAGAGAGAAAAGACAGAGTGTGGGCAGGGGAGGGGCAGAGAGAGAGAGAGAGACATAGACTAGGAAGCAGGCTCCAGGCTCTGAGTTGTAAGTACAGAGCCTGACAGAGCTCAATGTAGGGCTTAAACTCACAAACCATGAGATCATGACCTGAGCTGAAGTTGGAGGCTTAACCGACTGAGCCCTCCAGGCACTCCGAACCTATCCATTTCTATATCTTTTTATTCCTTTCTTAAACTCTAAGAACAGAACTAAATAATCCTTGAGGGTAGACTTTATTCTCTCCCATCATATCACATTGTTTTTCCTTCAACTCTTAAAAAGTCTTGGGGCCTCTGGGTGGCTCAATTGGTTAAGCTTCTGACTTTAGCTCAGGTCATGATCTCGTGGTTTATGAGTTCAAGCCCCATGTCGGGCTCTGTGCTGACAGCTCAGAGCCTGGAGCCTGCTTCAGATTCTGTGTCTCCCTCTTTGTCACTCCCCCACTTGAGCTCTCTCTCTCTTTCTCTCTCAAAAGTAAATAAATAACATTAAAAAAATTGTTTTTAAGTCTTAATAAAATTATCCTAACACATAGTGTTGGATCTGGAGGCTACAACTGTCTTTTATCACCTGCCATTCTCCTATTCTATTTTGCTTTTTAGTCTAAACTTTGTTTTGTATTTGTTTTAATATTTTTGAGTTTATTTGTTTATTTTGAGAGAGAGAGAGGAGGGAAGAGAGAGGTAGAAAGAGAAGGAGAGAGAGAATCCCAAGCAGGCTCTGCACTGTCAGCACATTGCCCAACACAGGACTGGAATCCATGAACTGCGAGCTTGTGACCTGAGCCAAAATCAAGAGTCTGACGCTCAACTGACTGAGCCACTCAGATGCCCTTGAACTTTGTTTTTTGTTCATTCAATAATTTATAGCATTTATGTGTCAAACACTATGTTCACTAATGAGAATAAACAATAGTTTACAAGACATAATACAGTCTTGTCCTCATGGAGCTTACTATAGAGTTCCTATGAACGGTAGATATTAAATAAATATATAAGTAGGCAATTTATTAATTACAAATAGGGTTAGACAATAGTCATCATTGAAAGAGAATACATGAAGATCTGCCCTACCGAAGTCTGGTGAGCTATCACCTCTACACCTAATGGGATCTAAACTGGAGATGACTTTCCTATCTTCACATTCTCTGCCACTGACATCATTCCCTCAGTAAAATCAAACAATGGGAGATGGATGATGATGCTTGGGTGGGGCAATAAATGTTCTTGTAGAGTAAGTTAATGAATAATCATATTGCCACATGATACCTTTTCTCACTCTATAACACTGTACTTGCCTTTAGGGAAATCACACAAATTGTTTATTTAAAGCACACAGAGAGGCTTGTTTGCTTTGTGGAGAAGAGCTCAGGGTGATGTCTCTATCAGAACCCTGTAGCTCACTCATGTTCTCATCTTTGTAGGGGAGAGACAGTCAAGTTGGAAACAGTAAATTCTCTCCTTTTTCTGCCCCTTGATAGACACATCCCCACTCACACTTAGAACCCTGATGGATACTATGCAAATACAATTTCTTTGCAATTTAATGCATTCTTAAGATCTTTATACTTATCTGGAGGGTAAATATTTATTACTGAAGGTAACCTACTTCTCCAAAATACAGATCCTCCTTCACAGTTTTAACATCTAGCTAGTCTATGAAAGAAGTGTTGCCAGTAAGGAGAAATTAGTGCCTGGATCTTTTTCTTTGTTTGTTTTTTAATTATCAGGGTTAGGGGTTTTTTGGTTTTGTTTTTTGTTTCTTGACTCTTCACATGTGGTGAAAAGATATATTCTTAGCCACAAATTCTACATTGCTAGTCTGTGGATATTTTTG